>OY714911.1:11466454-12860772 GCA_946902985.2 Meconema thalassinum | reverse complement strand
CCCAAATGCCTTCTCGAAATGGGTTATGTACGGTGTTGTGTGTGAAATTGGGATGTTTCAAGCCCATTTATTATATACTTCATAACATTTGTGCAGGTAATCGGACTGTTTACGTGTTAATATTACGAAAGGTGAAGTGTACATCTGCTTAACCTACAAAATTAGGTTACACGTATTTGCTGCATAGATTCTTGTAAGTACGATATTCCTTCTCTGCTGATCGTTTGCAGTTAAATGACGTCCACTGTTGTAACATAAGCAATATCCCTGCAAGATAATTATACCGTATAACCTATCTAATGTGAGTTGTGAGAAATCTGCAATGATAAGGTATGTGCTAACCAGAAATGACGAGATATACTAAATGGGGTAGGCAGGATTCCGCAGCCGTGGTGAAGGCAACCTGCCTAGGGGAGGGAAAACCCTGATAACAAACCTTAACTGCAGTGTCTGATCCGTAGCGGGCGGCTGCAAACAGCGTCTGTTCTCCATGTTAGGAGCGGCTGAAGATGAACACCTGGCTGTAGGTTAAAAACGCACCCACCCATAATATGGAGAAAACAAATTTAAAAATTAATGAAAGGCCGCTGCCTGAGGTTCGTCAAGGCATGTCTAGAGCCGGCGATGGACATGACAGCAAGCGAATCGTCGGTGGCAGGATGCTGATGAGGCGGGCTCCTGTCGCACAAGAAGATACAGCCCAACAACTACAACAAAGCCAACCAACGTCAAGTGCTTTGCCTGCTGAAAGTGCTGTGCCAGAACCACTTCCGGCACTCACCCAAGCAGGCCTGCCAAGAAAGCGCTTAAAATGGTCAATCGCAATGAACGAGACCATAATGCGCATTTATTATAAGGTGACTCGCATTGGAACAGAACTAACTGGATATAGGCAGAAATTATTCAATGAGTTCCATGAAGCATACCCCGAACTCCGTGTGACTGAACAGAGAGTGGCGGACCAATATAGGGCGATAGTCCGTAATAATTTAGTGCCAGAAGCAAGACTTAATACAATCAAGCAGGAGGTCAGAAGAGTGTTTGATTGTGATCAAGGAACTAATCTGGAGAGTGAATTAGCACAAGAGCTCCATGAGCAGGAACAACATCAAGAAGAACACAATGAGCCAGTCAGTGGCATACAGCCGGATACACATCATGAAGATGAGTCACATACCAAGATCCTAGCAGATGAAATGATGACGGCTATGACTCAGTTCAATGGAACAGACCCAATGCTTAGACCTGCCTTGCCTCGAGTAAATTCGTCTAGGAAGGTATCAAAAATTTTAAATATCATGAATCAAGTTATCCTACCCAAACACTTGATAGATGTGAATGACTTAGAATCTCTTCACACTGTTCTGTACTGTGGAGCCGTCACAGTTATCAGAACTATGGGCATCCAACTGAGAGAAAGGAATACTTCCTGCAGTAAGAAATGTGCTCCTGTTACTCCTAAGTGGGAGAGATGTCTGATAGGCAATATCGACAAATTGCGAACAGATATTGGCCGTTTGACTGAGTTTATCAGAGGAACGCACACAAGAAGACTGGTGAGACTCTGTAAGGCAATAATGAGGCGGTCCAAAATCCACACCGACCGAGATGACCCAAAAACAAAAGCCGAACAGTTTTTAGATACACTCAAACAGAAACTTACGTTGATAGCGAACAGACTTTCCAGATACAGAGCCAGTAGGAAACGGAGACAGGACAACAACTTATTTGTCAAAGGCGAGAAGAAATTCTACAGAGCACTGAGTGAAAACTATGTATCCTTAAATGCTCTTTATCCAACAAGAGAAGAAATTGAAGAGTTTTGGAGCAATCAACTATCCAAAGCCACCAATTTTAACTCAGACTCTCATTGGGTTCAGGAAGTAACAAACATCTCTAAAGAATTTAATCCGATGCAATATGATCCAATAACATCCACTGAAATTTCTTCCATCATTAAAGGTCTTCCGAACTGGAAAGCACCTGGTTTAGATCAGATACAGAATTACTGGTATAAGAAATTCTGGTGCGTATACGATCTTCTGTCTACTCTGGTGAATGAAGTTGTTGCTCATCCACAGAAGATGCCAAATTTCCTTACACAAGGTGTAACACATCTACTTCCGAAAGACCCACAAAATATGCAAGATCCTGGAAAATACCGTCCAATTACATGCCTTCCCACGATGTATAAGATCATCACGTCCTGTCTTAGTAGGAGGATATATGCTCACTGTGAAAAAAATAACATCATAGCAACACAACAAAAAGGATGCACGAAAGGGTCCAAAGGGTGTAAAGAAATACTTATCATTGACTCAGTGGTTTCTAACCAGGCCTTTACCAATAACAGAAATTTATTCACGGCATATATTGACTACAAGAAGGCCTATGATTCCGTGCCCCATGATTGGTTGATCCATATTTTGTCAGTGTATAAGATTGATCCTCAGATTATATATTTCTTGGAACACACCATGACAACGTGGCGTACAGTGATGTGCCTTAGTACTACAAATGGCAGTATTGCAACAAGTATGATCCCAATCCACAAGGGAATATTCCAAGGAGACTCCTTGAGCCCATTATGGTTCTGTCTTGCGATGAACCCACTATCAAACCAACTTAATTCAACAAAATATGGATTCAGTATCAAGAAGAACTCCAGGGAGCTTGCAAAGCTCAACCATCTCCTGTATATGGATGACCTAAAGCTATATGCTGCCACCAGAGCACAACTAGAGTTTCTGTTGAAGATAGTGGAAACCTTTTCACAGGATGTGAAAATGGAATTCGGGCTGGAGAAATGTAAGACGCTGAACATTATGAAAGGCAAGCTGCAGGAAGGTGTATATGAAACAGCTCAGGGCCAGCAGATTGCAACAATGCTCACTAGCGAGACCTACAAGTATCTGGGAATGAAGCAAGCCAGACACATAGAACACTCAGTAGTGAAACAAGATCTGACGAAGGAATTTGTCAGAAGAATTAAGCTTGTTTCTAACACCAGCCTCAACAGTAAAAACTTGGTTAAGGCAATCAACGCTTATGCTGTCCCTATTCTTAGTTACTCGTTTGGGGTCATCAAGTGGAGTAAAACTGACATTGCAAGTTTAGAACAAAAAATTAGAACATCACTGACCAAGTCACGAAAACACCATCCCAGGACATCTGTGGAACGAGTCATGTTACCGAGACATATGGGTGGGAGAGGAATTGTTGATATAAACAACCAAGTAGCTCGACAGATCTATGAGCTAAGAAAATACTTCTGTTCTGTATCGAACCATTCGATGCTGCACAGGGCTGTCACAGAAGCAGATGATTCAACTCCACTACTCTTAAGTCAGCAAGAGACTCAAATTCAGGTGCGCAGTGATTTGGATAGATTCAATGCCTGGTTGTCCAAGCCACTACACGGAAGACATCCCAATGAAGTCATCCAAAGTCACGTCGACAAGCTAGCGTCGAACTTTTGGTTGATTTCTGGGCAGATGTTTCCTGAAACAGAAGGCTTTATGATGGCTATTCAGGACCAGGTTGTCCCCACGAGGAACTACCTAAAGTTCATAATCAAGGATGCATCTGTGCAAGATGACCATTGCAGATACGGTTGCCCAACATCTGAGACTGTTCAGCATATTATATCAGGTTGTCGCCATTTTGCAGGGACAGAATATAGGAAGAGACATGATTTTGTTGCCAAGATAGTCCATCAAGAATTGGCTATACAACTTCAACTGCTGAGCCAAGAGAAAGTGCCGTACTACAAATATGCTCCTGAAAGTGTACTGGAAAATGACAGCTTTACGTTGTACTGGGATCGTACTGTATTGACAGACCAATCAGCTGTGCACAACAGACCTGATTTAGTTCTTGTTGACAAATGCATGAAGCACACCACCTTCATAGATGTGGCGATCCCAAACAGTGGCAACATACTAACAAAGCATGTTGAAAAGCTGTCAAAATACACAGAGCTTTCAGAACTGATAAGGAAGCAATGGCACATGGCACAAGTCAGGACAGTTCCTATTATTATCTCCAGCACTGGCGTGATTCCCAACAACTTAAAGGAATCGCTCACGGCGTTGAAATTAGACCCAGGCCTTTTCAAACAGTCATACTTTCTACGTGTCGCGTAGTAAGGCTGTTCTTGGGCAATCAGGCCTGAAGCAATGAGGGGAATATGAAGCTACTACTCAATGCAGTCACCAAGAATTTGCTCCTTGTGATATGTACGGTATCTGGGATTGTAAATGTTTTCTTTCCAGCAAATGCTGAGAATGTGTAAGCGCATGCGCAAAATAAATAATAATAATAATAATTAAAAATCAGCAATTTTTCTAAGTTTGTGCCGTGTCTTGTGTGGGGTTTCACATAGGACACCAAGCTGCCTCATCGGCGGGCTCTTGGTGTCCCCGCCCGGACCCCCACAGGAGTGACGAACTGCGGCTACCTCCCTTTATATAGAGTGCAACTGCACCTCTTTACTGCGAGAACTAAAAGCTCAAGCAGCCATAACCTCCCTATGAGGGCTTCCAAGAAGATGGTATATTTGCTTTCACGTTCAGTGAATTAAAAATCAGCAAATTTTATAGGTCTGTGCCATGTCTTGTCCGGGCGGGGACACCAAGAGCTCGCTGATGAGCCAGCTCGGTGTCCTAGGCGAAACCCCACACAAGACACGGCACAAACTTAAAAAAATTGCTGGGTTTTAATTCACTGGCCGTGAATGCCAATATCTTCTTCGTCGGCGCTACAGCCTGGGGTAGGCTTTGGCCTCTCTCACGATTCCTCGCCATTCGTCCCTTCTCTGAGTTTTCTCCTACCATCTTCCAACCCTCATAGTTCTCAGGTCTTCTCCTAAGTCTTGTAGCCATCTTTTGCGCGGTCGTCCACGTCTCATCTTCCCTTCCACAGGTCCATGTAATATCTTCCTTGGTGTTCTTTCTTCATTCATCCTCTCTACATGACCCAGCCATTCCAGACGTCGGGACTTAATAAATTTCACTATATCTTCACCTTTGATTATCTCTTCAATTTCTTTGTTTGTCCTGATTCGCCACCCTTCATCTTTTTTACCGGGCCTTATATCCTTTTAAAACTTTCCGTTCAAAAATGTTGAGATCATTCTCATCATTTGTTGACATTGTCCATGTCTCAGATCCATAGGTCACCACTGGCCTATTAAGGCTCTCGTAGAGTTTAACTTTCAAGTTCCTACTTAAAAGTTTTGATTTCAAGAGCTTATTGATAGCATAGTAAGCCCTGATTCCATTCATGATCCGTTTATGAATCTCATCTGATACTGAATTCGCACAATTCATTACAGTACCGTACCAAAGTAACTGAAGCATTTTACATTCTCAAACTTATACTAACCAATTTCTACATTTTCTCTTGCTCTTCTATATTTTTCCGCTGACATTTTCAAATATTTCGTTTTCCTTTCATTAATTACCATTCCCATCTTTCCACTCTTCTCCTCCAGAATCTTGAACATTTCTTTAAGAGATTCCCAGTTCCATGCCATCAACACAATGTCATCCCCATATGCATACGCCTGCTTGGACTTGTTTATTATCGTCCCTCCCAATCCTAGTTCTTTCATAACTTCATTCAGTGTCAAGTTGAATAACACTGCAGACAATGAATCTCCTTGCCTCACTCCGGTATTCACCTCAGAATTCCTCCTAGTTTTGCCTCCTCCATAAACCTTGGCCTGCGATCCTTCCATTGTCATTGCTACTAGTCTGATCAAATTCTTTAGCACTCCAGATGCCTCTAGGGTGTTCAACATCTTCGTTCTATCAATGCTATCAAACGCCTGTTGGGAATCAATGAATAGCAAATGCAGATCAACACCATATTCATAATATTTCTCCATAGATGGTCTCATAACAAATATTTGGTCAGTAGTTCCTCTTCCTGGCCGGAATCCACACAGGTTCTCATCCAGAATTTCTTCAGCGTAGGCGCTCAGTTTCCTTTGCAATATACTTGAGAATATCTTATATACAACACTTAGTAATGTTATCGCTCTATAATTTTCACATTGTAACTTATCACTTTTCTTGAAGATGGGACAGATAAGGCCAACCTTCCAATCCTGTGGCATTATCTCTCTTTCCCATATCTCACCAATCAGTTCATGTAGGTTCCTAGCTATCCCTTGTCCTCCATTCTTTATTACCTCCGCTATGATCTGATCCTCTCCTGGTGCTCTTCCATTTCGTTGACGCTTCACTGCCTCCATAACTTCATCTATAGATGGTTTAATGACCTGTGGTTCTACATTCATGTAGACCTGGCTCTCATTCATCTCGTCCTTACGTTCTATATTTAACGTATCTTTAAAGTGCTCCGCCCATCTTTCAAGGACTATCTCCTTCTCTCCAAACACTTTTCCATCTTTATCCTTACACGAGTTCTCCCGTGGTTGAAATTCCTTTGTCATTCGTTTTGTTGCTTGGTACAATTTCTTACTTTCATTCTGGCTGTTCAATTCTTCAATTATTTCCATTTGTCTTCTTAGATATATTCTCTTCTTCCTTTTCAGACCTCTATTTGCTGTTCTTCTACTTTCTTATATCTTTCACAATTCCATCCTGTCTCTCCTTGAATCATAATCAATCTGTCTGCATTCTTCTGCTCTATATATTTCCTACATTAATCATCAAACCATTCTTCATTCCTGTTCCTCTTCTTCTCCCCAATAGTTTCTTTCACAGACTCGTCCAATGCTTTCTTTATTCCAGTCCATCTCCTCTCTACAGTGTCATCCTCATTCATATTCTTTAATCTCTCTTCCAACTTCTTGTTCAGTGTGTCCTCATATTGCTTAACAATTTGTGTTTCCTGAAACTTTTCCACGTCCCACTGTATCCTCTTAATTCCTCTGTCACATTCTACATTCGCAATTCGTTCTCTAAACAGAGTTTTTACCAAAAAATGATCCGAATCATAGTTGGGGCCCCTTGCATATCTGACGTCAATCATTGAAGTTCCATGTCTTCTTGAAATCAAGACATGGTCAATTTGGTTTACCACTCCAGTGCCTGGCATTTTCCAGGTTCCTTTGTGTATGTCCTTATGATTAAAACAATTGCTTTTGATTACCATTCTATTACTTTCTGCAAATTGGCATAGAAGCTTCCCATTTTCACTAGTATTAGTATGTAAAGAATGTTTCCCTGCTACATACTGCAAGAAGTCCTCTCTACCTATTTTGGTATTGAAGTCCCCAAGAAGTAATCTCACATAATATTTTGGTATCATACTACATTCCTTTTCCAACTGGTCATAGAATGCATTTTTCTTCTCTTCACTATCGTCTTCTGTAGGTGCATACGCTGATATAAGTGTCAGATTTCTGAATCGTCCCTTTAGTCTCATTTTACACATTCTATCTCCTAGAGGTTCAAATCCAAGAAAACTTCTTTTTATTTTTGAACTAATTATAAAGCCTGTTCCACACTGACCAGTTCTTACTTCAGCACCACTGTATAACATTGTATAGTCCTTCTTGTCGATCCTACCGTTTCCCCTCCATCTCACTTCCTGTAGCGCTAGTGTATCCATTCCATACTTCAAAACTTCCTCAGCTACATCTGCCATTTTTCCTATCTGCAACATCGTTCATACGTTCCATGTTGCCATTATCAATGTCATATCCTTTTTCCATGTCCTTAAATATTTTCCAGGTTCGTCATCGTTATTTCCGTCCAAATTCCGAGGCTTCGTTGAGAGTTTCGTAACTTTTGAGGTTTTACAGTGAGGGGTTGTTAGCCCCACGCTCAACCCCCAACCTGGAGGACCAGGGTACCGCTCATCGCTTTAGACCTGTCCAGTTTGGGTGACCCTACCAGGAGCTTAAGCTCCCGCTGGCATAGCTCTGAAGATCATTTGAGCTCGCAAGCCCCCAAAACACCCGGCAATAACAAATTGCCTTCTTCAAGGTGGCAGTACCGGCGGGGGGAGGGGGTGAAAGCCAATATACCAATAATAATAATAATAATAATAATAATAACGTTGTTTGTTTTACGTCCCTTTTAACTACTGCGGCTTGTAGAGACGCCGGGGTGCCGAATTTTGTCCCAAAGGGGATCTTTAATTTGCGAATACTCAAATGCCAGCTGACTTCACCAGGATTCGATCCTGCGACCTTGGGCATAGCTGGCGAGAACGTTACCGCTGAGCTCGGTTGCAGAGAGAATCCATTGCTACATTGATGTCACAATTCCATTGAATTTGTTACAATAATTTATTTTTGCAAACCTGTTATTGTATGTTCATTGCAGTATTATAAATGCTTATAAATTGGAACGATTTCTGCTTTTGTCCCGACAGAGGGTACATTTTACATTCCATTATCCTGTGCAATCATTTCAGCCCTGCTTTGTTCTCTCTACTTCCTCAACCGCGATCCTCTTCCCATCCTCATTCTCACCCTGCTTCATCTCAAATTCTGCCACATTGCCAGATAAGTCTCCATTTACATTTAGCAAGTGTTGGAAGTGTTTCTGCATCTTCCCAGTGAGTTTCCCTGAACACTGCTCATTTCTCTTTTTCCACCATTTCTAAGATTTGTTATAAGACTCCCGAAAGGTTTTCCTGCCGCTTGACCTAACTTTTCTAATGTATCTACAAACTAGCTTCGCCCGGGAACAGTTATGAATGCATTACGTGAAAAGCGCTTTCTTTTCGATGTCATTGAATTACGACCTATATCCGTTTTACGTCTCGGCATGGACTATTAATTATATTATCATGGTAATGCATGTGCAACGAATTCGTATCAGAAGTACAGTAATTTAAGAATGGCGAGGTGCATGAAACACAAATCCCCCTTCCGTCCAATCTTAACTTGACTGTGTATTTTGCGGAACGAAATGAAGAAAAGCCGAGTTGCACTTCCAGGAAAAGTCCAAACACAACCACTCTTCTCTGAAGTCTTAACTCAACACGACTCGACAGTTTGCTGCTGGCTGTATCTGGGGTAATAGGCTCGCCCACTAGCTAGGCTGTAACTGGGGTGATAGACTCGCCCCTAGCTAGCTCATAAACTGTCGTCTCAGTAAATAAATGGAGATTGTTGGAAGAAATGAAAACGTAAAAACACTTATAGTGAGCGATGTATTGAAGATAGAGATATGCTTTCCCAGACTTTTTTGTAGAACTTTTAATGCTGAACAATTCTTACACTCATAGTATATTGATATTTTTAACGGTATGCCCAGCGCAATCTTAAAAATCACTCGGACCCTTTTTTTCGGCTATTTCACTGAAATCGTTACTGCTCGGCTTCCTTTCATCTTAAATAAATTATTTTCTACAGAAACCCGTCTCGAGATATCCTTTACAGAATGGTGAAAACCCCATCAAAATCCATCCAGTGGTTCTCGAGATTACCCGTGACATCCAAGTAGTTTTGTGTGTGCCGAGCTTGCACACTCGTTATGAAGGAAATCAGGAAGATAGCGACTTCTATAGGAAGTGATGATTGTTCTGGAGGCCACCAGCTGTTCGCTAATCTCTGTTCTGGAGCGCTGTTGACAAGTTGATCTGTGAAACCACTTCACTCGTGCCGTACATCTGGTGGGCTCTTGACGGAACACCTGGCAGGTAGAGAGAGCAAAGTCTACTATTGTGTCGCGGTGATTACAAAGTATGTCCTTATCTCGGAATGTGCCTCTAGTAATGAAACCATTGCCACGGTCATGCTATCTTGGCCGTCAATCATGTGGTCACATGCTCCTTTGTTTGCACCAATTTGGACAGATGCTGGATCCCATGTGTGCATTAATGAACGAGAGATCACGTAACTTTGGTCGGGCACAGTGAACTTGTTAATTAATTGTCAATCAGCGGTTTTTAAATTATTTTTCAAAGTGGAGTTATTTTCCGGTGCATCTATGGAAGCTCAGATTCACTTGGTAACGAAGTGTTTTAATACTTCGTTGGTCCCTCAGATTAGGGGCTGTAACAACGCGGTCATGTATCCCCGTGTACTTTGCGCGTGTGTAGAATCTGTCTGATAACCGATGTTAATTGCGATGGCTGTATTAGTGTGTGTTATCTGTAATTCAGGTAAGACTGCAGACGATCAAGTTTCAAGTAGTTTCTACTTTTGCTGCCAAATGCTACCGTTAACGACACCTAGACGGGAACTTGGCTGCTAGATGCCACCGCAACCGGCACCTGGCGGAGAACTTTGGAACTAATAGGGCGTTAATCAAATCTAACCTACAAATTTAGCTTCACACAAGTGTAGTTAGTGGAAGGTTCTTTAACATGCCATAAATCTATGACATGGGCCCGACGCCTGAACTTCCCCTCCGAAGGAAGGCATACTGAGGGATTTTTAACGCTCTTAAAAATCCGACGTCTTCGGCCGGGTTTGAACCCGTGACCTTGGGCATAGAAACTCAGCATGCTACCAACTACGTCACCGAGCCACTGTTTAGTCTATTTTCATTTATGAAAAATAGGCCTATGAGATCACCTTTTTTAAATTGGCAGATGACCTTGTAATTCCGCCCCATAAAACAACAATAACTGACTAACTAGATCACCTTTTGTCCGCGTGTGTGTGTTCCCCCTAATAAATTCTAAAAGGTTGGAGCGATTTCAATGAAACTCGGTGAGGTCGTAGTACTATTTTGGCCGACCCCGACCGTGCCATTCAAATTTTATTACGTCTCACCAATCCAACATGGCGGCTGCATGAAATATTTCACAGGCATTCTATATCTCCAAAACTATTATTCATATCTCCCTGAAATCTTGTACGGTGATAAAGGGCACTGCTAGATGTTCACCTATGTGACTTTCAAAAATCTATTAACTACAAAACGAACATGGCGGCCAAGCGAAGTTGAAATAAGAGTTGTAAAGAATGGCTGTCAAATGAATGTCTGCAAATATATTAATAAAGAAATGGTGGATGTTTGCCAAAGTTGGCACCCTTATCTCGGAAATAGATTAACATTTTGGCTCCAAGCAAACTTCCTGTGATACGCTGACGCCCCTAAACATCAAAAAAGAGGAAGTTTCATCAAAATATCTCAAAAACTTTTTGAATTATGAAGGAAACAAAAGAACGAAATAAAGTTTGGGGAACGAGCGTTAAACTTACCAATAGGAGGAAATGTTTTTGAGATATTTTGATGAAACTTCCTCGCATGCATCTTTTGCGTCATAAGAATGTGAACTAGAACCATTGCTGTAACAATCGTTTTTTTTTTGTATTTTCTGAGTAACCATAAGTTAGCTCACTGAAATGTCAAAACGAATCTATTCTTATAAAAAAGGGAGAAAAAAATATTCAAAAGATAGGCAAAAGTTGTTAGTTCACATTGTTAACACAAGCATTATGAACATTCGAAAACAATAATATTCCATAAATGTGAAGCTTTGTAGAAATTATCAAGGAAAAGCATGATCAAAGTGTGAATTAGTCCAATTTTTAGAAATTTTGTTTTTAATAACTAAGGAGTGTTAATTGCAAATATTCAAGTCGATAACTTAAGATAAATAACCGTTCTAGGATTGTGCAAACTTTCAAATCAACAGAACAAAGGGATACTGAGGAAAACTATTTTAAATATCTGTGGTTTTTATACTTTTAAAGTGTACCTCCCCCCTTAAGTTTGTGTTCTGAGGTGAATGTCTGTTTCTGAAATTTCACACTTTAAAAGGTCCTTATCGATCCCTACCAGCCAAGGAGAATCGTTTAGAGACTTCTGAAGTAGGATAACAATCGTTTAGCTGGCGATCTGAAGATGTGAGCGTAAAAGGTTGTCCTTCTTTAACGGATTATGCTTGATATCCTTTCGGCGTGGGTGTATATTTCTAAGTTGCTCCGAAGTCTGTAAACACGATCTTTGAAGTTGGGACTAAAACATTTTCTGATAATCCTTCTTTCCTTAATTGCCTTTTGATGTGCAACATCTTTTCTCTCGGTTGCTGGATATTTCTTGTGGGAGTGATTTTGGAAAAGGGACGGAAATGTGTTACAGGAAACATTGAGCGCGCGCGGTGGTGTAGATTGGTACCACGACGTACTGAACCCGTTAGAGGAGATTATCCGGGTACCATCAACCGACAAATGGCACTTCAAATAACCCCGTCATTCGAACCAACAACCTGAGAGGATCGGATGCACTACTTCAGGGCTAGCGTAGCACGAGAAGCGTGATCCCAAAGGATTGGGTTCCTTGCATGGAATATGTCATAGACGCCCAAAGAAGCACACCCTAAACACAAAGCTAGCAAATGAAAAGATCCAGGCTTAAGAAATATTTCGTGAAAGATTTATTCAATAATTCAAACTCCTATCCTACTTCGGAGGGTTAAGAAATCGGCTAATCCGCAACGCTAATTACAATAGAGAAACGAAGGAACAAACCCTAACTGACGTTAAGCTAACCCTCGCGAAAGTCCTTGAATACATGAAAAACAAAGCAACAACAAGTCTAGGCACGTGGCACATGAAAAAAATTATACGTGGTAGTATAAAGCTACATGCAAATGACTGGGTAGCATTTTCATTTAACACCATAGCAAAACAAACCCTAGGTTAGAATGGTACCACGCCCACATTTACATTTACATTTCATCAACTAGCTAATTCCTCATATGAATAAAATATTACGAGATGCGTCAGTAATCAAAGCATTAAATCAAATCTAGAGATAGCACTCCAGTATATCCAAAAATATACATACACATCAAAAATACAACACACTCTTATAACTAACAGGGAGCAATTCAGGCTATACACTGATAAATGAAGAAAATGAACACACACTCACATGTTATTTTATATAAGCCTGCTTACGCTGATCGGGAAAGCTCTTTGCCCCCGGTCGTCATCTCAAGAATGTAAGATAGGTTGGCGAATGCGTAATAAAGATTACGTCTAACATCACATAGAATCATGCGGACCATCAGTTACGAACTCTTGGCTCCAGCGATTCTTTTCAGTCAAAAAGTGTCAGCTAAGTTAAAATCACTTCCACTCGGAAATGAACAGCACATGGTGTCAAAGCAGCCCACAAGTCAATAGATGCAAGATTAAAATGCTCAGTTATTCCATATTTAGACACGTAGGATTAGATCAATTATGTAGATATGATTTAGTTCAGGTTTATAGCGTAGGTTTAATTTCCCTAATAAAGTTTAAATTGTAGACACCAGACACAGGCTGCATAGCAAATACCATAAATCTCCACAGAGATTACCTCGAAGAAACGTGACTCTCATAGTCACAATAATACTCTGAGCTACCAATTGGCTAGAACAATAATACAGGCGCGACTTACACAATGGCACGCATAACATTCCTCGGACGATATGGCTCGCAAGCTCAGAATCTCCGGCATAAATAGCAATGGGACTCCATACTCAAGTCTGCCAACTGACATTATCATGGTTTAATGATAGGCAACATGGTTTTCGGAAAGGTTACTCATGCGAGAGTCAGATGCTCTCACTTTTTCAAGATATTAGCGAATCGTTAGACGATGGAGTTTCAGTCGACGCCGTAGTTATAGATTTTGCGAAGGCATTTGATGTCGTGCCGCATGACATGCTACTCCATAAATTAGCTTCGACGAAGATTGATAGAGTAATTTTATGGATCCAAGAATTTTTGACGGGTCGTTCCCAGAAAGTGATAGTTGAAGGCCGATTCTCGGATGAAATTACCGTAACGTCGGGTATCCCTCAGGGCAGCGTAATCGGAACTTGGTTATTTTTGGCGTTTATAAATGACTTACCAAATGAGATTCGCAGTGACTGTCGATTGTTTGCGGATGATTGTGTAATATATCGAAAGATACATGACTCACAAGACAATGCAGTACTTCAAGATGACCTGAACCTTGTCTATAAGTGGGTGATTGAAAATAAAATGAAAATAAACACAAGAAAATGTAGTCTAATAAAAATAGGGAAAGTGCGAAGGCAAGATTTTCAATATGACATTGGCTCGGATATACTTGTAGAAGAAGATTCTTGCAAATATTTGGGCGTTCACGTAAGAAATGATATGAAATGGAGTAGTCATATAGGATGTATAGTTTCTAAAGCTTACAAATCCCTGCACTTTGTAATGAGGGTATTAAAAGGAAGTAGTACCTCTGCTAAAGAATTAGGCTATTTGTCACTTGTAAGACCTATTCTGGAATACGCCTCGGGGGTTTGGGATCCATATCAAGTAGGGCTCATAAATGAGCTTGAAATGGTACAAAGAAAGGCCGCTAGATTTGTGCTCAGTGACTGTAATCCCAGGAGCAGTGTGAGTCGTATGTTGAAGAAACTTGGGTGGGAATCACTTGAGGCTAGGAGGATGAAATCTAGACTCTGCGCTATAATAATAATAATAATAATAATAATAATAAAAATAATAATATCGTATGGCCTCGGGTGCCTGGTGCAAGCTTTGTTAATTGACACCCAGAGGGTAGCTTGCATGTCGAATTTCGTCGTCCCTTTGAACGCTATGAAAGTCAAGGAGGTTAGATATCTAAACTCCTTGACACTACAGCGCTTTCTAGTAGAGAATGGAGGAACTTTGGGTTGGCGGAAAATCCCGAGATTAATTTTGCCATTGAACACGGCCTACTGAATTCAAATGGGTTCTTTAACATGCCAACAACGTATGACATGAGTATCGTGATTTTTGTCGCCTTCAAAAATCACTTACCATGGCCAGGAGCGAACCTGCAATCTTGGGGTTTGGTAGTCCGACACTATAACCACTCACCCACCGTGGCAAGCACTCTGCGCTATGTACAACACGTACACTAATCAACCAGCATGGGGTGAGCTTAGCAAACGTATGGAAAAGCCTACTTACATGGGTACGAGCGATCACCCTTTCAAAGTTAAGGGCCGACCACAGCGAACAAATTATGGTAAATATTCTTTCGTAAATCGTGCCATTGATAATTGGAACTCTCTACCTGCCGCAGTCTTAGAGCCTTTTCCCAAACATATAGGTGTGTTTAGGAAAAGACTGACTATTTGTGTAAATACTCCAGTTTAATTGTTAGTGAATTGTTATGTAGAATGATTTATTTGTTATGTATATCTAATTTGCCACCGGGGGACACACCCCCAATTGCAAATAAACGAATGAATGAATGAATGAATACTCCCTAGCAAGTGTGTTCTAAGACACAACAAATACATGAGTTGCTAGCCTGATACAATATAACTGGGTCACATCATGGGAAAAACCTTTTACTCATATGCTGAATAAACGCAGTCATTCGCGTAACACAGTTGCTCTCAAAAGCGAACTAACCTCGCACCAGATGTGCGGCAATCCTACCATAAGTTATAAGCAATCAGCAGTGCTCCCTAGTTGAGTAGCGCTTCCCAAACATTGCTACTACATTCCTCAAATATCTGTGACTTAACAGATTGTCATAAGAATTAATCAATAAACGCATGTCTCGCTCAGAATGCTGGGTAATAAAACTAGTTCCTGGTCCCTTCATGACCTTGGGCGCCACGCCCCACTCACAATGTCTTACAACGTACATTTGAGTGCAGTATCAATTTCACACTCTTAGCATGTCAAAACTGTGCGTCTAGAATATAACGGAAATCACTGATTACAGTCCTGAAGTGATCCATTTATCTCTGAGATATCATTCTCCATTACTACAAGATTGTATTGTTACGTGCCACCCCCTAGTGGCACTTTTGTTAACTGGATTACGGTGGGTAGAAGCACAACACAGATTGTTCCTTTAAAGAAATAATTAACTTTATTGCGGCCAGAAAGATACACCACTCAACAGCAAACACAAGCAAATAGAACCTTATTCCAGTTTCCTCAAGTCTCTTCCTTAAGGAGCGCTCTTGCCCCTTTCACTTGTCAACAAACCACAGAAGTTAATCCGTCCTAATGAGTGTGGTGGCCTTGACAGAAACTACCTGCACCTCTCCCTTATGTACACAAACTACAGTTACTTACGATAACCTGCTACAAGCTGCGTCGCTGCCACGAGCTGGGAAACAATGTCACTGGATTTCGTAACTTGCACAGCACTCCGCCACAATACCTACGTCGCTCAGTGAAATCACACTCGCTCAAAACACAGGCAGTCCCCTGTATGCTTCTCACTCCCTCGCTGTCAAGAGAATCGGCTTCACTAGGGGTTTCGCAAGTCACCACACTTCTGTCGCTCAGGATAAACGCTCGCACTAGCTCGTAAAACACACAAACACACTGCTTGACAGGTCGCTCTTATATAGCAGGTCGGTGACTCAATAAATGCTTCTAGACCCATCCAGGGTTCACGGCTTCTCGAGGCTTCCATCGCAGGCTGGGTCACGAATATTCTGGACCATCCCTTTGTCCAGTAGTCCTGTTGCATAAGGCGCACGCAATACACTGAGGCAGAGCACAGCCCAGCCCTGGGGCATTTGTGACTCATGCGGCGTGCGATGAAACAAACTCACAGCCGTAACAGTATTATACATTAACCTGCCCTGTTCAAAAATATAACATTATAAAGTTACCAAATACACTTGTAGGACAGATAAAAACATAATTATGCAGCCTAACTGCATTGAAATTCGAAGATATTCCACTTGCTCCCTAAAATTTACAGTCAATGTTAGAAACGGTGCGTGTAATCTCGACACAACTAAAGGGTATAACAGACAACACCTCAAACTTCTGTGTTGTTTAAACAGATACGATGAAATGTACTCTGGTTCGTAACCAGGCTGGATAATTCTCATATTACACTTGTACTGTTCCCACTCGGAACTTCGTGGCATTAAGGATCCACAAATAATAATGTTAATGTTAACAAAATGTGGTAGTAACTGTCGACTGACCAAATGATTCGTTTAATAGTGGTTAATGAAATAGAATGAGGGTTGCTACACTGGGTGTACCCTAAAATTGAAGATGAATCTTCATTCCTATCATAGCAATTACTATTGACTGAATATGCAGCGCCCCATGGATGGATTCTATAAATTGTAAATACATTGATGTGTCACAAAAATACAGGTGCACACCCCTGTAAGCATGGTAGCCTACTGGATGTCTCACAAAAATTGACCAGTCGAGAGGAAAGAAAGACATAACTTACTATTAACTACACCTGCCTGAGTGGTTGCTATCAAATCTACCCGGACAAACCCTGTACAGTAATGAGGATACAGACTCCCAGTGGATATATGTGTAGTTCACCTCGTGTTCTCTCAGAACAGAGGGGTTATACAACTCCGTTCTACGGGAGGGATTATAAGGCTCCATAATTAGGCTCCACAGACCTCGCCTTTTCTCCTCTTGAAATTCCTCTTCACGTGGTCTTCCGGTACGGTTTCCTCTTGATTTCCTCCTCATGGCAGTGTTATTTCCTTGACATCCCCCTCCATGGCTGGGCTTACACCATGGTTAACATCATGAGTACGGATAGAAACATGTCATACACGTGGTCGTCGTTACGATGCATGGTGCGAAGAAATATACATTTTTCACAGCTTTTACAATATTCACAATATTCAAAATGAAGCACTGATGTTAAACACAGGCGCAGATAGTTCAAAATGATTATAAGACTCTGCCACAGACTCTTAACAGATACGACAGGTGGTATCTAAGCTCACGGGCTTTAATACTTTTAAACACAAAATCACGTAATATCACAGCAATCATAAAGAAATACTCGAAGCACAAACTATTATTTATGATTATTTTCACTGCGGCTTCTAGCTCGCTATTAATGCAGTACGTAGAATGATTATTTCTGTGCACTATTACACAGGAAGTTTTCCATGCTCTCGGCAACGTATCAATGTTAGCTGACCACGTGCAAGTGGTGAAAAATTTACCAATTCACACTTTCGAAAAATTGTTGGCGATGAATCTCGCTGTATTCGCCTCCACGGCGTTCAAATGATATTGTACACAATTTGTTGCAATAAATCAGCTCGATGGCTGCAGATACTTGTACTTCACTTCAGCACTGTGGACTTCCACAAAACGTGCTATCACGCCTAGTATCGGCGGACTCACAAAACTGTGTGGTGTGGTCGGAAGCTCCGTCCTAGGTTCCAAAGAACTTCCAAGCCGTGTAGTGTTAACTTTCATGCCTTTCGCATATCTGCGGTGCAAATACCTTTACCAAATGATGAATTATAATATTCAAAACCACAATAAAGTGGTAATTTATACAGAATTACTTGTGATAAATTCCTGTGATATGCAGATGCAAGATATGTATTAAAATATATCCAGGAAGAAAATATACTGGCCTCTCCAAAGTCACAAGAAAGCTTGAATCGGGAGGAAGCTTCTGAGTGCGTTCTATGCAAGTGAGTACAACAAGCAAACATGCTCTTAAAGAAATATTACGGACATGAGCGTGTACGGTGAAAAAGTCGAAAAAAAACCTGGCGTCCGTGAGCTCTTTCAGCTTACGCTGGGCAAGCCGTTAAAAATATCAATATACTATGAGTGTAAGAATTGTTCAGCATGAAAAGTTCTACAAAAAAGTCCATGAGAGCATTTCTCTATCTTCTATACATCGCCCACTATAAGTGATTTTATGTTTGCATTTCTTCCAACAATCTCCATTCAATTACTGAGGCGACCGTTTACGAGATAGCTAGGGGCGAGCCTATCACTCCAGTTACAGCCTAGCTAACGGGTGAGCCTATTACCCCAGATTCAGCCAGCAGCAAACTGTCGAGTCGTGTTGAGTTAAGACTTCAGAGAAGAGTGGTTGTGTTTGGAGTTTCCCTGGAAGTGCAACTCGGCTTTTCTTCATTTCGCCTGTGAACTTTTCGTTCGGCAAAATACACAGTCAAGTTAATATCGGACGGAAGGGGGATTTGTGTTTCATGGACCTCTCCATTCTTAAATTACGTCTGACAAGAATTCGTTGCACATGCTATCTCCATTCTTCTTCTTCCTCATCATCTTATCCCACTTCAAGTGGGGTCGATGTTTCTGGCAAGTCTTTTCCATTCTATTCTGTCCCCCACATCGTCGTCCCCTAACTGCTTCTCCTTAAGGTCTTCATGGATATTGTCAGTCCATCTTCTTCGAGGTCTGCCTCTATTCCTCGTGCCATCCACAACCAGGGACATCGCTCTCCTCCCTACATAGTTGTTATCTCGACGCATAACATGCCCATACCACAGCAGTCTTCTCTCCTGGATTTTCTTGGAGACTTCTGTTACTTTAACTGTGCCTCTGATTTTCTCATTTGCGATGTGATCAATCCTAGTGACGTCAATCATCCAGCGCAGCATCTTCATCTCAGTCACATCCAGCTTATGACATTGTGACTTAGTTATTGCCCATGTCTCCGTACCATACAACATGGCTGGCTTCACAGCTGTCTTGTAGGCCTTTCCTTTCGCCTTTATATTGAGCCTTTTGTCACACAGAATGCCAGAAAACCTTTTCCAGTTCATCCAGGCTGACTGAACCCTGTGGTTACTGTAATCTCAGTATTTATGTTGCCATCTTCAGACATGGTTGACCCAAGATACTTGAAGCTACTGACTGGCTATCTCCATTAATATAATTAATAGTCCAGTCAATGATTTTAACCCATCATGCCGAGACGTAAAACGGATATAGGTCGTAGTACATTCACATTTAAAAAAAGCTCTTATCACGTAATGCATTCATAACTGATCCCGGGCGAAGCTGGGGCGGGTTGCTAGTTAAAAGTATAAAATGATCATCTCCTAATAATTGATAAAAATGCAGAACATTCCACTGAGACTTTACATCAGAGATACTCAGGACAAGTTGGCTCCCCTGATCGAGGACCGTACTTGAAGAGTCTGTTCGTGATCCACTCAGTGAAGACTTTGACTGCCAGTAAACGACACCAAATCTTAAGTTCTTCACAGAACTACTTTTTGTTTATTTATTTACTTATCTGAAATTTGGACACAAGTGATTTTTTAGACTTTTCATGTTTGTTGAAGCTGCTTGTTCTATTTTAAGCGACTAATACGTTGTCTCTATTCTGTTCAGGAGAATGGTTGCTTGTTTTGGTGCACCTAGCCAAATATTTCGGCTTTCAGACAGGAGAAGCTAACAAAAGTTTCAGTTTCAACTGGTCCGAGTTTAGTCTCGAATCCATATACCTCAAGAACCTGGGCTACTTCTGGCTATCAGCCTCGCTGGTATCTTACGGCATGTACTTCGCCATTGGAGGATTTCTACATGTAAGTACATAACGCTAGACCTTACACGGAATAGACTCGTCTCTCAGCAAGTCTCGGGTAATGCCCAATATTTGGTCTCCGCAATGGAGATGGTTGGTTGGTTCCTCAGTTTAGGAGCTGCGACAACGCGGTCATGTAGCCCCGTGTACTTTGTGTGTTTGTAGAATCTGTCTGATAACCGGTGTTAATTGTGATGACTGTATTAGTGTGTGTTATCTGTTTCTTTAATTCAAGTAAGGACTGCAGACTTTGAATTTTTCAAATAGTTCCTACATTTGCCGCCAAACGCCACCGTCAACGACTACTAGTTCAGAACTTAGCTACTAGACGCCACCGCAATTGGCTCTTGGCAACGAACATAGGGACCCAAGAGCTTTGTTTACATTTTTACCTCAAATTTAGCTTCACACAGGTGTAATTAGTGGAAGGTTCTTTAACATGCCATAAATCTATGACATGGGACCGCCGGCTTTACTTCCCCCCAAGGGAATGCATACTGAGGGATTTTTAACGCTCTTAAAAATTCCGACGACTTCGGCCGGGTTTGAACCCGCGATCGTGGGCATAGAAGTTCAGCATGCTACCAACTACGCCACCGAAGCCGCCGCAATGGAGATGTGTGCCAGTAGGGGCGCTCTATGGAAGTGAAACTTGGACTGTTAGCGTAGCAGAAAATAGGAATGTAGAAGCTTTAAAATGTGGTGTTACAGGAGAATGATGAAGATCAGATGGGTAGATAGGGTTACAAACGAAGAGGTATTAAGACGAGTGGGAGAGGAGAGATGTTTCTGGCGACTGCTAATGAAGAGAAGAGATAGGTTCTTAGAACACACATAAGTACTAAGACACTCAGGAATAGCGAACTTATTTATGGAAGGAAGTGTCGGGGTCAAGAAATGTAGGGGTAGACCAGGGGCGTATATACAATTGGGGAGGGGGGGGGGGCTGACTATCCTGGAAAATTGTGAGTTTTCTTAGGGGATTGTTACCGCAAAATACCCAAAAATATCAACCAATATCTTAGAGCATATAGGCCTAACTCTGTGTAATTATTTTAGATAACAGTTAAATGTAAAATTCTAAGTTTATATCACCTACAATTAGTGGTAATAACAACACAACACACAAATAACATTTGATAATTAATGCATTTTCTATTATGGTCTATGGAGCATGAATGGCAAATATCTAAATATTTGTCAATTTACTAAGCAGTAAGGTAAACAGTTTTCTGTTTGTTTACAAATTGATAATGTATTTCTCAAAAGTACCTTACTGGGGAATTCTCAGTTTTGCCTCACAAGGCTGAGTGTACCCCGTTCCAACCCTCAGACCAGAATTAAAATTTCTTCGCAGAGCCAGGAATCGAATTCGGACCTCCGGGGCGGCAGCCAAGAATGCTAGCCACTACACCACGAGGCAGAATAACTTCAATCTTAATATGGTTTATAACTTAGCCAATAAGTTAACATTAGGGTACAACCAAATTTACAATTAGTTTATGCGCTTACCAAAGCAGCACTTTCTTAATTTTTATTGGCTTTTTTTCGGGGGGGGGGGGGGGCTGGAGCCCCCTCAGCACTCCCCTTATATACACCCCTGGATAGAACAAGGTTAGAATATGTTGAATAGATTGCTTCGGATGCAAGGTGTGGTAGTTGTGTACAGGGGGCATGGAAGGATGCATGAGACCAGTCAAGAGGCTGAAGACTCACTGGTTGTGCTCAGTGATTCTGCTAGGGTCTAAGCTGCGTGAACCTGAGAGGAATCCGCATCGCGTACTATGAGATGTGATGGTGACGAGTGATGAGGTTTCTCGGTCCTTGCGTAGTAACAGAAGCAAATACATTAGTCGGTGACTCGCTATGCCACACTGGTTTCAGAAAAGACCCTATGTTAGCAGTATTGGAATAGACGAGAATGTCAGGTAACACGGCGGGCTGTCGACAGGCTTCTCAATTCTCGCCTGCTCCTTCCCTGCCTCTGCCCTTCATCCCGCAAGTTCACAGAGTTTAGACCCGAGCAGTACGTGCGGCCGAGTGAAACACATTGTTGTTTTCTTTTCCACTCAGTGGTTCTGGTACGTGCGTCGGAAGGAGCACCCTGAGGAGTGGAAGTGCCAGCCAAACAAATTCCTGTCGCCAGAGCTGGAACGCCATGAGATCATGGTGGGGTCCTTCAGCCTCCTCGTCACCAGCTCCTTCACCGCCGCGCTGGCCTGCTACGTCAGCAACGGGGGCTGGTCCACCGTCTACTACGAGTTCGACGAGTACACGTGGTGGTGGTGGTTCGTCCAGTGGCCCGCCATATTCATCTACCAGGTAACTTATATCACACAACCTTGGGATCACCCTACAGACAAATGGTACGGCATTCAGCAAGCACATAGAGGAAAGAGCGGCAGCAGCTAGCATTGCGTCAAATCGTATACAAAATATTCATAAGCTATCCATAGATACAACAATGAAATTATTCCAACTAAGGATAATGCCAATCGTGACGTACAGACTAGTCGTAATATGGGAACAGCTGACAAAAAGTATCCTAGAAGATATAGAAAGAATAAAAGCAAATTTTCTGAAGCGAGCACTATGCCTCTCAAAAACTACAAAATCGAGACTTGTGTATGTACTGACAAGACAAACATTTTTCATTGAAGATCTGCTTCATCAACTGGCACTGCCATCTACGTCAGCATATATTCGACTCTTAAGGGGACACTCACTATACCGTACCCCGAAAACATTGTTTTGCTCCCAGTGATCCAAACTGCACCAAATTTTATTTCCATACGACCAACATCTTTCATAAAGTAAAAAGTGCAAAATTATTCCTTTCAGTTGATCAGTATGGGCAGAAATTATTCAAAGATAGTCTTTTCCTTAAAAGAATTGATACCAACTATTTACCACTAAAAATTACTGAAACTTTACAATCTTTTTACACTATGTACTCATTGTTTTCACAAAATTAATTTTTATTTCCAAAAATTAAAGTTAAAACTTATTCAAAAATAAGCAATAACCATTTTAACTAATATGGATGCACAGAATTATGAGAGATAGATATCTTCATATGCTACAAAATTTAAAACAATAGACCGTCTGATTCCTCATGAGTTTGGAGGTTAGGTGTTCCTAATTTCTTGGAACTAGTGGATAGACAGTGTTCAACTGCTTTGCTTTAATATCTACACACTTCTCTGTAAGATGTCCAGAATTCTTCCATCTTCTTGAAGCCAATAGTTTAGCTTTTGCTCGCCTGTAAATTTTCCCACTAGTTTTAACCATCTTCACAAAACAAGAATCAAGTATCACATATTTTGTTCACGGTTTTAGTTCCTAAATCTCCCACTAAGTGCCTCTGCATGTATATAGAAGAACAACAACTGAATAGCCAACTACGAAACATAAATTTACCAAGATGTGGAGAAGGATTTCCTTCTCCTGGCTGAATATAAAGTAAGACGAAGCATTCTGACAGCTGACTGTTGGCCACGCCCCCTGCAGACATAATCCTTCTGTGGCATGCGCAGTACCGTACTATAACTAAGGTTGAAAATTTGTAAATAAATAAAAATAAAAAACACCAAACAAGCCGATTTTTTGGGTATAGTGTCCCCTTAAGTGAACGACAAGCGAAAATGGAAGAAATCTGGATGGACTTTTATAGCACAGACGCAATGACAAATAGAGACAAATAGAGACTGGGTGCGAGCCGACTAGGAGCTCAGACATATGATGACGCGACTCGCCGTGCATGGCTTTCACCACCTTATCTGTCAGAACAAGATCTACCACCAACCAGAAGACCAGTGCATTTGTAATCTGTGTTACAAACTTTGTGATATCCACGTCCTTTACTGTGACAAAAGAAAAACCTCCCTAACTGACTTCTGTCGAGGTTAATGTATGAAATCTGCACATTGTGCGTTATCTGTATTATTATTATTATTATTATTATTATTATTATTATATCTTGAGTGTATCCATCTTCCAAGTAATACATTGATAGAGATAGCAATTTTACATTTCACATTCAAAATGTTATGTTTTACTGGTATTTTGTAAAATCTCCAATCTCCACCATGCATGTATGTTTATTTCAGGACTACGTCACTTACTGGCTGCACAGAATATACCACACTCCCTTCCTGTACCGGAACTTCCACAAGCTACACCATAAGTACAAACAGCCCACTGCCTTTTCTGTGACGGCTATCCACCCCGTGGAGATCATGCACATCCAGATCTGTCTGTGCCTGCCCATCGTGCTCGTCCCAATCCACTTCAGTGAGTATTACTTGACCAAGGATGTCAAGGTTTCTTTTCCCAGAACGCAAGTTTGTGGCATCCTATAGACAGTGCTCGTGCGCACCTTCTTGGGGTTTTCATTGATATAATAGGGTAATTATGTACTGTACCCAATCGAGGATTGGTACAAGATGCGAACTGATGACCACTAGGGGAAATAAAGAGATTTTACAACAGAACTAAGGAGAAATTCTGTGGAGCTAGTCTCTGGAAGCAAGCCCCAGAGAAGGCAGATGGTCAAATTAGAATTAAAGGAAATCATAAATAGCCTTTATAACATATTTATATGACTTCTTAAAAGCTGAGAACCTATTAAAGAGAGCAGAAATGAAGGCATGCAGTGACTCGGCTAAACAAATGAGGCAAGAGCCCGCGCAGCAATTTGTGACTGCTTTACGAGGATATTAATGCCAAACAAATGGACGGACTTTTTCCGTGTTTATGAGAGCGATACGGTGAGGGGAATCCCTCAGTAATGCCATGTCATCAGAAAAATTTACGTGGGCGACATGACGTAGCCCGGTTTATAATCGGAAAAGAGCGAATAACTTTTAATCGAGCCATTGCAGTTTAACAGTGGAAACAGATTAATGAATCTAAATTAGAATGAGAATTTATAGAGTATTTAAACGTCGTAATAATTGAATAGTTAAGAAGCGCTGACAAAGCATGACATCTTTGAAGCTCGGCGAGGGGATACGCGGAAGGATTGAGGTAACGAGTGAGGCCCCGTGAGAGGAATAATTACTTCACGAATTAATTAAAAATTACGGGATGAACAAATTGAGTTCCAAAAAATGTTTTACCGACATTTAAAGTGTCTGCTACATGTAGATAATTTTTACAAAGAAATTGGAGCAGGAAATCAAAAATTAGGCTCCGGGGGCAAATAAGGACCTAGTTTCTCAACCAAACCAGATAAAAAGCCTGCTGAAGCAGAGCTAAGTCAGTCATCTTGGGGCTCTAGTGGAGAGCCACGTTACGATATCAGTCATCTGCCGAGCCTGAGAGAGGCACGTTATAGTCATCTTCGTGGAAGTCCCGGAGGGGACGTTACACTGATTCAATCATCGAACCCGAGTTAAGGTACAGTACATAATTCAGTTACTTCGTGTGCTCTGAAGTAGAGCCAGAATGAAAAACTATACTACGGAACGTCAGTTTAAGACCCGAATTGGGTAACGTTAGACAGTAATATTAGAAGGACTTAGGTTCAAACCAACGTTGAAATAGTTCTAAAACTCGTGTGAGTTAAATACGAAATACAAGTAAATGATAGGCAGTTTATGGACCTTGAAGGAAGGCCCAGATTTAAATACGATCGGTTCGCGACAAGTGCCACCTAATATACGACAAGTTCTGAATCACAGTAGCTAAGGACGATAACACCTTGAATTGAGTAGAGGGTTACAAGGCTCCGTGAGAGATAGACTTTGCGATAAAGACTATAAACCGTGAGGGTCAGCACCCTACTAATTTTCTTTTTTCGCCCATTTTGACTCTTTCTTGGTCTCGCTTTGGGAAAGGGTCTGACATCCTGTGGTGAGACCCCACTTGTAGAGGGTTTGCCCATTAGTGCCAGTTGTTCACTGCTAGTAGCCGTAGTTGCTTCGCCCTCTGCACTCTGAACACATGGTCGATCACTTACATATCAGCTCATGAAGTCTGTAGTGGAAAAAAATGTTAGATTGAAAAGTCCATATCCCAGTGCATCTGAATCCACTGAATATATTCGCAGGAGTGAATGAAATGGGAAAAGCAGTTCCAACAAGTAGTTCCGTGAAGAACTATACGGCCTATTTTCATATATTCTACTTATGTTAATTGCCTCTATCAACATACAAAATTTCAGTTTGATTGCTGTAATAGAATCGTAGATATTGAGAACCGACTAAATATTGCGGATGGTCGCTATGTTGGAATTTTATATATGTAGGTATTAGAGTTATGTACTGTTACATGAAGATTATTGTGTACGTGTAGTCTTCAAACTTCAATCGCATGATAAGGACACAAGAAGTAAAAACGAGATTTTAAAATTTCGCACAGATGCCATTTTGTGGTTATGAAAACAATTGAAAAGAATTAGATGCCAGTGGATTAACATTTGTATAAGGATTTACTGTACCAACTGTCACTGCACTCGGATGGTTAAATTGCGAGAAACGACCGTGTGAATATTTATACTTCGCGTCGCCGCCATGTTGGATTTGTGATCACCGGGTTATTGAAAATCCTATAGGTGAACTTAAGTTCATGAACATAAAATATTCAGTTTGATTGCTGTAATAGATTCGTAGATATTGAGATCCATTTAAATATTTCGGATGGTCGCCATGTTGGATTGTTATATGTATAGGCCATAGATAAGAGTCATGTACCATTAAAGGAAAATTATTGCGTAGGTTCATTATTCAAACTTTCACTTCGATTGCATGATTACGACACAAGAAATAAAAACTTAATTTTAAAATTCGCACAGCCGCCATCTTGAGGTTATGTAAACAATTGAACTAAATTAGATACCAGTGCATTAAAATGTGTATAAACATTTCCCGTACCAAGTTTCATTGCGTTTGGATAATTAAATCGCGAGAAAGGTCTATTTAAAATTTTCAACTTTGCTTGGCCGCCGTATTCGTTTTGTAGTTAACCGGTTTTTGAAAGTCTTATAGATGAACTTCCAGTAGTGCCCTTTATCCCCGTACAAAATTTCAGGGTGATACCGCTAATAGTTTCAGAGATATAGAATGCCAGAGAAATATTTCGCACAGCCACCATCTTGAGGTTATGTAAATAATTGAACGAAGTTGGATGTCGGTGCATTACAATGTGTATAAACATATACTGTACCAAGTTGTATTGCGTTTGGTTGGTTATATCGCGAGAATCGTCTATTTAAAGTCGCAACTTCGTTTGTCCTCCATGTTGGTTTTGTAGTTACCAGGTTTTCAAAAGACACATAGGTGACCTTCTCGTAGTTCCCTTTATCACCGTTAAATATTCCAGGGTGATATCGGTAATAGTTTCGGAGATATTGAATGCTGGTGAAATATTTCGCACAGCCGCCATGTTGGATTGGTGAGACGTAACAAAATTTGAAGGGCACGATCGGGGTCGGCCGGAATAGTGCTATGAACTTACCGAGTTTCATTGAAATCGCTCCAGCCGTTTAGAAGTTATTAGGGGGGACACACACCATCACACATGCACACACAGACAGACACACGGACAAAAGGTGATCCTATAAGCCTTTTTTTTTTTCATAAATGAAAATAGGCTAACAAATCTTGGGATGTGGTAAATATTTACTGTCTCTCCCGGATGAGAGCTCATGAAATCGTCCACAACAACATTGTAGGCCATTTTGAATGGCCCAAATACAGTCCTGTCCAGTGGTTGCAGCTTGTGACTGGTGTGTGGTGGCAATGTCAGTAGGGTGATGCCATTGTCCTTTGAGATTTGTAGGGTTCGAGGAGTAATGTGTGAATCATGGTTATCTAAAATAACCAAGACTGGACGGTCCTTGGAACATTTTGTGTGCTTGACAAAATGATCCCAATAGCGTGCAAATGTTTCCCCCCGTCATCCATCCACTTGGATTTGCAGCAACACATGAACCAACTGGTGCACCATCCGTCATTCTATCATTCACTCTCTGCCTAGGAAACACAAAGAAGTGTGGAACTGCAGTTCCTACAGCACTAACCGCACAACAAAGTGTAACTAATGTCCCCCTTTGAGACCTGCTTCTCCCCTCTTGCTGCAATCACTTTCCCTGAGTTCTGAACTGTTGTTACACCAGTCTCGTTAAGGTTGAATATGGATTCAGGCGTAAATCCTGATTTCTCGTACACAGACCTTAAATATTCGTAAAATTCTGCAACAGTAGTCTGATTAAATGCTGTTACTCTACCCAGGCTTGTGCCCTGAGGACTTCTTAATGAGAGGCGTTTATGACGTCGCATAAATCCCCTTTTCCAATCATAATTACCCTGTTTATTCTGCTGCCAGTTATGAGGAATCTTTATACCTCTTACTATTGCATAGTCATATGAAAATCTCAGGAAATCTTTTGGAGTTAGTCCATAATTTAATTTTGATGCGGCAGTCAGATTGTTTTCTAAATATGTTTCTTCCTCTTTTGAAAATATCTGGCAGCTGTTGTGGTCGGCATTGAAACCTGTTTCTTGATCTAATTGAACTTTAGAAACATACCTCCCTAATGTTTTTCTGTCTATGGGATACATTAGTGCAGCTGCTCGAACACTCAAACCATCTTCTATAACCCATTTCACTACCGTTTTCATGATTTCAGGTTCCACCCTCTTCATGGGATTACCCTTGGGCTTCCAAATGAAAGGCATTCTAATAAAGCATAAGAAATAATACAATGTAAACATTCACTTACAAAATAATTATGTGGGTCAAACCTCCTCACATTTTTGCGTCAAACCTCCCAAGGTAGCCATTTTTAAAATGTCAAGACATTTGCCATTCGTAATGATGGGTAAACCAAATTCCATGTATATAAATGTAAAGCTTATAACATGCATTATACAACAAAACACTAATTATTTAGAAACATTGGTACAGTACTCGCCTAAACTCTTAAAAATCAGACCACCAAAGAAAGAGCGGCAAGCTTCAAAACAAACATGGAATAACTACTCTCTTCTGTTTTCATTTACTGCCTCCTAGATCCTAAAACTTACATCTAATATTTAGTTCAAAAAGAGTATGTGGAAGGATCTTTTACATGCCATAAATCTAGGACATTGGACCGCCGGCTTTACTTCCCCACTGAAGGAAGGCATACTGAAGGATTTTAACGCTCTCAGAAAATCCGACGACTTCGGCTGGGTTTGACCCCTCTATCTTGGGCACAGCAGTTCAGCATGCTACTAACTACACCACCGAAGCCGGTCATAATAGTACAAACATATAACAATTGGATACATCTCTTCTGATAGCAAATCATTTATCGACTGCGTCATTTTCTCTTTACAGTTCCATTCTACGTCATAGCACTCTACACCTATTATCATGGAATCATAGATCATTCCGGGATCAACTTCAAGGCCTTCTGGTGGCAGCCGTGGCAACCAGACGCCATCTTCCACGACAACCACCACCAGTACTTCCACGTGAACTTCGCCTTCAACATTTACATCTGGGATAAGGTGAGTTATGAGGAGGGTACAGACTCACACTCTTTTCATGCAGGGCTTAATGCACTGGAGCTCTGAGCCTCCTCTCTCTTCCAAGACGGGGACTCCAGGAAACTTTCAATAGTTATAAGTTTAAGTATATTTCTTTTTGTCATTAGAACAACACATTAAATTGTTACTTTTCACCCTCATAATATTCACTACAGACCTGCCTCCTCTAGCGTCATAATATAGTGTAGGCTATTTTAAAACTTCTCAGGTTTCATCATCATCATCGCTTCTCATTATCTTTTATCAATCAATGTACAGTTTCTATCTATCTATTATCTCCTGAGCAAGGCACATTGGGTAGCAAGTCTTCTCCAGCGCAAATATGTCGGCATCATCCCATTTTTTTAAATCCCCCCTTAAGTGAACGTCCAAATTAAATTAACCCCTACCCGTCCCCTCTTGTCTGGGAAACCGTAAAAAGTCAATAAATAGTTTAACACATTTAAAATAAAACGGAACTTTATTTATTGTCAACATATTTAGAATCAATATCTTTTATAAACAACTTTGTTATTACATTTATTTGTACAATGCGCCCAAACTCTTAATCATCCCCGGGCATCGTGTAATATGATTCAATATACGTAGTTTGATGTTTGCAGTAGGTCAACATGATTGTACCCAATTGTCGGTTATTCAGTAATCCTGAAAAAAAAATCCTCTCGGCACGCCGGAAGGCGGAGGTAGATTTCACCGGACAAACTTGGGGATAGGCGAAAATAGGCAGAATATGCAGGTTTTCGTAGAAGGATCAGACCTCATTTATTGCGAGAAGGTATTTTATAATTGGAGCTTAATTAACTTTGTTTTTCGTCATTTTATGCTTATTTTAAACATTTTATTGTCTTATGGGAACGGTAACCTTCTTGTCATTTGGGGTCCATTTTTATACTTGTGGTCACACTGTCCTTATGCAAGGTTTCGACACTGATGTGTAACTATGTAACGGTCTGTTACTTCTTCACGCAAAATTATATCTCCCGCAGAGATTTTGGTTGGTTTAGGGGCTGCGACAACGCGGTCATGTAACCCCGTGTACTTAGGGATGGCTGTATTAGTCTGTAATTCAGGTAAGGACTGCAGAGGTCAATTTCAAGCAGTAGTTCCTAATGTTGCTACCAGGTACTACCGTCAACGACACCTACCTGTGAAATTGGCTACTAGATGCCACCGCAGCCAGCAACTCGCAACGAACGTTGGAACTTCCCCTCCAAAGGAAAGCATACTGAGGGATTTTTAGCGCTCCTAGAAAATCCGACGACTTCGGCCGGCTTTGAACTCGCGACCTTGGGCATAGACATTCAGCATGCTTGCTACCAGTTACGTCGCCGAAGCCGCTTCACAGTCAGATGGAATTCTGAATATGATCTCGTGGAAGTGCGTTATCTTGGCAACGTCTGATGGCTCATCCCTCATCAATTTAGTAGTGTTGCCATGGCAACCACTGATAGCTCTTGGCATTTTCTTATAATTCCGAAATCATTTTTCTCATCCCTTGGCATAATGGTGGGTCATATCAAAAATTCTTTCAGGAAAAATTTTAGGTAATTATTAGGGGAATATTGTCCATTTTGTACGGTTTTGATATTGTGCCTATTAAGAGAGATATGATTAATGTTTCCCGAAAAACCCACTTTTTCCCACCCCTTTGGTCAATGGTTGGTGCTATAAAAAAAACTCTTCAAACATAAATTTTTGGGCTTTATCCGACACATAGTATGAACGTTGAACGGATTCGATATTTCACATATTAAGAGAGTTATAGCAATATTTCACTTTTTCGAAAAAAGCCCCCCATTTTCACCCCCTTCTACCGATTTAGCCCAGTAACGAACTCGACCGAGATTTTATAGGTATACATATTCGGTAAAAAGTGATTGGTGAAAAATTACGGCAGTTATCGTGTCCACAAGAAACCGATATATATATATATATATATATATATATATATATACTTTTGAACTGACGGTGGTTTTGGGGTCTGGGGGATGTGAAACGCGAAGATATGTCGAAATTTTCCGGAAGTCGAAACATGGGACCCATTGCAATAGTTAGCTTTCTAATGAAATCTACCTAATTAGGCTACCTGAGATAAATAAATACACTTGGATGAACAGTTTCGTCAAGCGATCATCATCAGATCCATTACACTTAGCCTATTTAGTTGCATAAGTAGTTGCAACTCGTCAATATCTTGTTAGTTCTAGTCTATGTGATGTTTTGTTAATATATTGGAATTGGTGGTTGACTTCAAAAAATTGTTTGTTTAGAGTGAATATGTGATTGTTGTTACCCAAATGGTCAGTTCAGGTTGTATTGTGCAGGCTACTTATCTGGTTGGGTCTTGCGCGGTCCTGGAGAGAGCAGTTAACTTCGTCACTGTCTGCTATCTTCATCCATACTTTCAGGCATAGTGTAATGGATCTGATGATGATCGCTTGACGATAGAAATTGGTCATCCTAGTGTATTTATTAATCTCATGTTTTTTTTTTTCAGGATTAGGGCACAACCCACCCGTGTTGACCGACTGAAAAACATCAAACTATAAGGTGTGTTCATAAAGTAACGAGCCGGAGGATACCTTTCCTGCACTCGTGTGGATGGCCTTACCTTTTTTGGGTGGTGGTGACCCTGGATGCTTCCACTGGAGGCTTTGACGTTTGGATTCTGGTTCGAAGTGATGACACCATGTCTCATCTCCAGCTACCACTCGTGCCAGGAACCCATTCCCTTCCCTCGCATAGCGCTGCAGATGACCAAGACAGTGGGCCATTCGACATGCCTCCTGGTGTCGTTGAAGACTGTGGGGCACCCATTGGGCACACACTTTGCGCAAGTACAGTCGTTCCTTCATGATAGTGTGCACACTTCCGACGCTCAATCCGACCACGGGTTCACTGTCACTCAGCGGTCCTGGGTAATGAGTGCATCAACCGGCTGGACGTTGTCATCGGTAATGCAGGGGTGGGGGGTGCCCCAGATCGGCTAACGACACCCGTCCTTCCATGAAGCGCTTGTGACACGCCTTGACCCTTGCAAGGAACATGCAGTGTTCGCCGTACACTTGTGACATTCGGCGATGAATGTCCGTTCCCCCTACTCCTTCCGCTATCAGAAACCGAACAACACTTATTTGCTCTTCGTTTGAGGCCTCTATGCCAGCTGTTTGCAATGAGTCTGGCAGCGTTGGACGATTGATGCATGCTGCTGCTCCCTTTGTATCGTCACATGACGTGCACGCGTGCCCTCTGGCGACGGGCTGTGACCTTCCATGCTCTGGTCGGAACCACAGCTCGTTACACACGCCACGAATAGCCGATGTCGTCACCGGTTTGCGCATTCCAGCCTCCGGCTTGTTACTTTTTGAACGCACCTTATACGTTTACTAAGGCACCACTGAAAAATGGTTTCAAAAACCATAATGATTCAATAGAAATTATAGTGAGATGCTCGATCAATAAATTGAAAGCTGGAACTAAAACTTTTAGCGCTTGAAGGACTGGTTTGCCAGGTTTTATGGTCATGCATTGTGATATTTTGTTTAAAGGTACCGGAACTGTTATTTGTTTCCATATTCTTTTCCACATATATTAACATTTCAGTTATTTTAGCCCATACGTGGCAAAGGCAAGATTGGGTGGCATTTGAGGACAGGCTTACACGAGGTGTTTCTTCCTGCATTGTTCGGTATTATTACCACTCTCTTCTGTAATATGGACGTTCTTACACTGGATGAGAATTGCCCTTTCCTTTCTGTAAAAACTGAACATGAAAGTATTGATACTGTATAACTGTGGTTGTTAATGCTAGAGCACAGGACTGGACGAATACTACATTGGACCTTCTGTTTTCTTTGCAGCTACACGGGACATATAGACAGAAGGACAGGATCTACACTGAAGATACTTTCTATGGAAAAGGGAAATCAATCACAGAGGCCACGGACTCCGAACTCCAGGCTGATATAACAGAGCGTCTATCCGAGAATCCTCTGGCCTACCGGAGCAACAAGCTGGAGTTTTCATTGACGGACTCGGAACTGAAGAACAGTAAGGCGAAAGTCTCCAAGAAGGACGGGCAGAAAAAGCATCATCAGAAGAAGCGGTAGTCCCAGTACGCTTTGCATAGACTAACCTGAAATGTTCAGTTTTCTCAGCAAGGCTTTGTGCTAGCGTGTTGTTGGCAGTTGTGAATCCTGTGAAGATGTCACAATCGAGGCTGTGAAGTGTCCTGATGACTGGGGAGGGCTTTGTTCTTTGATATCCTTGACCATAGGACTAAAGTCTTGTGATGAGCCAGCTGAATACACACAGGAGTAGAGACAAAGTTGCCGGGAACGACAACCAGGAACGGTATGAGGGGAGTGGTTTATACCATACTCTGATTTCTGTGTAATATTATTATTAATAATAACAATGTTACGTCCTCATTAACTACTGGGGCTTTTAGAGACACCGAGGTTCCAGATGTTTACTCTGAAAGCGATCTTCCCTCAAATACCAACTGACTGTGCCTTAACCTTGCGGTCATCGGTCGAGGACTTCTCACGCCAAAATAAGACAAAATTAGAAAACATTTTCATTTTATAGCACCAAACAATCACTCTTTCCCTGCTCTCGAAATGCTTCCAGAGGTGAGCGCATGAATCCATTCTACATCAACGATGTGAATATCGCGTAACACCACTAAAGAACATATAGGCCTAGTGTTCTCAGTAGAGTTTTGTAGCATACATTCAATCTCGTTTTAATTCTACCACGAAGAAATATGATATAGGCCTAGGGATACAGAACCAGTGCGACGTAGTAAAGACAACAGCAATCTCAAATCTCCCATTTCTTCTTATATCTTAATTCTTCTCCGACTATCGCAACCTTATGCTCTAAGATCGCAACAGTCCCCAAATCTGAATTCCATCACAGATGAACTTAATATATTATTTCATATTTCAATTGTCATTTCTACCCTCAGAAATAAAGCAATCAAGTAGGCTCTTCTTTTCTTGACCAACTCGTCCCTTTAGTTCGCCAAATCATCTCTACCAAAAATTCCAAAGCCGAAACATCCATCTTGCACGTCTTAGTAAAGCTTCTTTAGTTAGTTCTGAGTGATGCTACTTGAATAAGTTAACATTAGTTTTCCAGGCACTCGATGCAACTCCCGGATAAAATAGTACAGTCAATCTGGTTATCGATGTTATGATAAAGGAACACAGACACAAACTGGCTCGAGTGCGGCAGAAACAAATCAAGTATTGGGGACAGTAGGCTGCATGGAACCGTCTCTATCTGATGGTTCCTGAATTCCCAAAACTATATTACCGTATGTATTGTAATGGCCCTGGAAGTCTGAATTTTAAGAACGTGCAGGGAGAATAACCCTTACTGTATTTGTCTACGTCCCTGAAGTTAATAGTTTGGTGTTATAAAGTTTTCCAGAAGTATTCATCATTGCACACAAAAGTCACTCCGTGTGATGTGTTGAACTTCTCCTGTTAAGAAGAGGAGCAATGCTGCCGAGGAGAACGTAGAGAAGCTCTTAAGATGTCAAACACTGTTCTAGTCACAAGTTGAGTACTGTATTTATCAATTGTAATAAAACTTGCTGTTTCTAATCCGTGCACACATTAGTCTAATCATTTAAGTGAACGGTATCTGTAAGCTACATTGACGCCCGATGAAAACAAATACACCAAGACGGGCCCTGTGATTAGCCCATTTCACGTGGTAAACATGTGACACCCATGAACTGTCTAGTAACAAAACGTTTTCTTGCAAGTATATTTACAATTTCAATGTTTTGATTAGGCTTCAGGCTATTTGGAACAGGGAATATAGATAAAACCATGTTGAGAAACCAGTAGCCTATATCTTTTGGACCTACAGGGAGTGAACACACTCCCCCTCTTGGACACTCATAACACCTGGATATTGAGGGATAATATAATGTATATATTGCATTATGAAATAAAAACAAGATGTTCAGTAAAGAACATATAGCCTACTTTCTCCTAAATGCATGGGTATTGTTATAACTCTTTGTCCTTCTCAAGGAGTATAATTGAATGTTGGTTGTAGTAGCTTGTTGAAATACAACGTGTTATACGGACGGATATTAAACATGAATATGAGGTGCCCTTTGCTAGTGCTACCTCTGTACAAAATTTCATTCAATTCGGTTTCACCGTGTTTGAATTGGTATGGTGAATCAATTTGCACACATACATGGCCGCTATCTGCAAACTATTGGGCTGATGACCTTGTCGTTTAGTCAAAAGATGCTTATTACATAAAGGTATATTGTTGCAAAATTTAGTAGAGATCAGATGATTAGGATGGTCGTAATGTGATTTAAGATTTTAACATTTGGGTGGACGCCATTACGTTTCCGTCAAGATGGCGGCAATATAAAACATGACACTGAGGTGCCCTTTTCTAGTGCTACCTCTGTACCAAATTTCGTTCAATTCGGTTTCACCGTGTTTGAATAGATAGGGGGAATCGATTTGCACACATACATGGCCGCCATCCGCAAATTATTGGGCTGATGACCTTGTAGTTCGGTCCAAAAAATCGTACCAAAAGGTATAACGTTGCAGAATGTGGTAGAGATCAGATGATTAATTTGGTCGAAATTTGATTTAAGCTTTTAACATTTGGGTGGCTGCCATTACGTTTTCGTCAAGATGGTGGCAATATAAAACATGACTCAGAGGTGCCCTTTACTAGTGCTACCTCTGTACCAAATTTCGTTCAATTCTGTTTCACCGTGTTTGAATAGATATGGGGAATCGATTTGCACACAAACATGGCCGCCATCCTCAAATGATTGGGCTGATGACCTTGTAGTTTGGTCAGAAGATTCTTCTTGCTTAAAGGTAAAATTTTGCAAAAATTGGTAGGGATCAGATGATTAGATTGGTGGTAATTTGATTTAAGCTTTTAACATTTGTGTGGCCGCCATTACGTTTTCGTCAAGATGGCGGTGATATAAAACATGACACTGAGGTGCCCATTTCTAGTGCTACCTCTGTACCGAATTTCTTTCAATTCGGTTTCACCGTGTTCGAATTGATAGGGGGGGGACAGCCATTCAGAGTAGACACACACACACACAGACTCACACACACACACACACACACACAGACAGACAGACACACAATTTTTCGCTCTGTGTTGATCTCATAAGTCTACTTTCATTTTTTGCAACAATCGAAAGTAGGCTAATAAAAGGATAAATCAATTTTTCCCGGAGTTACAAAATAACTACGGTATTAAACATATTCTATTTGCAGGGAGGAAGTACAGTGGTGGGAACAGCCGTCACTCGGTTGCCGTCCTTCATTTTCCTTCTGTATTGCTCTGGTACATGTACCGTGTAATCCACGGCAGCTTATCGCTGTTGAAAATAAGTAATCTATTTAGATTTTGCGTGTATTTTAGCTGTCTAATTTCTCCCCCTTCTATCTTGAACTTGAATAGGCCTACCTAGTTTCAGCGGCGGCCGGTGACAATTCAACTGGTAGTAACAGCAATAATAATTACCGGTACACTGATTAGAGCTACACTGATGGATACAAAGTCCAAGATCAAGTTCCTCGGACGTCTCTCGGATTCCCTTGAGGTCAAGATAGGAGTTAGACAAGGCGATGGGCTCTCTCCGATGCTTTTCAATTGCGTTCTTGAAAAGATCATAAGGACTTGTCAAACACGATAAAAACAAGATGTTCAGTAAAGAACATATAGCCTACTTTCTCCTAAATGCATGGGTATTGTTATAACTCTTTGTCCTTCTCAAGGAGTTTAATTGAATGTTGGTTGTAGTAGCTTGTTGAAATACAACGTGCTATAGGGATATTAAACATGAATATGAGGTGCCCTTTGCTAGTGCTACCTCTGTAAAAAATTTCATTCAATTCGGTTTCATCGTGTTTGAATTGATATGGGGAATGGATTTGCACACATACATGGCCGCTATTTGCAAACTATTTGGCTGATGACCTTGTAGTCAGTCATAAGATGCTTTCCACAAAAAGGCACGTTGTTGCAAAATCTGGTAGAGATCAAATTATTAGGATGGTCGTAATTTGGTTTAAGCTTTTAACATTTGGGTAGCCGTCATTCCGTTTCCGTCAAGATGACGGCGATATAAAACATGACACTGAGGTGCCCTTTGCTAGTGCTACCTCTGTACCAAATTTCGTTCAATTCGGTTTCACCTTGTTTGAATTGATAGGGGGAATCGATTTACACACATACTTGGCCACCATTTGCAAACTATTCTGCTGATGATCTTGCAGTTTGGTCAGAATATGCTTCCCACATAAAGATATGTTGTTGCAAAATTTGGTAGAGACTTGATTATTAGGTTGGTCGTAATTACATTTTAGCTTTTAACATTTGGGTGGCCACGATTACGTTTCCGTCAAGATGGCGGTGATATAAAACATGACACTGAGGTGCCCTTTGCTAGTACTACCTCTGTACCAAATTTCGTTCCATTCGGTTTCACCTTGTTTGAATTAATAGGGGGAATAGATTTTGACACAAAGATGGCCGCCATCCGCAAACTATTAGGCTAATGACCTATTAGTTTGGTCAAAGGATGCTCCCTCCATAAAGGTATGTTGTTGCAAAATTTGGTAGAGATCGGATGATTAGGTTAATCGTAATTTGATTTAAGCTTTGAACATTTGTGTGGCCGCCATTACGTTTCCGTCAAGATGGCGGCGATATAAAACATGACACTGAGGTGCCCTTTGCTAGTACTACCTCTGTACCAAATTTCGTTCAATTTGCGTTCACAGTGTTCGAATTGATAGGGGGGACAGACATTCAGAGTACGCACACTCACACACACACACACACACAGACTCGCACACACAGAGACTCACACACACACACACACACACACACACACAGACTCACACACAGACAGAAATACTTTTTTTCGCCCTGTGTTGATCTCATAAGTCTACTTACATTTTTTGCAAAAATCGAAAGTAGGCTAAAAAACGGCTACAGCCCGCTGATAATGGGAACAAAATCAAAGGGGATCATGGTAGACTGTCTAGCTTTTGCCGATGGCATTGCTATTCTGTCTAACGATTAGAAAACTGCTAGGTTTCAAATAGAATTCATGAAGGAAATCGCCGAACAAACTCGCCTGCAGATATCAATTCAAAAAGCAGAAGTAATGAATAACATCAAAGATGCTCCTCCAAACCTCAAAAACAAAATACGGGGATATCCACCGAGTGGGCGGCTTCGGAGGCGTAGTCGGTAGCATGCTGAGCTTCTATGCCCAAGATAGCGGGTTCAACCCCGGCCGAAGCCGTCGGATTTTTTAAGAGCTTTAAAAATCCCTCAGTATGCCTTCCTTCGGAGGGGAAGTAAAGCCGGCGGTCCCATGTCATAGATGTATGGCATTTTAAAGAATCTTCCACTAATTACACCTGTGTGAAGCTAAATTGGATAGGTTAAGAATGTAAACAACGCTCTTAGGTTTCTACGTTCGTTGCCAAGAGCCGACTGCGGTGGCGTCTAGTAGCTAAGTTCTGAACTTGGCCTAGTAGTCGTTGACGGTGGCGCTTGGCGGCAAAAGTAGGAACTATTTGAAAAAATCTAAGTTGCAGTCTGTACTTAAATTAAAAAACAGATAACACACACTAATACAGTCATCAAAATTAACACCGGTTATCAGACAGTTTCTACACACACCCAAAGTACACGGGGCTACATGACCGCGTTGTCGCAGCCCCTAAACTTAAGAACCAACCAACCGAGAGTACTCAAAATGCTCAGTCTAGAATGTGACATGGAGTTCCTAAAAAAATGTCTTAACTCTCTTCAATGCCTCATACTTCGTTCGCTCGAAGCAATAGAAACAGGGAAGGTAAGAATCACTCTTAAGAGTCGCACTGTTTCTTGATATAGTTTTTCTAGGCCGTTGTTCAAAAAATATTCTCTTCATACGACAACGAACAAAATGGTCTTGATTTTAAATTAGTACATTATGCAACGAGCCTATAATGGCTATAATTAAGACACGAGTATGTTTATAAAACGAGCTTTAGCGAGTTTTATAATTTCCCTCCAGTGTCTTAATTACCATTATAGGCGAGTTGCATACGACTGTTTATGTTCGACGATAATTATAACTTTATTACATGTTTTAACATAAATATTCATAAATATCTGTTCAGTAACTAGAATTTTGTGATCGGGTGGTGCGCTGGGTAGCATATCTCCATGTTCCAAGCTCTCTGGCCGACCGATGCATGCGCTCTGTGTGCTTGCAATGCCATATGCAGGCCATATGTTTACATCTGCCGCCCCTCAGTAATATTGTCACCGGAGTCATTTCAAGAAAATGTGCTGTGTAGAAATCAGTGTTGGTGATTCTAAGGTACAGTGCTATTTCTTCTCTCATATTCGCCAGTTCATTTACGCGAACATATGGACGGTGCGTATTCCATGTCGGTAATTTATTATAGTTCGATGTTGTGTTTATGTCCGACATGTTGGATTTTGAGTGCATGCGCGAAGGTATCGTTACCTAATTGGTCAATGAACGAGCTCTGATTGGCTGGAGAAACTGCATCATAATGGAAAACAGTGTTATAATGACCATCATTATGATACAGTTTTCTGACACATAATAGTGAGGGTCGAACATAAACACTATTAAATCACTAAACTGATCCATGAACGAGCCTGAACGCGCTAAGATACCGCCCGCCTCACGAATGCACTGCTTGGAGCCTACGCTCTCTGCTGACGCATTCAGCTGTCGACCTTCAGCTTGGCGCATGCGCAATTTCCTTCACTACCCACAGAGACTTGAGCCTGTCTCAAAGGAGACTCACTGGCTGCTCAGTCCCGCGCTGAGAAGCTGGCGTCATTACCACCGTGGTTATAGAGAATAATACCCAAAACTAGAGATTTAATTTGCCTATGCCAATGAAAAATAGGAAAATTTAAATATACATATTCCTTGAGAATGAAATGGTTATTGTAAGGCTCAAAGATTCCCCTCAAGCTTCGCCTCTGGTCACTATGAAACGGTTCTGAAATCAGTAGTTATGTAAGCAGCCGAAATCCTTTCCCTAAATGCCGATAAAGAACTCGGGCTCCTCGAAGAGCTGGAGGAAAAAGAGCGCAGAATCATGAGGAATCGCGGGATCCAATTATAAGGTGCGTTCAAAAAGTAATGAGCCGGAGGCTGGAATGTGCAAACCGGTGACTACATCGGCTAATCGTGGCGTGTGTAACGAGGTGTGGTTCCGACCAGAGCGTGGAAGGTAACAGCCCGTCGCTAGAGGGCACGCGTGCACGTCACGTGACGAAACAAAGCGAGCAGCAGCATGCATCAACCGTCCAACGCTGCCAGTCGCATTGCAAACAGTGACATGGAGGCGTCAACCGAAGAGCAAAGAGGTTTTGTTCGGTTTCTGACAGCGGAAGGAGTAGGGGGAACGGACATTCATCGCCGAATGTCACAAGTGTACGGCGAACACTGCATGTCCCTTGCAAGGGTCAAGGCGTGGCACAAGCGCTTCAGGGAAGGACGGGTGTAGTTAGCCGATGATGCCCGGTCTGGGGCACCCCCTTGCATTACCGATCACAACGTCCAGCTGGTTGATGCACTCATTACCCAGGACCGCCGAGTGACAGTGAACGCCATAGCCACCGTGGTCACTCCACGACAATGCACGACCTCCTACGGCCAACACAGTCGCGGCACTTCTGCAGAATTTCAAATGGGAGGTTCTCGGCCACCCTCCATACAGTCCAGACCCCTCTCCCTGTGATTACGCCATGTTTGGTCCCCGGAAAAAGGCTCTGCGTGGCCAACGATTCACCTCGGACGCCAGCTGTACGTGCGGAACTGGTTCACATCGCAGCCCAGGGAATTTTATGAGACAGCCATTCACCGCCTCGTGTCACAGTGGGACAAGTGCCTCAACAGCCAGGGCCAATACTTCTAACATAGGCCTACAGGTACGGTACTGGTTTCTGTAATTATGCCTCCGGCTCGTTACTTTTTGAACGCACCTTATACAAGAATGGCACCCACCAAAACAGATCCAACAAGGAAGTCTATTCGTAAGAGCCTGGCACTATCTTATGACCACCTCGGATGGAAGGACGGCAACAGTTTGACAAAGAAGATCTTTCACTTCTTTTATTCCAACCACCAAACCACGATGCCCTGGTTTAGAAATACACAAGAAGATCTCCAAATGCTCTAAAACAATCCCGACGACGCATTTGACAGGGATCTCTTCCGCCATAAGATAGCGACGAACAGGTTCAGACGAGTCTTGCCTCCATAAAGAAGACATGGTGCCCATTGAACAGAGGAACATAAGCTGTCTCATTTCCAAAGGATGAGGGAATTCTGGGCGCAAAAGGAAGCCAAATGTAAGAAGACTTAACGTGGTCCTAGATGGCCCTGGCGAATTATATAATAATAATAATAATATACGGGATCTACGTAAGTAAATCCAGGCAAGAAATCTATTCTAAGATAGAGAAGATCACAGACACAATGCGCAAATGCAGGGCTCGTTACTAGGTCACTAGCGACGGATGGACGACTCTAGATGGACGATACGTATATTTAACAATTTCTACTCAAAACCAAAAACAACAATTCCCTGGAACGTTAACGTCAAGAAAGACCTCCAAGAAATGGGCCTACGACCAGATGACGCGCACAAACGAGACCTTTTCCGAACAAGCATCGTGACTTTTGGGACTTTTCGAGATGAGGAATTGGACAACCGGTGCAAAGTGGTCGGATGAACGCCGTGTTCGACACGGCAAGCTAATGAAAACCTACTGGATCAATCGTAAATTGAATAAACTCCAGAATGTATAGTGGAACTTATCGTGATCCCTAGTTGGCTGATTAGCGAATAATAAATAAATAAATATACTGGCGAGAAAATATATCCCAACACCATTGAATAAGGAATGTAGAGTACAGAAATTACGGCAATATATTTGGCAAGGTAACATATTTAATTGATTAAAGGTACAAGACAACAGGTTAATGTCCATGGTCCATTAATAACCGGTATAATCACCAGACTGTTGAATGCAGGCATATAAACCTGCATGCGTTGTGTCGTACAGGTGCCAGATGTCTGCCTCTAGGATGGAGTTCCATGCCTGTTGCACTTGGTTGGTCAATACAGGGACGGTTAATGTCGGTTGTGGATGACGCTGGAGTTGTCGTCCAATGGTGTCTCATACGTGCTCGATTGGGGACAGATCGTGGGATCGAGCAGGCCAAGGCCGCATGTCGACACTCTGTAGAGCACGTTGGATTACGACAACGGCATGGGGGACGTGCGTTATGCTGTTGGAAAACACTCCCCGGGAATGCTGTTCATGAATGGCAGCACAACAGGTCGAATCACCAGATGGACGTACACAACTATAGTCTGGGTACGTGGGATAACTGCGAGAGTGCTCCTGCTGCTATAGGAAATTGCTCCCCAGACCAGATCGCCCAGTGTAGGCCCAGTGTGTCGACGCCGCAGACAGGTGAAATGCAGGCGCTTTCTTGGCCTCCTTCTAACCAACACACGGCCATCACTGGCACCAAGGCAGAATCGACTTTCATCGGAAAACACAACAGACCTCCACTCCATCCTCCAATGAGCTCTCGCTTGACACCACTGAAATCGCAGACAGCGGTGGTTTGGGGTAAGTGGAATGCACGACGCAGGGCGTCTGGCTCGGAGCTGTCCTTCAAGTAACCGATTTCGATCAGTTCATTGCGTCACTGTGGTGTCAACTGCCACTCAAATTGCTGCTGCAGACGCCGTCCGATGCGCCAAAGCCATACGCCGAATACGGCGGTCCTCCATCTCGGTGGTGTCACGGCAACGACCGGAGCCCGGTCTTCTTGCGACCGTATCTTCTCGTGACCAGTGCTGACCACGCATGCACAGTGGAGATATTCCTGCCAAGTCGTTCGGCAATAGCGCGGAAGGAAAATCCACCTTCACGTAGCCCTATTGCACGGCCTCGTTGAAACGCAGTGAGGTGTTCATACTGGCCTCTTCGTCGTCGTAAAGACATTCTTGACCCACTCACAGCCCCTCCGACCAATCTCACAGTAACTAACGCTCTCACACAGCACAACCCGTGTTTAAAGCAAACCTGATGTGCAACGTCATGGGGCCAATACTAGCGCCACGCTAATGCGTTTTGCGGGATATTTGAATCAACGTCATCTTTCCGATGCATAAATATGCCTTCCAACGTTCGTTAATCTAGCACAACCCCTTATTAGTGTTGGGATTTTTCTTCCGCCAGTGTATTTTGGCAATGCGTGCTCATTCACCCAGCACACAAAAATAGGATAAAACAGACATCAATAGCTACAGAGGAATATCCTTACTATTAGTCGCCTTACTCTCGAGACTTGAGAAACAAACAGAACACCTAATTGGCGAATATTTAGGCAGAATTCAAAAAATTCTATTATTTAAACTAGTTTCCATGATGGTTCCGTATTGACGTACTAAATACTTTTAACAACAAATTGTATATCCGCCTTAGTCAATACATAAACGAAAATAAATTATAATTACACTTGCTCCTGGTACATGTTTCCAGGAGCAAGTGTAATTATAATTTATTTTCGTTTATGTATTGACTAAGCCGGATATACAATTTGTTGTTAAAACAATTCAGAAAAGGCAGGTCCTGTGCAGAACAAAGTCTCAATCTCTAAACCCTGATGCAAATCCGTAAAACCAGGCAAACCGTGCTCACTTTTGTCGACTTCAGGAAAGTTTATGACTCAGTAGACCGACAATCATTATTCAATACTCTAGAATAATTCAAAGTAGACAGGAAAACAAGAGACACTGACAGCCACAACTCTGAAAGTTAAAATTCAAGCTTAACTTTCTGACCCTTTTCTTATTAACACAAGACTTCGACAAGGAGACGGATTATCTCCTATATTGATCAATGTTGTCCTTGAAAGAGTTATCAGGACATGGGAGAATGATACAAAAACAAAAAAGTCAACCCCTGGCACTATACAGCCCATGACGGGCTAAGGCCGACCAGCCATTTGGCCTGCAGATATTGGGGTGACGCGTGATCAGCAAGTCGGGTCCCCTCGGCCGTTAATCTTGGTATTAGTGATCGGGGCGCTGTCTCACTGTCAGACAGCTACTCAATTGTCCTCACGAGGCTGAGTGCACCCCGTTCCAACCCTCACGTCAGTTTTAAAATCCCTGACGGAGCCGGGGATCGAACCCGGGGCCTCCGAGTGAGAGGCAGGCGCGCTACCCCAACGCCACGGGGCCGGCACAGAATGAAACAAAAGGAAAAACTATCGACAACTCAAAAATCAAAATTCATCTGCAGTGTTTGGTCTTTGCAGATGATCTTGCTATTATTTCTAATAATAGGCAAGAAGCAGTTCGTTCAGACCCTTAAAAGACTTCAAGAAATTTCAACAAAGACTAGGCTCCAAATGTCATATGTAAAAACGCAATATACGGAAGGTTCCGCTCGTTGTCTAGATGAAAAACTTCTAAATTCAAGCACTTAGGAAAAGATGATGATGATAATTGTTGTTTTAAGGGGCCTAACATCTAGGTTATCGGCCTCTACTTAGGAAAAGTAATTCAGCCATCAGGACTGAATTGTGAGGCAAAGACCAGAATTCCAACATTACTGTACCCCCTTAAGGGAAAGATACATATGTTTGGACTCTCCCCCATTTCCTAATATAATACTACTGCTACCTATTAGTAAAGAGGGGAGGGAAACCGGGTCAAAGCCCGTGGAGTAAAAGCGGGCCTCAAGCCCAGAAGCCGAAAATAAACCTAAAATAGCCTGGTAAATAAATACATATAATAGAGTATAATTAAGGTATATTAGATAGGGTCAAAAATTCTGTAATATTCAGAGAGAGAACTGTGAAATAATTTTAATATCACTCCCCTACAGTAATGATATGTGGAATAAACTTAAGAGCAGTGCCCACTGCCACGAGAAATACGCTGGTAATTAATAAATAAGATTTATCCTGCCTACAGTAGATTAAATAATATTATTATAAGCTTTGAAGCTGTAATTTATTATGAGAGGGGCTCGACTTAGGAGGCCGATTAGCCTCTTAAACTAGGTGGTGTAAGTAATTTTCTCTGATAACCTGTGTTATTTTGACGATGCTTAAAGTGAGGCCATGGCCGTCTCCTTCCCAATCCTCACCTGACTTACAAATACTCTGCAATAAAGCAGGTTATCATCACTCACACAATCAAAACCTACTACACTGAGGGGAAAGGAAAACGGTTGAGAGGACAGGGAAGCATTACAAAGGGCCTTCCGACAAGATACTACTCCCGAGGTCAACCGTCGGCTTGAAGATTAGGCTACTCGAGTGCACTGGGCTGATGATCTGAGGGGCTTACAAAAAAATTAAGATAACCCCACAGCTAGCCTGAGATGTTACGAAAGAGCGAATAAAATATACTAGATATACCTACCTAAAAATTCCCAGAAGCTATTCGTATTTACGGTCGTAACGGCAACTACATTCTCCAGGAACTTTACGCCGAGAGAATAACAATTATTGTAGCATTATAAGGGGAGGAACAGCTACGTCATCAGCCCCTAAAGAGCGAGGTAACAGAAAATAACATGAAACTCGCCGTTCGGCCGGAGCTACCGACCCTCGTTTTAAAAGCAGTGACGTATCAGAATATTAGCCTGTATACACATCGGACCGCAAACAGCCAGGCACTTGACCTTACCTACATCGCTTCGCATTAGCAGTCACGCCGATGTAGGAGCCTACCACCCAGCACAATATTCATTGTACCTTGGCGTTTTGCTCTTAATCGTTGCACGTCCGTGGAGCTTTCAGCTCAAGTTAATGTGCAGAATACAAGTTTTAACAATCGGAAGGTTTCTCCGTTTTGCATCCATTAAGCACATGTTAGCGCACTTTCAATAAAGTGCCGAACAAAGTTTCCACTTATATCAACATTTATCAGTACAGCAAGTTATTTGGAACTTGGACACTAATGCAATGTGCTCTTTGTTTTTATTCACAAAAAGAGATTAACGACTGCACAATTTGACCGTCGCATACCTTTCAAGAATGTGCATAATAGTGATCATTAGTCAAGTTGACTGTTAACAGCAGGAATGTTTTTATTGCTTTATTTTTTGTAATGTCCATAAGGTTGTCATGTTTTAAAGTGTTTAATTAGTTTTTTATAGTATTTTAATATTAGTGTGTTATGTTTCTCACATGGACGTGGTCTTTTTAGTCTTTTTAGTCTATGATGTTTCCGAATATGAATTATGAAGGGCTGAAGAAGGAATTGTACTAATTCCGAAACATGTACCCATAAGCTAACTAAAATAATAAATGAGTGTTGATTAGGCGGAAACTTTAAATTTGTTGTACTTAATTACAAAACGTCAACACGGAACCTGCAATGGACTCTTCTTCGAATATCAATTCATATCTATTCTTGGGCTTTGCATTCAACTTTATACACACCTCCATATTTATCGATTATTCTTTGACGTTTTCGTAAATTCCTGTCTTCTTAGGAAATACGAGTGCCTTTCAAAATAGCGTTTTCGGTAGCGTGTAGTTCGAACCAAAGTTCAAACAGAAAGTACCTCATAATGGCGGCTTGTGGCGGTTATTTCATCTTGCCGTTAAAAAACCACGGCATGGCAGAGATTAGCTGCTATTAACACACGTATGAAGAAGGCCGTTCAATTCGCGAGAAATAAACCTCACATAACTATTGGAAAATAATACCTGAGTGCTCAGATGTACGGTATTTGCGGGAACAATAATTTTCAAATCCTACATGCCAGGTCCTAGGCAACGGACGGTACTACAATGCCGCGGTCCGTTTCTAAGATACCTATCTATGTCGTTTTCTCTAGCTCGCAAAAAATTAACAATTCGCTTTTTAACGAATTATTCTTACGAGGCTTTAAATAAACCTTCGATCTAGCCCTCCCTCTCAAGATGGTGAGTTGAAATAGGCTGTAATTTGTATCCCAATCAGTTAGATTTGGACGTAGTAAAGCGAGGAAGAGGCACAGGCCCTCCCATATGTTCTGCTAACCGAGAGCAAGATCTGATTTCTTCTTTTCCTGGTTAGGTCCTCACTATGTACTGTACTTGTAGGCTATGTTGATTGGGACAGCTGCATCTAAGTTACTGGCTTCGAGGCTACCACTCTCTTGCTAAATCAGTCAGGATTCCACTTGACATGGATTTCTATATTTACAATATAAAAGTGTGTATGGCTGTGAGCTGTCTGATAACCTGTGTCATTGTGAAGGCTTCACCAGAGTATGGTATAACAGGAGGCAGGTGCCACAAAGTAGCCTACTTGCATTTAGAAATAAGCTTTTATTTATTTATTTATTTATTTATATTACTAAGGTTATAACTAGAGAGTTTGATGAAGGGGCAAATGGCCGCGTAGTTCTGCCCCTTAAAACAACAATAACTACTACTACTACTAGAGTTTAAAGGGGATGAATTTGGGGTAGAAATACACACAATGTTTACAAACTAAGCTAGTAGGCTGCTCTGAAGCTGTACTTTATTATACAAGTAAAGTTGTCTAACCTGCGTTATAGAGAGGGTGCTTAAAATGAGTCCACGGCCACCTCCTACCCAAACCTCACCTGACTTACAAATAGCCTACAAAGACACTGCAATAAAGCAGGTTATCATCACACACACACTACCTACCACACAGAGGGGAAAGGAAGGATGGGAGGGGCTTGTGAGGAGAGGGAGGCAAAACAAAGGGCCTTCCGACAAGATATTACTTCGGAGGTCAACCGTCGGCTTGAGCATTACTCAAGTGCACCAGGCTGATGACCTGCCTTTTCAGTAGCGGGGGGGGGGGGGGGGGGGATGCACACACTGTTTACAAACTAAGCTAGTATGACTAATATCAGTTCTTAATCACCCTCTTTCACTAAAGGATTCATCCTTCTACTTAGTAATACATTTTCCCATTACATGTGGTTTCTTACTTTCCACTTAACAATATTTACAGAAATGCGCTTCATATATCATATCAGTGTTCTTGGATTCTCACACTTAGGGGATCTCTTTAAGGGGCCTAAGCTTCCAAGCTGGATGGTTGTAGGTTCGTTACCTGGGAGGTATATATTTCGTATGGCATGAAGATGCAATATACAATTATTTACATTCTACAGTATTTACAGTACAAATGTATACAGGTTGAGACCTTGATCTGCAAGTAGCTTCAGTTTTGTTAGAGCTGGATATCTAATTTCTCTAACCATTCTAAAGCTTCATCACTGGCTTGATGAATCTCCTTCATTTGACCATTGAAAATTCGGAGTGGGCAATCCATAGCGATGTGACTGATGGTCTGAGTTGCAGAAAGGATTCTCGGCAATTTTCCATTTGTGCTTCCAGAACTGACACCTACCGTGTTGAGTTCTTATGCGGTTCAGCGACGTCCATATTTTCCTGGGAAGGTCGAAACCAGGGGGCTGCTTAACTGGATCCGAGATAAGACCTAATCTGTCTGGATTTGAAGTCAGCCACTCATTGCGCCAAGCTTCATTCACTTGAAACTGCTCTTGGACCAACTTCCTTCCTTGTCTCCAAGAAGGATTCCGGGATTTCAGCCTGAGATCTTTAGGTGAGCAGTCTAGATGAATTGGCAGAAGAGGGTTGTCACAACATTTAAGTCATTCTCTCTTCAGTGCCATTTGCCTTCGAAGATGAGGAGGCGGGATTTTGGAGAGTACTGGTAACCATTCCAAAGGTGTAGATTGGATGGTTCCTGATACAGTCCTCATTGTGTCGTTCAGCTGTACATCTATCTTCTTTGCATGGACGCTGTTAAGCCATACTGGGCAGCAATATTCTGCTACTGGATACACTAGTGCTGAAGTTCTGAGGGTGGATGCCCGTTCCTGTGACTTTGTGCAGGATGTTGTTGCGGGTTTTGATCTTAGCAGATGTTTTGCCTAGATGTTCACTGTAAGTCAAGGATCGATCCAAGATGACTCCTAAATATTTAGGATGAGGATTGAATTTCAGTAGATAACCCTGGTATTGAACCCTAGGTATGTAGTTGGCTTGTTTGTTGCTCAGATGAAAGCAGCTGACCTCTGTTTTTGCTATATTTGGTTTTAGTCTCCAGGTTTTGAAGAACTTGTCGAGTCTGCAGAGATCTTCCGTAAGTACGGTTTCTGCTGTTGCAAAGTCGTTGGACTGATCTGTCAATGCAAGATCGTCAGCGTATACGAACTTTCTAGTAGGAGGTAAGTCTGCGGTGTAAATATTTAACAGCAATGGGGCAAGGACCGATCCTTGTGGTAATCCATCATTTAGTTTGTGAGATCTGCTTACGTTGCCATTTAGGTGAACTTCAATCACTCTGTTGACCGGCATATTATTCAGTAGGATGGCAAGTTTCTTGCAAGGGATTATTTTCAGGAATTTGAGGATCATTCCTTTTCGCCAAACTGTATCGTAAGCTGCCGTGAGATCCACAAACACAGATACGGTCTTCTTTCGATCTTGAAATCCTCTCTCTATGTGAGTGGTTAGGGCCAACACCTGGTCGGTACAACTGCGCTTTGGTCTGAAGCCAGCTTGCCCATTTGGTATGTGCTCAAGAATTGTAATTGAGATTCTATTATATATTATTCTTTCCAGCAGCTTGTAACAAACGCTCAGGAGGGCAATAGGCCTGTAATCTTCTGTACTATCTCCACTTTTCCCAGGTTTGAGTACAGCAACTACTTTAGTTCTTTTGAGTTCTGGTGGAAGTTGACCATCGCGTAAGATGTTGCTATAAAATTTAGCAAGCCATTCAATTGTTCGAGGACCACAACGTTGTAGGAATTCTGAATAAAGACCATCCAACCCAGCTGCTTTTCCTGATTTTACTTCTTTTAGGGCAGTTGAAACATCAGCAGCCGTGATATCAGCTGTAAACTGGGATGTTGTTTCTGCATGGAACATCTTAGATTTTAGTTCCAACTGAATTCTTTTTGCCTCTTTCTTGTCAGTATCGGCAGGTTTTCTTGTCAGACTAACTAATCTGCTTGCTATCGCATCTGGCTTTACCTTGGTGCACTTGGAACTGAATTTTGAAGTGCTGCTACCAAGTTTCCTTAAAAGAGACCATGCTTTTCGACGGGAGTGTTGAAAATTCGTATTTTCCATTAGGTTGGTCCATTTTTCTCTTCTAGCTGAGTCTAAAGACTGTAGTAGTTCGTTGGCAACTTCAGGATCACTGGCGAGTATATACTCCTCATATAGTTCAATGCATTTTGGACTCCAGTCAGGAATATAGGTCCTTCTGTATCCTCTTGGGATATGTTTCCTTCCAATAGCACAAATTAGTCCAGCGAAGCGCTCGTAATTACCTATTTTAGGTGGGATCCACTGTATATTATGTTGCAATTCGCTGGTGAATTTTGACCAGTTGGCTTTGGTGAAATTCCAACGTGGCAGTGGAACTGATCTGACGACAGGCATTTCTAGGCCAACTTTGACAAGTGCTGGTCTGTGCTGACTTCGGGGGAAGTTGTCTAGAATATTCCTGCTGCACTTTAGGGGTTTACCATACGAGTCCTTTGAGACTAGTCCTTATTCCATCTGGCAGAGTGGAAGGAGCCCTTTTCTTTGGCATCATGCATTAGAAAAAGGTCTTCTGCATCAGCCCATTCCGACACATCTTGGCCCTCTTTGTTGATATAATTATAACCCCAGTTAGTATTCATGCTGTTAAAATCTCCGAGGATTACAGCTGGGTGGTCTCACTCAAGATCCAAGGTTGACAGGGAGGCTTATAGATGTTTATAATTTCAGTACCTGCAATTTTCATTTAGGAGGCAAACATATTGTTGTCCACATTTGTGCTTATTATGTCAATTTTCTCTATGTTGCTCTTTGCATACGTTGCAGTGCCATAACTTTTGTGAAATGTTGCGTTAAGCAGGGTATATCCCGGAATCTTACATCTCGCATAAAGCTGATCCTGGTTTTCACAGTGGGTCTCTTGCAGTAGAACAACATCCACCTTGTGGTTGGTCAGTACTTTTGTTAGGTAATCACTTTTTGATCGGCTTACTCCTTCAATGTTGAGTTGTAGTATCCTTAGTGTGGGGTGAAAGTCTTCAATGGGTCTCTGAAAAGAGCCATTTCCATGAGTCATATTGCTATATCTTCTAATTGCTGGGATATCCTGAAAGCGTAGCTTTAGGTCCAGTAGCCAACGTTGTTGCTTGCTTTGCACCACCCAGGGGTCACGTGTAGGGCACTTTAAGGTTATTCCTACGGACGTGGAGCAACGTCAACCCCGTTTAGTTGATATCTTCTCACATAACCCTAACCTGCGTGCCGTATGAATCAGAACAACGGTACCTGGGAGGTACAGATGCAGGTTAAACCTCCTCCTCAACTGCCACTTCAGAGGCTCACAGGCCTCTTCGGCCTCTTGTGGCAGAGTAACATCCGGAATATTAACGTATTCATCTCAATCATTCAGGACCAGGTTCGAATACCTATTCGGTATCTCTGCCTCTAACTAAGACAAGGTAAAGGAAGGTGTTTGGTTGTCTTGCGGGCCTAATATGACTCTGTTAGAGATGCCAGACCCCACCCAGGGCTAATTTACTTTCCAGAAGACTTTACTTTCATTCTTTTAGTCCCCTACTAAGGGTTTCTCATCAAGGAGGAGGGCCCTAAGGAACAAGAGTAGCTCTAGATGAGGCTTTCTCGCCCTGCTCTGGAGACTGAGCCTTTCAGGAGGATACAGCACTATATTGTCCCGGAACTCCCTGGGGCTGTTCCCCAACTTAGGTCCTTAGTCCTGTAGGTACTTTCAGGCACTGTTGTGAGAGGCAGATTACAGTAGGACTCCTTCCCTCCGTAGAAATCAACCTGCAGGCCAAACGGCTCCGGCTTTCACGGGTATCAGGTCGGTTCCGGGAGGCTGTCCTCCTACTGGGGGGCTGGAGGAAGGATGAAGCTTCGGGCAGGTGAGCGGGGGTCTCTCCAGGGGACGTCGCGACGGCGCCGGACGCCCCTAAACGTCGGCAAGGAGAGGCGACCGGTAAAATGCTACCCGTCAATAGCACCTCAACCAGGACGGCAGAAACTAAGAGGGAAACTTTTCTCTTGGGTAAGGGGAAGCGCCAAACCTTTGGCTATCCTTTCCTATCCCGACCAGGATGCCTAGGCGTCCCCGAGGGGCATACGGAGTTCCTTAATGTGGCTAGGAAGCACGTCCCCATCTTACCGTCACTCGGGGTCCGACCTGCCGTTTATACTATACTTGAGAACAGGCCGAAATTTTGTTTAGTTTACAGACAGACAGCAGTACACACACTCGTTCGCTCGCCATGGCCGACACAGCAGCAGCTTCAGCAGCCTCAGCTCCCGCCTCGGCTCCGGCTCAGGCTTCGCCCAAGAAGAGAAACGCTGCTGCCTCCAAGAAGCCCCGCACCAAGCCAACCCACCCAAAAACCTCCAAGATGGTGGGCAATGCCATCAAGAGTATCAAGGAAAGGGGTGGAGCATCTCTACAGGCCATCAAGGAATACATCACGGCCAACTACAAGGTGGACTCTGAGAAGCTCGCCCCTTTCAACAAGAAGTACCTGAAGGCAGCTGTCGCTTCCGGAGAACTGGTCCAGACCAAAGGAAAGGGAGCTTCGGGCTCCTTCAAGCTCGCCTCGGCAGCCAAGCCCGAGAAGGTCAGCGCAACGCCTGCCAAGCGGTCTGCTACCCCTAAGGAGAAGCGTCTTCCCAAGGCCAAGAAGTCCGGAGCAAAGACAGCCGCCAAGAAGGCCATCTCCAAGAAACCTGCCGAGAGGAAGAGAGCTGCACCTGCCCCTAAGCTTAGGAAGTCTCCTTCTAAGGCTAAGAAGGCTGCAAAGGTGCCCACGAAAATACCTAAAGTACCTAAGCCTAAGAAGGCAGCGAAGCCCAAGGCTTCCCCGAATAAGGCAGCTCCTAAACAGAAGTGAGAAGGTTATTGGTTTTTGCCGATCTTCTCACTCACCCACCTCTCTGCGGGAGTGTAAAAACGACCCTTATCAGGGCCATCAATCATTTCCTAGGAGAGCACATGTCTGTTAAGCTCAGGTACAGGTTCTTTAATTTTCCAAAAATCAAAAAGTTTAGCGTAGCCCTTCCCCCTCCTTTTCAACAGAAATTACATCAGTTTTTTATTTTAAACGCAAACTAACCCGAAAGAATATTTACACGAGATATATATTTATCTTTTTCACAAAATAACACGCTTTTATGTGCAAAAACGTGGGGTTTTCCCTATCCACTCTCAAGAGAGCCAAAAAGTAATCTTGCTTGATTTTACTACTGTATATTTCATAAATTGTTATTATTATTATTATTATTATTATTATTATTACTATCAACATCGTTATCGTCGTCATCTTAGGTCTCGTCGTAGAGCAAAGCCTTTTCTCTACGAGACCCCTTGCGTTTGACTGTTGACACAGGCTAGATTAAACATCAAGACTTGGATGTGATTATGTGGAAAGCTATCTAGGGACGAGTGATGCTTGGTACTGCCAAACAGGGCTCATCTAGTGCCTGTGGATGCCGTGAAGGTTCTAATTCTAGGGTCATTGCTGTTGTTATTGACGCGCGCTCTTTTACTACGTCAAATAAAATTAATATTAATTAACACCAACTAACGTGGAAAATATGTGCTACCCATTTAAGTCCCCAGAGGTTTTGCCTTAGAAAGAAACTACTAGACATTAAATCTAAGTGATAAGAAACACCAAGTCAGATTTACTTTATAATATACACACATCAAAAAAAGTTTTGCATCACCTCGGTTCCAAGAGTTCCGGAACCGTTAAATACAAAGGGAATAGAGATCAACACAAACAACATTTCAGCTCGTTTTATTGCTCATGAGACCCACACATTGCATGTTGTACCATCATACAGCTAGACTTTCAGCATTTGTGGTCCAGATTGCAGTACACACCACTACCTCTAATACCCAGTAGCACGTCCTCTTGCATTGATGCATGCCTGTATTCGCCGTGGCATACTATCCACAAGTTCATCAAGACACTGTTGGTCCAAATTGTCCCACTCCTCAACGACAATTCGGCGTAAATCTCTCAGAGTGGTTGGTGGGTCAAGACGTCCATAAACAGCCCTTTTCAACATATCCCAGGCATGTTCGATAGGGTTCATGTCTGGCGAACATGCTGGCCACTGTAGTCGAGCGATGTCGTTATCTTGAAGGAACGCATTCACAAGATGTGCACGATGAGGTCGAGAATTGTCGTCCATGAAGACAAATGCCTCTCCAATATTCTGCCGATATGGTTGCACTATGGGTCGGAGGATGTCATTCAGGTATCGTAAAGCCGTTTCGGAGCCTTCCATGACCACCAGTGGCGTACGTCGGCCCCACATACTGCCACCCCAAAACATCAGGGAACCACCACCTTGCTGCACTCGCTGGACAGTGTGTCTAAGACGTTCAGCCTGACCAGGGTGCCTCCAAACACGTCTCCGACGATTGTCTGGTTGAAGGCATATGCGACACTCATCGGTGAAGAGAACGTGATGCCAATTCTGTGGGGTCCATTCAGCATGTTGTTGGGCCCATCTGTACCGCGCTGCATGGTGTCGGGGTTGCAAAGCTGGACCTCGCCATGGACGTCGGGAGTGAAGTTGCGCATCATGCAGCCTATTGCGCACAGTTTGAGTTGAAACACGACGTCCTGTGGCTGAACGAAACGCATTATTCAACATGGTGGCATTGCTGTCAGGGTTCCTCCGAGCGGCAATCCGTAAGTAGCGGTCATCCACTACAGTAGTAGCCCTTGGGCGGCCTGAGCGAGGCCTGTCATCGACAGTTCCTGTATCTCTGTACCTCCTCCATGTCCGAACAACATCGCTTTGGGTCACTCTGAGACGCCTGGAAACTTCCCTTGTTGAGAGCCCTTCTTGACACAAAGTAACAATGCGGACGCGATCGAACTGCGGTATTGACCTTCTAGGCATGGTAGAACTACAGACAACATGAGCAGCGTACCTTCGTCCTGGTGGAATGACTGGAACTGATCGGCTGTCGTACCCCCTCCGTCTAATAGGCCCTGCTCATGCATGGTTGTTTACATCTTTGAGCAGTTTTAGTGACATCTATGAACAGTCAAAGGGACTGTATCTTGGATACAATATACACAGTCAACGTCTATATGCCGGAGATCTGGGAACCGAGGTGATGCAAAACTTTTTTTGATGTGTGTATATTCAAACAGTCTTTATAAAAATACAAATAACATGAGAAGGTCTTAAAACCACAAACCAAATAATAAGTTTAGAAAAGAGGAACCTTGAAATCATAAAATAAAAACATTACCTATTTCGAAGACAAGATATATATTATCTCAGTTGATATTCATTATTCGACATCTATTCCAAAAAAACGTCGGAGAAGTAGTACAAAGACTAAGCATGACGGTCATCAGGAGCTATCACTTAAACCTCAAGAAAATATTTTAATCATTCCCAATCACAAGGAGCTAGAAATCAACACGACTGTCGTGATCGAAATCTCAAGAAGGAGTCCCTAATATCAGATGTTTAGACAAAATACAAGATTAATAATTCATAACCCCAAACAAGGAGATTAAGGTTATCTAGCCAACGGTGGCTTAAGAAAGAAAATACATCATAGAGATGTTTCACACAGACTCTTAAGGAGAATACTAACTGAAACGAAGTAGGGGGAAATAAAATAAAAACCAAAACGTTAAGATAAATTAAAAAAACTGCTTCGAATCAAACAAGAGGTTCGCTGTTATTGACAGATGAGAATCTGATTCAGCTTATAAAATAAACACATTCAAAATAACACACCAAGAGCTTGGAAAGACAAGGTAGTTATTTGCAAAGAATCAGTATATCAAACACTCACATGAAACATCCAATCTTTTACGCATCACCCAAAATAACCATATGTACAGAACCAAAACATGTACGACTAAGGTACCAACCTCCGAGAGGCAAAATGTTAGGTTAACAAACACATCTCACGATCATGCCAACCCATGAAAAAACTAAACTTTACGAATCACACCACTCCCGACCAATGTGTTCAAAATCAAAACATAGTACGACAAGGTACAAATCTGTAAGAGATTAAATGTTAGGTTATCCAAACGCATCTCACATTCAAGCCAACCCCCAAGGCACATCACATGCAATATAAGGGTTCTTGACTCTTTTGACCAAAATCAAAATAACTAAAAATAGCAAGAAGTAAGACCCTTATATTACCAAACACATACCAACATATAAACACAGATCCATTCACACGACATTTCATACATACTGATCTTATTCAACAACGACTTGTCAACCATTACATTGCAAGGACGTACCTATTTCTGTCGATCACGATCAAAAATCACACTTTTAAAAGGTAACATGCTTAAAAATAAAACGTGACTCTTCCAAACGTCAGTAATACTGTTTCCATCCGATGGTACTGAAAATATAGGCATGTCTCCGCCCAAGCCCGAAGGCTGGCTTCAGAATAGGTTCCCACGACGAAAATTACATCCTCGTTCTTCGATGATAAGATAGGTAATAATCTTTTTTTCTAACAAAGACTTGTTAGGTTACCAAGGAGACACATTCCATAAATAATCTCAAACCCAGACACTGATCTGTGGCGAGATCCCAAATCCAGCTTGCGCCATCTAGCGTAAAACTAGTCCAACTAACGGAACAGCTTCACAAGAAATCCGCTAGGTAGAGCGCGAGTCCAAGAAATTACATAGACTCCGTAAGTTTCCAACCTTGACACATAGATGGGACGACGAGTATCTACACTTGAAGTAGGGTACTTCTAGCGGTTCCTTGAAACGTAGATATAAATATAATTGTCACAAATCTACAATAGTCTCAAACTATTGTCTCAACCCTCCCTCAGTGTGGAAAGCAATAGCAAACTACCTCACTTTGCTTGATATACTGTACCCAATTGTCATGATGTGGAACATGTGTTCGTATCCCAGCTAACTCACGGTCTTTCGAGGTATGGGACGTTCCTGCCCACCATACGACCACATGCTCAGGATTTGAGTCTACCAGGTAACTACTCTACATGAAATAAACAACATATTCCTATAATAAAACATTTACTGGTATAAAAATCATGGCTATACAACAGATACAAATAAAGGATAAATTATATTTAATTCCCACAATTAAGATCAGGGTTATTTTGTGAGTCTCTTCTTAACTAGTGCTATACTGCACTCAAATCTATTTCTAGCATCCTATCATTGATACTTTCAGACTTCTACGAGTCTCCATAGTGTTCTTCATGTGACACAATTTTACATGACTGGAGTATCACAACACAAAAGTCACATATCACATCTAAACGACATTAATACTGTAATAATAAAACATTACTCCGTTTCTTACGGCATTTACTTTGATTAGCATAAATTCATTATTTTATGCCTTAATTAACAAATGTTTGTTGTGTCGTGTGAATCATCTTCCTTCTTTCCATCAATATGAAACGCTTAAAAAGTGGTACGTTTCCCTTCCAAAATAGACATGGATAGAAATGTTTATAGTTTCACCATAAAACGATTTTTTTGGGTCTTGTCGGGATTATTATCGTTACAAACGTGTCATGTTCTTAGAAATCACATACCCGTCTGCCTAAATTAGCGTGAACTGGCAAAAATGCATTCTAAAAAGATGCCTAACAATTTATTTGGTTCAGTGTTCCTCCTCAGAGAATAACTGGGCCAAATATTATCCGATTTCTTTGATCCAACAATGTATGTGTGTTGAAACACATCATTTAATTCAATTGGCATCATCATAACACTCATATCTTAATTGCATATCGAAATATCGAGATTCTTCAGTGTCCCACTATGACTCTAATTTAAAGGACTGGCAGACCGACGTCCCCTTCCCCTAGCAGGCAATAAAATAAGTTCCGGCAGGCCGTGCTAGATGGCCGCTCGTCTCAGTGGCTACCCCACTTCCTCTCATCTGCTGGCAAGGTCAACTTTGTTTACAATCGCAGTACAGTAGAGATACGCTAAGTGTTGTTCTTAAGTAATTGAGTCATTCTAATTATTTAACACCTATATTTATAGTGTATCGGGCTCAACTGGCTCCTTATTAACATTCATGGCTGGGGATGGATCCTGTGATAGTCTTGCCATTCTGTGGTGAATACTAGTGGCTTTGGACGCGCATCATAATGAGAATACAAGATTCTCAACAGCAGCTGTCTCAATAATAACATAATAAGGAAATCTGCGTTTCCTAAACGACGAACTTGATTCTTTCCTCCCAGGGCAGATCATTTTTACATATGTGCTCACGGAGTCTCGACGGACATCAATCGTGGCGATAATTCATGCAAGCGATGGATACAGACAGGCTCTGTCCAATTCGCTGCGAATAATAAAAGTATGCACAACGGCGATACTAACTCGTAGATTAGCCGACTTCTCACCTAACGCGCAAGCTATACTAGTTTGGTCCCCGCAATATATTTACGTAAATCACTGGATTCTACGTTACTTCTGCACGCTATATGCGGCTCAAACAATACTTCTCATAGATGACTCAATTATTAAGGCACCCGCGTTCTCTCTGTAATAAAACTTAAGCCAAAGCTTTAAATAGCTCCTAAAAACAAGGTATAAATTTACTGGCTTACATTTCTTTAATGGCCCTCAAATACAATCCTAAGAATTGACCATATCAAATATTCATTCAACACTTCACTTGACACTGAAAAACTCTCGTATCTCGCTATATTCCACGTTACTTTCTCACTGTTTACCACAATACAGTATCTTTATATTAGACATGACACACTTTGAACGTTATTTAGGCCAAAATGCCTATTACTTTACTGTTGCCGACCCCAGATTATTATTATTATTATTTATCATTTAACGTTACCGTTTCATTCATCACAATTTTAGGCCTGACTGGCCCTAAACAAATCACCTTCCAAGACATATTCTATTCAAGACGAGTGGTGAAAACTCGTTCAATAAGTGACTGTTAAATCTTAGTCTCAAAGTGATACATCGTTGTACGGTGAACTATTTAGTTAGAATAACATTGTAAATTGGTACTCACTTTTTCATTTTCGCTGGATGATACCAGCATTCCAGCTCCGGACCTACCATGACGCTTGATTTAAGCCATCATGCTATATCTTACACGACACTTGATTTCACATATTTCCCACATGATAAACATACTCTTATCAGTGGCTTCTTTCACTTTTACACAATACATATTAATCACAATACACATGAACACTTTTTTTAAATCACTATAACACAATTTATGTACACTTTCTCACTAGTTCACAGGTTGATCCTTAATCGGACTCCTCCAACGCCTGACCTCAGAGATGCGATGCAATTACGCCAACCGCTGGTCTCCGTGAAAGTCTAACTGTGTTTACGGGCGTTCGATCCTCGTCACCTTCAATACCGTTCAGTTCACTGTCCAGATTAATTGGCGATGCCTCCCAGGCCCCCATCATTGTAGTGATCCTGATGATAATGTCATATACAACTCTGACAATACCTCCTGGTATATGTAATGTCCAAAAACATTATTATTAGTCTTTCGCTGTAGCGAACTTATATTTGCGTCAGATAATGGATAAATATCTGTATTAAATTAATTTCGACGCACTTCATGATTATACTTATGAAGCTGTATGCTGTGCTTCCATTGTTCTTCAATTGCTGAGCGTCGATACTGTAACATTTCGCGAGCTTACTGGCAGCGTATTAGTTACGTGTATACTGGAGAAGAACTTGAGAACAGACTGAAGACAACTGGCTTGGTCTGCACTGCTCCCCCTTATAAAGGTTTCTCGTAAAAACTAGTCCACCGGACATACGGGTGCGACTCCTTCCTTGAAATAATACATTTTCAGCCGAAATGACATATACACCTTGTTTATTTAGGCGTGGAAGTTTCATAAACGTTCGCGTGCCGGCGATCGCTTCGGCCAATTAATTACAATTAATTGCCTTATTCCATCGCGTCAGGACGCCACCATGGTGATTCCCCTCTGGCTGGTCACCAAATCACTCCTCTCGAGCGTAGGCTCGGTGTTAACACGCTCATTTAGAGATATAGGCTTTAATTTAGGTGTAAAATCACTCCTAAATTATCTCTCCTTGAATATATTCACCTGGGTGTACATTTCACTCCATTTCACTCCATTTCAATGCTCCACTTGGCTGTAATTAATTAATTTCCGTGGGAAGTCATCCCTACTACAGCTTCCATCGTTGTCAGGCGGTGAATACCCGAGTCATTAATTTTGAGCTGTCTCCTCGGTCCAGACGAAAGTAGTCCCCTCGGCGCCTTCAATCTCCACCCACTTGCCAACTCTAATTAGTAAAACGTCAAACTGGCCTGCTTTCGTTCTTGTATGCTTCGAAAACGTATATTTGCTTGCATTTGCTTACAATTCTTCACCTTAAAATTGCTATGATATTCACATACTGGCCGTGAAATCATGCTACTTTATTATATGTCATTATTTAACGCATTGCTCTTCGGGTTACCTAAAACTGTTCCCCCTCAGAGATCAATGGTTCGATTCTAGTTAGAATCATGTGCATGGTCTTCTCTGATAAGACCTGAGTTCGATGCCAGTCTGCCGTGACCGATTGGGCTCATCTTTCCCTTGCTAAGCTCGGAAAATTCATTTCACAAGTGAATTTTTCGTGCCTTCAGATGGCATTGACTCATGCAGTATTTATTTTAAGCGGTCAGTGCTCTCGGCAATGGGATGTCTCGTTCCCCCATTCCACTCTGTCTGCCGTCGCATACTCTTGTTCTGCTTTCTCAGTTGTTCATTCATCTCCTCTATTTCCGTAGCGGCCTCCCTCAACTGGTCGTAAAGTTCCTTTAGTTGACAGCTGCCTTCACCCCTCGTGCCCCTTGGGTCTGCGAGCTGGTCGCCTCGCTCCGTTTCTTCCTGGGTCTGCAAGCTTTTATCAGGACTCTCTGCTTGCATACGTAATGACTCCCCGTCCATTTGGGTGTACATTGCTTGCTCCTCTCTCGTATCAAAATCCTCTGGCGGACTATATAACTTTAAATTAGCTGCGTTTACAACAACTTCTCTACCTGTTGCTTCGTCTTCGATTCGGTATGCATTATTTTGCAAGTCCCTTATAATCAGGTAGGGTCCGTGATAGCTATGCTGAAATTTTTTATATTTCCTGCTCTCTGGATCTGAACTAGCGGGTTTTTTCAATAGGACGTATTCCCCCACGAGCAATGGTCTATGATAGCGTTTCCTCCTGTTTCTCCGCTGCCGTCTGTCTGCTTGTTTCTTGAGATACTCGAATGTTCTCTGGATCCTCAATTCACGTCCAGGCTGTGCATCGACGGGTGTCCGAATGACATTATTCCATGGCCTCTCTGGTCTTCTATCAAGATGTAGGCTCACTGGCACTTCTGTCGCTTCATGCACGGTATTGTTGATAGAGTATTCAATAATCTCAAGTACATCGATCCATTTCCAATTCTCCGTAGAGCAGTATATCTTCATGTACTTTTGCAGTTCCCTCATTACTCTTTCAGCAGAATTCGACTCCGGGTTTCGAACTGTGGACAAAATCTGTCTTATACCCAGATTTTCCAACTCCCTGCGAAATTCTACGCTGGTAAAACAGCTCCCATGATCAGATAATATGTTCTCCGGCTGCCCTAATATAGGATGATTCTTTCCTTCAGTCTCTTAAGTACCTGTTTCGTACTGGTTTTCTGAATTGGACACAGGACTACCATTTTAGAAAACGCGTCTAGTGCAACTAGGATGTGTCTATTTCCTCTTCTAGCTCTAGGAAGCGGCCCAAAGTTGTCCAGTGCCAGAAGCTGACATGGCTTCTCTGGTAAGAGTGGTATAGGTTTTTGCCTCATTAAATACGAGTTAGGCTTTACTCGTTGGCAAATATCACATGTCCTGATTGTATTCCTGACTGTATCTCGAAGTTTTGGCCAAATAAATGCTTCTTTAAGCAGGGCAACAGACTTGTCTACGCCGGGGTGACCAAAAGCTCGGTGTGCTAACCAAACTAGCCTTCTCTGCAATGCTGGTGGTACAACAATCCTGGGTCGAGTGTGGTCTGAGTCGCTCCATTTATGTAGCATCTGGTTAAACCATAGATACTCCGTTGATAGTGCTTCGGCTTCCACATACATCGGGGTTCCTCTGTCCAGCTTTCCCTCGAAGTAATTAATCATCAACCGTATCCAGGGGTCTTGACGTTGAAACACGGTGATGTTCCTCAGATCATCTAAGGTCTTCTGGTCTCTATCTTCTATCTCGATAGCTAGAACTTCCTCTTCATCAGCTGTCGGGTATCTGCTTAGCAAGTCAGGTATGATATTGTCCTTCCCCGGGCAATACTCGATTTCCACTTGAAATTGCTGTATGTACAGGGACCACCTCGTCAGTCTTTGACTCGACAAGTCAGTTTTCAACAGGAATGTTAGGGCTTTATGGTCTGTTCTCAATATAATTCTAAAACCATAAATTAGCTTTCGCCAATACTGTAAGGCATACAGTATCGCGAGTAATTCGATCTCCGTGACCGTATAATTCTTTTCATTAGGTTTCAACCTTCTACTTATGAATGCAATGTAAGTTTTCTCCTCTGGCCTGTCCACATTTTCCTGGTAAAACATTGCTCCAATACCTATGAATGATGCGTCAGTCTGGATAATAAATTTCTGAGTGTAGTCAGGATATCCCATTTTTACATAATCTAACAGCATCTGTTTAGATTTTACGAAGGCTTCCTCGCATTTTTCCGTCCACCGCCATCTTCCTCCTTTCTTAAGTAAGTCTTGGAGTGGTGCTACGGTCTCGGTATACTTCGGGCAATGGCTTGAAAAGAATCCAATAACGCCTAGATATTGCCTGACGTTCTTTACCTTCGTTGGTCTCGGGAAATGTTTAATAACTTCCAATTTTCCCGGATTAGGCCTAACTCCCTGTGCATCTATTATGTGGCCTAGAAATTTAACTTCTCTCTGACCAAAGTTAGATTTCTTTATATTGACTTTAAAGTTAGCCTGACTTAGGTCATATAACAGCTTGCGTAGATCTCTGACGTGCTCTTCGACTGTTTCAGATGTCAGTAGTATATCATCTACGTAGCATATGGTTGTTGCTTTTACTTCTTCAGACAGGTTCCGATCTAGCGCTCGTATCAACGCTGAACCTGCTGTTTTCAATCCGAATGGGAGACGCACGTAAGAATACGTATGCTGGTCGAATAAAAACCCAGTTAATAAGCTTGTTTTCTCCTCCAGAGCAAGATGGTGAAAACTTGCCGTCAGGTCAAGATTTGAGAACACAGTCTTTCCTTTGAACCTCCTGAGGACCTCCTTAATGGGCGGCACTTGGTCAAATTCTGGTAGGACCTTGGAATTCAAATTTCGTAGGTCCAGGCATATCCTTACACTTCCGTCCTGTTTAGGTACAACTACCAGTGGGCTGACATAAGGTGTGGCTGTCTTCACAATGACGCCTGCCTCTAGCATTTCCTGTATTGCTTCTTTGACCTTTAAATAATGTTTCTCGGCTACAGGATACGGCTTTTGTCTGAATGGTGTCCAGTCGCTGACTTGGAACGCATATTGGAAATTCTTGATCCAGCCAGGTCTCGAATCGAAGACTCCTTTATACTCAAATAGCAATTCCCTTAGCATTTGCTTATGCTCTGGACCAATTTTAGCTTCCTCTATCTTTTCTTCCAGGCATTCTTCAAATTTTGGTTCGAGGTCCTTTTCAATGTCTGCGGCCAGTGTTGCCAACTCTTCCTCGATGTCTTCTGTTGTCAATACTGCATCCCCAGTCATATCTCCGTATGTATGCCATACGTACTCTTCTGGTCTCTTTTCATTGTGCTTTAATGAGAGTTCTAAATCTTCCTTTCCCTCACTTGCGCGAAACATAACAATGTCTTGCGAGAGATCTATTATAACCTTATATCCTCTTATGAAATCCATGCCAACAATAATGTTAAAAGGCAGCTTATTCACAAGTAGGAAGCTCTGTGAGAATGTATAGTTCCCTATCTGCAAATCTAAAAATATTTGGTATCTGCATATCATAACTTTATCTGGTATCACACCTTTTATTTTCACGCTTGAAATAGGTATTTTCAATACGTGGATTTTACTTTGGATTTCATTATATAATGCCTGGGTTATCAAACACACTGTTGAACCTGTATCTATGAGACTTCTTATCTTCATGCCTGCAATGTTTACAATAATAATGGGTAGTTCCCTTCTCACATTGACCGTCCCTTCATCTAGGTCTTCGATAAGCTCCTCAGGTTTGGCAATCCAGTTAACTACATTCACTGCATTCCATCCTGCACTTATCTCTCTTTGGTCATTTAATTTTGGTGGTTTTTTTTCGATTGCTCCATTCTTTGTGGAGTTCTTCTGTCTGTCTTCATACTGCTGAAGTTCCAGACTCTTGGCACCGTCATCATTTTTATAGATGTCGGGCGACCTTCGATTCTTAATCGCTTCATCCCAATGAACTCGCGATTGTCTCTGGTCGTTTCCACGCTCTTCCATGTATCTTAAAGATGCGTGATAGCGTTCTTCCGCCTCTTCATCGAACCCGCGACTCTGTTCTTGGGATCTCCATCCTTGGTTGTTCCCATTTCGGCCGTAATTCCTTCTGTTATCAGGCTGCTGGTCTCTTGTACCTCGCTAATTCGAGGCTTTCCTTCCTCGGTTTCCACGGTTCGATCCTCCTCGATATGCTGGCCTCCAATTCTGGTTTTCCCGTCCTTCACGTTGCCAGTCTGATTTCTCCGTTTCGGTGCTCATAGACTTACTTTTTGTCTGCACCTTAGTCGGTTCAGTCGGTGTAGTCGTCATGTTGACTTGTTCCATGTTCCGACTTTGCCTTGTGTGCTGCGCTGTGGTGAGATCGAGTTGTCTCAGCACCTCCTCCATATCGATCGCAGTCTTGGCGTTTGCTGAGATTAATAGACGTTGTACTTCATACGGTAGCTGCTTGGCTATCGCTATGCACAAATCTGACTCTCTAATTCCTTCATCAAGTTCGCGGAAACGGCACAATTGACCCACAAAAAACTCTGCGTACTTTGTCGGATTATTAGTACTATAACGCCTGGAATACAAGTCCAATCTGAGATTCTGTTGTATACTTGCGTTCCAGTACCTGCTTAAAAATGCCTGGCGAAATTCGTCAACGGTGTCGAACGTGTACCGAAAACTCCTAAACCATAAGGCACACTCGCCCTCAGTCAGTTTTTCAATCGCTCTCAACCTTCGCTCTGGCGGTACCTTCGCGTCATTCAAGTACTCGGAAACTTCTTTAAGCCAGTACTTGGGTGTCATGTTAGAATTACTCCCAGAATATTTCTTTGGTTTCTCATCACTAGCCCTTACAACGGTGACTATTTGATTTTGAACAGCATTTTCATGCGGTGTTGACATGGCAATTGGCATACCAGGTGTGGTATACGGGCTGTCACTTGGCATGGCTGCATTCTTTGGAGTGGGCTGTATTTCTATCTCTGCCCATTTATTTCTCCTATTCTCGTCTATACTTCCTTCGCTAGACCTAGGATTCCGCAACATGGATTCCTCCTGTGCGATCATTCTAGTTTCTATTTGGCTGTGCCTATTTTCTGCCCTTTCCAAACGAGCTAATACCTCTCGTTCTATTTTCTCTAGGCGATCTCGGTTTCTTTCTGCCATAGAAAATACCTTTTCCTTGTCATCCTTAAGGTTTTCCTTCAGGTGGGTAATTTCCCTCGCTAGACTTTCTCTTACCTCGGCAAGAGTCTTATCGCTGGCTTCAGTCTTTAAGCCTTCTCGAAGTTCTAATTCTTCTCGTAAGCCTGTAACTTCCTTTTGAATGTGACCCTGCATATGAGAGATTTCAGTCCTTATCTTCGTGATTTCTCCCTGGTCCTCATCCTGCCTTTTATGAATAACTGCTAGGTCGCTCTGAGTTTGTTCTAACTCTTTCTGCACCTTCCCGACCTGCCTCTTCATATTTGACATTATTTCTTTATTCTCTTGATCAGAAGATTTTATTTCATGGATTTCCTTGCATTGGTTAAGGATATTCTGATCCTGTTTTCTTAAGGCTTCGTCTACCGCCTTGGCGTAGCCTGCCATTCGCGTATTCCATTTTACGTCGCTGTCCTCGAGCCTTTGATCCACGGTCTGAGTGAACGTATTAAATTGCTCTAGCTGACGCTTAGTATTTGCTTCATTCTGACTCTGAATGTCTTTAAGCTCCATGGACATACTGCTTAAGCTATCGTTAATCTCACGCTGTGACTCTCTGCACGCTTGCAGATTATTCTCTAGTTCTAGCTCTATATACTCAAAGCGTTTATCGTTATCAGCTTGCATCTCTGAGACCACGCTAACAATATTCTTAGTTACTTCACGCTGAACAGACTCTTTAACGTCATCCATTTTTCTATTGACCTCTAACTGATTAGCCTCTAATCTAGTGTTTACTTCAGCTTGATTAGCCTCTAATCTAGTGTTTATTTCGGTTTGATTAGCCTCTAATCTAGAGTTTATTTCGGCTCGATTATTCTCTAATTGAATATTTACTGTAGCCAACATCTGGCTTACCTCAGTTTGATTGGCATCCAATCTACACGCTATTTCATCTTTAAATGCTTTGGATTCTTCCTTACTCTTAGCATTAGTATCATCAAAATGTTTTCTTAACTCAGCGATACACCTGAGTACGTCCTCAGTTCCAGCCATCCTGTATTTCTTAATTTGAGATTCAGGTAGGCCGCAGCTGAACATGCTGGCGCGTTCTATTGGAAATAAAAGGATTCCGATCCCGCGACAACAACAACAACATATTACAAAGAGCCGAAACCACCTATGGAATGGGTATAGACCCACGTACCCGTCTGACAACAGTGTCTGACGAATGAATATCATCTAGAAAGACTCACAATCGCTCAAACAGAGTTTGAGGAAAAATACTATTATTATGGTTTCCCCATGAAAACCATGCTATTATTATGGGGTTTTCTGAATCCCATAAGCCTTCCACGTCTCTGGGCGCCATGATAAAGAAAAAGAGATGAGGGTGTCCATGGCCGGTTTGCGCAATGCCAAGATCGCTCATATTGCACTGACGTAGGCGGTTCCATAATGAATTAATACCGCCCCACGTTGCTTGGGCCATGATAATTAAATATGAGAGTGGGTATCCATGCTTAACCCCACACATCTGGGCGACATGATAATAAAAGGGGTTGTGTGTAAAGTGGTGACAAGTTACATTTACATTTAAGCATGTCTTATGGAGGATTATCAATATTTATTTTGACGTGAAGGCTTATTAACACATGGGACGCGGCCTTTTCCTATTATATCCTAACTTCTATGCTGTATTTGCTTCTAGCATTAATATCTTGGCCGACTTTTAGTAGTACCTGTGACTCAATCCTAGTACAGAGACATCTCCTCCATGTACCCAATTGTCATCATGTGGAACATGTGTTCGTATCCCAGCTAACTCACGGTCTTTCGAGGTATGGGACGTTCCTGCCCACCATACGACCACATGCTCAGGATTTGAGTCTACCAGGTAACTACTCTACATGAAATAAACAACATATTCCTATAATAAAACATTTACTGGTATAAAAATCATGGCTATACAACAGATACAAATAAAGGATAAATTATATTTAATTCCCACAATTAAGATCAGGGTTATTTTGTGAGTCTCTTCTTAACTAGTGCTATACTGCACTCAAATCTATTTCTAGCATCCTATCATTGATACTTTCAGACTTCTACGAGTCTCCATAGTGTTATTCATGTGACACAATTTTACATAACTGGAGTATCACAACACAAAAGTCACATATCACATCTAAACGACATTAATACTGTAATAATAAAACATTACTCCGTTTCTTACGGCATTTACTTTGATTAGCATAAATTCATTATTTTATGCCTTAATTAACAAATGTTTGTTGTGTCGTGTGAATCATCTTCCTTCTTTCCATCAATATGAAACGCTTAAAAAGTGGTACGTTTCCCTTTCAAAATAGACATGGATAGAAATGTTTATAGTTTCACCATAAAACGATTTTTTTGGGTCTTGTCGGGATTATTATCGTTACAAACGTGTCATGTTCTTAGAAATCACATACCCGTCTGCCTAAATTAGCGTGAACTGGCAAAAATGCATTCTAAAAAGATGCCTAACAATTTATTTGGTTCAGTGTTCCTCCTCAGAGAATAACTGGGCCAAATATTATCCGATTTCTTTGATCCAACAATGTATGTGTGTTGAAACACATAATTTAATTCAATTGGCATCATCATAACACTCATATCTTAATTGCATATCGAAATATCGAGATTCTTCAGTGTCCCACTATGACTCTAATTTAAAGGACTGGCAGACCGACGTCCCCTTCCCCTAGCAGGCAATAAAATTAGTTCCGGCAGGCCGTGCAAGATGGCCGCTCGTCTCAGTGGGCTACCCCACTTCCTCTCATCTGCTGGCATGGTCAACTTTGTTTACAATCGCAGTACAGTAGAGATACGCTAAGTGTTGTTCTTAAGTAATTGAGTCATTCTAATTATTTAACACCTATATTTATAGTGTATCAGGCTCAACTGGCTCCTTATTAACATTCATGGCTGGGGATGGATCCTGTGATAGTCTTGCCGTTCTGTGGTGAATACTAGTGGCTTTGGACGCGCATCATAATGAGAATACAAGATTCTCACCAGCAGCTGTCTCAATAATAACATAATAAGGAAATCTGCGTTTCCTAAACGACGAACTTGATTCTTACCTCCCAGGGCAGATCATTTTTACATATGTGCTCACGGAGTCTCGACGGACATCACTCGTGGCGATAATTCATGCAAGCGATGGATACAGACAGGCTCTGTCCAATTCGCTGAGAATAATAAAAGTATGCACAACGGCGATACTAACTCGTAGATTAGCCGACTTCTCACCTAACGCGCAAGCTATACTAGTTTGGTCCCCGCAATATATTTACGTAAATCACTGGATTCAACGTTACTTCTGCACGCTATATGCGGCTCAAACAATACTTCTCATAGATGACTCAATTATTAAGGCACCCGCGTTCTCTCTGTAATAACACTTAAGCCAAAGCTTTAAATAGCTCCTAAAAACAAGGTATAAATTTACTGGCTTACATTACTTTAATGGTCCTCAAATACAATCCTAAGAATTGACCATATCAAATATTCATTCAACACTTCACTTGACACTGAAAAACTCTCGTATCTCGCTATATTCCACGTTACTTTCTCACTGTTTACCACAATACAGTATCTTTATATTAGACATGACACACTTTGAACGTTATTTAGGCCAAAATGCCTATTACTTTACTGTTGCCGACCCCAGATTATTATTATTATTATTTATCATTTAACGTTACCGTTTCATTCATCACAATTTTAGGCCTGACTGGCCCTAAACAAATCACCTTCCAAGACATATTCTATTCAAGACGAGTGGTGAAAACTCGTTCAATAAGTGACTGTTACATCTTAGTCTCAAAGTGATACATCGTTGTATGGTGAACTATTTAGTTAGAATAACATTGTAAATTGGTACTCACTTTTTCATTTTCGCTGGATGATACCAGCATTCCAGCTCCGGACCTACCATGACGCTTGATTTAAGCCATCATGCTATATCTTACACGACACTTGATTTCACATATTTCCCACATGATAAACATACTCTTATCAGTGGCTTCTTTCACTTTTACACAATACATATTAATCACAATACACATGAACACTTTTTTTAAATCACTATAACACAATTTATGTACACTTTCTCACTAGTTCACAGGTTGATCCTTAATCGGACTCCTCCAACGCCTGACCTCAGAGATGCGATGCAATTACGCCAACCGCTGGTCTCCGTGAAAGTCTAACTGTGTTTACGGGCGTTCGATCCTCGTCACCTTCAATACCGTTCAGTTCACTGTCCAGATTAATTGGCGATGCCTCCCAGGCCCCCATCATTGTAGTGATCCTGATGATAATGTCATATACAACTCTGACAATACCTCCTGGTATATGTAATGTCCAAAAACATTATTATTACTCTTTCGCTGTAGCGAACTTATATTTGCGTCAGATAATGGATAAATATCTGTATTAAATTAATTTCGACGCACTTCATGATTATACTTATGAAGCTGTATGCTGTGCTTCAATTGTTCTTCAATTGCTGAGCGTCGATACTGTAACATTTCGAGCGCTTACTGGCAGCGTATTAGTTACGTGTATACTGCAGAAGAACTTGAGAACAGACTGAAGACAACTGGCTTGGTCTGCACTGCTCCCCCTTATAAAGGTTTCTCGTAAAAACTAGTCCACCGGACATACGGGTGCGACTCCTTCCTTGAAATAATACATTTTCAGCCTAAATGACATATACACCTTGTTTATTTAGGCGTGGAAGTTTCATAAACGTTCGCGTGCCGGCGATCGCTTCGGCCAATTAATTACAATTAATTGCCTTATTCCATCGCGTCAGGACGCCACCATGGTGATTCCCCTCTGGCTGGTCACCAAATCACTCCTCTCGAGCGTAGGCTCGGTGTTAACACGCTCATTTAGAGATATAGGCTTTAATTTAGGTGTAAAATCACTCCTAAATTATCTCTCCTTGAATATATTCACCTGGGTGTACATTTCACTCCATTTCACTCCATTTCAATACTCCACTTGGCTGTAATTAATTAATTTCCGTGGGCAGTCATCCCTACTACAGCTTCCATCGTTGTCAGGCGGTGAATACCCGAGTCATTAATTTTGAGCTCTCTCCTCGGTCCAGACGAAAGTAGTTCCCTCGGCGCCTTCAATCTCCACCCACTTGCCAACTCTAATTAGTAAAACGTCAAACTGGCCTGCTTTCGTTCTTGTATGCTTCGAAAACGTATATTTGCTTGCATTTGCTTACAATTCTTCACCTTAAACTGCTATGATATTCACATACTGGCCGTGAAATCATGCTACTTTATTATATGTCATTATTTAACGCATTGCTCTTCGGGTTCCCTAAAACTGTTCCCCCTCAGAGATCAATGGTTCGATTCTAGTTAGAATCATGTGCATGGTCTTCTCTGAAAAGACCTGAGTTCGATGCCAGTCTGCCGTGACCGATTGGGCACAATACTTCATTAAAGTGCTGTCTTGGATTTTTGTGGATATAGGTACGGTACTGGTTGGGGAGCCGACCTACCTCACGCCGACTATATAATTACTCAGATTCGTGAGGACAATTGAGTAGCTGTCTGACAGTGAGGCAGCGCCCCGATCACGAAAACCAAGATTAACGGCCGAGGGGACCCGATGCGCTGATCACGCGTCATTCCCATATCTGCTGGCCAAATGGCTGGGCAGAGGTCACTTGGTCGGCCTAAGCTCTTAATGGGCTGTACAGTATAGTGCCAGGGGTTGTTTTTATACCTTTTGTGACATGGAAGTTGACAGAACAGTCTACACGGCAACGGTAGTGTGGCTTGGTATCGTCTTAATAGCTGAATATGCCTCTGTTTCCACATTAGGCAGGGTCCCCCTGACTTGGATACTCTAGCTAGAAAAAGAGGGGAGATTTAACAGGGTTCTATACATCAGGTTAGGTCTAATTGACAAATAGGACCGGACCCAGAATTGCTACAAAGAGATTTTTTAGTTTATGTGGCAAACTGTAAAAGAACGTAGCTACCCATATTCACCATAGGGCTGTACTTTGAACGCTTCAGCAGAGACAATTTCTCTTAGCGATGAAGGTTTGTTGTCCTCCCTTCCAAAGGACTCGTAATGGTCCCGGGTAATTACCACCATCATTATTATTATTATTATTATTAATATTATGGCAGATGCTTCAGGTATATTAGATAGGGTATAAAATTCTGTAATATTCTGAGAGGGAACTGTGAAATAATTTTAATATCACTACCCTACAGTAATGATATGTAGAATAAACTTAAGAGCAGTGCCCATTGCCACGAGAAATACGCTGGTAATTAATAAATATGATTTATCCTGCCTACAGTAGATTAAATAATATTATTATAAGCTTTGAAGCTGTAATTTAGTATGAGAGGTATCAGAATATAACATGAAACTCGCCGTTCGGCCGGAGCTACCGACCCTCGTTTTAAAAGCAGTGACGTATTAGAATGTCAATTCATATCTATTCTTGGGGTTTGCATTCAACTTTATACACACCTCCATAATTATCGATCTTTCTTTGACGTTCTCGTAAATTCCTGTCTTCCTAGGAATTACGAGTGCCTTTCAAAAAAGCGTTTTCGGTAACGTGTAGTTAGAACCTAAGTTCAAACAGAAGGTAGCTCGTAATGGCGGCTTGTGACGGTTATTTCATCTTGCCATTAAAAAACCACGGCATGGCAGAGTTAGCTGCTATTAACACACGTATGAAAAAGGCCGTTCAAATCGCGAGAAAGAAACCACATATAACTATTGGAAAATAAGACCTGAGTGTTCAGATGTACGGTATTTGCGGTGCAATTTTCAAATCCTACATGCCAGGTCCTAGGCAACGGACGGTACTACAATGCCGCGGTCCGTTTCTAAGATACCTATCTATGTCATTTTCTATAGCTCGGCAAAAAATTAACATTTCGCTTTTTAACGAAATATTCTTACGAGGCTTTAAATAAACCTTCGTTCTAGCCTTCCCTCTCATGATGGTGAGTTGAAATAGGCTGTAATTTGTATCCCAATGGCTTGGAGCTGGACGTAGTAAAGCGAGGAAGAGGCACAGTCCTTCGATATATGTTCTGCTAACCGAGAGCAAGATCTGATTTCTTCTTTTCCTGGTTAGGTCCTCACTATGTACTGTACTTGTATGTTGATTGGGACAGCTGCATCTAAGTTACTGGTTTCGAGGCTACCACTCTCTTGTTAAATCAGTCAAGATTCCACTTGACATGGATTCCTATATTTACTATATAAAAGTGTGTGTATGGTTGTGTGCTGTCTGATAACCTTTGTCATTGTGAAGGCTTCATTAATGGTATAACAGGAGACAGGTGCCACAAAGTAGCCTACTTGCATTTAGAAATATGCTTTTATTTATTTATATTACTAAGGTTATAACTAGACCGACAGTAGTGGCTACGCTGGCTAACGCGCAGCATTAGGTCATGGGGCCAGGCTCTCTGCTGACTCGGTAGACGCGTGGGTTCGAGCCCCACCGTCGGCCGTCCTTGAAATGGTTTTCCGTGGTTTCCCCATTTTCAACACCAGGCAAATGCTGGGACGGTACCTTCTGACATGCCACGGCCGCTTCCTTCCCCCATCCTTGGCCAGTTTCATTCACCATCATTCATTTCTTCTCATTAACTCCTCTCATGAGGTTGGCGACAGGAAGGGCATCCGGTCGTAAAAACCATCGCCACTTCCATCGCATCTCATCCCCGACCCTGTTGGAAAACGGGAATAATAAGGGGTAGACATACATACATACATACATACTTACTAAGGTTATAACTAGAGAGTTTGATGAAGGGGCAAATGACCTCGTAGTTCTGGCCCTTAAAACAACAATAACTACTACTACTACTAGAGTTTAAAGGGGATGAATATGGGGTAGAAATACACTCACAGTTTACAAACTAAGCTAGTAGGCTGCTCTGAAGCTGTAATTTATTATACAAGTAAAGTTGTCTGATAACCTGCGTTATAGAGAGGGTGCTTAAAATGAGGCCACGGCCACCTCCTACCCAAACCTCACCTGACTTACAAATAGCCAACACAGACACTGTAATAAAGCAGGTTATCATCACACACACACTACCTACCACACAGAGGGGAAAGGAAGGATGGGAGGTGTTTGGGAGGAAGGGGATGCAATACAAAGGGCCTTCCGACAAGATACTACTTCGGAGGTCAACCGTCGGCTTGAGCATTAATCAAGTGCAGCAGGCTGTTGACCTGCCTTTTCAGTAGGGAGGGGGTTGGAATGCACACACTGGGGAAGAGGATACACGTTAAAATGGGATCACACGGGCGAAGCCGCTCGAGCATTTACATCAGCATATTTTTGCCTGACGTCGAGATTGCATTTAAGATAATAATAATAAGAAGAAGATAAGCTTCACACGGGCGAAGCCGCTTGAGATTTTACATCACTTTTATTCATAACTAGCTGAAGTACCCGTGCTTCGCTACGCGTCATAAATAAATTAAAATGTGGAAGTGACAGTTAAAACAGGGGATAGGCGAGGTGCTGCGCAGAGGGAGATTATGGATGGAACATTTTGTCCAACTACACCGCTCGGCGTTGACCGTGTTTTATAGCACAAATTTAGGTTTTACTCGCTAACCTTTGGAGATGCCTTTCGGATAAAAAAATGTAATTTTAAACCTCGTATATGCCATCAAAAGTTTGCTATTTCTTAGCGTTCTCTTTTTATTTGAAATGGAAATATGAAAGTTTGAAACCAAAGGGTGTAGTGACGTCACTAAAATGGTTGCCAACTTTAAATAGTGCAAAGTATTGAAATAAGAAGTAGCCTATATGTTAACCAGGTAAATAAATTACTTCCATGTAAAATTCATGTAAATCGGACCAGTGGTACTTGCGTGATTGAGTAATACACAGACACACACCATCTAATTTTTAGCCTCGCTTCGCTCGCGTCATAGTCGTGTCATATTGTTATTCAATGAAATGCAGGTTTAACCCCGTTAACACCCGTTTAGAACCTGAATACCCAAAAATCCCTCCTTAGTAGACATTTCGACACACAACAAACATATCCCCAAAATATCATTCTTCTAACTTTAATAGTTTTGGTTGGTCGATGAGAGTGAACATCCGAAATCCTTCCTTAGTGGACGTTTTTCTTCCAGAATTTCACCCCTCCCCATAGGCCCCTTAAATTCCATTTATGGAAAACGGTCGAACACCTATTTTTTTTTTTTGAAGCTGATTGATTTCCTCCCAGTTTCAAACTCCTCGCCTATGTCGTTTAAGAGATACACGCTCCGTTAGGAATCTTTCAACCCCCACTTTTCATCCCTTTGACCTCATAATATACACTACATCGAAAAACCATTAGACATGTGTCAGCTTATTTTTAATGATTAGCATATGTGCCAAGTATCACATCCCCAAATGAAACCACTCGTGAGATATTGTTATTCAATGAAATGCACGTTTACCTCTTTAGAACCTGAATATCCAAAACTCTTTCCTTAGTGGACGTTTTCGACATACGACGAACATATCCCCAAAATTTAATTTTTCTAACTTCAATAATTTTGGCTGGGCGATGATGAGTGAGTGAGTCTGTCAGGACATTTTCTTTCATTTATTTTTGATAATTTCACCCCTCCCCATGAACCCCTTAAATTGGATTCATGAATCAAACGGTCGAACACCTATTTACTTATTTAAAGCTGTTTTCTCCCTCAGTTTGATGAGTGAGTAAGTGAGTCAATCAGTTAGGACACTTTCTTTCCTGTTTTTTCCCCCAGAATTTCAACCCTCTCCAAGGGCCCCTTAAATTGGATTTATGAAAAAACGGTCGAACACCTATTTACTTGTATTTTAAGCTGTTTTTTTTTCGCCGAATTTCAAACTTCCCGCCTATGTCGTTTCAGAGATACACGCTCCGTTAAGAATCCCTCAACCCCCAATTTTCACCCCTTTCACCACATAATATACACCACATCGATAAACCCTTAGACATATGTCCGATTATTTTCATGATTAGTTTATATACCGAATATCACATCCCCAAAGAAACAACTCATAAGATATCGTTATTCAATGAAATGCACGTTTACCCCCTTAACACCTCTTTAAAACCCGAATAAACAAAAATCATTCCTTAGTTGACGTTTTCGACATACAGCGAACATATTCCCAAAATTTCATCTTTCCAACTTTAAATTGTTTTCGCTGGGCGTGATGAATGAGTGAGTCAGCCAGGACAATTTCTTTCAATTATTTTTACCAGAACTTCACCCCTCCCCATGGGCCCCTTAAATTGGATTGATGAAAAAACGCTTGAACACCTATTAAATTATTTTCAAGCTGTCTTTTCCCCCTGATTTTGATGAGTGAGTGAGTTAGTCAGTCATTTAGGACACTTTCTCTCCTCCCCCCCCCCCAGAATTTCACCCCACCCCATTGGCCCCTTAAATTAATTTATGAAAAAACGGTCGAACAGCGATTTACTTACTTTATAAGCTGATTTTTTTTTTTGCTGAGTTTCAAATTTCTTGCCTATGTCGTTTAAGAGATAGGCCTATACGCTCCATTAGGAATCCTTCAACCACCACTTTTTACCCCATTCACCTCATAATAATACACCACATCGAAAAACCCTTAGACACATGTCTGCTTATTATTAATGATTAGATTATATGCCGAGTATCACATCCACAAATGAAACCACTCGAGAGATATTGTTATTCAATGAAATGCAGGTTTAACCCCCTTAAGACCCCTTTTGAACCTGAATATCCAAAAATCCTCCCTAAGTGTACGGTTTTGACATACAACGAACATATCCCCGAAATGCCATGTTTCTAACTTCAATATTTTAGGCTGCGCGATGATGAGTGAGTGAATGAGTTGGGTAGATTATTAGCTTGGAAAGAACCTAACCCCCAAGGGAAGATGATGAAGAAAAAGAAGTGGGTTTCGGACTGGACAAAAAGGATGGAGAAATAGGACGAGAGTCCAACAGAAGTTATAATTTTAACTTTAAGTATACTCAAAGGCAGCTGCCACTGCAAATCCGCTCTCCGATACCTAAAGTGGGTAGGGACCTGGGCGAAGCTAACAGGAAACGCAGCTGGAACTTGGGCTGTTCGCAAGAAAGTTGCTGTAGCGTATTCCCTCTCATGCATAAATATGCCTACTATGGGAAAGGGTGGTGGTCTGACAAGACAAAGAGTAACAGATTTATTGTGTGTCTGTTCAAAGGTATTTGTTTCTAAACAAGTAATTTGAAGAGTGCAAATAATTTGAAACAGCTTTGATATTTCAGTTTTTGAAATTGTAGAATTTCTAAAGAGCGACTAAATGCTTCCAAGAAGGATAGGGATAAAGCAATTAAACCCTTGGGAATAATTTTGGCAATTGTACCAATAGTTGTGTTCAGAAATGACTAAGCTCTTACCCAGCAAGTCGCCGACTAAAAGTTTAGACAATGAGAAACACTTATATTTTGAAAAACCAACCATAAGTGTTAGAGAGAATCTCCACAAGCAGAAGCTGGCATAGCGAGCTATGCTTGCCTTACTGGCCAGTTAGAATTAGCTATTAAAGCTAAGAGAGACTTTACTAAGTTAGTAACTAAGAGTTCTTGCTCAAATGCAACAAGTGGTGAACACCCTATCAATAGATTTATTTTTATTAAATAGGAAGAGTCAAGGAAGACAGGATCTTGCCTAACCGTTATGTTAGAGAAATGATAAAGCAAAGAACAAATCTTTAATTTATTTAACAATGTAAAAGGAAGTAATTTTTGTAACAAATATATAATTTTGATTTTTATAAACAATTGGGGTCGCAGACCTCCGAAAACATCTAAAGCTTGCGCCGGACATTTGATAATTCTTTTGGTTTTAAACCTTTTATATGCTTTAAAATCTTCGTAAGATCTTGAAATGGCTAAGATGAATAAATGAAAATTTTAAAGATAACTGACGTAATTAAAGTTAAACAATAAATCAAGTAAAAGATGTGTACTTTAAGGATTTCTAGATAAGTATCTTAGAAATATGAACAACTTCGAAAGTAACAACGAAAAATACAGGAAGAAATGAAATAGAAGTTTCTATAACTTCTTGTATTAATGCAGAACTACGCTTAATGATTATACATAGGAGATTATACAAATAGGGCAAGTCACTTATTGTGAAACCTGAAGAGAACAATTGAAAGGAAGTTTCTAGAACTCCTATGTTTAAGTAGGGATCACGAGAAAAATGGGGCAAGTTTCCCTTTCGTGAAACCTAGAGATAACTCACTTATGAGTTAAAGAATTGGATTCCCTCATTAGAAGGGAGAAACATTATAATTTAAGGCGTGCACTAGACACGAAGTTTTACAGACATTAATTCGTTATACATGGAGCAAATAAGGGAGGGCACTTATGTAGAGTGACACCTCAATGAAAAAAGACCTAAAGTAACAATTTTATTATTTTAGTTTGTTAGTAATGGGTTTGGGAAAGATCAAATGGGATTGTGGAAAATTGTTCATGGCCGTATTTATTGTACTCGGACGAGCGCGACGCGGATGAAAAGTTGAACAGGCACTGTTTTCACTATAGCCCGTTAATATAGTTGAAGAGTTCACTGTAGTAGCACAAAACGTTGATGGCAAAGAAAGTTGTTGCAATGGTGGAAAATAACTAGTTACACTAGATTTGCGAGAGTCTATTGCTTGAGAAACTTGTAGGTTATAGTTGAATGCACCAGAAAAATCCCAACGGAGGAAGTAAAATTAGATATTAATTAGCAGTTCATAAGGAAGATTCCTTAGTTTGAAAAAGTATTCCCATATGTGAGTGGAAAATACATGACAGTATAACTGGTAGATAGAGTGCAGGTTCTGGAAGGTTCCAGAGCAATGATGACTTGTTTAAATTGGGTAGAGAATCCCTCGGCGGAAAACTAGATTATATAGACAGTGGGTATTTTGGAAATATCCCTCGATGTGAGATAGCATCTCAGAAAATCTTTCATATTGAAAGTTAGACTTGATAGTTTAAGTTTGATCAAGAAGATCTCTTGAAAGCAGTTATTATCACATAGCAACTTTCACTGTATAAAATCCAAATAAAAGCATTGAGCCTTTTAAAAGCGATGAGAATTACAGTAGGTTAAAACATGAAGTCGGTACTTATCTTTGCTTCATGAAGAAGGCGATGTTGCTGTTGACGGTTGGTTTTAAAACTCGAACATGGCGTCGAATTTAAAAGTTTGCCTCTAGAGTTGAGGAGGCGAGCTTTAGTTAAGCTTCAACTGACTGGTTTGACTTCCGACGTACAAGTGAGATCCGCTCAACGGAGCGCGGAGGGACCCTGGAAGGGAAAAAGAGTGGGGGTAGGAGACAAAAGGAATACATATAAGAATAGCCAACTTTACAGTAATAAAAATCTTCTTGATGAAATGGTCTTCAAAGAGTTGATAGGAGTCACTAGCGCAGCCTGGAGGGTGAAAAATAGACGAAGTTCTCTTGATCACGGAGATGATAGCTGGCGATGGCGACGAGATCTGGTGGCTAGATTGATAAGGAAGTCCTCTTGTACAGGGAAGAATTGAGGAACTTCAGAGATTCGCTGCTAGATGACGCTAGGTAGGTCAAGGAAGATATATATCTAGAACAGACTTACAGGTAGTATGAGAGACATATACCAACAAAGAGAAATCAGGAGATCACTGTTCGTGTTTGCGAAAAAAGGAAGGGATGAATTAAAGCAAAGAGAAGCAAAAGCTTACTCTGTCTTAACGTGTATTCCAAAGAATACACCAAGCTGGGAGGGGAACACCATCAGAGAACAAAGACAAGAAATTAAAAGTTTAAAGGTAAAGGAGCAATTAAAGACAATGGTCTTATGGTATGCCCATTAGTGGTCAAGATCTTGGCTACCCTAACTCTTCCATCCCTTCCAGGGTAACACTCGGTCACTCTACCAGAAATCCAGACCAAGGGAGGAGAAACATCCCTAAACTGGACCAAGTCCCCCACTTTAATGTCGGGATTGGAAAGAAGCCACTTCTGTCTCCGTTGCAAGGAAGTTAAGTATTCCAAATTCCACCTCTTCCAAAAAGAATTATGAAGGGCTTCAAGTTTACGCCAAACAATAGGTAAATTAGAATCCCAGTAAAAAAAATCCCTCAGTATGCCTTCCTTCGGAGGGGAAGTAAAGCCGGCGGTCCCATGTCATAGATTTATGGCATGTTAAAGATCTTTCCACTAATTACACCTGTGTGAAACTAAATTGGATAGGTTAAGAATGTAAACAACGCTATTAGGTTGCTAGGTTCGTTGCCAAGAGCCGACTGCGGTGGCGTCTAGTAGCTAGTTCTGAACTAGGCCTAGTAGTCGTTGACGGTGGCGTTTGGCGGCAAAAGTAGGAACTATTTGAAAATTCAAAGTTGCAGTCCCTACTTGAATTTAAAAAAAACAGATACACACACTAATACAGTCATCACAATTAACACCGGTTATCAGACAGATTCTACACACACCCAAAGTACACGGGGCTACATGACCGCGTTGTCGCAGCCACTAAACTAAGGAACCAACCAACCAACCAAGAATCCCGGTAAGAGTTGGGAAGGGGAGGAGGGACAGAAAGAGAAGTGCCTATAAGGAAGTGACCAGGTGTGAGTGGAAGCAGGTCATCAGGGTCATTGGAAAGCGGAGTTAAAGGGTGAGAATTAACAACACCTTCAATCAGAACAGACAGCGAATTAAATTCTTCATAAGTCAGAATGCGATTGCCTAAACCTTTTCTTAAGTGACGTTTAGTGATCTTTACGCAGGATTCCCACCTACCACCGTGATGAGGAGCGTAGGGAGGTATAAAACGCCATTTGAAACACTTTGAGTAGGAAAAATTAGAAATCTGTTCCATGGCAGGAGAAGATGTGAGAGCTTTCTTCCACAAGGAAGCTGCGCCTTGAAAAGTGGAAGCGTTATCAGAGAACATCTCCGAAGGAACACCACGCCTAGCAGCGAAGCGAGAGACAGCTGATAAAAAGTAAGAAGTAGAGGCAGTAGTGGAGTAGTGATGGTTCTAAATAGTGTCATGGCCGCCGCGTGAGTCCAAGCCAATATTTCTTGAACGCATGGTCGGATGTTGACAAATGAGGTGTCGTTGGACTCGGGTTGACACCCTCTTTCCAATGGATCACTCATTTCAACCCCTAAATAAAACCTACCCCTACTAGGGGGTGAAATTTTAACTTATTAGTGAAAGTCTCCTTTCAAATGCGACATGTATAAGGTGCGCTGCTAAAATGAACTTAAACGTTGTTGCTCATATACCGCATGCGTTTTGCCGGATGCCGCTATGAATCAACATTTTTGTTTTTATTTTTTACGCATGCGCACTTGGGATTTTTGAAAGAGGGCGAGCTCTTTGTAAAAATGATTTATAAGAAGGGGTTTTGGTGGTGAGGAGAGAACCAGATAGTCGCCTACTTTCCTACGAAGTTTGCCGATATCTCTCGAACGTAAGGTCAGATTTGGACGTGTGACGTGTCAAATCGCTTGTCTCGAAGCCCTATATATGTTATTAATAGGTTAAAGTTTTGAGAAGGTTGGAAACATGTTTTTTGGGGTAAAAACGTGATTTTTAGACTTTTTCCGATATCTCACGAATGCATGGTCGGATTTGGTCCTATGACGTGGAAAATGGCTTGTCTCGAAACCCTCTTTATTTTTGGTAATAGGTTAAAGTTTTTGAGATTGAGGAAAACAGAATTTTTTAGTGTAAAACTGTCATTTTAGACTTTCTGTTATATCTCAAAAACCAATAACGCCAGAGACGTATACGAGGGGTCTTAGGACTCGGGGTGACCCCCCTCCCCTTTCGAATATAGTATTTATGTTTTAAAAAAATTAGAAATGGTCTACCGACACTTTTGTTGAAAACATTTCGGTTTTTAAAACTTTTTATTTAAATCTGTCTAAAATGTTCATGAAGAGTGGTTGTAGATAGAAAGAGACGATACCACTGGGCACGTGTTTCAACGAGGCTATTACTGGCCACGGTGGTGATATACCAATACAGTATTCGCTATTTCGATGAGACGGCGAGTCGAGGGTTCGTTTTCCAATTTTTCCTATGATGGAATTTCTAATTCCTAAACCCCTGAAGGGGGTCTTTAATGTGTAAACGATTATGAGTGACATGACAAATGATAATTCCTTGATCAGATGAAGCTGGCTTTAGATAGAACAAACAGAACTTAGTTATATGTTGCTTGAAGTGAGTATAGAAAACAAACTTGCTGGGGCTGACTGACAGGATGTGGATGTTATTTGAGCTTATTGGAATGCATTGACCTGACTTGACAACAGGGCAATGAAAAAAGCACAGATATGCTGAGGACACTTGAAGGTCAAACGATATGGCAACCATGGTGGGAGGGGGAAGCGAGGATGATGTCGCCGATCATGTTCAATGTTCAATAGATGAATTTATATTTTGCGAAACATTGTTCAGAGAGGGTCATGTGACGACCTGTTTTAAGGGTATTTATTTTTCCGATCTTTCCTATGGTGGACTCATTGATTGAAATAATCCAAAACTGCTAGAGCATGGCCTTGAGATTCTATAAACCGATAATGGGATTTTGACATACAAGGTCCCCCCCCCAGAACTTGACATTATGTCATTCTTTTTATGGCTTATGAATTTCCCCAAAAAGACCCAAAACAACAAGATCATGGACGTTTGCTTTTCTTAATATATTGCAAACCCATAATGTTAGATGTTTACTGTGAGTGACGAAACCTAGCTAGGTAAAGAAATAATTATTGTGGGCTACATGTATGGTGACTGACACGTCTTTGACCATTGGAACTTGTTTTCAGATCTGACTGTAGTACATAGGGAGTATAGGTTGTAGGCATGGCTTGACAAACGGTGTACACAAAATTCAATTTATCGATTCAAGAATTAAGAGTAGACTATCATTAATTAATTGGTTAAAGAGTGTAGCTAAAAATAAAAAAATGGTGACTACATTAAACTAAACAGAACGAAGTCGAATCAAACCCAACTGAACCAAACCAAGCCTAAAGCAAACCAAACCTAATCAAGAACAAGCCAAGGTTGTAAGTGTAAAACTTGTGGGGGAATGCAGTCATTGGCAATGTCCAAAGGAAGGGATAACGCTCTACCTTTAGAGGGTAAGGTAAAGCTAGCGCATAGTACTAATGCATATTTCCAAGTACATGAACCACACACACAACTATCCTATGCTGTTTTTATGAGTTGACTGTTAAAACTTACTCAGTGGTTACTGAGCAAGGTGGTCGCTACACACAACAAGCTTTAAATACTTGAGGCTTATAATCTATACACACACACACACACTCGCTTGTTCTAAACTAAAATGTCTTGCTGGCAGTGCTCACACAGTAGGCAAATGACAGAAATGCTTGGCTAACAGAAATACAATCCTTTTCGGTTGTGTAATGTTACCAGCTAACCATTACGTGCTATAGTGGTGAGCACATGTGCCTCTTGCACTGGAGATCGTAACTCGATTTCTAGCTCTAAGGCCTAGAACGAATCAAACTAAGAAAGAAGGGTATGGTGACGCAGTGGTTAAACTGTTAGCCTTTCACAAAGGTAGACTAGGGTTTGATTATAGGTTAATATACATGTCATAAACAAACAAACAAAGAAACAAACAAACAAAAAAGCAGAGATAATGTTTAAAACTGATTACACCTGTCTCTTTTCAAATTATTACTTAGATTACAAATACAAAGGTGGACTGGGTTTGGTATACAGTTAATGCTGCCTATCGCATACTAGCCTGTAAGAAATCCAAACAAGCAAAAGGCGTAGGTAGAGCAGTGGTAAAATCGCTATGTGTAGAGAACTACCTAACGGTTTTATGAACTGGCAATGGTATGTCGCATAAACAGTGCAGGATACAAACCAGCAACCATAATTTTTATCTTGTGGAACAGAGAAAACATATATAGAGAGATATAGAAAGCTTGTGTATGTAAGGGTAGCATTGATTGTTTGACCAGAGAAAATACGGTGAGATAGGGTGGGGAGAGGGAGAATTAACACATATATGAATGAATGGTAAATAGTATTTTTTGTTTTTTTTAATAGTTTTGTTTTTCAAATGCAGTGGTAGATAGCCGTTATTTTGTAAAACATTCTTACTTGCAGTAGTAATAATCCTCTACGGTCCCGCTAACACACATAGATAGACTGTACTAGTGCCATGGTCAAGCACTCACATTAAGATCATTTACAAAAACATAAAATGAAAAATAAAAATCTTGTTTTAGAAATATCGTTTTTCAACATACATAAAATAAATAAAAAATGTGTAAACAGCAAAATGGAAAATCCATGTATCCATATAGACAAAATTTAAAAACCTTAAACTAACATTTAAAAAATATAAATGGGAAATTGACAAATGTGTAAATATGAAAAAGCAAAATCCATGTTTCCATATCATGAAATTGAAAAAACATCAAACTGTCATTTAAAAAAATGCTAATGGAAAATTGACAAATTGCAATGTGTGAAATGTGAAATTGAACAAATGGCTTTCATTATTAAAAAAACACGGTGCCTTATGGTTGAGGTGTGAATCAAACCCTCTATACTTATTTTGGACCTCCCGAGACTGATTATACTTGTTTTAGTCCTCATACCACTTTTAAAATTTTGTGTTAAAGCTAGCAATTGAACCCAAGAGCTTGTAGGGGGAGAGCAAGGTTAGAATATATTAAACAGATAGTCTTGATTGTAGGGAGTGGTAGCTATATAGAGATGAAATGATTAGCTCGGGACAGGGGGCATTGACACCTGCAGCAAAACAGTCAAACAACTAAAGACTCAAACAACAACATGTTAGCTCACCAAAATAACGTTGTTTTAGTCCTCATACCACTTTTAAAATTTTGTGTTAAAGCTAGCAATTGAACCCAAGAGCTTGTAGGGGGAGAGCAAGGTTAGAATATATTAAACAGATAGTCTTGATTGTAGGGTGTGGTAGCTATATAGAGATGAAATGATTAGCTCGGGACAGGGGGCATTGACATCTGCAGCAAAACAGTCAAACAACTAAAGACTCAAACAACAACATGTTAGCTCACCAAAATAACGTTGTGTAACTGTAAATGTTAGACAATGAACAGTAATGCATTACTAAAACCCATGACACGATACCTAAGAGCTTTTCTAAAATTATTTTAAAATGCCTTTAACCCTATATTAAACACCCAGTTCACAATACTCATAACTGCAATGTTATGGTAAAACAAAACAAAATCTATATTTCGAAACAAGCAATTGGTTTAGTCAATGTATACTGGGATTTTTTTTTGTAAACACTCAAGTCCACAAGACTAATTAAATTAGTAACTGTCAGGTTGGCCGACTGGTTAAGGTGTTTGACTTAAGATCAAATTTCCTGTACAAGGAAGCAAGGGTTCGAATCCCTTACCTGACATAACTGCTACCTGACTTGATGGGAAGGGCTAGACCAAATGCTACCATAACCTAGGTTAATTTGTTTTAAGAGACTACACATGCTAAATCTAGTGTCAAGAAAACACACAAGAAAAATTTCATGACAATATATTAAGAAATGAAAATATTACAGATAAATATGACAACATTAAATAATTTAAATAAATAATAGATTAAATAGTTAAATACAGATATGTAAATATGAGCGAGGAACCGTGGACATGATGACATTCACAAATGTCTAGTGAAATAACTAGGGTTACCTATGTGAAGGAAAATAACAAGACCCCTTAAGAAATTCCAATAAATTACCTTATATGTCCATAAGGACCTAGCTGAACGACATAGGTTCAATAAAATATTAATTATCCATTCGAGTCTTCAATCTTCCAAAATAAATCAGAGCAGAAGGCTTTCACGTCAAGCTTAATTCCAATCCAAACATGTCTACTCTTTTTAATAACAATTTCACTCGATAATTGTTAACCAGAAAAAAAAACGAACAACAACAAATAGAGCCGTGACCTATCAAACCAGACTTTATATGAAATAAAATACGTATCATAATAAGTGATACTTGACACGGAGTTCATAAGGAACTATACTAAGAGCCAAAGATATGGAGAAAAAATTACAAAATTAGGTTAAGAATTAAATTTCTTTGCTCGGAGAAAAATATGACGTTCTGGACCATACAGACAAGGCAGGCCAGATACAAACGTTTAAATAAAATCCCTAGGAGTCTTAAACTCGAAAACACCAATTCGGTTACTGGAAAATAAATTAAATAGTTGAACATACATACCAAGCAGCCAAAGAAACCATTTGAGGTTAGCACTTCACAGAAATAAACTGCAATATATCATACCAAATTAAGAAGTACACCATGGAAACAACACATCTTCGTATCAATATATCAATGAACAACTATAAGAATAATCCAGTATCCGATGATGTATAAATGTTACAAACCTTTCGAGTATTTCTTCCGTTAGCCTACCTTAAGGCGAGTTGCCAAGATACATTTCTACAAATTTAGAACCAAGTATGAATTAACTAAATTCTTATTACACGTAGGTACATAATTGAAGGTGTTTAGACTGGGAAAAATACCTCTAGACAGGCCGAAGCCCGTCTAGGGCCCGTAAATATTAGATCGCGTGAAAATCACATCGTGACCTTCCTAGTTCCAAGCAGAAAAACAATAATACACAACAGACGTCGCTATTGGTTACAGTTTTTTTTTGAAGTGTCGAATGGGTCGATAACCGGCCTGCGAGCACAAGGACACGCGCGCTATCTCTTGTCTCACTAACCAAACCAGTAAGTACGTCCACCACTACCAAGATGGCGTGACGTATTAGATTGAGTCAACACTGGTACAACATATAGTCAACAGATGTCGGGAGAGTGTTCTTTCTTTTTCAACGGCAAGTCGGAGATAATTATATTACTGAAGAGTAATCCAGAGTTCGAGCAATGTAGAAACGTATCAACCCTCCCTCCCTACGATAGTGGACAATGGTACACTAATGTTCACAAGTGGTTGAGGGATAGGAAGTATAGATCGTCAAATTCTTTGCTGAAATGAATACTATGTAACAGTTCATTCATACAACATAATCAATAGTACACCACACTGGTCGTTCGCAGAGATAAGAGTCCATCAAATTCCCAGAAACCTGAAATTCCCAACATGCTTATAAGTTCAACATCTTACTTTGGGTAAATTCACAATCTGGACTTGTTTTTACATAATTTGAGAATACATATGTAATATCTTCATCAGGTAGAGGGTGTCAAGTTCAATTCCAAACGAAGAAGATTTCCACTATTAGGCCTAACATCAGATAAATTACCACCCACATTATTATTTGCAGAACCAGAAATAGAAATGTTACTAAAGGAAACATGCAAATCATCAACATTTTCATTGGCAGTGTTCGGTGGAACTGATTCTGTTCGCATATGGTAGTTGGCAGACCTGGCTTCCCTGTTTCTGCCTGACGTTAGGTTATTTTGATCATCATCGTTATACATGGTGGTGGGCTCGACAGGTAATGACAATTGCTCTGAATTATTAACTAAATTGCTTTCAACACTGATGGTATCAATTATTTCACAACGTTCACTTACAGAAGGAACCCCATCAATAGAATACACAATCGGACTTACTCTATCACGATCGACATTATTAGGAAACAACTTAAAATGCACTCGACAAGCTTTGCACGCAGGGAAATTAATTCTATGTGAAAATCAGGATCTTTTTCCTGCCAAATTTTAATCAAATCATGGAGACGATAATACCAGTGTAACGCACGCACCTTGAATCTATTCAATTGAGAAGAAGAGGAAGCACTATTATTATAAAGGCAATCATACACATGCAATAAGCCTTCCAGAGATGGTATAATTATAGACTTACCCAACGCCCAGTCTAAATCGTCCCAGGAAGGGATATGTATAGGAACATCCGGCAATGATTTCAACAAAAGCAGATCAATTTCCCTATGTCCAGATGGAGTACGGCCTCTCACAATCAGATCGTATCCTATTTCCTCCTTATTTAGACAGGAAGCTGATCTCAAGGTTCTTGGTTCCATTTGTTGCCGGTTGACATGAAATAGAAAATATCACAATTATTAGTACAGAATAGATTAAACTCATAAGCCTGAAAAATCTCTTATGCCTTCCCCAACTCCAAACTCAACATGACAGTCTCTCAAACAAATTAAATGTGGTATACCGGAACCACGTTCTGCCTACAACTATGCTACCTGACTTGATGGGAAGGGCTAGACCAAATGCTACCATAACCTAGGTTAATTTGTTTTAAGAGACTACACATGCTAAATCTAGTGTCAAGAAAACACACAAGAAAAATTTCATGACAATATATTAAGAAATGAAAATATTACAGATAAATATGACAACATTAAATAATTTAAATAAATAATAGATTAAATAGTTAAATACAGATATGTAAATATGAGTGAGGAACCGTGGACATGATGACATTCACAAATGTCTAGTGAAATAACTAGGGTTACCTATGTGAAGGAAAATAACAAGACCCCTTAAGAAATTCCAATAAATTACCTTATATGTCCATAAGGACCTAGCTGAACGACATAGGTTCAATAAAATATTAATTATCCATTCGAGTCTTCAATCTTCCAAAATAAATCAGAGCAGAAGGCTTTCACGTCAAGCTTAATTCCAATCCAAACATGTCTACTCTTTTTAATAACAATTTCACTCGATAATTGTTAAGCAGAAAAAAAACGAACAACAACAAATAGAGCCGTGACCTATCAAACCAGACTTTATATGAAATAAAATACGTATCATAATAAGTGATACTTGACACGGAGTTCATAAGGAACTATACTAAGAGCCAAAGATATGGAGAAAAAATTACAAAATTAGGTTAAGAATTAAATATCTTTGCTCGGAGAAAAATATGACGTTCTGGACCATACAGACAAGGCAGGCCAGATACAAACGTTTAAATAAAATCCCTAGGAGTCTTAAACTCGAAAACACCAATTCGGTTACTGGAAAATAAATTAAATATTTGAACATACATACCAAGCAGCCAAAGAAACCATTTGAGGTTAGCACTTCACAGAAATAAACTGCAATATATCATACCAAATTAAGAAGTACACCATGGAAACAACACATCTTCGTATCAATATATCAATGAACAACTATAAGAATAATCCAGTATCCGATGATGTATAAATGTTACAAACCTTTCGAGTATTCCTTCCGTTAGCCTACATTAAGGCGAGTTGCCAAGATACATTTCTACAAATTTAGAACCAAGTATGAATTAACTAAATTCTTATTACACGTAGGTACATAATTGAAGGTGTTTAGACTGGGGAAAATACCTCTAGACAGGCCGAAGCCCGTCTAGGGCCCGTAAATATTAGATCGCGTGAAAATCACATCGTGACCTTCCTAGTTCCAAGCAGAAAAACAATAATACACAACAGACGTCGCTATTGGTTACAGGTTTTTTTTGAAGTGTCGAATGGGTCGATAACCAGCCTGCGAGCTATCTCTTGTCTCACTAACCAAACCAGTAAGTACGTCCACCACTACCAAGATGGCGTGACGTATTAGATTGAGTCAACACTGGTACAACATACAGTCAACAGATGTCGGGAGAGTGTTCTTTCTTTTTCAACGGCAAGTCGGAGATAATTATATTACTGAAGAGTATCCAGAGTTCGAGCAATGTAGAAACGTATCAATAACTATTGCCTTAACATGGCTTGTCCACACTGAATTATTATGATACTCGCTACACAAACCATGGACAGAGTGTATTGTTTAAGGCACTCTCTTTATGAACATAGTCAGAGACTGTTGATGGTTAACAATTGCATTAATAGTGGGATATGGGGATAGCAATTAAGAAAATAAGAAAAACAGCCAATACCCATACACTATTTTTATTCATTTAGTTTTTTTACGATAGTTACACACTGAATACAACTTTTTATCTTTTAATCGTTGTTTGATATAGATTTTAAACACAACGCTTGCTGTAGATCCTTTTATAACTTTCTCCAGGTACTCATGTTCTTTAAAACTAGGGAAGCCGCAATGATTTTATAGACATTAAACCCTCATCCTCTTCTTTTTCATCATCATCATCATCATTATACATATTATCATTACAATTATTATAGTCATTGTCACCAACATTATCATCATCATCATCACCCTCAACATCACTAGAACTATCCAATTCCTTTTTTCCTTTTCAAAAGGGACCTCTTGAAGAGTCTGTGTTGCTTTTGATAGATTTAAGGTTTTTTTGAACGTTGACAACTGTCCTAACATGACTTTTTGAGGAGATGATAATTGCTTTTCAACAAACAATGCACTATCTTGAGTAGCAATATCATTTTCTTGAACTTGCTTTTTATTATTTTCATGATATTTTGTTGACAGCAACAGTGTTTCATCTGGTACACTACATTGATGATTACCCACACTTAAGACCTTACCATTCTTACTTTTTTAGATGACCTATACATTTTGTTGTCCTTTGTTTTGAACACTGCCAAAATATGATTCCATTCACATTTTGCCGCTTATAGTTATAGGAGTAGCCATGATACAGTGCACGTGGTTTGCCTTTATTGGTTATAGTATATTCCATAGTAGTAACTGATTGGTAAAGTTTATCTACCGACTACAAAGGTCAGAACAATTCTGGTGAAAGTGTGATTTTGTGTCGACGTTTTATATAGGATGATGGTGGCTTATGCTGGTGGCTTATATTGGTGGCTTATATTGGTGGATTATGTTGGTGGCTTATGTTGGTGGCTTATGTTGGCGGCTTATATTGGTGGTTTATGTTGATGGCTTATATTGGTGGCTTATGTTGGTGGCTTATGTTGATGGCTTATTTTGGTGGCTAATGTTGGTGGCTTATATTGGTGGCTTATATTGATGGCTAATGTTGGGGGCTTATGTTGGTGGCTTATATTGGTGGCTTATGTTGGTGGCTTATATTGGTGGCTTATGTTGATGGCTTATGTTGGTGGCTTATGTTGGTGGCTTATGTTGATGGTTTATGTTGATGGCTTATGTTGGTGGCTTTTTTGGTGGCTTATATTGGTGGCTTATATTGATGGCTAATGTTGGGGGCTTATGTTGGTGGCTTATATTGGTGGCTTATGTTCATGGCTTATGTTGGTGGCTTATGTTGGTGGCTTATATTGGTGGCTTATGTTGGTGGCTTATGCTGGTGGCTTGTATTGGTGGCTTATGTTGATGGCTATGTTTGTGGCTTATGTTGTTGGCTTATGTTAATGCCTTATGTTGGTGGCTTATTTTGATGTCAGTTTTTGTTATATAATGTATTTGATCCATTCATTTATGACGTCATAGCCAGTCTTAAAGCAAGTCTAAACTTGTCCGACATGTTGGATTTTTTATTCATGTGTGAAACTATCAAGTACCAATGATCAAGTGAGCTTCTTTCTCTCTAATCCGCTGTTCTGCTGAGAATATTTATTGTAGTAGCCTATAAAGAAACAAAAAAATATATCATGTCTAATACAGTTTAGCTATAAGTGACCAGAACCACTATATATAACATTTCATTCTAAGAGCTTTCCATAATGATAAAAAAAAGAGCTTACCATAATGATGGATTGTGTAAGTAAACGTCTTTTGCTGCTTGATGCCACTACTAAAGTGATACTCATACAACAGACAAGTGAGTTCATGTTTCGTGCGGTGAGGTTTTAAGTGTGAGTGATCATTAATGTATGCTCCAATTAAAACACTGTTAGTGTCAACAAAAAATCATAACAATGTTAAAAAGCTAGTATAAGAAAAAATTTTGCTACTCAAATGAGTGAAGTGTTTAGTTGGCAACGATTAACCCTAGCAACTAACCTATTATTATGATTTGTTCACTACTCAGGTTATAACTGTTCAAGTAATAGAATGATTTAGCGTTGACTTTTATATTTAGTATGTACAGTTGTTAGTGGTAGAAAAGTGGTAGCAAAGTGGTAGAAAAGTGGTAGAAAATTGGTAGCAAAGTGCTAGCAAAGTAGAAAAGTTGTGGAAAAGTGGTAGAAAAGTGGTAGAAAAGTAGAAAAGTGGTGGAAAAGTGGTAGCAAAGTGGTAGAACCGTGGTAGAAAAGTGGTAAAACATATTACATGTATTGTTAAGAAATAGTTTAAACAGTTCTGCGGATCCATTACATAATAATTTTGGACACATAGTACACGTTTACCATACATTGTGTCCACTCATACAACAGACAAGTGAGTTCATGTTTCGCTGACGTAATCGTATGTTCCCCCGCACGCACAAGCTTTTGGCGACGCAGGTGGTCCCTGTGGACGGGTCCTTGTTGACGGGTCCCTGTGGACGGGTCCTTGCTGACGGGTCCATGTGGACGGGTCCCTTTGGAATGGTCCCTATGGACTGGCCCATGCATTTATCCAAATTATCTCAAAGGGTCCAGTCCATAGGGACCCGTCCACAGGGACCCGTCAACATGGACCCGTCCACAGGGACTCGTCCACAGGGACCCGTCAACAAGGACCCGTCCACAGGGACCACCTGCGTCGCCAAAGACTTGTGCGTGCGGGGGAACATACGATTACGTCAGCGAAACATGAACTCACTTGTCTGTTGTATGAGTGGACACAATGTATGGTGAACGTGTACTATGTGTCGAAAATTATTATGTAATGGATCCACAGAGCTGTTTAAACTATTTCTTAACAATACATGTAATATGTTTTACCACTTTGCTACCACCGTCCTACCACTTTGCTACCACTTTTCCACCACTTTTCTACTTTGCTACCACTTTTACACCACTTTTCCACCACTTTTCTACTTTGCTAGCACTTTGCTACCAATTTTCTACCACTTCTACCATTTTTCTACCACTAAAAACTGTACATATTAAATATAAAAGTCAACGCTAAATCATTCTATTACTTGAACAGTTATAACCTGAGTAGTGAACAAATCATAATAATAGGTTAGTTGCTAGGGGTTAATCGTTGTCAACTGAACACTTCACTCTTTTGAGTAGTAACATTTCTTCTTGTACTAGCCTTTAACATTGTTATGATTTTTGTTGACACTAACAGTGTTTTAATTGGAGCATACATTAATGATCACTCACACTTAAAACCTCACGGCACGAAATATGAACTCACTTGTCTGTTGTATGCGTATCACTTTAGTAGTGGCATCAATCAGCAAAAGACGTTTACTTACACAATCCATCATTATGGTAAGCTCTTTTTTTTCTTATCATTATGGAAAGCTCTTAGAATAAAATGTTATATATAGTGGTTCTGGTCACTTATAGCTAAACTGTATTAGACATGATATATTTTTTTGTTTCTTTATAGGCTACTACAATAAATAATCTCAACAGAACTGCTGATTAGAGAGAAAGAAGCTCACTTGATCATTGGTACTTGATAGTTTCACACATGAATAAAAAATCCAACATGTCGGACAAGTTTAGACTTGCTTTAAGACTGGCTATGACGTCATAAACGAATGGATCAAATACATTATATAACAAAAACTGACAACAAAATAAGCCACCAATATAAGGCATTAACATAAGCCACCAACATAAGCCACCAATATAAGCCACCAACATAAGCCACCAACATAAGCCATCAACATAAGCCACCAACATACGCCCCAACTTTAGCCATCAACATAAGCCACCAATATAAGCCACTAACATAAGTCGAAAACATAAGCCATAAACATAAGCCATCAATATAAGCCACCAACATAAGCCACCAACATAAGCCACCAACATAAGCCACCAAAATAAGCCACCAACATAAGCCATCAACATAAGCCACCAATATACGCCACCAACATAAACCCTAAACATAAGCCACCAACATAAGCCACCAACATAAGCCACCAATATAAGTCACCAACATAAGCCATCAACATAAGCCCCCAATATAAGCCACCAACATAAGCCACCAACATAAGCCACCAACATGAGCCATCAAACTAAGCCACCAACGTAAGCCACCAGCATAAGCCACCAACATCATCCTATATAAAACGTCAACACAAAATCACACTTTCACCAGAATTGTTCTGACCTTTGTAGTCGGTAGATAAACTTTACCAATCAGTTACTACTATGGAATATACTATAACCAATAAAGGCAAACCACGTGCACTGTATCATGGCTACTCCTATAACTATAAGCGGCAAAATGTGAATGGAATCATATTTTGGCAGTGTTCAAAACAAAGGAAAACAAAATATTTAGGTCATCTAAAAAGTAAGAATGGTAAGGTCTTAAGTGTGGGTAATCATCAATGTAGTGTACCAGATGAAACACTGTTGCTGTGAACAAAATATCATGAAAATGCTAAAAAGCAAGTTCAAGAAAATGATATTGCTCCTCAAGATAGTGCATTGTTTGTTGAAAAGCAATTATCATCTCCTCAAAAAGTCATGTTAGGACAGTTGTCAACGTTCATAAAACCCTTAAATCTATCAAAAGCAACACAGACTCTTCAAGAGGTCCATTTTTTAAAGGAAAAAAAAGGAATTGGATAGTTCTAGTGATGTTGATGATGATGATGATGATGATGATGATGATGATAATGTTGGTGACAATGACTATAATAATTATAATGATAATATGTATAATGATGATGATGATGAAAAAGAAGAGGATGAGGGTTTAATGTCTATAAAACCATTGCGGCTTCCCTTGTTTTTAAGAACATGAGTACCTGGAGAAAGTTATAAAAGGATCTACAGCAAGCGTTGTGTTTAAAATCTATATCAAACAACGATTAAAAGATAAAAAGTTGTATTCAGTGTGTAACTATCGTAAAAAAACTAAATGAATAAAAATAGTGTATGGGTATTGGCTGTTTTTCTTATTTTCTTAATTGCTATCCCCATATCCCACTATTAATGCAATTGTTAACCATCAACAGTCTCTGACTATGTTCATAAAGAGAGTGCCTTAAACAATACGCTCTGTCCATGGTTTGTGTAGCGAGTATCATAATAATTCAGTGTGGACAAGCCATGTTAAGGCAATAGTTATGTCAGGTAAGGGATTCGAACCCTTGCTTCCTTGTACAGGGAATTTGATCTTAAGTCAAACACCTTAGCCACTCGGCCTACCTGACAGTTACTAATTTAATTAGTCTTGTGGACTTGAGTGTTTACAAAAAAAATCCCAGTATACATTGACTAAACCACTTGCTTGTTTTGAAATATAGATTTTGTTTCGTTTTACCATAACATTGCAGTTATGAGTATTGTGAACTGAGTGTTTAATATAGGGTTAAAGGCATTTTAAAATAATTTTAGAAATGCTCTTAGGTATCGTGTCATGGGTTTTAGTAACGCATTACTGTTCATTGACTAACATTTACCGTTACACAACATTATTTTGGTGAGCTAACATGTATTTAAACACAAATTGTGCTAAATGTTCCGGCATAAATCAACAAAATGACAGTGTTTCGCCCCGGTGTGCTATTGGGCTCTTCAGTTGGTTTAAAGCACACCTCACCAAGACACTGTCTAGCACACACTGGGAAGGCCATTGAAAGACGTATTTGATACATATGTATCAACGTCACGAGCAAAGCCAGTGCACTATGGGAGTCGAAATTCCACTCCAAAGCAATTATAACCTTACCTTGGCATTGAATATATAATTTTCAAAAGAAAAATATGTATTGACCGTTGAGCCATTATATATTTAAACACAAATTGTGCTAAATGTTCCGGCATAACTCAACAAAATGACAGTGTTTCGCCCCGGTGTGCTATTGGGCTCTTCAGTTGGTTTAAAGCACACCTCACCAAGACACTGTCTAGTACACACTGGGAAGGCCATTGCAAGACGTATTTGATACATGTGTATCCATGTCACGAGCAAAGCCAGTGCACTATGGGAGTCGAAACTCCACTCCAAAGCAATTATAACCTTACCTTGGCATTGAATATATAATTTTCAAAAGAAAAAGATGTATTGTCCGTTGAGCCATTATATATTTAAACACAAATTGTGCTAAATGTTCCGGCATAACTCAACAAAATGCCAGTGTTTCGCCCCGGTGTGCTATTGGGCTCTTCAGTTGGTTTAAAGCACACCTCACATGTTGTTGTTTGAGTTTTTAGTCGCTTGACTGGTTTGCTGCAGATGTCAATGCACCCTGTCCCGAGCTAATCGTTTCATCTCTATATAGCTACCACACCCTACAATCAAGACTATCTGTTTAACATATTCTAACCTTGCTCTCCCCCTACAAGCTCTTGGGTTCAATTCCTAGCTTTAACAAAAAAATTTAAAAGCGGTATGAGGACTAAAACAAGTATACTCAGTCTCGGATGGTCCAAAATAAGTATAGAGGGTTTGATTCACACCTAAACCATAAGGCATCGTGTTTTTTAAAATAATGATAGCCATTTGTTCAATTTCACATTTCACACATTGCAATTTGTCAATTTTCCATTAGCATTTTTTTAAAATGACAGTTTGATGTTTTTTCAATTTCATGATATGGAAACATGGATTTTCCTTTTTCATATTTACACATTTGTCAATTTCCCATTTATATTTTTTTAAAATGTTCGTTTAAGGTTTTTAAATTTTGTCTATATGGAAACATGGATTTTCCATTTTGCTGTTTACACATTTTTTATTTATTTTGTGTATGTTGAAAAACGATATTTCTAAAAAAAAGAAGATTTTTATTTTTCATTTTATGTTTTTGTAAATGATCTTAATGTGAGTGCTTGACCATGGCACTAGTACAGTCTGTCTATGTGTGTAAGCGGGACCGTAGAGGATTATTACTACTGCAAGTAAGAATGTTTTACAAAATAACGGCTATCTACCACTGCATTTGAAAAACAAAACTATTAAAAAAAACAAAAAATACTATTTACCATTCATTCATATATGTGTTAATTCTCCCTCTCCCCACCCTATCTCACCGTATTTTCTCTGGTCAAACAATCAATGCTACCCTTACATACACAAGCTTTCTATATCTCTCTATATATGTTTTCTCTGTTCCACAAGATAAAAATTATGGTTGCTGGTTTGTATCCTACACTGTTTATGCGACATACCATTGCCAGTTCATAAAACCGTTAGGTAGTTCTCTACACATAGCGATTTTACCACTGCTCTACCTACGCCTTTTGCTTGTTTGGATTTCTTACAGGCTAGTATGCGATAGGCGGCATTAACTGTATATCAAACCCAGTCCACCTTTGTATTTGTAATCTAAGTAATAATTTGAAAAGAGACAAGTGTAATCAGTTTTAAACATTATCTCTGCTTTTTTGTTTGTTTGTTTGTTTGTTTATGACATGTATATTAACCTATAATCAAACCCTAATCTACCTTAGTGAAGGCTAACAGTTTAACCACTGCGTCACCATACCCTTCTTTCTTAGTTTGATTCGTTCTAGGCCTTAGAGCTAGAAATCGAGTTACGATCTCCAGTGCAAGAGGCACATGTGCTCACCACTATAGCACGTAATGGTTAGCTGGTAACATTACACAACCGAAAATGATTGTATTTCTGTTAGCCAAGCATTTCTGTCATTTGCCTACTGTGTGAGCACTGCCAGCAAGACAGTTTAGTTTAGAATAAGCGAGTGTGTGTGTGTGTGTATAGATTATTAGCCTCAAGTATTTAAAGCTTGTTGTGTGTAGCGGCCATCTTGCTCAGTAACCACTGAGTAAGTTTTAATAGTCAGCTCATAAAAACAGCATAGGATAGTTGTGTGTGTGGTTCATGTACTTGGGAATATGCATTAGCACCATGCGCTAGCTTTACCTTACCCTCTAAAGGTAGAGCGTTATCCCTTCCTTTGGACATTTCCAATGACTGCATTCCCCCACAAATTTTACACTTAAACCCTTGGCTTGTTCTTGATTAGGTTTGGTTTGCTTTAGGCTTGGTTTGGTTCAGTTGGGTTTGATTCGACTTGGTTCAGTTTAGTTTAATATAGTCACCATTTTTTTATTTTTAGCTACACTCTTTAACCAATTAATTAATGATAGTCTAATCTTAATTCTTGAATCGATAAATTGAATTTTGTGTACTCCGTTTGTCAAGCCATGCCTACAACCTATACTCCCTATGTACTACAGTCAGATCTGAAAACAAGTTCCAATGGTCAAAGACGTGTCAGTCACCATACATGTAGCCCACAATAATTCTTTCTTTGCCTAGCTAGGTTTCATCACTCACAGTAAACATCTAACATTATGGGTTTGCAATATATTAAGAAAAGCAAAAGTCCATGATCTTGTTGTTTTGGGTCTTTTTTGGGGGTAAATTCATAAGCCATAAAAAGAATGACATCATGTCAAGTTCTGGGGGGGGACTTGTATGTTAAAATCCCATTATCGGTTTATAAAATCTCAAGGCCATGGCCTAGCAGTTTTGGATTATTTCAATCAATGAGTCCACCATAGGAATGATCGGAAAAATAAATACCCTTAAAACAGGTCGTCACATGACCCTCTCCAAACAATGCTTCGCAAAATATAAATTCATCTATTGAACATTGAACATGATCGGCGACGTCATCCTCGCTTCCCCCTCCCACCATGGTTGCCATATCGTTTGACCTTCAAGTGTCCTCGGCATATCTGTGCTTTTTTCATTGCCCTGTTGTCAAGTCAGGTCAATGCATTCCAATAAGCTCAAATAACATCCACATCCTGTCAGTCTGCCCCAGCAAGTTTGTTTTCTATACTCACTTCAAGCAACATATAACCAAGTTCTGTTTGTTCTATCTAAAGTCAGCTTCATCTGATCAAGGAATTATCATTTGTCATGTCACTCATAATCGTTTACACGTTAAAGACCCCCTTCAGGGGTTTAGGAATTAGGAATTCCATCATAGGAAAAATCGGAAAACGAACCCTCGACCCGCCGCACAGTGGTCCGGATTTGAAAAAAAAAAGCGGACAAAAATATTTTCCGTTAAAAGAAATGAAATACTTTTGTGTAAAACTTTAAATTAGAAGTTACTATGAGGTAAATTTGTCGTAGTGTATAAAATTACTTACTTATTCATCCTCTGATCCGGATGAGCCAACTTCTTCTTCTTCTCCTTCCTGCTCCGTCTCGTCCTCGGGTATTGACAATAAATTACACACTTCCTGAGGCAACTGTCTTCTTTTCTTCTTCTGTAGATTTCCCGTGTTTGAAATTACTGGATCAGAGCTTAGCAATAGTCTATGGAACAAGTCAAAATTATTGGAAATTGTTGAGGATTTTCTGGTATGGTCTTCCCTATATTTTCTTAGGTCTTGGTTTCTAGACTCTAAGGTCTCTTCTGAAAGTTCTCCAATCGGCAAAATAGCTGCTTATTTAATGGAAGATCCATGGATAAGTATTTTATGGAGTGTTGGAGGCATGAAATACCACGGATATAGCCGTACATACAAGCTTGCTGATTCTCTGCAGTAGGAATTGAACTCTGAACTATTAATTTCATGACCAGATGAAAATGCTTATACAATTATTCCAAAACGGGTTATTAACTCACATTCTACCCCTGTTTTTTCGGATGTTACTTGAGGTTGTTCAAAAAACCTTCGGGCAGTGTTGCCATCATTGGTTGTTCCATATCCAGGCTTCGGAATATCAACTAGAAGACCTAATCTCGTTCTGAATGAGTCTTGCACAATTCTTTTCTTTCTTTCGAATAAGTCTCGATTACCATCTTCCACGCTCACTTTCAACTTTTAAAAATTCAGGTGGTGTTTAATATGCAGGAGACTTTCAAAAAATCGGAAGTGGGCGTGCTGAACTGAAATTCCAAACTCAAGCTGTAAATTGTCGACGAAGTTTTGTGCCACTTATGTAGATTGTTCATTTCTGAAATGTTCGCACCACAAATATAGCACTTCATGCTTGAAGACTGTGCTAAAGCATTGCATATTTTTCCTTCTATCATTGACAATATTAAGTAATACTGCACTTCGGTGTTGCTTATAACCAAATTATGTAAATTCTCAATTTGATCATTTAGATACATCCTTTCCGTCCGTGTAATTTCCGATGTTTCATAAACCCACTGCATTCGAATAGGCCTGCAGAATCGTGTAGATGAGGTTCCTGGATTTCTCTATGCAATAATTCCTGTTTTATTGTCAACGTGGCGCAGAGGCACAACAGATGACCGAAATAAGCTCTGGTCACTCTTTACAGCTTCTGACCAGGTTTGGATATATTGGGAATGGCCAGAGCTGCCATCAAAGCCCCATTTACAATATAATGTATAGCTCTTATCACTCACATGTGGTGACATTGATAAAATTCTGGAGGAAGTGTGGTCCAGCAAGACTTGTATTTTCACTTCACATTCATTTTCCTTATTATTACATTTTGTGGATCAGTAGCCTTTCTAGCATTCAAAATAGCATAATAGCTAAGGTATAAGTCATGGTTATGTTTATTACCTAATCTTCTCATTGTCACATACGGGTGCTTGGATAACTTTGCTTTAATTATGAATGATAAGTCTTCTTCCACTGACATTTTTGTAGATTGTTGACCCCCCTTCCTCCATGCATCCCATATTCGTTTGTCCCTTGTAGGTGTAGTCGTGGTAGCTTCATTTAATAGCTTGGCTGATGAATCGTCTCCCTCTGCCCTTAAATTCACAGCGGTCACATAGGCAAGCTCTAATGAAGTGGCACTCTCCCTTTATTTAATTTTCTTCTTTTGCTTCTCTCCGTTAGCCCTTCAAATTCTTTTGAAGAACGACCTCGATCTACGGTTTTTGCGGAGCTAGGCATGCTCGGAAATGATATCACAATTTCTTCTTTCAACCAGTCTGATCTTTCTTCAAAAAAGCATGTTCTAAGAAGTGGCACTTTCTTAACCGGTCAAAATACGGCAAAAAGAAAAGGTTCTTATATTATTATACACTGTTTTCTCTACACTCTCGTCAACATTTAATTGGAATTTGTTTACGAGATATGTTACCACAAACTTTTCTTGACGCGCGCGAGACTGATTTTTGTTCTCTCCAATCTTGTTATGAAGCTCACTGCGACTAACAACGAAATTAATGTTTCACTCTTCACAACACACACAACTACCACTAATCAATTACTTCTCGCGACTGAAGATTGTTTTGGTTTCCTGCCCTCGAGATACCCCTTGCGTAGCGTAAGCAAATGTCTCAACAGGCCCTTATCTCGCGCGAGTGTTTATCCTCAGAGCGCACAGTAATGTTCTCTCCCTTCTCAATCACGCATCTGGCGTGTTCTGGCGATGAAACCTTTAAGGATATATTCTCCGGTCTTCATTTTAAAACTTGCATAAGTTTCATGCTATACATATGTATAAATTTTGTAGGTCAAGCAAAATTCTTTTTCTCTTGAAGAAAATAATGCACTATAAAAATAAGTATAACATTCCATATAAGTGATCTGAAATCTAAAATCATACTATAGACAAATATATCAGATCAAAAACTACATACAGATACAGTAATATAGACCCTGAGTTTCATTTAGAAGTTAGAATGATATTTCAAAGTTTACTTAACGGAGTGCGGAATTCAGAAACGAAGAGTTGTATCACTTTTGCAGTATTATATCTGAGAAACACAGAAGCAATTTCCAAACAAAGAGTGAAATTAATGTACACTGATTAACATATATCACTTGGAAAGTGGTTTGGCGTTTCTAAAGTAAAATTGAAAAATCTATTTTTGTCCGGACCAATGTGCGCCGTCTCATCGAAATAGCGAATACTGTATTGGTATATCACCACCGTGGCCAGTAATAGCCTCGTTGAAACACGTGCCCAGTGGTATCGTCTCTTTCTATCTACAACCACTCTTCATAAACATTTTAGACAGATAAAAAAAAGTTTTAAAAACTAAAATGTTTTCAACAAAAGTGTCGTTAGACCCTTTCGCATTTTTAAATATAAATACTATATTCGAAAGGGGGGGGGGGTCACCCCGAGTCCTACGACCCCTCGTATACGACTCTGGCGTTATTAATTTGTGAGATATAATAGAAAGTCTAAAATCACGGTTTTACACTAAAAAAATCTGTTTCCCTCATTCTCAAAAACTTTAACCTATTCCCAAAATAAAGAGGGTTTCGAGACAAGCCATTTGCCACGTCATAGGACCAAATCCGACCATGCATTCGCAAGATATCGGAAAAAGTCTAAATATCACGTTTTTACCCCAAAAAAAACGTGTTTCCAGCATTCTCAAAACTTTAACCTATTAATAACATATATAGGGCTTCGAGACAAGCGATTTGACACGTAACACGTCCAAATCCGACTTTGCGTTCGAGAGATATCGGCAAACATCGTAGGAAAGTAGGCGACTATCTGGTTCTCTCCTCACCACCAAAACCCCTTCTTATAAATCATTTTTTCAAAGAGCTCGCCCTCTTACAAAAATCCCAAGTGCGCATGCGTAAAAAACAAAAACAAAAATGTTGATTCATAGCGGCATCCAGCAAAACGCAAGCGCTATATGAGCAACAACGTTTAAGTTCATTTTAGCAGCGCACCTTATACATGTCGCATTTGAAAAGAGACTTTCACTAAAAAGTTACAATTTCACCCCCTAGTAGGGGTAGGTTTTATTTAGGGGTTGAAATGAGTGGTCCATTGGAAAGAGGGCGTCAACCCGAGTCCAACGACACCTCATTTGTCAACATCCGACCATGCGTTCAAGAAATATTGGCTTGGACTCACGCGGCGGCCATGACACTATTTAGAACCATCACTACTCCACTACTAGAGGCATTCGTTACTAGTTCCAAATGGATCGCGCCAGTAACCATGCAAACAAAGAAAGAAACATAGAGCTTATTCATAATGTTGAATTTTGGGCTTATGCCGTGTATTATTATATTAAAATTCGACGCGTTTCGAAAGAAACCATGTCTTTCATCGTCCGGAATAATCTGGAATACGACAATGTTGCTAAGAGAAAGCAACGAAGAACATATAGAAGGTGCCCAAAGATGGACGCCATTATAGCCCCATGTTAGGGACAACGGAAAGCAGCAGTGAATTACTTTCTCAGGGTTCTGATAATAGGTAGCCAGGATTCACTGAGATTGTAGCCGGTGTCGCGGTTGACATTATCTGGGTGTTTACGTATTTCAACCGCCTCCCTGATGATCCTGGGACGATATTGCTTTATACGGGCATGAACATCCACTCCTTGGAACATGACATCATGGCCAGGTGTTAAAGCATGATCGGCAACAGCTGATTTATCAGGTTGAATGAGCCTGATACATCTATTATGTTCCTTAATGCGAGTGCATATTGTTCTCGAAGTCTGCCCGATGTAAACCTTGCCACAAGTACAGGGAACTCTGTAGATACCCGGTTGTTGCAATTTAGGCAAACTGTCCTTAGTTGGTCGCAGGAGTTGCCTAATCTTAACAGAAGTTCCAAATACAGTCCGTATGTTGTACCGACGAAGGATTTTAGCAATACGATCCGTTGTGTTATGTATGTACGGAAGGTAAGCAGTTCCTCTTACATATCTTTTCTCAACTGACGTCCTATTATTATTTGTTAGTTTCAGAACCGTAGAAATCAAAGCCTTGCTATAACCGTTGCTCTCAAAGGTGGTTCGCAGGGTGTTAATTTCTTCTTGTAAAGAAGACACTTCACAAATCCTCCTAGCCCTGGTAGTTAGAGTTGTAAGGATACCATGTTTCTGGGCAGGGTGATGGTGAGAACTTGCGTGGAGATATCTATTGGTGTGTGTTGGCTTACGAAAACGCTGTGTCCTAAAGATCCATCCTCTTTCTTGGTGACGAGAACATCCAAAAAAGGTATTTTGCCGTCAGATTCCTTTTCCATGGTGAAACAAATAGAAGGGTGCTGGAGATTAAGGTGATCCAGGAATTGGCTAAGATTTTCCTCACCTTCCGTCCAAACAACGAACGTGTCATCCACGAGAACAATATGCACTCGCATTAAGGAACATAATAGATGTATCAGGCTCATTCAACCTGATAAATCAGCTGTTGCCGATCATGCTTTAACACCTGGCCATGATGTCATGTTCCAAGGAGTGGATGTTCTTGCCCGTATAAAGCAATATCGTCCCAGAATCATCAGGGAGGCGGTTGAAATACGTAAACACCCAGATAATTTCAACCGCGACACCGGCTACAATCTCAGTGAATCCTGGCTACCTATTATCAGAACCCTGAGAAAGTAATTCACTGCTGCTTTCCGTTGTCCCTAACATGGGGCTATAATGGCGTTCATCTTTGGGCACCTTCTATATGTTCTTCGTTGCTTTCTCTTAGCAACATTGTCGTATTCCAGATTATTCCTGACGATGAAAGACATGGTTTCTTTCGAAACGCGTCGAATTTTAATATAATAATACACGGCATAAGCCCAAAATTCAACATTATGAATAGTAACACGGGCCGTGAAAGTCTAAATGACAACATAGAGCTTACCAAACAATTTGCGTTTAGCTTCAGGGGAGTTGCGTTAATATTGGAACGGACCCATATAGTCCACACCAGTTAGAGCAAATGGACGTATAGGAGAAGAGCGAAAGGAGGGCAGATCGCTCATTAATTGAGTATTGACTTTAGGTTTAGCTTTGAAGCAAGGAATGCATTTGTGAATTATAGAGGAAACTTCATGAATTCCATGAGATCCAGTACTTTTTCCTTAAGAGGCAAAGCAGTGTGCGTGTACCAACATGCAGATTGCGATAATGAAAGTCACGTATAATTAAGGAAGTTACGTGATGTTTAGAAGGCAAAATAACAGGATGCTTTATGTCCTCAGAAAGCAAAGATTGAGAGAGCCTGCCACCTACCCTGAGTAACCTATTGTCATCAAGGAACGGGGCTAAGGCACGAAGACCACTGGATTTGGGAAGATCCCTTTTAGAAGAAAGTAAAGACAATTCAGAAGAAGAGGCTTCTTGCTGTGTTAGTTGCAAAACCTTAATGGTAGCGAGATTCAATTCATGATTGGTAAGGTGTGGTTTGGGGAGAAGGGGTTGGTCAACCACAAGATATTTCCATCTAAGAAGATAGGCATCAATTCGAATTAATTTGTGAAATGAAGAATAGCGGGACAACAAGGGATGAGAAACGTTGGAAACAAGACACGAAGCAGTAGATTAAGATACTTTAGCGTCAGGCAAGTTGAAGTTTGTAGCTGGAGGATTAGAAGGCCAACAAGAAGAGTTTCCGATTAACCACGAGGGCCCATACCAGTACAACTGAGAAGCTGCCAATTGAGAGGGTAAACATCCACGAGAAATGATGTCGGCAGGGTTGTCAGCGCTGGGCACATGCCTCCATTGACATCCCAAAGAAAGAGTTTGAATTTTGGAAACCCTGTTTGCAACAAAAGTTTGCCAATAAGCGGGGTTCTTGGCGATCCAAGAAAGGGTGATCATGGAATCGCTCCAGAGATAGATTTGCTAGAATTCGACTTTTAAGACTTCCCGTAATTTCTTAACAAGTTCTGCGGCCATGAGTGCAGCACACAATTCAAGCCTAGGCAAAGTGATAGTTTTAAGAGGAGCCACCTTCGATTTGGCACAAACAAGGTTGGAAACTGAAGATCCATTTAATGAACCGCGATAGACCAAATATGCACAGCAACCGTAAGCTTTTTCGGAACTGTCCGCAAACACATGAAGGAAAAAAGATGCATTAGGATGAGCGTTAATTAAATTCCTGGGAATTTCAATAAGGGAAAGCTCAAGCAAATTGCTGCGAAAAGAGAGCCATCTGTTAAGAAAGGAAAGGGGAACAGTGTCGTCCCATTCACATTTGAGCAACCATAGCTCTTGCATGAAAAGTTTGGCTACAACAATGACTGGGGCAAGGAATTGAAGCGGATCAAAAAATGTTGCAATTTCAGAGAGAATTTGTCTTTTTGTGTTAGGGAGCTCTTCTACAAGCGAAACTTTATAGATGAGAGTGTCAGTGCTAGTGCACCAATGAACTCCAAGAGTTTTTATGGATTCGGAGTCTCCACAAATTTCGACGGAGGAGGGGTCTACATCTTCAATAGGAAACCGGGCGAGAAACTCATGGGAGTTGGAATTCCACTTATGAAGTGGGAATCCTCCATTCTTTAACAATGCTTGAAGTTCTAGAGGCACGAAAGAAGCTTCCTCCAGAGTGGGGAAGGACTGCAAGTAATCGTCAACATAGAATGATGAAGTTAGTGCTTCGGAAGCTTTAGAATCAAATAAATGACCATCTTGAGAGGCTAACAAGTGTAGGGATCGGATATCAAGGAAAGCGGAAGGTTTTAAGCCATAAGTAACCGTCTTTATGTGAAATACCTTAATGGGCTTGCTGATTTCGTCGCGCCACAATATTATTTGGAGATCTCGTTGTTTAGGCTGAATTAAAACTTGACGGTACATCTGTTTTATATCCGCTATAACAGCTATGGGAAATAATCGAAAGTTTAAGAGTATAGCAGATAAATCTGACTGAATTGCAGGACCGGAGTAAAGAGTATCGTTAAGACTGTTGCCATTAACGGCAGGTGATGAACCATTGAAAACAACTCGGATTTTATCCTTTACAAGAGGGTTTTTCCACACGGGATGATGATTTAAGAAAACCGTTTCAATGGGGGGGGGGGTGCAATTCGTCATCAGATTTGCTAACAACTTCCATATGATCTAAGCTTTCATACTCATCCATGAAATCAGTATACTGCTGTTTAACGAGAGGTTCTTTCTTGAATTTGCTCTCGATAGCAAAAAGAGCTTTTCGAGCTTTTGGTTGAGAATTAATAAGTTTAGGGGGATTATGTAATCTTGGCATCTGAACAATGAACCGGCCATCAGAAGAACGAGTGGTGGTGTTCAGAGAAAGTTGCTCACAGAATTCGTTTTCTGAAGAGGTCACGTTAGGAGAATCAACGCTTTCGAGCCTCCAGAACTGTTCCAAGTCAGTATTAGCGAAATAACATTGCGATGCGGGTTGGGGAGAATAATGAGGAAGTTGACCGGTGACGATCCATCCAAAATTAGTGTCTCTGGCAACCACGTTTGAGGTTAACTTGCGAACCTGTTTACGAAGGCAATTCCAGAAAACGTTGGCACTAAAGAGTATGTCAATGGGGTTTTGTACATTGAACAGAGGATCGGCTAGCCTTAAATGCGAGGGAATGTTTAAACCTGAAATATCCACAGAGTGACTTGGAGTATCTTCTCCTATGCTATTGAGAATGAGACAATTCAGTTTGAGAAAATTGTTTCTGTGACAAATGTCTCTTATGGTTAGCTTTGAAAACTGTAAAGCTTGCGATTTTGAGCTGTTAATGCCCGATACGTTAATATAAGTGGGGTTTACAGGTAGGCCTAGTTTTCTAATCAAAGAATTAGACACAAAATCATGAGTTGCCGCTGAATCAAGAAGACCGCGTGCACGGACCCAGTTGCCAAAGTTATCCTGAACTTCTATTTGAACAGTGGACAATAGTACTTGCACACTACGTATGGACTTGGCATTTTGAATGTAAGATGAAGCATTGGAACTGTTAGCATTGTCACTTTTCTGAGAAGTAGATGCGGTCGATGACCTTGCTTGATCATGACGATGTAGTCAAGTGTGATGAGCTTTTTCACAATGGAAGCAAAGTCTGGTGGACTTGCAATTTGAAGCAGAATGCGTGGGTGCTAAGCAGTTGAAGCAATGTTTATTCTAGGAAAATAATTTTCTTCTTTCGTCGACTGACAGTTCTTTAAAAGATTTACATAGATATAAGGCGTGGGAAACTTTACAATGAATGCACTTTAATGGTTCATTTAAACTCTTACGGGGTTCGCTTTGAGTGTTTAAAACGAGAGAACTAGCAATACGGCGTTCACTAGACCTAGTTGGGTAACCAGTGACGTTTGACTTGAGTTTAGATGAGCTGGACCCAGGTTTTTGGGTACTAGACGCTAAGCGTTCGCTTTTAGGTTTAAGAGACATTGATTCAAATTTAGAACTAGGGGATGAGGGTTCACTTTGATTAGCTAAAGCAGTTAAGAGTTGGCATCTAGCATTTATGAAAGTGACTAAATACTCGTAAGAGTAATCGTCTTCTCTGGAAAGTTCAATCTCCCAAAATTTGAGGGTAGCAACATCGACTTTAGAAACCACTAAATGTATTAGGAAAGTGTCCCAGTGATCAGTGGGTTGATCTAATTGGGATAGAGCTTTAACGTGAAGTTGTGTTGTATCAATGAGAGTACGCAAACTAGTGACGTCATTGTGCTGTGACGCAGGTAAGTTAAATAGAGCCTTCATATGGCGTTGAATACGTAACCGTGAATGACCGTATCTTTCTTTCAACAAGTTAAAGGCAATGGGGTAGTTTTCGGCACTTAATGGGAGAGCTTCAACTAACTGCACAGCATGACCTCGTAGGATAGATCTCAAATAATGAAACTTGTAGATGACTTGAATGTCTTCATTGTCATGAAAAAGAGAACAAAATAGTTCATAGAAAGAATCCCAAGTAGATTCGACTCCAGAGAAGTGGGGTAAATCAATCTTAGGTAGGATTGGTTTGGGCTTGTGAGTGCCATCGCGAGAAGAGGTTTGTTGTTCGTGAAGGGAACCAAGAACAGAACAGTCCTTTTTCTGTTCTTCTTCGAGTTGGCGTATTATTTTAAAAGCAGAACCTATACCTTCGTAATATTGATTTTCTACTTCGACTCGATCTCCAGTTTGATTGAGCATACAAGTTTCGATTTCAGTTTGGATGTTACAATAATTTTCATATGACGTTCATAATCCTTTACGTGATGTCTAGAGACACGATTTTATGGTGTATCGCGAAATTGCGAAATGTGTTTATATGTGCATCAAAGGTGTTTTAAAGGTGTGTTTAATATTGTTTGATCATAAAGCACTGAATTTGTCCTCACGACTAAACGCGAAATTCCACCTTATTTGCGATGTACGTCCGTATTTGCGACATATCACGAAATCGGCTTGTTTATTACGTCTCTACACGATTTGGTGCGATATCGCGAGCCTTCAGTGGTTTTCACCTTGTTAGCATTGCTGGTTTAACCCAATTCAAATGTATTTTTAAGTGTTTAAAGCCTACGCATATCCTAACATCACGTAGCAGGAAATTACTACACAGTTTCAAAATTGGCTATCCTGTCGTACTGGGAGACAAGTGAGAGAGTTAACCGCGCATTGATGACCACTTAGCTGACCACGTTGTTGCGCTGTGATTTGTAGTTGAAATTTCTATTTCTAATGTGAACTCGCAATGCCGAAAATAACGACGTGTTTTGATAGGGCTGACGAGTTTAAAGACGAAGGCTATCATGTTTTCGATGCGCGGCAGAAGATGGTTATGTGCAAATTCTGCAACATTAGACTAGATTGGAAGCGTCGCGATTCATGTGTGAAACACAACTTAAGTGAAAATCACAAAAATAAGAAAAGGATTTTGTCTGAAGGAGGTACCAAAAGACAGATATCAGTTCAAAAGTCGGTCGGGAATGCCAAAAAAGTGAGAAATGACTCCGACGAATTTATAATGTCAACAGTGGAGGCCTTTTTGAGTGCCAACATTCCTTTAGAAAAGCTAGATCATCCAACAATGAAGGATTGGATGAACAAACATATACCAGGCGAGTTAATTTTTTTTCGGATGCCGCTACACTTACCAGTATCCCGCAGCCCCACTTTTCGTAGCGATAAAATAATAATAGGTGGAAAGACGTAGTTTTATGTAACGAATTTTATCAGGGAGGGAAGGTAATTCTTTTACGATTGCCGAGAATCCACCAACCCGCCGTGACATTTACAGCTGAAAGTTTTGCAGCCACCATTTGAAACGTGATGTGGGATACTAGAAAGTGTAGTAATGAATTAGTTTACTTTTAAATACTTGTAAGCTCATATCATAAACAACAAATAAGTCTGATTTATTAATATTTTAAATTAAAATGATTTGCTTGCTAATAGATTTTTTCATTACCGGTACACTGTTTTAGGAAGTGGAAATTTTCCCACAGCTGACTGGTTACGAAAGAAATATTTGCCCCTATTAATCAAGAAAAAGAATAATCAAGTAGTGAGAAATTAAAGAATCAGCATGTTATTCTACACTGTGATGAAACCACAGATAGGATGGGTCGAGCCGTGTTCATTGTGCTATTTAGAACTCTTCCCAAGGGTAGTAGCGAGACTCCTAAAGTGCTAGTAGGTGGTGTCCTAATGCTTCAGAATGTTAACTCGCAGGAATGTTCTCAAGCCATAGTGGAGGTTATTAAGAGACATAAACTTGAATACAAAAATATCATAGGTATTTCAACAGATGGTGCACGATATATGAAAAAGTGTGTGCAAACTTTACAAGGTTTGATATCGGACAACCTTCTTCACATTGAGTGTTGGGCACACAAGCTTGATTTAGTAGCAGATATCTGGCCGAAGAAACTTCATCGTGTGAATGAGTGTGTTACCAAAACAAAGCAAGCTTTTCTTAATACAAGAAAACGGAAGCATAGGTATATTAGGTTCTTGCAGCAGAAGTACGGTGCAGGAGAAAAGGATATAAAGCTCTTTCCCTCACCAGTTATCACAAGGTGGAATACGTGGTTCACATCAGTTTCCTACTTGGCAGACTATGTCATGGACTTGGTTCAGTATTTTAAAACAGTGGAGAGTGATGCTGAAAGTGTTACATACTTTCAAAAATTAAGTGAAAGTGAAGTAAAATCAATTTTGTATGAGGCAATTTTTGTGAAAGAACACTGTGCCTCAACTTCTGAAAAAATAACTTGCTTCGAGGGTTCTAATTATGCGTTGGCACATAAAGTTGTTCCAATGGTAAATGAACTCATTTCTGAGTACACGGTTATCGAAAAACTAGTGATGAAACCAGACACATTGAAGGCATTGAATGAACTACCAAGCGATAGAAAGAAAAGTGCTGAAAAAAGGTTCGTAGCCCTTGCCAATGCATGTCACACAAAACTCTCAGATATGCTGGCAAAAGACTCTGCTCATGAGATTTTTAATTCACTCTCCTCACTGTTTCATCTGCCCCTGCTAAGAACTGTGAACATCGAGTCATCTCTCTTCAACAAGATAGAGAAAATCCCCCTTTTTTCTGGAGTGAATTCTCATGACTTTTTGAAGTTCTACATTCAACTGCAAATCACCTGTAAATCTTTTTCATGTAGTGACGGTAATGTAGTTGAAGATGTATTGAAGGGAATGTTAAGAGGAATATCATATAGCTGTGAAATGTCTTCAATCTCTGTACATTTCCATTTCAAATGTTGACAGTGAAAGGGCCCTTTGTGCCTAGAATGATATTTTGTCTGACAAGCGTACCAACCTGTCAAATGATAACTTAGAAACATTACTGAGTTACTACTTCAACAGCAAATGAATACTGTAAACCAAGCCATACTTAGCGTGTTTGTTGTTTCCTTCATTGCAACATAAGACAAAAGTATGTATATAGTCTAGTAAACCGTTTTTCTACACCGTAAGCAATGGCATTTATTCACCGCTTTTATCCCGCTTTGCCCTTAGTTTTTACACCGCTATTTTTTTTATTCACCGTAAAATCGTGTCTCTAGTGATGTCTTAACAAATCTAATTGAGCTTCTGAGGGATCTAGCTCTTTGATGTATTTTCTAAATCGGGTAATTTGACCTTTATAGGATGCTCGTTAAGAAGTAAGTTTTTCATCCTTATCCTTTTCTGTAGGAGCCATGACAAAATAGGTAAATTAAAGTATAACTTACGAAACTGTGGAATCTTGGAAATGCTGTCAGACTGGCAGCAGCAAATGAGTTGAAAGAAAGGGACACACCAAAGGAAACAGGAGCGGCCTATTTCTTCTTCACAGGCTTTGCACGGTGAAGCTATAGCTGAAAAATTCTAAGAAGATATTAATGATTTGCAAAATATTGTCAAATAACCCTTGACAAAATTAAAAAAATGTCATAAATGGACTCTTCCGGGTTTCTGGGACCAAATTTTGGGTAGATTATTAGCTTGGGAATAACCTAACCCCCAAGGGAAGATGATGAAGAAAAAGAAGTGGGTTTCGGACTGGAAAAAAAGGATGGAGAAATAGGACGCGAGTCCAACAGAAGTTATAATTTTAACTTTAAGTATACTCAAAGGCAGCTGCCACTGCAAATCCGCTCTCCGATACCTAAAGTGGGTAGGGACCTGGGCGAAGCTAACAGGAAACGCAGCTGGAACTTGGGCTGTTCGCTAGAAAGTTGCTGTAGCGCATTCCCTCTCAAGCATAAATATGCCTACTATGGGAAAGGGTGGTGGTCTGGCAAGACAAAGAGTAACAGATTTATTGTGTATCTGTTCAAAGGAGTTTGTTTCTAAACAAGTAATTTGAAGAGTGCAAATAATTTGAATCAGCTTTGATATTTTAGTTTTTGAAATTGTAGAATTTCTAAAGAGCGACCAAATGCTTCCAAGAAGGATAGGGATAAAGCAATTATACCCTTGGGAATAATTTTGGTAAGTGTACCAATAGTTGCGGTTAGAAATGACTAAGCTTTTACCCAGCAAGTCGCCGACTAAAAGTTTAGACAATGAGAAACACTTATATTTTGAAAAACCAACCATAAGTGTTAGAGAGAATCTCCACAAGCAGGAAGCTGGCGTAGCGAGCTATGCTTGCCTTACTGGCCAGTTAGAATTAGCTATTAAAGCTAAGAGAGACTTTACTAAGTTAGTAACTAAGAGTTCTTGCTCAAATGCAACAAGTGGTGAACACCCTATCAATAGATTTATTTTTATTAAATAGGAAGAGTCAAGGAAGACAGGATCTTGCCTAAACGTTATGTTAGAGAAATGATAAAGCAAAGAACAAATCTTTAATTTATTTAACAATGTAAAAGGAAGTAATTTTTGTAACAAATATATAATTTTTATTTTTATAAACAATTGGGGTCGCAGACCTCCGAAAACATCTAAAGCTTGCGCTGGGCAATTGATAATTCTTTTGGTTTTAAAACTTTTATATGCTTTAAAATCTTCGTAAGATCTTGAAATGGCTAAGATGAATAAATGAAAATTTTAAAGATAACTGACGTAATTAAAGTTAAACAATAAATCAAGTAAAAGATGTGTACTTTAAGGATTTCTAGATAAGTATCTTAGAAATATCAACAACTTCGAAAGTAACAACGAAAAAACAGGAAGAAATGAAATAGAAGTTTCTATAACTTCTTGTATTAATGCAGAACTACGTTTAATGATTATACATAGGAGATTATACAAATAGGGCAAGTCACTTATTGTGAAACCTGACGAGAACAATTGAAAGGAAGTTTCTAGAACTCCTATGTTTAAGTAGGGATCACGAGAAAAATGGGGCAAGTTTCCCTTTCGTGAAACCTAGAGATAACTCACTTATGAGTTGAAAGAATTGGATTCCCTCATTAGAAGGTAGAAACAATATAATTTAAGGCGTGTACTAGACACGAAGTTCTACAGACATTAACTCGTTATACATGGAGCAAATAAGGGAGGGCACTTATGTAGAGTGACACCTCAATGAAAAAAGACCTAAAGTAACAATTTTATTATTTTAGTTTGTTAGTAAAGGTTTTGGGAATGATCAAAAGGGATTGTGGAAAATTGTTCATGGCCGTATTTATTGTACTCGGACGAGCGCGACGCGGATGAAAAGTTGAACAGGCACTGTTTTCACTATAGCCCGTTAATATAGTTGAAGAGTTCACTGTAGTAGCACAAAACGTTGATGGCAAAGAAAGTTGTTGCAATGGTGGAAAATAACTAGTTACACTAGATTTGCGAGAGTCTATTGCTTGAGAAACTTGTAGGTTATAGTTGAATGCACCAGAAAAATCCCAACGGAGGAAGTAAAATTAGATATTAATTAGCAGTTCATAAGGAAGATTCCTTAGTTTGAAAAAGTATTCCCATATGTGAGTGGAAAATACATGACAGTATAACTGGTAGATAGAGTGCAGGTTCTGGAAGGTTCCAGAGCAATGATGACTTGTTTAAATTGGGTAGAGAATCCCTCGGCGGGAAACTAGATTATATAGACAGTGGGTATTTTGGAAATATCCCTCGATGTGAGATAGCATCTCAGAAAATCTTTCATATTGAAAGTTAGACTTGATAGTTTAAGTTTGATCAAGAAGATCTCTTGAAAGCAGTTATTATCACATAGCAACTTTCACTGTCTATAAAATCCAAATAAAAGCATTGAGCCTTTTAAAAGCGATGAGAATTACAGTAGGTTAAAACATGAAGTCGGTACTTATCTTTGCTTCATGAAGAAGGCGATGTTGCTGTTGACGGTTGGTTTTAAAACTCGAACATGGCGTCGAATTTAAAAGTTTGCCTCTAGAGTTGAGGAGGCGAGCTTTAGTTAAGCTTCAACTGACTGGTTTGACTTCCGACGTACAAGTGAGATCCGCTCAACGGAGCGCGGAGGGACCAGGGAAGGGAAAAAGAGTGGGGGTAGGAGACAAAAGGAATACATATAAGAATAGCCAACTTTACAGTAATAAAAATCTTCTTGATGAAATGGTCTTCAAAGAGTTGATAGGCGTCACTAGCGCAGCCTGGAGGGTGAAAAATAGACGAAGTTCTCTTGATCACGGAGATGATAGCTGGCGATGGCGACGAGATCTGGTGGCTAGATTGATAAGGAAGTCCTCTTGTACAGGGAAGAATTGAGGAACTTCAGAGATTCGCTGTTAGATGACGCTATGTAGGTCAAGGAAGATATATATCTAGAACAGACTTACAGGTAGTATGAGAGACATATACCAACAAAGAGAAATCAGGAGATCACTGTTGGTGTTTGCGAAAAAAGGAAGGGATGAACTAAAGCAAAGAGAAGCAAAAGCTTACTCTGTCTTAACGTGTATTCCAAAGAATACACAATGAGTCAGGACATTTTCTTTCAATTTTTTCTTCTACAGAATTTCACCCCTCCCGATGAACCCCTTCAATTTGCTTGATAAAAACAAACTGTCGAAAAGCTATTTACTTACTTTAAAGCAGTTATTCCCCCTGAGTTTGATGAGTGAGTCAGTCAGTAAATCAGTTAGGACACTTTCTTTCCTGTACCCCCCCCCCCCCCGCCACCAAGAATTTCACCCCTCCCCATGGGCCCCTTAAATTGGATTTATGAAAAACGGTGAAACACATATTTACTTATTTTTTATGCTGATTTTTTCCGCTGAGTTTCAAACTCCTCGCCTATGTCGTTTAAGAGATACACGCTTCGTTAGGAATCCGTCAACCCCCACTTTTCACCCCTTTCACCTCATAATAATACACCACATCGAAAAACCCTTAGACACATGTCTGCTTATTTTTAATGATTAGATTATATGCCGAATATCACATCCACAAATGAAACCACTCGTGAGATATTGTTATTCAATGAAATGCAGGTTTAACCCCCTTAAGACCCCTTTAGAACCTGAATATCCAAAAATCCTCCCATAGTGTACGGTTTTGACATACAACGAACATATCCCCTAAATGCCATGTTTCCAACTTCAATATTTTTGGCTGCGCGATGATGAGTGAGTGAATGAGTCAGGACATTTTCTTTCAATTTTTTTTTCCTTCAGAATTTCACCCCTCCCGATGAACCCCTTCAATTTGATTGCTAAAAAAAACTGTCGAACGGCTATTTACTTACTTTAAAGCAGTTTTTCCCCCTGAATTTGATGAATGAGTCAGTCAGCCATTCAGTTAGGACACTTTATTTCCTGCCCCCCCCCCCCCCAGAATTTCACCCTTCCCCATGGGCCCCTTAAATTGGATTTATGAAAAAATGGTCAAACACATATTTTCTTAAGTAAAAATTTAGACTTTCACGACCGGCGTTGAAATAGGAATCTCTGTTTCGCGGGCTTATAGGCCGTGTTCCAAGGACATTTTGTCGTCCTGACGTTTCGCTGAATACTGCGTTCAGCATGTTCACAGGTTACATTAAGCGAGGTAAAACAAGTAAACAGAAGATATACTGCTCAAAAAAATTAAAGCACCACTTTTTTCAAAGGCCACCAAATTTTAAAATTTAACCGCACAATCTCGAAATCTCAGTATGACGTTTGTCCTGACGCTTAACAAGCATATGCTTCAGCACAACTCCCCAACTTGAGTAGTTTCGGGGTAGCGCCCCGAAAAACAGCCCATTTTCGAAAACCGCAAATTGAAGTTTGCGAAAAACGCTGTAGGACTTGTCGCAGGTTGCCCAAGCAGTCGAAAATGAACGAGTCTTTCTCTTAAGGTTCCACCAACACGTTGAAATCGTTAAATTTGACGTTCGAGTATTTCAACCCCCTTCATCATCCCCTAAACATGGACTACCATTGGGGGCGTCTAAGAAGGTACCGGGTGTGTTTAACCACCTGAAAACCTGCACACCGTCCTCAGTTGCTGATTGCAGTAAGTTGTTAAGGCCTCCGGCAATGTTCATCCCCCCTTACACCCTCAACTGGCATGGGACCAAACCACCCCCTCTCGATTCACCCCTAAGGAAGGTTCTAATCGAGATGTTTATCAATGCTGTGAATGAGGGGGTCTTCCCCTAACGTTTCAAAAAAGGATCTGTGCCTGTGTCACCACCAGTTCCCCTGCTACCCCCATTTGTATGATTTTTCGAATCAGGCCCTTTTTAAGAGCTGAAACGAGGTCTTAATCGATGAAAGGGCTGTAAAGGTCCTTAGACGTAGTGGTGACACGAAATCAACCCCTTCCGATCGTTGATTGACATTCCATCCCCCAAAATTGAAATTGTTGCACCCTCAACCCTCCCTGTCTGGACGCGTAACGCGTCATGGCAGAGTTTTCAGAGTTGGATGAAAATGAAGCTTATGGCATGCAATCGAGCCCAAAACAGCAGGTTGGATGGAAATTCATCGGTAGGGTGGGAAAGGGGTCCAAAAATTTTCAAAAAAGTTAACAGCCTCTAGTAAGTACACCCATGCATAGGCAACCCACATCACGTAATTTTTCTCCCATTTCCAAACTTCGTAACCTATTGCCGATCAGGGGCAACCCGCAAGCTCGGACGTGATGTGGGTTGCATATGCATGGGCGTACTTACTATAGGTTGTTAACTTTTTTGAAAATTTTTGGACCCGTTTCCCACCCTACCGATGAATTTCCATCCAACCTGCTGTTTTGGGCTCGATTGCATGCCATAAGCTTCATTTTCATCCAACTCTGAAAACTCTGCCATGACGCGTTACGCGTCCAGACAGGGAGGGTTGAGGGTGCAACAATTTCAATTTTGGGGGATGGAATGTCAATCAACGATCGGAAGGGGTTGATTTCGTGTCACCACTACGTCTAAGGACCTTTACAGCCCTTTCATCGATTAAGACCTCGTTTCAGCTCTTAAAAAGGGCCTGATTCGAAAAATCATACAAATGGGGGTAGCAGGGGAACTGGTGGTGACACAGGCACAGATCCTTTTTTGAAACGTTAGGGGAAGACCCCCTCATTCACAGCATTGATAAACATCTCGATTAGAACCTTCCTTAGGGGTGAATCGAGAGGGGGTGGTTTGGTCCCATGCCAGTTGAGGGTGTAAGGGGGGATGAACATTGCCGGAGGCCTTAACAACTTACTGCAATCAGTAACTGAGGACGGTGTGCAGGTTTTCAGGTGGTTAAACACACCCGGTACCTTCTTAGACGCCCCCAATGGTAGTCCATGTTTAGGGGATGATGAAGGGGGTTGAAATACTCGAACGTCAAATTTAACGATTTCAACGTGTTGGTGGAACCTTAAGAGAAAGATTCGTTCATTTTCGACTGCTTGGGCAACCTGCGACAAGTCCTACAGCGTTTTTCGCAAACTTCAATTTGCGGTTTTCGAAAATGGGCTGTTTTTCGGGGCGCTACCCCGAAACTACTCAAGTTGGGGAGTTGTGCTGAAGCATATGCTTGTTAAGCGTCAGGACAAACGTCATACTGAGATTTCGAGATTGTGCGGTCAAATTTTAAAATTTGGTGGCCTTTGAAAAAAGTGGTGCTTTAATTTTTTTGAGCAGTATATATAAATAGTCAACAACCCACGAACCTACTACGTTGTCGTAGCAGGCGGAGAAGTTATACTCCGACGTGGCGCGTCCCAGGTGGCGGATAGGGGGGTCCTGACCGGCTTGCCGGCGGACTTGAGCGAAATAAAATAGCTCTCGCGGACCAAACACACAAAATCCAATAGTGTCTGTTCTGGTATCCAGCTATTATTGGTCAGCGTCTGTTCGCCTAGTTGGTGCGGCTGTGAAATATGTCTTGATCTCAACAATCAAGTCAGCAATCATCGTGATCATTCTTTAAGATCGCCACAACCAGCTTCAACTTGAAGTAATCATGATGGAACAAAAGGAAAGAAAGCCGCTACCCCAGGCCCCAGTCACCGTGTTGGACTTTCCTGGTCATCGGATTCTGGGGGACCAGGAACATCATGAGGAGAAGAGTCGGAGCTTCTCAAAATCTATACACAAACACTACATTGGCACTCTCAATATTAATACTCTCTTCAAACTTGGAAAACTAAAACAACACACAGACATGTTAGAAAAAATTCAAATAAAAATTCTTGCGATTCAAAAGACTCGTTTTCAAGATGAAAATCGTTTCAACACAGAAAATTATAGGATTTATAAAGGTAAACCTGCTGTCAGAAGAGGTACACCATCATTGTTTGCAACAGGATTTGCAGTACACAAATCAGTCATGGATAACATTATTGACTTTAATTCCATATCAGAAAGGATCTCCACACTCTCCTTCAAATCAGGTAATAAAGGTTACACGATTATCAATGCAAATGCACCTACAAATGTGCATAATAGAAAGAAACCACAAAAGCCTCCGTGGCTAAGGCGGCAGCACGCCGGCCTCTCACCGCTGAGTCCGTGGTTCAAATCCCGGTCACTCCATGTGAGATCTGTGCTGGACAAAACGGAGGCAGACAGGTTTTTCTCCGGGTACTCCGGTTTTCCCTGTCAACATTTCATTCCATTTCATCTGTCATTCATATAATCATTGCCCCAGAGGAGTGCGTCAGGCCTCGGCAGCCGGCACAGTTCATATCCTCGCCGCTAGATGGGGGCTTCATTCATTCCATTCCTGACGCGGTCGGAGACTGGAAACAGGTTGTGGATTTTCATTTTCATAGAAAGAAACCACAAGAAGTTGAAGACTTCTGGGAAGACATGGAAGAAGTAACCATCAACATACTAGAAAGGCATGTTAAAATATTTAATGGGAGACTTTAACGCGCAATTAGGTAAGGAGAGAAAATACAGACAAATCACAGGCCCTCATTCAGCACACTATCGCACAAACAAAAATGGGGAACAACTCATAAAATATTGTCAAAATTTTAACCTCAAAATTATGTCGACACAATTTCAAAAGCCAAGACGAAAACTTACAACATGGAAAGCACCCAACACCGTATGGGGAGAATTCCAGTTAAAATATCATCCCAGATAAGATTATTTGCTGATGATATAGTAGTATACAGGAGGATAAATCACCCGGATGACTGCGGCATATTGCAGAGGGACTTGACGGACATACAAAGCTGGGCGGATAAAAGTGATATGATGATAAATTCAAAGAAATGTCAGGCAGTGAGATTTGTTAACAAAAGGAATCATATTGTTTTTGAATATTCAGTGGGGGAAAATAAAGTTGTATTTGGGGACGAATGTAGGTATTTAGGTGTAACTGTGGGGGGTGGGAATTTTCACTGGGGTAAGCACATAAGGGAAATAGTAAAGAAAGCATACAAGTCACTACATATGGTTATGCGAGTCTTTAAAGGCGCTGGCAGAGAGATTAGGGAAAGGGCATACATGTCCCTAGTCCGTCCTCTGCTGGAATATGCTGGGGGAGTGTGGGATCCATACCAAATGTATTTAATAAAGGAATTGGAAGGAGTGCAAAGGAAGGCCGCCAGGTATGTAATGGAGGACCACAGATCGACGAGTAGTGTGAGTAGGATGATACAGGATTTGGGATGGGAAAGTCTGGCTGATAGACGTTCAAGAGCAAGACTAGGGGGTATTTTCTTAGCTTACAAGGGGGAAATTGCATGGGAAGATATTCATGAGAGATTGGGAAAGGAAAGTTCATATATGGGCAGATACAGTCATTGTTGTAAATTGAAATTAAGTCAGTGGAAAAGTAACTGGGGCAAATATTCGTTCATTGGGAGGGGGGAAATAGAATGGAACAGTTTGCCAGGAGGCATTTTCAGCCCTTTGCCTTCTGATGTTGGTAAATTTAAGGAGTTGGTGAAAAAGCACCAGATTAAAAGGCAGTGATGAACGGTGCATAAGTTGAAGCAATGAAAGAAAGTGTAAATGTTTAGTATTTTATGTTTATTCTGTTATTAGAATGATTATTTTTATGATTACCGGTTTCTTCTCTTAGCAAGTATTACTTATTTTCTAATTAGTACTAATTTTCTAAAATTTTTGTGGTTGTGAATTGTTTTGTGTATTTATTGCAATTTGCCACCATGGACAGTGTCCACATTTGCAAATAAACCATGTATGTATGTATCATGTGGCCATTTCTAACAAAAATACACAGGAAATTTTAAATGTCAGAACGCGTAAAGGGTTCTTCGAGTCTGACCATTATTTTTTACAAGTCAAGGTTAGACCAATCCCAAGACAGAAAAAGACAACAAAAAACAAAATAGTGAAGCCCGATCCAGAATATTTGAAGATAAACAGGGACAAAATCATTGAAGAAATTAATAGGCATCCAACAGACACTTGGACAGATCTTGCGACCACAGTTCAAAAGGCAAAGCGTTGGGCGCAACCTCCTAGAAAACGAAAACATAGGTGGTGGAACGTAATTTGTGATCAAGCCACTGAGAGAAGATCACAGGCATGGATGAAGTTCAGCAGTAACAGAACATCCGAAACAAGGAAGGAATTTCTCGAAGTTCAAAAACAATCATCAAAGGAAATCAGAAGAGAAAAACGAGCGTACGACAACAACAGGCTAAAAGAAATTGAAGAAGATTTTAAGAGAAATAACACAAGAAATTATTACAGAACATTCAAAGAAAATATTAAGGGTTATCAGCCTCCTAGCCTCTGCTTTAGAAGAACAGATGGGTCCCTGGAAATGAACACGAAAGAAAACTGTACAATTCTCAAACAGTACTTTAATAATCTTCTCAATTGTACAGAACCCACGGAGAAATTGACCTTCCAAAAAACCACATCCAATCCCGATTCTACTCCACCTACAATAGAGGAGATAGAGGAGATCATACAACAAATGAAAATAACAGAGCGGCAGGAGAAGATGGCATTATTGCTGAAGTATGGAAGCTTCAAGATAAAAACATCACCAAAACAATTCATAAGATCATCACAGACATTTGGATCACAGAGAAAATGCCAGAGGAATGGAAATGTGCATTGATCTACCCATTACATAAAAAGGGTGATAAGTCAGATCCAAATAATTACAGAGGGATTTCTCTAGTGCCAGTCACTTACAAAATATTCTCTAAAGTGTTATTGAACAGAATAGAACCACAAGCAGATCCAAAATTAGGAGAATACCAGGCAGGCTTCAGAAAAGGGAGATCATGCATCGAACAGATCTGGAACTTGAGAACACTACTGAAAGTCAGACAGACAAAAAACAGTGTAGTTACCTTTGTGGACTTCAAAAAAGCATAAGACAGCATTGATAGACAAACGCTCTTTGCAGTACTGGAAGAATATGGCATTGACAAAAAAAAAACAGGGCACTTATACAACTAACGCTCACGGACACCACCTCTAAAGTTAAGTTCATGGGTGAAATTTCAGAACCCTTTCATATACGCACAGGTGTCAAACAAGGAGACGCCCTCTCACCAATCTTGTTCAACATGGTCTCAGACAAAATTGTTAAGCAGTGGGAGGAACAAGTTAAAGGAATACAGCTAGGAAGAACCCTTGAAACAAAAACAATCATAAAATGTCTGGCATTTGCAGATGACGAAGCCTTACTCAGCAATAACACAAAGGAGGCAAAGGAAGCACTGGAACGATTACATGAAATAGCTGCTGAAACAGGTTTACAGATATCTTATGAGAAGACCCAATACATGGAACGACACACCAACAATGTACAAACCATGCATACCATATATGGATCCATACAAAGAGTTGAAAAATTTAATTACTTAGGTGAATATATACAAATAGGAGGATCAAACAAGGTGTCTAACATAGAACGAACGGAAAAACTCCAGAAAGCATACAAACTTACATGGTCACATTATAATAAGAAAAGCATATCAAGACAGGTCAAACTTAGACACTACAAAACAGTTGTATTACCAGAAGCCTTGTATGCGTCAGAAACAACCACAATTGGAGCATTTGGCATCATAGAGACAGAAAAATGTTAACGTAAAATTCTGAGAAAAATATTTGGAGCAGTACACAGAGATGGGATATGGATGAAAAGACCTACCAAAGAGCTATACGAACACACAGACAGACTCATAGATATCATTAGAAAACGCAGACTAACTTTCTACGGGCACATACAGAGAATGAACAATAAACGACTTACAAAGAAAATCTTTGATGTAGTAAACAGTTCAAAAAGGAAAACAAATTGGTATCATGAAATAGAAGACGACTTAAAGCAATTAGGGATCAACAAGCAAATGAAAGCAGACAGAGAAAAAATTCAGAAACAAAATTAAGAACGCCAATTTTTTAGTAAGTGAAAGGAAGAAGATAGGAACATTGTGGACGGAACGAAGGAAACAGGAGCACAGTCCAAGGATGAAGAGATTTTGGGAAGAGAAGAAGGGAAAGAAGTGAAAATTGTGACATGAGATTTAAGTTCAAACACTGTCCATAAGGGCAAAAATGATGTAATAATAATAAATAGTCAACATAGAGGCTACCATAGCAACGGCGTACCACATAAAAGTAATTCTTCGTGAAACAAACGGCCTGATCAAGGTATCTTCGCTACCTGAAAACGTAAAGAAGGGAACCACCAGAAGTGAAGCTTTACCACCAAGACTTCATGGCTTACCTAAGATACACAAAGATAATGTTCCTCTTCGTCCTATCGTGAGTGCTATTGAATCACCAAATTATAGCAATGCCAAACATTTAGCTACCGTACTTCAACCACATATCGGCGGTATACAGTCGTTCGTCAAAGATTCCGGCCATTTCAATGAAAAATTGAAAACTATTCAACTAGAAGCTGGTGACTTACTAGTAAGTTTTGACGTGGTTCAGATGGTGAGCAGCAGCGCAGCCCAGGCGAAAAAGCAGGAACTACCCCGACTGCTCGTAGTACAAGGTCGGCCGTCGCGAAGAGCTCAAGGCCCGAGTGTGGTGAAATGCGATGCTCCCCGGTAGATAGCCCCACTGCACCCTTCAGAAAGGAAATTGTCCAACCTAGTCAGGCTACAGACGTTGACCCCAGTGGAAGCTCATCAAGCGCTAGTGTTGGAGGACAGACTGGCCCGCAACGTGATCTATTAGAGTGTACGACAACTACCCCGAGCACTCAACTTGGTGCATATAATCTGGACTCCACAGTGTCGCGATCACTAGTCAATATGTTGAGTAACAACGATCTCCTAAACGACCTTGTAGAACGTGTAGCAACCAAGGTCATTGAAAAACTGAAGGAGAGCATTGACTTTAATACGGACATCATAAGGGAACTAAAAACCGAACTCGCACAACGGGATGAGGCAATAGCGGACCTCGAGCAGCAATTACACGAAAAAACGGATAGTATTGAAATGTACCAGAGGCGGAACAGCTTGAGGATTTTCGGGATACCAGAAATTCCCGGCGAGGATACAGATCAATGTGTTCTAGATGTCGCCAGGAAAATTAACGTCCCACTCGAGCTATCCAAGATTGATAGGTCCCATCGTGTAGGCTTCCGAGGAAGTAATAAAAGGAGACCTATTATTGTAAAATTCGTGTCCTATGCTGATCGTAATGCTTTCTTCAAATCGAAGAAATTTCTGAAGAACACCGGCATAACGGTGCGGGAAGATTTAACGAAGACCCGCACTGACCTACTAAAACAGACTGTCGGCCATTTTGGCCTAAATTACACGTGGAGCATTGATGGTGTTATCATGGTACGTGTGGGTGATACAAAACACAGACTGACAACAGCTCGAGACCTAGAGGCGTTGAAGAAGCGGTACCCAACACCCTTGAAGTAAGGACCCCTTGGAGAACCGTGCAGCTGATGGTAACTCAACTCTTCAACTCTTCAGCATAAATATGGAACCTGGAGAGGCTACTTGGAAATAAGGAAGATCAAAATACTTTTCTTTCTTCCTTACTGAAATTTATGTTATTAATTAATTAATTAGAATTAGATTCATTGCTCTAGCATAGAATTAATTATTTTCTTTCTCTTTTCTCTTTGTCTAGCATTGTAGGTATTAATATCAACTTCAAAATTAATCTAGTACTGTATACTCGATATCTCACTAGACTTTCTTTTATTTTTAGCGTATATTAGGCCATTTTTGATAGGTCATTTTATCGTTTGTTTTATTATTTTTACAATAGTGATCTCAGGTTTGCAAAACAGTTTATAGTATATATTGTGTCTATATGTTCTTAATTCTGTAATTAAGAGTGTATTCGTTGCTTTTATGTCTCAAGAAGAACATGTATTGGCTGAACTACTATCAAACATTAGCTTGAGAAACTCAAACAGGCTTAAAGTGGCACACATCAACGCACAATCTCTAGTTGACTCCTCCCACATTTCTGAATTCCGTCATACTTTTGGTAACAGTTCTTTTGACATAATAGCAGTCAGTGAAACATTTCTTAAGCCCTCAATAGGGGATGCTTCAATTTATCTCAGTGGATACAACGTCTTTCGTAATGATAGACTTGGCAAAGGTTCAGGTGGCGTTGCTGTTTATGTCAAGGACACTATAAAATGCAACATCCTTAGCAAATCTCCGGGTGAATACAGTAAGAAACCGGAATATTTGATACTTGAAATGATCCTGCCAGACTTAAAGATACTCTTTTCTTGTGTATACCGTCCACCAAAAGCTGGCTATTTAGACTCATTCTTGAACGATATGTACACGCATTTACTGAATTACAAATATATTTTCGTTGTTGGAGACATAAATGCTAGATTTGGCAGTGGTACGTTTGAAACAGAAAATATTCGTGAGATGTTGAACGCCTGCAACCTTGAATGTTTGCCATTCACTGAAACCTTCCACACCGCTACCTGCGATAGCATTCTCGATATAATATCTTCCAACTGCAATGATCTTGTTATAGAATATGGACAGGAGCCTGCTCCTGGATTCTCAGCTCATGACCTCTTGTACGCTGTATTTTCTTTATCTGCTCCTAAATCAAAAGCCAAGACATACCTAGTACGTGACTTTAGTAAATTTAATTCAAGTGATTTTAGTGCGGATGCAGAATTACTCCCTTGGGAGCAGTTTTATAAAACAAACAACGTAGACGAAAAGCTCAGTCTCTTTAACCAAAACATCTACTTTCTGTATGACAAACATGCCCCTCAAAAGATAGTAAACGTTAAACACCATTCAACCCCATGGTTTAACAGAACAATTAAAGACTTGATAAAGATTCGCGACAGAGCCCGCAAGGAATTTTTAAAGACAAAACTTCCGGATGACTATGAAAAATTCAGAATTCTACGGAATAACACAAAACAAGCGATCAGAAATGCTAAAGTTAAGTACATATATAACCTCTTCAGACACTGTGAGAATTCTGCAGCATCCTGGAGAGCTGCAAAATCCCTTGGAATATGTGCCAGCCCCCCACCTGATATCCAAATGCCAGTTTCCCCCTCCGAGCTGAGCGATCATTACTTAAACGTAGTTCCCAACAGTAACACAACAAGAATATCCCAGACCGCAGAGCATTATAGAATTCTTCCGCCGCCAAACCATGAAAAATTCTACTTCAAATACGTATACCCAGAACAAATAGTGAAAGCGATTAGGTCTATTCGTACTAAAGCCAAAGGTCCGGATAACATTCCAATCTCCCTTCTCTCAAATTGTCTCGATATATTCCTGCCGGCCATTTTACACTTGTTCAACTTCTGTTTACAAAACGGAGTATACCCGACGCTCTGGAAGTGTGCGAATATACGCCCAGTGCCTAAGAAGAGAATACCTGCGTCTTGCAGTGATTTCAGGCCCATCAGCATACTTTGTGCTCTAAGCAAAGTTCTAGAAAAAATAGTTCATGAACAAATGTGTGAATATTTGACCGAGTTCCACATCCTAAATCCTCATCAATCCGGATTTAAGAAAGGTCATAGCACAACTACCACGCTCTTAAAAATAACGGACGACATACGCTCTGCAATTGACCAAAGACAGCTTACAATTCTATGCCTCTTTGATCTCAGTAAGGCCTTCGATTGCGTAAGCCATGAGTTGCTCCTTGCGAAGCTACACTCCATTGGCTTATCGCGGAATGCATTGTCTTGGTTTGAATCGTATCTAGCTGGTCGGCAACAGAGAGTGGTCTTCTTTGATGGCTCCTCATCGAATTGGCAATCAGTAAAAAGTGGTGTACCCCAAGGGTCAGTTCTTGGGCCACTGTGCTTCTCGCTTTATATAAATGATATGTCCAGTGTATTCAAAAACAGTCTCTGTCATATGTACGCTGATGACGTACAGGCCTACTTCCATTTCAGTCCCTCTGATGCGCCTCACAATATAGAACTTTTCAACGAAGATATCGCTCACCTCCATCAGTGGACCCTAAACCATAACCTCCAGTTAAACATTTCTAAGACTCAACTTATATGCATTGGCTATACTAAACTTCTTAACTCTGTTGATCTTAACTCACTACCACCAATAAAATTACTAGACAATGATATCCCCTACAGCAACTCTGTGAACAACCTAGGAGTAATTTTTGATAGAACCTTATCTTGGGGAGAGCATACCGCTGCTGTAATAAAGAAAGCTATATCATCAATGCATATCTTGAAGCGGAATATCCCTTACACGCCGTCAAAAATGCGCAAGCTTCTAATCCAAACTTTGATACTTCCTATCATCGAATATGGATCAGTAGTGTATAACGACTTATCAGAAACACTTAACATAAAATTACAGAGAGTTCAAAATGCATGCGTTCGTTACATTTTAGACGTCAGGCGTGATGTACACATTACACCTTATTATGTGCAAATGCAGTGGTTGAAACTTCGTGAACGTAGGCAGCTGTCAATTGCGATCCTCACCCAGAAAATATTGTGTACAAAAACTCCTGGTTATCTCTATAATGTGTTTAAACCAATGAACTCCGTCCACCACAGAGAAAATAGATTTACTGATTCCACTCTACAGATTCCTGTCCACCGTACAACTAAATACAATAAATCATTCCTTTGCACAGCTTCACGGCTCTTTAATACATTCCACCTTCACTCATTTACAAACTCTGTTAACACTACACAACTCAAGAAATACCTAATATCAAGATTCCTGAAGGAATACGAATCAAAAATATAAATATTCCATACAAAATTTTTGAAATATATCCGTGCCATACAGCTTTCTATAATATTTTTAGTATCCAAGATACAACTTACGTGGAATTGATAGTAGTTCTAGTAATCATGTCACTCATGTAATTGTTTTAATAATAGATGATATTATACTTACATCAAAATTGTACCCTTTGTTACTGTACTATAATTTGTTTTCTTTTAATAGATATAATACATTATCAGGTAGGTTCTTTATTTAATTATTCTATATTCTAATTTGTATAATTCATTTTGTATGAAGTGTCTGGTAATTGGCTCGTTTAGTTATAAGTATATTTTATATTTAGTTTTTCTTAGTTGTTAAGCTAGGGTTATTTTGTATTTTTATTTATTTTTATTACATAACTTCAAGCCAGAACATTGTATACGCTACATAAAGGGGCTCTTTAGCCTCAGTGGCAGAACATTGTATACGCTACATAAAGGGGCTCTTTAGCCTCAGTGGCAGAACATTGTATACGCTACATAAAGGGGCTCTTTAGCCTCAGTGGCAGAACATTGTATACGCTACATAAAGGGGCTCTTTAGCCTCAGTGCCAGAACATTGTATACGCTACATAAAGGGGCTCTTTAGCCTCAGTGGCAGAACATTGTATACGCTACATAAAGGGGCTCTTTAGCCTCAGTGGCAGAACATTGTATACGCTACATAAAGGGGCTCTTTAGCCTCAGTGGCAGAACATTGTATACGCTACATAAAGGGGCTCTTTAGCCTCAGTGGCAGAACATTGTATACGCTACATAAAGGGGCTCTTTAGCCTCAGTGGCAGAACATTGTATACGCTACATAAAGGGGCTCTTTAGCCTCAGTGGCAGAACATTGTATACGCTACATAAAGGGGCTCTTTAGCCTCAGTGGCAGAACATTGTATACGCTACATAAAGGGGCTCTTTAGCCTCAGTGGCAGAACATTGTATACGCTACATAAAGGGGCTCTTTAGCCTCAGTGGCAGAACATTGTATACGCTACATAAAGGGGCTCTTTAGCCTCAGTGGCAGAACATTGTATACGCTACATAAAGGGGCTCTTTAGCCTCAGTGGCAGAACATTGTATACGCTACATAAAGGGGCTCTTTAGCCTCAGTGGCAGTTATTTATGAATAAATTCAAATTCAAATTCAAATTAAATTCAAATTCTTTTCACGAAAGTACCTGTAAAGGCAGCCCTGGAGTACATCGCACGGATTTTTCCTGATGATATCACCGCCTTATTCCGCCAATGCCTCAACGCTAGCTATTTCCTGTGGAAGGGTGATTTCTATGAACAAATTGATGGGGTCGCCATGGGCAGTCCCCTGAGTCCGGTGATCGCGAATTTCTTCATGGAACAATTTGAACAAATAGCACTAGAGACCGTACATTTGAAACATAAAGTGTGGCTACGATACGTGGACGATACTTTTGTAATATGGGGCCATGGTAAAGATCAATTAAATCTGTTTTTACAACATCTTAACAGCCAGAACTCGAACATTCGGTTAACCATGGAGTTAGAAAATGAACATAAAATCGCTTTTCTCGACGTTATGGTAACGAAGACCGCTGATCTAACCTTGGGACATACAGTTTACCGTAAGCCGACCCATACTGACCGATATCTACATAAGTCGTCCAACCACCACCCACGACAGAAATACGGAGTGATAAAAACACTGGCTGACCGCGTGAAAAGAATTTGTGAAAAGCAGTGCCTAAAACAAGAAATTGTACACCTCAACGAGGCCTTACGCGCCAATGGGTACAGCCAGGAGGATATCCAGCGAGCACTCCATCCGAGACGTCCAACTACAAGGGTAATTGGAGACAAGCAGCCCCTGGCTAGAGCTTTTCTTCCATATATAAAAAAGGTCACGGACAGAATAGGGAGGCTACTCGAGTCCCATGATATAAAGACCATATACAGGCCTACACGAAAAATTAAGGACATGTTTAGGTCAGCTAAAGATAAGCGACATCCTCATACCGCGGCAGGGGTTTATAAAATCCCGTGTGATTGTGGCCAAGTATATATTGGAACAACGAAAAGAACTATTGCCACTCGCCTCAAGGAGCACGAACGACACAGCCGGCTGGGACAAACAGATAAATCCACTGTAGCAGCACACTCACTACTCGCAGGTCACGATATAAGATGTGGAGACACCGAAGTTCTGTCCACCACGGTGTCTTATCATGCCAGGCTACAAAGGGAGGCCATTGAAATCCTGAAGCATACTAACAGCTTCAATCTTAAGGAGGAAGCAGAACGTGTGAACAGAGCTTGGCTTCCAGTCCTTAATCCCCTTAGGCCTGCCCTTATTGACCGTCGAAGACGAGAAGATGTAACAGACGAGCAGCCCTGTCCTTGATGCATTACTTTTATGTGGTACGCCGTTGCTATGGTAGCCTCTATGTGTGGGTTGTTGACTATTTATATATCTTCTGTTTACTTGTTTTACCTCGTTTAATGTAACCTGTGAACATGCTGAACGCAGTATTCAGCGAAACGTCAGGACGACAAAATGTCCTTGGAACACGGCCTATAAGCCCGCGAAACAGGGATACATATTTACTTCTTTCTTATTTATGTTGATTTTTTTCCCGCTGAGTTTCAAACTCCTCGCCTATGTCGTTTAAGAGATACACGCTCCGTTAGGATTCTTTCAATCCCCACTTTTCACCCTTTCACCTCATAATATACACCACTTCGAAAAACCCTCAGACACGTGTCTTCTTATTTTTAATGATGAGTTTATATGCCGAGTATCACATCCCCCAATGAAACCAATCGGGAGATATTGCTATTCAATGAAATGGAGGTCTACCCCCTTAACACCCCTTTGTTGTTGTTTGAGTCTTCAGTCTTTTGACTGGTTTGATGCAGCACTCCATACCTCCCTGTCCTGAGCTAATCGTTTCATCTCTACATAGCTACTACACCCTACATCCGAGGCAATCTGTTTAACATATTCTAACCTTGGTCCACCCCTACAGTTCTTGTCCTCGACTCTTCCTTCCATAACTAAGCTTGTTATTCCTGGGTGTCTTAGTATGTGTCCTACCAACCTATCTCTTCTCATCATTATCAGTCGTCAGAAACATCTCTCCTCTCCCACTCGTCTTAATACCTCTTCGTATGTAACCCTATATACCCATCTGATCTTCATCATTCTCCTGTAACACCACATTTCAAATGCTTCAATTCTCCTTTTTTCTGCTGCACCAATATTCCAAGTTTCACTTCCATAGAGCGCCACGCTCCAGACAAAGGCTTTCAAAAATGACTTCCTAATACCTAAATCTATATTCGATGTCAACACATTCCTTTTTTGTAGAAATGCTTTCCTTGCCTGAACCAACCTACTTTTTATATCCTCTTTGCTTCGTCCATCACTGGTTATTTTGCTTCCTAAGTAACAGAAGTCTCCTACTTCCTTCAGCTTTTCACCTGCCAATTTGATGTCCATAGAGGTTTCTGATTTATTACGGCTGCATTCTAGTATTTTTGTTTTTCAATTATTAATTTTCATCCCGTACTCTTTCCGTAAGACGAAGTCCATAACATTCAAAAACTCATTCAAATCCTCAGGCTTGTCGGCCAAGATGACGATGTCATCAGCAAATCTCAGAGTTGAAATTATTTCTCCTTGAATCTTCACTCCCACTTTAAATTTTTCTCTAATTTCCTTCATTGCTTGTTCAATGTAACGATTGAAAAGTATGGGTGATAAGTTGCAGCCTTGCCTAACATCTTTCTGAATATCAGCTTCTCTCTCATGTCCTTCAGCTCGAATGACTGCTGTCTGGTTTCTGTATAGATTGTAGATCACCCTCCTGTCCCTGTACTTTATTCCAATAGATTTCAAAATGTCAAACAATTTAGTCCAATCAACGTTATCAAAAGCCTTTTCTAAGTCTACAAATGCCATGAACGTTCTCTTATCTTTCCTTATTCTACCTTCCAGAATCAGCCTAAGACTTAGTACAGCTTCCCTTGTTCCTACATTTCTCCTGAAACCAAACTGGTCTTCACCCAACTCCCTTTCTATCTGGCTTTCAATCCTCTTGTAAATTATTCTAGACAGGATCTTTGAAGCATGAGTAATCAAGCTGATTGTACGGTAATCTTCACATCTGTCAGCTCCCACTTTCTTTGGTATAGGGATGATAACATTCTTCTTGAAATGAGGGGGTACCTCACCTGTCTCATAAATCCTACACACCAAGTGGAATAACCTGATCAGACCTTCATCTCCTATGTAGCGTAGCAACTCAATCGGTATATTATCTATGCCTGGTGTTTTGTTCCTGTTTAAGTCTTCCAAAGCTCTATCAAATTCTGATCTCAATATTAAATCTCCTTTTTCATCCTCATCAATTTCCTCCTCCCTTTCCATTACATGATTCTCAATCTCCTTTCCCTTATACAAACTCTCTATGTAAGCTTTCCATCTCTCAACCTTTTCTTCCCATCTGTTAGAGGCTTTCCATGTGTGTCCTTAATATTACAGCACTTAGTCTTCTCTTCTCCAAATGTATTCTTAATCCTTCGATAAGCTGTGTCTACTTTTCCTAATTTCAGACAATTTTCTATACCTGCACATTTCTCTTTCAACCATTCTTCTTTCGCTTCCTTGCACTTCTTGTTAACCTCATTTCTCAGACGTCTGTATTATGCTTTCCCCTTTTCATCTCTTACATTCTTGTGTTTCCGCCTTTCATCCATCAATTCTAGTATATCCTGAGTGATCCACGGTTTTCTACCTATTCTTTCTTTCCTACCAATGTTTTCTTCTGCGGATTTTGCTATTTCATTCTTCAAAAGTGCCCATTCGTCTGCAATTGAAGTTTGTTTAGGGGTTTTCATTAGTCCTTCCTTAATACTCTTCTTGAATCTTTCGTTTACATCCTTCTCTTTCAGTCTGTCTATTGCCCACCTTTTTGGATTTTGACTTTTCTTCAGTTTCTTCAACTTTAATCTGCATTTCATTACAACCATATTGTGGTCAGAGTTTATGTCAGCACCAGGATATGTTTTACAATCCAAAATCTGGTTTCGAAACCTCTGCTTGACCATAATGAAGTCGATTTGGTAACGCCCTGTATCACCTGGTCTCATCCATGTATATATTCTTCTTTAGAACCTGAATATCCAAAAATTCACTCTTAGTGGGCATTTGCGGCCCTTGAGGAAGCTGCATACAAAATTTCATTCCAATCCGTTCGGTGGTTTCTGAGATTTCGTGATGAATGAATGAGTGAGTGAGTGGTATTTGACAAATATATAGTAGATAGTGTCAAGTCTTTGTTATGCTAAATTCGGTTTACAGTGCTGTGTGAGTAGGTGAGTAACTAACGGGATTTCAAGTAAAGATCCTCATTTTCTATACCGGTAGTGCTGAGCGCAACTCGAATCCAGTCGGCCGTGTCTCGACTTGAGCTATGTTGCCATGGAAATGATCTGCCTTGCCATTCCTTCATGAGTATATTTTATGATTTGATTAGACTGTGCTTGAGTGCAAAAGGGCCGAAATCAGAAAAATGACAAAGACTATCGAAAATTCATGTACCCAGCGGTTCCTTCTGGGTCCTAAATTATGTGTATGCAAAATTTGGTTGAGAATTGTGGAACGGTGTAGATTTGTATACGGAACAGACAAACCCACCCACATACATACAAACTTTCACTTTTATATATAAGAAAGATAATCTCAACTCTCCAATACGTTTCTTGCTTCTAATTTTGAATCAACGACCTCACAGCTGATCGCAACACTCTGCCAAACCTCGGTTTTGGTATTTCAAAAGCTGAAGACGAAGTTAGGGCTGAGTATTCTTCCTTTTATGTTTCCTTGCTAAATATCGTCGTTTTTGTAGGGAAGAGGCTATTCCCTGTCGCTATAGGATTAGGATATTACGATTATGATAGTGAATTTTTTCTCGCATATTGGCAGAACCGATATAATTAAAACATATAATGGCGCCCGTTTGTCACGACTGGTAAAACGGACGGTCCTTTTTAAACCGAATATCCGAGCCTAGATTGGAGGCTAATAAACGAGGGGATAACCGATATCATCGCGAGTGGGTCCCCAGCTCGATCCTCTGCTGGGTGTAGTACGAACGTAGTTTGTTACTAATTGAGGTAACTGCTAGGCCATCTGTCCCTAGGTACGAACGTATCATGTAGCCTCGGTAAATACTCGTACCGTAAGGATTATATATGGCTTCAAAACTATGAGCAAAAGGTTTATTATTATTATTATTATCATCATCAAAATCGTTATCGCCGTCGTCGTCATCTTAGGTCTCGTCGTAGAGCATAGCCTTTTCTCTACGAGACCCCTTGCACTTGACTGTTGACACAGGCTAGATTAAACCTCAAGACTTGGATGTGATTATGTGATAATTATTATTATCAAAATCGTTATCATCGTCGTCGAGCAAAGCCTCTTCTCTACGAGACCACTTGCATTTGACTGTTGGGGGACGTGGTGGCGCAGCGGTCAAGCTATTGGCCTCTCACCAAGGTGGGCCGGGTTCGATCCCCGGTCAATGCATGTGAGATTTTCGATGTGAAATGCCATGCCTTGTGGTTCGGATTCCACGTAAAAAGGAGGTCCCGTGGCTCATGATCGCACGATTTACGGTCACATAAATCTACAAGCTTCCTTTCATTTGACTGTTGACACAGGCTAGATTAAACATCAAGACTTGGATGTGATTATGTGGAAAGCTATTAAGGAACGAGTGATGCTTGGTATTGTCAAACAGGGCTCGGCTAGTGCCTGTGGATGCCGTGAAGGTTCTAATTCTAGGGTCATTGCTGTTGTTCTGACTCAGTGAGGAAAGCAATAGCAAACTACCTCACCTTGCTTGATATGCTTCATTATAGTGCTGTCTTGGATTTTTGTGGATATAGGTAGGTACCAATACTTCACCATATTTTAGTGGCTTCAAGAAAATCGACGTGATGGAATGTGATCTCTTGGCAAAGAGAGGTTAGTTGGAAGCATAAGGTGTCTAAAAAGAAAGCAATAGAAAAAAACAGATAAAATTATGCCAGTGACAAAGAAGAAAAATATATTAAAATCAAAATGCAAATCTAATTTAAATAACATTAAAAGAATATAAATCAAATAAATACGTTAACTTACATGAGGTTAGGACAATGTTACATTCATAAAATGATTTGTCTATTGTTTAAAATTTTATGGGCGTAGCAAAGCCCAAACCTAAAAAGATGGTGGTAGGAAATGAAAAAACATCAGAGCTAGTTCTAGAAAAGGGCGTAGATACGAATGGAGCGTTACTGTGAAAATATGAACTTATGGGAAGAAGAAAACGTACAAAGTGGAAAAATTAAAATTAGAACATGTAATGAAAAACAATTATTAGGGGACTGTAATAGCGGCGATAGTGATTAATAAAAGTATGTTGTTGTTGTTTCCTATGGCTAGCCCGGATTCCAACCCATCAGCTTTCTTGCGTTCCAGTAGAGTTGTGTGAGGTTTCCAGAAATTCTAGCAGTCACATCAAATTTGTTGCAATGTAGCAGGTGCCCCTTATCCATTTTACTTCCAGGTTCGTGACAAAGTGTGCATTCTTCAGATCTCAGGATGTTGATTCGTTTCAGATGAGCTGCAAGGCAGTCGTGGCCAGTGTTAAGTCTGAGGAAGGTTACAGCTTCTCTTCTTGGTGTTAATTTATATTGATCCCATTTAGCATCAATGTCCTTCCATAATTTGTTTTCTGCTGTTTTCTTTGCCATTTCTTCATACCTGTTTTTGAAAGAATTTTTCAAGATCCTTTTTGCTGACATAAAATTAGTCTGACTGACAGGTTGTTGTAGTGTGGTACGTTTTTTTTGCTAATCTGTCTGCTTCTTCATTTCCTGCTATTCCAACATGAGAAGGGATCCACTGAAATGAGATCTGTTTGGGAGTCTTTGAAGTTTTTTTTTTCATACAAAAAATTTCTTTCAGTTCTTTATTTTGGGGCTTATAATTTGACGAGATGGCTTGGATGGCAGCTTTTGAATCTGTAATGATAACACATTTTTGATAATCAATGTTTCTGCCTAATAACTGATGGAGTGCATGTGAAATTGCTCTTATCTCAGCATCAAACTTTGTTTTGGCCAACTGGGAAGTAGAGCGAGAAGAGAGATGAATGTATTTCTGCTCCAGTTCTATTTTGTTTGTCTTGTGAGCCATCTGTAAATATTTTTAGCCATTGATTAGATGGATATCTTTCTTCTATTGTACAGAGGGCCAATTGTTTTAGATCTTGTGGTGAAGAGTCTTTCGTGCAGACCTCTACTAGCAAAGTAAGATCTGTAGTCACTTGTATATATTCAATGGGGTTGACTGGCATACAGAGTGGTTCAAGTTTTATTTGCAGATTGCTCTTATTGATATATTCTTTGGCGAGACTTAAGGGATCTTTTTGTGTTTTAAGATTGGGGCTAGAAATTGGTTTTTTGATCCATGTCATTTGAGGTAGTCTTTGTATACTGAGATATGCATTGGCTGTTTGATATGTCATCTCTTCTTCTATTGGTAAGTTGTGGGTATATAATTGCAAGGGGGTTATAGGTGTGGTTTTTATTGCGCCTGTTATGATTCGTAGGGCATTATTCTGACACCTCTCGAGGCGATCAATGTTTGACTGGGGTGCTGTAGAGAGTACTTCACTGCCATATTTTATGATAGGTTTGATGTAAGTATTGTAGGTTTTGTTGAGTGTGCCTTGAGTGCTCCCCCAAGTAGCTCCTGCTAGTCTCTTCAGTAATTTCATCCGTTTGCTTACCTTATCCTCCACACGATAGATAGATAGATAGATAGATAGATAGATAGATAGATAGATAGATAGATAGATATAGATAGATAGATAGTTTTATTAATTCCATTTGATCAAATACATGTATACAATACATTTTTGATATAGGACACGTCAGAATTTACATCTATAAAATAAAAGTACTAATAGGTATATACAGTAATACTATAACTATTTATAACTTATTATAATAACAGATCTTAAGAGATACAATCTTATTGGACAACTATTTACACCTTATTCTATTATCATAATATGAAAACTTAATTCTATAAATACAACAACTTACAGCTAGGTATTACAATTAAAATAGAAAAGTAAAATATAATTATAGATTTCATCGTTTCTATCCGCTAAGATATTCATCTACAGAGTAAAAACAATGGCACTGCAGATACGCTTTCAACATTCTATCAAAGGTTTTTATTTTTGGGGCAAGTTTTATATGCTGGGGTAGTTTATTGTATAATTTAACTCCTGTGTGATAAGTTTCTTTTTGATATATGCTTGTGTGTGTGTGTGTGTGTGTGTGAAATATGAATGTTTTGATTTTGTCTTGTGTTATGCCTATGAACATCATTGTTTGTTTTAAGAAAAACATCCTTATTCATTAAATTCTTTTTACAAAACATAACACTTTCAAATATATATATACAGGACAGAGGGAGAATGTTTAAATCTTTAAACAGAGGTCTACATGATTCTCTAGTGTTAACATTTCCCATAATTCTAATCGCCCTCTTTTGTATCCTAAACGTGCTTAGTACATCTGGCGACACACCCCAAAATATGACCCCATATCTTACGTATGAATGGAAATAAGCAAAATAAGTATTTCTTAATGTGTGCATCATACTAGTGCAGGTTTTCAAAATACGTAACGCAAAGCACATCGAGTTCAGTTTAGTATTCAGATATTGTATATGTTTATTCCATTTCAAGTCATGTTGTATCCATAGTCCTAAAAATTTTGTTTCTGATTTATTTTCTATTTGATGACCATTTAATGTTATATTGGGCTTCGCAGGATTCCTATTCTGTATAGTGTGGAAATTTAGACTTACTGTTTTTTTATGGTTGATTATGAGGCGATTATCTTGTGACCATTTGGTTAATTCTCCTATAACGGAGTCAGCAGACTGCTGTATGACCTGTTTAGTTTCACCTTTTATTACGAGTGTTGTATCGTCCGCAAACAAAATTTCCTTATGTGAATGAACGTTCTGTGTTATATCATTGATATATAGAAAGAAGAGTAGTGGGGTACTCCAAATTTAAAAATTCCCTCATTGGACAATGTTTCATTAAGTAATTAGGTTCCATCATCCTTGTGTCTCAAGCATACTGTTTGTTTACGCCTTGTTAAGTATGACTCTATCCATGTATTAGCTAGACCTCTAATACCATATTGATTTAGTTTTGTAAGGAGGATTTTATGGTCAACAACATCAAATGCTTTCGATAAATCCAAGAATAGGCCAGTTACATGTTCCTTATTGTCAATTAATTTCAGTATACTATTAATACATTCATAAATTGCTGTCTGTGTAGATTTTTCCGTTCTGAATCCATGTTGTGAGTTTCATAATATTTTATTTTTTTCTATAAAAACTTATCAGTCTCCTATACATGATTTTTTCCAAAATTTTTGCCGTACCAGTTGGTAAGGTAATAGGACGATAGTAATCTAATTCATCTCTTGAACCGTTTTTGTGCACTGGAATTACTTTTGATAACTTCAAAATATCCGGGTAAGTTCCTGAGAGAATTGAACTGTTTATTAAGTGCGTAAGTGGATTTATTATATTTTCTGCACATTTCTTTAAATTTGCATCAGGGATGCCATCAATGCCAGTACAAAATTTATTTTTTAGCTCTTTTATAACTATTCTTACCTCTTCACTTGTGACATGATTTATAAATAAAGAATCACTGCATATATTTATTTTATTATTAGAATTTAGTGTATTTACCTGTGATTTATTTAATAATTTTTGTGGAATTTCCAGAAAATAGTCATTGAAAGTGTTTGCTATCTCCTCTGGATTATTAATCACTTTATTTTTTCTGGTCATCGTAATGTTCCTTTGTATTTTAGCAGATTTTCCAGTTTCTTTCTTTATCACGGACCACATAGCCCTGTTTTTATTAGATTATTGGGAAATAAAATTATCATTATGCATTTTCTTTGCTAGTCTTTATTACCTTATTTAATATGCTAGTGTACTTTTTGTAGTATAAATTGAATTCAGGTGTTGTGTGGTATTGTTTATATAATTTGTGTAGAAATTTCCTTCTTTGACATGAATTTATAATCCCTGTTGTTATCCAATTGTTAGTTTTGTTATTTTGAACAGTTCTTTGTCTAAAGGGGAATGCTGTTTCAAAATAGTGTTTTAGGGTACTATTAAATGCATTAAATTTATCATTTACATTTTCTAGTTTATAAATTTCTGACCACGTTTCCTTATTTAATAAGTCATTGAAATATGTAACATTTGTTTCAGTGAATGACCTGCACTTTGATTTTACTCCATTATCATTATTGTTGATTGTTTCGGGTACTTCAAAACTCAGTATTTGTCCATGGTGGTCACTAAAACCCGGACAATAAACTTCTATTGAATGATGATAACTATCTGTATTTAAAAAAAATTGATCAGGAGTGGTTTTACTAAATTTTGTTTTTCTTGTTGGGGTATTTACTGTAGGTTTCAGTTCATAGGAAATTAGTAACTGTGTTAATAATTCACAATTTCTATCAAATTTTAAGAAATCCACATTTACATCCCCACAAATTATTATATCGAAATTTACTTTGCTCATGTTACTGAGTAACAATTCTAATTTATCTATAACTGAAGGAAACTTTCCTGACGGAGATCGGTATACGCATACAATTATTAACTTAAACTGCTACATTTTTACGGCAGAGAAATCAAAATCCTGTTCCATAATTAGATAATCCATAAGTTGTTAACTGTTCATGATCTAAATTATTTCTTAAGAAGATACAAGTACCACCATGGCTAATATTAGATCTAGAGTATTTACTAGCTAGTATAAATCCTGGGAATTGAATTGTGAATTAATTCGAGTTGTTCCTCTTTCAGCCAATGTTCTGAAATACATAGTGCTGAGGTGTCTTTAAGTTCATTTTTAAGCATTAGATTTATGTAATCAATTTTATTATAGAGAGACTGAACATTCTGGTGGTAAAGTTTAAATTTGTTACTTTTGCAAGCTTGTGTTGGTGATTTATTTACATTATTATTATCATAATTGTTATTATTATTCTTTCTAGACCAATCCGAAATACAATTCTTCCACTCAGTTAAATTTGACATCGAAAGCTCTGAATGCCAAACCTCACGTTTGGTTTCTTTTACAAGTTTCCCTGCTTCCACTCTAAAGATATTACTGTTGAACTATTCTTACCATTTGAATTTACAATTTTGCAGATTTCATCACTAAGATACTCTTTTCCTAACCTATTTAATTGTAGGCCATGTCGAGTGTGGAACTTCCTGTCTAATTTACTTACATCTATAATTTGGACATTTGGAAAACACTTACAAATTTTACGAATTTTACCATTTGTAGCCTCTATTTCTACATTTACACATGATTTGGGAATTAAATCGTATCTCTGCGGAATGTTTACAATAATGACATTTGTGTTAAGCATGGATGGCAATGTACCCTTTAAATCTTTAATTACCTTTTTACTCTCATTTCTATAGATGTCGTTTTCTCCGGCGATGATTACTGCATAGTCCTATGAAGTGAGGGTTGCACACTCTCTTATCATCTCGTTCGTGACCGCTGCAATGGGTGCTCCTGGCTTTACTGTCGAAGTGACCTCCATTTCTCCGCTTCTCTCCAATACGCTTGCTGCTACATCTCGGCCGTGACTGTCCGCAAATATCCGCATCTTCCTGGATTTTCTCTTTATCACTTTCTTCTTTTCTTCTTGAAGAAAGTCATCATTTTCTTCCACGAGCGCTCCAAATGAATTTGAGACGGGAATTTCAGTTGCATGTACCGGTACTCCATTTATGGGCAAGATGGCGTCACAGTGAAAGTGTAGTGAAATAGCAGCTAGTGTAAATATTTGATAAAAGTGGTAAAATATTATAACAGAGGTTTAAAATCTATAAAGTTACTTTCCTTAGATCAAGTGTACTACGGAATATTGGTAGTAGTTAGAAATTCTTATTGATAATTTAATAAACTTAAACTAAGTTGTGGGAACGTGTATCCAAAGATTCGGTGACTTCTTCAATCACTGTTTGAACCAAGTAGAGCAGTGGTGCTTTTACGAGACTTCACCCAATTGGAAGATATACGTATTTCACATTCTTCTTTATTGGTAGGAAATTAGATTAATTCTATTAGGTAGTAATAATTAAAATAAATTTAGTGTAATTCGGTGTAAACATCTAGGCTAACTTAGATCTCTAGTATGACGACAGTAAACAGTGTTAGTGTCTCGTCAGGTAGTGTAACCGTAACGTATTTATGCTCGTCGTGCAAAATAAAAGTAAAAAATGCAAATAAAATCATCACAAGATCTCAGGCAAAATTGAATGAGGAGAAAAGTGAAATCGATTGTCGTAATGTAGGCCTACTGCTACCGTCATGCGAATGTCATAACCTGAGGAACGAACTGTCCTCAAAAGACGAAATTATAAAGCTGCCAAAGGAAGATATTACTAAGTTAATGGAAGAGATGAATAAATTAAAAGGAAACAGAGAGGAAATCAAGGAAACTTGGTCGACAGTGATTGCTGGTAAGGTAAGATTGAATAAGCCTAGGCCTATAAATGGAGTACATGTAACTGAAATTCCCGTCTCAAATTCATTTAGAGTGCTTGTCGAAGAAAATGATGACGTTCCTCAAGAAGAAAAGAAGAAAGTGATAAAGGGAAAATCCAGGAAGTTGCGGATATTTGCGGATAGCCACGGGCGAGATGTAGCAGCAAGCGTATTGGAGAGAAGCAGAGAAATGGAGGTCACTTCGACAGTAAAGCCAGGAGCTCAAATTGCAGAGGTCACGAACGGAATGATAGAAGAGTGTGCGTCTCTGACTGCAAAGGACTACGCAGTGATCATCGCTGGAGCAAACTACGTCTATAGAAATGAGAGAAAAAAGGTAATCAAAGATTTAAAGGGTACATTGCATCCATGCAAAAAAGAAATGTCATTATTATAAACATTCCGCAGAGATACGATATTATTCCCAAATCATGTGCAAATGTAGAAATAGAGGCTACAAATGGAAAAATTCATAAAATTTGTAAGAGTTTTCCAAATGTCCAAATTGTAGATGTAAGTAAATTAGACAGGAAGTTCCACACTCGGCATGGCCTACACTTAAATAGATTAGGAAAAGAGTATCTTAGTGATGAAATCTGCAAAATTGTAAATTCAAATGGTAAGAATAATTCAACAGTAATATCATTAGAGTGGAAGCAGGGAAACTGGTAGAAGAAGCCAAACGTGAGGTTTGGCAATCAGATCTTTTGAAGTCAAATTTAACGGAGTGTAACAATGGTATTTCGGATTTGTCTAGCAACAATAATAATAACAATTATGATGATAATAATAATGTAAATAAATCACCAACACAAGCTTGCAAAAGTAACAAATTTAAAATTTACCACCAGAATGTCCAGTCTCTTTATAATAAAATTGATTACATAAATCTAATGGTTAAAAATGACCTTAAAGACATCTCAGCACTATGTATTTCAAAACATTGGCTGAAAGAGGAACAACTCGAATTAATTCAATTCCCAGGGTTTATACAAGCTAGTAAGTACTCTAGATCTAATATTAGACATGGTGGAACTTGCATCTTCTTAAGAAATAATTTAGATCATGAACAGATAACAGCTTATGATTATATAATTATGGAACAGGATTTTGAATTCTCTGCCGTAAAAATACAGCAGTTTAAGTTAATAATTGTATGCGTATACCGTTCTCCGTCAGGAAAGTTTCCTTTATTTATAGATAAATTATAATTGTTACTCAATAACATGAGCAAAGTAAATTTCGATATAATAATTTGTGGGGATGTAAATGTGGATTTCTTAAAATTTGATAGAAATTGTGAATTATTAACACAGTTACTAATTTCCTATGGACTGAAACCTACAGTAAATACCCCAACAAGAATAACAAAATTTAGTAAAACCACTCCTGATCAAATTTTTATAAATACAGATAAATATCACCATTCAATAGAAGTCTATTGTCCGGGTTTTAGTGACCACCATGGACAAATACTGAGTTTGGAAGTATCCGAAACAATCAATAATAATGATAATGGAGTAAAATCAAAGTGCAGGTCATTCACTGAATCAAATGTTACATATTTCAATGACTTATTAAATAAGGAAACATGGTCAGAAATTTATGAACTAGAAAATGTAAATGATAAATGTAATGCATTTAACAGTACCCTAAAACACGATTTTGAAATAGCATTCCCCTTTAAACGAAGAACTGTTCAAAATAACAAAACTAGCAATTGGATAACAACAGGGATTATAAATTCATGTCAAAGAAAGAAATTTCTACACAAATTATATAAACAATACCACACACCACCTGAATTCAATTTATACTACAAAAAATACACTAGGATATTAAATAAAGTAATAAGACTAGCAAAGAAAATGCATAATGATAATTTTATTTCCCAATCATCTAATAAAAACAGGGCTATGTGGTCCGTGATAAAGAAAGAAACTGGAAAATCTGCTAAAATACAAAGGAACATTACACTGACCAGAAATAATAAAGTGATTAATAATCCAGAGGAAATAGCAAACACTTTTAATGACTATTTTCTGGAAATTCCACAAAAATTATTAAATAAATCACAGGTAAATACACTAAATTTTAATAATAAAATAAATATATGCAGTGATTCTTTATTTATAAATCATGTCACAAGTGAAGAGGTAAGAATAGTTATAAAAGAGCTAAAAAATAAATTCTGTACTGGCATTGATGGCATCCCTGATGCAATTTTAAAGAAATGTGCAGAAAATATAATAAATCCACTTACGCACTTAATAAACAGTTCAATTCTCTCAGGAACTTACCCGGATATTTTGAAGTTATCAAAAGTAATTCCAGTGCACAAAAACGGTTCAATAGAAGAATTAGATAACTATCGTCCTATTACCTTACCAACTGGTATTGCAAAAATTGTGGAAAAAATTATGTATAAGAGACTGATAAGTTTCATAGAAAAAATAAAATATTTTCAAACTCACAACATGGATTCAGAACGGAAAAATCTACACAAACAACAATTTACGAATATAGTAATTGTATACTGAAATTAATTGACAATAAGGTACATGTAACTGGCCTATTCTTGGATTTATCGAAAGCATTTGATGTTGTTGACCATAAAATCCTCCTTACCAAACTAAATCAATATGGTATTAGAGGTCTAGGTAATAAATGGATCGAGTCTTACTTAAAAAGGCGTAAACAAACAGTAAGCTTGAGACACAAGGATGATGGAACCTAATTACTTAATGAAACATTGTCCAATGAGGGAATTTTTAAATTTGGAGTACCCCACTACTCTTCTTTCTATATATCAATGATATAACACAGAACGTTCTTTCACTTAAGGAAATTTTGTTTGCGGACGATACAACACTCGTAATAAAAGGTGAAACTAAACAGGTCATACAGCAGTCTGCTGACTCCGTTACAGGAGAGTTAACCAAATGGTCACAAGATAATCGCCTCATAATAAACTATAAAAAAACAGTATGTCTAAATTTCCACACTATACAGAATAGGAATCCTGCGAAACCCAATATAACATTAAATGGTCATCAAATAGAAAATAAATCAGAAACAAAGTTTTTAGGACTATGGATACAACAAGTCTTGAAATGGAATAAACATATACAATATCTGAAGACTAAACTGAGCTCGATGTGCTTTGCGTTACGTATTTTGAAAACCTGCACTAGCATGCACACATTAAGAAATACTTATTTTGCTTATTTCCATTCATACTTAAGATATGGGATCATATTTTGGGGTATGTCGCCAGATGTACTAAGCACGTTTAGGATACAAAAGAGGGCGATTAGAATTATGGCAAATGTAAACTCTAGAGAATCAAGTAGACCTCTGTTTAAAGATTTAAACATTCTCCCACTGCCCTGCATATATATCTTTGAAAGTATTATGTTTTTTTAAATAATTTAATGAATAAAGATGTTTTTATTAAAACAAACAATGATGTTCATAGGCATAACACAAGACAAAATCAAAACATTCATATTTCACACACACACAAGCATATATCAAAAAGGAACTTATCACATAGGAGTTAAATTATACAATAAACTACCCCAGCATATAAAACTTGCCCCAAAAATAAAGACCTTTGATAGAATGTGGAAAGCTTATCTGCAGTGCCATTGTTTTTACTCTGTAGATGAATATCTTAGCGTATAGAAACGATGAAATCTATAATTATATTTTACTTTTCTATTTTAATTGTAATACCTAGCTGTAAGTTGTTGTATTTATAGAATTAAGTTTTCATATTATGATAATAGAATAAGGTGTAAATAGTTGTCCAATAAGATTGTATCTCTTAAGATCTGTTATTATAATAAGTTATAAATAGTTATAGTATTACTGTATATACCTATTAGTACTTTTATTTTATAGATGTAAATTCTGACGTGTCCTATATCAAAAATGTATTGTATACATGTATTTGATCAAATGGAATTAATAAAAATCTATCTATCTATAGGCCTAGGCATATTCAATCTTACCTTACCAGCAACCACTTTGGACCAAATTTCCTTGCTTTCCTCTCTGTTTCCTTTTAATTTATTCAATTCTTCCATTAACTTAGTAATATCTTCCTTTAGTAGCTTTATAATTTCGTATTTCCGGGACAGTTCGTTTCTCAGGTTATGACATTCGCAAGACGGTACCGGTAGGCCTACATTACGACAATCGGTTTCACTTTTCTCCTCACTCAATTTTACCTGAGATCTTATGATGATTTTATTTGCATTTTTTACTTTTATTTTGCACGACGAGCATAAATCCGTAACGGTTACATTACCTGACGAGACACTAACACTGTTTACTGCCGACATACTAGAGATCAAAGTTAGCCTTGATATTTACACCAAATTACACTAAATTTATTTTAATTATTACTACCTAAATGAATTAATCTAATTACCTACCAATAAAGAAGAATGTGAAATACGTATATCTTCCAATCGGGTGAAAACTCGTAAAAGCACCACTGCTCTACTTGGTTCAAACAGTGATTGAAGAAGTCACCGAATCTTTGGATACACGTTCCCACAACTTAGTTTAAGTTTATTAAATTATCAATAAGAATTTCTAAATACTGTCAATATTCCATATTTCACTTGACCTAAGGAAAGTAACTTTAAAGATTTTAAACCTCTGTTATAATATTTTACCACTTCTATCAAATATTTACACTACCTGCTATTTTACTATACTTTCACTTTGACGCCATCTTGCCGCAGGCCAGTTCAGCTTCTTGTCCATGATGATACCTAGGTACTTTGTACTTTCACTTTTTGGAAGGTCTTGATTACTAAATTTGAGACTGAAAGTTGGATTGTGGCGTCTCAGGGAGAAATACTGGTATACTCTTTTGGTAGTATTGATATCCATATTATTGTTTTCAGTCCAGTTTTTGAGTTTTATAAGTGCCTGGTTCATTCTGTGTTCAAGAAGCTTTGCTGATTTGGGCCGTTACGTGCTGTGGTTCAAATGATAACATCGTCTGCAAACATGCCGATATTCACATTACCTACTTTCTTTATTGTTTTGGGAAGATCGTTGATGTACACATTGAATAAAGTTGTGCTTGATACAGCTCCTTGTGGGAGGCCTAGTTATGATTGCTTGCAACCTGAAGTTTTGTTGTTGTAACGAACATTGATCATTCTTTGTGAAAGGAATCTTGAAAACCAGTTTAACATACATCCATTTACTTTGATGTTGCTAAGTTTCTTTAGCATCATGTTTCAAACAACAAAGTCAACCCCTGGCACTATACAGCCCATGACGGGCTAAGGCCGACCAAGCGACCGCTGCCCAGCCATTTGGCCTGCCGATATTGGGGTGACGCGTGATCAGCACGTCGGGTCCCCTCGGCCGTTAATCTTGGTATTCGTGATCGGGGCGCTGTCTCACTGTCAGACAGCTACTCAATTGTCCTCACGAGGCACCCCGTTCCAGCCCTTACGTCAGTTTTAAAATCCTTGACTGAGCGGGGGATCGAACCCGGGGCCTCCGAGTGAGAGGCAGGCACGCTACCCCAACACCACGGGGCCGGCGCATCATGTTTCGCCATACAATATCATAGGCTGAAGTAACTCACGTCCGCAGCATACCTTTTAAGCTGTACGTCTCCCCTGGGTGGTGCTAATCGAGTAACAATTTTGGCAAAAACGTTCCAGAATACAGAAACATGAGTAAACAAATGCAAACAAATAAAACTGCTCTTTTCAGAGCAAAACAACACAATGTAAGAATACTGCAATGGAATGCAGGTGGTCTATCAACTAAGAAACTTTTGGAAGTAAAGAAAATCATGATAGACAGAGACATAGACATCCTTCTAATCAATGAAGCCAACACTACACCTGAAAACCTACAATATTTAAAGATCCAAGGGTATACCATCTACACTCTCTTCAAAACAAGACAAATAGCAAGCGGAATATTTGCAGCAGTGAAGAACAACATCATGTCAAAATTCAGAATTGTAAAATAAATGGACCCAACAGATACATCAGAAATTATCGAATTATCCATATGGATCAACAACAAGAAAATATCAATATTCTGTGTTTACAGTCCTCCAAACAATAAAAATCTGAACCTTCACCTTTTAGAAATCAAAACAGCTACTACATGTATTTTTATAGGAGACTTCAATGCAGCTTCTCCAGTCTGGGGCTACAACTACACAGATTCAGCTGGTAAAACAATAAAAGACCTTATAGAGAGTAGCTCTCTTGAGCTATTATAAAGTAACAAAGACCCAACAACATTCATTCACCACTCTGGTCCCACAACTAACCCAGATCTCATATTAGTCTCAACAGATCTTACAAACCACAGTCATCGATCAGTACTCGAAGATCCAGGCAGTGGACATAGAATGTCCCTTCTTACTATTACATCATACAGTGAATCTGCTCAAAGTGCAGACCAGAAGATTCGGTGGAACATTAAAAAGGCAGACTGGGAAAATTTCAGAAACAAACTTGAAACTAAAATGTCGGAAATTGATCTTGATGCACCTCCTAACATTATCCTGAATAAATTTACTACAGCCATAAAAGACATAGCCAAACTGTGCATACCCAGAGGTGCCCAAACAAAATATAAACCTTTCTGGTCAGATGAATTGAACAATCATAAGTCCACCAGAGACAAAGCAAGAAGAACAGCTGAACTTACTCAGGATCAAAATGATGTACGGAAATGGCGACAAGCAACAACAAAATTAAAACAAGCAATAACAATATCAAAAAGAGAAACTTGGAACACATTTTTAACAACATTTGACTATAGGACAGACAGCAATAAAGCTCACAAATTTATCAATTCTCTAAACAACAAACACGTAGTCACTACTTTGATCCTATTAAGATAAATGATAAGGGCATTACAGACTGTCATAAAATAGCAAACCACTTCTGTAAACATTTCACTTCAATTGGACTATCAAAACAGAAAAAGAAAGAAGACAAGACTCTCAAAAAATAATAAAAGTATGTAATGAAGTATAAAATATTTGTAATAGATAAAATTATATTAAAAAACATTGAAGATAATTTAATATTGGATTTAACAGTTAAGTTATCTGTGAGAGTGTCAAATAAGATATTGGTGTTCCATATCTACCATATCACTTAGATCTCTAGTATGACGACAGTAAACAGTGTTAGTATCTCGTCAGGTTGTGTAACCGTAACGGATTTATGCTCGTCGTGCAAAATAAAAGTAAAAAATGCAAATAAAATCATCACAAGATCTCAGGTAAAATTGAATGAGGAGAAAAGTGAAACCGATTGTCGTAATGTAGGCCTACCGCTACCGTCATGCGAATGTCATAACCTGAGAAACGAACTGTCCTCAAAAGACGAAATTATAAAGCTGCTAAAGGAAGATATTGCTAAGTTAATGGAAGAGTTGAATAAATTAAAAGGAAACAGAGAGGAAAGCAAGGAAACTTGGTCGACAGTGATTGCTGGTAAGGTAAGATTGAATAAGCCTAGGCCTATAAATGGAGTACATGTAACTGAAATTCCCGTCTCAAATTCATTTGGAGTGCTTGTCGAAGAAAATGATGACTTTCCTCAAGAAGAAAAGAAGAAAGTGATAAAGAGAAAATCCAGGAAGATGCGGATATTTGCGGATAGCCACGGGCGAGATGTAGCAGCAAGCGTTTTGGAGAGAAGCCGAGAAATGGAGGTCACTTCGACAGTGAAGCCAGGAGCTCAGATTGCAGAAGTCACGAACGGGATGATAGGAGAGTGTGCGTCCCTTACTGCAAAGGACTACGCAGTGATCATCGCTGGAGCAAACGACGTCTATAGAAATGAGAGTAAAAAGGTAATCAAAGATTTAAAGGGTACATTGCCATCCATGCAAAAAACAAATGTCATTATTGTAAATATTCCGCAGAGATACGATTTAATTCCCAAGTCATGTGTAAATGTAGAAATAGAGGCTACAAATGGAAAAATTCATAAAATTTGTAAGAGTTTTCCAAATGTCCAAATTGTAGATGTAAGTAAATTAGACAGGAAGTTCCACACTCGGCATGGCCTACACTTAAATAGATTAGGAAAAGAGTATCTTAGTGATGAAATCTGCAAAATTGTAAATTCAAATGGTAAGAATAATTCAACAGTAATATCATTAGAGTGGAAGCAGGGAAACTGGTAGAAGAAGCCAAACGTGAGGTTTGGCATTCACATCTTTTGAAGTCAAATTTAAAGGAGTGCAACAATGGTATTTCGGATTTGTCTAGCAACAATAATAATAACAATTATGATAATAATAATGTAAATAAATCACCAACACAAGCTTGCAAAAGTAACAAATTTAAAATTTACCACCAGAATGTCCAGTCTCTTTATAATAAAATTGATTACATAAATCTAATGCTTAAAAATGAACTTAAAGACATCTCAGCACTATGTATTTCAGAACATTGGCTGAAAGAGGAACAACTCGAATTAATTCAATTCCCAGGGTTTATACAAGCTAGTAAATACTCTAGATCTAATATTAGCCATGGTGGTACTTGCATCTTCTTAAGAAATAATTTAGATCATGAACAGATAACAGCTTATGATTATCTAATTATGGAACAGGATTTTGAATTCTCTGCCGTAAAAATTCAGCAGTTTAAGTTAATAATTGTATGCGTATACCGTTCTCCGTCAGGAAAGTTTCCTCTATTTATAGATAAACTAGAATTGTTACTCAATAACATGAGCAAAGTAAATTTCGATATAATAATTTGTGGGGATGTAAATGTGGATTTCTTAAAACTTGATAGAAATTGTGAATTATTAAACCAGTTACTAATTTCCTATGGACTGAAACCTACAGTAAATACACCAACAAGAATAACAAAATTTAGTAAAACCACTCCTGATCAAATTTTTATAAATACAGATAAATATCACCATTCAATAGAAGTCTATTGTCCGGGTTTTAGTGACCACCATGGACAAATACTGAGTTTTGAAGTATCCGAAGTAATCAATAATAATGATAATGGAGTAAAATCAAAGTGCAGGTCATTCACTGAATCAAATGTTACATATTTCAATGACTTATTAAATAAGGAAACATGGTCAGAAATTTATGAACTAGAAAATGTAAATGATAAATTTAATGCATTTAACAGTACCCTAAAACACTATTTTGAAATAGCATTCCCCTTTAAACGAAGAACTGTTCAAAATAACAAAACTAGCAATTGGATAACAACAGGGATTATAAATTCATGTCAAAGAAAGAAATTTCTACACAAATTATATAAACAATACCACACAACACCTGAATTCAATTTATACTACAAAAAATACACTAGCATATTAAATAAGGTAATAAGACTAGCAAAGAAAATGCATAATGATAATTTTATTTCCCAATCATCTAATAAAAACAGGGCTATGTGGTCTGTAATAAAGAAAGAAACTGGAAAATCTGCTAAAATACAAAGGAACATTACACTGACCAGAAATAATAAAGTGATTAATAATCCAGAGGAAATAGCAAACACTTTTAATGACTATTTTCTGGAAATTCCGCAAAAATTATTAAATAAATCACAGGTAAATACACTAAATTCTAATAATAAAATAAATATATGCAGTGATTCTTTATTTATAAATCATGTCACAAGTGAAGAGGTAAGAATAGTTATAAAAGAGCTAAAAAATAAATTCTGTGCTGGCATTGATGGCATCCCTGATGCAATTTTAAAGAAATGTGCAGAAAATATAATAAATCCACTTACGCACTTAATAAACAGTTCAATTCTCTCAGGAACTTACCCGGATATTTTGAAGTTATCAAAAGTAATTCCAGTGCACAAAAATGGTTCAAAAGATGAATTAGATAACTATCGTCCTATTACCTTACCAACTGGTATTGCAAAAATTGTGGAAAAAATTATGTATAAGAGACTGATAAGTTTCATAGAAAAAAATAAAATATTATCAAACTCACAACATGGATTTAGAACGGAAAAATCTACACAGACAGCAATTTACGAATGTAGTAATAGTATACTGAAATTAATTGACAATAAGGAACATGTAACTGGCCTATTCTTGGATTTATCGAAAGCATTTGATGTAGTTGACCATAAAATCCTCCTTACCAAACTAAATCAATATGGTGTTAGAGGTCTAGCTAATAAATGGATAGAGTCTTACTTAACAAGGCGTAAACAAATAGTAAGCTTGAGACACAAGGATGATGGAACCAAATTACTTAATGAAACATTGTCCAATGAGGGAATTATTGAATTTGGAGTACCCCAGGGATCGGTTTTGGGCCCACTACTCTTTCTTCTATATATCAATGATATAACACAGAACGTTCATTCACATAAGGAAATTTTGTTTGCGGACGATACAACACTCGTAATAAAAGGTGAAACTAAACAGGTCATACAGCAGTCTGCTGACTCCGTTACAGGAGAGTTAACCAAATGGTCACAAGATAATCGCCTCATAATAAACTATAAAAAGACAGTATGTCTAAATTTCCACACTATACAGAATAGGAATCCTGCGATGCCCAATATAACATTAAATGGTCATCAAATAGAAAATAAATCAGAAACAAAGTTTTTAGGACTATGGATACAACAAGACTTGAAATGGAATAAACATATACAATATCTGAATACTAAACTGAACTCGATGTGCTTTGCGTTACGTATTTTGAAAACCTGCACTAGCATGCACACATTAAGAAATACTTATTTTGCTTATTTCCATTCATACTTAAGATATGGGATCATATTTTGGGGTATGTCGCCAGATGTACTAAGCACGTTTAGGATACAAAAGAGAGCGATTAGAATTATGGCAAATGTGCACTCTAGAGAATCATGTAGACCTCTGTTTAAAGATTTAAACATTCTCCCACTGCCCTGCATATATATCTTTGAAAGTATTATGTTTTTTAAAAAGAATTTAATGAATAAAGATATTTTTCTTAAAACAAACAATGATGTTCATAGGCATAACACAAGACAAAATCAAAACATTCATATTTCACACACACACACAAGCATATATCAAAAAGGAACTTTTCACACTGGAGTTAAATTATACAATAAACTACCCCAGTATATAAAACTGGCCCCAAAAATAAAAACCTTTGATAGAATGTTGAAAGCTTATCTGCAGTGCCATTGTTTTTACTCAGTAGTTGAATATTTTAGCGTATAGGAGTGATGGAATCTATAACTATATTTTACTTTTTTAATTTAATTTTAATACCTAGCTGTATGTTGTTGTATTTATAGAATTAAGTTTTCATATTATGATAATAGAGTGAGGTGTAAATAGTTGTGCAATAAGATTGTATCTATTAAGATTTGCTATTATAATAAGTTATAAATAGTTTTAATCTTAGTAATATATACCTGTTAGTTCTTTTATTTTATGCATGTAAATTCTGACGTGTCCTATATCAAAAATGTATTGAATGCATGTATTTGATCAAATGGAATTAATAAAAATCTATCTATCTATCTATCAAGCTTCAATACGGAACTATTATTTGTCACAAGCACCTGCAAGATGATCACCGTCACCTTCTATTTCATTTCATTTTATTCTCTCCTCATAACCTAAATTTTATGGTGCACCATATTAGATTTAAATACGTATCTTATTACTGTGCTACGCTTTGTTTTGTGTTTTTCAATAGCTGATGAAGGGGATAAAATGTAATTACTTCTCGAAATATGTACTGAAAACAAGTTTAATAATTAATTTTTTCTTTATAGTATTGATTCTGGCGGATGTACTTTTCTTGTTAATAACTATATTGGATACGGTCAAACATTCTGTAATATTCAGAGAGAGAACTGTGAAATAATTTTAAAATCACTCCCCTACAGAAATGGTATGTAGAATAAACTTAAGAGCCGTGCCCTCTGCCACGAGTTATATGCTGGTAAAAGGGGGGGGGGGGGGGGGGAGAGAGAGAGAGAGGGGGGGGAGGGGGTGAGAGGACAGGGAAGCATTAGAAAGGGCCTTCCGACAAGATACTACTCCCGAGGTCAACCGTCGGCTTGAGTGCACCGGGCTGATGACACGAGGGGCTTACAAAAAAAAAATATTAATTTAAAGAATGAAGATAACCCCACAGCTAGCCTAAGATGTTACGAAAGAGCGTATAAAATATACTAGATATACCTACGTAAAAGTTGTTGTTTGAGTCTTCAGTCTTTTGACTGGTTTGTTGCAGCACTCCATGCCCCCCTGACCTGAGCTAATCGGATCATCTCTACATAGCTTCCACACCCTACATCCGAGGCAATCTGTTTAACATATTCTAACCTTGGTCTACCCCTACAGTTCTCGTCCTCGACCCTTCCTTCCATAACTAAGCTTGCTATTCCTAGGTGTTTTAGTATGTTTTCAAAAGTGACTTCCTAATACCTAAATCAACGGACTCCTTATTTGCAGAAATGCTTTCCTTGCCTGAGCCAACCTACTTTATATATCCTCCTTACTACGTCCATCACTGGTTATTTTGCTTCCTAAGTAACTGAACTCTTCTACTTCCTTCAGCTTTTCACCTGCCAATTTGATATCCATTGAGGTTTCTGATTTATTTCGGCTGCATTCCAGTATTTTTGTTTTACATTTATTAATTTTCATCATGTATTCTTTCCGTAAGACGGAGTCCATACCATTCAAAAACGTAAAAGTATAACCTAAAAATTCCAAGAAGCTATTCGTATTTACGGTCAGAACGGTAACAACATTCTCCACACTCCCGAAGGTTACGAGGAACTTTTCGCCGAGAAAATAACAATTATTGTAGCTTTATAAGGGGGAAGAACAGCTAGGTCATCTGCCCCTAAAGACCGAGGTATCAGAAAATAACATGAAACTCGCCGTTCGGCCGGAACTAACGACCCGCGTTTTTAAACGCAGTGACGTATTAGAATGTCAATTCAAATCTATTCTTGGGTTTTGCATTAAACTTTATACACACCTCGATATTTATCGATCTTTCTTTGACGTTCTCGTAAATTCCTGTCTTCCTAGGAATTACGAGTGCCTTTCAAAAAAGCGTTTTCGGTAACGTGTAGTTAGAACCTAAGTTCAAACAGAAGGTAGCTCGTAATGGCGGCTTGTGACGGTTATTTCATCTTGCCATAAAAAACCACGGCATGGCGGAGATTATAAATAATAATGCATTTTATTAATCCCTTAACGAGTCAAGGACTCATATACAAAGGAATCGTACAGTTTTATCTTGTTGGCGACAAATTACAATTCAATGTTTAGTTTACAAAGTTTTCAGTATGAAAATATATACAACATTTTATAGCATTCATACGTTTTTGTACACAATATAGTATTCTTTTGTCGTCTCAGGTTTTGGAATTTCTTCAAACTGACATTTTATAATCATTCCACATAAACTGTTTTAGCCTCCTTTTAACTGCTATTAACACACGTATGAAAAAGGCCGTTCAAATCGCGAGAAATGAACCACATATAACTATTGGAAAATAAGACCTGAGTGTTCAGATATACGGTATTTGGGGGGGGCAATTTTCAAATCATTCACGCCAGGTCCTAGGCAACGGACGGTACTACAATGCCGCGGTCCGTTTCTAAGATACCTATCTATATCGTTTCTCTAGCTCGGCAAAATATTAACATTTCGCTTTTTAACGAAATATTCTTACGAGGCTTTTAAATAAACCTTTGCTCTAGCCTTCCCCCTCATGATGGTGAGTTGAAATAGGCTGTAATTTGTATCCCAATCGCTTGGAGTTGGACGTAGTAAAGCGAGGAAGAGGCACAGTCCTTCGATATATGTTCTGCTAACCGAGAGCAAGATCTGATTTCTTCTTTTCCTGGTTAAAATGCATTGGTTAGTTACTCGTATGTTGATTGGGACAGCTGCATCTAAGTTACCGGCTTCGAGGCAACTACTCTCTTGTTAAATCAGTCAAGATTTAGGGATTATAGGCAATACAACTTGACATGGATTCCTATATTTACTAAATAAAAGTGTGTGGGTGGGTGTGAGCTGTCTGATAACCTGTATCATTGTGAAGGCTTCATTAATGGTTTAACAGGAGACAGGTGCCACAAAGCAGCCTACTTGCATTTAGAAATATGCTTTTATTTATTTATATTACTATATAATATAATATCGTATGGCCTCGGGTGCCTGGTGCAAGCTTTGTAATTTGACACCCAGAGGGTAGCTTGCATGTCGAATTTCGTTGTTCCTGAATCACTATGAAAGTCAAGGAGGTTAGATAATTAATATCTAAGCTCCTTGAACATTATAATGCTTTCTAGTAGAGAAATGAGGAACTTTGTGTTGGCGGAAACTCCCGAGATTAATTTTGCCATTATGAACTCGGCCTACTGAATTCAAATGGGTTCTTCGACATGCCAACTTCGTATGACATGCGTATCGTATTTTTGCCGCCTTTCAAAAATCACTTACCACGGTCAGGGGCGAACCTGCAATCTTGGGGTTAGTAGACCGACACGCTATCCACTCACCCACCGTGGCAAGCACCTCCTTGTATAAGGGTGAGAAACTCTTGGGCTCTCAACGGTTAATTTGTGGGATAATTTTATTTTATTTATTTATTTATTTATTTATTTATATTACTAAGATTATACTAGAGAATTTGATGAAGGGGCAAATGACCTCGTAGTTCTGCCCCTTAAAACAGCAATAACTACTACTACTACTACTAGAGTTTAAAGGGGATGAATTTGGGGTAGAAATACACCCAATGTTTACAAACTAAGCTAGTAGGCTGCTCTGAAGCTGTACTTTATTATACAAGTAAAGTTGTCTAACCTGCGTTATAGAGAGGGTGCTTAAAATGAGTCCACGGCCACCTCCTACCCAAACCTCACTGTTTAAGTGCCATGTAATGAACAACGTGGTATAGAATTTACTGCCAACAGGTGCTTACTGCGTATGGCAAGGCTGTAGTCTGGTGGGTTAGTCAGCCTTTCTTGCCAAGGGTCTCCTATATACCCTAATCCTGGCTATTAGTTCTGAACATTTACTGGTTTATTGTATATTGAGTTTATATACAGAACTAATACAAGCATGTCTTGCACGCGGTCAAACTTCACAAGAGTCACATGCAACACGCAAAGTATGTTTCCGCTACCTAGCGGTAAATATGAGCACTACCTGAACAACTAGCATGCCACCTAGCGGAGGATATGAACACTTACTAGTGATATCCAAAGTGAGCTGAGGTTAGGTTAGGTAAAGTTAGGTTAGCCATGAAAATAAGCTACCAAATTAAGCTACCAAACAGTAATTGGTTCTTACCCTTGAGGTCTTGGGTTCCAACTCGACCATGCCCAGAATTTAATTATCATCTGAGAGATGAAAGGGAGTTTAGGTTAGGTTAGGTTAGGTGAAGTTAGGTTAGGTTAGGTGAAGTTAGGTTAGGTTAGGTTAGGTGAAGTTAGGTTAGGTTAGGTTAGTGAGCTGAGGTTAAGTCTTTAAATATGCCCTCTCTTTCAAATACTTTCCAATACCAAGAAAAAAAATCCACTAAATAGATTGACAAAAATAACTTGTCAAATAAGCCAATACAAAAGCCAATACAAAAGCCAACACAAAAAGCCAACACAAAAAGCCAACGCAAAAAACCAGCACATAAGCCAATATATAAGCTTATGGTAGGTCACTCCATCAGTAAAACAGTTGTAACCTTTGTAGTGTGAACATCGTACTGACAGGTCAGTTACTACTATGGAACTTACTACAACCAACAAAGGTAGGCAACGTGCACTCTATCAAGGCTACTCTTATAACTATAGTCGTCTGAAAGCGAATGGAATAATATTCTGGCAATGCTCAAAAGAGAGGTCAACAAAATGTCGAGGCAATCTGAAAAAAAAATGGAAGGGTTTTAAGTGTGAGCGTTCATCAATGTAGTGCTCAAAACGAACCACGGTTGCTGTTTACAAACAATTATGAAAATGCTAAAAAGCAAGTTCAAGAAAACGATATTGCGGCTAAAAATAGTGCAGTGTTTGTTCAAAAGGACTTATCATGTCCTCAAAAAGTCATGTTAAGACAGTTGTCAACGTGCAAGAAACCTTTAACACTATCAAAATCAACGCAGACTATAAATGAAGTGGTATTGCAAGAGGATCAAAAAGGACTATATAGTAATAGTGATGATGGTCATGATGATAATGATGATCATGATGATGATAATGATGATGATGATGATAATGGTAATGCTTTGTTTACACCTAAAAATTCATTTGTTAAATTTGTATACTGGAACAAACCCAGTAAGCTAATTCAACGGCTTCGGCACTTGCATGCTTTACAACAAGCTGGGCATACCGGTCACGATTGGGAAATGAAAGAAATTGAACAGGAGCTACGTCGTGCTAAAATTATTGTGTAATGGGTCTACCACTTTGCGACCACTTTTACCCCCACTCTTGGTTCTTATATTTGCTTATTTGCTTCCACTTTTACCTAAACTCTTTGGATCAATATTTGCTCTCACATTAAACTATTATTCTTATAACCAAGTTGACTTTACTAGAGCTTAATCTATGCTTGACATTTGACATGGAAATATCAGTGACTAGGTATGGTAAGCCTTATGCATATTGTAAAGGATAATCATATATTGTGAAACGAACCAATAAAAATGGAACTGTTATTTGGCGCTGTTCAAAACAACGTTACAAGCATTGTCGTGGTGACCGAAAAAGTCAAAATAGTGAAGTTTTAAGTGTCAGTGATCATCAATGTAGTGTACTGCATGAAACACAGTTGCCGTCGACAAAAAAAACAAGAAGACCATATTGCTACTCAAAATAGTGGATTGTTTAATGAGCAAAGTTTAACCCCTGTTCTAAAAGTTATGTTTAATCCATCTTCCACATCGCAAGAGCCATCAACATCACAAACTATGCAAGAGGTAGTGTTGTTGTTTTCGTTGTTTTAAGGAGTGGAACAACTAGGTCATCTTCTCTTGATATGAAAAAAGGTACCGTAGTATTGCAAGAGGATCAAATGACTAAATAGTAATAACAATAAGGTTTTTATGCCTATAAAACCATTGCGTCTTCCCCAGTTTTTTAAAACATCAGTGAATGGACATTGCTATAAAAAGATCTACAACAAGCCCTGTGTTTAAAAACTATAACAGACTATTGTCAAGAGAGAAAAAGTTGTATTAAGCGTGCATCTATGGTCATAATTATGTATACTCTGCAATGTTAAATATTCTAACATTGTATAAAATAAAACAACATTGTAACTTCATTTTGCATTTATTTACAAACTTTATATACATTTTTTGTTTCATGATAATATTTTTAAGACATTACTAAGAACTAAAACATTATTCTATACACATTTTTTTTCTTTCAGTCCACTGTCATCACTTATATTTTCCATTATTATTTCACATTTGTTTTTATTTATTTAATTAAAACGAACCATGCACCTGTTGTTTTTAAAACCTTCATAAGTGTACAGGTTGCACAGCATTATTGACTTCATCAGAAAAACTCTCCGACATATCATTAAACCGTATAGGCAGAAATGTCTCAAAGTTTTCACATACACAAGTACACGATCACCATATGCTGTTTTCAATTTCCAAATCTTGATAATGCGGAATGGAATATGCGTTGGCAATTCGCTGAGCTTCTTTGTCTCTAAGCCACATGCTTGACCCACAGCATTCAAAACATTCATTGTAGTAGTCTATAAACAAAAGAACAGCATATCTATTATACTCTAAAACAGCTTTAACCTTAACACTGCTACGCTCGAGATATCTCGGGCGGGGTAGGACGTCACGTCCTTGCTGCGCCCAGGATAACTCGTCGGCAACTTCAGCTGAATTTCTGAAGAGGAAATAGGTACCTTTGGAGTTTCTTTCGGTTTTCAAACTTGAGCGGCAGCAAGCTATATCTTTTAGGAACATAATGGACCATCAGTAAAAACGCAGACTGCATTTTAATACTATATACGGTAAAATATCCGAAATAGTGCACTCAGCTCAGTGCACAACCTAGGTTGGCAGTCCAGCGACTACTTTGGCCATTATGTACAACCCTATTTTTAAGTTAGCTAAACTGTCTAAAATGTCTGACATTCGTAATTTTTGAAAGAGTGTTGTGCAATTAGGTCAGAATTTAGCACTTGTGAAACAGGAATATCGAACTTTTTATAGGATATAATAATTTTGGCTCCAATGGATAACCCTTATTTTCTCCGTTCTTAATTTTTGTGGAAATATCTAAATCTGAAATCTATTCCGGAATTATTTTGCCAGTTCAGATGAAATGTCTTATCTGCTTTGCTCACTTTTCATATATTTCATATTATTATAGATAACATATTTTTAAAATTTTATTCAGCATGGAGGGTTTTGATAGTCTCTCACAATATTAGCAGTGAAAAGGTAATATTGTGCAATTAGGGTTTTTGCTCTATGCATTGCTAACAAATTATACTATTTATGCAAGAAATGCCCTAACTGTAGCAGATACTGCTTTTCTGCATATAGCACAAGTGTTAAGTTCTAATGCACACTTGACACAAGCTATCATGTGCACAAGGCAAAAATACAACACCTAGTTCATCTTGATATCAAATTTTACATAATTGTTGGTCACAATTTTGTATCTGTTCTTGAGACAAGTCTTTTTTTCAGCCTCATGTATTTGCTCCGCGTGTTCTAACTCTAAAGACACTTTTATGTCTTGTGCCGCAATCACGTTTTCTTTACGAATAGTGTTCACAAATTCCTGACCTTTAAGCAACACCATGTATCTACAGTTAGGTAACCAACGAGAGTGTTCCACAAAAGGGTCATCAGTCATTTGCCAATCCTTTAAAGCAAATCCACAACAAAAACACATTGTTTTATCCCCTTCACAGTATAAAAAATCCAGCTTCACTTAGTTGTTTGGTAAGGTGTTTTCTTCTTCTTCTTCTTTTGAGACCACAAAGGATCACTTTACCCAACCATTAGTTCGTCGACTTGTAGGAACTGTACGAGCCTTGCGGTCCTCCCAGTAATTCTTCATGCGTATTGATCGTCTTGCCCGTTCTTCGGCGGAAAATATTCTTGTAGGAATTTTCTTCTTTGTGAGTGGAAAATGAAACGTCATATTTTTAAGTGCTGTAGTTAAACTTTTCTTATTTGCAGCATCTTTTGTTGTTAGGCCAATTTCTTTTAAGTCCTCTCTGATTTCTTTTAACCATCGGCATCCAGTTGTTGTGTTTTTTGAAGCAAGATTGTACTGCACTAGTTGTTTTAGAAGACGTGAATCTGGCATTCTCATGATGTGCCCAAAGAATCCTAGTCTTTTCTTTCGCATGGTATCAGTAATGGGTTCTAGGTTGTTATAGACCATATTGTTAGGTATTATTCGCCATTGCCCATCTTTTTTATATCCTTTATTGATACAAGTTCTTCCAATTCGCCTTTCGATCTTCTGTAATCTGTCGGTTTTAGAATGTTCATTTAGATGGAATAATGTTTCTGCTGCATATGTGGCTTCCGGTTTTATGACTGTATTGTAATGTTTAATTTTTGCATTAATTGATAAGCATTTCTTTTTGTAAGTTTCCCATGTTAATTTTTGTGCCTTAGATAGCTTGTTGGTTCTTATTTGAATTGATGCTTTCTCATTTAAATTGTTTGTTATTAGCTCTCCTAGATATTTGAATCGTGTTACAATTTTAGTTTTTGTATAATTAATTTGTATTTCCTTTAATGGTGTTGGTTTTTGTGGCATGATTTCTGTTTTTTCTAATGATATCTTAAGGCCAATTTTATTTGCAATTGTCTGAAGCTCTGATATCTGTGTTTTGGCTTCCTCTAAATCTTTCGCCAATAATGCCATGTCGTCTGCAAAAACAAGACAATTTGTTTGAATTTTTCTCCCTATTTTTATATTTATATTTGTAAGGTGTTTTAATATTAATGGCCAAACATTTTTATAAGATTCGAAACATTTTTCAACAGAGCTATACTCTGGGTGTGCTAGTGCTTTAGTCTTGCAAACTCCCAATTTTTCAAAAGCACATGCCAATTCAACACTGTCTATGGCATATGGACCACATATATCGACACTACCGTTGTTGGCTGGTAATACATCATTATTATGTATTTGTGATTCAGCAACGTAAGTAGCGGTCAATGGCCTTGTGGTTCGGTAAAATGGATACACGGGTATGTTACCCACTTGTTTTCCAAGCATGTAAGGACAACAAGGAGACCATCGCAAATGGTCTCTAAAGGGATCATCCCCTTCTTCCCAGTGTGAAAGTTCAATACGACAAAACACACCGCGCACCACATCTTCTCGGTTCAAGTAAAAAAAACGGCTTTTGCAAGTTTATGTGTTGACAAAAGGCCTACAGGCCAGGATTCAAATTTTAACCAACGATCATGTTCTGATTTTAAATTTAACCCACGAGGTAAACCAACTTGTTCACTTGTTTTATTTGGTACTAACGCCATGTGTTATAATAAAACCTTATCTTATTGTAAGTTATTAACGCTGCACACAGTACTTTAAACCACAATGTATGCTCTTTTTCACTGTCTGTTCACTATGTTAATGGCGTATGACCACACCTAAAAAAACTCATCACTCAATCAATCTGTCAATCAATACTTGTAATTAAACTTTTAGTTAATTGGCATTAAATAAAAAAAACATCATCAAAAAAATATTTAAAAATTAAACTATATGTCTGCACGAACAGTAACCCATCTACTTTTTTTTTATAAAGCAGCAGTCATTAACATTTCCCTTTAACCAATATATAAACAAAAATAAATATCATATCATTTTGTGCAGATTATCTTGTTCTAACCTGTGGATATTTGTTGAGTCCATAGGGAACCACCCATAAATTAAATTTAATTTTTTGTTTTTAGAAAATCCAACATAGCCTTGTATTTTTCCCAGTCAACAACCAATATAGTCTTGTACCGTTTGTCAATACATGGCCATTATTCAAGAAAGCAATCATCGTCCTAGTCATGTAGAGGTAATGAATTTTTTTGTCTACGAGTTTTCAGTAGTGGTAAAATGGAATAGCATTTTATGTAAGGCCTACCTGAGTTTTAAATAGTTCACTGCCTGGAAACAATGGTTGCACTCTACTGCGTCTCTCTACCGCATAGTGAGTTCCAGTGAGCACGAAAACTGCGAGTAGCTGTTATACGGAAGACAATTAGATAAGTAGTTAGCCTAAAATTGTATAGTTTAACCATAGTTTACAACCATATAATCTCTCTAAAGTACAATCTACGGATAGCTATCACCATTTAGCATTTCACCTAACATATATACTGCATTTAGCATACACTGACAGTTGCAGTACCAATACTGCAACTAAATAATTGTACATATTGTAAATATTTTCACCTGTATTTCAAACATAGATTTTGTAGCCTAAGTGTAATGGATCTGATGATGATCACTTGACGATCGAAACTGGTCATCCTAGTGTTTTATTAATCTCATGTAATTTATTTCAGGATTAGGGCATAACCCATCTCTTTTGGGTACATTCGTGTTGACCGACTGAAAAGCACTAAACTCTTGTTCTGGAAAGTACATGCGCCTACTCTGCATATCTATGATCAGGCCACTCTCACTTAAGAAATCCACTCCTAGGATCATATCAAAATGTAGTTGACCCACTACTAGGAACATCTGTTCAAAACTTCTGGTTCCAATCCCAACATCTAAAAGTACCTGACTTTTACATTTCATACTTCTGTCTGGGATCACCCCTTGAATATTGCTAACAACAGTTGGCAACATTGTAATTTCTCCCGATAATTTCAACTCATCCAGGCAACCTATGGATATCAAGCTCACCATAGCCCCCGTGTCTACTAGTGTCTTTATTTCTTTTCCCATGAATTCCACACTCATCACTGGCAATTCATGTCTATTTCCTCGATGTACTATGTCTTCCTCCTCGATTAAATCCTCGTCCTTGACCTGATACGTTTCGACAATGATGATCGATTCCCAATGATTAACATCTTTCTCTAAAGTTAATTTGGCGTTGTTTTTTTTCCTTCGCCACTCGTGCTTGCTCGATTGACATCTCTGACTGTCTCCTCGAGTGGTGCACTAGGCTGTCTAATTTTCTTGCCTCGATCTCTCGTATTCACGATTATCTCGTCCTTCATTAGGATCGTTTCTTCGGCCATCCTGCCTGTCGTTCCGATTATACTGTTGACCTTGGCTCCAGTTATTTCTTCCACGATATCTATTGTTGTATCGATTCCGATCTTGATATCTGGAATTCTGGTTATAATTTCTATATCGGCTATCTCTTGCTTCCTGATCGTATGGCCTCTCATATGGTCCTCTATACCGATCATTTCCACGAACGTTACGGATGTTTCCTCGATTTCCTTCGTTCCTTCTGTTTTCCCAGGAATCTCTTCTGTCCGTTTGAGCTGCGTTATCAACGACTACCGCATTCACCTCTTGCGTGTTTCTATTGTCGTTTCTTGTATTTCTAGGCGTAACTTGAGCGCTTGTATAGTCCAATCGCCGTAAAATGTCGTCATAGTGCTCAAGTGTGTTTGCTCCCGACGCTATGAGTGATCGTTGTACCTCAATCGGTAACTGTCTCGCTATAGCTTGCAAACGCTCTTCTTCTGGCAAAGGAGGAATCAGAAACTGCAATTTAGCCAGCTGTGACGTAAAATAATTGGCATAATGCGTCGGATGTGACGTAGAATAACGCTTCGAGTACATTTCGGCTCTCACGTTCAGTTGATCCTCTGCACTCCAAAATCTCCTTAGGAATGCTATTGCAAATTGCTCCATATTCGCAAAATTGCTTCTGAATGCTCTAAACCAAGTAAGCGCAGACCCGTCTAAGGCGCGTTCGACTATCCTTAGCTCTCTTTCCTTGGCTACTCTATGTTCCGCCATGTAGTCTCGAATATCTCGCAGAAATTCGACTGGTGTGACCCCTGTATTTCCAGAAAACTTCCTCGGCTTGTCATCCAGATTTCTTATAATGGTAACTGGACCTGAGTATCGTTCACTTGTACCCAAAGTACTCCTATTTGAACTCGGATTATCCTGAGGGGTTGAACTTGCCCTTTCGAATGTCACATTCGGTTGCGTTTGACGGTCTTCTCCCATGCTAACTTCTTGATTACCCATACTGCGGTCTATCGCTGTCTGATTCATCGATATTTCCCCTGATGTAGTATTCTGACTGGTGAAACTGTTAATCATAGATTCTAGTTTAGTTATCCTATCTTCTGCCAATTTCTCTGCGGTCTTGACCTGAGTTTTCAACTCATCTAACGACGTAACATTCTGCGTTTTATTACTCTCCTCTAAATCGTTTTTCAACTTGTCAATCTTGTCTTCGCACGTATTCTTTACTGACGCGACTTGTTCCTTTAACAGATCAACATCTGTCCTAAATAGAGTTGAATCTATCTTCATCGCTTCCTTGTTCTCCGTAAATCTCGCTTCTAAGTTCGCCATACCTGCGATTAATTTCTCGTCTAATCCTGCACGTTTTTCTTTTGCTTCGGCATCGACATCACTATACCGTTCTTCCACGATTGCACCGACTCTATTTTTGAATAAAGCTAAGTTTTCATTAACCTTTTGCTCTATATCATCGTCCATCTTCCTAATATATTTCTGCAATTGATTCTCTAATGATTTCAAATTAGAATTAACCTCTCCTAAGACATCCTCTTTAATGGTCCCAATTACTGACTTTAAATCCTTAATCTCATTACCTAGATTCATTTCTAGACCTTTGATTTTAGTCTCGAAAGATACTTCGGTAGACCACTCTAGAATTTTGCCTACATCTGCCACTAAACCATCGATGTCGAATCTCAACTTCGATACATCCGATTTAATGTCTTTCTGTATGGACATAACGTCTGTTCTTAAAGTGAAAATGTTTTCTTCTCCTCTACTTTCTAATTCAATAATATTCTTTCTTAATATTTGAACATTTTCCCCTCCTTTCATATTTACTGCAATTATATCCAATTGTAAAGTCTTAAGCATCTCATTATTCTTTAAAGTTAAACTATTCTCTAACCTAGTTAACTTGTTTTCTAACTCTGTGTTAGTTTCTTCACTACGAGCTTGTAATTTCTCTTCCAATGTTTTAAAATTATCCTCACTATTTGATTGTAATAATTTTATATTAGCTTCGTTACTAATCTGTAATGATTTCAACTCATCCCTACTACTGGACTGTAATCTGGTCTCTAATGACTTTAAATTTTCTTCACTAGTTGACTGTAATCTTTCTTCTAATGATTTAAAACTATCTTTCAAGTTAGCTTCACTAGCTTTTAAATTTTCATCATTACTAGTTTGTAATGCTTGCACATTTTCTTGACATTTAGCTTCTAACCTAGCTTCTGAACTATTTATCTGTTCTTTAACTTCCGTTTCCATTTTAGAAATAGTTTCTGCAATACCAGACATACCACTTTGCAACTCTCCTAACACCTTAGCTAAATCTTCCGGCAACATAATTATATTTTCAATAGACCTTTTATTCAGAGACGTTAGACAACAACACATCACAATGTCTCAATTCCTGCATTCACCTGGGTATAAGAAAAATGACTTATAACTAACATGATATAATACTAATACGATTAACATGAACACTGGAATGGGCACACAAGTATATTGTCTGACTAAGTTTAATAAATTTTGTAACACACCTAAATGAACTTGAGATCTATCTCTCATTAATCTACATCTGATGTGATTTCATAGAATAAACAAAATCGAATCCCCACGTTGGGCGCCAATTCTCCCTCTCTCTCTCTCTGTACCCGTTCGTCCTGGGGATGCGATGAACCATCTGCTATTACATCGCATTCCTGGAGTTCCAGGACAGAGCGGAGTTAAATGAACCTCTAGTCAAATAAGGAATGTGTCGGAAATTCAGCTGAGTTATCGAAAACGCAGTGGGTATCACGAGACAAAGTATCTCTAGGGTCGTTACAGGCTTAAGTTTAATAAAAAATAAATGCAAATATAAATGGGCGCCATCAACTGAATTCCTAGCAAACCACCTCCTTTCCGGGTTAAGCCTTACTCAAGACAAGGAAAGAAAAAGGAAAATCACACCATCATCAGATCACAACTAAGATAAAAACAAATTTATTTCACTTTGATAGTCAGACAGACATTTTAAATATTCCTCCTACCTGAGAGTATGGTCGAATGCCAACGTTAAATTGTCATTGTCCAAAAATCGAACCATCTCTTTTCTAATTAAAAATATTCCATCCACATAGAACAAGAAAAATCTCTAAAGTTCTCTTGGGTTCTCAGGATCACTGTAGCACTATGTCTTTCGTCACTGACATTTGTGATACCTGAGACCTAATTTCTATTTAATTTAACATCATGAATGAGGATTTGAAAAAGTTATTAATCTGTCTAAACATACACATATTATAATCACATATTTTAAATATCACGTAATTTATGGCTTGCATGGCATAATATAAATGTTGAACATGTTAGTCAAATGCTCCTAAACATCGAATAATAAATTTACACTATTTACATTGTCATTCATAATTACTTGTTTGTGAATTATAGAAAATTCACTTCTCATTGGTCATCATTATCGTCATCATCATCAAAATTAAATATTTCTCACATTAATTCTCATCTCAAAATTCAACATATTCCTGTCAGAATCATCAACTCATCACCATTAAATCATTTAAATGAAAATTATTATCATCACTTCATTATGCTTTCTAATTATTCACACACTCTTATTTTATCACCTACTTCAGATTAAATCATCTTAAATCATCAATACAAATTGTTTAATTCCTCAACTCAAGTTGCAATTCCTCAAATTATATCTCAATTAAATTTATTTTAATTCCATATAAATTCATTAATCATCAGCTTCTTTAATTAATTATCACCTTCTAATTCAGTTATTCATCCAATCCTTAATTCATCCATTTATTTAATTCATTGATTTATTCCAAAATTTAATTTATCAATTTATTTAAATTTCATTCTTCTGGTTATTTAGATTCTTATTATTTCATCTAGTCATTCTGATTTTTATTTCATTAGGTCAGATCATTAATATGCTTAATTTTCAGATTATTATTTCATTAATTATTATTCTCAGAAAATCTTGTCTTATCAACTTTATTTATTTGTTTAATTTCCTAACAAATTGTTTAATATGGGTTATAGAACGTTGTCTTACAGTTTTATCACTTCCAAGTTATATCTCGTATTTAATTTTCATGCCAAAAAATATTATTGCCTTCACGACATCACGTTGGATCTGACTATCCACAACTACATTATATATCCTCAATTCTTCAAATATCACATTTGAATACAACAATTATTCCACAAAACTTCATAAATATTCGGCACAAACAACATGAATCTCAACAATTACGCTAGACTGGGTTCAACAACCTCATGTCTGCTTCAAAATGCATTAGCAACATTGCAACTATCACTTGGCAACTTCCCCAAAATGCCTATCACAAACTTCACTTAACCATGTTGCATGATCTACAAAAAATATATAACTGGCTTCAAATTATCAACGCACACAATCTCCAATAACTGTAATTAATCTGATCACATCTAGACAACTTCTTAAACAATTGGAAAAATATTACCTTAGTAATTCAAGATTTGCTATCAAATAGCATAAATTCTCTTACAATTCTCATAAATCACATCACAGAAAAACGCCAATGTGCTATAATCTCTCATATCAAAATCTGCAATACTGATCTGCCTTAAAATAAATCTGACCATTAATGATTCATCTAACAAGATTCAATTACTTTAAGTCCTTCTCAAAGGTATCAAACACAATTATAAAAATCATCAAAAGCATCAGCTGTAACAGCTGTTAAACTGAAATTACTCTCAAAAGAGTATAGCAACAAAATATTGGATTGGCAAACAAGAATTACAAATGTAACCCTGCTGACATTTATCGTTACTTTATTTAACAAAATTTCGACTGATATGTGACTAGTAGTTCCTTGTTTGATTCACTTACAATCTCATGTACACTCGGATGATAAAAATGAGTCCCTCAATGGTAAGTAAGATGAGTAACCACCGTACAATCGTATAAATACGAAAGACCTCGCCCCGTCGACTAATCATGATAGTGCCCTAAGCGATGGGTGAGATGAGTAACCACCATACAATCGTATAAATACGAAAGACCCCATCTCGAAGACTATATGAGTGAATGTACCAGATAGGAATCAACAAGTCTCTAGTTGTCATATAAAAGCGATATTCATTCACTAAAGTGAATAACATCTTAATAACTCCAGACAATCCAATGGAAAAAAATCCCTACTGATGAATAATACACACTCGCTAGTATGCAATGAACTGACGAAGTAATTTAGATAATCAATTGCAGATCACGAGTTCGAAATACTCTGTCACACAAAAAAAACTATTCATGAAAAACATCCTTGCTGGAAAAATGTCTAAAAGACCAAACATCTGCTTAATAAAGCCAACCAATGATGAGAATTTCGTATAATGATGCCTGCCATATCATATGGTCACGCCATATTCTAGCAAAATTTCGAAGCATATAAAGTCAAAGCCATGTCTTAAACAATCGTATCACTTCTATTAGAAAAATATACATGTGTGCCCAGTATTCATGAAAATAATCGTATCAGGTAGTTATAACTCTTACAGTACCTTCTCATAATCAGCTGTTATTAAATTTTAAAGATCGTCGATTTTCCCTATGTAATGAATTTCTCGAAAGATCGGCGTGAATATCATTCCATCCATGCAATGACGATTGCCTTCGAATCCCAAGTGAATCAGCTGGTGGACCTCCTCGTCAGGAATCGAATCCATCGCTCCGTGGTGCCATCGCGTCTCTGTCTGCGTTTACTCCGACATGATAAACTTCTGGTTATCCATAGCGGATATTGTCCAAATCCTCACGAAAAAGTTCATAGAAACAGCGGACCCCCTATTCCTCTTCTACGTTACGCCACTGTTCTATACAATGTTCGCTTGAGTGTTGAAAGTTCAATTTCCACAGCGGTTTAGTTTTACTTGTAGAAAATAAAATTGTTTTATCAGAGTGTCTAAGTTTATGAAACACCCTGTAGCTGTGTTCGTACTCGGTAATTCATAACACTTCTTAAGACTGACTTGCATTAATGCACGAGCTAATGTTCCTAAGTGCATATGCTTACAACATTCCGTTTGCTTAGAAATTGGTAATGTTACTTGGAATGCGCTATGAAATGCATAGTCGTAATGTCATTGAGAAAAACTATGTTCATTCGAAGTTCAAAGTTGCAGTGTCACGTAACTATTTGTCTTTATAATTCAAGTGCTGAATAAACGTTCCAACTCAACGTGGTAATGAAGTTCAGCTTCTGTTATAATGCTTGCGTATAATAATGGGAATTAACCCGCACGGCCCTACTGCTATGCCATAATAATCTCCGCATAAAGCTAGCCTCGCCATGTCGTTCTACGTTGAAATGCAGCTTGGAATAAAGTTCTCCAACTACTCGCAATGCTGTTTTAAAATATCCCGGCCGTCTATGCTTGCTTGCTCCGCAAGTCCGCCTGGCCCACTGACCTACTTGTCGCTCGCCGCTCGGAGAAGCCGAAACTGTCCCCTGCACTTTCCGTGACAGTTTCTGTTCGCTGCTCGGTGAAGCTGAAACTGTCGCCTGCACTTTCCGTGACAGTTTCTGTTCGCTGCACGATCTATACCATGCGCCTGTCCTGTGTTACTCAGCTTGATGTCCTTGCTTGGGTCACAGAGCTAGACTGACAGTTCCTGCACTGTCTCGACCCTTACCTGCTTGGTGCGGTCACGTGGCGTCCTCCCCACCACCGTGGTTTTGCGTCAAAAATATAATCTCGAACCCCTATCATCTCGGCTATTAAGTTATAAAATAACTTAAGGGTTATCTGTCTTCCTTCAAATTATTACCACATATAATGCATGTTATATCTCCTCTTCTAAGATATTTAAATACCATGTTCCATATAGATCTTAATAAAGCTTCATAATTCCATTCATAAATCCATCTGCTTAACTGCGGTCAGCGCCTTCTTGATCCTAGATCTACTACGTCATCCTGACATTCCTCTTGACTCGATCTGAGCGCTATCTTTTCTTAACTCTTCCCAAAACCTCAACTACGGCTTAATGTCTGCTGGCGTAGCCGATAGCATCAACTAGGTATCGGGTACAATATATATATATACATATATATATACATATATATATATATACGGTATATAATAATAACAATACAAAAATGAAGATAACCACACAGCTAGCCTAAGATGTAACGAAAGAGCGAATAAAATATACTAGATATAACTACGTAAAAGTTGATGTTTGAGTCTTCAGACTTTTGACTGGTTTGTTGCAGCATTCCATGCCTCCCTGTCCTGAGCTAATCGTGTCATCACTACATAGCTACCGCACCCTACATCCGAGGCAATCTGTTTAACATATTCTAATATTCTAACCTTGATCTACCCCTACAGTTCTTGTCCTCAACCCTTCCTTCCATAACTAAGCTTGCTATTCCTGGGTGCCTTAGTATGTGCCCTACCAACCTATCTCTTCCCTTCAATAGCAGTCGCCAGAAACATCTCTCCTCTCCCACTACTCTTAATACCCCTTCGTTTGTAACCCTATCTACCCATCGGATCCTCATCTTTCTCCTGTAACACCACATTACAAATGCTTCAATTCTCCTCTTTTCTGCTGCACTAATAGTCAAAGTTTCACCTCCATAGAGCGCCACCCTCCAGACAAAGGTTTTCAAAAGTGACTTCCTAATACCTAATCAACGGACTCCTTATTTGTAGAAATGCTTTCCTTGCCTGAGCCAACCTACTTTATATATCCTCTTTGCTTCGTCCATCACTGGTTATTTTGCTTCCTAAGTAACAGAAGTCTCCTACTTCCATCAGCTTTTCACCTGCCAATTTGATGTCCATAGAGGTTTCTGATTTATTTCGGCTGCATTCCAGAATTTTGTTTTACATTTATTAATTTTCATCACGTATTCTTCCGTAAGACGGAGTCCATACCATTCAAAAACGTAAAAGTATAACTTAAAAATTCCAAGAAGCTATTCGCATTTACGGTCGTAACGGCAACTGCATTCTCCACACTCCCGAAGGTTACGAGGAACTTTACGCCGAGAGAATAACAATTATTGTAGCTCTATAAGAGGGAGGAACAGCTAGGTCAACTTCCCCTAAAGACCGAGGTATCAGAAAATAACATGAAACTCGCCGTTATGCCGGAGCTACCAACCCTCGTTTTAACAGCAGTGACGTGTTAGAATGTCAATTCAAATCTATTCTTGGGGTTTGCATTAAACTTTATACACACCTCCATATTTATCGATCTTTCTTTGACGTTCTCGTAAATTCCTGTCTTCCTAGGAATTACGAGTGCCTTTCAAAATGGCGTTTTCGGTAGCGTGTAGTTCGAACCAAAGTTCAAACAGAAGGTTGCTCGTAATGGCGGCCTGTGACGGTTATTTCATCTTGCCATTAAAAAACCACGGCATGGCAGAGATTAACTGCTATTAACACACGTATGAAAAAGGCCATTCAAATCGCGAGAAATAAACCACATATAACTATTGGAAAATAAGACCAGAGTGCTCAGATGTACGATATTTGCGGGGACAATAATTTTCAAATCCTACATGCCAGGTCCTAGGCAACGGACGGTACTACAATGCCGCGGTCCGTTTCTAAGATACCTATCTATGTCGTTTTCTCTAGCTCGGCAAAAAAATTAACATTTCGCTTGTTAACGAATTATTCTTACGAGGCTTTAAATAAACCTTCGATCTAGCCATCCCTCTCATGTTGGTGAGTTGAAATAGGCTGTAATTTGTATCACAATCGCTTAGATTTGGACGTAGTAAAGCGAGGAGGAGGCACAGGCCCTCCCATATGTTCTGCTAACCGAGAGCAAGATCTGATTTCTTCTTTTCCTGGTTAGGTCCTCACTATGTACTGTACTTGTAGGCTATGTTGATTGGGACAGCTGCATCTAAGTTACTGGCTTCGAGGCTACCACTCTCTTGCTAAATCAGTCAAGATTCCACTTGACATGGATTCCTATATTTACTATATAAAAGTGTGTGTATGGTTGTGAGCTGTCTGATAACCTGTGTCATGGTGAAGGCTTCACCAGAGTATGGAATAACAGGAGACAGGTGCCACAAAGTAGCTTACTTGCATTTAGAAATATGCTTTTATTTATTTATTTATTTATTTATTTATTTATATTACTAAGGTTATAACTAGAGAGTTTGATGAAGGGGCAAATCTCCTCGTAGGTCTGTCCCTTAAAACAACAATAACTACTACTACTACTAGAGTTTAAAGGGGATGAATTTGGCGTAGAAATACACACAATGTTAACAAGCTAAGCTAGTAGGCTGCTCTGAAGCTGTAATTTATTATACAAGTAAAGTTGTCTGTAAACCTGCGTTATAGAGAGGGTGCTCAAAATGAGGCCACGGCCACCTCCTACCCAAACCTCACCTGACTTACAAATAGCCTACACAGACACTGTAATAAAGCAGGTTATCATCACACACACAATACGTACTACACAGAGGGGAATGGAAGGAAAGGAGGGTCTTGAGAGGAGAGGGATGCTATACAAAGGGCCTTCCGACAAGATACTACTTCGGAGGGCAACCGTCGGCTTGAGCATTACTCAAGTGCAGCAGGCTGTTGACCTGCCTTTTCAGTAGCGGGGGGAGAGTTGGAATGCACACATTGGGGAAGAGGATTCACGTTGAAATGGGATCACAGGGGCGAAGCCGCTGGAGCATTTCCATCAGCATATATTTTCCTGACGTCGAGATTGAATTTAAGATAATAATAATAATAATAAGTTAAGCTTCACAAGGGCGAAGCCGCTTGAGATTTTACATCACCTTTATTCATAATAATTTCAACTCTCCAATACGTTTCTTGCTTCTAATTTTGAATCAACGACCTCACAGCTGATCGCAACACTCTGCCAGTGCTGCAAAACCTCTGTTTTTGGTACTTCGAAAGCTGAAGCCGAAGTTAGGGCTGAGTATTCTTCCTTTTATATTTCCTTCCTAAATATCGTCTTTTTTTGTAGAGAACAGGCTATTCCCTGTCGCTATAGGATTAGGATATTAAGATTATGATAAGAGAATTTTTCTCGCATATTGGCAGAACCGATATAATTAAAACATATAATGGCGCCCGTTCGTCACGACTGGTAAAACGGACGGTCCTTTTTAAACCAAATATCCGAGCCTAGATTGGAGGCTAATAAACGAGGGGATAACCGATCTCATCGCGAGTGACTCCCCAGCTCGATCCTCTGCTGGGTGTCGTACGAACGTAGTTTGCTACTAATTGAGGTAACTGCGAGGCCATCTGCCCCTAGGTACTGCACCCGAATTCCGCATAGCCATAGCCTATATCCGCTGAGATGATAAGGATTGTAGGGAGGTCGATATCCAGCCAGATAAACCAACACTACCCTACTAGCATAATGACTAGGAAACTCTCGATACATACCGGCCATGCAACAATACTACTGATTAGTTACACATTTACTAGAAATAAAATACCCATAACAAGATGGTAGGACGAGAATCTCGGATCTCGGGCGTGAACGGTGAAAGTTGAGACTACGAGAATTCTAGTAACTAATTCGCAGTATTATCGCATGTCGATTGCAAAATGAAAAGGTGATCAGATTTATAAAAAACGAACAGGCAAACAAAAATAGTGCCTGGGATTTATTACTAAAAAATTACAGAACAATAAACTCCCTATCACCAATAAAAATAAAATCAAGTTAAAATAAATTATCTCACACGTCAGATAGTCCTTCTATCTGTGGTATAAATGTTCATAAACAATGTCATTACATAAATGTGAATTATTTGAGAAATTACTGAAATGTTTACGCATTTAATAATCTCCCTGTGACTCTGTCACTGAAGCAATCTGATCAGCATCAGCTGTTCAAGCATCAAATTTTAAAATAACAATGTAAAAACTCTAAATTATACACATACGTGAGTAAAACGTGAATATATAAAATAATAATAATAATAGTAGTTAAATATAAGTGAAATATTTACATTATATACAATTTTCCATGTTTAACACGGTATTAAAAATACTATTTGCACTCTCAGTCGCGATCTGACAGTCTTCTAGTGTCTCTGTTTTAAAAACAGTTTTATGAACAATGTTTCAGACAACAATGAATTCTCAGGTATCTCTGGTAACTTGTCATAATAAGTAAAGCTTGTATATCGAACACTGAAGCTAAATATAGCTTAGAATTTGTCGTGTCAATGAATAAAATCCAATAAGATAAAGAGCGATGCGAAACTACTTAAAAAACCTCTAAAAACTTCGTGGATTATATACTGATACTCTCTGACATGAACAATACAAATATAAACAATTATGTCAGCGCTTTTTACACATACTGTAACAATTCGTTGCTCCACAAGGCAATACATTTCCTTGTCTCGTAACACGGTGAACAATATCCATAAATAGCGTCTGCTACGCTCCAAACATAATATACTTCTTTCCTTTCATTACTACCAACAATCTTCAATACTCCGCACGGCATTACTTCAATAAGAAACCCATCTTGCTACAGACTTGTAGAAGAATCAGTGACTTTACTAGGTAAATACGCAATTGTATACTACCGTTTAGAGTGCACTCCTAAATCCATCTCTCATCTAAATTATTTAACCTCGTGCATCTTTAATAACAGTTACATGTTTGTTCACTACAATTCACCTGATACAGTATTTCTTATTTCTTTCGATGGCGCTTTTCGTTTACTTAGTTCCATAATAGATTGTTTTTCCACGTTACCAAATATAAACAGTACTAACTCGAAGTTCGCTCGTCTGTAGTAGTTAATAAATATCAATACATATCCTCACGCATCTGGTGTACATTTAAATAAAATGAATTATTCATATTTAAGCTTGTTTTAAGACATACTAGACTTCAGGTAGACTAACAAATCTCCTGGTCTATCATTTCAGCTTAACAATGTTTCCAATAAAATTGTCAATACCTATAGGCATCATTTGACCTCAATTGTCACTAACATGATCCTATTTTATAGTGTACTTTCATAATAACAATAGTCCAAGACTATATCAATGTCAAATAAATTGTATTCCGCAATTGGAATTTTATAACTTCCATATTGTTATAAATAAATTTTTCAGTTGTATTCTGACATAATAATGTCTGTTAAACAATGTTACAGCATTTCACAATAATGCTTTTCTTTATAATTATGCAATATAATTATACAAATGTATTCTGTCGCTGTTAGGCATTTGTAACTTTCAATAACAATCCTAACGTTCAAAATGTTCTTACAATTGGAAAGTAATTTCAATGAAAAATGTTACTATCGAAGCATTTCCTTCGAAATATGTTGTTATCGAAGCATTCCCTTATAAAACGAGTTTCGTTCAAAAGTGAGCATGTTAAAACGATTCCTTCAAAATATCTAAGAAACGAAATATCTAAAGTCAAAAATGAATCAATTACGTCTGAAACGACACATGTAGACGTATCAAAGAATTGCAATGAATCTCTAAAATTTAGCTACAATAACCATAGGATAAAGATAAGAATATCTACAATGAAGTTGGTCACTCCTCAATAATTTCAAATACTACTGAAAAACTACAGATCTTAGAGCATTCAGTTTTTCTACCTTTTTGATGGTTTCTGGTGTCGTGAATACCTTCATAAGATGGATTCCATGTTCCGCTGGAACTGCGAGCCCTCGTCGTCTGCCTTGGAAACCAGTTTCTCTTGGGCGCGTGCGAGAGAGCTCATCGCTCCCCATCTACGTCGTGATACGAACACCTGCACTCCCGCTCGACTGTGACAGCTAACGGCAAGTCTTCTTGTTTCACGGTCAGTGACCTGGAAACTGCATCTCTTGGTCCAATCGACTGCTAGCGTTCGTCTTCTTCTTTTCTCCGTGTAACAGAGTGGCATCATCAATGTAGATCTGAATGTCCTGGGTTGACATCTCCTCCTGATGGTAATGGACATCTCGCTTGTAGTATTGGAAGTCATCTCGGAATACTGCATGTTGTTAAGCAGTTGTAGATTTATCGATTCCCGGTCTTCGAAGTCACTCTGTATCTCCAATCTATGGTATAGACTAAACTCCTTCCATTAGTTTAGTTGCTCATAATAATCTTCTCAGTAATCGTTGAATTAGTTTGTCCTCCCTGACTCAGGATCATTACGGTCATCTTGACTATGATGTTGTAACGTAGAATATTTAATGTAGCAATGATATAGCTGTTGTAAGCAATGCTGTTGGTTATCGCTTCGCTGTAGAATAATGCTATTAAGCGAAGTCTTCTCCTTATAATTGTGGTACAGAATAAATGCTGTTCTCATCAATATCTAGTGCATTTACACTTCACCGGCTCCTCGTATCTCTTCCTCGGCGAGTGATCGATCTCTAGACGGTACTGCCTCGTCTGTGCTCCGTGTTTCTTTTATCGTGGAAAATGTGCTCTGTTGGACGCATGACTGAATATGTCCGCTCGGTTCAAGAAGCTGAGTAAGAATCCTCGCTTCCCTCTCCTCGATAGCGCGCGTGCCAAAACTAGCCTGGACTGCTAGCCTCGCGCGGATGCATTTTAATAGAAATATACACATAGTTTCTCTCCTAGCCAATAATTTATATTTCTATTCAACCAAATAAATTTCATATAGTATTCTACACCTGTAGAAGTGTTCATATCGTTGTATTTAAGCCATATTTATATGAAAGAGATTCCCACAAAATTGATGTGCCTCAATCTGATTGGCTGTTGAAATATCGTGATAGAAGCTCCTGGATCTAGCCTCTTATCAACGGGTCGTGTGCATAATTTGTTATTGTCGCCTTGACTAACCAAAACTGGTTTTCTGCTCGCTAACATGAAGCCTTGTACAATTTCCAGCCTCGAATGATCTAACACTTCCTTAGTTAAAATCTCATTCACCGGAATATTTCCAAATAATAATTCCATAAAATGCTCTAAAATTTTCCAAAATAGTTTCATTATGCATCATTCACTTCCCAAAATGCATATATAAATATTAAATTGTTTTAATTCCATATTTCCAATTTTTCCCTCCTATGATTCACAAGTCGGTTCGAACCTCGGCTCAGTCAAAGTCTTAACTTGGGCTGCATTCGAGTTCAGTACGAACGTATCATTATGTAGCCTCGGTAAATACTCCTACCGTAAGGATTATATATGGCTTCAAAACTACGAGCAAAAGATTTTTTATTATTATTATTATTATTATTATTATTATCAATAAAATCGTTATCGTCGTCATCTTAGGTCTCGTCGTAGAGCATAGCCTTTTCTCTACGAGACCCCTTGCATTGGACTGTTAACACAGGCTAGATTAAACTTCAAGACTTGGATGTGATTTTTTGATTATTATTATTATTATTATTATTATTACCATAATCGTTATCATCGTCGTCGAGCAAAGCCTCTTCTCTACGCGACCCTTTGCATTTCACTGTTGGAGGTCGTGGTGGCGCAGCGATCAAGCTGTTGGCCTCTCACCAAGGTGGACCGGCTTCGATTCCCGGTCAATGCTTGTGAGATTTTCGATGTGAAATGCCATGTCCTGTGGTTCGGATTCCACGTAAAAAGGAGTTCCCGTGGCTCATGATCGCACGATTAACGGTCACGTAAAACTACAAGCTTCCTTTCATTTGACTGTTGACACAGGCTAGATTAAACATCAAGACATGGATGTGATTATGTGGAAAGATATTAAGGTACGAGTGATGCTTGGTATTGCCAAACAGGGCTCAGCTAGTGCCTGTGGATGCCGTGAAGGTTCTAATTCTAGGGTCATTGCTGTAGTTCAGACTCAGTGAGGAAAGTAATAGCAAACTACCTCACCTTGCTTGATATGCTTCATTATAGTGCTGTCTTGGATTTTTGTGGATATAGGTAGGTACCAATACTTCAGCATATTTTAGTGGCTTCAAGAATCGACATGATGGAATGTGATCTCTTGGCAAAGAGAGGTTAGTTGGAAGCATAAGGTGTCTAAAAAGAAAGCAATAGAAAAAAACAGATAAAATTATGCCAGTGACAAAGAAGAAAATTAAAATCAAAATGCAAATCAAATTTAAATAACATTAAACGAATATAAATCATATAAATACGTTAACTTACATGAGGTTAGGACAATGTTACATTCATAAAATTATTTGTCTATTGTTTAACATTTTATGGGCGTAGCAAAGTTCAAAACTCAAAATGATGGTGGTAGGAAATTAAAAAACGTCAGAGCTAGTTCTGGAAAAGGGCGTGGATACGAATGGACCGTTACTGTGAAAAGATGAACTTATTGGAAGATGAAAACGTACAAAGTGGAAAAATTAAAATTAGAACATGTAATGAAAAACAATTATTAGGGGACTGTAATAGCAGCGATAGTGATTAATAAAAGTATGTAATGAAGTATAAAATATTTGTAATAGATAAAATTATATTAAAAAACATTGAAGGTGTTTTAATATTGTATTTAACAGTTAAGTTATCTGTGCGAGTGTCAAATAAGATATTGGTGTTTCATATCTACCATTTCAAGCTTCAATACGGAACTATTATTTGTCACAAGCACCTGCAAGCTGATCACCGTCACCTTCTATTTTATTTCATTTTATTCTCTCCTTATAACCTAAATTTTATGGTGCACCATATTAGATTTAAATACGTATCTTATTACTGTGCTACGCTTTGTTTTGTGTTTTTCAATAGCTGATGAAGGGGATAAAATGTAATTAATTCTCGAAACATGTACTGAAAACAAGTTTAATAATTAATTTTTTCTTTATAGTATTGAATCTGGCGGATGTACTTTTCTTGTTAATAACTATATTAGATACGGTCAAAAATTCTGTAATATTCAGAGAGAGAACTGTGAAATAATTTTAAAATCACTCCCCTACAGAAATGATAAGTAGAATAAACTTAGGAGCTGTGCCCTCTGCCACGAGATATATGCTGGTAAAAGGGGGGAGAGAGAGAGAGAGGGGGAGGGGGTGAGAGGACAGGGAAGCATTAGAAAGGGCCTTCCGACAAGATATTACTCCCGAGATCAACCGTCGGCTTAAGTGCACCGGGCTGATGACCTGAGGGGCATACAAAAAAAAAATGAAGATAACCCCACAGCTAGCCTAAGATGTTACGAAAGGGCGAATAAAATATACTAGATATACCTACGTAAAACCGGGTGAGTTAGCCGTGGTGGTTACGGCATGATTGATGGCAGTCGCTCACATCCGGGAGGCGAGGAGGTTCGAATCCCCCCGCCGGCAACCTTGAAGATGGTCTTCTGTGGTTTCCCATCTTCCTTCCAGGCAAATGCCGGGGTTGGTCCCTAACTATAGGCCACAGCCGCTACCTTCCAACTCCTCGTCCTTACATTCCAACTTCCCTCCTTCCCTCCCCAACGGTACTTGTAGCTCACCCATTGGGTGTCCGTCTCGAAGCAGCTACAAAACTGGCGAGCCGAACATGTCCTCGGACACTCCCGGCACTAAAAGCCATACGCTAAAAAAAAAAAAAAAAAAAAAAAAAAAAACCTACGTAAAAGTTGTTGTTTGAGTCTTCAGTCTTTTGACTGTTTTGTTGCAGCTCTCCATGACTCCCTGTCCTGAGCTAATCGTTTCATCTCTACACAGCTACCACACCCTACATCCGAGGCAAACTGTTTAACATATTCTAATATTCTAACCTTGGTCTACCCCTACAGTTCTGGTCTTCTATCCTTCCTTCCATAAATAAGCTTGCTATTCCTGGGTGTCTTAGTATGTGTCCTACCAACCTATCTCTTCCCATCATTAGCAGTCGCCAGAAACATCTCTCCTCTCCCACTACTCTTAATACCTCTTAGTTTGTAACCCTATCTACCCATCTGATCTTCATCATTCTCCTGTAAAACCACGCTCCAGACAAAGGTTTTCAAAAGTGACTTCCTAATACCTAAATCAACGGACTCCTTATTTGTAGAAATGCTTTCCTTGCCTGAGCCAACCTACTTTATATATCCTATTTGCTTCGTCCATCACTGGTTATTTTGCTTCCTAAGTAACAGAACTCTCCTACTTCCATCAGCTTTTCACCTGCCAATTTGATGTCCATAGAGGTTTCTGATTTATTTCGGCTGCATTCCAGTATTTTTGTTTTACATTTATTAATTTTCATCATGTATTCTTCCGTAAGACGGAGTCCATACCATTCAAAAACGTAAAAGTATAACCTAAAAATTCCAAGAAGCTATTCGTATTTACGGTAGTAACGGCAACTACATTCTCCACACTCCCGAAGGTTACGAAGAACTTTACGCCGAGAGAATAACAACTACTGTAGCTTTATAAGGGGGAGAAACAGCTAGGTCATCTGCCCCTAAAGACCGAGGTATCAGAAAATAACATGAAACTGGCCGTTCGGCCGGAGCTACCGACCCTCGTTTTTAAACGTAGTGACGTATTAGAATGTCAATTCAAATCTATTCTTGGGGTTTGCATTAAACTTCATACAGACCTCGATATTTATCGATCTTTCTTTGACGTTCTCGTAAATTCCTGTCTTCCTAGGAATTACGAGTGCCTTTCAAAATAGCGTTTTTGGTAACGTGTAGTTAGAACCTAAGTTCAAACAGAAGGTAGCTCGTAATGGCGGCTTTTGACGGTTATTTCATCTTGCCATTAAAAAAACACGGCATGGCAGAGATTAGCTGCTATTAACACACGTATGAAAAAGGCCGTTCGAATCGCGAGAAATAAACCACACATTGGAAAATATGACCTGAGTGTTCAGATATACGGTATTTGCGGTGCAATTTTCAAATCATACACGCCAGGTCCTAGGCAACGGACGGTACTACAATGCCGCGGCCCGTTTCTAAGATACCTATCTATGTCGTTTTCTATAGCTCGGTAAAATTTAACATTTCGCTTTTTAACGAAATATTCTTACGAGGCTTTAAATAAACCTTCGCTCTAGCCTTCCCTCTCATGATGGTGAGTTGAAATAGGCTGTAATTTGTATCCCAATCGCTTGGAGTTGGACGTAGTAAAGCGAGGAAGAGGCACAGTCCTTCGATATATGTTCTGCTAACCGAGAGCAAGATCTGATTTCTTCATTTCCTGGTTAAAATGAAATGGTTAGGTACTCATATGTCGATGGGACAGCTGCATCTAAGTTACCGGCTTCGAGGTAACTACCCTCTGGCTTAATCAGTCAAGATTTAGGGATTATAGGCAATACAACTTGACATGGATTCCTATATTTACTACTTTAAAGTGTGTGTGTGGTTGTGAGCTGTCTGATAACCTGTGTCATTGTAAAGGCCTCACTAGAGTATGGTTTAACAGGAGACAGATGCCACAAAGTAGCCTACTTGCATTTAGAAATATGCTTTTATTTATTTATTTATTTATTTATTTTACTAAGGTTATAACTAGAGAGTTTGAAGAAGGGGTAGATGACCTCGTAGTTCTGACCCATAAAACAACAATAACTACTACTACTAGAGTTTAAAGGGTCTGAATTTGGGGGAGAAATACACACGCAGTTTACAAACTAAGCTAGTAGGCTGCTTTGAAGCTGTAATTTATTATACAAGTAATGTTGTCTGATGACCTGCGTTATAGAGAGGCTGCTTAAAATGAGGCCACGGCCAACTCCTTCCCAAACCTCACCTGACTTACAAATAGCCTACACAGACACTGCAATAAAGCAGGTTATCATCACACACACACTACCTACCACACAGAGGGGAAAGGAAGGATGGGGGGGGGGCTTGGGAGGAGGGGGATGCAATACAAAGGGCCTTCCGACAAGATACTTCTTCGGAGGTCAACCATCGGCTTGAGCATTACTCAAGTGCACCAGGCTGATGTCCTGCCTTTTCAGTAGCGGGGGGGAATGCACACACTGTTTACAAACTAAGCTAGTAGGACTAATATCAGTTCTTAATCACCCTCTTTCACTAAATGGTTCATCCTTCTACTTAGTAATACATTTTCCCATTACATGTAGTTTCTTACTTTACACTTAACAATATTTACAGAAATGCACTTCATATAATTATCATATCAGTGTTCTTGGGACAAACAAACCACGACTAGAGAGGTATTCTCACACTTAGGACACCTTTTTAAAGGGCCTAAGCTTCCAAGGCTGATGGTTGTAGGTTCGTTACCTGGGAGGTACAGATGCAGGTTAAACCTCCTCCTCAACTGCCGCTTCAGAGGTTCACAGGCCTCTTCGGCCTCTTGTGGCAGAGGAACATCCGGAATGTTAACGTATTCATCTCACTCTTTCAGGACCAGGTTCGAATACCTAATCGGTATCTCTGCCTCTAAGGCAAGGGAAAGGATGGTGTTTGGTTGTCTTGTGGGCCTAATATTACCCTGTTCGAGATGCCAGACCCCACACAGGGCTAATTCACCTTCCAGAAGACTTTACGTTCATTCTTTTAGTACCCTACTAAGGGTTTCTCATCAAGGAGGAGGGCCCTAAGGAACAAGAGTAGCTCTAGATGAGGCTTTCTCGCCCTGCTCTGGAGACTGGGCCTTTCAGGAGGATACAGGACTATATTGTCCCGGAACTCCCTGGGGCTGTTCCCCAACTTAGGTCCTTAGTCCTGTAGGTCCTATCAGGCATTGTTGTGAGAGGCAGATTACTGTAGGACTCCTTCCCTCCGAAGAAATAAACCTGCAGGCCAAACGGCTCCGGCTTTCACGGGTATCAGGTCGGTTCCGGGAGGCTGTCCTCCTACTGGGGGGCTAGAGGAAGGATGAAGCTTCGGGCAGGTGAGCGGGGGTCTCTCCAGGGGACGTCGAGACGGCGCCGGACGCCCCTAAACGTCGGCAAGGAGAGGCGACCGGTAAAATGCTACCCGTCAATAGCACCTCAGCCAGGACGGCAGAATCTAAGAGGGAAACTTTTCTTTTGGGTACGGGGAAGCGCCAAACCTTTGGCTATCCCTTCCTATCCCGACAAGGATGCCTAGGCGTCCCCGAGGGCATACGGAGCACCTTAAAAGGGTTAGGAAGCACGTCCCCAACTTACCGTCACACGGAGTCCGACCTGCCGTTTATACTATACTTGAGAACCGGCCGAAATTTTGTTTAGTTTGGTATTGCCAAACAGGGCTCATCTAGTGCCTGTGGATGCCGTGAAGGTTCTAATTCTAGGGTCATTGCTTTTGTTATGACTCAGTGTGGAAAGCAATAGCAAACTACCTCACCTTGCATGATATACTTCATTATAGTGCTGTCTTGGATTTTTGTGGATATAGGTACGGTACTGGTTGGGGAACCGACCAACCTCACGCCGACTACCTAATTACTCAGCTTCGAGAGGACATTTGAGTAGTTGTCTGACAGTGAGGCAGCGCCCCGAACACGAAAACCAAGATTAACGGCCGAGGGGACCCGATGCGCTGATCACGCGTCATTCCAATATCGGCAGGCCAAATGGCTGGGCAGTGGTCACTTGGTCGGCCCAGGCTCTTAATGGGCTGTATAGTGCCAGAGGTTGTTTTTATACCTTGTGTGACATGGAAGTTGACAGAACAGTCTACACGGCAACGGTAGTGTGGCTTGGTATCGTCTTAATAGCTGGATATGCCTCTGTTTCCACATTAGGCGGGGTTCCCCTGACTTGGGTACTCTAGCTAGAAAAAGAGGGGAGAATTAACAGGGTCCTATACATCACGTTAGGTCTAATTGACAAATAGGACCGGACCCAGAATTGCTACAAAGAGATTTCTTAGTTTATGTGGCAAACTGTAAAAGAACGTAGCTACCCATATTCATCATAGGGCTGAACTTTGAACGCTTCAGCAGAGACAATTTCTCTTAGGGATGAAGGTTTGTTGTCCTCCCTTTCAAAGGACTCGTAATGGTCTCGGGTAATTACCACCATGATTATTATTATTATTATTATTATTATTAATATTATGGAAGATGCTTAAGGTATATTTGATAGGGTCAAAAATTCTGTAATATACAGAGAGAGAACTGTGAAATAATTTTAATATCACTCCCCTACAGTAATGATATGTAGAATAAACTTAAGAGCAGTGCCCACTGCCACGAGAAATACGCTGGTAATTAATAAATATGATTTATCCTGCCTACAGTAGATTAAATAACATTATTTTAAGCTTGGAAGCAGTAATTTATTATGAGAGGGGCATCGACTTACGAGGCCGATTAGCCCCTTAAACTAGGCTGTGTAAGTAATTTTCTCTGATAACCTGTGTTATTGTGACGGTGCTTAACGTGAGGCCATTGCCGTCTCCTTCCGAATCCTCACCTGACTTACAAATACTCGGCAATAAAGCAGGTTATCATCACTCACACAAACAAAACTTACTACACAGAGGGGAAAGGAAAACGGTTGAGAGGACAGGGAAGCATTACAAAGGGCCTTCCGACAAGATACTACTCCCGAGGTCAACCGTCGGCTTGAGCATTAGGCTACTCGAGTGCACTGGGCTGAAGACCTGAGGGGCTTAAAAAAAATTAAGATAACCCCACAGCTAGCCTGAGATGTTACTAAAGAGCGAATAAAATATACTAGAAATAATACTTTTACCGGTACGTAAAAGTATAACTATAAATTCCCAGAAGCTATTCGTATTTACGTTCGTAACGGCAACTACATTCTCCAGGAACTTTACGCCGAGGGATTAACAATTATTGTAGCATTATAAGGGGGAGGAACAGCTACGTCATCAGCCCCTAAAGAGCGAGGTATCAGAAAATAACATGAAACTCGCCGTTCGGCCGGAGCTACCGACCCTCGTTTTAAAGCAGTGACGTATTAGAATGCCAATTCATATCTATTCTTGGGGTTTGCATTCAACTATATACGGGGGCGTGGTGGCTCAGCGGTCTAGCTGTATGTCTCTCACCAAGGCGGTCCGGGTTCGATTCCCGGTCACTGCATGTGAGATTTTCAAAATGAAATGTCATGTCCTGTGGTTCGGATTCCACGTAAAAAGGAGGTCCCGTGGCTCATAATCACAAGATTCACGGTCACGTAAAACTACAATTTTCCTTCCTTCTTCCTTTCAACTTTATACACACCTCCATATTCATCGATCTTTCTTTGACGTTCTCGTAAATTCCCGTCTTCTTAGGAAATACGAGTGCCTTTCAAAATGGCGTTTTCGGTAGCGTGTAGTTCGAACCAAAGTTCAAACAGAAGGTTGCTCGTAATGGCGGCCTGTGACGGTTATTTCATCTTGCCATTAAAAAACCACGGCATGGCAGAGATTAACTGCTATTAACACACGTATGAAAAAGGCCATTCAAATCGCGAGAAATAAACCACATATAACTATTGGAAAATAAGACCAGAGTGCTCAGATGTACGATATTTGCGGGGACAATAATTTTCAAATCCTACATGCCAGGTCCTAGGCAACGGACGGTACTACAATGCCGCGGTCCGTTTATAAGATACCTATCTATGTCGTTTTCTCTAGCTCGGCAAATAATTAACATTTCGCTTGTTAACGAATTATTCTTACGAGGCTTTAAATAAACCTTCGATCTAGCCATCTCTCTCATGTTGGTGAGTTGAAATAGGCTGTAATTTGTATCACAATCGCTTAGATTTGGACGTAGTAAAGCGAGGAGGAGGCACAGGCCCTCCCATATGTTCTGCTAACCGAGAGCAAGATCTGATTTCTACTTTTCCTGGTTAGGTCCTCACTATGTACTGTACTTGTAGGTTATGTTGATTGGGACAGCTGCATCTAAGTTACTGGCTTCGAGGCTACCACTCTCTTGCTAAATCAGTCAAGATTCCACTTGACATGGATTCCTATATTTACTATATAAAAGTGTGTGTATGGTTGTGAGCTGTCTGATAACCTGTGTCATGGTGAAGGCTTCACCAGATTATGGTATAACAGGAGACAGGTGCCACAAAGTAGCTTACTTTCATTTAGAAATATGCTTTTATTTATTTATTTATTTATTTATATTACTAAGGTTATAACTAGAGAGTTTGATGAAGGGGCAAATCTCCTCGTAGGTCTTTCCCTTAAAACAACAATAACTACTACTACTACTAGAGTTTAAAGGGGATGAATTTGGCGTAGAAATACACACAATGTTAACAAGCTAAGCTAGTAGGCTGCTCTGAAGCTGTAATTTATTATACAAGTAAAGTTGTCTGATAACCTGCGTTATCGAGAGGGTGCTCAAAATGAGGCCACGGCCACCTCCTACCCAAACCTCACCTGACTTACAAATAGCCTACACAGACACTGTAATAAAGCAGGTTATCATCACACACACAATACCTACTACACAGAGGGGAAAGGAAGGAGGGGAGGGGCTTGAGAGGAGAGGGAAGTAGTGTGTTTTGATCGGTTCTGGCCCCTCCACCTCCACACAAGATGGCGGTGGTGCGATATCTCTCGAACTTATGGTCGGATTTTGACAAATGAGGTGTCATTGAACTCGGGCTGACACCCCCTTTCCAATGGACAACATATTTCAACCCCAAAAATAAAACCTACCCCTACTAGAGGGTGAAATTGAATTTTTTAGAGAATCTCTCTTTCCAATTGCAACATGTGAGAGTTTGAATGCCGATATGGAATGTAACGTTGTTCTGCAAACCAATAATCAAAGAGGGGCATGTTAGGCCTTGAGGTGAGAGCCCCTGTTATTGTTGACGAGCCCCCTGCTGTCGGGCCCGTGTTGATGGGTTATTGTTGACAGGTCCTTGTGGACGAGTCCTTGTGGACAAGTCCTTGTGGACAGGTCCTTGTGGACGAGTCCTTGTGGACAAGTCTGTGTGGACAGGTCCTTGTGGACAAGTCCTTGTGGACGAGTCCTTGTCCCTTTGCACTGATCCCTTTGGACGGGTCCCTTTGGCCTGGTTCCTACGGACTAGCCCATGAATTTATTTAAATTATGTTAAAGGGCCTAACTACATTTGTGTGTGTGTTGAATTGACGTTGTTCACTAATCCCCCACTACTATAATGGGATAACGATATGAAAGGAAAGTGACGAAATACATGTGAACATACAAGGGATCTAACTTGGTGGATGGATGTGTTCTAACAAGTCATTTGTAGTTGAAAGAGAATAATACATGTTCTTAAGATGTTAAAACTGAGGAGATGGCACGTGCAGTAAGACGTCTTGTTACTTCCTGTGTCATATTACATACATGACAGAGAGCGCGCAGATCTGTTGCTATGACTAACACTGCAGTAATTTGAAACCGCAAGTGTTCATTAAGACAATGGATGATGATCATGCAAAGTTAGCAGTTATTGGATATTACGCAGGTGTTCCTTCCGGTGTCATGTTGCTGACATACCAGAGAGCGCACACTGCTGTTGCTATGACTGACGCTGCAGTAATTTGAAACCCCATATGTTGATTAAGACAATGGGTGATGATCATGCAAAGTCAGCAGTCATTGAATACCACACAGGTGTTCCTAGTGTACTTTGGACTCTCAACTGTATTGGGAAAAGAATTGCAATGATCTGCAAAAAACTGCTGACACGAGCGATGAGAGTTTATATAAGAGGGGTGTCATATATCTCCCTACTGTCAGTCTTTATTACTCGCTTTGAGTGAACAGTGCTCTATTACTGCTCAAGAGTTGTAAAAAAAAGCCGTTTTGGTAGAAAATCATTAAATTATTTTGCAAAGTAAGTACTTATTATTAATGGAATGTAGTCTTTTATTACTAATTGATGTTGAAGTTATTGATTGGAATGTATTTATTGATTGATTGATTGATTGATTTGTTTGCAGATAATTGGGTACCTGTAGGTTACCAGATTCCTACAATCTGTTCATTCAGTGGCATCAGTTGATCAATTATAAAATGGTAAGTGCCCCCCTCTAATAACTTTTAAACAGTTAGAGTGATATTTTCCAATGTTCACCACTACATGTCAGTGAAAATGGTATATTTGGCAGTCAAACGTTGGAACTACTTGACCATGGTGTGTAAAGCTAATTTTGTAGGTTAGATTTTGATTACCGCTCTATTAAGTCTGAATGTTCATTGCTAGGTGTCAGTGTCAGAGGGAATATTTAAAGACTTAACCTCAGTTCACCTAACATAACCTAACTTTACCTAACTTAACCTTAGCATGTGACATGTTTTACAATTTTAAACTTGTTTTAAGACTGGCTATGACGTCACACTTACCTCACTTAACTGGCGATCGCTGGTTTCTATCACGTGACATGTTCTACAAGTTTAGACTTGTTTTAAGACTGGCTATGACGTCACACTTAGCTCACTTAACTAACGATCGCCGGTTTCAATCACGTGATATGTTCTACAAGTTTAGACTTGTTTTAAGACTGGCTATGACGCCATACTTAGCTCACTTAACTGGCGACCGCTGGTTTCTACCGCTCTATCAAGTTCTAATGTTCACTGCTAGGTGTCAGTGACAGTGGTATATAGTAACCCTCAGTTAGAACTACATAAAGTTAGACTTGCTAGGAGTTCACAGATCGATTTAAATACCCTGCTATAACCATTGACTGGAATATAATTAAACTATTTATATTGTAAATTTTGTTTTATCTTTTACTAACATTGATGATTTCTTTCTTTTATAGATAACTTGGAAAGTAATCATCATGTTCAAGTGTGGTGACTGTAAGAAACAGTTCTCAAGACCTGACAACCTTCAACGTCATGCAAGTACAAAACATAATCAGAGAATGTTTGTGTGCAGTCATTGTGCTACCACATTTAACAGACAAGATAGTCTTACACGACATGTAAATTTAATGCATGTCAGTTCAGCACCATTTTCGTGTTCAGTTTGCGAACTTGGTTTTTCTGTTGTAAAGCGATATCAATCCCACAAGGTTGAAGTGCATGGAGAACAACAGGAATTGTAATCTGTAAAACCATCAACTAGCACGGAACCTTTAAATGAATGTGATGCTCAAAAGCGTAAACGTTCTCAAGATTGTGAAAATAGTTGTGCAACAAAAAGAAAAAAGAATGGTGAACCTTCAATAACACATTGTGATGTATGTAATATTGATATACCTTCTTCAATCATTCATGGACATTTACGCAGTATTCAACATAAAAATAACACTTGCCATGAAAGAAATTCTGGAAATGTTCAACAAATTGGTAGTGCATTTAAAAGTCGAATTGCTAGTTATAGACTTCATAGTGAAGAAAAAACTCAAAGTATTGAATCATTTTTAAAAAATGTTCAACCTACTGTGTTTGGCTTAGTAGAAAATGTTTTATTAGAGCATAAAACAATTAAAATGAATTTTGAACTTTTTGGCCTCTATGTAAAAACTGGGAGCGAAGGTGAAATTACAGATATCAAATCCTTTAATACAAAAAACATAATTGTTAGCGAATCAACTAATATTAGTGATATATACCAAAATATTTCAAGTGCTATTATTGTGAAGAGTGAAGAGTTCCAGGAAAGGGAGTCAGGCTGGGCGTTAGTTGAAGTACTTATTTAGAAACCAACTTGAATAAATATAATCCCCTTCGAGCATCATCATACGTTGATTTGCCAGGATGGATCAAACGTAAGCACGCTTGTGTAAACGTTATGAATAATGATGACGCATGCTTTGCATGGGCTGTAACCTCAGCTCTCCATCCAGCAGTGGGACATGTGGAGAGAACGTCATCTTATCCTCACTATTCTTCAGTGTTAGATTTAAAAGAAATAGAATTTCCAATGGCGATAAAAGACATTCAACGTTTTGAAGAGCTGAACAATGTAAGTATTAATGTTTATGAAATTGAAAATAAGAGTATAGTAGGCCCTCTATATTATACTAAGGAAAAAAGGATGCTCATGTAAATTTACTATACATAACCGAAGGTGAAAACGCCCACTATTGTTGGATAAAACATTTCAGTAGACTTGTTGGTAGTCAGCTATCAAAAGGTGAATCTAAGAAGTGGTTGTGTGATGGCTGTTTGCTATATTTCAGAAAAGAGGACCAACTAACTCAACATCAAAAATGGGGGTGTAATCATGTTCGTACGGTATTACCGACTCCTAAAAATAACATTCTAAAATTTAAGGATTATGAGAAACAGCTTCGAGTACCATTTGTTATATATGCTGACTTCGAGGCTTTGCTAAAACCATTTAATACATGTTCATCAAATCCAGCCCAACCTTTCACCAACACAACTCACATTCATGAACCTTTTAGCTTTGCATATTATATTAAATGTAGTTATGATGACTCTTTAAATAAGTTTGAGCTCTATAGAGGACCTGATGCACCTAAAGTTTTTATGGAAAGGCTTGAGAAAGATGCCATTCGTATATCCTCTATTTTAAATACGATCATTCCAATGGAGTCACTAACTTCCTCAGAGCAAATGAATTTTGAAACTGAAACTAATTGTTTTATATGTGGTGAATGTTTATATTCAGACAGGGTTCGCGATCATGACCATTTAACAGGAAAATATCGTGGTGCTGCTCACCAAGAATGTAATTTAAATTATAGAGTAAGTAAATTCATTCCGGTCATTCTACACAACGGTAGCAAATACGATAACCACTTTATCGTTAAAGAATTTGGAGCTTCAGATGTGAAAATTGATGTGATTGCGAATAATAAGGAACAATACATATCGTTCACAAAATACATCAAAACTAGCAATAAAAAACCCATTAAACTGCGATTTTTAGATTCATTCCGCTTTATGCCGAGTAGTCTTGATAAGCTGGCTAGTGATTTAAAATCAGATCAGTTTCATGAAATTCATCGTGTCTTTCCTAAAGAAGATGATTTTAATTTGATTCGTCAAAAGGGCATATTCCCTTATGAATATATTAACTGTGTGGAACGTCTTGAGGAGTGTTGTTTACCACCGAAAGATGCATTTTACATTTCCTTAAACACAAGTCATATCACTGATCAGGAATATTTACATGCACAACGTGTATGGGCACAGTTTGACATTCAAACTTTAGGAGAATTTTCAGACATATATTAGAAGACAGATTGTTGTTATTAGCAGATATTTTTGAAAATTTTCGGAATGTTTGTATGAAAACTTATGACCTTGAACCTTGTCAGTATTGTACTGCTCCTGGGTTAAATTTCAGTTCAATGTTGAAAAAAACGAAAGTAAATTTAGAATTAATGACTGATATAGACATGATCAATTTTATAAAATCATCAATTCGAGGTGGATTAAGCCAATGTAGTGGACGGTACTCTAAAGCGAATAATAAATACATGCCTAGCTACAACCCTTGTGAAGAGTCAAAGTATATTGTCTACCTCGATGCAAATAACCAATAAGGTTGGGCTATGAGTCAATATCTACCACTGAAAGATTTTCGCTGGCTGACACAACCTGAAATTGATGTCTTACATGTTGACACTCTTAATGATAACGATGATAAAGGATATATTTTAGAGGTAAATCTTGAGTACCCTAAAGAGTTACATGATGATCATAATGATTTACCATTTTGTCCTGAGAATATGAAATCTCCATACATCTCATCACGAACAAAAATGTTAATTGCTAATGTAAATGATAAATGTAAATATGTAATACATTATCAAAACTTGAAACAGTGTCTACAGCATGGATTAAAATTAACTAAAATTCATCGCGTATTGCAATTTCATCAGTCAGCATGGCTCAAACCGTATATTGATCTAAACAATAATTTAAGAACACAGTCAACAAACGCGTTTGAAAAGGATTTTTATAAACTCATGAATAATAGTGTTTTTGGAAAGACTATGGAGAATGTTGATAAACGAGTTGATGTAAAGCTGATAACAAAGTGGGAGAATGATGGTAAAAGGTATGGTGCGAGCAACTTAATAAGCAAGCCTAACTTTCATAGCTGTTCAATTATTCATGAGGATTTAGTTGTAATACAAATGAATCGTCTTAAAGTAACTTACAACAAACCCATATATGTGGGTTACACCATTCTGGAATTGTCAAAAACACTTATGTATGAATTTCACTATGATTATGTAAAGAAAAACTATCTTGATAATGCTAAATTACTCTACACAGACACAGATTCTTTTATTTATGAGTTTAAAACTGATGATTTTTATGATGATATCAAAACTGAGCTAAATAGGTTTGATACAAGTGACTATCCAGAGGATAATATTTACCATTTACCTCTAGTAAACAAAAAGGTTCTTGGGAAATTTAAGGATGAATGTGCTGGTGTTATTATAGACACCTTTGTAGGCACAAAATCTAAATCATACAGCTATATGACAATTGATGATGTAGTAGTAAAAAAATTAAAAGGAGTGAAAAAGAATGTTGTTAGTAAAGAGTTAGATATAAGTGATTATAAGAACTGTATAGTTAGTAACCCACCTGTATTATATAAGAAAATGTGTGTATTTAGAAGTAAAAATCATCAGCTACATACCAATTTGTTGAACAAAGTTGCTTTAAGTAATGAAGACAACAAACGATTCATTATACCCAACACATTTAATACTCTTGCTTGGGGAAACAGTCGTATTGACGACTATTACTTTACTTAAGTCTAATGATCACTATATTGTAATATTTGTAGTGTGTTTTATATTGTAATATTTTTTTGCAAAAACTGTAAGTAGAATGTATAATGTTAGGCTACAGTAGTTTAGTAAAAATAAGATAAGTAATACATTTTAGTGTAAAATGTTTGCTTTTGTATATTACGAAAAAGATTTTAAAAAATTTACTGAATGTGTGAACTAAACAAAGGGATTGTAAAAAATGTAAAGTGGAAATTGTAAATATCCATGTGTGAAAAAGTGAAATGGCTATCACCATTTTAAAATTAAAAAGACATTGTAATCTGGTAAACCTTGTTTTTTATTTCACAACAACAAAAATGTATAGCATGTGTAAACCAAACAAGGGAATGTAAAAAATGAAAAGTGGAAATTGTAAATATTCATGTGTGAAAAATGAAATGGCTATCACCATTTTTTAAAAATTAAAAGATATAGTGATTTAGTGAACCATATTTATATTTCACAAGAAAATGTACAGAATGAGTGAACTAAACAAGGGGAATGTAAAAAAATGTAAAGTGGAAATTGTAAATATTCATGTGTGAAAAAATGAAAATGAAGAAATGACTATCACCATTTTTAGAATTAAAAGACATTGTGATCTGGTAAACCTTGTTTTTATTTCACAACAACAAAAATGTACAGAATGTTTAAACTTAACAAGGGGAATGTAAAAAAATGTAAAGTGGAAATTGTAAATATTCATGTGTGAAAAAAATGAAATGGCTATCAACATTTTTTAAAATAAAATACATTGTGATCTTGTAAACCTTGTTTTTATTTCACAACAAATAGAGCTTTACAAAAATAGAATACAAAGAAATACCAATTCCTCAATCCTTTTCAATGTCCATGTCCACTCATTATCAACTTTCCTTTTATAACACTAATCACAATGACGACTGCCAACCTCTCTCCCACTGAGACATCACAGAATGTCAAAAGTTGTTTAGCTTTTCAACGATACTTTATCCGCTACACGTCTTAATGCAGAATGACTGTGGTGATAAGAAAGGTGCATGCTTGATCCAAAGGATTAATAGGTATATCACTATGCTGCAAAGGTTCTTCAAGACAAGTTCCAGGACTACACAAATAATAACCAGGTAGGTAGATTTCGAAAGTCAAGTATTGAATTACTTTGTTAATGACGCCATTGCCAGTACAGGTCTGGCATATCCTTTTCCATCGATGGTAAAAAGGTTTGATCTTCCTCCTCCTCCTCTGTGGATGATGTTTGTTGTTGTTGCTTTTTTTCTTCATTACTCCCGTGGTATGAGGAAACAAAGTCTTTACACTGACTTTTATGACCATGATACAGTTTGACTAGCTGACAAGTAGCACACTGTCGCATAGAGGGTATTTTTGCCATAGCCACTTGCTTATGGTGATCATAATCTGTACATGGTTGCAATTCACTTAACACAGGGTCTTGAGTCCATGATTTTGGTACATGTTGCCAGATTTCTTTCACTGCATTTGCTGCGACATAATAAATGAATGATTTTGGAAGAGCCAATAATTCTTCTTTAGTAAAACTGTCTAGTTTCTTTTTACACACAAAGAACTTTCCAATCGCTTTATCGGTAGCATCCCCTTTCTCCATGGTATCACGTTGATGTTTACACGTCGCTTGTAGAAATCTCACTGGTGTCATTCACAGGTAAACCTTTAGTTTTAATTTTATTTAACAACTCCCAGCAGGCATTGGTGGATAGCCAATGAAACAATTGCCACACCTGTGCCAAGGCTTTATGGGTAATATTGTCACAGGGGCAGCGATCCATGAGTGTTTGCAGCGATGGACAGCCCATGTCCATTAAATCGATACATTGACAGTAAGACGCTAAATATGGATGTAGCCATTGACGTTTTTCACTACCTTTCACAAATATTACATGGGCAGAAGACAAGTGGGCTTTCATGACCATGTCCAGGTGCTTATATGAAATGGTTCCTCGCTTCCAGTCTAGTTGCATATGAGTTTCAATCCACTGGGTTTGTTTACGGTCTTTATCACACAACAAATCAAACGCATAAGGTGGTTTAAACACCAAATGAGTAGCTTGTGATATCCAAAAAGTGGAACAATCGATGATGGCCACTTCTTTAAATATAAATTTGTTATCTCCAATTTTAAACCCTTGACAGTCGACAATCAGTGTACGCAACATGTTCACTCTTGTCTGGATCAAGTCCAACTGACCACAGACTGACAATTGTTCAGTAAGGTGTACCCATGTCATTTACTTACATTCCATTCTAGTAAAAGAAAAGAAAAACATCGAGTAGTCACTATAGAGGTTAGGATATGACAGGGGGGGGGGGGGCATAAGAAATAATAATATAACAACAACAACCAATTTTTTTATTTCATTATTTTATTAGCATAACAAGTTTTACATTCTTTTTTCATTCTAGGATAGAGGCGGTACCATCTCATACAACAAAAAAGTCTTTTGTGTTTATAGTGTCCATAACACCGATGATATCCCAATGTCTCTAAACTGGATGTTTTTGACTGTGAGCTGGTCACTGAAGCACTGCCGGCACCATAAAGTCCACATGTATCATAACTTTTTTCATCACTCAGAGGCATGAGTGAGGGGTAACTTGAATGACAGGGTATATTACCCACTTCCATTCTGCACAGGTAGGGGCAGGCAGGTGACCAGCGCTGATGTTCCTGCATGGGTTCATCGCTCTCTTGCCATTGGTCTAAGATGATGGGACAAAACACACATTTCACTTCATCTCTTCTTTTTAAATAGTAGAATCCAGCGGCTGCTAAGGCTTGAGGGTTTATAAAAGGCACCGGCCACGTCGCAAAGGTCTTGAAACGTTGTTCCTCAGATTTTAAATTCATGGATGTAACTTCTCTTGAGGCTTGAAAGCAAGACATGACTGAGTGGTTTGATGTGTGTTGACCTGCTATTTATACACTTGTCACTTGGTTGGACAGTGGATAATAGTTGACTTGTTTGTGATGAATAATCAAACAGTAGGCCGTGGTATTGGCTGGAACATTGTCATGCGTTTCAAAATCTAGTCGAATGTCAATATTGGATGGTTTGACAGACTCTTCCAAGTAGGAACAGTCAAAGACAATCAGTGGCGCCCTTGTCTTAAAAGCTTGGAGTGACAACATTGGACAATTCTCTTTTTGATAATACGACCATCTAAATTTAGAAAACAAGTCGTACAGGGGGGCAAACTTATTTTTTGAAAAATCTAAATCCAGTCCTTCATAGGGAAACACAGCACCGTTGAGGAAAAGACGTGCATTTCTCAATTGCAGGTGATCAAATTGCGTGACATCTTTGGTTTGTTGATACTTGCGATTCGTTTGAAAACCCACAATCATGTAGAGAGGTCTCTCTGTATAGCGGGCTGTTTTTATAGACCAACTGTGTGTGTTGGTGGTGGGCAATAACGGGTACTCATGGAGTGCCCAGCTTCTAAATTCCATGGGTAGAGGTATATCTCTCTTTACCATTTTGAGTATGTCCAGTTTTTTGCTATCGTTAAGGGTCACATGAGGCACTTTCCATAGCAAGCGTTGTAGTTGAATTTTTGAATCAATGGGGGCATTGTCGACTCCCTTGAGTGCATTATTATCACTCCTGTCTCTCACTAGATAAAGCACTTGCCTTGCGTTGACCACAATGCGCTGGTGATCTTCAGCAGAGCCTAAAATCAGTTTAAGAGGTAAATATCCAGTGAAGGTGCCATCGGTGTGTACCATCCAGTCATTGGTCGAGTCAGGGCACCAACCCGCCATGCAAAGTGTTTTAGCTTCTTCCTCACTATAAGAGGGATATAGTTTCATGACACTGGAAATACCCACATTTCGAGTGCTATCCACCACGATATCGTTAATGACATAACGTACTTCAGAAAACAGGAAGGCGAAAGCATGGTTGGCTAACTTGGATGTAGTGGGTGTAGAACCATCGGCTTTGGTGAGCCGACCTTCAATCTGAATAACACTTTCATGCGGTAGAGTGTAAATATCTTGGTTGTTGATAACGAATTGAATTTCATCATTGTTATTGAGTCCAGGTGTTTGAGCTTGATAAGAATGCAGATCAATTCTTACCACTCCTGGTTGCTCCTCGATGTGGTTCGCTACCTCTAGAATAGAATTCATCGCGGGGGTTAATGTGGTAACCCAAATGCTGTAAAATCTGCTTGTTCTGAGATGTTAACGTGTATTCACGTGGTAAACAACTAACACCATTCCTAGACGGTGCTGTTGCTTTATATACAAACTTCATAGTGGTTTTAACACCGACTTGTAAGTCACTGGTGTGGTAGAATCTAGATCAATGAGTTGTTGCTCTCTATTGATCAGTCTTAATGTTATATTACTAATACCATCGACAGCCACAGAATGAAAAAGCACCACTGGAGGGTTTTCACGAATAATATAGCCATTGGGCGATGTTACAATAAAGTCATAAAGCGAATGCGACGGTTCTTGATTGGTGTACACTTGACTAATAATATTACACGTCACCGACACATGATGGTCCTCAATGAATTTCACTTCATGGTCTGATTCATGTTTTTTGTTGGGCTCTAACACACGTGGTTTAAATCCTAGTAATGGACCAATGGAATCGGGGTGAGTTTTAAAGTCAATTTTGAATGTAGAAAAATACTGCAGCGATGAGTGTTGGTATTTCCTACAAGTTCAAACTTGCGCGTTCCGTCGAGAAATGACTTTAAACCATATTCATTGATCAACACCACATAAATGTGTTCATAAATGTCATCTATCGTGTATCCACCAGAGTTCAGGGTGAGCACAGAATCATCATAGTAAAACTTGTTGTTCACATTTTCACGTATGTTGTATATTCGATTGTACGTTTCAAGAGAAACAAGTCCTAAACCATAAGGTTTTTCACTCAATTCGATAGGCGGGTAAAAGTCTAGACTCACTTCAGGTTCACGTCCATGCAGTGTAAACGTCTTACTTTCCGCCCACATACTGTTGACGTTTTTGCTTATGTTGCGTCTTATATAAAAAAATTAAACACAAACGTCCACACTGTTGGCTGTTAAACGTTTGCTCACGTTTCACATTATAATATATCTTGATCCTGTTTCCAAAATAGGCCACTAGTTCCATGGGCGGGGGCAAATTCCCAAAACTGTCAAAGTACCATACAGTAGATCCCTCTTTGACATAAGCTACATAATGTGTTCCAGGTCCTCGGTGATCATCCAAACTGACAACAGCACATTCATGTTTCCCGGGTTGTGAGGGTAATTGGTTTCGCATAAACACACCTCGAAAATGAGAAAGCTTCAGTTGTTTAGCATAGCTTTCCACTTGCTGATGCGTCAGGGCATGTCTTGCTATGGCTGAGGTTAAAGATGTTTTTATTTTATTTCGAAAAGGTGAAATTCCAAATCCTTGTTGATAAAAGGCTGGCTTCAAATTGACATTTCTAGCCCCCATAGCAATGGCCTCCATTGTTTCATTGTGTCGCTGACTTTCATTGAGTTGTTGCTTGCCCTGTTGCACGGCTTTAATGGTTTTTGCCACTGCACTGGCGCCGCCTAAAAGTGAACCTAGAGCAGCCAGAGTAGCGAATAATGCAGGTAAAAATCCCGCTCGTTTGGGGACGGGGATCACTCGCCCTTGTTTTGAACCCTGTCGCTGACGTTTTGGAATAACATGTCTCTGTGCTACTCAAAGAGCTTTCCTTATGGTCAACACATTATTTTTTCTTTTTTTCTTTCGCAAGGGCTTGTCCACGAATGTCATAAGCCCAGGCTTTGCCAAGGACAGGCTCATATTTTTAGTCTTTCTCACCACATATCTTTGTTTCACCATGATGATGATGACCAACAACCTTTCACAAGAAAGTTTAAGTCACAACTAACATCAGATTGTTATTCCATGGCTGTATATTCCAATTCTACATAAAGTGGGAAATCATTTATGGTTTTTCCAGCTTGCTTTTCATTCCATGTCAACAGGAGATGAAAGGATAATTCGTCTCCTGCATTGACCATTTCATGGTTATGGACCAACATCCTATGACCATTTATCTCTATTTGTAAATGGTTCTCATCAGGTATGGCATATTTGATGTGAATGGTTCCATTATAGTGTAGTCGATAGTGGCTTAAACCCGAAGCAAGCACATAGGTCAAGTGCTGGTCATGAACTAGCGGTATATGGTTTCTCTCATTCACAGGTTTTACATTTGTCAGATGCACTAAAAATACAGATGGGATAAATTTATAAAGACGTTTCATTTCATAGGTCACGTATCGCTTGGTACAGACATCATCATCTTCTTGTGGATCTTCCACGTGAATAATGAGGTGATGATTAGCGCTATAGCCATTCACCGTAAGCTGAGGCACTTTATCATAAAACTCATACACCTTGTTATCCACATACTTTTTTGTAGTAACGTCTGTAGACACTTGAGGATGTTTTACATGAGTTAACCGCTTTCCTTTAAAGTCATAATCTCCTTGTTTTGTGCGTGGCACTACTGACCTATCCACATAGTGTTTATTAGCAGGATCTGTTTCTTGTTTAGGATCATGTATGGGAACAGACCTAGCTTTGACCATCAACGCACGTCCAAAGACATCCATCGTCAACCTGTAGTACGAGTCTACTGTTTCTATGACAAGGCTCGGTGCGATGTATATAGACAGCCTGCTAGCCTCTCTAAGCCTTAGTTGAAATGAAGCTAATTAAGCAGCAAGAGTCATTCCCCGTGAGGGACATGGTTTCCCATCTCTGCCCCACATCACGTGAACAACGCCATGGTTCACTGTTTCCATCTTCCTTTCGCTGCATCATTGTGGGACCTTCCGGCTGTGGAAAGACCAATCTTTTGCTGACACTTATTACAGCGCCCAATGGTCTGTGTTTTCAAAATATTTATTTTTTCGCAAAATCTCTCTACTAACCCCTCTACGTGTTTCTGGATCAAGTCATGTCTGGATTAAAAAATGAGAATATGGGGTATTTTACATTTTCCACGCAAGAAAATGTTATTTCACCTAATGAGGTAAAGCCTGATTCACTCATGATTTTCGATGATGTATCCACTGAACGACAAGGTATCATTCAAAGCTATTTCAGCATGGGTCGACACAAACATATCGATTGCTTCTATCTTGGACAAACGTATTCTAAAATGTCCAAACAGTTGATTCGTGACAATGCCAATGTCATTGTTTTATTTCGCCAGGACGAGAGGAACAGTCGTTACATTTATAATGAACATGTGAATCCGGATATGACCTTTCAAATGTTTACAGAATTGTGTGGCAAGTGCTGGAACACACAACGTCATGCCTGTTTAGTGATTGACAAACAAAGTGAACTCAACCAAGGGCGGTATCGCTTAGGGTTTGATCATTTTATTGCTATTTAAGGCACTGTATCATTCCCTCTCAAGTCATTTGTCACGACATCATGGCGTTAGCAGAGAGTCAATTGAAAAAGCATATTATTAGAGCAAAAAATACTATTCGCCAAAAGTTTCGTCAATTGAAACGATCGCGTGCGGATCATGCTTTGTTTATTCAACAACATTTAGCACCTCCGCTAAAAGCCATGTTGAAACCCTCTTTCAAGCCATCTGAAACGCTACCTACCGTTTCACAAGCCAGTCAGACGCACCACGAGGACTCTGAGGAAGAGAAAGAGGAAGATGAAGAGGAACAGGAAGATTTAACTAGTGTTAGCGAAGTTGAGGATAATGAGGAACAAGTGTTTACGCCTCAAAAAAAGGCATCACCCCTTGCAGAGTTTTTAAGAAAAAGGAAATCCTTGGCCATGGTTGAAACCCCTTGCCCTTCCAGATCGTCTCCATTTTTACAACTCTTGGCCACCCCTCAACATAAAGCTCAACTGAAAAACATTTTAATAAAATATTATGGATCAACACTGGAACTCTATTTCACCAATCTATTTATTGGAAACACAGATACCACATATGGCGTTCGCTATGAGGATGATAGTTTTAAAATTGGTGATTCATCGATTAAATTTAGTCGTACTAAATCTGTCATTAAAAAGATCAACTATAAATTAACACCAGGACTGTTAAAGCTACTATTCTCTCGGACTCCCTCATCTCAAGATTATACGTCAGAGGACCTTAGTAAATATAAATCCATTTTATTGGATACCGATGCTCACAAAAGACAGTATGATCCCACTCAACAAGTGAATGCCAATATATCTCAAAAATATAAAACCATCATTGCAAAAATGTTCCCCACTAGTCAAAGTGGTCGTCGTAAAGTGTCCGCTTCAGGAGTGACATTTAAACCATTAAAACCCCTTGTGGATGTTACCTACTGGCACAATCCAAATAAACTCGTCCAACGACTACAGCTGTTGCATGCTTCACGCCAAGCCGGCCATACTGGTCACGATTGGGAAATTCAAGAAATTGAGGAAGAACTTCGAAATGCCAAAATTATTGTTTAAACCCTCACCCATTAAAATGGGTATTGCTCACGAGTTGCATCGTCCAGCTAGACGTCACTATCAGCGACTGAAGGTGATTTCACAGGGTGTGGATGAACTTTGGCAAGCAGACTTGGTTGAAATGATTTCCTATGCTAGCGTTAACGATGGTGTACGCTATATGTTGACGGTCATTGATGTTTATTCCAAAATGGCGTTTGTTGAACCTGTGCGTCGCAAGTCTAGTCCACTAGTTACCAAAGCCTATCAACATATTATTCAACAATCCAAACGTCAACCTCAGCTGCTACAAACCGATCAGGGAAAAGAATTTTTCAACAAAGATTTCTCCAGTTTTCTCAAATCTAAGGATATTCACAATTACACCACGTACAGCAATCTCAAAGCCAGCGTGGTCGAGCGGTTCAACCGAACATTGAAAACCCATATGTGGAAAGCGTTTACCGCTCAGGGCACGTATCGCTGGTTGGACTTGTTACCTGAGTTAGTGTCACGTTACAACGACACCAAACACAGAACCATTGGGACCAAGCCACGACTTGTAACAAAAAATATTCCACAACTGGATAAACTGTTTAACCCCATAAAAACAGCAGACCCTAAACGTCATCGCCTTAACATTGGGGACCATGTTCGTGTGAGCAAATTCAAGTCCGTCTTCGACAAGGGCTACACACCAAATTGGGGGACTGAACTATTTCGAATTCGTCAAGTCAACCTGAACAGTCCAGTCACCTATTTTCTCGAGGACCTCAACCATCAACCCATAAAAGGCAGGTTTTATCTTCAAGAACTTCAAAAGACAGCGTTTCCTAAACATTACCTTGTGGAAAAAGTGTTGAAACAAAAAGGAAATAAACTATATGTAAAATGGTTGGGATTTAGCTCAGCCTTTAATTCTTGGATTAATAAATTACATGTTGTGTGAACCTGTGTGTCTTGTATTTATTTATTTACTCATGTTGTACTTAACCTACAGTCCTATGTACAGTCCTCAGCTATACATGTATTATGAGCAATACATATTTCTTTCTCTCTTCACCTGTGTTCTCTCTTACACTAACCCCCCCCCTTCACCTCCCACCACTGTCAAAACAGGTTGTGACTTGTTAGCTCTTATCGTGCGCATGTACAGGTGAACACCTGTGTGTTAGATCATATTACACATGAACTCACACTTTCTCACGTATGAAGCAAAACAGGATGTGACTTGTTTCACAAGGAGGACGGTAATAAGGTCATTTCACACGTGTTCACATGTATTTCGTCACTTTCCTTTCATATCGTTATCCCATTATAGTAGTGGGGGATTAGTGAACAACGTCAATTCAACACACACACAAATGTAGTTAGGCCCTTTAACATAATTTAAATAAATTCATGGGCTAGTCCGTAGGAACCAGGCCAAAGGGACCCGTCCAAAGGGATCAGTGCAAAGGGACAAGGACTCGTCCACAAGGACTTGTCCACAAGGACCTGTCCACACAGACTTGTCCACAAGGACTCGTCCACAAGGACCTGTCCACAAGGACTTGTCCACAAGGACTCGTCCACAAGGACCTGTCAGCAATAACCCATCAACACGGGCCCGACAGCAGGGGGCTCGTCAACAATAACAGGGGCTCTCACCTCAAGGCCTAACATGCACCTCTTTGATTATTGGGTTGCAGAACAACGTTACATTCCATATCGGCATTCAAACTCTCACATGTTGCAATTGGAAAGAGAAATTCTCTAAAAAATTCAATTTCACCCTCTAGTAGGGGTAGGTTTTATTTTTGGGGTTGAAATATGTTGTCCATTGGAAAGAGGGTGTCAGCCCGAGTTCAATGACACCTCATTTGTCAAAATCCGACCATAAGTTCGAGAGATATCGCACCACCGCCATCTTGTGTGGAGGGTGTGGAGGTGGAGGGGCCAGAATCGATCAAAACACACTACTGAGGGATGCTATACAAAGGGCCTTCCGACAAGATACTACTTCGGAGGGCAACCGGCGGCTTGAGCATTACTCAAGTGCAGCAGGCTGTTGACCTGCCTTTTCAGTAGCGGGGGGGAGTCGGAATGCACACACTGGGGAAGAGGATACACGTTGAAATGGGATCACACGGGCGAAGCCGCTGGAGCATTTCCATCAGCATATATTTTCCTGACGTCGAGATTGCATTTAAGATAATAATAATAATAATAATAATAATAATAAGATAAGCTTCACAAAGGCGAAGCCGCTTGAGATTTTACATCACCTTTATTCATAATAATTTCAACTCTCCAATACGTTTCTTGCTTCTAATTTTGAATCAACGACCTCACAGCTGATCGCAACACTCTGCCAGTGCTGCAAAACCTCTGTTTTTGGTACTTCTAAAGCTGAAGCCGAAGTTAGGGCTGAGTATTCTTCCTTTTATATTTCCCTCCTAAATATCGTCGTTTTTGTAGAGAACAGGCTATTCCCTGTCGCTATAGGATTAGGATATTAAGATTATGATAGAGAATTTTTTCTCGCATATTGGCAGAACCGATATAATTAAAACATATAATGGCGCCCGTTTGTCACGACTGGTAAAACGGACGATCCTTTTTAAACCAAATATCCGAGCCTAGATTGGAGGCTAATAAACGAGGGGATAACCGATCTCATCGCGAGTGACTCCCCAGCTCGATCCTCTGCCGGGTGTCGTACGAACGTAGTTTGCTACTAATTGAGGTAACTGCGAGGCCATCTGCCCCTAGGTACTGCACCCGAATTCCGCATAGCCATAGCCTATATCCGCTGAGATGATAAGGATTGTAGGGAGGTCGATATCCAGCCAGATAAACCAGCACTACCCTACTAGCATAATGACTAGGAAACTCTCGATACATACCGGCCATGCAACAATACTACTGATTAGTTACTCATTTTCTAGAAATAAAATACCCATAACAAGATGGTAGGACGAGAATCTCGGATCTCGGGCGTGAACGGTGAAAGTTGAGACTACGAGAATTCTAGTAACTAATTCGCAGTATTATCGCATGTCGATTGCAAAATGAAAAGGTGATCAGATTTATAAAAAACGAACAGGCAAACAAAAATAGTGCCTGGGATTTATTACTAAAAAATTACAGAACAATAAACTCCCTATCACCAATACAAATAAAATCAAGTTAAAATAAATTATCTCACACGTCAGATAGTCCTTCTATCTGTGGTATAAATGTTCATAAACAATGTCATTACATAAATGTAAATTATTTGAGAAATTACTGAAATGTTTACGCATTTAATAATCTCCCTGTGACTCTGTCACTGAAGCAATCTGATCAGCATCAGCTGTTCAAGCATCAAATTTTAAAATAACAATGTAAAAACTCTAAATTATACACATACGTGAGTAAAACGTGAATATATAAAATAATAATAATAATAGTAGTTAAATATAAGTGAAATATTTACATTATATACAATTTTCCATGTTTAACACGGTATTAAAAATACTATTTGCACTCTCAGTCGCGATCTGACAGTCTTCTAGTGTCTCTGTTTTAAAAACAGTTTTATGAACAATGTTTCAGACAACAATGAATTCTCAGGTATCTCTGGTAACTTGTCATAATAAGTAAAGCTTGTATATCGAACACTGAAGCTAAATATAGCTTAGAATTTGTCGTGTCAATGAATAAAATCCAATAAGATAAAGAGCGATGCGAAACTACTTAAAAAACCTCTAAAAACTTCGTGGATTATATACTGATACTCTCTGACATGAACAATACAAATATAAACAATTATGTCAGCGCTTTTTACACATACTGTAACAATTCGTTGCTCCACAAGGCAATACATTTCCTTGTCTCGTAACACGGTGAACAATATCCATAAATAGCGTCTGCTACGCTCCAAACATAATATACTTCTTTCCTTTCATTACTACCAACAATCTTCAATACTCCGCACGGCATTACTTCAATAAGAAACCCATCTTGCTACAGACTTGTAGAAGAATCAGTGACTTTACTAGGTAAATACGCAATTGTATACTACCGTTTAGAGTGCACTCCTAAATCCATCTCTCATCTAAATTATTTAACCTCGTGCATCTTTAATAACAGTTACATGTTTGTTCACTACAATTCACCTGATACAGTATTTCTTATTCCTTTCGATGGCGCTTTTCGTTTACTTAGTTCCATAATAGATTGTTTTTCCACGTTACCAAATATAAACAGTACTAACTCGAAGTTCGCTCGTCTGTAGTAGTTAATAAATATCAATACATATCCTCACGCATCTGGTGTACATTTAAATAAAATGAATTATTCATATTTAAGCTTGTTTTAAGACATACTAGACTTCAGGTAGACTAACAAATCTCCTGGTCTATCATTTCAGCTTAACAATGTTTCCAATAAAATTGTCAATAACTATAGGCATCATTTGACCTCAATTGTCACTAACATGATCCTATTTTATAGTGTACTTTCATAATAACAATAGACCAAGACTATATCAATGTCAAATAAATTGTATTCCGCAATTGGAATTTTATAACTTCCATATTGTTATAAATAAATGTTTCAGTTGTATTCTGACATAATAATGTCTGTTAAACAATGTTACAGCATTTCACAATAATGCTTTTCTTTATAATTATGCAATATAATTATACAAATGTGTTCTGTCGCTGTTAGGCATTTGTAACTTTCAATAACAATCCTAACGTTCAAAATGTTCTTACAATTGGGAAGTAATTTCAATGAAAAATGTTACTATCGAAGCATTTCCTTCGAAATATGTTGTTATCGAAGCATTCCCTTATAAAACGAGTTTCGTTCAAAAGTGAGCATGTTAAAACGATTCCTTCAAAATATCTAAGAAACGAAATATCTAAAGTCAAAAATGAATGCAATTACGTCTGAAACGACACACGTAGACGTATCAAAGAATTGCAATGAATCTCTAAAATTTAGCTACAATAACCATAGGATAAAGATAAGAATATCTACAATGAAGTTGGTCACTCCTCAATAATTTCAAATACTACTGAAAAACTACAGATCTGAGAGCATTCAGTTTTTCTACCTTTTTGATGGTTTCTGGTGTCGTGAACACCTTCAAAAGATGGATTCCATGTTCCGCTGGAACTGCGAGCGCTCGTCGTCTGCCTTGGAAACCAGTTTCTCTTGGGCGCGTGCGAGACAGCTCAGCGCTCCCCATCTACGTCGTGATACGAACACCTGCACTCCCGCTCGACTGTGACAGCTAATGGCAAGTCTTCTTGTTTCACGGTCAGTGACCTGGAAACTGCATCTCTTGGTCCAATCGACTGCTAGCGTTCGTCTTCTTCTTTTGTCCGTTTAACAGAGTGGCATCATCAATGTAGATCTGAATGTCCTGGGTTGACATCTCCTCCTGATGGTAATGGACATCTCGCTTGTAGTATTGGAAGTCATCTCGGAATACTGCATGTTGTTAAGCAGTTGTAGATTTATCGATTCCCGGTCTTCGAAGTCACTCTGTATCTCCAATCTATGGTATAGACTAAACTCCTTCCATTAGTTTAGTTGCTCATAATAATCTTCTCAGTAATCGTTGAATTAATTTGTCCTCCCTGACTCAGGATCATTACGGTCATCTTGACTATGATGTTGTAACGTAGAATATTTAATGTAGCAATGATATAGCTGTTGTAAGCAATGCTGTTGGTTATCGCTTCGCTGTAGGATAATGCTATTTAAGCGAAGTCTTCTCCTTATAATTGTGGTACAGAATAAATGCTGTTCTCATCAATATCTAGTGCATTTACACTTCACCGGCTCCTCGTATCTCTTCCTCGGCGAGTGATCGATCTCTAGACGGTACTGCCTCGTCTGTGCTCCGTGTTTCTTTTATCGTGGAAAATGTGCTCTGTTGGACGCATGACTGAATATGTCCGCTCGGTTCAAGAAGCTGAGTAAGAATCCTCGCTTCCCTCTCCTCGATAGCGCGCGTGCCAAAACTAGCCTGGACTGCTAGCCTCGCGCGGATGCATTTTAATAGAAATATACTCATAGTTTCTCTCCTAGCCAATAATTTATATTTCTATTCAACCAAATAAATTTCATATAGTATTCTACACCTGTAGAAGTGTTCATATCGTTGTATTTAAGCCATATTTATATAAAAGAGATTCCCACAAAATTTATGTGCCTCAATCTGATTGGCTGTTGAAATATCGTGATAGAAGCTCCTGGATCTAGCCTCTTATCAACGGGTCGTGTGCATAATTTGTTATTGTCGCCTTGACTAACCAAAACTGGTTTTCTGCTCGCTAACATGAAGCCTTGTACAATTTCCAGCCTCGAATGATCTAACACTTCCTTAGTTAAAATCTCATTCACCGGAATATTTCCAAATAATAATTCCATAAAATGCTCCAAAATTTTCCAAAATAGTTTCATTATGCATCATTCACTTCCCAAAATGCATATATAAATATTAAATTGTTTTAATTCCATATTTCCAATTTTTTCCTCCTATGATTCACAAGTCGGTTCGAACCTCGGCTCAGTCAAAGTCTTAACTTGGGCTGCATTCGAGTTCAGTACGAAAGTATCATTATGTAGCCTCGGTAAATACTTCTACCGTAAGGATTATATATGGCTTCAAAACTACGAGCAAAAGGTTTATTATTATTATTATTATTATTATTATTATCAATAAAATCGTTATCGTCGTCATCTTAGGTGTCGTCGTAGAGCATAGCCTTTTCTCTACGAGACCCCTTGCATTGGACTGTTAACACAGGCTAGATTAAACTTCAAGACTTGGATGTGATTATTTGATTATTATTATTATTATTATTATTATTACCATAATCGTTATCATCGTCGTCGAGCAAAGCCTCTTCTCTACGCGACCCTTTGCATTTCACTGTTGGAGGTCGTGGTGGCGCAGCGGTCAAGCTGTTGGCCTCTCACCAAGGTGGACCGGCTTCGCGTCCCGGTCAATGCTTGTGAGATTTTCGATGTGAAATGCCATGTCCTGTGGTTCGGATTCCACGTAAAAAGGAGTTCCCGTGGCTCATGATCGCACGATTAACGGTCACGTAAAACTACAAGCTTCCTTTCATTTGACTGTTGACACAGGCTAGATTAAACATCAAGACATGGATGTGATTATGTGGAAAGATATTAAGGTACGAGTGATGCTTGGTATTGCCAAACAGGGCTCAGCTAGTGCCTGTGGATGCCGTGAAGGTTCTAATTCTAGGGTCATTGCTGTAGTTCAGACTCAGTGAGGAAAGTAATAGCAAACTACCTCACCTTGCTTGATATGCTTCATTATAGTGCTGTCTTGGATTTTTGAGGATATAGGTAGGTACCAATACTTCAGCATATTTTAGTGGCTTCAAGAATCGACGTGCTGGAATGTGATCTCTTGGCAAAGAGAGGTTAGTTGGAAGCATAAGGTGTCTAAAAAGAAAGCAATAGAAAACACAGATAAAATTATGCCGGTGACCAAGAAGAAAATTAAAATCAAAATGCAAATCAAATTTAAATAACATTAAACGAATATAAATCATATAAATACGTTAACTTACATGAGATTAGGACAATGTTACATTCATAAAATTATTTGTCTATTGTTTAACATTTTATCGGCGTAGCAAAGTTCAAAACTCAAAATGATGGTGGTAGGAAATTAAAAAACGTCAGAGCTAGTTCTGGAAAAGGGCGTGGATACGAATGGACCGTTACTGTGAAAAGATGAACTTATTGGAAGATGAAAACGTACAAAGTGGAAAAATTAAGATTAGAACATGTAATGAAAAACAATTATTAGGGGACTGTAATAGCGGCGATAGTGATTAATAAAAGTATGTAATGAAGAAAAAATTATTTGTAATAGATAAAATTATATTTAAAAAATTGAAGGTGTTTTAATATCGTATTTAACAGTTAAGTTATATGTGAGAGTGTCAAATAAGATATTGGTGTTTCATATCTACCATTTCAAGCTTCAATACGGAACTATTATTTGTCACAAGCACCTGCAAGCTGATCACCGTCACCTTCTATTTTATTTCATTTTATTCTCTCCTTATAACCTAAATTTTATGGTGCACCATATTAGATTTAAATACGTATCCATACCTGCCAACTTTTGAAAAGGGCTATCAGTAAAACTCACGCGCGACAAAAAATCGAACGATTTTCGATATACCCCCGGCTTGACGAAAATAATAATACTTCTGGGCTACAAAATACAATAATTCATGCTTTAAACAGGATACTTCAATGAAATCATATCTACTTACATAATTTGTAGATGAACATAATAATCCAGAAGAAATCCATGTTAATCAGCAGCAGGCGTGGTGAATATTGGTTTGGAGCACACATAACAGGACTTCCTTGATAGATTAAGCTGATATACGATAATTGAAAAAGGCTTTACACAATAAAACTTGTTTAACGTAACACAGGCAAGAAATAATATAATACACACTGCAAATCACATGCTAGTTCGACTTTAAAGTCATGGTTGTGGTCTTTTTAGCTTCCTGCCAAAAGTCATGAGAAAATGATTTGTCATAACAGCGACCAGAACTCCTGGTCTTCAAAATAGAAATAGACTCCAGAGATTCATTGGACATGGATGACCTGAACTGTATTCTATTTTTCTTCACAAGGCTAAAAACACGTTGACATTCTGCATTGCTATGGGGTATGGTGAGAACAGAGAGCATTACTCTAGAAATTCGGTTATACTTAAGAAGTCTATCGGCTCCACGAATTCTTGATATTTGTGCCCAACTGGAATCACTTGCAGCATCTTGATGTGCAGCCGAAGTGTCATCTACCTGAAGAGCTGTGAACTGCCTCTGAAGCTCATTCACCACCTCATCTGTAGTTTCATTCTCTTCCTTGCATAACATGATAGGAAACTTTTCCAAGAAAAAACGAATGGAAGAAAACTGTGCATCTTCAATTTTGTCTAACCTAGCAACTTGAGCATTCTTTAACACTTCATCCTTGAGTGGAAACTTGTTGATGATGTAGTCACAGGCAGTACAAAAGTAGTTTCTCACTGATGGAAAGAAAAGGGATTTATCTGTATCCGGTCCGTTCTGAAGGCACTTAACAACTTCAGATGATGCATTTTTTGCCATTTTATTTACAAAGCATGTCGTTTTCGTGCGACCACAACTATATTTCTTTGCAACTTCTGATGTGGGAAACATCTTAAATAAAGCACCAGTATGATCAGCCGCACTTAAGGGCACATTGTATTCCACCAAAAAGGAAGTAAACAGACACTCGGCCCTAATTACGTCACTGTCAACGTGAAGAAAGAATATGCACATGGTAGAAATAAAAAACACACACACACGTGGAACGAATGTAATTAGTCCAAGGAATACAGGAAACTGCGAAGCACGAAGTTATAGCACAAAAACTCGAACGCTTCATTAAAATATGCCATAACCTTAAAAGACGAAAACATTCAAGGAACGCCAACTTCGCGAACAATGAACAACTCACGTGGTCAAAGAATATGGTTTAAATCGCAACGAGCGAACGGAGCGGAACAAAGAATATGCGAAGCAGAGCCTGTCGACACCTGATTCACATGGAAGAACGGTTATCCCGGCTTCAAATTCAATTACAATGAAGACACAAACATCACACGGTTAAAAGTACGAATCATATCAAAGAACGAGTTATCGACTATCGTGGACTTGCCTTCGACCCACGCAAACAATCGATTGTACGGAAGTGGGCGGTATTATCGAATGTAAATTATCTTTTCAAATTTTTGTCCGCGAAATCGTAAAATGACACCGTTCATCCGTAAAACCGTAAAATGCTGCAATTTCCGTAAATTTTACGGATAAACCGTAAAAGTTGGCAGGTATGCGTATCTTATTACTGTGCTACGCTTTGTTTTGTGTTTTTCAATAGCTGATGAAGGGGATAAAATGTAATTAATTCTCGAAACATGTACTGAAAACAAGTTTAATAATTAATTTTTTCTTTATAGTATTGAATCGGGCGGATGTACTTTTCTTGTTAATAACTATATTAGATATGGTCAAAAATTCTGTAATATTCAGAGAGAGAACTGTGAAATAATTTTAAAATCAATCCCCTACAGAAATGATATGTAGAATAAACTTAGGAGCTGTGCCCTCTGCCACGTGATATATGCTGGTAAAAGGGGAGAGAGAGAGAGGGAGGGGGAGGGGGTGAGAGGACAGGGAAGCATTAGAAAGGGCCTTCCGACAAGATATTACTCCCGAGATCAACCGTCGGCTTAAGTGCACTGGGCTGATGACCTGAGGGGCATACACAAAAAATAAAAAAAATGAAGATAACCCCACAGCTAACCAAAGATGTTACGAAAGGGCGAATAAAATATACTAGATATACCTACGTAAAAGTTGTTGTTTGAGTCTTCAGTCTTTTGACTGTTTTGTTGCAGCACTCCATGACTCCCTGTCCTGAGCTAATCGTTTCATCTCTACACAGCTACCACACCCTACATCCGAGGCAAACTGTTTAACATATTCTAATATTCTAACCTTGGTCTACCCCTACAGTTCTGGTCTTCTATCCTTCCTTCCATAAATAAGCTTGCTATTCCTGGGTGTCTTAGTATGTGTCCTACCAACCTATCTCTTCCCATCATTAGCAGTCGCCAGAATCATCTCTCCTCTCCCACTACTGTTAATACCTCTTAGTTTGTAACCCTATCTACCCATCTGATCTTCATAATTCTCCTGTAAAACCACGCTCCAGACAAAGGTTTTCAAAAGTGACTTCCTAATACCTAAATCAACGGACTTCTTATTTGTAGAAATGCTTTCCTTGCAGGAGCCAACCTACTTTATATATCCTCTTTGCTTCGTCCATCACTGGTTATTTTGCTTCCTAAGTAACAGAACTCTCCTACTTCCATCAGCTTTTCACCTGCCAATTTGATGTCCATAGAGGTTTCTGATTTATTTCGGCTGCATTCCAGTATTTTTGTTTTACATTTATTAATTTTCATCATGTATTCTTCCGTAAGACGGAGTCCATACCTTTCAAAAACGTAAAAGTATAACCTAAAAATTCCAAGAAGCTATTCGTATTTACGGTCGTAACGGCAACTACATTCTCCACACTCCCGAAGGTTACGAGGAAGTTTACGCCGAGAGAATAACAACTACTGTAGCTTTATAAGGGGGAGAAACAGCTAGGTCATCTGCCCCTAAAGACCGAGGTATCAGAAAATAACATGAAACTGGCCGTTCGGCCGGAGCTACCGACCCTCGTTTTTAAACGCAGTGACGTATTAGAATGTCAATTCAAATCTATTCTTGGGGTTTGCATTAAACTTCATACAGACCTCGATATTTATCGATCTTTCTTTGACGTTCTCGTAAATTCCTGTCTTCCTAGGAATTACGAGTGCCTTTCAAAATAGCGTTTTCGGTAACGTGTAGTTAGAACCTAAGTTCAAACAGAAGGTAGCTCGTAATGGCGGCTTTTGACGGTTATTTCATCTTGCCATTAAAAAAACACGGCATGGCAGAGATTAGCTGCTATTAACACACGTATGAAAAAGGCCGTTCAAATCGCGAGAAATAAACCACACATTGGAAAATATGACCTGTGTGTTCAGATATACGGTATTTGCGGTGCAATTTTCAAATCATACACGCCAGGTCCTAGGCAACGGACGGTACTACAATGCCGCGGTCCGTTTCTAAGATACCTATCTATGTCGTTTTCTATAGCTCGGTAAAATTTAACATTTCGCTTTTTAACGAAATATTCTTACGAGGCTTTAAATAAACCTTCGCTCTAGCCTACCCTCTCATGATGGTGAGTTGAAATAGGCTGTAATTTGTATCCCAATCGCTTGGAGTTGGATGTTGTAAAGCGAGGAAGAGGCACAGTCCTTCGATATATGTTCTGCTAACCGAGAGCAAGATCTGATTTCTTCATTTCCTGGTTAAAATGCAATGGTTAGGTACTCGTATGTTGATTGGGACAGCTGCATCTAAGTTACCGGCTTCGAGGCAACTACTCTCTTGCTAAATCCGTGAAGATTTAGGGATTATAGGCAATACAACTTGACATGGATTCCTATATTTACTACTTAAAAGTGTGTGTCTGGTTGTGAGCTGTCTGATAACCTGTGTCATTGTGAAGGCCTCACTAGAGTATGGTTTAACAGGAGACAGATGCCACAAAGTAGCCTACTTGCATTTAGAAATATGCTTTTATTTATGTATTTATTTATTTATTTATTTATTTATTTATTTATTTTACTAAGGTTATAACTAGAGAGTTTGAAGAAGGGGCAGATGACCTCGTAGTTCTGACCCTTAAAACAACAATAACTACTACTACTAGAGTTTAAAGGGTCTGAATTTGGGGGAGAAATACACACACAGTTTACAAACTAAGCTAGTAGGCTGCTTTGAAGCTGTAATTTATTATACAAGTAATGTTGTCTGATGACCTGCGTTATAAAGAGGCTGCTTAAAATGAGGCCACGGCCAACTCCTACCCAAACCTCACCTGACTTACAAATAGCCTACACAGACACTGCAATAAAGCAGGTTATCATCACACACACACTACCTACCACACAGAGGGGAAAGGAAGGATGGGAGGGGCTTGGGAGGAGGGGGATGCAATACAAAGGGCCTTCCGACAAGATACTTCTTCGGAGGTCAACCATCGGCTTGAGCATTACTCAAGTGCACCAGGCTGATGTCCTGCCTTTTCAGTAGCGGGGGGGAATGCACACACTGTTTACAAACTAAGCTAGTAGGACTAATATCAGTTCTTAATCACCCCCTTTCACTAAATGGTTCATCCTTCTACTTAGTAATACATTTTCCCATTACATGTGGTTTCTTACTTTACACTTAACAATATTTACAGAAATGCACTTCATATATCGTATCAGTGTTCTTGGGACATATAAACCACGACTAGAGAGGTATTCTCACACTTAGGACACCTCTTTAAAGGGCCTAAGCTTCCAAGGTGGATGGTTGTAGGTTCGTTACCTGGGAGGTACAGATGCAGGTTAAACCTCCTCCTCAACTGCCGCTTCAGAGGCTCACAGGCCTCTTCGGCCTCTTGTGGCAGAGGAACATCCGGAATGTTAACGTATTCATCTCACTCTTTCAGGACCAGGTTCGAATACCTATTCGGTATCTCTGCCTCTAAGGCAAGGTAAAGGATGGTGTTTGGTTGTCTTGTGGGCCTAATATTACCCTGTTAGAGATGCCAGACCCCACGCAGGGCTAATTTACCTTCCAGAAGACTTTACTTTCATTCTTTTAGTCCCCTATTAAGGGTTTCTCATCAAGGAGGAGGGCCCTAAGGAACAAGAGTAGCTCTAGATGAGGCTTTCTCGCCCTGCTCTGGAGACTGGGCCTTTCAGGAGGATACAGGTCTATATTGTCCCGAACTCCATGGGGCTGTTCCCCAACTTAGGTCCTTAGTCCTGTAGGTCCTATCAGGCATTGTTGTGAGAGGCAGATTACTGTAGGACTCCTTCCCTCCGTAGAAATAAACCTGCAGGCCAAACGGCTCCGGCTTTCACGGGTATCAGGTCGGTTCCGGGAGGCTGTCCTCCTACTGGGGGGCTAGAGGAAGGATGAAGCTTCGGGAAGGTGAGCGGGGGTCTCTCCAGGGGACGTCGCGACGGCGCCGGACGCCCCTAAACGTCGGCAAGGAGAGGACCGGTAAAATGATAACCGTCAATCGCACCTCAACCAGGACGGCAGAAACTAAGAGGGAAACTTTTCTCTTGGGTAAGGGGAAGCGCCAAACCTTTGGCTATCCCTTCCTATCCCGACAAGGATGCCTAGGCGTCCCCGAGGGGCATACGGAGCTCCTTAATGTGGCTAGGAAGCACGTCCCCAACTTACCGTCACTCGGAGTCCGACCTGCCGTTTATACTATACTTGAGAACCGGCCGAAATTTTGTTTAGTTTGGTATTGCCAAACAGGGCTCATCTAGTGCCTGTGGATGCCGTGAAGGTTCTAATTCTAGGGTCATTGCTTTTGTTATGACTCAGTGTGGAAAGCAGTAGCAAACTACCTCGCCTTGCATGATATGCTTCATTATAGTGCTGTCTTGGATTTTTGTGGATACAGGTACGGTACTGGTTGGGGAACCGACCAACCTCACGCCTACTACCTAATTACTCAGCCTTGAGAGGACATTTGAATAGTTGACTGACAGTGAGGCGGCGCCCCGATCCCGAAAACCAAGATTAACGTCCGAGGGGAGCCGATGCGCTGATCACGCGTCATTCCAATATCGGCAGGCCAAATGGCTGGGCAGTGGTCACTTGGTCGGCCCAGGCTCTTAATGGGCTGTATAGTGCCAGAGGTTGTTTTTATACCTTGTGTGACATGGAAGTTGACAGAACAGTCTACACGGCAACGGTAGTGTGGCTTGGTACTGTCTTAATAGCTGAATATGCCTCTGTTTCCACATTAGGCAGGGTCCCCCTGACTTGGGTACTCTAGCTAGAAAAAGAGGGGAGAATTAACAGGGTCCTATACATCAGGTTAGGTCTAATTGACAAATAGGACCGGACCCAGAATTGCTACAAAGAGATTTCTTAGTTTTTGTGGCAAACTGTAAAAGAACGTAGCTACCCATATTCACCACAGGGCTGTACTTTGAACGCTTCAGGCGAGACAATTTTTCTTAGGGATGAAGGTTTGTTGTCCCACCCTTTCAAAGGACTCGTAATGGTCCCGGGTAATTAACACCATCATTATCTTCTTCTTCTTCCTTCCAAGTATTGGGCCAAATGTCCCGTTACGTTCTTGCACTTTCCCTCCATCTCTTCATCGGACGTCCTATCGATCTATTTTCCCGTGGCTGGTAGCGAAGGATCTCCTTTGGTAATCTTCCAGGTTCCATCCTTTGGACATGACGCTTCCAGTTCTCTTGGTACTCACAAATGTATGTAGTTATTGGTTTCACTTTTAGTTCCTTCAGCACATCATCGTTTCTCTTATGATCCCATTTAGTATAGCCTGCTGTTCGGCGCATAAAGGTCATTTCGCGTGCTGTGAGTCTGGAGATGTCCTGAGATCTTATTGTCCATGCCTCGCTGCCATAGCACAGGGTTGGTCTGGCTAATGTGTTATACAAACGCAAGCGTGTATGCCTTTGGACAAGAGATGGCTTCATGACGTGATTGATGATTCCTGTTGTTCTGGTATAATTAGTTATTTTTGCAGTTATGTCTCGTTCTTCTTGAAAAGATAAATTATATCCTAAATACTTGAATTCGTTAACTCTTTCTAAAGTTTTACCATCCAGACAAATTTTACTGGGGATAGGGTCCTTACCTTTAAAGGCCATTACTTTAGTCTTTTCAGTAGAAATGCACATGCTGAATTTTGATGCCACTTTCTGGAGGTTGAATATTGACCACTGCAGATCATCTTCAGATGCTGCTACCAATGCAACATCATCAGAAAATAGTATAGCGTCTAAATTTCTTAGATGCCTGCTGATAGGTATTGAACCATGCCTTTCACACCTCCATTCCTTTATTATAGCATCCATGTAGATTATGAATAGCAATGGAGAGAGTCCACAGCCTTGTCTTACCCCTCTGCTGATTGGCTTCCACTCGGATTTATGATTATTTAACCTTACTGCAATAAGAGTACCTCTATACATGTTGTAAATGTTATCAATTAACTGTTGGGAGACACAATCCCTGGCCAATATGTCAATAAGTCTGTTTATGTCAACAAAATCAAAGGCTTTCTTAAAATCAACAAATGATATGTGTGTTTCCAAATTGAACTCCCTGCGTTTTTCGATCAAAATTTTTAAGGTGAAGTAGGCATCTGCACATGTGCGACCTTTTCTAAACCCATGTTGTTCATTCCCTATCACCTCAGAGTAATGTTTCAGTAATTTTTCTTTAACAATATTTGCAAAAATTTTGTATCCAGAGTTAAGTATACTTATTCCTCTATAATTTTCCAAATCTTTAATATTTCCCTTCTTATGAAGAGGAACTACTATTGCCTTTTGCCAATCTTCTGGAGGCCTGTTACCCGTCCAGATTAAATTCAATAATCTGAGAAATCTTTTCTTGAAGGCATCGCCTGAATATTTCAACATTTCTGCATTTATTGAATCTTCTCCAGGTGTTTTCCCATTTCGTAGTTTCCTCAAGACGTGTTCTAATTCGTCGAGTGTAATATTTTCCGAAGACTTGTTGTTAGATGCTTGTAAAACAAGTTGTTCAATATTTGGACTCAACCAAAGGCTCTGAAAATACTCAAGCCATTCTTTGTGAGATATTACATTAATTTTTACATATTCTTTTACTTCCCTATTTAGTTTTTTCAAAATTTTATAGGTTTGTGGTTGAGGTCTTGTTATGTCAGTCTCCAGGTACGAGACAAAGTTTTCCCAACTTTCCCTGTGTTTCTTTCGAACTTCTCTTTTTGCTATTGCTCTCTTATGATGGTATTCAATTTTATCTTCTAATTTACCAGTTGACAGAAACTTTTTATATGAATTTCTTTTTTCGGAGATTACTTTTGCAATTTCTTCGTCCCAAATTCTTAAACCCTTTTTCTTTTGCCATCTTCTTTTTTCTCCCAAACTTTCAAATGCTGACTGTTTTAGAGCTGAACTCAAATTGGACCACTCGTCTTCCACATCGTCAGAAAGTGGAATCATCTGAATGTGATTATCAAGCCTGTTTTGGTATAGCCATTTTATACTGGGATCATTTAAAAGGTTAACCTTATATAACGTTTCGTTTTCCGGTGTTCTTTGTTTCTTTTCCTTGAACCACCGTGGTTTTAAACGAATAGGAGCAACTAATAAATAGTGGTCTGTTTCCAATTCAGGTCCTCGATAAACTCTTGTATCCAAAACTAAATCTGCCAATTTTCCATTACAAATGATATAATCAATAATTGATTTCTGATTTCTTGCGGACCACGTATATTTATGACTGTCCTTGTGTGGAAACAGTGTGTTCATAATCCGAAACTGATTGAAGATAGTGAAATCTATTAATTTTGTTCCATTATTATTGCGGGTTACCTCTCCATGAATTCCAATGTTATTCTGAATTTTCTCATTACCACCTCTGCCATTAAAGTCTCCCATTAACATTATCATATCTTGTGTATTAGTAATATTGATTATCTTCTGTAGATCATTATACAAAATATCACTTTCTTTCGAGTATCCTTCAACCGGTGCACATACCCCTAAAACTGTCAAATATCCTCTGGATAGTTTTATTCTTACTTGAATGATCCTTTCATTCCAAAAAGTATAGCTATCAATTTTTGATCGTAATCTCTTGTGAACCATAAACATCACCCCTGCCTGTGCTCTAACATTTCGTTGAACACCGCTATAAAACTGTAAATAATTTCTTGTCTCCTTGGATCCCTGAAGCTTTTTCTTTGTTTCAGAAATAACTGCAATTGAAATATCTTTTTTAGATAGAATATCGTCTAATTGATCATCTTTGTGGCCAATACCCTGAACATTCCAGGTAGCACATCTAATAATATCCTTTCTTTTCCAATTCGTATCCTTTCCTTTGCCACGTTCGTCAACGGTAGAATCCGTCCGGTTTTTTCCTTTACAAGACTTGAAAGCAATGAAAATGTCCTTCCAACGGGTTGCTAACCTGAAGAAAGTAGGTCCATTAATGGGGATGCCATCTCTCAGCCCATGGACAGGCTGTAATACAGCATTTCCTCTGTACTTGATGTAACGGTTATCCCGCCGTGACTCGGTCGCCAGAGCCTCGTCTGTGGAAACGGCCAAGTTCGCCACGTGAAGGAGAGGATGACATTTGGGTAGGAGAGGTTATAGATTGCACATCACTACCCCTTGAACGACCACCATCATTATTATTATTAATAATATTAGGGTAGATGCTTAGGGTGTATTAGATAGGGTCAAGAATTCTGTAATATTCAGAGAGAGAACTGTGAAATAATTTTAAAATCACTCCCATACGGTAATGATATGTATAATAAACTTAAGAGCAGTGCCCACTGCCACGAGAAATACGGTGGTAATTAATAAATATGATTTATCCTGCCTACAGTAGATTAAATAATAGTATTATAAGCTTAGAAGCTGTAATTTTTTATGAGAGGGGCATCGACTTAGGAGGCCGATTAGCCCCTTAAACTAGGCTGTGTAAGTAACTTTCTCTGATAACCTGTGATATTTGTGACGATGCTTAACGTGAGGCCATGGCCGTCTCCTTCCCAATCCTCGCCTGACTTACAAATACTCTGCAATAAAGCAGGTTATCATCACTCACACAATCAAAACCTACTACACAGAGGGGAAATAAAAACGGTTGAGAGGACAGGGAAGCATTAAAAAGGGCCTTCCGACAAGATACAACTCCTAGGTCAACCGTCGGCTTGAGCATTAGGCTACTCGAGTGCACTGGGCTGATGACCTGAGGGGCTTACAAAAAAATTAAGATAACCCCACAGCTAGCCTGAGATGTTACGAAAGAGCGAATTAAATATACTATAGGGCATCCAACGTTTAGAATGAAGCATTGGTCTTATGGCGCGTTACGACAGGGTTGCCACTCCATGAGAGGAAGCAGTACAAAGCGCTTCGCGTACACTTTCCGCATATTCAGCGATTGTGCAGTGACGAAGACTTGAATTAAGTACTGTATAATAATACTAATAGTAGGCTAACACAACACATACAACGATATTAAATTAACTATAACGTGTGCTGAATGTAACATAAAGAAAACAATCAAAATAAAATAAGTAAAGTACAAGCACAAGGAAATGTGTGAAGTTTCGACTGCAGTTAAAGTTGAAGTAAGTTATTATTAAGGAAAATACTCCTCATTGGCTTACCTTTCATGATGACAGCAGACAGGCATCCCGTTCGTCATCACAGTCAGTTGATTCAGTATCTGATGAAGAGCTGTCACCCAGATTTATGAGTAGAGGTTCAATGTCATCCTGAATTTCATCGGCTTTCCACATTTAAGACTCAATTTTTTTACATGCTCGACACAGACTTTCCACTTTTCGGTTGTCACATTATTAAATCCTTCCTGTATCAACTGCTCCATATTTTTTACTTTGAAGTGCAAATTGTTCATTTTAACATGATGTTTGACCTGACTCCACACTAATTCAATTGGATTTAGTTCGGAATGATAAGGTGGAAGGCGTAGAACTAAATGACCCATTTCTTTAGCAATTTCATCAATTTTGCACAACACGTTAAATCCAACAGAACTGCTGCATACACACTCAAGATAGAGACTACTGAACAACTGAAATACAAGCTCGAAGGGCACAGTAATAAAGCTGCGAGTAGCATGCTGCACCCCGCTGTCCTTCATATAATCCGCGGTCAATGAACAGCCCGGCCTGTGTAAACAATTAAACCTACACTCTGGGTAAGTAGGTAGAAAACTTTTTCCAACATTCCTCTACAACTCTCAAACTGACATGACATTGTTATCATTAAAAATAGAAAAGTTGGCAGCATACGAACTTTTTCAATGCTGCTATGCGGTTATGAGAGAATATTCAGAAGTTTTACCTACATGAAAATTGTAATATTGCCAGTATAAAATATTTCAATAATCCATCATCAAGACGGCACATTTAGCTACACGTGTGTGAAAAATAGGCATCACAAAGTCAATGCAACATGATATAAGATCGATTTTACTAAAAAGGGGACACAGTTTATCGTTTTTTTTTAATATGGATATCTATTTTTTCTAGCATTTCTATCAAGTTTACGTAGTTCTAATATAGGACAAAAAAGATTGGCAAAACATAGTTCTACCCGAATATGCTGTTGTTTCGACAAAGAAAAATTTTCGACTGATATGGCAACAGTGGATTGCTAGAAAATGACAGTCATACATGTCTCACGTGTAACAGAAAGAGAGAAGAATATCCCTATCTAACCAGTGCTTCATTCTAAACGTTGGATGACTTTATAGATATACCTACGTAAAAGTGAATCCTAAAAATTCCCAGAAGTTATTCGTATCTACGGTCGTAACGGCAACTACATTCTCCAGGAACTTTACGCCGATAGAATAACAATTATTGTAGCATTATAAGGGGGAGGAACAGCTAGGTCATCAGCCCCTAAAGAGCGAGGTATCAGAAAATAACATGAAACTCGCCGTTCGGCCGGAGCTACCGACCCTCGTTTTAAAAGCAGTGACGTATTAGAATGTCAATTCATATCTATTCTTGGGGTTTGCATTGAACTTTATACACATCTCCATATTTATCGATCTTTCTTTGACGTTCTCGTAAATTCCTGTCGTCTTAGGAAATACAAGTGCCTTTCAAAATTGCGTTTTCGGTAGCGCGTAGTTCGAACCAAAGTTCAAACAGAAAGTAGCTCGTAATGGCGGCTTGTGACGGTTATTTCATCTTGCCATTAAAAATCCACGGCATGGCAGAGATTAGCAGCTATTAACACACGTATGAAGAAGGCCGTTCAATTCGCGAGAAATAAACCACACATAACTATTGGAAAATAAGACCTGAGTGCTCAGATGTAAGGTATTTGCGGGGACAATAATTTTCAAATCCTACATGCCAGGTCCTAGGCAACGGACGGTACTACAATGCCGCGGTCCGTTTCTAAGATACCTATCTATGTCGTTTTCTCTAGCTCGGCAAAAAAATTAACATTTCGCTTTTTAACGAATTATTCTTACGAGGCTTTAAATAAACCTTCGTTCTAGCCTTCCCTCTAAGATGGTGAGTTGAAATAGGCTGTAATTTGTATCCCAATCAGTTAGATTTGGACGTAGTAAAGTGAGGAGGAGGCACAACCCTCCCATATGTTTTGCTAACCGAGAGCAAGATCTGATTTCTTCTTTTCCTGGTTAGGTCCTCACTATGTACTGTACTTGTAGGCTATGTTGATTGGGACAGCTGCATCTAAGTTACTGGCTTCGAGGCTACCACTCTCTTGCTAAATCAGTCAAGATTCCACTTGACATGGATTCCTATATTTACTATATAAAAGTGTGTGTATGGTTGTGAGCTGTCTGATAACCTGTGTCATGGTGCAGGCTTCACCAGAGTATGGTATAATAGGAGGCAGGTGCCACAAAGTAGCCTACTTGCATTTAGAAATATGCTTTTATTTATTTATTTATTTATTTATTTATTTATTTATTTATTTATATTATTAAGTTTATAACTAGAGAATTTGACGAAGGGGCAAATGACCTCGTAGTTCTGCCCCTTAAAACAGCAATAACTACTACTACTACTACTACTCGAGTTTAAAGGGGATGAATTTGGGGTAGAAATAAACACAATGTTTACAAACTAAGCTAGTAGGCTGCTCTGAAGCTGTAATTTATTATACAAGTAAAGTTGTCTGATAACCTGCGTTATAGGGAGGGTGCTTAAAATGAGGCCACGGCCACCTCCTACCCAAACCTCACCGGTCTTACAAATAGCCTACAAAGACACTGAAACAAAGCAGGTTATCATCACACACACACTACCTACCACACACAGGGGAAAGGAAGGAAGGGAGGGGCTTGGAAGGAGAGGTATGCAATACAAAGGGCATTCCGACAAGATACTACTTCGGAGGGCAACCGTCGGCTGTAACTTTAACACAAAAGCCAACACATGGAATCATCGTGTGTTAAAGTTTAAACAAAGAACTTGGCTAAAGCCATACGTTGATTTTTTTACCAATTTTAGTCCATGATCTAGAGCCTGTTTAAGTGCCATGTAATGAACAACGTGGTATAGGATTTACTGCCAACAGGTGCTTACTGCGTATGGCAAGGCTGTAGTCTGGTGGGTTAGACAGCCTTTCTTGCTAAGGGTCTCCTATATACCCTAATCCTGGCTATTAGTTCTGAACATTTATTGGTTTATTGTATATTGAGTTAATATACAGAACTAATACAAGCATGTCTTGCACGCGGTCAAACTTCACAAGAGTAACATGCAACACGCAAAGTATGTTTCCGATACCTAGCGGTAAATATGAGCACTACCTGAACAACTAGCATGCCACCTAGCGGAGGATATGAACACTTACTAGTGATATCCAAAGTGAGCTGAGGTTAGGTTAGGTAAAGTTAGGTTAGCCATGAAAATAAGCTACCAAACTAAGCTACCAAAAATAATTGGTTTTTACCCTTGAGGTCTAGGGTTCCAACTCGACCATACCCAGAATTTAATTATCATCTGAGAGATGAAAGGTTAGGTTAGGTTAGGTTAGGTGAAGTTAGGTTAGGTTAGGTTAGGTGAAGTTAGGTTAGGTTAGGTAAAGTTGGGTTAGGTTAGGTTAGGTGAAGTTAGGTTAGGTTAGGTTAGTGAGCTGAGGTTAAGTCTTTAAATATGCCCTCTCTTTCAAATACTTTCCAATACCAAGAAAAAAATCCACTAAATAGATTGACAAAAATAACTTGTCAAATAAGCCAATACAAAAGCCAATACAAAAGCCAACACAAAAAGCCAACACAAAAAGCCAACACAAAAGCCAACACAAAAAGTCAACACAAAAAGCCAACGCAAAAAACCAGCACATAAGCCAATATATAAGCTTATGGTAGGTCACTCCATCAGCAAAACAGTTGTAACCTTTGTAGTGTGAACATCGTACTGACAGGTCAGTTACTACTATGGAACTTACTACAACCAACAAAGGTAGGCAACGTGCACTCTATCAAGGCTACTCTTATAACTATAGTCGTCTGAAAGCGAATGGAATAATATTCTGGCAATGCTCAAAAGAGAGGTCAACAAAATGTCGAGGCAATCTGGAAAAAAAATTGGAAAGGTTTTAAGTGTGAGCGTTCATCAATGTAGTGCTCAAAACGAACCACGGTTGCTGTTTACAAACAATTATGAAAATGCTAAAAAGCAAGTTCAAGAAAACGATATTGCGGCTATAAATAGTGCAGTGTTTGTTCAAAAGGACTTATCATGTCCTCAAAAAGTCATGTTAAGACAGTTGTCAACGTCCAAGAAACCTTTAACACTATCAAAATCAACGCAGAATATAAATGAATTGGTTTTGCAAGTGGATCAAAAAGGACTATATAGTAATAGTGATGATGGTCATGATGATAATGATGATGATGATGATGATGATGATGATGATAATGGTAATGCTTTGTTTACACCTAAAAATTCATTTGTTAAATTTGTATACTGGAACAAACTCAGTAAGCTAATTCAACGGCTTCGACACTTGCATGCTTTACAACAAGCTGGGCATACCGGTCACGATTGGGAAATGAAAGAAATTGAACAAGAGCTACGTCGTGCTAAAATTATTGTGTAATGGTTCTACCACTTTGCGACCACTTTTACCCCCCACTCTTGGTTCTTATATTTGCTTATTTGCTTCTACTTTTACCTAAACTCTTTGGATCCATATTTGCTCTCACATTAAACTATTATTCTTATTACCATGTTGACTTTACTAGAGCTTAGTCCATGCTTGACATTTGACATGGAAATATCAGTGACTAGGTATGGTAAGCCTTATGCATACTATAAAGGATATTCATATATTGTGAAACGAACCAACAAAAATGGAACTGTTATTTGGCGCTGTTCAAAAGAACGTTCCAAGCATTGTCGTGGTGACCGAAAAAGTCAAAATAGTGAAGTTTTAAGTGTCAGTGATCATCAATGTAGTGTACTGCATGAAACACAGTTGCCGTCGACAAAAAAAACAAGAAAACCATATTGCTACTCAAAATAGTGGATTGTTTAATGAGCAACGTTTAACCTCTGTTCTAAAAGTTATGTTTAATCCATCTTCCACATCGCAAGAGCCATCAACATCACAAACTATGCAAGAGGTAGTGTTGTTGTTGTCGACGTTTTAAGGAGTGGAACAACTAGGTCATCTTCTCTTGATATGCAAAAAGGTACCGTAGTATTGCAAGAGGATCAAAATGACTAAATAGTAATAACAATAAGGTTTTTATGCCTATAAAACCATTGCGTCTTCCCCAGTTTTTGAAAACAACAGTGAATGGACATTGCTTTAAAAAGATCTACAACAAGCCTTGTGTTTAAAAACTATAACAGACTATTGTAAAGAGAGAAAGAGTTGTATTAAGCGTGCATCTATTGTCATAATTATGTATGCTCTGCAATGTTAAATATTCAAACTTTGTATAAAATAAAACAACATTGTAACTTCATTTTGCATTTATTTACAAACTTTATATACATTTTTTTGTTTCATGATAATATTTTTAAGACAATACTAAGAACTAAAACATTATTCTATACACATTTTTTTCTTTCAGTCCACTGTCATCACTTATATTTTCCATTATTATTTCACATTTGTTTTTATTTATTTAATTAAAACGAACCATGCACCTATTGTTTTTAAAACCTTCATAAGTTTACAAGGTTGCACAGATTTATTGACTTCATCAGAAAAACTCTCCGACATATCATTAAACCGTATAGGCAGAAATGTCTCAAAGTTTTCACATACACAAGTACACGATCACCATATGCTGTTTTCAATTTCCAAATCTTGATAATGCGGAATGGAATATGCGTTGGCAATTCGCTGAGCTTCTTTGTCTCTAAGCCACATGCTTGACCCACAGCATTCAAAACATTCATTGTAGTAGTCTATAAACAAAAGAAAAGCATATCTATTATACTCTAAAACAGCTTTAATCTTTACACTGCTACGCTCGAGATATCTTGGGCGGGGTAGGACGTCATGTCCTTGCTGCGCCCAAGATATCTCGTCGGCAACTTCAGCTGAATTTCTGAAGAGGAAATAGGTACCTTTGGAGTTTCTTTCGGTTTTCAAACTTGAGCGGTAGCAAGCTATATCTTTTAGGAACATAATGGACCATCAGTAAAAACGCAGACTGCATTTTAATACTATATACGGTAAAATATCCGAAATAGTGCACTCAGCTCAGTGCACAACCTAGGTTGGCAGTCCAGCGACTACTTTGGCCATTATGTACAACCCTATTTTTAAGTTAGCTAAACTGTCTAAAATGTCTGACATTCGTAATTTTTGAAAGAGTGTTGTGCAATTAGGTCAGAATTTAGCACTTGTGAAACAGGAATATCGAACTTTTTATAGGATATAATAATTTTGGCTCCAATGGATAACCCTTATTTTCTCCGTTCTTAATTTTTGTGGAAATATCTAAATCTGAAATCTATTCCGGAATTATTTTGCCAGTTCAGATGAAATGTCTTATCTGCTTTGCTCACTTTTCATATATTTCATATTATTATAGATAACATATTTTTAAAATTTTATTCAGCATGGAGGGTTTTGATAGTTTCTCACAATATTAGCAGTGAAAAGGTAACATTGTGCAATTAGGGATTTTGCACTATGCATTGCTAACAAATTAAACTATTTATGCAAGAAATGCCCTAACTGTAGCAGATACTGCTTTTCTGCATATAGCACAAGTGTTAAGCTCTAATGCACACTTGACACAAGCTATCATGTGCACAAGGCAAAAATACAACACCTAGTTCATCTTGATATCAAATTTTACATAATTGTAGGTCACAATTTTGTATGTGTTCTTGAGACAAGTCTTTGTTTCAGCCTCATGTATTTGCTCTGCGTGTTCTAACTCTAAAGACACTTTTATGTTTTGTGCTGCAATCACGTTTTCTTTACGAATAGTGTTCACAAATTCCTGACCTTTAAGCAACACCATGTATCTACAGTTAGGTAACCAACGAGCGTGTTCCACAAAAGGGTCATCAGTCATTTGCCAATCCTTTAAAGCAAATCCACAATAAAAACACATTGTTTTATCCCCTTCACCAGTATAAAAAAATCCAGCTTCACTTAGTTGTTTGGTAAGGTGTTTTAATATTAATGGCCAAACATTTTTATAAGATTCGAAACATTTTTCAACAGAGCTATACTCTGGGTGTGCTAGTGCTTTAGTCTTGCAAACTCCCAATTTTTCAAAAGCACATGCCAATTCAACACTGTCTATGGCATATGGACCACATATATCGACACTACCGTTGTTGGCTGGTAATACATCATTATTATTTATTTGTGATTCAGCAACGTAAGTAGCGGTCAATGGCCTTGTGGTTCGGTAAAATGGATACACGGGTATGTTACCCACTTGTTTTCCAAGCATGTAAGGACAACAAGGAGACCATCGCAAATGGTCTCTAAAGGGATCATCCCCTTCTTCCCAGTGTGAAAGTTCAATACGACAAAACACGCTGCGCACCACATCTTCTCGGTTCAAGTGAAAAAAAAACGGCTTTTGCAAGTTTATGTGTTGACAAAAGGCCTACAGGCCAGGATTCAAATTTTAACCAACGATCATGTTCTGATTTTAAATTTAACCCACGAGGTAAACCAACATGTTCACTTGTTGTGTTTGGTACTAACGCCATGTGTTATAATAAAACCTTATCTTATTGTAAGTTATTAACGTTGCACACAGTACTTTAAACCACAATGTATGCTCTTTTTCACTGTCTGTTCACTATGTTAATGGCGTATGACCACACCTAAAAAAAAAAAAACTCATCACTCAATCAATCTGTCAATCAATACTTGTAATTAAACTTTTAGTTAATTGGCATTAAATAAAAAAAAACATCATCAAAAAAATATTTAAAAATTAAACTATATGTCTGCACTAACAGTAACCCATCTACTTTTTTTTATAAAGCTGCAGTCATTTACATTTCCCTTTAACCAATATATAAACAAAAATAAATATCACAGCATTTTGTGCAGATTATCTTGTTCAAACCTGTGGATATTTGTTGAGTCCATAGGGACACCATCCATAAATTAAATTTAAATTTTTGTTTTTAGAAAATCCAACATAGCCTTTTTTTTTCCCCAGTCAACAACCAATATAGTCTTGTACCGTTTGTCAATACATGGCCATTATTCAAGAAAGCAATCATCGTCCTAGTCAGGTAGAGGTAATGAATTTTGTGTCTACGAGTTTTCAGTAGTGGTAAAATAGAATAGCATTTTATATTAGGCTTACCTGAGTTTTAAATAGTTCACTGCCTGGAAACAATGGTTGCACTCTACTGCGTCTCGGGTTTTCAGCAACTGCTACGGCAGTAAGGCTTTTCTTTCCAAGTTTCTAAAAATAAATAAAATAAACCGCTATAAATACCTAAATTCAGGTTAATACATGCATTTCATAAAATAAAATAAAATAAAATCAAACAAAAAATTAAACAAGTTACTTTAAAAAAATAATCTCACCTTCACTTGCACTGGCTTGTTGCGTTTCCGTCTAGTGGGCCCAAAAGCGCAATGGTTTCTTGTATCTCAGACATGTAAGGTATACCGGTTATCTGCAAACAAATTAATAAATAAAAATCATTAATTACCTGATCAATAACTACAAATTTAAGGTTCATTAGCATGACATTATTAAAATAATCATTCTTAGGTACTTACCAAAAAAATAAAAGGATTTTTCTTCCACAGCTCTACTGTATACGTCTATTTGCTAGTCCTGTCAGTGTATCACGAACGCAATTCTTATCAGTCAGATTAGCAACAGAGAGAGTTGCTTTTTCTCAGCGTTTTGACCTTGAACTCATGTCTGTCTCTCACATTTTCCCACGCCTCCTCACATTCTTCAATCTCCATAAAATTTGCGTACCTTGTACTAGTTTCATGTTTTTAATAAGGAACCAAAATGGCTGCCTGTTATACATTGGTAGTACTACTGCATAAGAACCAACATGGCGGCTGCTTAAAAGTCGCACCTGCTAGCCACCACGAGGCAAGTAAAATGATATCGCACTTCCTGCTGACGTAGACATTCCTGCCTCGTCAGCAGCAGCAACAGCTCTCACGAGGCCTCTGGCTAGGTACAATATTCAGTCTCCAGTGAGCAGGACTGTGTGTGAGTTAGCATTGAAAAACATGTGTGTCTTATTATTATTATTCTTAAACATTTTACTGTTATAATAATAATCATTAGCAACCAGCCATCCACTATACATGACCATGTTAACCACATACTTTCACCCTATAACACGTCACTTCACCCAGTTCAATATTTAGTTTATAACATCTTTGGGGAATGATCTTACAGTTTTGGTTCTTTGCATTCATGCACATAGCTTGGTCGAGCGAATGTTATTGGTTATACAACTATTCGCTCTACCAGACCGTGGTCTCCCTTATTACCGTTTACTAGCATGTTAAAGGTCCCCTTCAGGGATAAAAATTTCTTAGCATGCTTCACGCATTTTTTCAATTATTCGCATCCATCCGTCATAGGAAATATCACAAAACCAACCGTCATATTAAGCCGCCCCGCCATCCCACCAAAATAGCAATTCATTTCTTCCGGGCACGGTCATCGAAATCGCCATGAGGGATTTTTGAAATATTCGTCATAGGAAATATCTGTAAAAAGCGACCCCTCCCCCTGCTGTCCCGTCGAAATAGCTCTTTCCTGTATTCACCAAGGCCAGTCATAACCTCGTTGTAACATACGTCAAGCGCTACCGGCTCTCTGTCTACAAACACTCTTTTATTTTAAAAAATCAATAAAAATAATTAAAATGCATAGTTCTTGTCCTAGAGACTTGACATTTATTTTCATGGTAGAGGGGGTAGAGACATTTCATTTACGGTAAACAAACTTATTTGTAAACTTGTTAGTCTCCAAAGTAGTAAAAATTCAAAATTTAAGTGTTTTCAACAATTTTCAAAAAATAAAAAAGTTTTATTATAAAAAATAAAGGTCATAGAGACCATTCGTTTCAACTATGGCACAACGTTCTATCGTGTTTGGTTTTCAAACTATCTCCTACTTTTAAAAAGAAAAATTTTCCAAAAAATAAAAAATACATGGTCCAGAGCAAAGCGCCCGTCAGCTCAAGTCCAACGACACCTCATTTGTTAAAATCCGACCATCCATTCGCCAATTATCGCCAAGGTTCGCGAGAAAGTAGGCTCCTACAACCTTGAAACTTGCTGCCCACCTAAAGGGCATGCCCACCTTTCATTAACGTCAAACAAACTTTTTTCCAACATTCACCGTTTCCAAAATAGTGCCAATCCAAAAAACAAGAATTTTCAAATTTTACGAAATAAAATAAATATCAACACACATTCTTAGCAAAGAGGACGTCACCCCGTTCCTAAACAACCCATCGTTCACGACTTACAAGCTCATTAAATATCACCAAAATATTACCTCAAATTTCGTTTCCAAATTTCACTCATTTTAAAAAATAACCTCACCATCAAATAGAGTGGAAAAATAAATCTAAGGGACACCTCACTCGACACTAGTCCTCTCCCACCACCAACTTTTTCCAACATAACCATACGTATTAAAGCACACGCGCGATTATAGGTAGAATTGCCCTTACCCCACTACTGTCAAGTTTTTATCCTAGAGACTTGAAATTTATTTTGGGGGTAGAGGGGGTAGGGACCATTCATTTACATCAAACAAATTTTTTGTAAACTTGTTAGTTTCCAAATATAGGAATTTCAAAATTGGACTGTTTTCCAAAAAAACATCAAAAATAAAAAGTTTTATTTTAAAAAATAAAAGACATAAAGACCATTCGTTTCAACCATGGCAAAACGTTCAATCATGTTTGATTTTCAAACTATCGCCTATTTTCAAAAACAAACATTTTTTTTAAATATAACGAGTGGTCCATAGGAAATAGGGCGTTAGCCCTAGTTCAATGACACCTCATTTGTCAACATCCGACCATGGACCAGATATTAATCATTTAACATGTACAGTCGGATACAAATAAAATGGGTGGGGCAGAACTCCTATTTCTCTCCTACTAATATTATTATAAGCTTTGAAGCTGTAATTTATTATGAGAGGGGCATCGACTTAGGAGGCCGATTAGCCCCTTTATCTAGGCTGTGTAAGTAATTTTCTCCGATAACCTGTGTTATTGTGACGGTGCTTAACGTGAGGCCATGGCCGTCTCCATCCCAATCCTCACCTGACTTACAAATACTCTGCAATAAAGCAGGTTATCATCGCTCACACAATCAAAACCTACTACACAGAGGGGAAAGGGAAACGGTTGAGAGGACATGGAAGCATTACAAAGGGCCTTCCGACAAGATACTACCCCGAGGTCAACCGTCGGCTTGAGCATTAGGCTACTCGAGTGCACTGGGCTGATGATCTGAGGGGCTTACAAAAAAAAAAAAAAAAAAAAAAAAAAAAAAAAAGATAACCCCACAGCTAGCCTGAGATGTTACGAAAGAGCGAATAAAATATACTAGATATAACTTACCTACGCTAAAGTGTAACCTAAAAATTCCCAGAAGCTATTCGTATTTACGGTCGTAACGGCAACTACATTCTCCAGGAACTTTACGCCGAGATAATAACAATTATTGTAGCATTATAAGGGGGAGGAACAGCTAGGTCATCATCCCCTAAAGAGCGAGGTATCAGAAAATGACATGAAACTCGCCGTTCGGCCGAAGCTACTGACCCTTGTTTCAAAAGCAGTGACGTATTAGAATGTCAATTCATATCTATTCTTGGGGTTTGCATTCAACTTTATACACACCTCCATATTTATCGATCTTTCTTTGACGTTCTCGTAAATTTCTGTCTTCTTTGGAAATACGAGTGCCTTTCAAAATAGCGTTTTCGGTAGCGTGTAGTTCGAACCAAAGTTCAAACAGAAAGTAGCTCGTAATGGCGGCTTGTGACGGTTATTTCATCTTGCCATTAAGAAACCACGGCATGACAGAGATTAGCAGCTATTAACACACGTATGAAGATGGCCGTTCAATTCGCGAGAAATAAACCACACATAACTATTGGAAAATAAGACCTGAGTGTTCAGATGTACGGTATTTGCGGGGACAATAATTTTCAAATCCTACATGACAGGTCCTAGGCAACGGACGGTACTACAATGCCGCGGTCCGTTTCTAAGATACCTATCTATGTCGTTTTCTCTAGTGATACGTAACTACATGGTAACTGACCGATGTGATTCGAGAAGTTGTTAGCTATGCCATCTATTGCTTTATATTTGAGGCGCTACTCGTTTTAGAGAAATGAAACGCACCCGCAGTGGAATAGAAGAGATGTAATTGAGGAACTCGACCTGTATTATTGCGATATCGAGAGGCTTTGCTAACGGAAGATGAACAAAAGTCTGCCGACATGACGTACAATATGTAGAAAGGGTCTTTGAAAAGTTGCTTTCACCGTGCGAGATTACAATATTTAAATGACTGAAGTTGTTATTGGAGATATGACAAGATGCGGATGAGATTCTGATGCTGGGATGAAAATGAATGTGAAATTTATTATGTAATCTATCCTCAGATCTTCCAGAACGTCTCCCAAAGCTAAGTGGTTTTATATTATCTTGGTGAAAAGCAAAGGTTAAAGAAGTACCTTTTCTATGAAGGAATAGCATCATGTCCTCCCCTTTTCAGTGTTAAACTGTCCCATATTCTTCGACAGTCAAGTTAGATTGGAGATTTTCTTGCTTGTTGTTTGTTTATTAATTTGTGTCCTCCTTCTTTTATATTCACGTAACGTACAGATGAATCGTGTTGTTGTTTGGATTGTATTTATTTATGTTTTGTTCGTTGCGGTTCTTAGTTTCTTATTAGTGTTATTTTCTTTTCGTGATTTTGTTTTGTCCGTCATGAAACGTGATCGTAATCTATGGACAGTATTCTTATTAACCTCTACCCCTTGTATCAGTGTGGGATGCTACTTTGACCTTGAGGGGTTAGTAATATTTGTTTTAATTGTGATTTGAGCCTAGACGTAGGAGTGTGTGGTGTTTACACATTGGCTGACTTCGTCAGTCTTAATAGTGAGAACATACACAATGTTGGTTGTTGTTTTTATTTAGGGTTTTACGCTATGTCTGTCATCCGTGCTCCCTTATGAATAACTCTCTGGGTTTTAATTATTTCGTCCTTAAGGGCTGGGCAGACATTTCTTCGTAAGCGTATTTGTTTTTGTCTTCTGTTCGGTCGGCCAGTGCTCCTTTGAATTGCCCTCTTTCTTTCGTATCCCATAAGAAGTGGTCGGACAGTAGAACCTGTATGTTCCGAAAGGCTTCTCATATTATTATCACGTTTCTAGACATGTATTTAAGGGTGGGGTAATGTTTTGTTTAGGTGGGAGCTTGACTGAAAGTTGAGGGTAGTTCTTGGGTTTTGTTTTGTAACTTTCAGTTGAGAAGCAACACGTATTCTCTCTTACGTTTATTAATGAGTTTTATCAGGTTTTCTTACTGTTAGTGACGTGGATGTTTATGGCATGGACCCGGGCCTGTTATCTATGTTCATTTTACTGTTGGTAAGATGTCTGAATCTCATACTTCGTCCGGATAGAAGATGTATTCAGGTGGTTTATGAATTCGAGTTATGTTTGATTGAGGGGTTGTTGTTGGTATTTATTTAAGGGTTATGTTTGTATCTAAATCTTATTACCTTGGGTTTTCTTGCTTTGTTGGTGACGTACTGTAGTAGTGGATGTTTTGACCGATTTTCCTTTACTGCAGTTTTATTGGTGATACCTTTTGTTTTAATTTATTAAGGTGTTTATTTAGCTTGTACGACTTCATATGCTAGTTAGAATATTTCTTCTGGTTATTTCTGTAATCAGCCTTTGGTGGGACGAAAGTATTATTTCGTATTTATTAGTTTTAGCGTTCCCTTCGATTTCATTTTGTAATTTGATGCGATCTCCAATCTAACCAGTGTTAGGCTTCTCTGTTCGTCTTTTATACCTTTATTGTGTTTTTAATATTTATGTTATTGTTTCCTTTTGTTAACCTTGTATATTTTATTACAGCCCCATCACCAATCATTTACCATTTCATGCGCTTCTCACGTCCCTCGTTTACTTTTGTTTTTATATTAAATTTTGTTTACGACCTCTACTCGAGATGTGTGGTTTTTAGTAGTCGTATCTGTTAGAAATATGTAATCCAACAGCTGATCTGTGGTTTAAATACAGCGCCAGGAAGCGCAACGCCATTGGTTGCGGTTCTAGATACGAGAATGTTCTCGTTGATTCTTTTGTCTGTTTTTGTATATATACGCCTGCATGTAACCTTGTCGTTCAGTTCGTATTAAACATGTATACTGCATATACGCCTAGACGTCTTTCTCCTGCCATATACTCCTACAGGTTATGGGCTCCAGCAGGATCATTGACGAGTGTATAGTTTTCTGACCAGTGTGATTCTATTTGAATTAACAAAACTGTGATCGCGTGCAATAAGTGTGTGCATCATGGCGGAATCAAGCACCGGTTCTCTTTATAACTTCGAGAAACTGAAGGGGAGAGAAAACTACATTGACTGGCGTTTCCAAATGAAGAATTATCTTATGCACGATGACCTTAGGAAGTGCATATCTGGTTATGCAGAAGATGATAAAACGGGCGCAGAGGTTAAGGTACGGCGCGACGAATGTGCTTTGTGCAAGATTAACCTTATGGTGGAAAAGAGTGTTTTTCCGTACGTCATGGAAGCAAAAACGGCGAAAGCAGCATGGAATTCGCTAGAGATGGCATATGAAGATAAAGGCGCCAACAGGCACACAAGAATTCTTCGCCAACTGTATTCCACCAAGCTTGAACAATTCAAGACTATGGAAGAATATGTCACCACAGTTTTGGGGCTCTCCCAGCGGCTAGTAGCAGTTAAAAAACCACTTGATGATGACTTTCTAGGTGCCTTGCTCTTGCAGGGACTACCTGATGACTATGAACCTATGATTATGGCATTGGAAAATTCAGGCGCAGAGTTGACTAGTGACTTTGTGAAATGTAAACTGCTACAGGAAGACAAACGCAGCTCCAGCAAAGAAACAGCACTCTACACCAACAGGAGTGGATTCAAGAATACTAAACCCAAGAAACCATTCTGTTGGAACTGCCACAAAACTGGCCACTGGAAACAAGATTGCAAACACCAATACAAGACAGCATCACATCAAGCTGATGCCAAGCCACTAGAGAAGAAAGAAGAAAAGAAGAAGGGTAGGGCTCTGCTCACAGCACTTGGAGTTGATACCCACTCAGCCGACAGCTGGTACATGGACTCCGCAGCCTCCAAACACATGACTGGTAGAGTGGATTGGATGTCAAAATTTGATGATAAAAGGGAGGTTGGATATGAAGTCACCGTAGCAAACGATTGTAAACTATATAGTGGCGGCATAGGTGATGTTCCAGTACAAGCAAATGTTTTTACAAAAGTGAGCGATGTTCTGTATGTACCTAACCTTACAGCAAACTTGCTCTCTGTGAACAGTATTGTTAAAAAGGGTCATGTAATTGTTTTTGATGAAGGTTGTAAAGTGTTTCAAGACAGTGACTGTCAAGTTACAGGTGATGTGCAATTATTGATTGAAGAGTCAAATGGACTTTATATCTTAAATAACTCAGGTTCTGTAAGTGCAAAAGCATCAGCAGTGTCTTGTTTAAGTGATGCTAAAAGTGTTTGTTCTAAAAGTTCTAATTCTAGAGAATTGTGGCACAAAAGGTTAGGCCATCTCAATCACGTGGGGATGGACTTGTTAAAAAATGGTTTGGCTACCGGTATTGATTTTTCGGGTGAAAAGCAGCTCTGTGTTCCATGTATAGAAGGGAAACAAGCTCGACAGCCCTTCAAGACCACCAAACATCGTGCCAAGAACCGACTGGACCTGTTGCACAGTGACCTGTATGGACCCATGCCTGAGGAATCCTGGGGAGGAGCCAGATATTTTCTCACCTTCATCGATGACCAAACGAGGAAGGTTTTTGTCTTTTTTCTAAAAAGGAAAAGTGAGGTAAGAGAAATCTTTGAACAATTTGCTAATTATGTTGAAATTGAGTGTGAAAGGAAAATCAAGGTCATACGCTCTGACAATGGTGGGGAGTATTGTAATAAAGCTATGGATGAATTTTTCAAACAGCGTGGCATCAAGCATCAGCTAACGGTCAGGTACACCCCAGAGCAAAATGGAACTGCAGAACGCATGAACAGGACTCTGAATGAAAGAGCACTCGCTATGATGCAAGGTGCAGCTTGTGACAAACGCATGTGGGCAGAAGCTGTCAATACAGCTGCATATCTTGTCAACAGGTCTCCTGGACGGAAAACACCAAATTCAACACCAGAACAAATGTGGACTGGAGAGAAAGTAGACCTGACGCACTTAAAAGTGTTTGGATGTAATGCCTATGTTCATATTCCAGATCAGCTGAGAAGAAAACTTGATCCCAAGACTGAGAGAATGGTATTTGTTGGGTACTCGGATGAGAAAAAGGCGTACCGGCTCCTGCATCCAGTAACCCATGAATTAATCACAGCGAGAGATGTGATTTTTGATGAGATGTCTTTCTCCGCTCTAATAGATCCTCCAGTGGTACCAGGGAATACAATAATACCCCTAACCACTGAAGTCAGTAAACCACTATTGACTGCATGTGATAGGGATGTTCCAGATCCAGCTCCACAGCATAATGAAGAAGTGGAAGTTGAGCCTGATCATCAAGATAATCCATCACAGCACAATGAGGAAGCGCGTCGCTACCCCCAGCGAGAAAGAAGACCTAGACAATATCCTGATTACATTCTGCATTACACTCATTGTTCTGATCAAAGTGAACCATGTACAGTAAGTGAAGCCTTGTCATCACCTTACTCTAAGGAATGGCATAAAGCCATGAAGTGCGAAATGGATTCCATGATGGTTAATAAGGCGTGGGTTTTAGTTCCTAAACCAGAAGGTAAAACATTGTACAGAATAAGTGGGTGTTAAAGCTAAGCGTAATACAAAAGGTGATGTTGTAAAATATAAAGCAAGGTTGGTTGCAAAGGGTTTTACACAGCAATTTGGCATTGACTTTGTTGAGACATTCTCACCAGTTGTGCGGCATGGCACACTCAGAATGTTGTTTGCTTTAACGGTTGAATTAAATTTACAGATTGATCATCTAGACATTGAGACTGCTTTTCTCAACGGTGAGTTACAGGAGGAAATATTTATGTGTCAGCCAGAGGGCTTCCAGGTGAAGGGAAAGGAAGACCAGGTTTGTTTGCTCAAAAAGGCCATTTATGGACTAAAGCAGGCTGCACATATGTGGCACAGAAAGGCTCATACAGTACTATACAGTACTGTCTGCTTCGGGCTACACAAACAGTCATAATGAGGCATGTGTTTACAGAAAGAATATCCGCAATACTGTAATTCTTGTTGCTCTGTACGTTGATGATTCCTTTGTGTTCCACAATAATCCGCAGGAAGTTAGTAAACTAAAAGATGTCTTAAAACAAAATTTCATGATGATAGATCTTGGACCTGCTGCTCAGGTTCTTGGAATGCAAATAGAAAGGGACACAGATAACAATATACTCAAAATTTCTCAGACGCAGTTCAAAAAAATCTGCTCAATAAGTTTGAGATGACTAATGTTAATCCCATCGGTACTCCTATGGATGTAAATATGAAATTGTCTAAAGCCAAAAGCGTGGGCGATAAACCTTATCAGCAGCTGATAGGTACACTCATGTATTTGAGTGTGTGTACTAGACCAGATATTGCCTATGCATTGTCATATTTAAGTCAGTTTAATTCTTGCCACAGTGAGGAGCATTGGCTTGCAGCTAAAAGGGTACTTAGGTATCTTAAAGGTACGATAAACCAAGGACTCATTTTTAAGAGCACTGGTTTAGATTTGGTAGGGTTTGCAGATGCCAGTTTTTCCACAGATAGTGATAGTAGGTCCTATACTGGTTATCTTTTCAAGCTTGCTAATGCTGCCATATCATGGGAAGCTCATAAGCAGAGCTCAGTTGCTACCTCATCGACAGAGGCTGAGTATGTAGCTTTGTCAGAGACTGCGAAGGAAGCAGTTTATCTTAAGAATCTGATGTTTGATTTGATTGGTTCTAATCAAGGTCCAATTAAAATTGAATTTGTTAAAGGTGAATGTGATTTGCAGTGTGTGTTGATGGATTGTAATCAAGAAATTGATTTGTATAATGACAGTCAAAGTGCACAGAAAATTGCAAAAGATCCTGTTTTTCATAGGCGCACTAAACACATCAACACCAAACATCATTTCATTAGGGAAAAGGTTCAAGAGAGAATCATTTCATTGCACTATTTGTCCACACAAGAAATGATTGCAGATATTCTCACCAAACCTTTACTTAAACCAAAACATGTGTATTGTACCCAAGGAATGGGATTGAACTGTTAATTAGTATTTTAAGTATACATTGTGTTCAACAAAAATGTTATCAGTAATTGTATTATGTTTATGTAGGGTACTCTATGATTGAAGTCTGGTATACAATGACTATTACATTCTAGATCAGTTATTGATTTAAGCGGGTGTGTTAGAAATATGTAACCCAACAGCTGATCTGTGGTTTAAATACAGCGCCAGGAAGCGCAACGCCATTGGTGGCGGTTCTAGATACGAGAATGTTCTCGTTGATTCTTTTGTCTGTTTTTGTATATATACGCCTGCATGTAACCTTGTCGTTCAGTTCGTATTAAACATGTATACTGCATTTACGCCTAGTCGTCTTTCTCCTGCCATATACTCCTACAGTATCTCCATCTAGTTCAAAATGTGGAAAAGTACACAACTGGGTTATTAGATCCACGGCCTGTCCTTTACCGCGCATGCGAGAAACCTGTTTGGTTTCTCAGTCTGGCCATCGACTGCGTGCGTGGGGTGCGTATTGTCAGTCAAGCTCCCACTTAAACAAAACATTAACCCACCCTTAAATACATGTCTAGAAACGTGATAATAATATGAGAAGCCTTTCGGAACATACAGGTTCTACTGTCCGACCACTCCTTATGGGAAACGAAAGAAAGAGGGAAATTCAAAGGAGCACTGGTAGACCAAACAGAAGACAAAAACAAATACGCTTACGAAGAAATGTCTGCCCAGCCCTTAAGGATGAATGAATTAAACCCCAGAGGGTTATTCATAAGGGAGCACGGATGACAGACACAGCGTAAAACCCTAAATAAAAACAACAACCAACATTGTGTGTGTTCTCACTATTAAGACTGTCGAAGTCTGCCAATGTGTAAACACCACACACTCCTACGTCTAGGCTCAAATTACAATTAAAACAAACATTACTAACCCCTCAAGGTCAATGTAGCATCCCATACTGATACAAGGGATAGAGGTTAATAAGAATACCGCCCATAGATTACGATCACGTTTCATGACGGACAAAACAAAATCACGAAAAGAAAATAACACTAATAAGAAACTAAGAAACGCAACGAACAAAACATAAATAAATACAATCCAAACAACAACACGATTCATCTCTACGTTACGTGAATATAAAAGAAGGAGGACACAAATTAATAAACAAACAACAAGCAAGACAATCTCCAATCTAACTTGACTGTCGAAGAATATGGGACAGTTTAACACTGAAAAGGGGAGGACATGATGTTATTCCTTCATAGGCATGAACTCTGCTCCCAAGAGCACAATAAAATGTTCGTTCAGACTGACGTGAAGTATGCTCACCAGAGCCTGATAAAAATTGTGTCTCAAACCGGCGTGAACGATGTTCCTCAGAGCTCGATAAAGTTGTGTGTCAAACCACTCATCACCGATCAATTTATTATAAACTGGCATAATGGAGTGGAGTGGGGGCAATCTGAGAAAATAATCTGTAATTTTCAACTAACAGACTTGGGACTAGTATCAAACTTCTTCTTTTTATTAAAACGTCTCAATGCACTTATGCGGAATCCGATCGCATTGGCGGTTCTTCATACACGTGTTTCTAGCGCCTTTTTTTTGGTACGCACATCTCCGCGTGGTTTAGGCGTCCTCTCTCCTGATTCGATGATTCAATCGTGTATCGGTTGGAAATTCACTTCTGGCACCCCATAATGACGCCGAATTGTATGCGCGTTCACCCTGAATTTGTCCTTGAACTGGGCTTCGCCGGTCATCCCCAGGAATAACTACCACGCTACCTCGGTTGCAAGCGTTGCGACACACTACCTGCCATCCGTAGCAATCTCCAACATGCACTGCCTGGATATCAGTAATAATAATAATAAAAATCATGAAGACTTATTGATCGGCAAATCAATAAGGGTTCATTACATAATGTATAGTATTGGCATTGCAAATACATTGGTATTATACACGGCCAGGTGTATTCTAGTATATGTATACATCTATACATTGAAGGCCCAGTCTGTTCTGTTCATTGCATGTCTGTCAACCATCAGACCACTCCGTACCCCGCAAGCAGTGACGCATGCTATGGGTAGTGGTTGGAAATAGCCAATGGTTACAAAAAATAAAAATAAAATGAAACACAACACACTGCAAAAGGATCGCCGGTGGGACTCGATCCAGTGACCCCGCGCTTATTAAGCAAGGCTCTTACCATTACACCACGCGCTTGTTGGGTTATTGCTAGCGTACAACGCACATGGACGCTGAACTGTAATTTCAATTAATTAATTTATCGAAAACGGTTGAGAAGTGCACCTTAAAACTTCCACCTGATATACGCCTGGCCATGTCCTACACGTGTACAAAATATCGTTCGAATCGGTGACCCATGCATCGTATCCTCCCCTTGTCAGTGAGGAAAGCAATAGCAAACTACCTCACCTTGCTTGATATGCTTCATTATAGTGCAGTCTTGGAGTTTTTTGGATATAGGTAGGTACCAATACTTCACCATATTTTAGTGGTTTCAAGAAAATCGACGTGATGGAATGTGATCTCTTGGCAAAGAGAGGTTAGTTGGAAGCATAAGGTGTCTAAAAGGAAAGCAATGGAAAAAACAGATAAAAGTATGCCAGTGACAAAGAAGAAAAATATATTAAAATCAAAATGCAAATCTAATTTAAATAACATTAAAAGAATATAAATCAAATAAATACATTAACTTACATGAGGTTAGGACAATGTTACATTCACAAAATGATTTGTCAGTTGTTTAAAATTTTATGGACGTAGCAAAGCCCACAACTCAAAAAGAAGGTGGTAGGAAATGAAAAAAAACGTCAGAGCTAGTTCTGGAAAAGGGCGAAGTTACGAATGGACCGTTACTGTGAAAAAGATGAACTTATGGGAAGAAGAAAACGTACAAAGTGGATAAATTAAAATTAGAACATGTAATTGAAAAACAATTATTAGGGGACTGTAATAACAGCAATAGTGATTAATAAAAGTATGTAATGAAGTATAAAATATTTGTAATAGATAAAATTTTGTTAAAAAAGGTTTAATATTGGATTTAACAGTTAAGTTATCTGTGAGAGTGTCAAATAAGATATTGGTGTTCCATATCTACCATATCAAGCTTCAATACGGAACTATTATTTGTCACAAGCACCTGCAAGCTGATCACCGTCACCTTCTATTTTATTTCATTATATTCTCTCCTTATAACCTAAATTTTATGGTGCACCATATTAGATTTAAATACGTATCTTATTACTGTGCTACGCTTTGTTTTGTGTTTTTCAATAGCTGATGAAGGGGATAAATTCTAATTAATTAATTCTCGAAACATGTACTGAAAACAAGTTTAATAATATTTTTTTTCTGTATAGTATTGATTCTGGCGGATGTACTTTTCTTGTTAATAACTATATTAGATAGAGTCAAAAATTCTGTAATATACAGAGAGAGAACTGTGAAATAATTTTAAAATCACTCCTTTACAGAAATGATATGTAAAATAAACGTAAGAGCTGTGCCCTCTGCCACGAGATATACGCTGTTAAAAGGGGAGAGAGAGAGTGAGAGGGGAGATGGGAGGACAGGGAAGCATTAGAAAGGGCGTTCCGACAAGATACTACTCCCGAGGTCAACCGTCGGCTTGAGTGCACCGGACTGATGACCTGAGGGGCTTACAAAAAAAATTAAAATAATAATAATAATAATAATAAAATGAAGATAACCCCACTGTTAGCCTAAGATGTTACGAAAGAGCGAATAAAATATACTAGTTATAACTACGTAAAAGTTTTTGTTTGAACCTTCAGTCTTTTGTCTGGTTTGTTGCAGCACTCCATGGCTCCCAGCTAATCGTTTCATCTCTACATAGCTACCACACCCTTCATCCGAGGCAATCTGTTTAACATATTCTAACCTTGGTCTACCCCTACAGTTATTGTCCTCAACCCTTCCTTCCATAACTAAGCTTGCTATTCCTGGGTGCCTTAGTAAGTGCCCTACCAACCTATATCTTCCCTTCATTAGCAGTCGCCAGAAACATCTCTCCTCTCCCACTACTCTTAATACCCCTACGTTTGTAACCCTATATACCCATCTCCTGTAAAACCACATTACAAATGCTTCAATTCTCCTCTTTTCTGCTGCACTAATAGTCAAAGTTTCACCTCCATAGAGCGCCACCCTCCAGACAAAGGTTTTCAAAACTGACTTCCTAATACCTAAATCAACGGACTCCTTATTTGTAGAAATGCTTTCGTTGCCTGAGCCAACCTACTTTATATATCCTCTTTGCTTCGTCCATCACTGGTTATTTTGCTTCCTAAGTAACAGAACTCTTCTACGTCCTTCAGCTTTTCACCTGCAAACTTGATGTCCATAGAGGTTTCTGATTTATTTCGGCTGCATTCCAGAATTTTGTTTTACATTTATTAATTTTCATCATGTATTCTTCCGTAAGACGGAGTCCATACCTTTCAAAAACGTAAAAGTATAACCTAAAAATTCCAAGAAGCTATTCGTATTTACGGTCGTAACGGCAACTGCATTCTCCACACTCCCGAATGTAACGAGGAACTTTACGCCGAGAGAATAACAATTATTGTAGCTCTATAAGAGGGAGGAACAGGTAGGTCATCTGCCCCTAAAGACCGATGTAATAATAATGTAAATAAATCACCAACACAAGCTTGCAAAAGTAACAAATTTAAAATTTACCACCAGAATGTCCAGTCTCTTTATAATAAAATTGATTACATAAATCTAATGCTTAAAAATGAACTTAAAGACATCTCAGCACTATGTATTTCAGAACATTGGCTGAAAGAGGAACAACTTGAATTAATTCAATTCCCAGGGTTTATACAAGCTAGTAAATACTCTAGATCTAATATTAGCCATGGTGGTACTTGCATCTTCTTAAGAAATAATTTAGATCATGAACAGATAACAGCTTATGATTATCTAATTATGGAACAGGATTTTGAATTCTCTGCCGTAAAAATTCAGCAGTTTAAGTTAATAATTGTATGCGTATACCGTTCTCCGTCAGGAAAGTTTCCTCTATTTATAGATAATTAGAATTGTTACTCAATAACATGAGCAAAGTAAATTTCGATATAATAATTTGTGGGGATGTAAATGTGGATTTCTTAAAATTTGATAGAAATTGTGAATTATTAACACAGTTACTAATTTCCTATGGACTGAAACCTACAGTAAATACACCAACAAGAATAACAAAATTTAGTAAAACCACTCCTGATCAAATTTTTATAAATACAGATAAATATCACCATTCAATAGAAGTCTATTGTCCGGGTTTTAGTGACAACCATGGACAAATACTGAGTTTTGAAGTATCCGAAGTAATCAATAATAATGATAATGGAGTAAAATCAAAGTGCAGGTCATTCACTGAATCAAATGTTACATATTTCAATGACTTATTAAATAAGGAAACATGGTCAGAAATTTATGAACTAGAAAATGTAAATGATAAATTTAATGCATTTAACAGTACCCTAAAACACTATTTTGAAATAGCATTCCCCTTTAAACGAAGAACTGTTCAAAATAACAAAACTAGCAATTGGATAACAACAGGGATTATAAATTCATGTCAAAGAAAGAAATTTCTACACAAATTATATAAACAATACCACACAACACCTGAATTCAATTTATACTACAAAAAATACACTAGCATATTAAACAAGGTAATAAGACTAGCAAAGAAAATGCATAATGATAATTTTATTTCCCAATCATGTAATAAAAAAGTCCTCTCGGCACGCCGGAAGGCGGAGGTAGATTTCACCGGACAAACTTGGAGATAGGCGAAAATAGGCAGAATATGCAGGTTTTCGTAGAAGGATCAGACCTCATTTATCGCGTGAAAGTATTTTATAATTGGAGATTAATTAACTTTGTTTTTCTTCATTTTAAACATATTTTAAACATTTTATTGTCTTATGGGGACGGTAACCTTCTTGTCATTTGGAGTCCATTTTTAGCCTATTTTCAATTTTGAAAAAAATAGGCTTATGAGATCACCTTTTGTCCGTGTGTGTGTGCGCGCGTGTGTGTGTGTGTGTGTGTGAGGTGTGTGTGTGTGTCCCCCCCCTAGTAAAATCTAAACGGCTGGAGCGATTTCAGTGAAACTCGGTAAGTTCATAGCACTATTCCCGGCGACCTCGACCATGCCCATCGAATTTTGTTACGTCTCACCAATCCAACATGGCGGCTGTGCGAAATATTTCACTAGCATTCGATATCTCCGAAACTATTACCGATATCGCCCTGAAATGGTGTACGGTGATAAAGGGCACTACTAAAAGTTCACCTATGAGACTTTCAAAAACCTGGTGACTACAAAACCAACATGGCGGCCAAGCGAAGTTGAGACTTTTAAATAGACTTTTCTCGCGATTTAACTACCCAAACGTAATGAAACTGGGTACAGCAATTGTTTATACACATTGTAAAGCACTGGAGTCTAATTTAGTTCAATTGTTTACATAACCTCAAAATGGCGGCTGTGCGAAATATTTCACTGACATTCTATATCCCCGAAACTATTACAGATATCACCCTGCAATTTTGTACGGTGATAAAGGGTACTGATACAAGTTTACCTATGTATAATTCATAAACCTGTAAAGTACAAAACGAACATGGCGACCAAGCGAATTTGAAATATTTTAATAGACTTTTCTCGTGAGTTAACTCTCTGAGCGCAGTGAAATGTGGTACAGTAAATGATTTTGCAGATTGTAATGTACTGCCATCTAATTTAATTCAATTGTTTACATAACCTCAAGATGGCGGCTGTGCGAAATTTTAAAATTAAGTTTTTATTTCTTGTGTCGTAATCATGCGATCGAAGTGAAAGTTTGAATAATGAACCTAGGCAATAAGTGTCCTTGAATGGTACATAACTCTATGGCCTATACATATAACAATCCTAAATGGCAAGCTTCCGTAATATTTAGACGGTTCTCAATATCTATGAATCTTTTACAGCAACCAAACTGAAATTTTTATGTTCATAGAGACTATGAACATATGTTCACCTATAGGACTTTCAGTAACCTGGTGAGCACGAATCCAACATGGCGGCGACGCGAAGTATAAATATTTAAATTGACGTTTCTCGCGAATTAACTATCCGAGTGCCGTGAAACGTTGCACGTTAAATGCTTACACAAATGTTGATCCACTGGCATCTAATTTATTTCAATTGTTTGCATAATCACAAGATGGCTGCTGTGCGTAATTTTAAAATCTCGTTTTTACTTCTTGTGTTCTAATCATGCGATTGAAGTTTGAATACCACACGTACACAATAATCTTAATATAATAGTACAAAAATAAAAATCCAACCTGGCGACCATCTGAAATATTTAGACGGTTCTCAATATCTACGAATCTGTTACAGCAATTAAACTGAAATTTTGTATGTTGATAGAGGCAATTAACATGAGCAGGATATATGAAAATAGGCTGTACAGTTCTTCACGGAACTACTTGTTATACTTGTGGTCACACTGTCCTTATGCAAGGTTTCGACACTGATGTGTAACTATGTAACGGTCTGTTACTTCTTCACGCAAAATTATATCTCCCGCAGAGATGTTGGTTCCTCAGTTTAGGGGCTGCGACAACGCGGTCATATAACCCCGTGTACTTTGGGTGAGTGTAGAATCTGTCTGATAAACGGTGAGAATTGTGATGGCTCTATTAGTCTGTAATTCAGGTAAGGAATGCAGACGCTAAATTTCAAGCAGTAGTTCCTAATGTTGCTACCAGATACTAACGTCAACGCCACCTAGCTGTGAACTTGGCTACTAGATGCCACCTCAATCAGCAACTCGCAACGAACGTTGGAACTTCCCCTCCAAAGGAAAGCTTACTGAGGGATTTTTAGCACTCTTAGAAAATCCGACGACTTTGGCCGGCTTTGAACCCGCGACCTTGGGCACAGAAGTTCAGCATGCTACCAGTTACTTCACCGAAGCCGCTTCACACTTAGTCAGATGGAAATCTGAATCTGATCTCGCGCAAGTGCGTTGTCATGGCAACGTCTGATGGCTCATCCCTCATCAATTTAGTAGTGTTGCTATGTCAACCACTGATAGCTCTTGGCATTTAATTATAATTCCGAAATCATTTTTCTCATCCCTTGGCGCAATGGTGGCTCATATCAAAAATTCTTTCAGACAAACGTTTTAGGTAATTATTAGGGGAATATTGTCCATTTTGTACGGTTTTGATATTGTGCCTATTAACAGAGATATGATTAATGTTTCCCGAAAAAAACACTTTTTCCCACCCCTTTGGTCAATGGTTGGTGCTATCAAAAAACGTTTCAAACATAAATTTCTGAGCTTTATCCGACACATAGTATGAACTTTGAACGGATTCGATATTTCACATATTAAGAGAGTTATAGCAATATTTCATTTTTTCGAAAAAAATAGTCCCCCATTTTCATCCCCTTCGACCGATTTAGCCCAGTAACGAACTCGTCCGAGATTTTATGGGTATACATATTCGGTAAAAAATTCAAAGTGATTGGTGCAAAATTACGGCAGTTATCGTGTCCACAAGAAACTGATATACATATATACATATATTACATAAATTATATATAAACTTTTGAACTGACGGTGGTTTTGGGGTCTGGGGGATGTGAAACGGGAAGATATGTCAAAATTTTCCGGAAATCGAAACATGGTACCCATTGCAATAGTTAGCTTTCTGATGAAATCTACCTAAAATACTACCGTCAACGACACCTAGCTGTGAACTTGGCTACTAGATGCCACCTCAATCAGCAACTCGCAACGAACGTTGGAACTTCCCCTCCGAAGGAAAGCAAACTCAGGTTTTTTAGCGCTCTTAGTAAATCCGACGACTTCAGCCGGGTTTGAACCCGCGACCCTGGGCATAGAAGTTCAGCATGCTACCAGTTCCGATACCGAAGTCGCTTCCCACAGACATATGAAAACTGAATGTGATCTCGTGCAGTGGCGTTGTCATAGCAACTGCTGATGGCTCATCCCTTATCAATTAAAAGTAAAGTTGTCATGGCAACCTCTCTTGGCACTTGGCATTTTCTTATAATTTAAATCATTTTGTTCACCCCGTGGCGTAATGGTGGGGCATATCAAATTCAGACAAAAGTTTTAGGTAATTATTGGAGGAATATTGTCCATTTTGTGCGGTTTTGATATTGTGCCTATTAACAGAGATATGATTAATGTTTCCCGAAAAACCCACTTTTTCCCACCCCTTTGGTCAATGGTTGGTGCTATCAAAAATCTTATTTGACATAAATTTTTGGCACTTATCCGACACATATTATGAACTTTGAAGGGATTCGATATTTCATGTATTAAGAGAGTTATAGCGATATTTCACCTTTTCGAAAAAAGCCCCCCATTTTCACCCCCTTTGACCGATTTTGCCCATTAACGAACTCGACCGAGATTTTATAGGGATACATGTTATGTAAAAAATTTAAAGGGATTGGTGCAAAATTACGGCAGTTATCGTGTCCACAAGAAACTGATTATATATATATATATATTATATATATATATATATATATATATATACATATATACATAAATTATATATAAACTTTTGAACTGACGGTGGTTTTGGGGTCTGGGGGATGTGAAACGCGAAGATATGTCGAAATTTTCCGGAAGTCGAAACATGGGACCCATTGCAATAGTTAGCTTTCTAATGAAATCTACCTAAAACAGGGCTATGTGGTCCGTGATAAAGAAAGAAACTGGAAAATCTGCTAAAATACAAAGGAACATTACACTGACCAGAAATAATAAAGTGATTAATAATCCAGAGGAAATAGCAAACACTTTTAATGACTATTTTCTGGAAATTCCACAAAAATTAATAAATAAATCACAGGTAAATACACTAAATTCTAATAATAAAATAAATATATGCAGTGATTCTTAATTTATAAATCATGTCACAAGTGAAGAGGTAAGAATAGTTATAAAAGAGCTAAAAAATAAATTCTGTGCTGGCATTGATGGCATCCCTGATGCAATTTTAAAGAAATGTGCAGAAAATATAATAAATCCACTTACGCACTTAATAAACAGTTCAATTCTCTCAGGAACTTACCCGGATATTTTGAAGTTATCAAAAGTAATTCCAGTGCACAAAAACGGTTCAAAAGATGAATTAGATAACTATCGTCCTATTACCTTACCAACTGGTATTGCAAAAATTGTGGAAAAAATTATGTATAAGAGACTGATAAGTTTCATAAAAAAAAAAAATATTATCAAACTCACAACATGGATTTAGAACGGAAAAATCTACACAGACAGCAATTTACGAATGTAGTAATAGTATACTGAAATTAATTGACAATAAGGAACATGTAACTGGCCTATTCTTGGATTTATCGAAAGCATTTGATGTTGTTGACCATAAAATCCTCCTTACCAAACTAAATCAATACGGTGTTAGTGGTCTAGCTAATAAATGGATAGAGTCTTACTTAACAAGGCGTAAACAAATAGTAAGCTTGAGACACAAGGATGATGGAACCAAATTACTTAATGAAACATTGTCCAATGAGGGAATTATTGAATTTGGAGTACCCCAGGGATCGGTTTTGGGCCCACTACGCTTTCTTCTATATATCAATGATATAACACAGAACGTTCATTCACATAAGGAAATTTTGTTTGCGGACGATACAACACTCGTAATAAAAGGTGAAACTAAACAGGTCATACAGCAGTCTGCTGACTCCGTTACAGGAGAGTTAACCAAATGGTCACAAGATAATCGCCTCATAATAAACTATAAAAAGACAGTATGTCTAAATTTCCACACTATACAGAATAGGAATCCTGCGATGCCCAATATAACATTAAATGGTCATCAAATAGAAAATAAATCAGAAACAAAGTTTTTAGGACTATGGATACAACAAGACTTGAAATGGAATAAACATATACAATATCTGAATACTAAACTGAACTCGATGTGCTTTGCGTTACGTATTTTGAAAACCTGCACTAGCATGCACACATTAAGAAACACTTACTTTGCTTATTTCCATTCATACTTAAGATATGGGATCATATTTTGGGGTATGTCGCCAGATGTACTAAGCACGTTTAGGATACAAAAGAGGGCGATTAGAATTATGGCAAATGTAAACTCTAGAGAATCATGTAGACCTCTGTTTAAAGATTTAAACATTCTCCCACTGCCCTGCATATATATCTTTGAAAGTATTATGTTTTTTAAAAAGAATTTAATGAATAAAGATGTTTTTTTTAAACAAACAATGATGTTCATAGGCATTACACAAGACAAAATCAAAACATTCATATTTCTCACACACACACACAAGCATATATCAAAAAGGAACTTTTCACACTGGAGTTAAATTATACAATAAACTACCCCAGTAAATAAAACTGGCCCCAAAAATAAAAACCTTTGATAGAATGTTGAAAGCTTATCTGCAGTGCCATTGTTTTTACTCAGTAGTTGAATATTTTAGCGTATAGGAGTGATGGAATCTATAACTATATTTTACTTTTTTAATTTAATTTGAATACCTAGCTGTATGTTGTTGTATTTATAGAATTAAGTTTTCATATTATGATAATAGAGTGAGGTGTAAATAGTTGTGCAATAAGATTGTATCTATTAAGATTTGCTATTATAATAAGTTATAAATAGTTATAATCTTAGTAATATATACCTGTTAGTTCTTTTATTTTATGCATGTAAATTCTGACGTGTCCTATATCAAAAATGTATTGAATGCATGTATTTGATCAAATGGAATTAATAAAAATCTATCTATCTATCTATCTATCTATCTATCTATCTATCTATCTATCTATCTATCAGAAAATAACATGAAACTCGCCGTTCGGCCGGAGCTACCAACCCTCGTTTTAAAAGCAGTGACGTGTTAGAATGTCAATTCAAATCTATTCTTGGGGTTTGCATTAAACTTTATACACACCTCCATATTTATCGATCTTTCTTTGACGTTCTTGTAAATTCCTGTCTTCCTAGGAATTACGAGTGCCTTTCAAAATGGCGTTTTCGGTAGCGTGTAGTTCGAACCAAAGTTCAAACAGAAGGTTGCTCGTAATGGCGGCTTGTGACGGTTATTTCATCTTGCCATTAAAAAAACCACGGCATGGCAGAGATTAGCTGCTATTAACACACGTATGAAAAAGGCCGTTGAAATCGCGAGAAATAAACCACATATAACTATTGGAAAATAAGACCTGAGTGTTCAGAACTACGGTACTTGCGGGGGCAATTTTCAAACCATACACGCCAGGTCCTAGGCAACGGACGGTACTACAATGCCGTGTCCGTTTCTAAGATACCTAGCAGAGTGGTCTTCTCTAGCTCGGCAAAAATAAACATTTCGCTTTTTAACGAAATATTCTTACGAGGCTTTAAATAAACCTTCGCTCAAGCCTTCCCTCTCATGATGGTGAGTTGAAATAGGCTGTAATTTGTATCCCAATCGCTTAGAGTTGGACGGAGTAAAGCGAGGAAGAGGCACAGTCCTTCGATATATGTTCTGCTATCCGCGAGCAAGATCTTATTTCTTATTTTCCTGGTTAAAATGCAATGGTTAGGTACTCGTATGTTGATTGGGACAGCTGCATCTAAGTTACCGGCTTCGAAACAACTACTCTCTTGCTAAATCAGTGAAGATTTAGGGATTATAGGCAATACAACTTGACATGGATTCCTATATTTACTATATAAAAGTGTGTGTGTGGTTGTGAGCTGTCTGATAACCTGTGTCATTGTGAAGGCTTCACTAGAGTATGGTTTAACAGGAGACAGGTGCCACAACGTAGCCTACTTGCATTTAGAAATATGCTTTTATATATTTATTTATTTATTTATTTATTTATTTATTTACACTGTTTACGCCCACATTGGAGCACCAAAATCAAACCTGATATACAAAGTCTTCCAATATTTCAAATAATAAGTTCAGTTCTTAATTCTTGATAATTTTTTCATTTCCCAATACTTCTTCAGTCTGGAAGATCTTGCAGCTCGTTCTTCTTCTGATATAACATACTGCTTACGCTGTGAAATTTTGAATGTTAGTCGAGTGTATTTGTTATTCAGAAGCCGTTTCTCCTCTCTATGTTTAATATGATGCTTAGTAATATTCAATTCGTCTAAATCCATTTGTATTTCTTTAAACCATGTGATTTTTGTTTTACTGTTCCAAAAGAAGTCAAAAAGTTGTTTCTGGAGTCTAGTATTTGGCAAGCGGGATATGTGTCCAAAAAACGCAATCCTTCGTTTTCGCATCGTGTCAATGATAGATTCATTTTCCATGTAAAGTTTTGAATTGGGCAAAAGTCTCCACTGGCCCTCAACCTGGTGTTTTTTATTGAGTATTGTCCGAAGAATCCGTGTATCAACCTTCTGTAGTTTGTCAGTTGTTGATCGGGTGTTTAGTTTAAATAAAGTTTCACTTGCATATGTTGCTTCTGGCTTAACGACGGAGAAATAATGTCGAAGTTTAGCATTAATCGAAAGAGACTGTTTCTTATATGTTGGCCAGGTAATCTGTAGTGCTCGTCGCAATTTTAGAGTTCTATTATCTATTGATGCTCTCTCATTGGCATTCCAAGTGATGATCTCACCAAGATATTTAAATTTTTTCACAATCCTTATTTTCTGGGCATTATGCAGTACAATATGTGATGTGTCAACTTGAAAAGATGGCATCATTTCTGTTTTCTCAAAGGTAATTTTCAACCCAACCTTTGCTGCTAATCGTTCCAATTCCTCTACCTGAAATTTAGCTTCTTCGATACTAGTTGCTAATAATGCTAGATCATCAGCAAAGGCGAGACAATTTAGTCGAGCATTTTTTCCAATCTTGACATTCGGTGGACAAACCTTATTCCATTGACGCATAACTTTTTCCAGCACACAATTAAACAGCAATGGAGATAATCCATCTCCCTGCCGAAGACCAGTATGGATTTCAAATGACTCAGAGGTTTCATTTCTAAACCTAACTCTAGATTTAGTATTCTTAAGAGTGACCGCAATAAGGTTAACAAGTTTTCGATGTAAACCAAATTCAGTAAGGACATTTAATAGAGATTCGCGATGGATACTATCATAAGCTCTTTGAAAATCAACGAATGTGATCACTAAATCTTTGCTCCTAATCCTGTGATGTTTTATAATCCATTTGAGACTGATAATTTGATCTGGACAGCTTCGTCCTGGACGGAAACCACCCTGATATTCACCAAGTTCATTATCAAGTTGTTCGTGAATTCTGGAATATAAAATCTTTGAAGAAATCTTATACGTGACATCCAGCAACGATATCCCTCGATAATTGCCAGGATCTGACCTATCGCCCTTTTTGTGTATGGGGTGTATAATTGCAATATTCCAGTCTTCAGGCAATTTTTCTGTATTCCAAATGTCAATAAGATGTTTATGTAGGTTATGAATAGTCTGTACATTAGCATTCTTCCAAAGTTCTGCTACTACTTTATTCTCTCCTGCCGCTTTAAAATTCTTAAGTGAATCAATCGCTGTACGCACTTCATCGTAAACCGGCGGTATGATCTTTTCCAGGGGTGTTTTATTTCTAGGATAGGGATCGAATTCAAAAGAATCTTCAGGTTCATCACTATTAAGTAATTTTATGAAGTAATCGGCCAAAATTATTGCATTGTCATAATCATTATGGGCCACCAGCCCGTTCGTATCTTTCATCAAAAGAGTAGGGGGAGTAAATTTTGATCGGTATTGTTTAAATGTCCTGTAATAGTCCCTTGTTTTATGGCGATTGAAAGCTTCATCAATAGATTTTAATGTTTCCTTCTGATATTCTCTTTTAACCCTCCTGATTTCTTTGGCCGCTAACCTTCTAGCATTGATTAATTCTTCCCTAGAACTTTCTGTTTTTTGTTGTTGGTCCTTCAACCAAGCTGAATGCCGGCGTAGAATTGCTAAATCACAATCATTCCACCATGCATGTTTCTTTCGTTTTTTAATGGGAGCAACGTCTTCTGCTACGGCTTTTAATTTGTTAACAGTGGTCCCCAAGTTGTCACTCAAAAGCGTGATGGATTGCTCAAAATATACTGGATTATTGATAACTGAACTAGGATCATACAATATTTTGCTATTGAATTTTTGAGGTTTATTTTTCCTTTTAGGAGTCAATTTGATTTTAATCTTGGAAATGTAATGATCCGAATCAACAACAACACCACGAAGGACTTTTACATTATAAATGTCTTTGTGAAATTTCCGATCCATGGCCACATGATCTATCTGAAACTCTCCTAACTTAATATTAGGACATTTCCAAGTCATTAATTTATGTGGTCTCCTCTTGAACCTTGTTGTCCCCATAATTAGACCATGGTTAATACAAAATTCAATTAACCGTTCACCATTCTTGTTTGTCAAGTTATGTGCTGGCCATCGCCCCACCACTAGGCGAAATTTCCTCTCACGTCCAATCTTTGCATTGAAATCTCCAAGTAAAATTTTAATATTAGCATCAGGTATATTCGTTACCAATTGGTCAAGTTCATCCCAAAATTGATCCGTTCCCACAGTATCAGTTCTATTTTTGTCATTTGTTGGTGCATGAACATTTATCAATGTGTATATCTTGTTTTCCACTTTAACTGTTATTTATTTATTTATATATTTATTTATTTATTTATTTTACTAAGGTTATAACAAGAGAGTTTGAAGAAAGGGCAGATGACCTCGTAGTTCTGACCCTTAAAACAACAATAACTACTACTACTAGAGTTTAAAGGGGACAAATTTGGGGGAGAAATACACACACAGTTTACAAACTAAGCTAGTAGGCTGCTATGAAGCTGTAATTTATTATACAAGTAATGTTGTCTGATGACCTGCGTTATAGAAGGGATGCTTAAAATGAGGCCACGGCCACCTCCTACCCAAACCTCACCTGACTTACAAATAGCCTACAAAGACACTGCGATAAAGCAGGTTATCATCATACACACTACCTACAACGCAGAGGGGAAAGGAAGGCGGAAAGGGGCTTGGGAGGAGAGGGATGCAATACAAAGGGCCTTCCGACAAGATACTACTTCGGAGGTCAACCGTCGGCTTGAGCATTACTCAAGTGCACCAGGCTGAAGACCTGCCTCTTCAGTAGCGGGGAGGTTTGGGGGGGGGGGGATGCACACACTGTTTACAAACTAAGCCGGTAGGACTAGTATCAGTTCTTAATCACCATATTTCACTAAATCACTCATCCTTCTACTTAGTAATACATTTTCCCATTACATGTGGTTTCTTACTTTACACTTAACAATATTTACAGAAATGCACCTCATATATCGTAGCAGTGTTCTTGGGACAAACAAACCACGACTATAGAGGTATTCACACAATTAGTGGACCTCATTAAAGGGCCTAAGGTTCCAAGGAGGATGGTTGTAGGTTCGTTACCTGGGAGATACAGATGCAGGTTAAACCTCCTCCTCAACTGCCGCTTCAGAGGCTCACAGGCCTCTTCGGCCTCTTTTGGCAGAGTAACATCCGGAATGTTAACGTATTCATCTCACTCTTTCAGGACCAGTTTCGAATACCTATTCGGTATCTCTGCCTCTAACTAAGGCAAGGTAAAGGATGGTGTTTGGTTGTGTTGCGGGCATAATATGACTCTGTTAGAGGTGCCAGACCCCATCCAGGCTAATTTACTTTCCAGAAGACTTTACTTTCATTCTTTTAGTCCCCTACTAAGGGTTTCTCATCAAGGAGGAGGGCCCTAAGGAACAAGAGTAGCTCTAGATGAGGCTTTCTCGCCCTGCTCTGGAGACTGAGCCTTTCAGGAGGATACAGCACTATATTGTCCCGGAACTCCCTGGGGCTGTTCCCCAACTTAGGTCCTTAGTCCTGTAGGTACTTTCAGGCACTGTTGTGAGAGGCAGATTACAGTAGGACTCCTTCCCTCCGTAGAAATCAACCTGCAGGCCAAACGGCTCCGGCTTTCACGGGTATCAGGTCGGTTCCGGGAGGCTGTCCTCCTACTGGGGGGCAAGAGGAAGGATGAAGCTTCGGGCAGGTGAGCGGGGGTCTCTCCAGGGGAAGTCGCGACGGCGCCGGACGCCCCTAAACGTCGGCAAGGAGAGGCGACCGGTAAAATGCTACCCGTCAATCGCACCTCAACCAGGACGGCAGAAACTAAGGGGGAAACTTTTCTCTTGGGTAAGGGGAAGCGCCAAACCTTTGGCTATCCCCTCCTATCCCGACCAGGATGCCTAGGCGCCCCCGAGGGGCATACGGAGCTCCTTAATGTGGCTAGGAAGCACGTCCCCAACTTACCGTCACTCGGGGTCCGACCTGCCGTTTATACTATACTTGAGAACAGGCCGAAATTTTGTTTAGTTTACAGACAGACAGCAGTACACACCCTCGTTCGCTCGCCATGGCCGACACAGCAGCAGCTTCAGCAGCCTCAGCTCCCGCCTCGGCTCCGGCTTCGCCCAAGAAGAGCAAGGCTGCTTCCTCCAAGAAGCCCCGCACCAAGCCAACCCACCCAAAAACCTCCAAGATGGTGGGCAATGCCATCAAGAGTATCAAGGAAAGGGGTGGATCATCTCTACAGGCCATCAAGGAATACATCACGGCCAACTACAAGGTGGACTCTGAGAAGCTCGCCCCTTTCATCAAGAAGTACCTGAAGGCGGCTGTCGCTTCCGGAGAACTGGTCCAGACCAAGGGAAAGGGAGCTTCGGGCACCTTCAAGCTCGCCTCGGCAGCCAAGCCCGAGAAGGTCAGCGCACCGCCTGCCAAGCGGTCTGCTGCCCCTAAGGAGAAGCGTCTTCCCAAGGCCAAGAAGTCCGGAGCAGAGGCAGCCGCCAAGAAGGCCATCTCCAAGAAACCTGCCGAGAAGAAGAGAGCTGCACCTGTCCCTAAGCCTAAGAAGTCTCCTTCTAAGGCTAAGAAGGCTGCCAAGGTGCCCACGAAAAATCCTAAAGCACCTAAGCCTAATAAGGCAGCGAAGCCCAAGGCTTCCCCGAAAAAGGCATCTCCTAAGAAGAAGTGAGAAAGTTATTGGTTTTTACCGATCTTCTCTCTCACACACCTCTCTGACGACAGGATGGGTTGTTCACTTACGCCAGGCCAAGCCGAACCTAGACAGCCAAGCACAGTCTCGCCGAGCTAAGCCGTTCCAAGACAGCCAAGCCTACACCAGCCGAGGACAGCCAAGCTTCATCAGTCAGATATCCTTTCCCGCTCCCTATTTCATTTCCAATTACCCTACCAACCGCCATCACCTCGCTCTGCTATATCCTAGCCATTCCACTACGAGTCATATAGGCCTAATTTGACTTCGCAGGATTAATACCTACCATCCAAATCAAGCAATTCATGTCTACCCCAAGTTTTAATACAAGTTAAACTCATCCCTTCGCCCTACCAAGCAACAAATAATTTCTAGAGTCTACTATGGTACAGTGAGCAAACTCAAATTTAGCTTTTAAACGTAACAGGGCCATGACTCGAACTGCACAAAAACAAATACCAGCAGACAACCGATGCTTGATAATATGCAATTGACACATAAAATCCAGGGCCATCAATCATTTCCTAGGAGATCACATGTCTGTTAAGCTCAAGTACAGGTTCTTTCCTTATCCAAAAATCAAAAAGTTTACCCTAGCCCTTCCCCTCCTTTTCAACAGAAATTACATCAGTTTTTATTTCAAACGCAACCTAGCCCGAAAGAATATTTACACGAGATATATATTTATCTTTCTCACAAAATAACACACTTTTATGTGCAAAAACGTGGGGTTTTCCCTATCCATTCTCAAGAGAGCCAAAAAGTAATATTGCTTGTTTTTACTACTGTATATTTCATAAATTATTATTATTATTATTATCCATATCGTTATCGTCTCCCACAAATCCAACCCCTCGTCCTCGTCGTGGGAGATGGGCAACGTAATTAAGTAGGGGATTGCCTGTAGGGGTGAAGTACAGTGGGGACTTTGTGTGCCTCAAGACCGCTACGGTAGCAGTGAAGGCCCTACAGGAACCCTGAAGAAATTACGGCTAACGGGGCTCTGGTGAAACAACTGCTGCCTTGTAGTTTGGAGTTGGTTCTTCAAAGGCTAAGGGAAGAAACCCTGACAGAAAATCAGCCTGGTGCCTCAGGCTTAAGGTGGCAGCCCCTCCAAGGCACTCGGAGGCAGTGGGTTAATCACTCGCTCCTCTTAAATAAACTGATTACGGAAACTGAAGCGAAATTACAAAACCGGACGGATAACCTGATGACGACTTTTGGCATGAAGAGGACTACGAAAATCGGTTTTTGGAATGTGAGGACCTTGATGGAGAAAACCAGACTGAAACAAGTGACACGGGAGATGAAGAACTATGGGCTGGATATACTAGGATTGAGTGAAGTGAGGTGGCCAGGATTTGGTGAAATACAGACAACAGATGGAATTACATTTCTCTATTCTGGGGGCGATGATGAAGAACACAGGGATGGAGTGGGGTTGCTGCTCAACAGAAATGCAAAGAGAAGCCTTATGGAGTGGAAGCCAATTTCTAGTAGGCTCATGTTTGCTAGGTTCAAGACAAAGATCAGGAATGTGATCATCATCCAATGCTATGCGCCTACAGAACAATCGGAGCCAGAGAAGAAGGAAGAATTCTACCAAATGCTGCGAGATGTCACAAGACAAACAAGTAAGAAGGACATTCTCATTGTTATGGGAGACTTCAACGCGAAGGTGGGCTCAAACAATGAGGGGTTGGAGCAGATCATGGGTAAACATGGCCTTGGTGAGATGAATGACAATGGGGGAGAAATTTACGGAATATTGCGCCAGTCAGGATTTGGTGATGGGTGGCACGGTATTTCCTCATAGGCGGTGCCACAAGGTCACCTGGGTGTCTCCTGATCAAGTCACAGAAAATCAAATTGATCACATCGCGGTGAGCAGGAGATTCAGAAGAAGCTTGGAAGATGTTAGGAACAAGACAGGAGCGGACGTTGGTAGTGACCATCATCTTGTGGTTGCCAACTTCCGCATGAAGATCGTCGCAGTCCGCCGAAAGTTTAACACTCGGCACAACAAGTTTGATGAGGGCAAGCTTAAGAACCAGCAGAGATTGGACCAATTTAAACTGGAGCTCAGAAATAAATTCCAGGTGTTGGACTCCGAGACAGAGAAGGACGTGGAGACTGTGTGGAGCGAGGTAAAGAATATCTTCGTGGAAACCAGTGAGATGCAGCTCGGGTACAAGAACTACCTGCGGAAAGAATGGATATCCGATCAGACCTGGGACAAGATAAATTATAGGAAGGAGATTAAGGCCAAGCTCAACACCTGCAAGACTAGGCAGCAGAAGGCTCTCACACAAGCAAAGTATTCAACAGCAAACAGGGAGGTAAAGAGGAGTGTACGGAAGGATCATAGGAGGTGGATTGATGAGCAAGCGGAGAAAGCAGAAGAAGCGGCAAGAAGGGGGAACGTTAAGGAGCTCTATGGCATCACAAAGATGCTTTCGAAGAAAGGTTTTAATAAAACTAGGCCTGTGAAGAGCAAGACGGGCGAGATCCTCACGACGTGTGAACAGCAGCTGACAAGATGGAGAGAACACTTTGCGGAGGTTCTTAATAGAGGTAGAGGACCAGAAAGTAAGCAGCGAGGAGAAGATGAAGAGGAAGCAGAAAGTGACCCAAGCATCAGCCTCGACTCCCCAACTCGGGGCGAAATACGGACAGCGTTGTAGCAGATGAAATGCGGGAAGGCACCAGGTCTGGATAATATCCCAGCGGAAGTACTGAAAGCAGACCTGGATATTACGATCGATCTGCTGCACCCGCTGTTGGAGAAGATCTGGAAGGAGGAGAAAATACCAACCGACTGGAAGAAGGGGTTGATAGTCAAGTTGCCGAAGAAAGGGGACACCACAAACTGTAACAACTGGAGGGGTATCACCTTGCTGTCCATTCCAAGCAAAGTGCTGGCAAGAGTCATCCTGAATCGTATAAAAGACTGCGTAGAAAAAAGGCTTCGGAAGGAACAGGCTGGATTTCGACAACATCGCAGCTGTGTGGATCTCATCAACACCCTCCGAATCATCCTGGAGCAGAGTGTGGAGAGGCGGAATACCCTTTACCTCACATTTTTGACTTCGAGAAAGCCTTCGACTCCGTAAATCAAAGAATCATGTGGAAGACCCTCGAGGAATATAAAATTCCAACAAAGATCATCAGAATCATGGAAGAGATGTACGAAGGGTATGAGTGCCAGGTTCTTCACGAAGGCAAATTAACAGAAAAGATAAAGGTCAGTTCCGGAGTGAGACAGGGGTGTGTCCTTTCCCCAACTCTGTTCCTGTTGGTCCTGGATAGTGTGATGAAGAAGGTAATGGGAGGACGGAAGAGGGGTATTCAATGGGGTATAAATGACAGGCTTGAAGATCTGGATTTCGCAGACGACATTTGTCTTATGGCACAACGGTACCGAAACATAGAAGATAAGCTGGGGAGGATGCAGAGAGAAGCAGAACGTGCAGGACTGATGATCAACACCAACAAGACCAATGCGATGAGGATAAATTCTGACATCACGACTAGTTTGACAGTCAACGGAAAGGACATTGAGCGAGTTGAGTCCTTCCTCTACCTTGGAAGTATAGTCACAAATGATGGGGGAGCAGAGGAAGATGTTCGAAGCCGTATCAGGAAGGCAAATGGTGCCTTTGTCCAGCTCTACCCCATCTGGAGAAATAGAAACATTTCCAGGAAGACCAAGCTCCGCCTTTTCAATAGCAACGTAAAGTCGATTCTTCTCTACGGCTGTGAAACATGGAAAGTCACAAAACCGATCAACAACCAGCTACAGGTGTTCATTAACAGATGTCTGCGTCGCATCATGAATGTGAGGTGGCCGGACATAATCCCAAATGAAGATCTTTGGACCATCACCAATCAACAACCGATTAGCATCCAGATCAAGGAGAGGAAATGGCGCTGGATTGGTCACACACTAAGGAAGCCGGACGGAGCTATTGAGAGAGCGGCGCTAGACTGGAATCCTCAAGGCGCCAGGAAGCGAGGTCGACCTAAGACGACCTGGAAGAGGACGATCGGAAATGAAATTGCAGAGGTGGACAAGAACTGGAGTCAAGTGAAGAGAATGGCCAGGAACCGTACTGCGTGGAGAAATTTCGCCAAGGCCCTATGCTCCGGAAGGAGCGGCAGGAATTAAGTAAGTACATCGTTATCGTTGTCATCTTAGGTCTCGTCGTAGAGCAAAGCCTTTCCTCTACGAGACCCCTTGCATTTGACTGTTGACACAGGCTAGATTAAACATCAAGACTTGGATGTTGATACGTAACTACATGATAACTGACCGATGTGATTCGAGAAGTTGTTAGCTATGCCATATTTTGCTTTATATTTGAGGCATTACTCGTTCTAGCGAAATGAAACGCACCCGCAGTGGAGTAGAAGAGATGTAATTGAGGAACTCGACCTGTATTATTGCGATATCGAGAGGCTTTGTTAACGAGAGATGAACAAAAGTCGGCAGACATGACGAACAGTATGTAAAAAGGGTCTTTTGAAAAGTTGGTTTCACCGTGCGAGACAATATATTGAGCCCGTCAGAGGAGCTGCCAGGACAGCCAACAACCGAAATGACTTCCCTAACATCTCATCCGCCGGACCTAAATGCCAAGAGGATCGGGTGAACTTCCAAACAGGCCAAAGCGGCACGAGAATCCATCATCCACGGGGATTGTGGTACATGGTGACTAAAGGTCATAGACTGCCTAAGGAAAGGTTCACCTTAAAAGCTAGACTGAGAAAAGAAACATCCAGACTTATGTAAAACATCGTAAAGATTTATTTTAAAATCGACAAACCCCTATCCTAGTTCGGAGGGTTTCTATCGGCTAATCCGCAAGCTAATAAATAATCAAAAATAAAGAGCAGGTCCCTACCTGAGAAGTTACTGTAAACCCTCGCGAAAGATCTATCTCACAATTATTAAAGCAACAACAGCAACACTAGGAAGATGGTACGGCGAGAAACCCTAGGTCAAGTTACAAGATCAAGCTAATATCGGAATTTACATTTAACAGGGCAGCAAAACAAATCTAAGTTAGGATGATACCATTCCCTTATTTACATTTAATATTAATTCATTTAGCTAAGTCCTACCAATTAATTACAAAATTTACGGCGGTGACGTCCGTAGTATCAAACAATTACAATCAAAGCTATGTGACAAGCCATAAAAAAAACATCTAAGGCACTCTTACAAACTAGGTGCTAACCAGAACACAAAAGGTGACATAGAGGATTTATACATTTTCACATCAATAAATTAATAAATACAAGACCACAGTTTTATTCAAAGCCTACCTATACCTTGGTTTACTGTTCGTAAGCCATAGTCATTTAACGTGTGTAATTACGGTGACGACTGCGTAGTGGAAACTACGTCTAACATCGAATGGCCTGAGCTCCACCAGCTACGAACTATAGGTTCAAGCAAGCCTCTGTCGTTACAAAACGTGTCAGCTGTCCTAAGGTCATTTCCTCCAGCAAATACTTTCTATTGGCACGGCTATGTCAGCAGGTTCCAAATGCAAATGAACAAGGTTAAATAGGAAGGATTTGTTAGTTATATTTTGTTTATCAAAAATTATGCGTTTTATTATTAAGATGTCGGTTTGAATTATCGTTGGTTTATGGCGAAGAACAGCTGACTAGCCTGGCATGGAGCGTCTCTGCGAGATCATCTCTGCCGAGGAGCCTCGACTCAAAAGTCGGGATACGATCAACGAGTAATAACATCTTGGACACACAATAACACAAGTTACCAGCGGCGCGCAGCTCGCGTTCAATAACTTTGGGACAGGCCTGGAAACACATCAGCTACCCTCCCTAAATATTTGGTCTACGGGAACTGTCCCGGACATGGTACACAAAATACTTTCTTACATTAGAAGCCTCTTCACGGGGGTCACTAGCCTCCAACATAATATAAGAATCCTGACATAACTGTACTCGTCGAACCAACGGTACACGCAAAAGGCGTTTAACTAACAAATAACAATCTACAGAACATGTGTTCAGACACAGAAATGGACACTGGGTTCCATGAGTTATCATTGCAATAAAAAAGAAAATGCTGCAAGCATTGCGTCCTGTGTTAAAAATAAGTCTGTCTCACTTGGAAGCAAGCGCTCTCAACCGTGCGCTGGGAAATATTCACACACCTGTCTTCGTGTCACAGCGAGTTACTGGCTCCCTGTACTATTTGCCACAACACGTTGACTGGGCCGGCAGTTTTGGCAAGAAAATAACTATAAAACTGGCCTCATAATAATACCCATACCATAGGTTATAAACATCAAAGAATGTGTTCATTAAGAGCACGCTATAAAGCTGAATATAAATATATAAATCTGTCTTTCATAGCAAAGACGTTTAAAAGATAGCAATGTCTATCATCGCTGGAGCTCTTTGCTCTCAAAGATAAAACACTTCATCTGTTTCTTATATCAAACATTCAAATAAATCACGTGTCATTACACTTGACACAAACAAAATAATATTATGGCGCAAACCACACTCTGCTGGATTTGCTTAATGATACGTTGGGAACTTGGTTCGATGCTAGGTTACAACGAAACATCCCTTTTACTTCTGGCTTCTGAGCACATCCTGAATGAAATATAAATGCAGTTACAAAACTGGTAATTACAGTCGATTACCTAAATGATACGACTTCTCTAATCAAGTTAGGGGCGTAACGTTGACTGGCTGCTATGAGTGCAGTTAAAGAATTATGACCATGGCATCAATTTACCATGTCAGGAGTCTGCTAAGACTCGAAAATCACCCCAGATGGGGTTAAACAAAGTAGCCCTGAAATGACTACGGTCACGTTTAGCAATAGACAGGAATTGGCGTCCTACGACGTCCATCAGGTTGCACCAGGGTTAAACAAAATATCGAACCCAAGGGTGGCTCACAATCACTGTAAATAAATAACATCTAATTATACTAATTACATTCCCTGCCTATAAAATGGCTGTCACGAAGTTCGGCTGATTTACAATCTACACTAATCTAAATATACCACCAATGACTAGAACAATGAATGGTTGTACAAACTCACGATATGAAGGAGCCCACACTTAGCTCTTTCCAACGACAAGGGTTGAACAAAGCACCTCTGGCTTTCAGGATTGGTTTTATCCATATCAGAACTTCCATCTTGGCTCTCCCAAAGATCAGGGTTCGGTCTGTCCCCGTAGTTGACATCGTGAGTGGGTTGAACATGCCTAGAAAGGGCATCCTCGACTGCTTCCTTCTCGTTCGACGTTCTTGAAGTTCCAAATCATGCTCGTTCCATCTGAGACGTCTCCCTCATGCCATGACGGTATCTAGCCCATCATCTTCGACTCGAACATGGTGTTATAAATGTCGAACACGTGGTCGGTAATATTAGACATCATGTATTTCTTTATCACTTGAAATTGCGGTGTGCTTTGTAGCTATCAAAGGCGTTACACATATATCTAGCAACACAGCCTCTACACTTTGCAGATATCATAAATAAATGGCCATGCACTGATCTGCTGGTTCACACGTGCACAGATTCTATTTTTGCCATCACGTGGCATCCGTGAATTTGGCGTCGAATTCTTGCAGATAAATCCACTGTAGCAATTTATACACGAAGCGTATTTAATATAACACTCGTTTAATGCAACGTTATCACGATTACTTGTATATTTGACACCAGGCTTTAGCCCTCCACAAATCACGTGGGTACAAAATGCGGTGCTACAAAATCGTAGAAAATTCACAATACGTTTCAAATAAATTCACAATACTATTAGTGCTGATCACTACACTTGAATAATCGTGATGCACAATACGATGTTGCTCGATGACACTTGATAAAATTCTTCGCTATAAAGCGGACTATTCCCACGTCTTACACGACGGGTATTACAACACGCCTCAACCGGGCGGATCCTCAAGACGTAGTGCACGGAACTGCGTTCCCCGTGGAATCAAGTCGTCAAACTAAGTCGTTTAGCGACTATTTACATTCCTTTTTGCATATCCGCAATGATATTACCATACCTTAAAGTGAAAAAAAAACATTCTCCAAAATGTTTCAATAATACTGAATGACGAAATGGAATATTCCGAGTCTCGTAGAAAGTTACAGTTGATTAATAAGACCTCAGATAAATAATTAGCAGACTTCACCAGAGTCAAAAGTGCGATCCTTCACTACTCCAAAGAGAATTGTATAAGCTCTCAGCTTCTAGTTGCTTTCTGGGTGTGTTCAAAGGTAGTACATCCCATCATAAATGTGTTGTCATGAAAAATATCACATGAACCTTAGCTCAGCGGGTTCAATATATTTAAAAGAATGAAGATGTTATTGGACATATGACAAGACGCGGATGAGATTCTGATCCTGGGATGAAAATGTATGTGAAATTTATTATGTAATCTATCCTGAGATCTTTCAGAACGTCTCCCAAAGCTAAGTGGTTTTATATTTTAACTTGGTGAAAAGCAAAGGTTAAGAAGTACCTTTTCTATGAAGGAGTAACATCATGTCCTCCCCTTTTCAGTGTTAAACTGTCCCATATTCTTCGACAGTCAAGTTAGATTGGAGATTGGCTTGCTTGCTGTTTGTTTTATATTCACGTAACGTAGTGATGAATCGTTTTGTTGTTTGGGTTGTATTTATTCTTGTTATGTTGGTAACGTTCTGTAGTAGTGGATGTTTTCACCGATTTTCCTTTACTGCAGTTTTGTTGGTGATACCTTTGTTTTAATTTATTAAGGGGTTTATTTAGCTTGTACGACCTCATATGCTAGTTAGAATATTTCTTCTGGTTACTTTTGTAATCAGCCTTTGGTGGGACGAAAGTGTTATTTCGTATTTATTAATTTTAGCATTCCCTTTGATTTCATTTTGTAATTTGATGCGATCTCCAATCTAATCAAAGTTAGGCTTCTCTGTTCGTCTTTTATATCTTTATTGTGTGTTTTATATTTATTTTATTGTGCCCTTTTGTTAACCTTGTATATTTTATTACAGCCCCATCACCAATCATTTACGATTTCACGCGCTTCTCACGTCCCTTGTATAATTTGTTTTGATATTATATTTTGTTTACAACCTTCACTCGAGATGTGTGGTTTTTAGTAGTTGCATCTCCATCTGGTTCAAAATGTGAAAAAGTACACAACTGGGATATTAGATCCACGGCCTGTTTGGTTCCTCAGTCTGGCCATCGACTGCGTGCGTGGGTGGCGTTTGTCTCAGATGTGATTATGTGAAACGCTATCTAGGGACGAGTGATGCTTGGTATTGCCAAACAGGGCTCATCTAGTGCCTGTGGATGCCGTGAAGGTTCTAATTCCAGGGTCATTGCTTTTGTTATGACTCAGTGTGGAAAGCAATAGCAAACTACCTCACCTTGCTTGATATGCTTCATTATAGTGCTGTCTTGGATTTTTGTGGATATAGGTACGGTACTGGTTGGGGAACCGACCTACCTCACGCCGACTACCTAATTACTCAGCCTCGTGAGGACAATTGAGTAGTTGTCTGACAGTGAGGCAGCGCCCCGGTCACGAAAACCAAGATTAACGGTCGAGGGGACCCGATGCGCTGATCACGCGTCATTCCGATATCGGCAGGCCAAATGGCTGGGCAGTGGTCACTTGGTCGGCCCAGGCTCTTAATGGGCTGTATAGTGCCAGAGGTTGTTTTTATACCTTGTGTGACATGGAAGTTGACAGAACAGTCTACACGGCAACGGTAGTGTGGCTTGGTATCGTCTTAATAGCTGGATATGCCTCTGTTTCCACATTAGGCAGGGTCCCCCTGACTTGGGTAATCTAGCTAGAAAAAGAGGGGAGATTTAACAGGGTCCTATACATCAGGTTAGGTCTAATTGACAAATAGGACCAGACCCTGAATTGCTACAAAGAGATTTCTTAGTTTATGTGGCAAACTGTAAAAGAACGTAGCTACCCATATTCACCATAGGGCTGTACTTTGAACGCTTCAGCAGAGACAATTTCTCTTAGGGATGAAGGTTTGTTGTCCTCCCTTTCAAAGGACTCGTAATGGTCCCAGGTAATTACCACCATCATTATTATTATTAATAATATTAGGGTAGATGCTTAGGGAGTATTAGATAGGGCCAAGAATTCTGTAATATTCAGAGAGAGAACTGTGAAATAATTTTAAAATCACTACCATACAGTAATGATATGTAGAATAAACTTAAGAGCAGTGCCCACTGCATCGAGAAATACGCTGGTAATTAATAAATATGATTTATCCTGCCTACAGTAGATTAAATAATATTATTATAAGCTTAGAAGCTGTAATTTCTTATGAGAGGGGCATCGACGTAGGAGGCCGATTAGCCCCTTAAACTAGGCTGTGTAAGTAATTTTCTCTGATAACCTGTGTTATTGTGACGGTGCTTAACGTGAGGCCATGGCCGTCTCCTTCCGAATCCTCACCTGACTTACAAATACTCTGCAATAAAGCAGGTTATCATCACTCACACAATAAAAACCTACTACACAGAGGGGAAAGGAAAACGGTTGAGAGGACAGGGAAGCATTACAAAGGGCCTTCCGACAAGATACTACTCCCGAGGTCAACCGTCGGCTTGAGCATTAGGCTACTCGAGTGCACTGGGCTGAAGACCTGAGGGGCTTAAAAAAATTAAGATAACCCCACAGATAGCCTGAGATGTTACTAAAGAGCGAATAAAATATACTAGAAATAATACTTTTACCGGTACGTAAAAGTATAACTATAAATTCCCAGAAGCTATTCGTATTTACGGTCGTAACGGCAACTACATTCTCCAGGAACTTTACGCCGATGGAATAACAATTATAGTAGCATTATAAGGGGGAGGAACAGCTAGGTCATCAGCCCCTAAAGAGCGAGGTATCAGAAAATAACATGAAACTCGCCGTTCGGCCGGAGCTACCGACCCTCGTTTTAAAGCAGTGACGTATTAGAATACCAATTCATATCTATTCTTGGGGTTTGCATTCAACAGTGACGAATGCAATTAATTTTACTCAAATTATATCTAAAGAGTTAGATAAAGGAGGGCAGATGGATGTCATATTTACAGATTTCGAGAAAGCTTTCGACACAATAAATCACGATATCCTTCTTAAAAAATTATGTATTTTGGGTTTTTCCCACCCATTACTAAAATTATTCATCTCCTATCTCAGAGACAGGAAACAATTTGTTTTGTTCCAGAAAATTGTCTCAAAGGAATACATAGTTCATTCCGGAATACCCCAAGGTTCGAACCTTGGACCTTTGATTTTTCTAGCAATGATAAATGATTTGCCACGATGTATACTGCACTCAAATAGTCTTTTATATGCAGATGACTTCAAAATTTTTAAATCAATTTCTTCCACTAATGACTGCACTCTACTACAAAATGACCTAAATAATATACACAAATGGAGTATAGAAAACAAATTATACTTAAACGTACCGAAGTGTGTTGTTATGACCTTTACACGTAAGAAGAACCCAATCACATTTGTTTATGGAATTGGACCTAAGTCATTGAAAACAGTAAGCGAGAAGAAAGATCTAGGGATTCTGTTTGACCGAGAGCTTGCTTTCACTTATCATGTGCAAAAGACGGTCGGGGATGCTTACCGCATGTTAGGGTTTATAATAAGAAACACTAAGCCATTCATTAGGACCAGTACCTGCATAAAACTTTATACTGCCATGGTGAGATCCAAGCTCGAGTACGCCAGCCAAGTATGGAGTCCCTGGCAGAAAACATGCATTAAGTACATTGAGCAAGTTCAAAAGAAATTCCTCAGATATCTCTACACCTCAAAATAACGGGCAATTACCCACACATGGTACCCTACGGTGAACTTTTGTTGAATTTCGGCATGACTAGTTTGGAGTCTCGAAGGCGAGTGAATGATATGAAATTCCTTTATAAAGTCATTAACGGTCAAATTGATAACTCATTTTTCCTATCACTCCTAAATTTCAACATCCCTCGCTTAACTACAAGATCAACCATAACATTCAAAACTGATATAACCAATACCACTTCACATAACAATTCACCTGTATGGAGGCTTTGCAGTATTTACAACGATGCGGTTCGTGTAAACTGGAAACTAGATTTCTGTCTCTCAATCAGACCGTTCTTGGAAATTATAACCCTGTCACTCTAATTCATACTTGAAATAAAATTATCACACATAACAGAATCAACAATGTATATATGTGGATAGGCCTGTTCCCTAGTTATTGATGTTACCCATTAGTTTATTATGTAATAATTCCAAAACCTGTTTTTATATTTGGCATTAGATCATATTTAGATTTAGTTTTTATATTATCTTTTTACTACTATGCATTTTGATCTGTGTGAACTTATTAGTTTTAAGAATTACATTAAATTATGAGTGAACTACAATGGAGATCATATTTCGAGTGTGGTAAATTCATTTCCTCACTAAGTTCTATCCCATCTTTGAGGATAATGTACCTTAATGCTAGAAGCTTACGAAATGGGAAATTAGAGATGATTGCTGATCGACTGGATGCTATTCAGAATGTAGATTTTGTTGTCATATCTGAGACGTGGCTGTCTGCAGACAATGGTGAATGCATCTTCTATAATATTTCAGGTTATGAGGCTTTTCATTCGTTTAGAAATTCTACCTCAAAAGATGGAGGTGGTGGAATTGCCATCTATGCAAAAAGTAACTGTTGGCAATGCAAACTGATATATAATATACAGAAAGATCATAATATCCTAGCATTAGAGATTTCTAGGTCAGGTCTGAGCTACATCATTGTGGCTGTTTATAATCCCCTTGTGTCTAACTGGTATCATACAAGTGCAGACTTAGAAATGATTCTTGATAACATAAAACACAGGAATGTAATTGTTGCTGGTGACTTTAATATAAATACTCTCCGTCATGATGGCTTGACTAATAATTATAAATGTTTCATGAATAGCTATGGTCTTATCTCCTGCAACACTGTATATCCCACCAGAATAAGTCATAATAGCTCACTGATTGATCATTTCCATTGCTGCATAAAAATAAGTAATTGGAGAGTAGATAATGTTATTGATGATATCAGTGATCATAATACATTGCTTTTCTCTTTAGACTCCTCGAAAACAGCAACCAATAATCCAAATGTACCAAAAACTTACAAATACTCACATATTGATTATACACTTGCCCTAAACTATTATGAAAGCCATTCTTTTGATTTAGTAGAGGATGATGTTAATGCATCATACACAGCCTTAACTACATTTATCCAAGATGGTCTAGTCTGTGCAAGTACAGTTAGAACTGCTCAGCGTAGGGATATTAACTATCCCCTGAATCCCTGGTGCACACCAGAACTTGTTGCATTGTGTAAGCAAAAATCACATAGTTACAACAAATTAAAAAAGTTCCCCCATAATACAATAATAAAAGAAGAGTACAGGGTTTACTGTAATAGAATAACAGCATTGAGAAGATCACTCAAAAAGACATATTATGATAATAAATTTCAAAGTAACATACACAATTCAAAACGTACTTGGCAAATTATCAATGAAGTTTTAAATAAACCCTCAAATACAACATGTGATATTAAAAGTATAAATGTAAATAATAGGTGCATAGAAGACAAAATTGAGATCTGCAATATTCTGAATGAATATTTTGTGTCAGTTCCTGCCACATTATCTTCTAACATTATTCCATTACCGGAGAGAACAGCAACAATCATTGAAGGTTCTAATTCATTCTTCATAGAACCTTGCTCCCCACAAGAAGTATCTGATATCATTAACAATCTTAAGATAACCAACACCTCCTATGATGACATAACTAGTAAACTACTTAAGACTTGCAACCGTGCCCTCTCAGGACCCATCTCAAAATTTGTCAACTGCTCACTAGTCAATGGTATCGTCCCAGATCCCCTTAAAATTGCTCGTGTTGTACCCATATATAAACAGAATGACAGGTCAGATCCTGGTAATTATAGGCCCATTTCAGTACCATCTGAATTATCAAAAATCTTAGAAATAATTATGAAAACAAGGCTTTTGAGGTATCTAGAGAAATGCCATTATTTTTCTGAATTTCAGTATGGATTTCGCGAGAAGGCTGGGGTTAATTCTGCTATTGTCGATATCATAATCGAATTACAAAACAATATAGATAAAGGGAATAAATCTGCTGGATTCTTTATTGATTTAAAAAAGGCCTTTGATACTGTGAGTCATCCACTGCTTGTATATAAACTGGAGAAGGCGGGTGTGAGAGGTGTTGCATTGTTGTGGTTTAAACATTACTTGACAAACAGGCAACAATTTGTAAAAATAGGCACTAATAGAAGTAACTTGCAAAGGGTATCCTATGGTGTGCCCCAGGGATCTATTCTAGGGCCGATTCTATTCCTCATATACATAAATGACATAACCTTATGCCCTTTTAAGGGTAGATTATCTCTCTTAGCTGACGATATTTCGTTGTTTTACTTCTCTAAATCTGACAAGGAGATTATATCTGATATCCAGCATGACTGTTATGTCTTGGAGGAATGGCTAAGAATGAATCTAGTAACACCTAATTACTCAAAAACTGTCTGCATGATGTTCCATAAATGTGAATATGATTTAAATGCAACAACAAATATCTCTTTTGGTACTACCAGACTTAAGTGGGTGAAGGAGGTTAAATACCTTGGCTTGACAATAGACAATACTCTTTCTTGGGCATCACATATAACGAATCTAAAAAATAAAATCTCGGCTTTAGTTGGAATCTTTGCTAAAATCAAGTTTTATGTAACAACTCAGACACTACGTGTAATATACTTCGCAATGATTCAGTCTCGGCTCTCATATTTATGTTTCATCTGGGGAAGAGCCTCACAAACTAATTTGAATAATCTGGAGGTTCTACAAAACAGGGCTCTAAGATCAATGTATGGATTCCATCGTTTATACCCTCGCTGTAGAATGTACACTGAAACTAATATATTGCCGTTGAAACTGCTTGTATCTTTCAACTCTACTTTAATTATTTATAAAATATTGCATAGTCTCATGACCACAAACACTACATTCTCTTTCGTTAATGAAATTCACATGCACTGCACAAGACAAAAAAATAAGTTACATGTAGTCAGCAATAGAACGACTAAATTTGGAGTCAATGCATTGCAGCACTCGCTCATCTCAGTGTATAACCTGGTACCACTTGATCTAGCAAGAATCTCTCAAATTGGGCCATTTCGTGTAAAGTTGAAAAAGTACTATTTGCTGACTCTGAATGTATAATAATTTATGTATAATAATTTACTCTAAATGTATAATAACTTACTCTTGTGATACCACATTCTTCCAATCTTTATCTTTTATGTTTATCAACACTAATTGACTCATAACTTCAAAGCATGCTCATTAGCTTATAGTCTCATTTCTCCATTTATATTATACCGCTTTTTCCTTGGTCATGTATTGTGTCAAAAGCGTCGCTTTGAATACACTTCTATTGCTTATTTGTATACTGTACTCTAAATGTATTATAATTTAGCATATGTATAGTTAGTCCGTCATCTATGTAATGAACTATGTACTGTTCCCCACGACAGAGCTCTGCTCTCGGGAATCTTTTTCTAGACAAATAAATAAATATTAATACTTAATGCAGGAAATGTATCTTACTGTGTAGGTGCACTATTATTGGGGCGCACACTGAGCCCTGTTGTGTACCATCAACAAATAAATAAATAAATAAATAAATAAATAAATAAACTTTATACACACCTCCATATTCATCGATCTTTCGTTGACGTTCTCGTATATTCCCGTCTTCTTAGGAAATACGAGTGCCTTTCAAAATAGCGTTTTCGATAGCGTGTAGTTCGAACGAAAGTTCAAACAGAAAGTAGCTCGTAATGGCGGCTTGTGACGGTTATTTCAACTTGCCGTTAAAAATCCACGGCATGGCAGAGATTAGCAGCTATTAACACACGTATGAAGAAGGCCGTTCAATTCGCGAGAAATAAACCACACATAACTATTGGAAAATAAGACCTGAGTGCTCAGATGTACGATATTTGCGGGGACAATAATTTTCAAATCCTACATGCCAGGTCCTAGGCAACGGACGGTACTACAATGCCGCGGTCCGTTTCTAAGATACCTATCTATGTCGTTTTCTCTAGCTCGGCAAAAAATTAACATTTCGCTTGTTAACGAATTATTCTTACGAGGCTTTAAATAAACCTTCGATCTAGCCTTCCCTCTCATGATGGTGAGTTGAAATAGGCTGTAATTTGTATCACAATCGCTCAGATTTGGACGTAGTAAAGCGAGGAGGAGGCACAGGCCCTCCCATATGTTCTGCTAACCGAGAGCAAGATCTGATTTCTTCTTTTCCTGGTTAGGTCCTCACTATGTACTGTACTTGTAGGCTATGTTGATTGGGACAGCTGCATCTAAGTTACTGGCTTCGAGGCTACCACTCTCTTGCTAAATCAGTCAAGATTCCACCTGGCATGGATTCCTATATTTACTATATAAAAGTGTGTGTATGGTTGTGTGCTGTCTGATAACCTGTGTCATGGTGAAGGCTTCACCAGAGTATGGTATAACAGGAGACAGGTGCCACAAAGTAGCTTACTTGCATTTAGAAATATGCTTTTATTTATTTATTTATTTATTTATTTATTTATTTATATTACTAAGGTTGTAACTAGAGAGTTTGATGAAGGGGCAAATGACCTTGTAGGTCTGCCCCTTAAAACAACAATAACTACTACTACTACTAGAGTTTAAAGGGGATGAATTTGGCGTAGAAATACACACAATGTTAACAAGCTAAGCTAGTAGGCTGCTCTGAAGCTGTAATTTATTATACAAGTAAAGTTGTCTGATAACCTGCGTTATAGAGAGGGTGCTCAAAATGAGGTCACGGCCACCTCCTACCCAAACCTCACCTGACTTACAAATAGCCTACACAGACACTGTAATAAAGCAGGTTATCATCACACACACAATACCTACTACACAGAGGGGAAAGGAAGGAGGGGAGGGGCTTGAGAGGAGAGGGATGCTATACAAAGGGCCTTCCGACAAGATACTACTTCGGAGGGCAACCGTCGGCTTGAGCATTACTCAAGTGCAGCAGGCTGTTGACCTGCCTTTTCAGTAGCGGGGGGGATTTGGAATGCACACATTGGGGAAGAGGATACACGTTGAAATGGGATCACACGGGCGAAGCCGCTGGAGCATTTCCATCCGCATATTTTTTCCTGACGTCGAGATTGAATTTAAGATAATAATAATAATAATAATAATAATAATAATAATAATAATAATAATAATAATAATAATAATAATAATAAGATAAGCTTCACAAAGGCGAAGCCGCTTGAGATTTTACATCACCTTTATTCATAATAATTTCAACTCTCCAATACGTTTCTTGCTTCTAATTTTGAATCAACGACCTCACAGCTGATCGCAACACTCTGCCAGTGCTGCAAAACCTCTGTTTTTGGTACTTCGAAAGCTGAAGCCGAAGTTAGGGCTGAGTATTCTTCCTTTTATATTTCCTTCCTAAATATCGTCTTTTTTTTGTAGAGAACAGGCTATTCCCTGTCGCTATAGGATTAGGATATTAAGATTATGATAGAGAAATTTTTCTCGCATATTGGCAGAACCGATATAATTAAAACATATAATGGCGCCCGTTTGTCACGACTGGTAAAACGGACGGTCCTTTTTAAACCAAATATCCGAGCCTAGATTGGAGGCTAATAAACGAGGGGATAACCGATCTCATCGCGAGTGAGTCCCCAGCTCGATCCTCTGTCGGGTGTCGTACGAACGTAGTTTGCTACTAATTGAGGTAACTGCGAGGCCATCTGCCCCTAGGTACTGCACCCGAATTCCGCATAGCCATAGCCTATATCCGCTGAGATGATAAGGATTGTAGGGAGGTCGATATCCAGCCAGATAAACCAACACTACCCTACTAGCATAATGACTAGGAAACTCTCGATACATACCGGCCATGCAACAATACTACTGATTAGTTACACATTTACTAGAAATAAAATACCCATAACAAGATGGTAGGACGAGAATCTCGAATCTCGGGCGTGAACGGTGAAAGTTGAGACTACGTGAATTCTAGTAACTAATTCGCAGTATTATCGCATGTCGATTGCAAAATGAAAAGGTGATCAGATTTATAAACAAGATGTTCAGTAAAGAACATATAGCCTACTTTCTCCTAAATGCATGGGTATTGTTATATCTCTTTGTCCTTTTCAAGGAGTATGATTGAATGTTGGTTGTAGTAGCTAGTTGAAATACAACGTGCTATAGGGATATTAAACATGAATATGAGGTGCCCTTTGCTAGTGCTACCTCTGTACCAAATTTCGTTCAATTCGGTTTCACCGTGTTTAAATTGATACGGGGAATTCATATGCACACATACTTGGCCACCATCTGCAAACTATTGGGCTGATGTTCTTGCAGTTTGGCCAGAATATGTTTCCCACATAAAGATATGGTGTTGCAAAATTTGGAAGAGACTAGATTATTAGGTTGGTCGTAATTACATTTTAGCTTTTAACATTTGGGTGGCCGCGATTACGTTTCCGTCAAGATGACGGCGATATAAAACATGACACTGAGATGCCCTTTGCTAGTGCTACCTCCGTACCAAATTTCGTTCATTCGGTTCCACCGTGTTCGAATTAATAGGGGGAATCAATTTTGACATAAAGATGGCCGCCATCCGCAAACTATTAGGCTAATGACCTATTAGGTTGGTCAAAGGATGCTCCCTCCATAAAGGTATGTTGTTGCAAAGTTTGGTAGAGATCGGATGGTTATGTTAGTCGTAATTTGATTTAAGCTTTAAACATTTGGGTGGCCGCCATTACGTTCCTGTCAATATGGCGGCGATATTAATCATGACACTGAGATGCCCTTTGCTAGTGCTACCTCTGTACCAAATTTCGTTATATTCGGTTCCACCGTGTTCGAATTAATAGGGGGAATCAATTTTGACATAAAGATGGCCGCCATCCGCAAACTATTAGGCGAATGACCTATTACATTGGTCAAAGGATGTTCCCTCCATAAAGGTATGTAGTTGCAAAATTTGGTAGTGATCGGATGATTAGGTTAATCGTAATTTGATTTAAGCTTTGAACATTCGTGTGGCCGCCATTACGTTTCAGTCAAGATAGCGGCGATATAAAACATGACACTGAGGTGCCCTTTGCTAGTGCTACCTCTGTACCAAATTTCGTTCCATTCGGTTCCACCGTGTTCGAATTAATAGGGGGAATCAATTCTGACATAAAGATGGCCGCCATCCGCAAACTATTAGGCTAATAACCTATTAGATTGGTCAAAGGATGCTCCCTCCATAAAGGTATGTTGTTGCAAAGTTTGGTAGAGATCGGATAGTTATGTTAGTCGTAATTTAACTTAAGCTTTGAACATTTGTGTTGCCGCCATTACGTGTCTGTCAAAATGGCGGCGATATAAAACATGACACTGAGATGCCCTTTGATAGTGCTACCTCTGTACCAAGTTTCGTTCCATTCGGTTTCACCGTGTTTGAATTAATAGGGGGAATTGATTTTCACACAAAGATGGCCGCCATCCGCAAACTATTAGGCTAATGACCCATTCATTTGGTCAAATGATGCTTCCTCTATAAAGGTATGTTGTTGCAAAATTTGGTAGAGATCGGATGATTAGGTTAATCGTAATTTGATTTAAGCTTTGAACATTTGTGTGGCCGCCATTACGTTTCCGTCAAGATGGCGGCGATATAAAACACGACACGGAGGTGCCCTTTGCTAGTGCTACCTCTGTACCAAATTTCGTTCCATTCAGTTGCACCGTGTTCGAATTAATAGGGGGAATCTATTTTCACACAAAGATGGCCGCCATCCGCAAACTATTACGCTGATGACCTACTGGTTTGGTCAAAGGATGCTCCCCCATAAAGGTATGTTGTTGCAAAATTTGGTAGAGATCGGATGATTAGGTTAGTCGTAATTTGATTTAAGCTTTGAACATTTGTGTGGCCGCCATTACGTTTCCGTCAAGATGGCGGCGATATAAAACATGACACTGAGGTGCCTTTTGTTAGTACTACCTCTGTACCAAATTTCGTTCCATTCGGTTGCACCGTGTTCGAATTAATAGGGGGAATCTATTTTCACACAAAGATGGCCGCCATCCGCAAACTATTACGCTAATGACCTATTGGTTTGGTCAAAGGATGCTCCCCCCCCCCCATAGAGGTATGTTGTTGCAAAATTTGGTAGAGATCGGATGATTAGGTTAGTCGTAATTTGATTTAAGCTTTGAACATTTGTGTGGCCGCCATTACGTTTCCGTCAAGATGGCGGCGATATAAAACATGACACTGAGGTGTCCTTTGCTAGTGCTACCTTTGTACCAAATTTCGTTCAATTCGCATTCACCGTGTTCGAATTGATAGGGGGGGACAGACATTCAGAGTACACACACTCACACACACACAGACACACACACACACACACACAGACTCACACACACACATACACACACACAGACTCACACACACACATACACACACAGAGACAGACACACTTTTTTCGCCCTGTGTTGATCTCATAAGTCTACTTTCATTTTTTGCAAAAATCGAAAGTAGGCTAAAAACGAACTGGCAAACAAAAATAGTGCCTGGGATTTATTACTAAAAATTACAGAACAATAAACTCCCTATCACCAATAAAAAAAAGCAAGTTATATAAATTATCTCACACGTCAGATAGTCCTTCTATCTGTGGTATAAATGTTCATAAACAATGTCATTACATAAATGTAAATTATTTGAGAAATTACTAAAATGTTTACGCATTTAATAATCACCCTGTGACTCTGTCACTGAAGCAGTCTGATCAGCATCAGCTGTTCAAGCATCAAAATATAAATTAACAATGTAAAAACCCTACCTAGGGGGCGTGGTGGCTCAGCGGTCTAGCTGTACGCCTCTCACCAAGGCGGTCCGGATTCGATTCCCGGTCAATGCATGTGAGATTTTCGAAGTGAAATGCCATGTCCTGTGGTTCGGATTCCACGTAAAAAAAGGAGGTCCCGTGGCTCATAATCACAAGATTCACGGTCACGTAAAACTACAATCTACCTTTACCTAAAAACCCTAAATTATACACATACGTGAGTAAAACGTGAATATATAAAATAATAATAATAATAATAATAGTTAAATATAAGTGAAATATTTACATTATATACAATTTTCCATGTTTAACACGGTATTAAAAATACTATTTGCACTCTCAGTCGCGATCTGACAGTCTTCTAGTGTCTCTGTTTCAAAAACAGTTTTATGAACAATGATTCAGACAACAATGAATTCTCAGGTATCTCTGGTAACTTGTCATAATAAGTAAAGCTTGTATATCGAACACTGAAGCTAAATATAGCTTAGAATTTGTCGTGTCAATGAATAAAATCCAATAAGATAAAGAGCGATGCGAAACTACTTAAAAAACCTCTAAACACTTCGTGGATTATATACTGATACTCTCTGACATGAACAATACAAATATTAACCCTTATGTCAGCGCTTTTTACACATACTGTAACAATTCGTTGCTCCACAAGGCAATACATTTCCTTCTCTCGTAACACGGTGAACAATATCCATAAATAGCGTCTGCCACGCTCCAAACATAATATACTTCTTTCCTTTCATTACTACCAACAATCTTCAATACTCCGCACGGCATTACTTCAATAAGAAACCCATCTTGCTACAGACTTGTAGAAGAATCAGTGACTTTACTAGGTAAATACGCAATTGTACACTACCGTTTAGAGTGCACTCCTAACTCCATCTCTCATCTAAATTATTTAACCTCGTGCATCTTTAAAATAACAGTTACATGTTTGTTCACTACAATTCACCTGATACAGTATTTCTTATTTCTTTCGATGGCGCTTTTCGTTTACTTAGTTCCATAATAGATTGCTTTTCCACGTTACCAAATATAAACAGTACTAACTCGTAGTTCGCTCGTCTGTAGTAGTTAATAAATATAAATACATATCCTCACGCATCTGGTGTACATTTAAATAAATGAATTATTTATATTTAAACTTGTTTTAAGACATACTAGACTTCAGGTAGACTAACAAATCTCCTGGTCTATCATTTCAGCTTAACAATGTTTCCAATAAAATTGTCAATAACTATAGGCATCATTTGACCTCAATTGTCACTAACATGATCCTATTTTATAGTGTACTTTCATAATAACAATAGTCCAAGACTATATCAATGTCAAATAAATTGTATTCCGCAATTGGAATAGCCTCCGTGGCTTAGGCGGCAGCACGCCGGCCTCTCACCGCTGGGTCCGTGGTTCAAATCCCGGTCACTCCATATGAGATCTGTGCTGGACAAAACGGAGGCAGACAGGTTTTTCTCCGGGTACTCCGGTTTTCCCTGTCAAAATTTCATTCCAGCAACACTCTCCACTATCATTTCATTTCATCTGTCATTAATTTAATCATTGCCCCAGAAAAGTGCGTCAAGCCTCGGCAGCCGGCACAGTTCATATCCTCGCCGCTAGATGGGGGCTTCATCCATTCCATTCCTGATCCGGTCGGAGACTGGAAGCAGGCTGTGGATTTTCATTCAATTGGAATTTTATAACTTCCATATTGTTATAAATAAATGTTTCAGTTGTATTCTGACATAATAATGTCTGTTAAACAATGTTACAGCATTTCACAATAATGCTTTTCTTTATAATTATGCAATATAATTATACTAATGTATTCTGTCGCTGTTAGGCATTTGTAACTTTCAATAACAATCCTAACGTTCAAAATGTTCTTACAATTGGAAAGTAATTTCAATGGAAAATGTTACTATCGACGCATTTCCTTCGAAATATGTTGTTATCGAAGCATTCCCTTATAAAACGAGTTTCGTTCAAAAGTGAGCATGTTAAACGATTCCTTCCAAATATCTAAGAAACGAAATATCTAAAGTCAAAAATGAATGAAATTACGTCTGAAACGACACACGTAGACGTATCAAAGAATTACAATGAATCTCTAAAATTTAGCTACAATAACCATAGGATAAAGATAAGAATATCTACAATGAAGTTGGTCACTCCTCAATATTTTCAAATACTACTGAAAAAATACAGATCTTAGAGCATTCAGTTTTTCTACCTTTTTGATGGTTTCTGGTGTCGTGAATACCTTCATAAGATGGATTCGACGTTCCGCTGGAACTGCGAGCGCTCGTCGTCTGCCTTGGAAACCAGTTTCTCTCGGGCGCGTGCGAGACAGCTCAGCGCTCACCATCTACGTCGTGATACGAACACCTGCACTCCCGCTCGACTGTGACAGCTAATGGCAAGTCTTCTTGTTTCACGGTCAGTGACCTGGAAACTGCATCTCTTGGTTCAATCGACTGCTAGCGTTCGTCTTCTTCTTTTCTCCGTGTAACAGAGTGGCATCATCAATGTAGATCTGAATGTCCTGGGTTGACATCTCCTCCTGATGGTAATGGACATCTCGCTTGTAGTATTGGAAGTCATCTCGGAATACTGCATGTTGTTAAGCAGTTGAGATTTATCGATTCTCGGTCTTCGAAGTCACTCTGTATCTCCAATCTATGGTATAGACTAAACTCCTTCCATTAGTTTAGTTGCTCATAATAAACTTCTCAGTAATCGTTGAATTAGTTTGTCCTCCCTGACTCAGGATCATTACGGTCATCTTGACTATGATGTTGTAACGTAGAATATTTAATGTAGCAATGATATAGCTGTTGTAAGCAATGCTGTTGGTTATCGCTTCGCTGTAGAATAATGCTATTTAAGCGAAGTCTTCTCCTTATAATTGTGGTACAGAATAAATGCTGTTCTCATCAATATCTAGTGCATTTACACTTCACCGGCTCCTCGTATCTCTTCCTCGGTGAGTGATCGATCTCTAGACGGTACTGCCTCGTCTGTGCTCCGTGTTTCTTTTATCGTGGAAAATGTGGTCTGTTGGACGCATGACTGAATATGTCCGCTCGGTTCAAGAAGCTGAATAAGAATCCTCGCTTCCCTCTCCTCGATAGCGCACGTGCCAAAACTAGCCTGGACTGCTAGCCTCGCGCGGATGCATTTTAATAGAAATATACTCATAGGTTCTCTCCTAGCCAATAATTTATATTTCTATTCAACCAAATAAATTTCATATAGTATTCTACACCTGTAGAAGTGTTCATATCGTTGTATTTAAGCCATATTCATATAAAAGCGATTCCCACAAAATTGATGTGCCTCAATCTGATTGGCTGTTGAAATATCGTGATAGAAGCTCCTGGATCTAGCCTCTTATCAACGGGTCGTGTGCATAATTTGTTATTGTCGCCTTGACTAACCAAAACTGGTTTTCTGCTGGCTAACATGAAGCCTTGTACAATTTCCAGCCTCGAATGATCTAACACTTCCTTAGTTAAAATCTCATTCACCGGAATATTTCCAAATAATAATTCCATAAAATGCTCCAAAATTTTCCAAAATAGTTTCATTATGCATCATTCACTTCCCAAAATGCATATATAAATATTAAATTGTTTTAATTCCATATTTCCAATTTTTTCCTCCTATGATTCACAAGTCGGTTCGAACCTCGGCTCAGTCAAAGTCTTAACTTGGGCTGCATTCGAGTTCAGTACGAACGTATCATTATGTAGCCTCGGTAAATACTCCTACCGTAAGGATTATATATGGCTTCAAAACTACGAGCAAAAGGTTTATTATTATTATTATTATTATTATTATTATTATTATTATTATTATTATTATTATTATTATTATTATTATTATTATTATTATTATTATCATTAAAATCGTTATCGTCGTCATCTTAGGTCTCGTCGTAGAGCATAGCCTTTTCTCTACGAGACCCCTTGCATTGGACTGTTAACACAGGCTAGATTAAACTTCAAGACTTGGATGTGATTATTTGATTATTATTATTATTATTATTATTATTATTATTACCATAATCGTTATCATCGTCGTCGAGCAAAGCCTCTTCTCTACGCGACCCCTTGTATTTCACTGGTGGAGGGCGTGGTGGCGCAGCGGTCAAGCTGTTGGCCTCTCATCAAGGTGGACCGGCTTCGATTCCCGGTCAATGCTTGTGAGATTTTCGATGTGAAATGCCATGTCCTGTGGTTTGGATTCCACGTAAAAAGGAGTTCCCGTGGCTCATGATCGCACGATTAACGGTCACGTAAAACTACAAGCTTCCTTTCATTTGACTGTTGACACAGGCTAGATTAAACATCAAGACTTGGATGTGATTATGTGGAAAGATATTAAGGTACGAGTGATGCTTGGTATTGCCAAACAGGGATCAGCTAGTGCCTGTGGATGCCGTGAAGGTCCTAATTCTAGGGTCATTGATGTAGTTCTGACGCAGTGAGGAAAGCAATAGCAAACTACCTCACCTTGCTTGATATGCTTCATTATAGTGCTGTCTTGGATTTTTGAGGATATAGGTAGGTACCAATACTTCAGCATATTTTAGTGGCTTCAAGAATCGACGTGATGGAATGTGATCTCTTGGCAAAGAGAGGTTAGTTGGAAGCATAAGGTGTCTAAAAAGAAAGCAATAGAAAAAACAGATAAAATTATGCCAGTGACAAAGAAGAAAAATATATTAAAATCAAAATGCAAATCTAATTTATATAACATTAAACGAATATAAATCATATAAATACGCTAACTTACATGAGGTTAGGACAATGTTACATTCATAAAATTATTTGTCTATTGTTTAACATTTTATGGGCGTAGCAAATTCCAAAACTCAAAAAGATGGTGGTAGGAAATGAAAAAACGTCAGAGCTAGTTCTGGAAAAGGGCGTGGATACGAATGGACCGTTACTGTGAAAAGATGAACTTATTGGAAGATGAAAACGTACAAAGTGGAAAAATTAAGATTAGAACATGTAATGAAAAACAATTATTAGGGGACTGTAATAGCGGCGATAGTGATTAATAAAAGTATGTAATGAAGTATAAAATATTTGTAATAGATAAAATTATATCAAAAAACATTGAAGGTGTTTTAATATTGGATTTAACAGTTAAGTTATCTGTGAGAGTGTCAAATAAGATATTGGTGTTCCATATCTACCATTTCAAGCTTCAATACGGAACTATTATTTGTCACAGGCACCTGCAAGCTGATCACCGTCACCTTCTATTTCATTTCATTTTATTCTCTGCTCATAACCTAAATTTTATGGTGCACCATATTAGATTTAAATACGTATCTTATTACTGTGCTACGCTTTGTTTTGTGTTTTTCAATAGCTGATGAAGGGGATAAAATGTAATTAATTCTCGAAACATGTACTGAAAACAAGTTTAATAATTATTTTTTTCTTTATAGTATTGAATCTGGCGGATGTACTTTTCTTGTTAATAACTATATTAGATATGGTCAAAAATTCTGTAATATTCAGAGAGAGAACTGTGAAATTATTTTAAAATCACTCCCCTACACAAATGATATGTAGAATAAACTTAGGAACTGTGCCCTCTGCCACGAGATATATGCTGGTAAAAGAGGAGAGAGAGAGAGGGGGAGGGGGTGAGAGGACAGAGAAGCATTAGAAAGGGCCTTCCGACAAGATACTACTCCCGAGGTCAACCGTCGGCTTAAGTGCACCGGGCTGATGACCTGAGGGGCATACAAAAAATGAAGATAACCCCACAGCTAGCCTAAGATGTTACGAAAGAGCGAAAAAAATATACTAGATATACCTACGTAAAAGTTGTTGTTTGAGCCTTCAGTCTTTTGACTGTTTTGTTGCAGCACTCCATGACTCCCTGTCCTGAGCTAATCGTTTCATCTCTACACAGCTACCACACCCTACATCCGTGGCAATCTGTTTAACATATTCTAATATTCTAACCTTGGTCTACCCCTACAGTTCTGGTCTTCTATCCTTCCTTCCATAAATAAGCTTGCTATTCCTGGGTGTCTTAGTATGTGTCCTACCAACCTATCTCTTCCCATCATTAGCAGTCGCCAGAAACATCTCTCCTCTCCCACTACTGTTAATACCTCTTAGTTTGTAACCCTATCTACCCATCTGATATTCATCATTCTCCTGTAAAACCACGCTCCAGACAAAGGTTTTCAAAAGTGACTTCCTAATACCTAAATCAACGGAATCCTTATTTGTAGAAATTGTTTCCTTGCCTGAGCCAACCTACTTTATATATCCTATTTGCTTCGTCCATCACTGGTTATTTTGCTTCCTAAGTAACAGAACTCTCCTACTTCCATCAGCTTTTCACCTGCCAATTTGATGTCCATAGAGGTTTCTGATTTATTTCGGCTGCATTCCAGTATTTTTGTTTTACATTTATTAATTGGCATCATGTATTATTCCGTAAGACGGAGTCCATACCTTTCAAAAACGTAAAAGTATAACCTAAAAATTCCAAGAAGCTATTCGTATTTACGGTCGTAACGGCAACTACATTCTCCACACTCTCGAAGGTTACGAGGAACTTTACGCCGAGAGAATAACAATTACTGTAGCTTTATAAGGGGGAGAAACAGCTAGGTCATCTGCCCCTAAAGACCGAGGTATCAGAAAATAACATGAAACTCGCCGTTCGGCCGGAACTAACGACCCGCGTTTTTAAACGCAGTGACGTATTAGAATGTCAATTCAAATCTATTCTTGGGTTTTGCATTAAACTTTATACACACCTCGATATTTATCGATCTTTCTTTGACGTTCTCGTAAATTCCTGTCTTCCTAGGAATTACGAGTGCCTTTCAAAAAAGCGTTTTCGGTAACGTGTAGTTAGAACCTAAGTTCAAACAGAAGGTAGCTCGTAATGGCGGCTTGTGACGGTTATTTCATCTTGCCATTAAAAAACCACGGCATGGCAGAGATTAGCTGCTATTAACACACGTATGAAAAAGGCCGTTCAAATCGCGAGAAATAAACCACATATAACTATTGGAAAATAAGACCTGAGTGTTCAGATATACGGTATTTGCGGTGCAATTTTCAAATCATACACGCCAGGTCCCAGGCAACGGACGGTACTACAATGCCGCGGTCCGTTTCTAAGATACCTATCTATGTCGTTTTCTATAGCTCGGCAAAAAATTAACATTTCGCTTTTTAACGAAATATTCTTACGAGGCTTTAAATAAACCTTCGCTCAAGCCTTCCCTCTCATGATGGTGAGTTGAAATAGGCAGTAATTTGTATCCCAATCGCTTGGAGTTGGACGGAGTAAAGCGAGGAAGAGTCACAGTCCTTCGATATATGTTCTGCTATCCGAGAGCAAGATCTGATTTCTTCATTTCCTGGTTAAAATGCAATGGTTAGGTACTCGTATGCTGATTGGGACAGCTGCATCTAAGTTACCGGCTTCGAGGCAACTACACTCTTGCTTAATCAGTCAAGATTTAGGGATTATAGGCAATACAACTTGACATGGATTCCTATATTTACTATATAAAAGTGTGTGTGTGGTTGTGAGCTGTCTGATAACGTGTGTCATTGTGAAGGCCTCACTAGAGTATGGTTTAACAGGAGACAGATGCCACAAAGTAGCCTACTTGCATTTAGAAATATGCTTTTATTTATTTATTTATTTATTTATTTATTTTACTAAGGTTATAACTAGAGAGTTTGAAGAAAGGGCAGATGACCTCGTAGTTCTGACCCTTAAAACAACAATAACTACTACTACTAGAGTTTAAAGGGTCTAAATTTGGGGGAGAAATACACACGTAGTTTACAAACTAAGCTAGTAGGCTGCTTTGAAGCTGTAATTTATTATACAAGTAATGTTGTCTGATGACCTGCGTTATAGATAGGCTGCTTAAAATGAGGCCACGGCCAACTCCTACCCAAACCTCACCTGACTTACAAATAGCCTACACAGACACTGCAATAAAGCAGGTTATCATCACACACACACTACCTACCACACAGAGGGGAAAGGAAGGATGGGAGGGGCTTGGGAGGAGAGGGATGCAATACAAAGGGCCTTCCGACAAGATACTACTTCGGAGGTCAACCGTCGGCTTGAGCATTACTCAAGTGCACCAGGCTGATGTCCTGCCTTTTCAGTAGCGGGGGGGGGGGGGGGGGAATGCAAACACTGTTTACAAACTAAGCTAGTAGGACTAATATCAGTTCTTAATCACCCTCTTTCACTAAATGGCTCATCCTTCTACTTAGTAATACATTTTCCCATTACATGTGGTTTCTTACTTTACACTTAACAATATTTACAGAAATGCACCTCATATATCGTATCAGTGTTCTTGGGACAAACAAACCACGACTAGAGAGGTATTCTCACACTTAGGACACCTCTTTAAAGGGCCTAAGCTTCCAAGGTGGATGGTTGTAGGTTCGTTACCTGGGAGGTACAGATGCAGGTTAAACCTCCTCCTCAACTGCCGCTTCAGAGGCTCACAGGCCTCTTCGGCCTCTTGTGGCAGAGGAACATCCGGAATGTTAACGTATTCATCTCACTCTTTCAGGACCAGGTTCGAATACCTATTCGGTATCTCTGCCTCTAACTAAGGCAAGGTAAAGGATGGTGTTTGGTTGTCTTGCGGGCCTAATATTACTCTCTTAGAGATGCCAGACCCCACACAGGGCTAATTCACCTTCCAGAAGACTTTACTTTCATTCTTTTAGTCCCCTACTAAGGGTTTCTCATCGAGGAGGAGGGTCCTAAGGAACAAGAGTAGCTCTAGATGAGGCTTGCTCGCCCTGCTCTGGAGACTGGGCCTTTCAGGAGGATACAGGACTATATTGTCCCGGAACTCCCTGGGGCTGTTCCCCAACTTAGGTCCTTAGTCCTGTAGGTCCTATCAGGCATTGTTGTGAGAGGCAGATTACTGTAGGATTCCTCCCCTCCGTAGAAATAAACCTGCAGGCCAAACGGCTCCGGCTTTCACGGGTATCAGGTCGGTTCCGGGAGGCTGTCCTCCTACTGGGGGGCTAGAGGAAGGATGAAGCTTCGGGCAGGTGAGCGGGGGTCTCTCCAGGGGACGTCGCGACGGCGCCGGACGCCCCTAAACGTCGGCAAGGAGAGGCGACCGGTAAAATGCTACCCGTCAATAGCACCTCAGCCAGGACGGCAGAAACTAAGAGGGAAACTTTTCTCTTGGGTAAGGGGAAGCGCCAAACCTTTGGCTATCCCTTCCTATCCCGACAAGGATGCCTAGGCGTCCCCGAGGGGCATACGGAGCTCCTTAATGTGGCTAGGAAGCACGTCCCCAACTTATCGTCACTCGGAGTCCGACCTGCCGTTTATACTATACTTGAGAACCGGCCGAAATTTTGTTTAGTTTGGTATTGCCAAACAGGGCTCATCTAGTGCCTGTGGATGCCGTGAAGGTTCTAATTCTAGGGTCATTGCTTTTGTTAAGACTCAGTGTGGAAAGCAATAGCAAACTACCTCACCTTGCATGATATGCTTCATTATAGTGCTGTCTTGGATTTTTGTGGATATAGGTACGGTACTGGTTGGGGAACCGACCTACCTCACGCCGACTACCTAATTACTCAGCCTCGAGAGGACATTTGAGTAGTTGTCTGACAGTGAGGCAGCGCCCCGATCCCGAAAACCAAGATTAACGGCCGAGGGGACCCGATGCGCTGATCACGCGTCATTCCAATATCGGCAGGCCAAATGGCTGGGCAGTGGTCACTTGGTCGGCCCAGGCCCTTAATGGGCTGTATAGTGCCAGAGGTTGTTCTTATACCTTGTGTGACATGGAAGTTGACAGAACAGTCTACACGGCAACGGTAGTGTGGCTTGGTACTGTCTTAATAGCTGAATATGCCTCTGTTTCCACATTAGGCAGGGTCCCCCTGACTTGGGTACTCTAGCTAGAAAAAGAGGGGAGATTTAACAGGGTCCTATACATCAGGTTAGGTCTCATTGACAAATAGGACCGGACCCAGAATTGCTACAAAGAGATTTCTTAGTTTGTGTGGCAAACTGTAAAAGAACGTAGCTACCCATATTCACCCTAGGGCTGTACTTTGAACGCTTCAGCAGAGACAATTTTTCTTAGGGATGAAGGTTTGTTGTCCTCCCTTTCAAAGGACTCGTAATGGTCCCAGGTAATTACCACCATCATTATTATTATTAATAATATTAGGGTAGATGCTTAGGGAGTATTAGATAGGGCCAAGAATTCTGTAATATTCAGAGAGAGAACTGTGAAATAATTTTAAAATCACTACCATACAGTAATGATATGTAGAATAAACTTAAGAGCAGTGCCCACTGCATCGAGAAATACGCTGGTAATTAATAAATATGATTTATCCTGCCTACAGTAGATTAAATAATATTATTATAAGCTTAGAAGCTGTAATTTCTTATGAGAGGGGCATCGACGTAGGAGGCCGATTAGCCCCTTAAACTAGGCTGTGTAAGTAACTTTCTCTGATAACCTGTGTTAGTGTGACGGTGCTTAACGCGAGGCCATGGCCGTCTCCTTCCCAATCCTCACCTGACTTACAAATACTCTGCAATAAAGCAGGTTATCATCACTCACACAATCAAAACCTACTACACAGAGGGGAAAAGGAAACGGTTGAGAGGACAGGGAAGCATTACAAAGGGCCTTCCGACAAGATACTACTCCCGAGGTCAACCGTCGGCTTGAGCATTAGGCTACTCGAGTGCACTGGGCTGATGACCTGAGGGGCTTACTAAAAAAAAGATAACCCCACAGCTAGCCTGAGATGTTACGAAAGAGCGAATAAAATATACTAGATATAACTTACCTACGCAAAAGTATAACCTAAAAATTCCCAGAAGCTATTCGTATTTACGGTCGTAATGGCAACTACATTCTCCAGGAACTTTACGCCGAGGGAATAACAATTATTGTAGCATTATAAGGGGGAGGAACAGCTAGGTCATCATCCCCTAAAGAGCGAGGTATCAGAAAATAACATGAAACTCGCCGTTCGGCCGGAGCTACCGACCCTTGTTTTAAAAGCAGTACGTATTAGAATGTCAATTCATATCTATTCTTGGGGTTTGCATTCAACTTTATACACACCTACATATTTATCGATCTTTCTTTGACGTTCTCGTAAATTTCTGTCTTCTTTGGAAATACGAGTGCCTTTCAAAATAGCGTTTTCGGTAGCGTGTAGTTCGAACCAAAGTTCAAACAGAAAGTAGCTCGTAACGGAGGCTTGTGACGGTTATTTCATCTTGCCATTAAGAAACCACGGCATGGCAGAGATTAGCAGCTATTAACACACGTATGAAAATGGTCGTTCAATTCGCGAGAAATAAACCACACATAACTATTGGAAAATAAGACCTGAGTGCTGCACCGCCCTCTTAAAATAAACATATTCTTGGCGTGCTTCCTAGCTGCATCACTGGAACCAACTAGAAAAGAAAGGAGTACGCAGTGGAAATGGATGTTAATTTCTGACCTGTGCTGGGCCCGTACTTGCAGGCCAGATGTGCCGAGCGACTCCAGACTCCGTGAAGGTGGTCCCACGACGAGTGGTAGGAATACCCTCCTGGTGCTAGACAGCTAGAATTAGTTAGGCCTAGGTTTGAAGAGAGAGAGAGAGAGAGCGAGCAGCCCGATCGCCAAACACTACTAAATAAGACACATGGGTAAAGAAATGGAAATTTAATGAATTGAAACCGAACACACAAAGAAACCCGGCCAGAATAACACACACAAAAAAGAATACCCTTCACCTAGGGGTCAAATAAAGTCACTTTCAAACGGGGAAGATAAATATAAATAACAATAAATAACTTACGATAGTAAATAACGTTAACAAATTAAATTCATACCTGTGCTCACTTCGGTGAAAACGATGTAAAAAGGGAGGAAGTAAATGATCAAGAGGCAATGGAGCCGGTCGCTGGTCAACAACAATCGCTTCTCTGCCTAGAGATGGATGGTTGTCATGACGACCACAAATAACAAGCATAGCAAAGATAAAACAAGGGCTGTGTGCGTGTCGCAAAGGCTGTGGCGAGCAATGGGGATGCGATCGAGCTGGCAGTCTCCAGAGAAAAGAAAAGCAAAACCAAAGATACAATAAGAAGAAACAAATGACGTCAGGTGTCCGTGAAATATATCAAGATACATACACGCAGTCAAACACACAAAATGCCAGCCGACGATGCAGAAATAAAACTCAAAGCAACTCGTGCTTGTAGGTAGTCTAGCAAAACATGCTAAACCTATATGGTCCCCAACTTACGTTCCGAGTTCGAGCTGAATACGGTAAGGCCTACTTAAAGTTACCGCCGTGATCCAGTTGCCCGACGCATGGAATGAAGGGAAAACATAAGGGCTAAAATATATGGTGTCATGCCTCGTGTTGGGAGAATGGTCGAAACGCCAACGTCCACAAACCACGGGAGACCCATTCGAAGATATGCCCAATCAAAACAGCATCAATGCACCTGGCAGCAAGAAAAACATACACTCACAAAATCACTCGCAGATATATTTCACGGCACAAATAAAAGGTTAAACGAAGACTCAAACAAAATAAAACAGGAGACCGCCATTACGATTGGTAGCACAGCGAATCCAAGCACACGACGAAGATCAGAAAGAAAAGTTAAATTTAGGAAATGAGCATAGTGGACACAAGGTTAGATGTATTACTTACATGAGTAAATGGAAGGCTTCGGCATAATAACAATGTTAAATAAAAAGGAAAAACATTACATTTTAAATAATAAGGCGGAGAGCCTCAAGGCACGTCCGGACAGAAAGTATCTCACATGGCGTCTGAGTCAACCGAGACGGCCGCCAAAGAAAATAAAGAAAAGAGAGATGTTAAACATGGCTCAGGATCGCTTCCTTGGATAACATAAGCAAATTATGATTGGCTAACCTACGCAGAAAAAGGACAACATTAAACACAGCAAATAAGAAGGTTACACAAAAAATGGTTTCAATTGAGATATGTGAGCTCAGGATACGTCGGTGGGATTCTCCTTGGAGATCAATTCAACAGTGACAGGTGTTAAAAATCTAGTGATAGTTTTGGGCGTGCTCCAGCGAAGCATTAGCTTAGCTGACTCCTTATTCTTGGCCGAACTCTGTGGGTGCAGGCGCACTAGCACGTCGTCATTCACCTGAAAACAAACAGGTTGTCTACCCTTGTTATAGCGAGACGCCACGCGATCTCGTGCCCTTTTCAGATGCCGTACAGCAACTTCCCATTTTTCTTTGACTGAGGTACGGCGGGATGGCGCAGCCAGATAATCTATTTTCCACTGAAGCTGAAGGGGATCAACAATACGCCTTCCTAAAAACAATTCCGAAGGGGTAGAATTCGTCGATTCATGAAGAGCAGTGTTAAATCCTAAGGAGAAAAACTGAAGATTTGAGTCCCAACGTGACTGATCTGCGTTGTGGAACGCACTCAAGCAAGCCTTCAAGTTACGATGAAACCTTTCAACGTGATTTGGCTGAGGGTGGTAGGGTGCCAAAAAGACATGATCAATTCCCCAAGAAAAACACATTGATCTAAAAGACTTGGACCGGAAAACGCTCGCGTTATCGGACACTAAAAACTTTGGAGGACCAAAAACACCAAAAATATGATTGGTCAAAAGCCTAACAGTGGTACGTGTCGTGATTTCCCTGACAGGAAATAACCATACAAATTTTGAAAATCCATCAACGACAGTAAGTATAGCTTTATGACCAGAAGATGACCTAACTAGGGGGCCAAAATAATCTATAAACAGGCGCTCATTAGGATATGACATCGTGTCAGCGTGGTGAAGTCCAATGCGAGAATTCTTTGCTGGCTTAGAACGTTGACACGTAACACATTTTCGGACGAAAGCAAAAGCATCCGCTTTCAAATGAGGCCAGAAGAATTCCTGAGAGATTTTATGGAAAGTCTTCGTCATACCTAAATGTAATCCAAAACAGGATTCATGGAAATACGCCAAGAGCATACTTCGTATATTCTCTGGCACGAAAATCCTACATTTCGAAGATCGAGGAGCGGTATGCACTATAACATCATTGCGCAATGAAAACTCAGATACACCAGGATCTTTCCCGAGAATTTTTTCACGCAATGTGACACAAAATGGGTCATCTGCTTGGTACGTACGGATGTCAGTAAAAGACCATGGAATGTGTTGGAGAAGATTCACTGGCTCGGGGATCTCAACAATGGGAGGAGGTTCCTCAAACATGCGTGACAAACAATCCGCTACAACATTTTCACTGCCTCTGACGTGAATGATGTCAAAGCTGAAAGAGGATAGACGAAGAATCCAACGATTTATACGTCCCAATTTTTTGACATGCGAGCGCATCCAGGACAGAGCTTCATTGTCGGTATACACTATGAAATGCCGATGTTCTAGAAAAGATCTGAAACGTTCACATCCGAATACGACAGCCAGACTTTCTTTCTCGAAAGTGGAATACCGGCGTTCGCAATCATTAAGCATCCGACTGGCAAAAGCGATGGGTGCCAAATTACCATTCACCTGCTGACTAAGCACACAAGAAACTGCGACATCACTCGCATCACAATGTAACATAAAATCTTTCCCAAAATCCGGAGTTCGAAGGACGGGAGCAGAAGAAAGACATTCTTTCAATTTCTCAAAGGCGAGACACTGGTCGGGGCCCCACACGAATCGTACATTCTTCTTCTTCAAATAATTCAGGGGCGCTGAAATGTCCGAAAAGCCCTTAATGAACCGATTGTAAAAGCCTGCCATTCCCAAAAAACGTCGGACTGCTTTCACATTCGTGGGAGTAGGGAACTCTTGGATACATTGCACACGCTCAGGGTTCACTTCTATGCCCCCATCCGAAAGAATGTGACCTAAAAATTTGATTTGCTTCGAAGCCAAAGAGATTTTGTCCGGGTTAACAGTGAGTCCGGCTCTGCGAAGACGACATAGGACTTCACGTAAATGGATCAGGTGATCCTCAAAAGACTGACTGTAAATCACGAGGTCATCTAGATAGTTAAACACAGATGAATACTTTAAATCTCCAAATAACTCGTCCAAAACCCTACTCAATACTTGTCCGCCGATAGAAATGCCCATGGGTAACTTATTGAACTCAAAAAGGCCGAACGGAGTGGAGAACGCAGTTACCTTACGGCTCTCGGGATCGAGAGGAATTTGATAATATGCACTATTCAAATCTAGGACGGAATAGTACTTCGCCCCGTGAAAATGCTGAAAAGCGCTCTCCAGAGTTGGAAGGGGAAAGTTGTCGAACACCACCTTAGAATTGAGTCGACGATAATCAACTACTAAACGAAAAGTACCCTCTTTCTTAGGCACCAGGAATGCTGGACTACCATAAGAAGACTTAGAAGGACTCACAACACCGCGTGCCTTAAGATCATCAATATATTCTCTCATGGCAATGAGTTTGGGTGGAGAGCACGAAAATGGCGCCGACCTAACTGGAACCTCATCAGTTAAATCAATATGACACTCGTAGCCGATAGCGGAACCCAGTTCCGACGTGAGAACATCTGGAAATTCATTCACCAAATCAGATAAAGCGTCACGTTGACTCGTGAATAAAGTAGGAGGGATTAGAACAGCAGAGATACCAGAAAAATTACAAGGAACACTCGCTTCACAAGTATTAAAATGAAACCGCTCCTTGGATTTAAACAAAAAACTGAAGGAATGATCCGAAAAATCAAGCCTCAACCCTGCTTTGTGCATAAAATCAGAACCTAAGATCATAGGCGTAGATAAGTCATCCACCACATGGAAGTTCCAATCCCAAGAATAACCACATATCTTAATATGACATGTTACAACGCTAGAAACGGAAATAGATGACTTCACCGCAGAATAAAATTTTAAACCCCCATCTTGTGGACAAATCTGAGTAACAGGAAGCTGTTCCGCGATGGAGCGCTGAATAAATGAACGTGAAGCACCAGAATCCAGTAAAGCGGGTATCGACAATTTCTTAACACTTACAGGGACCCAAGGACAGAAGTTTCCAGTCGTGGAAATGTTCATTTCCCGGCGAACTTCATTGCATGGCCACTCCGGCGGGTCTAAACCGGGGACCCATGCTCGTTTCCCTGACGCGAAGCACATCTAGGACAGGCTATGTGCGTCACGTCACGAAGACCACATGTGTGACAAAACACACGAGAGGGCGCACGGCAGGAATTAAAATGATGCCCCAAACGATCACAATTCCAACATTTTATACGGTTATACATGTTCGGGTTTCGAGGTAACTGTTGATCCTGAGGAGCGGGATTCGCAGAAGAAGTAGCATTGGGAATACTCCCGACAATATGCGAGTGGGGATGGTTAACTGCCCGGTCCTCCTGACGAGATATTGAAGATGGGTGCGCAGTCCTCTGAATCTGGGATTGCGCGCATGCAGTCTCTGGAAACAAACTGTCAGAGGGGAAGGGTGGGGGTACATATGACTTGAGCAGGCGCCGATTGAACTCGCATTCACGTCCTTGATCAACAATGTCAGCCACACTATACACACTGGACCGGCGTATGAAAGACTTGTACTCAGGTGCTAGATTTCTATACACAATATCAACAGTTTCAATAAGGGGAAGGGGCTGCGACAACCTACTTATTAAAGTCATTAGCCCAGTAACAAAATCGTCTACAGGCTCCTCCAAACCCTGGGTACGGCGATGAATTTCAGCCTTCAAGTCATGTTCAAAATCATAAGTAGTAAACCGCTCCTTTATTGACTTACAGAAATCAACCCACGAGATGAAAGATCTGTTGGTAAGTCGATACCATTTTAAAGCTAAACCACTCAACAATAACGGTAGGCAGACAACAATGTCGTCTGGTTCGAGGTCATAACAATGGCAGAGTTCACTGACCCTGTCTAAGAACTCAAATACAGACGAAATTCCCAGTTCACCAGAAAATGAAATTCCCCACTTGGACACTATATTGGCTACGCCTCCCTTGCGATGGCCTTTCACCTCAGTCAATGGATTAGTGTCTTTCCCACAGACACTTTCAAACGATAGCAGATCATCGTCAGACTGGATGAGCTCCTTCTTCACGTTACAACCTGGGAGAGAATACATGGCTAAACTACAGAAGTACTGCTAGCTACAATTCAAAACAATAACTACAAATGTCTTGCCTCCGTCCTGCGCCTGAAATGAGTACGAAACAAGAAGTAGGGTTGTTTAGTACATTACCAATGCTGGGGTTCGTTGATAGGGTCCAACTCATTGCACTCTCCTTACAGTTTGTTATTTTTATGGTCCATTCTCCTCGGAAGTTCACATTGACTCTCAATATTTGTTTGCATAGTATGCAATAGGGAACATGAAACAGAATAAAAACAACATTGAAAAATATGCAGCGAAATATTAAAATCCAATGGATATGGCTAAGCGACCAGGAGACTTAACCTCGCAACTGATACCATCTGCACCGCCCTCTTAAAATAAACATATTCTTGGCGTGCTTCCTAGCTGCATCACTGGAACCAACTAGAAAAGAAAGGAGTACGCAGTGGAAATGGATGTTAATTTCTGACCTGTGCTGGGCCCGTACTTGCAGGCCAGATGTGCCGAGCGACTCCAGACTCCGTGAAGGTGGTCCCACGACGAGTGGTAGGAATACCCTCCTGGTGCTAGACAGCTAGAATTAGTTAGGCCTAGGTTTGAAGAGAGAGAGAGAGAGAGCGAGCAGCCCGATCGCCAAACACTACTAAATAAGACACATGGGTAAAGAAATGGAAATTTAATGAATTGAAACCGAACACACAAAGAAACCCGGCCAGAATAACACACACAAAAAAGAATACCCTTCACCTAGGGGTCAAATAAAGTCACTTTCAAACGGGGAAGATAAATATAAATAACAATAAATAACTTACGATAGTAAATAACGTTAACAAATTAAATTCATACCTGTGCTCACTTCGGTGAAAACGATGTAAAAAGGGAGGAAGTAAATGATCAAGAGGCAATGGAGCCGGTCGCTGGTCAACAACAATCGCTTCTCTGCCTAGAGATGGATGGTTGTCATGACGACCACAAATAACAAGCATAGCAAAGATAAAACAAGGGCTGTGTGCGTGTCGCAAAGGCTGTGGCGAGCAATGGGGATGCGATCGAGCTGGCAGTCTCCAGAGAAAAGAAAAGCAAAACCAAAGATACAATAAGAAGAAACAAATGACGTCAGGTGTCCGTGAAATATATCAAGATACATACACGCAGTCAAACACACAAAATGCCAGCCGACGATGCAGAAATAAAACTCAAAGCAACTCGTGCTTGTAGGTAGTCTAGCAAAACATGCTAAACCTATATGGTCCCCAACTTACGTTCCGAGTTCGAGCTGAATACGGTAAGGCCTACTTAAAGTTACCGCCGTGATCCAGTTGCCCGACGCATGGAATGAAGGGAAAACATAAGGGCTAAAATATATGGTGTCATGCCTCGTGTTGGGAGAATGGTCGAAACGCCAACGTCCACAAACCACGGGAGACCCATTCGAAGATATGCCCAATCAAAACAGCATCAATGCACCTGGCAGCAAGAAAAACATACACTCACAAAATCACTCGCAGATATATTTCACGGCACAAATAAAAGGTTAAACGAAGACTCAAACAAAATAAAACAGGAGACCGCCATTACGATTGGTAGCACAGCGAATCCAAGCACACGACGAAGATCAGAAAGAAAAGTTAAATTTAGGAAATGAGCATAGTGGACACAAGGTTAGATGTATTACTTACATGAGTAAATGGAAGGCTTCGGCATAATAACAATGTTAAATAAAAAGGAAAAACATTACATTTTAAATAATAAGGCGGAGAGCCTCAAGGCACGTCCGGACAGAAAGTATCTCACATGGCGTCTGAGTCAACCGAGACGGCCGCCAAAGAAAATAAAGAAAAGAGAGATGTTAAACATGGCTCAGTGCTCAGATGTACGGTATTTGCGGTGACAATAATTTTCAAATCCTACATGCCAGATCCTAGGCAACGGACGGTACTACAATGCCGCGGTCCGTTTCTAAGATACCTATCTATGTCGTTTTCTCTAGCTAGGCAAAAAATTAACATTTCGCTTGTTAACGAATTATTCTTACGAGGCTTTAAATAAACCTTCGATCTAGCCTTCCCTCTCATGATGGTGAGTTGAAATAGGCTGTAATTTGTATCACAATCGCTTAGATTTGGACGTAGTAAAGCGAGGAAGAGACACATATGTTCTGCTAACCGAGAGCAAGATCTGATTTCTTCTTTTCCTGGTTATGTCCTCACTATGTACTGTACTTGTATGTTGATTGGGACAGCTGCATCTAAGTGACTGGCTTCGAGGCTACCACTCTCTTGTTAAATCAGTCAAGATTCCACTTGACATGGATTCCTATATTTACTATATAAAAGTGTGTGTATAGTTGTGAGCTGTCTGATAACCTGTGTCATTTTGAAGGCTTCACCAGAGTATGGTATAACAGGAGACAGGTGCCACAAAGTAGCCTACTTGCATTTAGAAATATGCTTTTATTTATTTATTTATTTATATTACTAAGATTTTAACTAGAGAGTTTGATGAAGGGGCAAATGACCTCGTAGTTCTTCCCCTTAAAACAACAATAACTACTACTGCTGGAGCTTAAAGGGTATGAATTTGGTGTGGAAATACACCCAATGTTTACAAACAAAGCTAGTAGGCTGCTCTGAATCTGTAATTTATTATACAAGTAAAGTTGTCTGATAACCTGCGTTATAGAGAGGGTGCTCAAAATAAGGCCACGACCACCTCCTACCCAAACCTCACCTGACTTACAAATAGCCTACACAGACACTGTAATAAAGCAGGTTATCATCACACACACAATACCTACTACACAGAGGGGAAAGGAAGGAGGGGAGGGGCTTGAGAGGAGAGGGATGCTATACAAAGGGCTTTCCGACAAGATACTACTTCGGAGGGCAACCGTCGGCTTGAGCATTACTCAAGTGCAGCAGGCTGTTGACCTGCCTTTTCAGTAGCGGGGGGGAGTTTGAATGCACACACTGAGGAAGAGGATACACATTGAAATGGGATCACACGGGCGAAGCCGCTCGAGCATTTACATCAGCATATTTTTTCCTGACGTCGAGATTGCATTTAAGATAATAATAACAAAAAGAAGATAAGCTTCACACGGGCGAAGCTGCTTGAGATTCTACATCACTTTTATTCATAATAATCTCAACTCTCCAATACGTTTCTTGCATCTAATTTTGAATCAACGACCTCACAGCTAATCGCAACACTCTGCCAGTGCTGCCAAACCTCGGTTGTTGGTACTTCGAAAGCTGAAGCCGAAGTTAGGGCTGAGTAGTCTTCCTTTTATGTTTCCTTGCTAAATATCGTCGTTTTTGTAGAGAACAGGCTATTCCCTGTCGCTATAGGATTGGGATATAACGATTATGATAGTGAATTTTTTCTCGCATATTGGCAGAACTGATATAATTAAAGCATATAATGGCGCCCGTTTGTCACGACTGGTAAAACGGACGGTCCTTTTTAAACCGAATATCCGGGCCTAGATTGGAGGCTAATAAACGAGGGGATAGCCGATCTCATCGCGAGTGAGTCCCCAGCTCGATCCTCTGTCGGGTGTCGTACGAACGTAGTTTGTTACTAATTGAGGTAACTGCGAGGCCATCTGCCCCTAGGTACGAACGTATCATTATGTAGCCTCGGTAAATACTCGTACCGTAAGGATTATATATGGCTTCATAACTACGAGCAAAAGGTTTATTATTATTATTATTATTACTATCATCAAAATCATTATCGTCGTCGTCATCATCTAAGGTCTCGTCGTAGGGCATAGCCTTTTCTCTACGAGACCCCTTGCATTTGACTGTTGACACAGGCTGGATTAAACTTCAAGACTTGGATGTGCTTATGTGAATATTATTATTATTGTTACGTGCAAAGCCCGTCCCAACGTTATTAATATGCATCTCCTCTGCGTGTATGTATCCCCTTCCGTTTGAAGCGCTAAGATGCCTTGGTTTGGCTAATGAACTTGAGATGGCAGCATCTCTCGGCTCCTCGGGCTGGAGTTGTGTCTTCTGCCGCTAGAGTGAGACTTTGGTGCCTTCTGATCCCGTCTCTTCGTGACATATTTGAGAAAAAGTATATTATTCTACGTCATTAAACAAAAGACTATATATGCATCATGCCGCTAAAACATTTTAATGGTGTCGTGTGAATATTATTTGGTTAAGCACATTGTCGTAGTGTGTGGCAAATTAGGATTGGTCCAATTTAAATAAACCTGGTGCATGTTGGGTGTCCTTCTTCGCGATTGTCCTCCATCTTGTGAATTATGACTTGTGACTGATTGCTGGGTGAAGAAAGACGCATATTGTGAATCTATCCCAGTATTTGATGATACATGAAGAATTATGTGTGCAACTATCATCTGTGATAATCGTGAAAGTATTTTCTTGGGCCTTAATATGGAAATGCGATGTTTGGTGTGCTTCTCTTCGACGGCGGTTGGCAGCCATCTCATATTTTATTTTATTTTTGGTGATAATAATCCTTTAAGGATGTCTAAGTAGTGTTGTAAAAATTAGTGTCTCCCCAAAAGGCTTTATTAAGGTATGTTTTGGCATTTTATTTATTTTAAATTTTTGGAGCCCCATATTTTTCATTGTGTACTGAGTGTTTTTTTTGTTTTGTTTTTTTTTTGTTCTGAAGGTTGACTTTGGCCTAGATATGTCACCTCTGAATATGTAAAATTTTGTGAAACAAAAAAGGAAAGGAAGCTTGTAGTTTAACGTGACCGTCAATCTTGAGATCATGAGCCACGGGACCTCCTTTTTGCGTGGAATCCGAACCACAGGACATGGCATTTCACTTCGAAAATCTCACATGCATTTTGTGAAACAATATTAGTCCGGGGAACACTACTGTTTTTATTCTAATTTAATTTTTGGCATCTGGCTAAGGCATTTTCTTATTATATTCTTGTACTGACCAGACGAATCTATTAACACTAGGCCTAATTTTGATCATTAGTCGGTCGGTTTTTATTTTGATCCGTTGCCTTTTAAAAACTATTTGATCTCGTAATGTCTAGAGTTTGTTTATATCTTTCTGTTTTCTCACTGGAGAAGATTTTTTTAAAATGTAAAATTAGGCGTTTGACATAAATACGTGCTGATATACCTTCAACTGTTCTTGGTCGCCATGGTAACTTGTTGACAGTAGTGCATTGTGGGTTTTTGTTTCTGGCGTGTGTTTGAAGTGCACGTTCATGGGTCATGGTGATGTTGTTTAACTTATTTTGGTTTTAAATTATCCTTTGGTTTTCCTTTTTTGGAGTTTTCTTTTTGTACTCATGCGTTATTCTTTTGGTACCTTGTTTATGGTAAAATTTTGCACTATTTACTTTTTTTTTTGATTCTCCAAGGCCCTCATGGTTCAGTTGGGAGTATGTCAGGTACATTTTAAGTGTTAATTTTTTTTTGTGGCCTGTCATTCTCTGAGCTCAGGTAATTGTTAATTGATATCGACCTTGAACTTTTTTAAAATCTACAGTGAGAATTCTAGCTGAGGTTTTATTTTTATTTTTGTAATTTAATGCTGGCTGGTGCATGTTCTTTTCTCTGGTGGAGGTGTTCTTTTAAATTTAACATTAAATTTTCTTTTAAAGCAAGCTACTGTTGTTGCATCATTTCGTCGGTGGCAGCTCTGTTGGTTATCGGGGTTTTTTCTGTAGACGAAACTGTGGGTCTTCTCCTTCTCCACCTTCTTCCTCCTATAGGTGTTCTTCTGTTGGGGCATGTCAACTGGCGGTGTGTTTGCAGTTGCGATGCGGACCTCCGAAGAAAGGTAAGTAGGCCCATCCACCCCCACCACCCCGTGTCATTTTGGTAGCAGATCGAGCTCGTGTATCGCTTCTGCAGCTATCCCCTCCCCCGTACCCGCAGGCCCGTTTATGGACCCTTCTGTTGCTGATAGGACGGTTACTGATGAGATGTGTCATGTCAGTGTGCTTTATGTTATTTTATGTTAATCCTTGTCGTTTGTTTGGTTTCATGTTTGCCTCTAAAAATCCATGTGGTGATATGTGAAGTGACCTGTTCCAAGCAAGGTTTCTGTGCTGTATTATATCATTTTTATGATGCAACTTTCCCAATGAAGAAGAAGCTTGGTAAGTGACTGGCATGTGTTCTTGGCGTGGGAAATGTGGGTTTTTTGATGTTGTGATAGCCGGCATGCTGCGAGTGAGGGCATCAAGGAGCCCTGTCTGAGGCTGTTCGCCCTGTGATTTGTAGCAGTTTGTTGTGGTTTGGCTTCCTGTTCTGGAGCGAAGCAAGCGATGACGTCTGCTGTCCTGAGCAGCGTTGTGCACGGTGTTGTTTGTCGAAATTTCGGTTGTCGAGGCGGTGTCGGTGTTTAGGAAGACTGTTCTGTTCCTGTATGTTTCTTTTGCATGAGATTCTGTTGTGATATGCTGTCCTCGTGATATGTTTATTATGGAACTGTCACGCCTACTGGTGTTATGGCGGGGTGTAGTCCGATTAAAAGGGCTAAAGTATGGAAATTCGGCCCTCCCTATGTCCCTACTGTGGTGCCAAGAGGCACATTAAGCGTGCATGTCGCTGTTTGTTTGCTAGGAATTCTTCCCAAACTTATTAAAGGTAAGTGTTTGTATTGAGATATTTTTATTGCAGTGTGCGATTTGTAAATTTTTGTTCATACACTTACCTTATGCTGCAATCGTTCTGGGATGAGTGTGTATTTTGTGCAAATCGTGTCTGTGTGTATGTGTTAACGTTAGATTTTGATTTAGATTTGTCTTCTTCTGTGGTGTTCAATCCGAAGATTGGTTTGTAGCAGCTTTCCATGAACTCCGGTCTGTGGCTAGTCTCTTCAAGTCCAAGTAATTATCACAACCTTTGTCGTGAATGATTTGTAGGGTGGGGTAATTCAGGCGTTGTTTTGTTTGCAAAATTAAGTCTAGGATCGTATTTTTATTAGTTGCTTTCCTTGTAATTTTGAACTAAACCTAATATGTAGGTGTGTTTTACGTGGAGATATCTACTGTCTGGGGTTAGCTAGGTTAGAAGTATGGGATTCTTTCTTAGTTTGATCCCTGGGCAGGTTGTATATAGGACTTGCACGATCCGAATCGCTCAGGTATGGGACTGGTCTGTTCGATGACATGCGAGTATGTGCCATGTAATGTAATTGTCATGGTATTGTGTTTTTAATTGTATTTGTTTGTGTCATGATATCTCTGCGACTACATAACTTGCATATTTGAGTATTAATCGGAATTATTTTTGTGAGTGGTAAAAAGTATGTATTGCTGCTATTTGAGTATGTTGTGCGATGAATATGTTGTTGTGAATATGAGGTCTCAGTTCGTGAACAGCCATAATGTAATGTGCTTTCTGGTTAGTTAATTAATATAGTGAACCCTTTACCCTATGTTGGTTAAATGATTCTACTTTTTATTTCTTCAATTAATAAATATTTCAACCAGCATCATGAAAGTAGCCAGACAGCGATGAGGAAATCTCAAGCATTTGTTGGAGACAGTAGGGACATACCTGCGACAGTTTAACAAAAGGCTAAATACTTGAGCTATGAAAAGAAATAGCAGAGCGATGTATCATAAGGACAGGTGTGGCTACCTCAATTTTAGAAGCGACGCGCGGTGAGACATGGTTCTGGTATGTTCATTGTGATATTCGCGCCTAGAAGAAATATGATGCAGTAACGTGAATGGCTGATGAAGAAAATAGACACTCCCAAGACGCAAAGATCTACTAGAAACCGCCAAATTATCAGAAAATGGAGAACCAATGAGAAGAGAATGCCTACTTGCGCGCCAACTCCGGCTGGGGTACGCGGCTGCTAGTATTCACGCGGGAAATCGCCTAGACAAAATCTCTACGATCGATTCTAGGATTAATGGGCATATTCTTGACCTGTGCAATATTACGAGTTCAGTGATATCTATTTCATTCCTGTATCACAATTATTTCGAGAAATTTTTACATAAAATCCCCCTCCATCTAGACCCAAGGGCCAGTTCATTTATAAGTGTGTCGAAGAGCCAAGACATTACTATTATTCTGTGCGTCTACGGACGTAGACTTTACTATTATTCTGTTCGTCTGAGGACGTAGACTTTTATTCCGTGTCACAAGGACACAAGATATTCATTGTAAAGTGTTAAACTCAGTGATAGATAGTCATTGTACTATAGTTATAGGGGCAGTAGCGTCGATAATTCGCCAACGAACAGTGACAGGGAATTTAGTACCTGAACAAGCGAATTTAGTAGTCAGACATAAAGTGTATAATAACCTAATTTTTGTATCAGCGCAAGGATGACACCGATGAATGCAGAGGAAGTTTGGAATTCTCAACACTCCGTGCAGATGGCTGATATGAGATAAAGAACCATCCAGTTGGGGAATGGCGTCTGATGTTCTTTGACGGGTGACTACAAAAAGAGATGAGTACATAATAATATTATTTATTATTGGTTAAATTAACTTATGGTTTATGGGACATATTTTTTGTAAATACTTTGCTTGTGTGATTAATGTAGTATATTTAGTTTTGATCTGACACATTTTTGTTTGGAAGCAGCTCGCACAATTGTAGTTTTTGGAAGGTTCTTTTCTTTGTGTTGTGTTAACTAACGTATCTATGTGAACGGCCGTGTTCGCCTATGTTACGAAGTGCGGTTAAAAACGTCTCTCGGAGATATGTCGTGTTTCAGAAGTAGGACTGAATTAATATAATTATATAGTAGATTGGAGGGTAATTACATTTTGTTGAGATTTATTATTGATCAGATTCAGTGTGATTATTGCCTTTGGAGCAATGTAATTTGTGACGAAGAGTATTCAGCTCTATCGTAAGTTTTAAATATTGTGTTAAATGTTTGCGAGCTCTAATTCAGCAGACCCGTGTGAAAGGCGTTATGTCAGTCCCAGATGTGTGTTTTGTGAATATATTTTTGTGGTATTACAAGCGGGAATTTCAGCAGAGACTGATTTCTGTCAGCTTGGTACCAGATTCATATTGTATCCTTGCGAGGACAATTATGGATATGTGATTATTGTCTGACCATATGTTGAGTTGGAGGAGATGTTAGTTGCTGTTGATTCCTTGAGATAACAGTCCAGCTGGTCGGCTATTTATATACACTGGAAGGGGGACATGACTGGTATTAAGGAAAGGGTGAGTTGTGGTCACAAGGGCTGGCTGAGTTTCGCAAGCAAGCTCATTAAAGTGGAGTGCACGTCTGGCTCCCAATTACTTGAAAATAAATATAAATGTGAGAAACTGATCAATGGTAAAATTGTTTAAATAAATGGGAGTTGCCTACGAAACACGATAATCTTCGAAGCGTTTCCTTAACATGCAAGTTTGTTAATATAAAGTAATCTTAACCACTCAGGTTGTTTGTTGTTGTTGGTTTATTCTATGTTTATTTTCCATGTCAGTGACCCGTGAGTCACGTGCGGCGCTGTTTTTCCTTGTTGTTGAGTATCTGGCCATGGTGGCAGCTCATTTGGTTAAGTGTGTCACCACACTAATAAGGGTCTCAGAGAGATGCCTGTAAATAGTAAAGTTGTAATATGTGTGTCAGAGTTAGATTTAAGGATTTTTATTAATGTTATGCCCATATCCATAAACGTTGATTTGCGAGATGATTGTTCGTGAGCACCGTGGCTGTTAACCCGTTGTGAACGAATGATCATCCAAGTACTCATTTCTCGTAGATAGTCACCACGCGAACATAAATTCATATGCAAGATAGTGGAACTTGGATCCACATTTTATTAGAAAGGGGAGATCCATCTGACTCCTCAAAGTGATAAATATTCATGTCAGGGAAAAATTCAGGGAGGATTTTGTTTATTATTGTTTGTTTTATTCTTTTATGCACAAATTAGTTATTAAATCTTGTTATTATCTTACGTTTTGCCTCATTTCTTTCTTAATTATAGTTTTTATCCTATAACCCTTGCCTCAGAAAAGCACGTTGTTTGGCGGACGTAAACACCACACTATGAACTGAACGCGACCCCTTGATCTAAGATTCTTGCATAAAACACTGCTATTCTGAAGGGTTCATAGGTGAAAACTGGCGCGGCCAACGATGGGGCTATTCACTGTGGTGTAACGGGGAGATTACACATGTCAATAGTGGCGTATTTGAGTAAAACTGGCATGCCGCAAGTGCAGGCAGATATGACAGTATTTAATCACCGGGAAGTGATATTTTATTAAAAGTAGTTGAGGCGAAGTGGATACCGCCAAATGTGTGAAAGATAAATTAAAATCAGGAGTTTGCAAAGTAAAATACGGTTCACGTTGTTGTCTTTTAAATTAAAGTAAAATTAAGATGTGATACCGGGCGCCCAATGATAAAGTTAAAACTAGATTTGTTTAGAAAGTCAAACTCATGGAAATATTAGGAGGCTGTAGCCTAAAATGACAATTAATACTTTGTTAATTAGTCAGTGTTAATATCAGATCAGGATAACTGTTTAATGACTAAATATGTGCTTGGGGTTAAAATTAAATTGAGTAAAACTAGAACTACTCAGAGATGCAATCAACTAATGGGATTAAAGGTAAAAATAAATGAACTGAGTAGGATAAAGAAATTAAATGTGCATTGGATTTATGTGCGTGTCAAAGGGCATTGGCGTATGCCATTTCCCATATGTCTCATATAAATTGTAAAACATGGCAACGGTGGCGCAGATCCAGGAGATCATTGAAAGTGCAGCAAGGAGAACTCAGGAATTGTTGGATATTAAATTAGCGGAACAAAGTGAATCGTTGAACACGAAGTTATCTGAACAAATAAATACTAAACTAGCAGAACAGAGTCAATCTATAAATACTAGTATGTTAGAGCAAAGTGAAGCGTTGAATACAAAATTATCTGAACAAATAAACACTAGTATGTTAGAGCAAAGTGAAGCGCTAAATACTAAACTGTTAGAGCAAAGTGAATCGCTAAATACGAAAATGTTAGAGCAAAGTGAATCGCTAAATACTAAACTGTCAGAACAAAGTGAATCGCTAAATACTAAACTGTTAGAACAAAGTGAATCATTGCGGACACAGTTAAATAGCAGTAGAATTGAGCAAAATGAATATCAGGCGGAACAAGCTAGGTTATTAAAGAGTGAAATTAATGACACTATAAATTCACAGTTAGAGGCGCAAAATAATAAACACACGAACCAATTAGCTTCGTTAACCGCAGAGATGAAAGAGCACACAAACCAACAGATGATATTACTGGCCCTTGATGTAAGCAAAAATAATGAGAAACAATTAGAGCAGATTGAAAAAATGGAGAGTATTTTTGATAAAAAAAACTTAGCATTCTCGATGAAACGGTGTTAGCTAAATTAGAGCAGATTGAAATAGCATGCACAATGAATACAAGCGAGGTCAAAATAGCTCAGGATAAATTGGAAGGACGATTCAAGGAGATGGAGAAAAAGTGGCAGGGTCATTCAACAACAAATATCAGCAGTAGATGAGAACATCTCAGGCATAATTAAAGATATGGACCGTCTCGAGATAAAATCAGCGGAACAGTGGAAAAGCCTAGAAACGGAACAAGAACAATTTAAGAGTACATTAGACGAAAGGCTAAGCCAGATAGAAAATAATCAGGATGAAAATAAGAGCCAAATTGAAAAAAAATAAGCACGATTAAAGAACAGATCAGGAAAGATTGGAAGAAAATGAATATTGATTCTAAAGAGGAAAGATCCACCATTATTAAAACAGTAGGCGAAAACCACACGCGTATTCAAGCTTTGGAGCAAGAGGTAAAAAATAAACTTAAAGAGCAGACAGACAGGATCATTAAAGCCGAACTCCGCTCATTAGAACAATCATCTATATTTATAACGGGAGCAGTGAAAGACAAGCCGGATGACTCACATAGTCCCCAACCCAGCATAGCAGGAAGTCAGACTCAAGCAGAGAGCCCATTAACAACAAACACAGAAGGATTTCGCAAGAACGTAGATAGGAGCTCAACACCACAGGACGGTCATCAGCCCACACAACTTATTCAAGTAATTCGCTCAAATGACTACAAACCGCAGAAATACACCGAAAATTCAGGGGTAACACCTAAGGCCTTTATCAAAGAGATTGAAGACCACTTTAATGACACTGGGGTACCTGAAGCACGTAGATTGAGAATGATGGAGAGATTTTTATCAGGAAATGTTCTCACCTGGTTTTTAAGTTTCAAATATACATTTGGAACCATGTCAGACTTTAATTTAGCGTTTCTGCGCAAATACTGGTCTCCCGCCATACAACAGAGTTTAAGAATGGAGCTTTACTCTAGAAAATACCAAACTACCCAGCAGACGAAATACTCAGATTTCTTTAACATGCAAATGCTAAAATTTCGCGACCTAGATTACCCATTAAACGAAGCAGATTTGGTGATGACAATAGCAAGGCAAATGCCAGTTAATGTACAGCAAGTACTAGTCGCAGCAAACGTTAGTACGGCCCTACATGCAGAGCAGATATTACGGCAAATAGATGAGACCACATCTCATAGTCATTTGAGAGGAGGAAGACAGCTGGAATTAGTCAACACTACAGAGGTCGTAAAAACAAAACAGGGAAATACTAAAACGCAGGGTACTAATACAAGCAAGCACCTCCACACCTAGGCGAAACCAGGAAGAAGGGGAAAACAGACCATATCAGCGTAACGAAAATCACTACAACAATAGATACCAGGGCAACAATAGATACCAACAGAGAGGATATCAACAATGGCGTGATAATCGAAGGAATGACAGGCCTTATGGAAGATACGGTGATTACAATGCCAATCAAAGATGGAAAGGAAGGAGAGATCAAAATCAAGGAGATCAATGTAACTATCGAGATGACTGGGATGATAGGCACGCTCAATCACAAAATTACTTAGAGGAGTTACACGCTAGTCAAGGTGGAGAGCTAGGAAGATGGGAAAAGGCCATTGGGAACAGAAAGAACCCAGATACACATACTGAGGAAGCTGGAAGTCTACTGAGACAAGAGGAATATCAAGGACATGAGCGACAGAAGGATGATGGGAGTCGAAATGGAGCTTTAAAAAAATGTTAATTTTGGATCAAGGAGACAGTCTCCAAACACAACAGTCGGAAGTTGAAGATGGATGGATAGTAGCGAACATACAAGAATGGATTGCTTTACCAGAAGACTGCCTGGAGGAGACGGTGAAACCACGGAACGATGAAATTAGGCAATTACCCATTATTTACGCAAGGATTGGTGGAATTAATATCAGATGTTTATTGGATACGGGGTCACAGATCAGTCTAGTATCGGAGGCCTTGGTTCGAGAGTTGGGACGGACTCAGAATATTCCTGTAATTCCGGTACCACAGCTCAAAGTGAGGGGTGTTATTCCTGAACGCACCGTCACTTGTAAACGTCAGGCATACTTAGAGCTGAACATATTGGAACATACTTTTGGGCAAACATTCATTATCATGGCAAAGATGAATTTCAATATAATTCTTGGTGCAAATTTCATTTGTGACTATCAAGCAGTGATAGATTTACACAAGAACACAGTCAGTTTTAGAGAATATGACCAGCTGAAAAACGTGGGATTGCATATGGATGAAATCACTACCGGAAGAGATGTAAATTCTTGGGCATTGGAAGCAATATCAGAAGAGACGGAAGAGGAGGTACGAAAGGCGGAAGATAACATCGTAGAAGGGGCTGTTGTGGAACTAGATGAGGAGATAGAATCCCAGGAGATATGGTCTTTATTAACAGAAGGAGATGACAGTGATGTACAATTTGAAGAGTTACTACAGGAGCGGCTCAATGACATTCAACTTGGGGGTGAACACAGAAAACAGTTGGAAGAGATTTTAAGGAAGCACAAAACAGTATTTGATACAGTACCTGGGAAAATATTAAATTTCAAGTACTCTATGCAAGTCGAGGACTGGTCACCTTTCAAAAGCAGATTGTACCCAATTCCTGAAAAGTATCGTGGTCAAGTTAAAATCATTATAGATGAGATGTTAGAAGCTGGAGTGATAAGGAAGACACCTACACCTTATCTAAATGCGATTTTGGCAGTCACAAAACCAAATGGATCTATTAGACTTTGTTTAGATGCCAGAAATCTCAACATGAGACTCATTTTTCCTGAGTATGACAGAGCGCCAATTATCAGAGACGTATTAAAAGGCTTTAAAAACAAGAGCATTTATTCATCAGTCGAACTGACGAGCTCGTTCCACCATCTTGAATTGGATGAGAAGTCACAGCTTCTAACTGGCTTGTTATTCGATAACCAGACATAGTGTTTCGTCAGAATGCCTTTTGGAGTCAAAACAGCGGGCTGTGCTTTAATCCGAGCACTGGACCGGAACCTAACCGAGGAAGTAAAGGAGATGACGGTGCGATACATTGACGACATTCTGTTGGCATCCGACAACATTGAAACGCACATGGAAAACTTAGATAAAGTATTGGGCAACTTAAATGCATCGAATTTCAAAGTAAACCTGAAGAAATCGCATTTCTTCAAGAGCGAGATCTTATATTTGGGTCACGTCATTGACAAAGAGGGAGTGAAGCCAAACCCAGCTAAGATTGAAGCGATAAAGAATTTCCCTACACCAACGAGAGTCAAGCACATTCGGGCTTTCTTAGGCGTAACGGGATTCTTTAAAGAAAACTGTCCAGGTTATACGGAGACTTTAGCTCCAATGCAAGAAATGTTAAAGAAAAATAACAAATGGTCATGGAACGCGGAATGTGAGAAGGCATTCCAAGCAACAAAACAGCTATTGGAAAACTGCATTAAATTAGGCTATCCAGATTTCAAGCTCAAATTTATAATCCAAGCGGATGCTTCACTAATTGGGATAGGTGCTATGCTCTACCAAGAGGATCCAGCTAACCTGCAGCACAAAACATATTTGGCATTTGTCAGCCGAAAATTGCGTAAGCACGAGCGAAATTATACTGTAACCGAGCTAGAATTGTTGGCCATCCTTCATGCGCTCCAACAATGGAAACGAATAATCTATGGTTACCCGATTGTTGTCAGGACTGACCACAAGGCACTAACATTCATGTTTAAGACGTCAATGGCAAGCGAACGTGTGACACGTTGGTCTATATACATTCAGCAGTTCAGCATTGAAATTGAACATTGTCCAGGGAAGATGAACGTGATACCGGATGCACTCAGCAGGAACCTAGAGCCTGATAATGAAGAAACAGCGATGGTACAACACTTGGAGTTAACACCGAAGGACCGGGAATTCTTGGAGGAGTTACGTGAGATACAGCGAGAACAGGAAGCGGAACCATGGATGATGCTATTAATTAAATACTTCAAAAAGCAACTACCTACAGGAACACCTGCATTTCGAGAAGCGAAAGCCAAAGAAGGAAGATATGTTTATGTCAACAATTTGCTGCACAAATGGGTAGATAATGACCACACCAAGTTACGCATATTAGTACCTGCATCGTTACAACGAGGATTGACATGGCATACGCACGAAAGTTACGGTCACGTGGGCTTAGACAAGTGCGAAGCAACAATAGGAGAGACATTTACATGGCCACGTATGAGAACAACTATATGTGACGTCATTACAACTTGCGACCCATGTCAGAGAACAAAGCCAAATAATTATTTACTGAGGCAATATCCTAGACCATTGCTACCTCAGAAACCATGTGAGCTGCTGGCGGTGGACTGTCTTGGTCCAATTCCGAAGGGAAGGAGAGGTTGCCGTCATTTGCTAGTGTGCATTGATGTATTTTCTAAGTTTGTAGTACTATGCCCTATTCAGAAAACAACATCGAAGCAGGTACTCAGTCGCATTCGTAATAGAGTTATTCCAACCCTTGGAAAACCAGAGTTTATATTATCAGATCACGGCAGTTATTTCACAAGCGCCGAATTCAAGAAAGGAATGGAAGACATGGGTATAAAACATGTTTTAAGCAGTATCCGACATGCCCAAGCAAATCCAAGCGAGAGAGTAATTAAATGTGTAACTTCATATTTGAGAATCTTCATTCCGAACGAACACCACAAATGGGTCGATAAAATTAAGGACGTAGAGACATGCATGAATTCTACCAGGCAAGAGTCAACAGGACAAATCCCTATGGTCCTACACAAGAACGAGTATCCAGTAAGAACGTGGAAAAGCATCATTAACTGTCCACAAGATCCCATGATAGCACCAGACTTGAGAATTGAAAGAACAAGAGCATACATGAGAAAACAAGCAGACCGCAGATTACGGCGAGTAAGAAATAAGAGGTTTCACGGTGATCTTGAAGTCAACCAGCTCGTTTTGGTGAAACGACCTGCTACATCGGACCCAGAAAAGAAAATCTTTAGTAAATTCTGCGAGAAATTCATAGGACCCTATTCTATCGTAAGAAACCTTGGAAATAATGCTTACAGAGTGAAAGAATTGAGCACAGGAACAATGTCAGTTTACAACGCTGCCAACCTAAAAAAATATCGTCGAAGTGAACCATGGTAGCGCCGAAATAATGACGCTGTTTGAATATACGGACGTCCTAATATCAACAAAGTCAACGGGGAGCAGTTGAGTACGGCACGTGATGAAGGAGGAAGTAGAGTGTTGTTGACAAACATTAACGAGGCGAGTAAGGTGTTGCCGCAGGCATCAGAGCGTCACGCAAGATTGGAAGGGGGAGAGACAAGCAGGATATGAAAACGAGTAAATGCCATTGAAGACAGGAGCGCCTAGACCAAGTAAGAAAAAGGGGTGAGTCTGGAAATAAAACAAATTGGCCTACGGAAGTATTGTAAAATTGTCGACTTTATTCCTAAGTTCGAAATTTTGTGAGTGGGAGAGTTGTGAACCCTTTACCCTATGTTGGTTAAATGATTCTACTTTTTATTTCTTCAATTAATAAATATTTCAACCAGCATCATGAAAGTAGCCAGACAGCGATGAGGAAATCTCAAGCATTTGTTGGAGACAGTAGGGACATACCTGCGACAGTTTAACAAAAGGCTAAATACTTGAGCTATGAAAAGAAATAGCAGAGCGATGTATCATAAGGACAGGTGTGGCTACCTCAATTTTAGAAGCGACGCGCGGTGAGACATGGTTCTGGTATGTTCATTGTGATATTCGCGCCTAGAAGAAATATGATGCAGTAACGTGAATGGCTGATGAAGAAAATAGACACTCCCAAGACGCCAAGATCTACTAGAAACCGCCAAATTATCAGAAAATGGAGAACCAATGAGAAGAGAATGCCTACTTGCGCGCCAACTCCGGCTGGGGTACGCGGCGGCTAGTATTCACGCGGGAAATCGCCTAGACAAAATCTCTACGATCGATTCTAGGATTAATGGGCATATTCTTGACCTGTGCAATATTACGAGTTCAGTGATATCTATTTCATTCCTGTATCACAATTATTTCGAGAAATTTTTACATAAAATCCCCCTCCATCTAGACCCAAGGGCCAGTTCATTTATAAGTGTGTCGAAGAGCCAAGACATTACTATTATTCTGTGCGTCTACGGACGTAGACTTTACTATTATTCTGTTCGTCTGAGGACGTAGACTTTTATTCCGTGTCACAAGGACACAAGATATTCATTGTAAAGTGTTAAACTCAGTGATAGATAGTCATTGTACTATAGTTATAGGGGCAGTAGCGTCGATAATTCGCCAACGAACAGTGACAGGGAATTTAGTACCTGAACAAGCGAATTTAGTAGTCAGACATAAAGTGTATAATAACCTAATTTTTGTATCAGCGCAAGGATGACACCGATGAATGCAGAGGAAGTTTGGAATTCTCAACACTCCGTGCAGATGGCTGATATGAGATAAAGAACCATCCAGTTGGGGAATGGCGTCTGATGTTCTTTGACGGGTGACTACAAAAAGAGATGAGTACATAATAATATTATTTATTATTGGTTAAATTAACTTATGGTTTATGGGACATATTTTTTGTAAATACTTTGCTTGTGTGATTAATGTAGTATATTTAGTTTTGATCTGACACATTTTTGTTTGGAAGCAGCTCGCACAATTGTAGTTTTTGGAAGGTTCTTTTCTTTGTGTTGTGTTAACTAACGTATCTATGTGAACGGCCGTGTTCGCCTATGTTACGAAGTGCGGTTAAAAACGTCTCTCGGAGATATGTCGTGTTTCAGAAGTAGGACTGAATTAATATAATTATATAGTAGATTGGAGGGTAATTACATTTTGTTGAGATTTATTATTGATCAGATTCAGTGTGATTATTGCCTTTGGAGCAATGTAATTTGTGACGAAGAGTATTCAGCTCTATCGTAAGTTTTAAATATTGTGTTAAATGTTTGCGAGCTCTAATTCAGCAGACCCGTGTGAAAGGCGTTATGTCAGTCCCAGATGTGTGTTTTGTGAATATATTTTTGTGGTATTACAAGCGGGAATTTCAGCAGAGACTGATTTCTGTCAGCTTGGTACCAGATTCATATTGTATCCTTGCGAGGACAATTATGGATATGTGATTATTGTCTGACCATATGTTGAGTTGGAGGAGATGTTAGTTGCTGTTGATTCCTTGAGATAACAGTCCAGCTGGTCGGCTATTTATATACACTGGAAGGGGGACATGACTGGTATTAAGGAAAGGGTGAGTTGTGGTCACAAGGGCTGGCTGAGTTTCGCAAGCAAGCTCATTAAAGTGGAGTGCACGTCTGGCTCCCAATTACTTGAAAATAAATATAAATGTGAGAAACTGATCAATGGTAAAATTGTTTAAATAAATGGGAGTTGCCTACGAAACACGATAATCTTCGAAGCGTTTCCTTAACATGCAAGTTTGTTAATATAAAGTAATCTTAACCACTCAGGTTGTTTGTTGTTGTTGGTTTATTCTATGTTTATTTTCCATGTCAGTGACCCGTGAGTCACGTGCGGCGCTGTTTTTCCTTGTTGTTGAGTATCTGGCCATGGTGGCAGCTCATTTGGTTAAGTGTGTCACCACACTAATAAGGGTCTCAGAGAGATGCCTGTAAATAGTAAAGTTGTAATATGTGTGTCAGAGTTAGATTTAAGGATTTTTATTAATGTTATGCCCATATCCATAAACGTTGATTTACGAGATGATTGTTCGTGAGCACCGTGGCTGTTAACCCGTTGTGAACGAATGATCATCCAAGTACTCATTTCTCGTAGATAGTCACCACACGAACATAAATTCATATGCAAGATAGTGGAACTTGGATCCACATTTTATTAGAAAGGGGAGATCCATCTGACTCCTCAATGTGATAAATATTCATGTCAGGGAAAAATTCAGGGAGGATTTTGTTTATTATTGTTTGTTTTATTCTTTTATGCACAAATTAGTTATTAAATCTTGTTATTATCTTACGTTTTGCCTCCTTTCTTTCTTAATTATAGTTTTTATCCTATAACCCTTGCCTCAGAAAAGCACGTTGTTTGGCGGACGTAAACACCACACTATGAACTGAACGCGACCCCTTGATCTAAGATTCTTGCATAAAGCACTGCTATTCTGAAGGGTTCAATAGGGTCTTCTAAATTTACTGGGGTTAAATTTCTGTTGAAAATTGTGGTCATCAGCTTCTGTAAGTCAGCTTGTTTTGCGTTGTAAGCCAGTAATCTGTTGTTGCTGGAAATCAGGGTCATCAGTTGCCTCATGTTAACTGTAAATGACATAGGCCTTCCTTTTAGTTCATGCTATGGCAATCACGGTCATCGGCCACTGTAACTGGAATAAAACTTTCTGCTTTTGACTGGTAATTCTAAATTTTTCTGCTTAAATCGTAGGATTGGTGCGTTTGTGCTCTCTGTTAGCCTCGTCTTTCGACAAGAGCAGCTTGTTTCTCATCTAACCGTGTTTTCGGGCCATGTTAGGCATCCTTTGGTTGTATGTGTTCGTGTCTTAAACCTGAACGAGGAAACCTCATTGTACCTCGTGTACTGTTGAACTTAGTTCTTTTTATGTTGGATTTTTCTCACCCAGGCGGATTTTGGCTGTATAGTCATCTGGTGTCGAACCTCAATTTCGTTCCTTGTGTTAGTGTACTGGTGGTTTGTTTCCTGCGCTGCCATTTCCCCTTCGTTTTTTGTCGTTTCTGTAACGGTGTTTTTATTCCTCATTGTCCCCATGCCAAGCAATGTGTGCGATCACGAACCAACAAATGTAGATGCATACATGTCAGCTTAATTAATTTTCTTTTTCTAAGTCCTAAGGCCAATTAAATATCCAGAGTGCTTCTGTCGCACATAAAACGAGGTGGAGAGATTTGTAATGAAGAAATGGTACCATAAATTTGTAAACTGATATTTTGTATAATGTAGAGTATCCCTAACCTTCATTGAAGCCTACAGGCATCTGTTCCTTCTGGAATTTTGAATTGGATTTGCAAACTCTACTGGGATACAACTTGTAACTGTTGGGTAATTCCCATTTAATGGTAAAATGTTAACATCGTGTAATATCCTAACCTTATACAATTGTAACTAATTTTGATGTTCACGTAGAACATGCCTGCATGTAAGTAGGACTCGGTGGGAGACCTAACTCATGGTGATCTTGTATACCTGTTTCCTTGGGAATTTGAGTGGTCATTCCTCTACCGTAGCTCCTTCTGAATGTATAGTCGTTCAACTCGTGTATTCTAGAAAAGTCTAACTAGTCTGTAAAAACGTAACCTTGGTAATGAACCTACTTCGGTAAATCTTGTTATTTAATGAACTATTGTGAGCACGGATCTAGGGCATGGTCAGGATTTTTTTTTTTCATATTTATTCAACCTTGTTTCTCATTTGTAAAATGTATTAAGAATTAGTAATTTCTGTAAACTTTTATTTTTGAAATAAGATTAACTACTGTTTGGTAAATGGCTGCCCACTCGTCGCATGGTATCTTGCACATTGCATCCACCTACTTCGTCAAAAGCTGACAACATGGGACAAATTGAACATTTACCTAACGTGTCTCGGACTCTGAAAGCACTGCAGGTGCTGGTGTAATGCGTTTCTGAAGACTTGTGGACACAGTGATGCTGTTGACTAAGTGGTTTGCGAGGTGATCAATTATCCCTTCACTGATAATCTGACCCTGCACTCCTCCTAACCAAAACGATGCGGTTCTATCCATCAATTGGAGTTAACTGGTGAACTTTATCTTCTGGAAACATGTTTGGTGAATCGACTAGTTATGGAGTACTGCCTATGCCTAACCTAGGCGTGTTCGGTGTTCACGCTTAAGGGAGGGAGACTGTTAGGTGCAAAGCCCGTCCCAACGTTATTAATATGCATCTCCTCTACGTGTATGTATCCCCTTCCATTTGAAGCGCCCGCTAAGATGCCTTGGTTTGGCTAATGAACTTGAGATGGCAGCATCTCTCGGCTCCTCGGGCTGGAGTTGTGTCTTCTGCTGCTAGAGTGAGACTTTGGTTCCTTCTGATCCCGTCTCTTCGTGACATATTTGAGAAAAAGTATATTATTCTACGTCATTAAACAAAAGACTATATATGCATCATGCCGCCAAAACATTTTAATGGTGTCGTGTGAATATCATTTGGTTAAGTACATTGTCGTAGTGTGTGGCCAATTAGGATTGGTCCAATTTAAATAAACCTGGTGCATGTTGGGTGTCCTTCTTCGCGATTGTCCTCCATCTTGTGAATTATGACTTGTGACTGATTGCTGGGTGAAGAAAGACGCATATTGTGAATCTCGTCAAGGGGCGAGGGCTTATGCCCTCGTCCCCGCTAACTTGGGAATATATCCCAGTATTTGATGATACATGAAGAATTATGTGTGCAACTATCATCTGTGATAATCGTGAAAGTATTTTCTTGGGCCTTAATATGGAAATGCGATGTTTGGTGTGCTTCTCTTCGACGGCGGTTGGCAGCCATCTCATATTTTATTTTATTTTTGGTGATAATAATCCTTTAAGGATGTCTAAGTAGTGTTGTAAAAATTAGTGTCTCCCCAAAAGGCTTTATTAAGGTATGTTTTGGCATTTTATTTATTTAAAATTTTTGGAGCTCCATATTTTTCATTGTGTACTGAGTGTTTTTTTTTTTTTTTGTTCTGAAGGTTGACTTTGACCTAGATATGTCACCTCTGAATATGTAAAATTTTGTGAAACAACATTAGTCCGGGGAACACTACTGTTTTTCTTCTAATTTTATTATTTGGCATCTGGCTAAGGCATTTTCTTCTTATCATATTCTTGTACTGACCAGACGAATCTATTAACACTAGGCCTAATTTTGATCATTAGACGGTCGGTTTTTATTTTGATCCGTTGCCTTTTAAAAACTATTTGATCTCGTAATGTCTAGAGTTTGTTTATATCTTTCTGTTTTCTCACTGGAGAATATTTTTTTTAATGTAAAATTAGGCGTTTGACATAAATACGTGCTGATATACCTTCAACTGTTCTTGGTCGCCATGGTAACTTGTTGACAGTAGTGCATTGTGGGTTTTTGTTTCTGGCGTGTGTTTGAAGTGCACGTTCATGGGTCATGGTGATGTTGTTTAACTTATTTTGGTTTTAAATTATCCTTTGGTTTTCCTTTTTTGGAGTTTTCTTTTTGTACTCATGCGTTATTCTTTTGGTACCTTGTTTATGGTAAAATTTTTCACTATTTACTTTTTTTGATTCTCCAAAGCCCTCATGGTTCAGTTGGGAGTATGTCAGGTACATTTTAAGTGTTTAAATTTTTTTGTGGCTTGTCATTCTCTGAGCTCAGGTAATTGTTAATTGATATCGACCTTTAACTTTTTTTAAATCTACAGTGAGAATTCTAGCTGAGGTTTTATTTTTATTTTTGTAATTTAATGCTGGCTGATGCATGTTCTTTTCTCTGGTGGAGGTGTTCTTTTAAATTTAACATTAAATTTTCTTTTGAAGCAAGCTACTGTTGTTGCATCATTTCGTCGGTGGCAGCTCTGTTGGTTATCGGGGGGTTTTCTGTAGACGAACCTGTGGGTCTTCTCCTTCTCCACTTTCTTCCTCCTATAGGTGTTCTTCTGTTGGGGCATGTCAACTGGCGGTGTGTTTGCAGTTGCGATGCGGACCTCCGAAGAGGTCCCACCACCCCGTGTCAATTATTATTATTATTATCATTATTATTATCAAAATCGTTATCATCGTCGTCGACCAAGGTCTCTTCTCCACGAGACCCCTTGCATTTGACTGTTGGGGGGGGGGGGCGTGGTGGCGCAGCGGTCAAGCTGTTGGCCTCTCACCATGGTGGACCGGGTTCGATTACCGATCAATGCATGTGAGATTTTCGATGTGAAATGCCATGTCCTTTGGTTCTGATTCCACGTAAAAAGGAGGTCCCGTGTGTCATGATCGCACGATTAACCGTCACGTAAGACTACAAGCTTCCTTTCATTTGACTGTCGACACAGGCAAGATTAATCAAGACTTGGATGTGATTATGTGGAAAGATATTAAGGTACGAGTGATGCTTGGTATTGACAAACAGGGCCAGGCTAGTGCCTGTGGATGCCGTGAAGGTTCTAATTCTAGGATCATTGCTGTTGTTCTGACTCAGTGAAGAAAGCAATAGCAAACTACCTCACCTTGCTTGATATGCTTCATTATAGTGCTGTCTTGGATTTTTGTGGATATAGGTAGGTACCAATACTTCAGCATATTTTATTGGCTTCAAGAAAATCGACGTGATGGAATGTGATCTCTTGGCAAAGAGAGGTTAGTTGGAAGCATAAGGTGTCAAAAAAGAAAGCAATAGGAAAAACAGATAAAATTATGCCAGTGACAAAGAAGAAAAATATATTAAAATCAAAATGCAAATCTAATTTAAATTACATTAAAAGAATATAAATCAAATAAATATGTTAACTTACATGAGGTTAGGACAATGTTACATTCATAAAATTATTTGTCTATTGTTTAACATTTTATGGGCGTAGCAAAGTACAAAACTCAAAAAGATGGTGGTAGGAAATGAAAAAACGTTGGAGCTAGTTCTGGAAAAGGGCGTAGATACGAATGGACCGTTACTGTGAAAAGATGAACTTATTGGAAGATGAAAACGTACAAAGTGGAAAAAATTAAAATTAGAACATGTAATGAAAAACAATTATTAGGGGACTGTAATAGCGGCAATAGTGATTAATAAAAGTATGTAATGAAGTATAAAATATTTGTAATAGATAAAATTTTATTAAAAAAACTTGAAGGTGGTTTAATATTGGATTTAGCAGTTAAGTTATCTGTGAGAGTGTCAAATAAGATATTGGTGTTCCATATCTACCATTTCAAGCTTCAATACGGAACTATTATTTGTCACAAGCACCTGCAAGCTGATCACCGTCACATTCTATTTCATTTCATTTCATTCTCTCCTTATAACCCAAATTTTATGGTGCGCCATATTAGATTTAAATACGTATCTTATTACTGTGCTACGCTTTGTTTTGTGTTTTTCAATAGCTGATGAAGGTGATAAAATGTAATTAATTCTCGAAACATGTACTGAAAACAAGTTTAATAATTATTTTTTTCTTTATAGTATTAATTCTGGCGGATGTACTTTTCTTATTAATAACTATATTAGATATGGTCAAAAATTCTGTAATATTCAGAGAGAGAACTGTGAAATAATTTTAAAATCACTCCCCTACAGAAATGAAAGTAGAATAATCTTAAGATCTGAGCCCTCTGCCACGAGATATACGAGGGTAAAAGGGGCGAGAGAGAGAGAGAGGGGTGGGGGGTGAGAGGACAGGGAAGCATTAGAAAGGGCCTTCCGACAAGATACAAGGTCAACCGTCGGCTTGAGTGCACCGGGCTGATGACCTGAGGGGCTTACAAAAAAAATTAAATAATAATAATAATAATAATAATAAAATGAAGATAACCCCACTGTTAGCCTAAGATGTTACGAAAGAGCGAATAAAATATACTAGTTATAACTACGTAAAAGTTTTTGTTTGAACCTTCAGTCTTTTGTCTGGTTTGTTGCAGCACTCCATGGCTCCCAGCTAATCGTTTCATCTCTACATAGCTACCACACCCTTCATCCGAGGCAATCTGTTTAACATATTCTAACCTTGGTCTACCCCTACAGTTATTGTCCTCAACCCTTCCTTCCATAACTAAGCTTGCTATTCCTGGGTGTCTTAGTATGTGTCCAACCAACATATCTCTTCCCTTCATTAGCAGTCGCCAGAAACATCTCTCCTCTCCCACTACTCTTAATACCTCTTCGTTTGTAACCCTATCTACCCATCTGATCTTCATCATTCTACTGTAACACCGCATTACAAATGCCTCAATTCTCCTCTTTTCTGCTGCAACAATAGTCCACGTTTCACCTCCTTAGAGCGCCACGCTCCAGACAAAGGTTTTCAAAAGTGACTTCCTAATACCTAAATCAACGGAATCCTTATTTGTAGAAATGCTTTCCTTGCCTGAGCCAACCTACTTTATATATCCGCTTTGCTTCATCCATCACTGGTTATTTTGCTTCCTAAGTAACAGAACTCTCCTACTTCCTTCAGCTTTTCACCTGCCAATTTGATGTCCATAGAGGTTTCTGATTTATTTCGGCTGCATTCCAGTATTTTTGTTTTACATTTATTAATTTTCATCATGTATTCTTTCCGTAAGACGGAGTCCATACCATTCAAAAACGTTAAAGTATAACCTAAAAATTACAAGAAGCTATTCGTATTTACGGTCGTAACGGCAACTACATTCTCCACACTCCCAAAGGTTACGAGGAACTTTACGCCGAGAGAATAACAATTATTTTAGCTTTATAAGGGGGAGGAACAGCTAGGTCATCTGCCCCTAAAGACCGAGGTATCAGAAAATAACATGAAACTCGCCGTTCGGCCGGAGCTACCGACCCTCGTTTTTAAAAGCAGTGACGTATTAGAATGTCAATTCAAATCTATTCTTGGGGTTTGCATTAAACTTTATACACACCTTCATTTTTATCGATCTTTCTTTGACGTTAGTAGTGGTTTTGTAGCTGTTCTAGCGCCTCCACCTCCACATTCCTCCACACAAGATGGCGGCGGTACGATATCTCTCGAACGCAAGGTCGGATTTTGACAAATGGTGTGTCATTGAACTCGGGCGGACACTCCCTTTCCAATGGACAACATATTTCAACCCCAAAATAAAACCTACCCCTACTAGGGGGTGATTTTTTTGGAGAATCTCTCTTTCCAAGTGCAACATGTGAGAGTTTGAATGCCAATATGGAATGAAACGTTGTTCTACATAAACTGCATGTGTTCGGTGGAAAGCCACTATGAATTAACATGGCTTTTGTAAGAAGACGGGATTTTTAAAGATGGCAGCTGTAGTGTAACCTAACCTAACCCAACCTGACGGGTCCTTGTGGACGGGTCCTTGTTGACAGGTCCTTGTGGACGAGTCCTTGTTGACGAGTCATTGTGGATGAGTCCGTGTGGACAAGTCCTTGTCGACAGGTCCTTGTGGACGAGTCCTTGTGGACGAGTCCTTGTGGACAAGTCCTTGTTGATGAGTCCCTTTGGACTGATCCCTTTGGACCGATCCCTTTGACCTGATCCCTATGGACTGACCCATGTATTTATTCAAATTATGCTAAAGGGCCTAACTACATTTATGTGTAAAGCAGTGTGTTGAACTGACGTTGTTCGCCAGCCCTCACTACAACAATCTGATAACGATATGAAAGGAATTGATTAACCAGACATGAGTTAACTACCAACGAAACACTTTGGCGACTCTGCTTGTTATTGACCAGTGAGTAGGGTTTTAGAAAAACTGTATGCTATTTTGGGTTATATGCAAAGAATGCTTTGACCTACTGAGCGACTATGTTTGCTAAACAAGACATTATACCAGAGACGATTAGGATTCTTATGTAGCTCAGACAAGGAAAGCATTTCTACAGAATCTGTTGACGTTGAATATAGATTTAGGTATTAGGAAGTCATTTTGAAGGTCTTTGTCTGGAGCGTGACACTCTATGGAAGTAAAACTTAGACAATTGGTGTAGCAAAAAAGTGGTGAATTGAAGTGTTTGAAATGTGGTGTTACTCGTACAAGAGAATGATGAAGATTAGATGGGTAAATAGGGTTACAAACAAAGAGGTATTAAGACGAATGGGGGAGAAGAGATGTTTCTGGCGACTGTTAATGAAGACATGAGATAGGTTTGTAGGACACATACTAAGACACCCAGGAATAGCAAACTTAGTTATGGAAAAAAGGTTTGAGGACAAGAACTGTAGGAGTATACCAAGAATATGTTAAACAGATAGCCTTGAATGTAGGGTGTGGTAGCTATATAGAGATGAAACGATTAGCTCGGGACAGATAGGCGTTGAGATCTGCTTCAAACCAGTCAAAAGACTAAAGACTCAAACAACAACATGTAAGTTCACCAAAATAATGTTGTGTAACGATAAATGTCAGTCAACGAACAGTAATGCATTACTAAAACCCATGACACGATACCTAAGAGCTTTTCTAAAATGATTTTAAAATGCCTTTAACCCTATATTAAACACCCAGTTCACAATACTCATAACTGCAATGTTATGGTAAAACAAAACAAAATCTATATTTCAAAACAAGCAAGTGGCTTAGTCAATGTATACTGGAAAAAGTTTTGTAAACACTCAAGTCCACAAGACTAATTAAATTTGTAACTGTCAGGTTGGCCGAGTGTTTAAGGTGTTTGACTTAAGATCAAATTTCCTGTATAAGGAAGCAAGGGTTCGAATCCCTTACCTGACATAACTATTGCCTTAACATGGCTTGGCCATACTGTATTATTATGATACTCGGTACACAAACCATAGATATAGTGTATTGTTTAAGGCCACTCTCTTTCCGAATATAGTCAGAGACTGTTGATGGTTAACAATTGTATTAATAGTGGGACATGGGGATAGCAATTAAGGAAAACAGACAATACCCATACAATATTTTTATTAATTTCATTTTATAATAGTTACACACTGAATTCAACTCTCTATCCCTTTACCATTGTTCGATATATATTTTTAAACACAACGCTTGTTGTAGATCCTTTTATAACTTTCTCCAGGTACTCTTGTTCTTAAAAACTGGGGAACCCGCAATGGTTTTATAGACATAAAACCCTCATCCTCTTCTTTTTCATAATTACCATCATCATTATGAATATTATCTTCAAAATTATTATAGTCATTGTCACCATCATTATCATCATTATCATTCTCAACATCGCTAGAACTATCCAATTCCTCTTGTTTGTTTTCCACAGGGACCTCTTTTAGAGTCTGCGTTGCTTTGATAGTGTTAAGGGTTTTTTGAACGTTGACATCTGTCCTAAAATGACTTTTTGAGGTGATGATAAATGCTTTTTAACAAACAATGCACTATCTTGAGCAGCAATATATTTTTCTTGGACTTGCTTTTTTTTAACCATGGTTAGAGTATTTTGCGTATTTAAATGTGTATTAATTTGAGATTCTCAATGATGTTCTTATGAAGTAAGTACGTTGGAGACTTTTGTTTTAATCATTCCTCGATACTTTTTGGATCGTTGTTTTGAACATCGCCAAATAACAGTTCCATCTTTATTGGTTGTTTTTACAATATATGTATATCCTTTATAGATGACACATGGCTTGCCATGACTGGTTGTTGAGACTTCCATATCAACTAATACATATTAATTAAATTTTAGTAAAGTCACATGAACAATCTTTAGATTACAAGCGATTTACACACACACATACACACTTTCCTAAATGTCAAGATTTATGGATGTTGTTTTCCACCATCAGCTGCTTACTGCGTATGACAAGGCTGGAGACTGGTAGGTGAGACAGTCTTTCACGATGTGAACACTGTAACAGGCAGTAGTCAACTGACAATATTATTATACCCTAGTCAAGGTTAACAGGTACTTACTGTGTATGACAAGGCCGGACACTCGTAGGTTAGACAGTATTTTTTTTGTTTGTTGCTAAGGATCCCATATATACCCTTGACATGTTAGTTCTGAACACTTAGTGGTTAATTGTATAAATTGAATTTAAATACACGGCTTATACAAGCACGTTTTGCAGATGGGAGGGGTGAGAGGCTGGAAAAAAGGACATGTTTTAGTTTAATGAAACATCATGTCCTGGTAGGCGTGATTTATAGTAGGCGCAATTGATAGTAGGCGTAATTGATAGTAGGTGTAATTGATAGTAGACGTGATTAATAGTAGAGGCAATTGATAGTAATCGTGATTGATAGTAGGTGTGATTGATCGTAGGCGCAATTGATAGTATGCGTGATTTGTAATGAGCGCGACTCAGATCATCTTTGATATCACAAAGTTACAGTGTCAAGGTTTACACCAAGTACAAGGCAGAGAGGGGATATTTTAAGTCTTAACCTCAGCTCACCTAACTTTGTCACGTGACATGTTCTACAAGTTTAGACTTGCTTTAAGACTGATTAGGACGTCATAGAGATGTGGGAGGGGTGGGAGGCTGACAAAATAGGAAATGCTTTGGTTTAATGAAAAGTCATGTCCTAGTAGACGCGATTGGTAGTAGATGTAGCCTAATTGATAGTAGGCGCGATTAATAGTAGACGCAATTGATAGTAGGCGTGATTGATAGTAGGCGCAATTTGACATGGGCGCGATTTATAGTAGACGCAAATGATAGTAGGCGCGATTGATAGTAGGTGTAATTAGACATGGGCGTGATTTATAGTAGACGCAATTGATAGTAGGCGTGATTGATAGTAGGCGCGATTGATAGTAGCCGCACAATTGATAGTAGACGTGATTGATAGTAGGCGTGATTTATAATAGGCGCATTTGATAGTAGGCGTAATTGATAGTAGACGTGATTCATAGTATGCGCAATTTATAGTAGATGCAATTGGTAGTAGACACAATTGATAGTAGGTGCAATTGATAGTAGGTGTGATTGATAGTAGGCGTGATTGATATGGGCGCGACTCAGATCACCTTTGATATTACAAAGTTACAGTGTCATGTTTACACCAAGTACAAGGCAGAGAGGGGATATTTTAAGACGTAACCTCAGCTCACCTAACATAACCTAACTTTACCGAACCTAACTTTGTCACGTGACATGTTCTACAAATTTAGACTTGCTTTAAGGCTGATTATGACGTCATAGATAGTTGGGAGGGGTGGGAGGCTGACAAAACAGGAAATATTTCGGTTTAATGAAAAGTCATGTCCTAGTTGGAGGTATTGGTAGTAGACGCAATTGATAGTAGGCGCGATTAATAGTAGACGCAATTGATAATAGGCGTGATTGATAGTAGGCGTGATTGATAGTAGGAGCAATTTGACAAGGGCGCGATTTATAGCAGACGCAAATGATAGTAGGCGCGATTGATAATAGGCGTAAATACACATGGGCGCGATTTATAGTAGCCACAATTGATAGTAGGCTCGATTGATAGTAGGCGCGATTGATAGTAGGCGTGATTTATAGTAGACGCATTTGATAATAGGTGTAATTCATAGTAGACGCAATTCATAGTAGGCGCAATTTATAGTAGATGCAATTGGTAGTAGACACAATTGATAGTAGGTGAAATTGATAGTAGGCGTGATTGATATGGGCGCGACTCAGATCACCTTTGATATCACAAAGTTAGAGTGTCAATGTTTAAACAAAGTACATGGCCGAGAGGGGGTATTTTAAGACTTAACCTCAGCTCACCTAGCATAACCTAACTTTACCTAACCTAACTTTGTCACGTGACATGTTCTACAAATTTAGACTTGCTTTAAGACTGACTATGACTATGACGTCACAGATTGATGGGAGGGGTGAGTGGCTGACAAAAAAGAGGAAATGTTTTGGTTTAATGAAATGTCGTGTCCTAGTAGGTGCGATTGGTAGTAGGCGCAATTGATAGTAGACGCGATTAATGCTAGGCGCAATCGATAGTAGGCGTGATTGATAGCAGACGTGATTGATAGTAAGCAATTTGACATGGACGCGATTTATAATAGACGTAATTGATAGTAGGCGCGATTGATAGTAGGCGCAATTGATAGTTGGCACGATTCATAGTAAGCGTGATTTATAGCTAAAGTGGGTGCAAAAGTGGGTGCAAAAGTCAGTGTAAAAGTGGGTGCAAAAGTGGGTGCAAAAGTGAGTGCAAAAGTGAGTGCAAAGGTGGGTGCAAAAGGGAGTGCAAAAGGGAGTGAAAAGTGGGTGTAAAAGTGAGTGCAAAAGTGGGTGCGTAAGTGGGTGCAAAAGTGGATGTAAATGTGGGTGCAAAAGAGGGTGCAAAAGTGAGTGCAAAAGTGGGTGCAAAAGTGAGTGAAAAGGTGGGTGCAAAAGTCAGAGTAAAAGAGAGTGCAAAAGTGGGTGTAAATGTGAGTGCAAAAGTGGGTGCAAAAGTGGATGTAAATGTGGGTGCAAAAGTGAGTGCCGTTTATAGTAGGCATGAATTTTACTAGAATGTGATATGAGTAAATGTAATTTCTAAACCCAAGTAGTGAATAGTCAGTTGGTTTTTGATCTATGCAAGCGTAAACATGTCACATACACTGGTGATGGATACTCAAGGCTTTAAGGTCAACGAAAACAAGTACAGTATATATTTAAAGAGGTGGCTATTGTTGATTGCACAACACGCGGTTACCATATCTCTTTTTTCGGACTAGTGTTTTAACATTTGAAGATTTTTTTTTTAAAGCAGCAACGATGTTTTATCTGTCACACTACATTGATGATCACTCACACTTAAGACCTCACTATTTTTACTTTTAGCTCACTTTGACACTGTTTTGAACGATGTTTTGAACAACGTCAAATAACAGTTCCATTTTTATTGGTTCGTTTTACAATATACGTATAACCTTTATAGTATGCATATGGTTTACCATAACTATTCGTTGATACTTCCATATCAATTGTCAAGCATGAAATAATCTCCAATAAATTTCGCTCGATAATAGAAATAATAGTTTAAAGTGGGTGTAAAAGTGGGTGCAAAAGTGAGTGTAAAAGTGGGTGCAAAAGTGAGTGCAAAGGTGAATGTAACAGTGGGTGCAAAATTGGGGACAGTTTGTAGCAGGCACGATTTTTACTAGAATGTGATTTGAGTAAATGTAATTTCTAAACCCCAGTAGTGAGTAGTCAATTGGTTTTGATCTATGCAAGCGTAAACATGTCCCATACACTGATGATGGATACTCAAGGCTTTATGGTCAACAAAAACAAGTATATAGTTAAAGAGGTGGCTATTGTTGATTGCACAACACTAAATCTATTTTTGAAATTTTGACAAAGGGCCCAAGTGCACTTTGTTAATATCTCGCGAACCAATAAGACTAGGGCATTGTATGAGGTATTGTTGGACTTTTTGCTGAGGACTGCTGGTATACACCTATGTTCCCACGACCTTTTTAAAGATGGTGGCTGACCCACGAAGGGTGATTAAAAAGTATTCCAAGCGGCGCTTGTCGATAGGCAAACCAACAATCAAAGAGGGGTATGACGGACCTTGAGGCGATAACCCCTTTTGATTGACCCCTGTTGATTTGCCCATTTGGACTGGTCCCTTTTGACTAGCCCCTTTGGACGGGTCCTTTTTGAAGGGAGTCATTTCTTGACGGGCCCCTGCTGACGGGTCACTGTGGACGGATCCCTGTGGACGGGTCCCTGTTGACAGGTCCTTTTGACTAATCCCTTTGCACCGGTCCCTTTGGACTGATCCCTATGGGTTGGCCCATGCATTTATCCAAATTATGTCAAAGGGACGGGTGCTAAGGGATTAGTCAAAAGGACCTGTCAACAGGGACCCGTCCACAGGGATCCGTCCACAGTGACCCGTCAGCAGGGGCCCGTCAAAAAATGACTCCCTTCAAAAAGGACCGGTCCAAAGAGGCTAGTCAACAGGGACCAGTCCAAAGGGGCAAATCAACAGGGGTCAATCAAAAGGGGTTATCGCCTCAAGGTCTGTTATACCCCTCTTTGATAATTGGTTTGCCTATCGACAAGCGCCGCTTGGAATACTTTTTAATCACCCCTCGTGGGTCAGCCGCCATCTTTAAAAAGGTCGTGGGAACATAGGTGTTTACCAGCAGTCCTCAGCAAAAAGTCCAACAATACCTCATACAATGCCCTAGTCTTATTGGTTCGCGAGATATTAACAAAAGTGCACTTAGGCCCTTTGTCAAAACTTCAAAAATAGATTCAGTGTTGTGCAATCAACAATAGCCACCTCTTTAACTATATACTTGTTTTTGTTGACCATAAAGCCTTGAGTATCCATCATCAGTGTATGAGACATGCTTACGCTTGCATAGATCAAAACCAACTAACAACTCACTACTTGGGTTTAGAAATTACATTTACTCAAATCACATTCTAGTAAAAATCGTGCCTGCTACAAACTGCCCCCACTTTTGCACCCACTCTTACATTCACTTTTGTACCCACTTTTGCACCCACTATTACACTCACTTTTGCACCCACTTTTACACCCACTTTTGCACCCACTTTAAACTATTATTTCTATTATTGAGCGAAATTTATTGGAGATTATTTCATGCTTGACAATTGATATGGAAGTATAAACGAATATTTATGGTAAACCATATGCATACTATAAAGGTTATACGTATATTGTAAAACGAACCAATAAAAATGGAACTGTTATTTGACGTTATTCAAAACATCATTCAAAACAGTGTCAAAGTGAGCTAAAAGTAAAAATAGTGAGGTCTTAAGTGTGAGTGATCATCAATGTAGTGTGACTGATAAAACATCGTTGCTGCTTAAAAAAACTCTTCAAATGTTAAAACACTAGTCCGAAAAAAAATATATGGTAACCGCGTGTTGTGCAATCAATAATAGCCACCTCTTTAAATATATACTGTACTTGTTTTCGTTGACCTTAAAGCCTTGAGTATCCATCACCAGTGTATGTGACATGTTTACGCTTGCATAGATCAAAAACCAACTGACTATTCACTACTTGGGTTTAGAAATTACATTTACTCATATCACATTCTAGTAAAATTCATGCCTACTATAAACGGCACCCACTTTTGCACCCACATTTACATCCACTTTTGCACCCACTTTTGCACTCACATTTACACCCACTTTTGCACTCTCTTTTACTCTGACTTTTGCACCCACCTTTTCACTCACTTTTGCACCCACTTTTGCACTCCCTTTTACACTGACTTTTGCACCCACCTTTGCACTCACTTTTGCACCCACTTTTGCACCCTCTTTTGCACCCACCTTTACATCCCCTTTTGCACCCACTTTTGCACCCACTTTTGCAATCACTTTTACAACCACTTTTTCACTCCCTTTTGCATTACCTTTTGCACCCACATTTGCACTCACTTTTGCACTCACTTTTGCACCCACGTTTGCACCCACTTTAGCTATAAATCACGCTTACTATGAATCGTGCCTACTAGCAATCGCGCCTACTATCAACTACGTCTCTTATATATCGCGTCCATGTTAAATTGCTTACTATCAATCACGTCTGCTATCAATCACGCCTACTATCGATTGCGCCTAGCATTAATCGCGCCTACTATCAATTGCGCCTACTACCAATCGCACCTACTAGGACACGACTTTTCATTAAACCAAAACATTTCTTTTTTTGTCAGCCACTCACCCATCCCATCAATCTGTGACGTCATAGTCATAGTCTGTCTTAAAGCAAGTCTAAATTTGTAGAACATGTCACGTGACAAAGTTAGGTTAGGTAAAGTTAGGTTATGCTAGGTGAGCTGAGGTTAAGTCTTAAAACACCCCCTCTCTGCCTTGTACTTTGTGTAAACATTGACACTGTAACTTTGTGATATCAAAGGTGTTCTGAGTCGCGCCCATATAATCACGCCTACTATCAATCACGCCTACTATCAATTTCACCTACTACCAATTGCATCTACTATAAATTGCGCCTACTATGAATCGCGTCTACTATCAATTACACCTATTATCAAATGCGTCTACTATAAATCACGCCTACTATCAATCACGCCTACTATCAATTGTGCGCCTACTATCAATCGAGCCTACTATCAATTGTGGCTACTGTAAATCGCGCCCATGTCTATTTACGCCTATTATCAATCGCGCCTACTATCATTTGCGTCGACTATAAATCTTGCCCATGTCAACTTGCGCCTACTATCTATCACGCCTACTATCAATTGCGTTTACTATTATTCGCGCCTACTATCAATTAGGCTACATCTACTACCAATCGCGTCTACTAGGACATGACTTTTCATTAAACCAAAGCATTTCCTTTTTTATCAGCCTCCCACCCCTCCCACATGTCTATGACGTCATAAGCAGTCTTAAAGCAAGTCTAAACTTGTAGAACATGTCACGTGACAAAGTTAGGTTAGGTAAAGTTAGGTTATGTTAGGTGAGCTGAGGTTAAGTCTTAAAATATCCCCTCTCTGCCTTGTACTTGGTGTAAACATTGACACTGTAACTTTGTGATATCAAAGATGATCTGAGTCGCGCCCATGTCAAATTGCGCCTACTATCAATCGAGCCTACTATCAATCACGCCTGCTATCAATTGCATCTACTATCAATTGCGCCTACTATGAATTGCGCTAATTACAAATCACGCATACTATCAATTGCGCCTACGATCAATCACACCTACTATCAATCACGATTACTATCAATTGTGTCTAGTCTTAATCACGTCTACTATCAATTACACCTACTATCAATTACGCCTACTATCAATTGCGCCTACTATAAATCACGCCTACCAGGACATGATGTTTCATTAAACTAAAACATTTCCTTTTTTTGCCAGCCACTCACCCCTCCCATCTGCAAAACGTTCTTGTATAAGCTGTGTATTTAAATTCAATTTATACAATTAACCACTAAGTGTTCAGAACTAACATGTCTACGGTATATATGGGATCCTTAGCAACAAACAAAAAAATACTGTTTAACCTACGAGTGTACGGCCTTGTCATACACAGTAAGTACCTGTTAACCTTGACTAGGGTATAAGAATATTGTCAGTTGACTACTGCCTGTTACAGTGTTCACATCAGGAAAGACTGTCTCACCTACCAGTCTCCAGCCTTGTCATACGCAGTAAGCAGCTGATGGTGGAAAACAACATCCATAAATCTTGACATTTAGGAAAGTGTGTATGTGAGTGTGTGTGTAAATCGCTTGTAATCTGAAGATTGTTCATGTGACTTTACTAAAATTTAATTCATATGTAATAGCTGATATGGAATTCTCAACAACCAGTCATGGCAAGCCATGTGTCATCTATAAAGGATATACATACATTGTAAAAACAACCAATAAAGATGGAACTGTTATTTGGCGATGTTCAAAACAACGATCCAAAAAGTATCGAGGAATGATTAAAACAAATGACTCCAACGTACTTACTTCAAAAGAACATCATTGTGAATTTCAAATTAATACACATTTAAATACGCAAAATACTCTAACCATGGTAAAAAAGAAAGTCCAAGAAAAATATATTGCTGCTCAAGATAATGCATTGTTTGTTAAAAAGCATTTATCATCACCTCAAAAAGTCATGTTAGGACAGATGTCAACGTTCAAAAAACCCTTAACATTAGCAAATGCAACGCAGACTCTAAAAGAGGTCCCTGTGGAAAACAAACAAGAGGAATTGGATAGTTCTAGTGATGTTGAGAATGATAATGATGATAACGATGGTGACAATGACTATAATAATTTTGATGATAATATTCATAATGATGATGATAATTATGAAAAAGAAGAGGATGAGGGTTTTATGTCTATAAAACCATTGCGGGTTCCCCAGTTTTTAAGAACAAGAGTACCTGGAGAAAGTTATAAAAGGATCTACAACAAGCGTTGTGTTTAAAATATATATATCGAACAATGGTAAAGGGATAGAGAGTTGAATTCAGTGTGTAACTATTATAAAATGAAATTAATAAAAATATTGTATGGGTATTGTCTGTTTTCCTTAATTGCTATCCCCATGTCCCACTAATAATACAATTGTTAACCATCAACAGTCTCTGATTATATTCAGAAAGAGAGTGGCCTTAAACAATACACTATATCTATGGTTTGTGCACCGAGTATCATAATAATACAGTATGGCCAAGCCATGTTAAGGCAATAGTTATGTCAGGTAAGGGATTCGAACCCTTGCTTCCTTATACAGGAAATTTGATCTTAAGTCAAACACCTTAAACACTCGGCCAACCTGACAGTTACAAATTTAATTAGTCTTGTGGACTTGAGTGTTTACAAAACTTTTTCCAGTATACATTGACTAAACCACTTGCTTGTTTTGAAATATAGATTTTGTTTTGTTTTACCATAACATGGCAGTTATGAGTATTGTGAACTGGGTGTTTAATATAGGGTTAAAGGCATTTTAAAATCATTTTAGAAAAGCTCTTAGGTATCGTGTCATGGGTTTTAGTAATGCATTACTGTTCGTTGACTGACATTTATCGTTACACAACATTATTTTGGTGAACTTACATGTTGTTGTTTGAGTCTTTAGACTTTTGACTGGTTTGAAGCAGATCTCAACGCCTATCTGTCCCGAGCTAATCGTTTCATCTCTATATAGCTACCACACCCTACATTCAAGGCTATCTGTTTAACATATTCTTGGTATACTCCTACAGTTCTTGTCCTCAAACCTTTCTTCCATAACTAAGTTTTCTATTCCTGGGTGTCTTAGTATGTGTCCTACAAACCTATCTCATGTCTTCATTAACAGTCGCCAGAAACATCTCTTCTCCCCCATTCGTCTTAATACCTCTTTGTTTGTAACCCTATTTACCCATCTAATCTTCATCATTCTCTTGTACGAGTAACACCACATTTCAAACACTTCAATTCACCTCTTTTTTGCTACACCAATTGTCTAAGTTTTACTTCCATAGAGTGTCACGCTCCAGACAAAGACCTTCCAAATGACTTCCTAATACCTACATCTATATTCAACGTCAACAGATTCTGTAGAAATGTTTTCCTTGTCTGAGCTACATAAGAATCCTAATCGTCTCTGGTATAATGTCTTGTTTAGCAAACATAGTCGCTCAGTAGGTCAAAGCATTCTTTGCATATAACCCAAAATAGCAAACATTTTTTCTAAAACCCTACTCACTGGTCAATAACAAGCAGAGTCGCCAAAGTGTTTCGTTGGTAGTTAACTCATGTCTGGTTAATCAATTCCTATTAACAAATTCACAATGAAATTTGATAAAATGGTCCGGTTAACTCAAAACAGTTGCCAGCGTTTCGCCCCAGTGTACCATTGGGCTCTTCAGTTGGAATTGGTACACCTCTCCAAGACGCGTGGCTAGTACATACTGAGAAGGCCGCTGCAAGGCACAAATGTCACCACGAGCAGCGCCAATGTACTACGGAAGTCAAAACTTCCTTTCAAAAATAATGTTAGCTTACCTTGCTAATCCAAATTGGAAATATCTGTTCCCGAAAGAAACAGGATTTAAATTGTCCGATTGAGTTATGTATATTAACAAATTCACAATGAAATTTGATAAAATGGTCCGGTTAACTCAAACAGTTGCCAGCGTTTCGCCCCAGTGTACCATTGGGCTCTTCAGTTGGAATTGGTACACCTCTCGAAGACGCGTGGCTAGTACATACTGAGATATTTCCAATTTGGATTAGCAAGGTAAGCTAACATTATTTTTGAAAGGAAGTTTTGACTTCCGTAGTACATTGGCGCTGCTCGTGGTGACATTTGTGCCTTGCAGAGGCCTTCTCAGTATGTACTAGCCACGCGTCTTGGAGAGGTGTACCAATTCCAACTGAAGAGCCCAATGGTACACTGGGGCGAAACGCTGGCAACTGTTTTGAGTTAACCGGACCATTTTATCAAATTTCATTGTGAATTTGTTAATATACATAACTCAATCGGACAATTTAAATCCTGTTTCTTTCGGGAACAGATATTTCTAATCAATTCCTTTCATATCGTTATCAGATTGTTGTAGTGAGGGCTGGCGAACAACGTCAGTTCAACACACTGCTTTACACATAAATGTAGTTAGGCCCTTTAGCATAATTTGAATAAATACATGGGTCAGTCCATAGGGATCAGGTCAAAGGGACCGGTCCAAAGGGGTCAGTCCAAAGGGACTCATCAACAAGGACTCGTCCACAAGGACCTGTCGACAAGGACTCGTCCACAAGGACTTGTCCACAAGGACTCATCCACAATGACTCGTCAACAAGGACTCGTCCACAAGGACCTGTCAACAAGGACCCGTCCACAATGACCTGTCCACAAGGACCCGTTAGGTTGGATTAGGTTAGGTTACACTACAGCTGCCTTCTTTAAAAAGCCCGCCCTCTTACAAAAGCCATGAGTGGGCATGCGTAAAAAACAAAAAACAAGCATGTTAATTCATAGTGGCATTCCACCGAACACATGCACTTTATGTAGAACAACGTTTCATTCCATATTGGCATTCAAAATCTCACATGTTGCACTTGGAAAGAGAGATTCTCTAAAAAAAAATACAATTTCCCCCCCCCCCCTAGTAGGGGCAGGTTTTATTTTGGGGTTGAAATATGTTGTCCATTGGAAAGGGAGTGTCCGCCCGAGTTCAATGACACCTCATTTGTCAAAATCCGACCATGCGTTCGAGAGATATTGCACCGCCGCCATCTTGTGTGGAGGAATGTGGAGGTGGAGGCGCTAGAATCGCTACAAAACCACTACTGACGTTCTCGTTAATTCCTGTCTTCCTAGGAATTACGAGTGCCTTTCAAAATAACGTTTTCGGAAGCGTGTAGTTCGAACCTAAGTTCAAACAGAAGGTAGCTCGTAATGGCGGCTTGTGACGATTATTTCATCTTACTATTAAAACGAAGTTCCGTGAAGAACTATACAGCCTTCTTTTCATGCCAATGATTATTCTACAGAATATGAACCTATCTAGAATAATGACGAAATTAAGTTGCTAATATCGAAATTTCTAATTAGTTCGAAATACTGTATACCTGGCATAATGTATCGTAATAGAGCACTACAGTTGGCAGCCCTGATGACTGAATATATTCTTAGTTCCATCTCTTAAGGTACAAAATACATAATTTGGTTGAAGTCCAATGAATAGCATGGACGTTACATGCAGTTAAACATTCGATCTAACAGCGCGCGTAAAATCATGTTGGCAACAATGTCATGCATGTATTGATCAGAAATAATCTGAAATAACATGATCTATTGTTGTGCCAATTTTGAATGAAATCCATTAGTTAGTATAGAAGTTACATGCATTTTAAAATTGGACCTATCAGCAGGCTTAGAATCATGTTGGCAGCACTGACGTATATTAGTTACTCCAAATTCGTCTAGAATGCCAGGTACTATACGTGTGCAAAGTTTAGAGCTATTGGCTTGCATACTTTATGATATATTGATATTAGGGTAACAAAAATAGGGACAGCACATATTAACAGTTGGCAGCCCTGGTTGCTCCTTAGAATACGCATAGTCATATCAGTTATGGTACACATAGCACATATGAAATTTGGTTGAAATCCAAATGATAGTATGGAAGTTACATGTATTTAAAGTTGGACCTGTCAGCAGGCTTAGAATCATGTTGGTAGCACTGACGTATATAAGTTACTCCAAATTAATATAGAATGTCAGGTACTATACGTGTGCATAGTTTAAAGCTGTCGGCTTGCATACTTTCTGATATATTGGTATTTGGATAAAATAAATTAGGAGCATTTTTTAACAGTTGGCAGCCCTGGTAGGTCTTAAGAATACGCTGTCATATCTGGTTATGTACACATACAGCATACGAAATTTGGTTGAATTCCAATTGTTAGTGTAGAAGTTATATGCATTTAAAAATTGGACCTATCAGGAGGCTTATAATCATTTTGGCAACATTGCCATGTTTGGCCTCCTGGAAATTAAACTGAAATATTATGATCTGTACGTGTGCCAATTTTGAAATAGCTCCCATTCATACTTTCCAAGATATCCAACATGGAGCTCAAATTTCAATTGCGATTTTTTAGCAGTTGGTAGCACTGACATCATTTTCAAATACGGCCGTGAGATATTCAGGTATAGATCTTTACTCCTACCAAATTTTGTTTCGATTGCTGCAGCCGTTTAGGAGTTGATAGGGGGACACACACACACAGCCAGACAGACAGAAGGACAGACAGACAGACACACATTTGCCCGATCTCATAAGTCTACTTTTTCCTCATTTTTGCAAAATGTGAAAAGTAGGCTAAAAACCACGGCATGGCAGAGATTAGCTGCTATTAACACACGTATGAAAAGGCCGTTCAAATCGCGAGAAATAAACCACACATAACTATTGGAAAATAAGACCTGCGTGTTCAGATATACGGTATTTGCGGGGGCAATTTTCAAATCATACATGCCAGGTCCTAGGCAACGGACGGTACTACAATGCCGCGGTCCATTTCTTAGATACCTATCTATGTCGTTTTCTCTAGCTCGGCAAAAATTTAACATTTCGCTTTTTAACGAAATATTCTTACGAGGATTTAAATAAACCTTCGCTCAAGCCTTCCCTCTCATGATGGTGAGTTGAAATAGGCTGTAATTTGTATCCCAATGGCTTGGAGTTGGACGTAGTAAAGCGAGGAAGAGGCACAGTCTTTCGATATGCACTGAAGAAAATGGAAATTGCAACACCATGAAGGCATTGGTCGTTTGTGTTGATTTTCATAATATGGAACAATGCCATGTAGGTATGTAAACGATCAAAGTTTCAGACCCATTGGATTGTTGCTACAGGTCTCCCCACGTGATTGGTCGCGGAGGAATCAACTCCAGTATACGGACTCTGGTGTAGCGTAGTTGACTTGCAGTCTGTGCAGTGAAGTGTTCCTCGACAAACATGCCTCCACGACAGAGAAGAGCACGCTATCAACAACTGTCGCCGTTTGAGAGGGCTCGGATAATTGGGCTGTGTGAGGCTGGATTATTGCTAAGGACTGTTACTGCACGTGTAGGCCGACAGGCATCTACGGTACAACGTGTATAGCAGCAGTGGTCAAATGAAGGTACCCAAACTCGTAGACCTGGCACAGGCCCAGCGCGACAGACAACTGTGAGAGAGTATCGCCGCATCATTCGGAAGGCCCGGATGGAACCCCATGCAACAGCAGCGCAAATTCGAGCAGCTGTGGCCCCCCACGTTACACAACAAACAGTTGGTAATCGCCTGCGTGCAGCTGGCTTACGATCCCGTTTCCCTGCAGAAGGTGTTCCATTGACCCCACAATAGCGACGTGTAAGGCTGGCCTGGTGTCGAGAACGATCGACGTGGGTCGATGAATGGCATAGGGTCGTCTTCAGTGATGAAACGCGCTTCTGTCTTGCCCGCAGTGATCGCCAGAATCGTGTGCGCCGACGTACCGTGGAGAGGGGCCGTCCAGACCTTATTGTCGAGAGGCACACAGGGCCAACACCAAGCATTATGGTCTGGGGTGCTATTGGCTTTAATGTGAAATCACAATTAGTGCTTGTTGAGGGCACTATGACTGATCGACAGTACGTTGATAGGGTGCTCAATCCAGTGGTTGTCTCTATGATGGCGAACATTGCCAATGTGGTGTTTTAGCAGGACAATGCCCGGGTTCACACTGCACCCATCTCCAGAGAAGCTCTCCACGACATCACAACCTTAGAATGGCCCGCCAGATCCCCGGACCTCAGTCCTATTGAGCATGTGTGGGACATGCTGGGTCGACAACTGGCCAACCGTCCTCAGCCACCCACAACTCTGGAACAACTGACCCGTGTAGTGCAGCAAGCATGGGCCACAATTCCTCAGGAAGCGATCCAGGGCCTTATTGACTCCATGCCTCGCCGAATTCATCAATGTATTGCAGTTCGTGGTGGGCACATCTTGTATTGATTGTTGTCCAGTCTTGCGGTCAGAGGGACCTGAAAGTGTAATCATCGAATCACAACCGAACACTCGTCCTGCATGTTCAATTGCAGCAATATAGCACCACTCCTTCTGGGTGTTGCAATTTGCATTTTCTTCAGTGTATGTTCTGCTAACAGAGAGCAAGATCTGATTTCTTATTTTCCTGGTTAAAATGCAATGGTTAGGTACTCGTATGTTGATTGGGACAGCTGAATCTAAGTTACCGGCTTCGAGGCAACTACTCTCGTGCTAAATCAGTCAAGATTTAGGGATTATAGGCAATACAACTTGACATGGATTCCTATATCTTATATATATATATATAAAGGAATGTCTGTCTGTTCGCCTTTTATGCGTTCATAAACCACTCATCCGATTACGATCAAATTTTGGTGAGTTGTTGTACACACTTTCGGGATATTCATAGGCATAGTTAATCCATTTCACAACAGATAGCACGCGGGTAGATTAAACAAATGCGTAATGATGTTGCGTTCATACAGAATTAATCCGATTGCGATCAAATTTTGGTGAGTTATTGTGCACAGACCCGGAAAAGTTATAGGCGTAGTAAATCCAATTTACAATAGATGGCGCGCGAGTAGTTTCAACAAAATGGCGTGCGGTTGTTACAAGAAAGTCCCAGATGCGTTCAGATACCATTCATCCCATTGCGATGAAACTTGGGTGAGATGTTCTGTACACTTCAGGTAAGGTTTCTGGCTTAGTAAATCCACTTAACAATAGGTAGCGCACGAGTAGATTCAACAAATGAGCGACGAAGGGCGAAGCGTTTCAACAGGTCCTGAATGCGTTCACATACCATTCGTCCGATAGCGATGAAACTTGGGTGAGAGGTTGTGTACACTCCAGGCAAGGTTTCTGGTTTAGTAAATCCATGTTATAATAGGTAGCGCACGAGTAGATTCAACAAATGTGCTACGACGCGCGAAGCGTTTCAACAAGTCCTGTATGCGTTCATATACTATTCGTCTGATAGCGATGAAACTTTGGTGAGATGTTGTGTACATTTCAGGGAAGGATTCTGACTTAGTAAATCCACTTAACAATAGGTAGAGCACGAGTAGATTCAACAAATGAGCGACGACGGGCGAAGCGTTTCAACAAGTCCTGTATGCGTTCACATACCATTCATCCGATAGCGAGGAAACTTGGGTGAGAGGTTGTATACATTACATGCAAGGTTTCTGGTTTAGTAAATCCATGTTATAATAGGTAGCGCACGAGTAGATTCAACAAATGATCGACGACGCGCGAAGCGTTTCAACAAAGTCCCGTATGCGTTCATATACTATTCGTCTGATGGTGATGAAACTTGGGTGAGATGTTGTGTACACTTCAGGGAAGGTTTCTGGGTTAGTAAATGCACTTTACATTATCATACCTGCCAACCTTCGGAAGTCAAAAATAGGAAGATTTTTTAAATTATAGATTTCATCATGCGCAGTATACCGTGGCGAGGGTGAATGAGGGTACACAAAAGACCTGCGTGTCTTTATTGGCAAAGTATGAATTCAGCATAAAATTCACACAAATGTAAACAATCATCAATCATCGAGTAGTATGTTTTGGCCAATATTTAAACGTAAGAGAACATAATTGTGTGTTTAAAGAAAATGCATACAATCATTCGTATGGATTACACGTCGAATTCGCTACCACATATGTTGTTTGAGTCTTCAGTCTTTTGACTGGTTTGATGCAGCTCTCCATGCCTCCCTGTCCTGAGCTAATCGTTTCATCTCTACATAGCTCCGACACCCTACATAGGAGGCAATCTGTTTAACATATTCTAACCTTGGACTACCCCTACAGTTTTTGTCCTCGACCCTTCCTTCCATAACTAAGCTTGCTATTCCTGGGTGCTTAGTATGTGTCCTACCAACCTATCTCTTCTCTTCATTAGCAGTCGCCAGAAACATCTCTCCTCTCCCACTCGTCTTAATACCTCTTTGTTTGTAACCCTATCTACCCATCTGATCTTCATCATTCTCCTGTAACACCACATTTCAAATGCTTCAATTCTCCTCTTTTTTGCTGCACCAATAGTCCAAGTTTCACTTCCATAGAGCGCCACGCTCCAGACAAAGGCTTTCAAAAATGACTTCCTAATACCTAAATATATATTCGATGTCAGCAGATTCCTTTTTTGTAGAAATGCTTTCTTTGCCTGAGCCAACCTACTTTTAATATCCTCTTTGCTTCGTCCATCACTGGTTATTCTGCTTCCTAAGTAACAGAAGTCTCCTACTTCCTTCAGCTTTTCACCTGCCAATTTGATCTCCATAGAGGTTTCTGATTTATTTCGCCTGCATTCCAGTATTTTTGTTTTACATTTATTTATTTTCATCATGAATTCTTTCCGTAAGACGGAGTCCATACCATTCAAAAACTCATTCAAATCCTCAGGCTTGTCGGCCAAGATGACGATGTCATCAGCAAATCTCAGAGTTGAAATTATTTCCCCTTGAATCTTCACTCCCACTTTAAATTTTTCTCTAATTTCCTTCATTGCTTGTTCAATGTAAAGATTGAAAAGTATGGGTGATAAGTTGCAGCCTTGCCTTACACCTTTCTGAATACCAGCTTCTCTCTCATGTCCTTCAACTCGAATGACTGCTGTCTGGTTTCTGTACAAATTGTATACCACCCTCATATCCCTGTACTTTATTCCAATTGATTTCAAAGTGTCAAACAATTTAGTCCAATCAACGTTATCAAAAGCCTTTTCTAAGTCTACAAAAGCCATGAACGTTCTCTTATCTTTCCTTATTCTACCTTCTAAAATCAGCCTAAGACTTAGTACAGCTTCCCTTGTTCCTACATTTCTCCTGAAACCAAACTGGTCTTCACCCAACTCCGTTTCTATCTGGCTTTCAATCCTCTTGTAAATTATTCTAGACAGGATCTTTGAAGCATGAGTAATCAAGCTGATTGTACGGTAATCTTCACATCTGTCAGCTCCCACTTTCTTTGCTATAGGGATGATTACATTCTTCTTGAAATCAGGGGGTACCTCACCTGTCTCATAAATCCTACACACCAAGTGAAATAACCTGATCAGACATTGTCATTTAGACTTTCACGGCCCGTGTTATTATTCATAATGTTGAATTTTGGGCTTATGCCGTGTTTTATTATACTAATATTCGACGCGTTTCGAAAGAAACCATGTCTTTCATCGTCAGGAATAATCTGGAATACGACAATGTTGCTAAGAGAAAGCAACGAAGAACATATAGAAGGTGCCCAAAGATGGACGCCATTATTGCCCCATGTTAGGGACAACGGAAAGCAGCAGTGAATTACTTTCTCAGGGTTCTGATAATAGGTAGCCAGGATTCACTGAGATTGTAGCCGGTGTCGCGGTTGAAATTATCTGGGTGTTTACGTATTTCAACCGCCTCCCTGATGATTCTGGGACGATATTGCTTTATACGGGCAAGAACATCCACTCCTTGGAACATGACATCATGGCCAGGTGTTAAAGCATGATCGGCAACAGCTGATTTATCAGGTTGAATGAGCCTGATACATCTATTATGTTCCTTAATGCGAGTGCATATTGTTCTCGAAGTCTGCCCGATGTAAACCTTGCCACAAGTACAGGGAACTCTGTAGATACCCGGTTGTTGCAATTTAGGCAAACTGTCCTTAGTTGGTCGCAGGAGTTGCCTAATCTTAACAGAAGTTCCAAATACAGTCCGTATGTTGTACCGACGTAGGATTTTAGCAATACGATCCGTTGTGTTATGTATGTACGGAAGGTAAGCAGTTCCTCTTACATCTCTTTTCTCAACTGACGTCCTATTATTATTTGTTGGTTTCAGAACCGTAGAAACCAAAGCCTTGCTATAACCGTTGCTCTCAAAGGTGGTTCGCAGGGTGTTAATTTCTTCTTGTAAAGAAGACACTTCACAAATCCTCCTAGCCCTGGTAGTTAGAGTTGTAAGGATACCATGTTTCTGGGCAGGGTGATGGTGAGAACTTGCGTGGAGATATCTATTGGTGTGTGTTGGCTTACGAAAAACGCTGTGTCAATAATGGCGTCCATCTTTGGGCACCTTCTATATGTTCTTCGTTGTTTTCTCTTAGCAACATTGTCGTATTCCAGATTATTCCTGACGATGAAAGACATGGTTTCTTTCGAAACGCGTCGAATATTAGTATAATAAAACACGGCATAAGCCCAAAATTCAACATTATGAATAACCTGATCAGACCTTCATCTCCTATGCAGCGTAGCAACTCAATAGGTATATCATCTATGCCTGGTGCTTTGTTCCTGCTTAAGTCTTCCAAAGCTCTATCAAATTCTGATCTCAATATTAAATCTCCTTTCGCATCCTCATCAATTTCCTCCTCCCTTTCCATTACATGATTCTCAATCTCCTTTCCCTTATACAAACTCTCTATGTAAGCTTTCCATCTCTCAACCTTTTCTTCCCTATCTGTTAGAGGCTTTCCATTTGTGTCCTTAATATTACAGCACTTAGTCTTCTTTTCCCCAAAAGTAGTCTTAATCCTTCGATAAGCTGTGTCTACTTTTCCTAATTTCAGACAATTTTCTATACCTGCACATTTCTCTTTCAACCATTCTTCTTTCGCTTCCTTGCACTTCTTGTTAACCTCATTTCTCAGACGTCTGTATTCTGCTTTCCCCTTTTCATCTCTTAGATTCTTGTGTTTCCGCCTTTCATCCATCAATTCTAGTATATCCTGAGTGATCCACGGTTTTCTACCTATTCTTTCTTTCCTACCAATGTTTTCTTCTGCGGATTTTGTTATTTTCATTCTACTTTAGATTCCGCCATGGTCCGTATTGACAAGAGATTATAAACCAATATAAGACAATATATTTCCGTCAATCAATACCAAACGGAAATATATTGTACTATATTGGTTTATTACCACATATTCACGTAGGCTTGGCGACTGTTTGTCCGTAATATACCACCAATCAGAATGCGGTACGGCGATCAGCTGACTCACCATTCCGAAATCGCAGCTATGGAGCTCACAGCCAAGCGAGGAACTTACACAAACTTGCACAAAAAACCAAGGTTACGCAAATCACAAAAGAAATTACGACTTGCGAGAGAATCTCCTTGAGCAGGGTGTCTACTGTAAGGATGAAGTAAAAATTAGTTACTTTTTAGCTACCTTTTAGTTAATTTTAGTTACCTTTGAATTCAAGATACGTCTGCGGTCTGCATGTAAAGGGGCTTATCACGAGGTGAAGAAAAACAGCAATGAACTGTGTTTAAAGCGGTAAATACAATTCACTTAGGGAGTTATAAAAAAATTAAAAATAATAAATACTAGTTATTTATTATCCAATGATTTGTTTCAGATAATATGCCGTCTTGTGCACAAGGCGTTTTTATAATTGCCAAGAGGTTGCTCTGCTCTTGACCGTTTGGCGAGATTTCCTTTGTCACCGCGGTAGATCACGAAGAAATTTATGGGACGTTACGTGATTGTAACCGAATTCTGTCTTCGCAGTCAGGTACGGAGAAATTTCGAGATGTTACACGATCGGCGCTGGTCTCACCCGATTGTCGAGATTCCCGTAGTTTTCGCGATAGAACACGGATAAATATCGCGATTTAGATAATCGGTGTCACTTTTAGTCGTTCGACGAGATTTCCATTGTCCTTGAGGTCGGGCACGAGAAAATATAGCATTATTACGCAATCGGCGCCACTTGATGTCCGTTTGACAATAATCCAGTTGTCCTCGTCATTGAATGCGGATAAATATCGCGATGTACCGCAAACGCTGCCGCTCTCGGCCGTTTTACGAGATTCACGTTGACCTCGCGATATTGTGCATACCGCGCCGCACCTGGCCGTTGAACGATTGTCTATTCGTCCTGACAGGATGGTGGAGGCAAGCTCAAGGTTGGACATGGTTAAAATTCACGAGTAGTTATGGACAAGTTGTATGGCCGGCGCCGTGATTACCGCCGTCCCTATGCTGTGGTTGGGAGTACATCAGTTCAGGGTGGATCACGAGGAGAAATTAGTATTGCGACGCTACGTAGGCTGTCATATCAAAGTGGGTTAATGCACTTCTCGCTCCCCGTATGCTTTTGAGTATACTGTCATGGGAAAAGTAGCGAGTAGGTTTCGGAATGTTCCGTGATTGGTGCCCGATTACCTTTGACGGGATTCCCGCAGTCCTCGTGGACATAAGTTCACGCTAGGGTACGGGTTTGATGATTTTACGTAACTGACGTCGATTTCGGTCCATTTGACGAGATTCCCGCAGACAAGTCGTGCGGTCAGCCGGCCGTCTTGAGTATGAGTGTTCGAAGTAGATATCAAATATTAAGAATTATTCTGAGAGGATTGCACGAATAATACGACTAGAGGACACTTTTTCTTTCGAATGCGAATCACGAATTATACAAGTTTTCGAAATAACCGGTTAGATTATAATATATCCGATGGAACCAAAGTTCGAAGGAACAATCGACATATAATGGAATTTCGAATTAACCATACTGGATGTCGCAAATTTTCGAGACAGATTTTTAAAATAAGTTATAGCCCAGGTATTTCGAAGCTTTTTCATAATTCTTTTTCGAAACGGTAACATTTCGCAAGATTGCGACATTAAATTATGTTTCGTTATTTCTGGACTTCAATTTGACATAGTCTCCAAATAAATGCGAGAAATGCGAGGTTTCTGATTAGTTTCAGAAGTTTTCGCAAATAAACGTCTCGCGAAAAGTCAGGTTTCCTAATAACACAGGTAAATATTTCACACAAAACTAAAACGTCTTCTTGATGCCGAAAATATACGCTGAACGATGTATACCACTCAAGGTATCCTCAGTATGCATTTCCTTGAGCTCAGGCACGGGGAAATATAGCTTATGCAAACGGCGCCGCTTGCGTGAAACTCGCTCCATCGCAATCTCTGAGCCTAGAGGCGCGAGTTTAAACGATTCAATCCGCCTTCAAAAAATTTTCGTTACCCGAATGTAAAATTCGTTACTTTTTCGTTACTTTCGTTACCCATTTATAAAATTCATTACTTCTTCGTTACTTTCGTTACCGGTAGACACCCTGTTAAGAATGGAAATTATTTGCAGTTCCTTTTTCTTTTACAATATATCACTGGGGCCCGAAATTCGGAAGAAATAATAGTAATTAAGAAGATCGGAAGACGAGGTGAAAATTCGGAAAGTTTCCGAATAATTCGGAAGGGTTGGCAGGTATGCAATATGTATCGCACAAGTAGATTAAACAAATGAGTGAAGGCGCGCGAGGTGTTTCAACATAGACCCGTATGCGCTCATATACCATTCGTCTGATAGCGACTAAACTTTGGTGAGTTGTTGTGTACACTCCAGGGAAAGTTTCATGCTTAGTAAATCCATTTTACAATAGGTAGCGCACAAGTAGATTCAACAAATGAGCGAAGACGCGCGAAGCTTTTCAACAAAGTCCCGTATGCGTTTATATGCCATTCGTCCGATAGCGATAAAACTTGGGTGAGTTGTTGTGTACACTTCAGGGAAGGTTTCTGGCTTAGTAGGCCTACATCCACTTTACAATAGGTATCGCACAAGTAGATTCAACAAATGAGCGACGACACGCGAATCGCTTAAACAAAGTCCCGTATGCGTTCATATTCCAATCATCCGATTGCTATGAATCTTTGGTTGAATTGTTGTGCACACTCCAGGAAAGGCTTTTACAATAGGTAGCGCACGAGTAGATTCAACAAATGAGTAACGGCGCGCGTATCGATTTTAAAAAATCGTATGCGTTCATATACCCAAGACCAACTACAATCCTCAGACCTTAATGTAGAAAAAACATGGCGACGACGGTTGCCCTACCAATAGCCAAGATCATGTCATCGGGCTTGTCACAGTTCGTGTCAATTATTATTTTTAATCACCTAAGAGCATAAAAAGATATCACAAGATGAGACTAGGTTCCGAAGAAATATGCATCAATAATTTAGACTTACCTGAATTAATTTATCTATATAGTGCTGGCCTCGAATTATAGGTTTCTTCGTCTTCACCCAAGGGGCAGCTACAATAGTCTCACTGTTTCTGTGGTTGAATAAAAAGCTTTTTAGCGAGTTATCACGATTTGTATTTAAGTTCAGTAATTATAGATTAATATTATTAGCATAAAATCAAACAGATTCTGAAGTAGGTGAGAAGAAAATACCCAGCACATGCAGAGTATTTGTGTACACAATCGGAATGAGAATAGTTGCCTGATATAATCGAACCAACGCTATAGAGATACAATTCAATTAAGACATCTCGTGGAATTGTCTAAAATCTCGGGTAAAACATCACACCGAATTAGTTGATTGAAATATGCAAAGAAGTCGTCGTGTGGATATCTGAACATAATTATGGAGATTACCACACACAAAGGACGCGATATATTACCATCTAACCTATTAAACTTTCGCTGTTACCGTTTGGAATAGTTGTACGCTGGAAATAGTTGATTTAGTAAAGTAATGTAGGTAGGAAACCACCATCTCCCTCTTACGGAATTATCGCGGCACACCATCTCGCAATATAAGTACATAATTGGCAAGTTACTCACAACACTTTATTACACACATCATAATAAAAAATAACTTACAAGCTGTAAGAATCACAAAGGTATGAATAATGACGGAACACAATGAGTTCACTGTTTGGCACAGGGGAAACATCTTCCTTAACCAATAAAACAGAAGTTCGCTGTAGTATTTGGCGTGTATACAAGGCAGTGTAGAACATCTGCCAGACTGGTAAGGATTTACGGAGGCACATGAAGCTGAGCGTTCAAGATAACGTCAACAGTTTAGTCTTACCGTAGATGCTCATTGCGTTTTCCCTTTACGTACTTAAGCTCGACACTAGTACTGAAGTGTACTAAGCAATTATTATATTGTCACTAACTAGCAAATCATTGCGGTGTATATTCTTGAGACACTTCTATTAATGCTTTAGTCTTGGGTACTTCAACATCTGCAGTAAATGACACAATGCCATCGGTAAACTGAACAATCATCACACAAACGAACTAGTCCATAATAAGCGTATTATCACGTCATATTTATACACGATTGCAGTACATTAACGCGAACTGGACTTTACAGACATACTGAAGACACTACAAATTACAGATGAGCAATAGTTTATCCCAACTTTCATCAAACGAAGCTAATCAAAGCTAATATTGTATCCCAGCAACGAATGTAAACAAACAAAATCTCGGGCTTCCGCATACGCCATTTTCACGCTTTCGATACCTGCATTAAGGTCTGAGTATTGTAGTTGGTCTTGATATACCATTCATGCGATTGAAATGAAATTTGGAGAAATGTTGTTTCCACTCCCGCAAAGATTCCTGATTTAGTAATTCAATTTTACAATTGTAGCGCACGACTAGATTCTACAAATGGGTGACGGCGCTCGAATCGTTTTAACGAAGTCCCGTATGCGTTCATATACCACTCATTTCTTTGCGATGACACTTTGTTGAGTTGTTGAGCATGCTCCCATGATTTTTTGAGATAGTAAATCAATTTTGCAATAGTTTAGAAGTGGTTAACTGAAAAAGAAAAAAATATTGGGAATTCAAAAGCATTTCAACAAGCGAAGTTACAACGCCAACACTTTCTTAGATTGGCATTGCAACGCATGACGGGTACAATTAGTTTACTATATAAAAGTGTATGTGTGGTTGTGAAATGTCTGATAACCTGTGTCATTGTCAATGCTTCACTAGAATATGGTTTAACAGGAGACAGGTGCCACAAAGTAGCCTACTTGCATTTAGAAATATGCTTTCATTTATTTATTTATTTATTTATTTTACTAAGGTTATAACAAGAGAGTTTGAAGAAGGGGCAGATGACATCGTAGTTCTGCTCCTTAAAACAACAATAACTACTACTACTAGAGTTTAAAGGGGATGAATTTGGGGAGAAATACACACACAGTTTACAAACTAAGATAGTAGGCTGCTTTGAAGCTGTAATTTATTATACAAGTAATGTTGTCTGATGACCTGCGTTATAGGGAGGGTGCTTAAAATGAGGCCACAGCCACCTCCTACCCAAACCTCACCTGACTTACAAATAGCCTACAAAGGCACTGCAATAAAGCAGGTTATCATCACACACGCACTACCTACCACACAGAGGGGAAAGGAACGAGGGGAGGGGCTTGGGAGGAGAGGGATGCAATACAAAGGGCCTTCCGACAAGATACTACTTCGGAGTTCAACCGTCGGCTTGAGCATTACCCAAGTGCACCAGGCTGATGACCTGCCTTTTCAGTAGCGGGGGGAGGGGGAAATGCACACACTGTTTACAAACTAAGCTAGTAGGACTAATATCAGTTCTTAATCACCCTCTTTCACTAAATTATTCATCCTTCTACTTAGTAATACATTTTCCCATTACATGTGGTTTCTTACTTTACACTTAACAATATTTACAGAAATGCACTTCATATGTCATATCAGTATTTTTGGGACAAACAAACCACGCCTAGAGAGGTATTCTCACACTTAGGGGACCCCTTTAAAGGGCCTAAGCTTCCAAGGTGGATGGTTGTAGGTTCGTTACCTGGGAGGTACAGATGCAGGTTAAACCTCCTCCTCAACTGCCGCTTCAGAGGCTCACAGGCCTTTTCGGCCTCTTGTGGCAGAGTAACATCCGGAATGTTAACGTATTCATCTCACTCTTTCAGGACCAGGTTCGAATACCTATTCGGTTTCTCTGCCTCTAACTAAGCCAAGGTAAAGGATGGTGTTTGGTTGTGTTGCGGGCCTAATATGACACTGTTAGAGAGGCCAGACCCCACCCAGGGCTAATTTACTTTCCAGAAGACTTTACTTTCATTCTTTTAGTACCCTACTAAGGGTTTCTCATCAAGGAGGGGGGGGGGGGGGGCTAAGGAACAAGAGTAGCTCTAGACGAGGCTTGCTCGCCCTGCTCTGGAGACTGGGCTTTTCAGGAGGATACAGGACTATATTGTCCTGGAACTCCTTGGGGCTGTTCCCCAACTTAGGTCCTTAGTCCTGTAGGTACTTTCAGGCACTGTTGTGAGAGGCAGATTACTGTAGGACTCCTTCCCTCCGTAGAAATCAACCTGCAGGCCATACGGCTACCGCTTTCACGGGTATCAGGTCGGTACCGGGAGGCTGTCCTCCTACTGGGGGGCAAGAGGAAGGATGAAGCTTCGGGCAGGTGAGCGGGGGTCTCTCCAGGGGACGTCGAGACGGCGCCGGACGCCCCAAAACGTCGGCAAGGAGAGGCGACCGGTAAAATGCTACCCGTCAATCGCACCTCAGCCAGGACGGCAGAAACTATGGGGGAAACTTTTCTCTTGGGTAAGGGGAAGCGCCAAACCTTTGGCTATCCCCTCCTATCCCAACCAGGATGCCTAGGCGTCCCCGAGGGGCATACGGAGCTCCTTAATGTGGCTAGGAAGCACGTCCCCAACTTACCGTCACTCGGGGTCCGACCTGCCGTTTATACTATACTTGAGAACAGGCCGAAATTTTGTTTAGTTTACAGACAGACAGCAGTACACACCCTCGTTCGCTCGCCATGGCCGACACAGCAGCAGCTTCAGCAGCCTCAGCTCCCGCCTCGGCTCCGGCTCAGGCTTCGCCCAAGAAGAGAAAGGCTGCTTCCTCCAAGAAGCCCCGCACCAAGCCAGCCCATCAAAAAACCTCCGAGATGGTGGGCAACGCCATCAAGAGTGTCAAGGAAAGGGGTGGATCATCTCTACAGGCCATCAAGGAATACATCACGGCCAACTACAAGGTGGACTCTGAGAAGCTCGCCCCTTTCATCAAGAAGTACCTGAAGGCGGCTGTCGCTTCCGGAGAACTGGTCCAGACCAAGGGAAAGGGAGCTTCGGGCTCCTTCAAGCTCGCCTCGGCAGCCATGCCCGAGAAGGTCAGCGCACCGCCTGCCAAGCGGTCTGCTACCCCTAAGGAGAAGCGTCTTCCCAAGGCCAAGAATTCCGGAGCAAAGACAGCCGCCAAGAAGGCCATCTCCAAGAAACCTGCCGAGAAGAAGAGAGCTGCACCTGCCCCTAAGCTTAAGAAGTCTCCTTCTAAGGCTAAGAAGGCTGCCAAGGTGCCCATGAAAAATCCTAAAGCACCTAAGCCTAATAAGGCAGCGAAGCCCAAGGCTTCCCCGAAAAAGGCAGCTCCTAAGAAGAAGTGAGAAAGTTATTGGTTTTTACCGATCTTCTCACTCACACACCTCTCTGCGGGTGTGTAAAAACGGCCCTTATCAGGGCCATCAATCATTTCCTAGGAGAGCACATGTCTGTTAAGCTCAGGTACAGGTTCTTTCCTTTTCCAAAAATCAAAAAGTTTAGCCTAGCCCTTCCCCCTCCTTTTCAACAGTTTTTAATTTAAACGCAACCTAACCCGAAAGAATATTTACACGAGATATATATTTATCTTTTTCACAAAATAACACGCTTTTATGTGCAAAAACGTGGGGTTTTCCCTATCCACTCTCAAGAGAGCCAAAAAGTAATCTTGCTTGTTTTTACTACTGTATATTTCATAAATTATTATTATTATCAACATCGTTATCGTCGTCACCTTAGGTCTCGTCGTAGAGCAAAGCCTTTTCTCTACGAGACCCCTTGCATTTGACTGTTGACACAGGCAGATTAAACATCAAGACTTGGATGTGATTATGTGGAAAGCTATCTAGGGACGAGTGATGCTTTGTACTGCCAAACAGGGCTCATCTAGTGGCTGTGGATGCCGTGAAGGTTCTAATTCTAGGGTCATTGCTTTTGTTATGACTCAGTGTGGAAAGCAATAGCAAACTACCTCACCTTGCATGATATGCTTCATTATAGTACTGTCTTGGATTTTTGTGGATATAGGTACGGTACTGGTTGGGGAACCGACCAACCTCACGCCGACTACCTAATTACTCAGCCTCGTGAGGACATTTGAGTAGTTGTCTGAAAGTGAGGCAGCCCCCCTATCCCGAAAACCAAGATTAACGGTCGAGGGGACCCGATGCGCTGATCATGCGTCATTCCAATATCGGCAGGCCAAATGGCTGGGCAGTGGTCACTTGGTCGGCCCAGGCTCTTAATGGGCTGTATAGTGCCAGAGGTTGTTTTTATACCTTGTGTGGCATGGAAGTTGACAGAACAGTCTACACGGCAACGGTAGTGTGGCTTGGTATCGTCTTAATAGCTGAATAAGCCTCTGTTTCCACATTAGGCAGGGTCCCCCTGACTTGGGTACTCTAGCTAGAAAAAGAGGGGAGAATTAACAGGGTCCTATACATCACGTTAGGTCTAATTGACAAATAGGACCGGACCCAGAATTGCTACAAAGAGATTTCTTAGTTTTTGTGGCAAACTGTAAAAGAACGTAGCTACCCATATTCACCATAGGGCTGTTCTTTAAACGCTTCAGCAGAGACAATTTTTACTTAGGGATGAAGGTTTGTTGTCCTCCCTTTCAAAGGACTCGTAATGGTCTCGGGTAATTACCACCATTATTATTATTATTATTATTATTATTAATAATAATAATATGGCAGATGCTTAATAATAATAATTTAATTTCAACCAGAAGAAATATATCCTTTTAACACACCAATTATGGTACAAATACACATGCAAGACCCCATCAAACATACAACTGGTATACTCTTCCTCCATGCAGGCCCCGGGCTATAAACGGGCATACTGGACATTTTCCCAGGGCGCCAAATTTTACGGGGCGCCGAAATTTAGGTGACGTTGAACGCAGAAAAAGGTTTACCCAACAATCCCAACATTAAAAATAAGTATGACATGCAAATATTTAAAAACTAGGATAAAATAACTATAATTTACGTGAATATCAAATAAAAGTAATATTAAATATCACATACATTCGTAGTATTTATGTTTAATCATGATTCTATTATAATATAATCAGTTAGTTATTGTTGTTTTAAGGGGCGGAACTACGAGGTCATCTGCCCCCTAACATAATCAGTATTATCTGTAAAGAATACTAGTGTTAGCAACAATGCAGGCAGTGATGCACGGTTGGCGCTGTTAACAATACTTATGGATTTACAACTGGCGCATGCGCCGCGAGATCTTGTCAACTTCCTAACATTAATGGTTGTTTGTTTGTACTGCTTGTATTGCGTGTCAACTGTGATTTGTGAAAATGTGTCTACTTTAGTTATTTTAAAATGAACAAAAAATTAAGTGGATCAGAATTCAGGGAAGAGGACGAAGCTATGATAACGCGGCAAATATGTCTGGAGCTTACTCAAGCCTGCAAGCTAGAATTAAACAACACTGCCCTTTTGCTGAGTTTGTCCCTTGTGCAGCGCATTCTCTCAACCTTTTTGGTTCTTCTGCTGCAGAGTAGTGCACTGAAGCTATTGTGTTTTTTGGATTCGGCCATAACCTTTACACTTTTTTTTTCCAATTAAATCCATAGATGAAAACATGTTGAGAAAACAGTAAAATTCCAATGTAGAAATCCCTATCTCAAACAAGATGGTCAGCGAGAGCCGATGCTGTAAAGGCCCTTGTCAAAGGCTACAAGGCGATACATAAATCACTGAAGGAAATATGTCTAGACCCTACTCAGAAGCCTGTAGTCAAAGTTGATGCTTCAGGACTAGAAAAGAAGTTTGACAAATTTGAAATAGCCTTCCTCACTATTTTGTGGAGTGATATTTTGGAAAGATTTGATAAAGTTAGCAACAATCTACAAGGTGAAACTCTTAATCTCGTAGTAGGTACAACGCAGCTTCAAACTTTGGAGAGCTATTTAAATGAAAAAGAAATGAGTTTGACAAGTATGAACAACACCAACTACAAAAGAATAAGAATCAGAAACACTTTTGCGGATGAGAGCCTAGGCGATAAAGCTACTCTTGATGAAAGGTCGCTTTTCAAGTCCCAAGTTTACATTAAAATCTTTGACTCTTTGATAAGTACCTTGTCAAGGCGAAAAGTAGCTTATGAAAATGTATCTAAGACAAGAGTTTAGTGCTTTTCAGTCGGTCAACACGAATGTACCGGTACCCAAAAGAGATGGGTTATGCCCTAATCCTGAAATAAATTACATGAGATTAATAAAACACTAGGATGACCAGTTTCGATCGTCAAGCGATCATCATCAGATCGCTTGACGATCATCATCAGATCGCTTGACGATCGAAACTGGTCATCCTAATGTTTTATTAATCTCATGTAATTTATTTCAGGATTAGGGCATAACCCATCTCTTTTGGGTACATTCGTGTTGACCGACTGAAAAGCACTAAACTCTTGTTTACTAAGGCAACACTGAAAATATGGCTTCAAACACCACAAAATGTATCTAACAAATTTGAAATACTTTCTATTCTTGTACAAAAGGGATCGCAGAGAGGGGTCATATCACAGGCTGCGAATAAACTCTATGTGTTCTACTCTAATGACATCAGAAATTAATTTGAAAACGAATGTCAGCATTTCAAAATGTATGTGGAACAGGAAGAATTTACTAGCATTCTTGACATATAGGAATACGTCATAAAAATGATTTGAAAACTACTTTCTCTAATCTTGAGGTAGCAACTAGAATATTTATGATTTTACCAGTCACCAACTCCTCCGCAGAAAGAGGATTTTCTGTTTTGACTCGGCTAAAGAATGTGAAAAGATCAACTCTTTCAGACAGCAAACTAAATTGTCTATTGTTATTGTGTTGTGAAAAAGACGTAACCCTTAGCACAGACTTTTCTGACATGATAAATAAATTTGCAAAGTTAAAAGCCAGAAAAAACTTTGATTTGAAATGTTTCTGTATATTGTACTTTTAAAATGTAACTTTTGAATTTGTAATCTTGGTTATTAGTGTGATTAATGTATCAATAAATGGCTACATAATTGTATGAACGACTTACTTTTCTTATTATTTCCTGTGATACAATATTAGTAACGTAGTTGTTTGTAAATTACGACCTATTATGCTATTTTTATAACACATAAATGAGAAAAAGGGCGCCAGTAGACCATTTGCCCAGGGTGTCTATCACCTTAGCCCGGGGCCTGCTTCCATGCATTACTCTAATGCATGCCAATAATATTTAGAAGTTTTGGTACTCACTGATTTGTAGTCCTTTCTCACATCACATAACATTAGGCTTTGGTACTAGGGAAACATTCTCTTTAATCTACTCCTTAATTAGATGGACCAACTCTTTAGCATTCCACAAAAGCAAAAATAAAATTCCAGCTCATTATTCATCGCGTCACCAATCGCCAAGAAGACCGACATTCATCTCTTTTCACATTAACAATCTATTTCATGCATGCTTTAAAAAACTTCGTCATGACAACGGCGATAACGCAAATCAGCTCCAAAAAGCGTTAAAAGTCATAAGACTTCATAGGCAAAATACACACAAGAAAAGATATAACTGACAAGAAAAAAAACCAAACCCTTCCTTATAAACGATCGCAGAAAATGTTTCCCGTTATACGCCTCAGTTCTAAATTACATTCAGTTACAGGTAAGATTGCGAGCTAGAAGGTGGCGATGAAATTTAATAAGCTACGCAAACCACAATAATTTAAGATCTCAGAATCTAAACTTTCTAACGGCACTAATATAAATGTTTCACGATTACGCTTCCCCGAGAGCCCACCGGCTGCCGGCAAGCGGCCAGAGGTTATGTTCATCAACACTCTCACATTGTCGGCAACAGTCACATGTTCTCTCTCTTTTTTTTTTCCTTTATTAATCTCGTCGTGGTACGTACCAACAGTACAGGTCCGCGAACATCGCCGTCTACCAACTTGAAGATCCAAACCTCCATCCTTCTCGCCCGCCGACAGATAGCCAACTTCTAATAACATCGAGAGTAGTTTCATGGTGTTGTCAGTAGGGGAGACCTAAAGTTCTGCCCCCACCACCACTACTCCCAATGCGAGCCGGTAACTCCCGAATCCGTGGTCGGAGATTCATGAATGAGGTGTCGTTAGTCTCGAGCTGACGGGGGCTTTGCTATGGACAACTCGTTATATTTTTGATTTTTTTTTGAAAATTTTTGTTTTCGAAAGTAGGTGATAGTTTGAAAACCAAACATGATAGAATATTGTGCCATGGCTCAAACGAACGGTCTCTATGTCCTTTATTTTTTATAATAAAACGTTTTTATTTTTATTTTATTTTTTTGAAAAAGTTCAATTTAGAAATTTTTATATTTTGGAAACTAAAGAGTTAACAAAAAATTTTGTTTGACATAAATGAATGGCCCTGACCCCCTCTACCCCCAAAATAATTTTCATGCCTGTAGGACTAAAACTGTGGAGTAGTGTGGTAAGGCGAGTTCTACTCCCCCCACCACTACTTTCATATAAACTTTGGGCGATATCTCCCGAACGCGTGGTCGGATTTTAACGAACGAGGTATTGTTGGCGTTGGGATGACGTTCTCTTGGCTAAGCATGTGTGTTGGTATTTAAAAAAATGTTTTTTTTTTTTTTGGATTGGCGCTATTTTGGAAACGGTGAATTGGAAAAAAGTTTGTTTGACGTTAATGAAAGGTGGGTATGCCCTTTAGGCGGACAGCAAGTTTCAAGGGTGTAGGAGGAAAAAATATGATAGCCTACTTTCTCGCGAACATTGGTGATCATTGGCGAACGGATAGTCGGATTTTAACAAATGAGGTGTCGTTGTACTCGAGTTGACGTCCTCTTTACTATAGACCACTCATTATTTTTTGAAAAATTTTGTTTTCAAAAGTAGGCGATAGTTTGAAAACCAAACATGATAGAATGTTATGCTATTGTTGAAACGAATGGTCTCTATGACCTTTATTTCTTTATACTAAAACTTTTTTATATTTCGAGAATTTTTGAAAACACTTAAATATTGAATTTTTACTATTTTGGAAACTAACACGTTGACAAATAAGTTTGTTTGACATAAATGAAAGGTCCCTAGCCCCTCTACGACGAAAATAAATGTCAAGTCTCTAGGACAAAAACAACTAGGCATTTTTTTAAATTAAAAAACAATAAGAGCGTGTTTGTAGACAGAGAGCCGGTAGCGTTTGACGTATGTTACAACGAGGCTATGATTGGCCATGGTGAATACGGGAAATGGCTATTTCGATGGGGGAGATGTATGGCAAAACGAGGGGTTGCTTTTCGATATTTTTTCCTATGACGAATGAATGAAGGCGAATATTTTGAAATGTGACAAGCATGCTAAGATTTTTTACCCCTGAAGGGGATCTTTAACGTTTTAGTTAACAGTGATGAGCGAGATCGCTCTCAGACACAACAGACGGTTGTAGGATATGACCAAGTGATTCTTAGACGTTGGCGATCTCGGTGACCGTGCCCGGAAGAAATGAATTGCTATTTTGGTGGGATGGCAGGGCAGCTTATGACGGTTGGTTTTGTGATATTTTCTATGACGGATAGAGGTGAATATTTGAAATGTGTTAAGTGTGCTAGGAATTTTTACCCCTGAAGGGGATCTTTAACATGCTAGTAAACGGTAATAAGCGAGGCTGCTGTCTGGCACAGTAAATGGTTTTAGAATATGGAAACCTATAACATTTGCTCGACCAAGTCATGTGCATGTATGCAAAGAGCCAAAACGGTAAGGTCATTGGCCTGAAATGTTATAAACTAAATATTGAACTGGGTAAAATCATGTGTTTTAGGATGAAAGTATGTGGTTAACATGATCATGTATTGAGGATGGCCGCTTGCTAGTAATTATTATTATTATTACATAAAAATTTTTAAGAATAATAATAATAAGAAGAAGAAGACACGCATGTTTTCAATGCTAACACACACACGCACACAGTCCTGCTCACTGGTGACTGAATATTGTACCTAGCCAGAGGACTCGTGAGAGAGACTGCTGATAAGACAAAAACTGTCTACGTCAGCAGGAAGTGTGATATCAGCTTACTTGCCTCGTGGTGGCTAGCAGGTGTGATGTTTAAGCAGAGACCGCCATTTTGGTTCTGAGACAGTAGGACTACCGATGTAAAAGAGGCAGCCATTTTGGTTCCTTATTAAAAACATGAAACTAGTATAAGGTACACGAATCTTATTCAGATTGAGGAATGTGAAGAGGCGTGGGAACACGTGTGAAAGAGACAACATTTCAAGGCCAAAACGCTGAGAAAATGCAACTCTCTCTGTTGCTAGGCTAACTGATAACGATTGCGTTAGTCATGCACTTGCCATTTTAGCACACGGACGTATACAGTAGAGCTCTGAACTGAACTTTGGAAAAAAAAAATCCTTTTATTTTTTTGGTAAGTGCCTATGAGTGATTATTTTAATAATGTCATGCTAATGAACCTTAAATTTGTAGTTATTGATTAGGTAATTAATGATTTTTATTTATTTATTTATTTATTTATTTATTTATTTATTTATTTATTTGTTTGCAGATAACCGGTATACCTTACATGTCAGAGATACAAGAAACCATTGTGCTTTTGGGCCCACTAGAAGGAAACAGTAACACGCCACTGCAAGTGAAGGTGAGATTATTTTTTAAAACTAACTTGTTTCATTTTTTGTTTGATATTATTTCATTTTATTTTATGAAATGCATGTATTAACCTGAATTTAGGTATTTATAGCGATTTATTTTATTTATTTTTAGAAATTTGGAAAGAAAAGCCTTACCACAGTAGCAGTTGCTGATAACCCAAGACGCATTATAGTGCAACCATTGTTTCCAGGCAGTGAACTGTTGAAAACTCAGGTAAGTCTAACTTAAAAATGCTATACCATTTTACCACTAATGAAAAACCATAGACAAAAAAATAATCATTACCTGTACATGACTGGTACAATGATTGCTTTCTTGAATAATGGCCATGTAATGACAAACGGTACAATACTATATTGGTTGTTGACTGGGGAAAGTACAAGGCCATATTGGAATTTCTAAAAACAAAACAAAAATTAATTTAATTTATGGGTGGTTCCCTATGGACTCAACAAATATCCACAGGTTTGAACAAGTTAATCTGAACAAACTGACATGACATTCATTTTTGTTTATATATTGGTTAAAGGGGGATGTAAATGACTAAAGATTTATAAAAAGAAAATAATTGAATGGGTTACTGTTAGTGCCAACATACAGTTTATTTTTAATGGTGTTTTGATATATTAATGTCAATTAACGTTAAAGTTTAATTACAAGTATTGATTGTTGTGGTGTTTGAAGCCATATTTTCAGTGTTGCCTTAGTAAACAAGAGTTTAAACTCTTGAGGTATTGATTGATTGATTGATTGAGTGATGGGTTATTTTGTTTGTTTTAGGTGTGGTCATGCGCCATTAACGTAGTGAACAGACAGTGAACAAGCATACATTATGCTTTAATGTACTCTGTGCTCTTGTGCAACGTTAATAACTTGCAATAAAAAAAGTTTTATTATAACACATGGCGTTAGTACCAAATACAACAGTAGGGGGATGGTGGGTGTTCCAAATAGTGTCATGGCCGCCGCGTTAGTCCAAGCCAATATCTCGCGAACCCATGGTCGGATGTTGACATATGAGGTGTCGTTGAACTCGAGCTGACGTCCTCTTTCCTATTGACCATGTATTATATTTTTCAAAAATTCTTTGTTTTTGTTTTGTTTTCGAAAATAGGCGATAGTTTGAAAACCAAACAGGATAGAACGTTGTGCCATGGCTCAAACGAATGGTATTTATGACCTTTATTTTCTATAATAAAACTTTTTTATTTTTTATGTTTTTTTGAAAAAACTCGAATTTTGAAAATTCTATATTTTGGAAACTAGGAACTCTACAAAAAAAATGTTTGACGTACATCAATGGTCCCTACCCCCTCTACCCCCAAAATAAATTTCAAGTCTCTAGGATGAAAACCTGTTAGTAGTGGGATGATGACAGCTGCTTCCAAAAGCAAGTGGTGAGCCCCTGCGACCTTGGAATGGAAGGAGCCATGCTAGGAGGGCGTGCTTGGATTCGTTTTTTTCGTCTCGTCGTGCTCTTTACGGGAATGTCGGTGTCGAAAATGTGAAAATCTGGAAACACAGTCTTTTTGGGGTAAAAACGTGATTTTAGACTTTTTGCTATATCTCACGAACCAATAACGCTAGAGGCGTGTTCGACAGGTCCAAGGACTCGGGGTAACGTCCTCTCTGCTATGGACTACTCGTTATAATTTTTAATAAAATTGGAAACTCGGTTTTGGGGTAAACACGTGTTTTTTGTGATTTTGTCGATATCTCACGAAGCAATAACGCTAGAGGCATGTCTGATGGGTCCAAGGATTCGGAAAGACGTCCTCTTTGCTATGAACTACTCGTTGTAATTTTAAAAAATTTTGGAAACGCGATTTTGGGGTAAACACGTGTTTTTTGTGATTTTTGCCGATATCTCACGAACCAATAACGCTAGAGACATGTACGAGGTGTCCTAGGACTCGGGCTAACACCCCCTTTCAAATGTGGTAGATATTTTTTTTCAAAAAATAATTCACATGGGTCTAACGCCATACATGTTGAAAAAACGTTTTCTTTTTCTTTGCCTGTTTATAATGTCCATGAAGCGTGGCGGTTGAGAGAGAGACGATACGGCTGGGTGTGTGTGTGTGTGTGTTTCAACGAACCTGTCGCTGACCACGGTGGCTGTGTTCAATAGATCAATCGCTATTTCGACGGGTCGGTGTATGACAGAGCGAGGGTACGTTTTTTCACACCTTTTACCTTTAACGTGTAAACGGTGATGAGAACTTGGTTCTATGTTGGTCGAAGCGAGTACAGAAAACAAACTTACAGGAGGTGAAGGTCATTTGAGCTTATTGGAAGGCTCCGGTCTGACTTGACAACAGGTGCAATGAAAAAAATGACCAAGACGCTTGAAGGTGAAATAATCTGACCATCGTGGTGGCAGGGGAGTGTGAAAGGCATGCACACACATTTGTGAAACCACATGTAGGCTAAACCAGTGACATCCTGTTTTGCTTCGTACGTGACAAAATGCAAGTTCATGTGAAATTTGATCTACCGCAGGTGTTCGCTTGGGACGTTATCTGTCCACATGCGCGATAACTGTTAACAAGTTACATTCTGTCTTGCTTCGTACGTGACAAAATGCAAGTTGACGTGAAATTTGATCTGTCACAGGTGTTCAGGTTGGACGTTAGCTGTCCACGTGCCTGATAACAGAATGTTCAAAGCGTGGAAAAAAAAAAAGATTATACATGCAACGTAGCATATATAAAGACATGTCGTTATCATTTCCACGCTCACTTAGGTGACTACCTTTGAACACATTGCGTTGCAAGAAACCTCTGGTCTTGTTTAACAGTTTTGGTGTTGGTGGAAAATACTTGACCTTGTTGTGGGGTAGGTATTTATTTATTTATTTATATATTTATTGATTTTTATATAAATACATGCAATTATTTATTGATTAGGTAATTAATGATTTTATTTATTTATTTGTTTGCAGATAACGTGTATAGCCTGCCTGTCGTGTGTCTGTGGGAAATATATTAAAGAAAGAGAGAAAAACGGACAACTAGAAAAGAAAACCATTTCCATACTAGCCCACGAGACGGGAGTATAGAAAAGCATTACACGTCAAGGTGAGATTTGTTTTTTTATATAATATAACCTGTTTGATTTTGTTTTTGTTTATGAAATGCATAAACTATATGGAATGGATATACTTATGGTGGTTTATTTTATTTCTTTTTAGATATTTGGAAAAAAAGGGTTCACTGCTATAATAAATACAGTTGAAAACCAAGAGGCTTTAGAGTGGAACCCTTGTCAAGCAGTCTACAGGTGAAAACTCAGGTGAGAGTGTTCTTTCAAAATAATGTCTTTTACTGCTGAGAATACGTTAACTTGGGAACCCATAAACAGTTGTTTCAAATCGCGTGTGTGCTCTGGCCGCGTGGTCAATGTTAGAAAAAGTTTGATTCCCAAAGAATTTTTAGAATCTTGTTTTGAAATTTTTAAAATTGAAATTTGTACAGCGCAAAGGTTGCATACGGCTTTAAAGGTGAATACAGAACTGGTGTGCGATTTCATATATAAAAAGAAGGACGTAGAGCATAAAGAGACATTTTATATTTGCAGTAAAATGCAAGAGCTATTCATAGCCCATAATTTGGAACAGTGGTATGAAACCCACGTGGTGAATGCCTTGCTATCAAAATTTGATAAACTGCAACAAGGACCGAGTGGTCTAGCCTTAGACAAAATTCATTATTTGCAAATCAACATTTGTCAATTCAACCCGTTGAATGCTGGGTCTAGCTATATTAAAACACCACCAGCTATAGCTTCGAAAAATGCTGTGGTCAATATAAAGAATCGTGACAATGATTGCTTTCTGTGGTCTGTGGCTGCCTTTTTGCAGCCGGTGCAACATAATGGTTGTTGGCCGGGAAAGTACAAGGCCAAGTTTAATGAATTAAAACAAACTTTAAATTTAACTCGAGTATCGTTCCCTATGGACTTAACCGAGATCCATAGGTTTGAACAAGATAACCAGGACTTTTCGTTCATGGTCTATGGCCTTAATGGTAATGTGATTGTGGGTCCTCTTTATGCCACAAAAGAACCGAAACGACATCACATTCATCTTTTATATTTATCTGTAGGAGAGGTGAATCACTATTGCCTGATTAAAAGCTTAAGTAGATTGCTAAGCAGTCAAATGTCTAAACATAAACCTAAGAAACATATTTGTGACCGTTGTCTGCAATATTTTACCACTCCTACGCTTTTGGAACGTCATAGGGTAGATTGTGTTTCTCAGGAAGCAGTGAGACTGATATTGCCACAAGGGGACAAGGCTTTGTTAAAGTTTAAAGACATTCATAAGCGTGACACTGTCCCCTATGTGGTATATGCAGATTTCGAAGCTCTCACTACACCCATGGCGGGATGTGAACCAGATCCCTCCATCAGCTCAACCACACCCATTCAAAAACATGAACCCTTTGAGTAGAGGAGCAAGGAGGGTTCTGCTTCAAATACCGTTATTTATGCAAATGAGGGGGCGTGGCAAGGTCAATGACCTTGAGGTAGGTCATGGTCAATGACCTTGAGGTAGGTCATTGACCCCCAAGGTCGCCGGGACCCCGGAAGGTAAACAAACCTTGGAGGGTCCAGGAACCGGTTTGAGGGGGTGTGGGTGGAGGGGGAGGAGTGGGGGTGGGGAGGGAGGGTGGGGGAGGGAGGGGGAGGGAAGGGTGGGGGACGAGGGGGGAAGGATGGAAGAGGCTCTGCACGAGACCCTCCTCGACCCAGTCTCTCTCTTGGACTGAGCGCCTTCTCTGATATTATCCTGGGCTATATAGCTTTGCCTTATGCCCGATGAGATCCGAGTGTTGCCGAAGGTTTCCGAATCTTTGTCGGTGAATGAATCGTCAGATTTGAACGGTCAACTGGCGTGTGTGTGACGTCATAGTATATTACGGGATGTGGGGTAGGTCATGGACGGGAGTGTTTTGAATGGAAAACATGAATGGCGGTGGATGGCGGTGGTTGTTGAACCCTGACGTGGTAGGTTGGTTAGGTGTGAATGGGTCTGAGAGACAAACAAGATGGGGTTGAAAGCGCTCAATGGTAAACAAACATCAATGGTATCGGGAGTAGTGAATGGAATTGAGGGAGAGGGGGAATGAACTGGTAGTTGAATGTGCTCAATGGTAAACAAACGTCAATGAATCAGGAGTAGTATTTCCTGTAAATGGTAGGGTGGGGGTAGGATACAAATCGCATAGCATGTTGAGTCGGCCAGCTCGACATGAAATAAAAACAAGAAGGTGTACACCAGATCTGATTTATTAATCCATGAATTATATGTGGCATTAAAACCTAGCCACTTAACAAAAAGTTTATTGCCACGTTTTTGTACAATTTTTTCAACAAGATAATGCTTGGGATATTGCGTCCTTTGCAGTTCCTCCATGTAGAATCCTCCTTGGATTGGCTGCTTGTTGAGGTCATCAAGTAAATAAACAACTGGATTAGAAAGTTTTACCTTGCGAATACGAAATATTTCTGTGCTCCAGTTTGGTGTGTATCCTTTGGCGAAGATTGTTTTCTGTTTACTGATGCGCACATAATCACCAATACGTAATTGATGACGTCGTGGATCTACTGTTTTGATTTTGTGATGAATGCGATCCAATTGCGCAATGTTCTTGGTTACAAGGCGTGGTTTCATTTTGATGGTTCTATGTTTAGTGTTGTTGTAACGTGTCACCAGGTCGCCTACAAGTTCAAGCCAGCGATAGGATCCTCTTGCTGTAAATTGTTCCCACATGCGCGTCTTGAGTGTGCGGTTGAAACGTTCTACAACACTTGCCTTTAGATTGCTAAAAGTGGAATAGTGATGGATGTCAAGTGAATTGAGATAAGCGGAAAAAGTCTTGTTGAAAAATTCTTTGCCTTGATCTGTTTGAAGCAAACGAGGTTGTCGTCTTGACCGCTGAACGATGGTCTTGAATGCAGCGGTGACCAGTTGTGCAGATTTATTCCGAACAGGTTCAACAAAGGCCATTTTGGAATAAACGTCGATGACGGTGAGCAGATAGTTGACCCCGTTGTTAGCGTTGGCATAGGGAATCATTTCAACCAGATCAGCTTGCCAAAGATCGTCAACGCCCCGTGTGATGACATGACGACGATGGTAGAGACGACGAGCTGGTCTATGCAACTCGCGAGCAATGCCAGCCTTAACAGGCGAGGGTGTATGAACACGTTGACTCATTAGACAATAATGCCAGCATGACGAAGCTCCTCTTCTATTTCTAAAACTTCCGCCTCGTGTCCGGTATGACCAGCCTGTTCTGATGCACGCAACAGTTGCAGACGTTTAACCAACTTATTTGGATTGTTCCAATAGGCGAAATCGATGAATGGTTTCAAAGTATTAAACGTGATACCGGACGCTGAATTTGCACGGCGAACACTTGCATAGGTGGGAAACAATTTTGATATGATGGTTTTATATTTGAAGCTCTTATTAGCATTTACTGCTTCAGAACGTTTATAATTACGTCTAAAACCATTTGTAACCATCAAGATGTCTTTATACTTTTCAAGATCTTCTTTATCATAGTCCTCGGTAGAAGGTGTACGTGAAAATAAAAGTTCTAAAAGACCTGGCGTCAATTTATAACGAACTGTTTTAACAATCAAAACATTGTCACTTATCTTGATTGGTGAATCGCCAATTCGAAATCTATTGTTTTCATAGCGAACACCATAGGTAGTATCAGTTTTCTTAGTAAAAAGATCTTCAAGGAAGGGAGTAACCAACGCACCATAATTTTGTAGTAAAATGGATTTTAACCGCACATATTGTTCGGGCGTATTTAATATTTCTTTAAGAGTAGGCTGCTTTTCTTTGAGTCTAGTGGGTGTTTCAGCAATTATTGATGTTTTCAAAAACTGGGGCAGCGGTGATTCTTTGGAGCTAGAAGACGGAAGCAATGGAGAAAAAACATCCTCAGGTTCTTCATCATTTTCTTCCTCCTCTTCAATTGTTTGTGTTTCTTTTGAGCGTGTACTAGGTTTTGATGTTCCTTTCAACACAGCTTCCAGAGGTGACTTCAAATGTTTTTCGACAAACAGTTCACTGTCGGCATGTGCACATTTTAGATAGCGAAACTTTTGTCGAATGCTATTTCGTGCACGGATTATGTGCTTTTTTAATTGACTCCCTGTTGTCGCCATGACATCTGAACTAATGATGTTCAGAAAAGCAATGCAGCTACTTAAATACGAATGAAATGATCAAATCCCATGCGGTAGCGTCCGTTGTTGATGTTGCTCTGCTTATCAATAACAAGACAACTGTGGTGATGAGCGTTCCAACACATGGCACACAACTGTGTAAAGGCTTGAAAGGTCATGTCTGGGTTCACGTGATCATCGTAGACGTGATGCATGTTGCGCTCATCCTGTCGGAAGAGAACAATCACGTTGGCATTGTCACGAATCAACTGTTTTGGTATTCGCGAATAGGTTTGAGCGAGATAAAAACAATCAATATATTTATGACGTCCCATGCTAAAGTAAGCCTGAATAATACCCTGTCGTTCTGTGGCCACATCGTCAAAAATCATAAGCGAATGGGGGCGAACATTGTCTGGAGAAATGACATCTTCGTGTGCTGCGAATGTGAAGTAGCCCATGTTGCGCAGACCTGACATGACCTGTTCCAAGAACACATACAGCGGTTGATACAGCGATTTGGCAAAAATATAGATATTTTGAAAGCGCACTCCGTTTAAGGAGGTGATGAGGGTAAGCAGAAGATTGGTTTTTCCACATCCCGACGGGCCGGCGATGAGACAGCGAATGGAGGATGGGAAGAGTGATCCATGACGTTGTTCGGACGATGTTGAGAAGAGGTGTGAAACCAAGTCTCCCACCGGAAGTGAATGTTGTTGCTTAATAATCTGCATATCAACTAAATGTGAAAGGGGAAGAGCTGGTCTCTATATACATGAGACAAACGGGTGTTTCAGTTCCAGTGTAACCATGGACGCCTTTGGAAGAACTCTCAAAACAAATGAACGATTTGCTTTGACAAACGATCCAAAACATGATACAGATCCGGCTACTAAACGATATGTCGATGCTAATGTATTGCCACGCACTACAGATGGCAATTACGACTTTAATGGAAAGCGATTGACCAATATAACAGAACCCGTATTACCCTCGGACGCATGTTCAAAAAAGTATGTAGATTATTACCGCTTACGACGTATCAAAGGAGATTATGAGGCTCAGAATAAACGTATTACAGGCGTTGCAGATCCTGTGAACGGTCAAGATGTGTGCACCAAAGCCTATATGTTAACCAATGCTGTGGTGTTAACAGAAGCAAAGGACTATGACGTGCACCAACGTCGAATCACTCAGCTGGCTCTTCCAACAAACAACACGGACGCTGCTCGAAAGGACTATGTAGATAACAAGGTGAAACAGGTGCTCAGTATTGTGCCCACCCTAACTGCAAAGGGCTATACAGCAAATAATGCACGCCTTGTGCATGTGGCTGATCCTGAAGATGATCAAGATGTTTGTACAAAACGGTTTTTAAACTCTGAAATGGAAAAGGTGTGGGAAATTAAGGAGAACGCTCTACAGATGAAGCGAAGACGAATAGCAGAAGTTGCTGATCCTGTGCAACCTCACGACGTGACAACCAAACGATTTTTGGAACAACGGTTATCGCTTTTTATTAAATCAATACCCTCTATATTTCTGCTTCACATTGTAAACCAACAACCGGTAAAAGATCCCAATAACCTCGCCTACATACTACGTTCGGGGTATGACAATTACCGTTTAATGTATGATGGTGCCATTCGTGTAATTGAGTATGCACCAGATTTGAAACATTTAGAGGTACGATTAAACGGTAGTGTTCAACCACTTATTGATCAACCGGTGAAAGCCGGAGACAAATTATTCTTTCACTTGAAACTCTCGTCTGAAGAAAAAGAGGCGGGGAAAACGATGAACGATTTTCCTCTGTATATAGAACTTGAATATACAGCCACCATTGAATAAATAACTACAGGTTCCCTTCCTGAGGAGCGTTAGTTGTGTTCTATACTTTGCGGTGTGAGGTTGTCTTGTTCTTTGGTCGCGATCGTGAAACAGAGATATGTGGTGAAGAAGAGGAACAAGTTGTCAAGAAAGGGAGGCTTTAAAGCTATTCTTCATGCGGCACGTCAAGCTTCGCGCGGAGAAACAAATAGTGAGTTGGCTATTAAGAAAGCACTCCGAGCAGCACGATTGCATGCGAATCCCAAAAGTAAACTACGTTTTAGAAAACGTGCCCGAGTTATTCCTGTGCCGAAACGTGGTGGATTTTTACCTGCACTGTTTGCTGGACTAGCAGCCCTGGGTTCACTTCTTGGAGGAGCAAGTGCGGTAGCACGAACGGTGAAAGCTGTTGAGGAGGCGAAGCAACAGTTGAAGGAAAGTGAAAGGCATAATAAAACTATGGAGGCCATAGCACTGCGCGGTAAAGGTGTGAACATGAAGCTAGCACCCTACAAGAAAGGACTCGGCATTTACATGTCGCCAAAAAACGGTTAATCGATGCACTGCCACGACGAGCCATGACGCATGAGGAAGTTATAAGATATGCAAAACAGCTTAAGATCTCCCACTTTCGAGGCGTGTTTATGCGCAACCAACTACCGTCTCGTCCACGGAGCCATGAAAGTGCAGTTGTCAATTTGGATGACAGTCATGGACCGGGAACGCATTATGTGGCCTACATAAAGCATGGTCGAACCGTGTGGTACTTTGACAGTTTTGGAAATCTTCCTCCTCCGACAGAGCTTGTTCGCTATTTTGGAAGCAGTGCAACAATACACTATAATGTGAAACGAGTGCAAAATTTTAACACGCAACAGTGCGGTCGTCTATGTTTGACTTTTCTATATAAGACCGAGCACGGCGGGTGACGTGGTCATTATGACAACAGAAAGTAGAACGTTTACACTGCACGGACAAGGGGCGGAAGTAACTGTTGACTTTTATCCTCCTATTGAATTGGGACGACGACCCTACGTGCTGGGACTTGTTTCGTTTGAAGGCTATAATAGAATCTGCAACATAATTGAAGACGTCAATGATAAGTTCTACTACGATGACTATGTGTTAACTCTACCGTCTGGCAGCTACACCGTAGATGATATTCACGATCACATCTACACAACTCTCACCAAGGAATTTAGTCTAAAAGCATTTCTGGACGGGACACGCAAGTTTGAACTCATAGCCAACAACGTGACACATCGCTGCAGTATTCTTTCTTCTTTTAGGATTGATTTTAAATCTCAACCAGATTCGATTGGGCCATTGTTAGGCTATTCACCACAAGTGTTAGTACCGAACGTGATACACAAGTCTGACCAACCGGTGAAAATAATTGAAGATCATCACGTATCTGTCACGTGTAATATTATTACAGACGTCTACACCAATCAAGATCCCTCGCATTCGCTTTATGATTTTATTGTTACTTCACCTGGTGGTTATATCATCCGCGAAAACCCGTCGGTGGTGCTCTATCATCCTGTGAGTGTGACCAACATCAGGAATATTACCTTAAGACTGGTGAATAGAAACCAACGTCTCATTCGGTTAGACCCTCATACACCTGTGACCTACAAACTGTATCTGAAGCCAGCATGAAACAAGTGTATAAAGCGGCAACGCTGTCAAGAGCAGGTGTTAGTTGTGCTCAACACGTGTACAGGTTAACACGTGTCAACAAGCAGATCCTACAACAACTTGGTTACACCTTACGTCATGAATTCGATTCTAGACGTGACAAACCCTGTCGAAGTACAGGAGGGTATTGTAAGAATTGAACACCATTCCTACCAACCGTATACTCAGGGACTAAATAATAATGATGAGATTCGCATTACTATTAACCAACAAGATATCTACACGCTTCCACATGAAAGTTACATCCAGATTGAAGGGCAACTCACCAAATTGGATGGTACCATTCCAACAACGTCAAAGTTGGCCAACAATGCTTTGGCCTTTTTGTTTTCTGAGGTTCGCTACGTGATCAACGGTATTGAAGTGGATACTACTCGAAATGTTGGCATAACAAGTGTCATGAAACTTTATCCCTCGTATGGAAGCGAAGAGAGTAAAGCTTTTTGTATGGCTGGTTGGTGTCCCAACTCAACCAACGACTGGATGATTAACGATGATGGTACATTTACTGGACATTTACCTCTAAAATTAATACTAGGCTTTGCAGAGGATCATAAGCGCATTGTTGTGAACGCAAGACAGGATCTGATTCTTGTACGAGACAGGAGTGATTCTAATGCGCTAAAGGGAGCTGATACAGCGCCAATAGATACAAAAATTCTACTGCAACGAATTCTATGGAAAGTACCGCACGTTACTCTATCAGATCAGAAAAAATTGAGTCTGCTCAAGATTGTGGAGAAGGATACAGCTTTACCCATTCAATTTAGAAGCTGGGAGCTGCATGAATACCCGGTATTACCACTCTCCGATACACATACTTGGTCTATAAAAACCTCACGGTATACAGAGCGACCACTCTACGTCCTGGTTGGATTTCAAACAGATCGCAAATATCAACAGAATAAAGATGCATCAAAATTTGACCACATCCAATTACGAAATATACGACTCTTTTTGAACGGTGTTACCTTTCCCTATGAGGGAATGGATTTAAACTTTAACAAGAACAAATATGGTAAGCTCTATGACATGTTTGTAAACTTTCAGTCATCCTATTATCAGAAAGAGGCATGTCCGCTATTATCACCACAAGACTTCAAGTCCAAGGCGCCTCTGGTGGTGATGGACTGTTCGTATTTGGAGGAGTCGATGAAGGAAACAACAATTGATATCAGACTAGAATTTGAAACATCTACAGTTATACCAGAAAAAACAACAGCCTATTGCCTTATTGTTCACGAGGCGCAAGTGTTTTATCAACCGCTGTCCAATATGGTGACCAGAGTATAAATAGCATGTCTTCCTCCATTGCCCTTCACAGTCATGGAAAGCTACGATGAAGTCACAACCCCCTCTGCGAGGTGGGTCTGCAAATGTGAAAGTGATTCACCAGGCTCAGATGAAGATTCAAGGTTTACCATTTATCGCGCCCTAGTGAGTGAAGCTATAACTGCCTATCACAAGAATCATACTGTGCTTAGAATGCCGCCGCATCTGGTTCACTATTTACCGGATGGATTCATGTCTACGTTTGGTATTCATGACAGGGGCTACAACAACAAGCCCATCGCTAATCAAACAAATAATGTGGACGATGGCGTTGCCAAAGCTTCATCTTGTCATGTTGGAGAGCGGGTAGATTGCATGGACTGCAAATGCGATCGTTGCTCAACAAGTCGAGACGCTGATGCAGCATTTGAGATTTATCGCACCCTGGTGAGTTTAGCAATACGCGCCTACCATAAAGCGCAATTTCTTCGTGAAATGCCGCAGCATCTGATTGCCTATTTACCAGCTGGATTTCTGACCGCGTACGGTGCACACGACATTGACCTTAATTGGGATAAGCTACCATTACACCTCCGTATGTCGGCGGATGTTGCAGCCTGCCGTCCTTGTCGTAGACACTTTATGCATCGAGGAGATTCTCACTGTGATTGGGATGGTCCAAATCCTATGATAAAAAATTGTAAGCGATGTACTGATAACTTTATGAATAAAATTGTGTAATTGATTTTTGTGTGTATATTATTTTCCCGCTCCTATCCAATCAGTTAGTTGTTAAGAAGCAGCGGTGGTGGAAGGTGTGATATCCGTCGCCATGCCGAAAACATTGATTGTCGACGTGCAGGGTTTCAAGGTGAACGGAAACAAGTTTGTATTTAAAGAAGTTGGAATTATTGACTGCACAACCATGTGGGCACCAAGAGTAACCAGTTTTGTCTTTGAACCACCGTTTCCATTGCATTTGCAGTCAGACGAGGACAGAAGACAAACAGAGTGGTTGCAACGCAATTTGGGACTAGTCTGGAAAGAAGGTGACATTCCTTACCAGCATCTATCACTTGTTCTGAAAGCTCACTTGTTTGGTGCTGACCTTGTATTTGTAAAGGGAAGTGAAAAAAAGGAATGGTTGCGTCAGTATGTTAATTCAACATGTCAACTTGTTGACCTTCATGATCTGGGATGTCCTGCACTGTACAACCTGTCCGTGCCTGATGAACCTCTACAAAATAAAACACTTCAAAATGTTTGGAAGCTTTTTGATTGGCTAGCTCGCAGAGCATGTCAAAACTTGCATGTTGAGTGCAAAGCGTTGTAACGTCAGCTTCAGTGTGAGACATACCAGTGATCAGTGTGGACGTGTAGTAATATGGCAGCAATTGAAGGTTTGGACTCAAACCCCACAGAGCGAGCTATTGTCAAGTTTTTTGCCTGTAAAAAAAGCTTGACAGTTTCACAGATGAGGAATTGAACGCTTTGCCCAAGGCGTTCCTTTTTTATGTTGCTTCAAACGCGGTGAAAAATATTTGGCACAGTGTACCTAGTGAATGGAGCAGAGATCCTGGTCTGCGTGAACTACAACCATGCACTGACTTTAGTCATCACCAGCAAGTGTCTATTACTAAAATGCCATCCATTAGACAGTGTGGAACGTGTCAGCTCATCAAATTGTACCACGGCCATACAAATATACCGTCCTGTAAAGACTTTGCTTCATCATTCCATGGTTGCGATGAAGAAGAGGAAGAAGAGACAGCAGCGGCAGTATCGCCAGCACCAAAAAGTAAGACAACGCTTGAAAAAGATATGCCAGACATTTGCTGGTCATGGTCTAGTTAACAAGACCATTGATCTACTTCCCATTGAACTGCATATTCCTGGCTATCAATTTTGTGGACCTGGAACTAAACTAAGCCAACGTCTAGCACAAGGGAACTCTGGAATCAACATATTGGATGCAGCGTGTAGAGATCATGACATTGCTTACAACAACAAGAATATAGAAGTACGTCGAGTTGCAGACCGCATTCTTCTAAGAAAGGCCATGCAGCGTGTGATGTCATCTACTGCTTCTATTGGTGAGAAGATTGCAGCCTTGATTGTAGCAGGAGCGATGAAGTCAAAGCTATTGATTGGTGGTGGATTAGTGAGGAAAAGGACAAAGTAATAAACATGAATCAAATATTGTGAAGTATTTATTTGAGAGTCAGTCCACCAGTTCATAGTATACACAAAATATGGTTTAGTTTTCTTCTTGTAAAAAACATACAATTTTAATAAAAAGAATTGAAAATGAAAGTGTGTTCTTTTTTACAAGGTGTGGAAATGTCCATAAGGCAAGCTATTTACACCATCCCACAGACGTTTATTGTCATATGTTGTCAGCGATGTTTTATTTTGATTTACTGTAAAAATATTATGGTTCTTTGAAAGAATGCGTGTTTGCTGGTTGAACCCGATGGGGTTATGCTGACTGGAATCGAACATGGTTCTCAGAGACTGTGATCTCAGTAATAAGGTTCCGCCAGGAAGCGAACCAGAGATCCGTACAGGGAGTTTCTTGGTAAAAACCCCTCGAAAGAGATGTATATTTAATCACTGGTGTGATTTTTGATGAAATGGCATTATTTATTAAAATAATGTAGGAAATAATGAGCAGATTATATCATTATAAGACGATTTGGTGTAAGCTATTGGGAGTTTGAAGCACAGAGGAGGGCAGAGCTGACATTTACCAATCGGCCCAGAATTGTGGGTTGGTCTCAGTGGAGCCACGTCCATCTCTGTCACCCCATTATGTCGTCTGGAGTAGGGGAGAGGCCTGAAAAATGACACAGTTATTCCCCGACGGAGAATAGATGTAGAGGAGGGGCGGTGAAATGCCCAGAAAAATCATTGATTACTCGTGATTGGAGTAACGAATCGAGATGAGAGTTGCACACAGGTGAATATTTTGGCAAGAAGATAATTTTAGAATCTTTTACCGGCGAAATTGGTGCATATTTAGTGATGTGCGTAAGGACTGTGAAGCGACCATTGTTCGCGGAGGGATGTGAAGATGTTGACGGGGAGTTCCCGGTTAGGTAGCGTCCCACGCCATGGAGAAAGGAATTAATATTAATTAATTGAACGAGCGATTCCTTTGCACACATATAGTTTTGGGACCTGTGAAGAGAGAGGAACACAATGATCATGGTTTGAAGACCGGAATCATGCTGTGAGAGGAGCGAAGATTACGCGGGAAGATGTTGCTCTACTTTCTGTGGAAATCCGATATAAGGGAGTAGACCCCAGGAGGAGCTCTCAGTTGAACCTCAGTTACTCAGTTGTTCTCAGTTGAAACTCACTTGAAGCTCAGTCGAGACGCAGCCAAGTGCAGTCTACATGCCGCCAAGCGCAGTTACAACCAGTTATTGTCTTACTCAATTGTCAATTGTAGCACAATGGAAATAAGTTGCAATCAGTATGCAGCAAATATGCAGCAGTACGAGACAGCGTGTAAGCCGCAGACAGAAGTCTTCAAATAAGCTACGTGCAGTCTTCGAGTGAAACTTCAGTCAGCTACAGCCAGGTTGAAGCAAGTTCGTCAAGGCATAACGCATGACGGATCTATTCATCGAGACGCCGAACAAAGACGGGTATGTGTAAAAGAAACAGTAAACATGCTTGTATGAATAATAGTCGTGATACAGGCATAATTAGCCGCACGAACTATGACGTGTTCAGTTATGAAGCACCGTATAGACTAACGGTAGAAATATTGTATATAATTATTTGTGAAAGTGTTGAACTTTATTAAGCGCAGTGTGTATTGTATTAACAAATCGTATATGTGTAACTACGATAGAATGCGCTAAAGAAACTCTACTAAGTGTTTGGTATTGCCATGAGAGTACCAGATGGTAACGCTTACTGTAGGAGTAATGATCGTCACAAAAACTGTTGGGGAGTTCCGAGAGCAGATAACCAGACTTTCAATCAGGAGTTGATAACGTAAGATGCCGTCGACACCTGCAATTTCGATCTCTGCTAGGGAATTTCAGCATTGAAGTGTGTATAAAGTGACGAGTGTTCAGTGTAATGTATATGTAAAAATATCATTTAAAGTAGTGTTTGATGAAGTGTTTCACATGTTTGGGGAGTGATAACTTCCTGAAAGGTATGCAACGTGTCGTGTTGGTGATAGAAATTATGTATAATCAAATGTGTGTAAACAAGAGAAAGATGTCGCGTTAAACCCATTATGGCGGGCGACATGGAAGAATATGATTGGTTGGAGCCACCTTAGATGCCTATAGAGATGTAAGTACCCCACAAATTATGGTTATAATTATGTAGAAGTATGGACCGATGCATGTCTGTGATTCCGTAAAGGTATTGTGAATTCTTTATAGATGCCAGTAAAAGTCAGTTAGGAGGCTGATCCTCCATGTTTAATCAGTATTGAGTTGATTTTTATAGAGTTGAAATGATGATTTGCATCATTAAGTGGAGTAATTATTCCCACTATGAATTAAGAATGGCAATCAGTTATGTAAATGTAACGAACGCGATTGTTCGAGTTTAAAACGTCTAGCTATGTCGGAAATTTTGGTAATTTATATGAGAATAATAATAAATAATGATTTGGTCATTTATGTCAATGAGATTTTCAATAATAATAATAAAGGATGATTTTGGTCATTTATGTCAGTGAGAAATGATGATAATAATAATAATGGTTATTAAGAGTATGAATGAACACATCAGGAAACAAATAAATGTTGTAAGCGAGAATTATTAACGCTAAGTGCAAGACTTATCAATCTAAGCAGGAGGATGTTACAGTGAGATTACATTTCAGTAATTATGAAAAGAAGCTTTATATCAGAATATTGCATATATTCAGTAATGATACCAGTAATGAAAGAGCTTTTATTGAATTGAATTTGCAGCTTAATTGAGAAGCTTATAGAGTAAATGTTAGATTTCTCTTAATATTAGAGGTCGGTGTGTCGTAGCATGGAGCATTAGGGGCCAGATAGTCTATTCTACGTATGAATTCTCCTATGTCGTGGACATTGTTGGAGACATTAGTTATTCCGGAGTTTTAGTGAATTGGACCCTAACTCTGAAGAAGGATTGAAATGTGTTCCGGGTTGGAATCCTATGATAGAGTCGAGGATAACAAGGACACCTCGCAGCTCTATGATTTCCCGAGAACTTATGATGAGTTATTTACGCTCGTGGGCAGCGAAAACTCATGGCGACAGTGGTTTTGTGCGCCTATATTATACTTGAGACATCGGTCAACCGCCAGGCTCATGCATTACGAACCCCGAACCTTCATGTTGAATGGACCCATGTGAGGCCATTAATTAATCGTTATCCTCGACGTAGGAATAATTACAAAAGCTCATTCAATACCTGTTGGCATAATAGTCAATTAAGATCCTTTGGGAACATGTGTGCCGGTTAGGACACAGTATTTGTCTTGTAAATCTCCACTGCTTAGAGAGGGAAGCTTTCAAACTTTTAGAAAGGGCGAGATAATTGGTGGAACGACCCATCCCACTTTCTATTGTGTAGCGATTTCTTTAGCCGAGGGTCGGTGCCAACCACCCGAACCGCTCAGGCAAGTTATAAAGGGAAGAGATTCTAGACCTTGTTAAAATGACATATAATGCGAGATTGTTATGTTGAGTATTATAGCCATGTGGTTTGTGAACACATGGATAATTATAGTTCATCCTGATGGTTCATTAATTTAGCTATCTGACGAATAGTTACATGATATATTTGTACTGTCACTGGAACCAAGTCATGTAGTTGGTTACTAGATGCCAATCGCCTTGAGCGCGAGGTAGTCTATTGTACAATCCGACATAAGCTATAACGTTACGTTTTATCTAGGAATCACAGACAGCATGCGGTGAAACCATATAATTGAAGGATATGTAGGGGGTAGCTTACATAATTATGGAGTTGCACGGTGATTTTGGTGCAACGTCCAAATAGGTAAATGCATGCAAAGCATTTCATTGGTGAGAAGAAAAATATTAAAACACGCACGGCACACATAATTGTTTAACATAAAGAGGATTAAGGAATAATCCTTGTTGTAATATTAAAGAAGTCACATTGTATGACTGTTATGTTAATGTAAAGTTGTTTTGAAGTCGTAGATGCATCAGCGCACTAGTATATCCTTGTGAAGTTCACAGAAGGGTAAAGCATTATGGCTAGGTAGGACTTTGTTGTGATTTCATATTTGTTTACTTGTGGATTGTGGAAGTAAAAATTTTGTTTGTTTGATTTTATGCTTTTTGGGTATTGTTTTGTGTTTGAAGCCATGATTTATTTTAATGAATTAAAGTTTTAGAATAGAGTTGTGCCTTATCATTGTAGAGTTGATACCTTTTAGCCTCAAATCCAAAATATGCACTGCAAAATTGGGGTTACCGTACACGCCTGAGAGCTGATGCTAGTTGGAGGCGGATGCATATTATCCAACGAGATTACTCACATGGGTACATGGGATTTGATGTCCTATACTGTGATTTGAGCTAAAGGTACGACTAAAGTCGGTCAGATTTAATGCACACAACTCTATTAAAGTAAGAATTAACGAAGTAGGGTGTGACCGCTCCTAATCCATAGCTAAGTTCCGATACGTATATATTAATTTTGATAGATTGTGCTTATTCTCTACTCATTTATCATGGCCCAAGCAGCGTGGGACGGTATTAACTCTTTATGGAACCGCCTGCGTCAGTGCAATATGAGCGATGTTGGCATTGCACGAACCGGGCAACGATAGATATAATTTATCATGACGCCCATCTGTGGAGTCTATGGTAGTAAAAGCTCTATTAATTTATCATGGCGCCCAGAATACGTGGAACTTATGGGATTTAGGGAAAACCCATAGATTTTTTATGGTATTTCATGGGGAAAACCATAGTAATTGTTTTGCCTCAAACTGTGTTTGAGTGATTTTTGAATTCAGTAGGCTTTTTGAGGTAACGCAGAATCTCTCTATTGAGAAGAGAATGGCCTAAGGGTACGAGCGTTACATACCCAATCCACAATCTACCATAATATTATCAGGTTTTGTACGACTTCACGATATGTGTGCAGTGTTTGATGTTTCTCTTCGAAACGTATCCACATATTTTTCCAGGAAGCCTGCCTGCATATTTAAGTGTGTTATTGTAAAATGCCAGGTACGGAGGAGATCTTGCAAGTTATTGCAGGACTGAAACAACATTTTGATGCTGCTCATGAGCAGAGTAAACTGGAAACCAAAGCGTTCCAGGATAGTATAAACACTCGGTTAGATGAGAACCAGAGAGAGTTAAACAATCGTTTAGATGCCAATCAGGAGGCAATTAATGCAACTCAGGTTGAAATAAACAATCGATTAGAGGCAATTAATGCAAATCAGGTTGCAATGGATAATAACCAGATTGAATTAAACAATAAGTTAGGTCAAATGCAAGAGGTTATTAAGACCGAAGTAACAGATACTGTTGTAAGCATTGTATCGGAAATGCAGGTAAAAACTGACAAACGTTTCGAGGCCATAGAAGCCAAACTTGAGGGTAATTTGCAAGCGTGTAGGCATGCTCAGGAGCAAACCAACAGTAAATTAGAGGCGTTGTCTAACGATATTAAGGATATTCAGATCCAAAATGAGGCGAATCTCGAACGCCAAGCGAAACAGTTCGCAGAGTTTACGAAAACAGTAGACCAGAGATTAGAGGAGAACGACTCCAAATGGGATCAGAAATTGAAAAGCTACGCTAGAGCAATTAACGGTGACCTCAAGAAACAGGACCAGAATATATTAGGTCAATGCCAGGAAATAGGCGAAATTAAGGCTATCGCTCAGGAAAATAAGGAGCTGGTAGGCAACGTGAAAGGTCAGATGGGTAAAGTTCATAAAGAACTGGACCAAGTGCAAAGTGATATTGTCATAGTCAATAAAAGACAAGAGGAAAACAGAGGCGAGATCACCAAGGTCCGGAATGAATTGTCTAAAGTCAATGGACACATTCAAGATGAAATTAAAGGTCTGAGAGAAGAACTCGAAATAAGAGAAGGCCAGAAAACAGAGGCAAGCGACAAGACCCTTGCTCAAATTAAAGAGGACGTAGAGGATGAAATATCCCATATCAAACAAAGTCTGAAAGAAGACAAGGTGAAAATTTTTCAAGTAGCCGAGGAAAACCGAGATAGGCTTACAAGAATAGAGAAAGAAGTCATTACTCGCCTAGAAAGAGCAGAAATGCGCCATAACCAAATGGAGACTAGGATAATAGCACAGGAGGAGACACTTCTGAAATATCCTAAGTCAAGTGAAGGCAGCATAGAGGATATAAGAAAAACAAGGTGGGCAGACCTAGAAACCCAACCTATAAGCAGGAACGCTGCAGGCGCAGGAGAAAGTCCTTACATGACGCCAGGTGTACCAATTGCGGCATCGACGCCACATGAAAATGCGATGCACACCCAGGTGATAAACGTCATTAGGGCAAGTGAGGAAAAAACTAGGAAGTTTTCAGGTAGTCACTGTAGTATGACACCAAAATATTGGTTAAAGGAAGTGACCGAATATCTCAATGATGCACGAATACCGCAGGAGCGTAGGCTACGTGCTATAGAGAAGTTAACAGAGGGGGAGTGCGCATTATGGTTTCGCAGCTTCCGTTACACTTTTGATACTGTTGAGGAATTCCGCGAGGCATTCTTGAAAAGATATTGGGACGCCGCGACTCAGCAGAATTTACGGCTGGATTTGTATGCCAAAAAGTACAGCACGAACAACCCGACGAAGTACGCAGAATTCTTCATATCGCAGATGTGTCGTTTTAAAGAGCTGGATCAAAAACCTAGTGAACTGGAGCTATGCATTGCTATCGCCAAACAGCTTCCATACGAGATCCAAAGGCTACTAATCTCGGCTAATGCGAAAACTGCTATGGAAATGGAGACAGTTCTAAGGCAACTGGACCTCACCACAGCAAATACTATGCGTCAGAGTCGAACCGTGGAACAAGTCCACGTGACCAACACACAGACTGACCAACAGCAAGCTCCAAGGAACAACAAGGCCACGAGCACAGAAACTTTAGATTCCTATGGACGGCAATGGGAACAGGAACCCAGAAAATGGCAGTCAAGGTACAAAGGAAATGCTAATAAAGCAGGAAGAGGTCGAAGTTCGTGGAATAAACACAATAACAGGGGCAAACCGTACCATAACAATGGAGGTAATAATGGCCAGGAAGGCAATAATAGAAATTGGAGACCCCAAGAGAGAAGAAATAACTTCGATGACGAGGCAGAAGAGCGATATCATGCTTCTTTGCGATACCTCGAAGAAAGGGGAGATGAGCCCCAGAAATCACAAGTCCGCTGGCAAGAAGTCATGCAGAACAGGACATCGCCAGACAGATATGGAGATGGAGCTAAGAGTTTGGAACTACAGCGCAGCGAACAGGAGAGAAGGAACTCCAAAGGGGCGGGCGCTGAAGGAAAAAAAAACGCCAAAATTAGAAGAGCTCGAGACTGATGGATGGAAGTCTATTAACATCATCAATTGGATAGCCAAACCAGAAGAATTGATTGAGGATACAGGAGGACCACAGGTCATGGTCAAGAGAGAATTGCCTATTATAATTGTGAGAGTGGCAGGATTAAAAGTCAGAAGTCTGCTAGACACAGGATCAACAGTGAGCCTGATGACACAAGCTCTATATAATGAAATAGCCCGGAGAGAGAACATTTTGAAGATACCGATCTCCAGTGTCAAAATTAAAGGGGTAATTCCAGACAAAACAATGATATGTAAATACCAGGTATTCCTAGATTTACAGATAGGAGGCTCTATTTTCTCGCAGAGTTTTCTGTTAGTAAACAAACTACCTTATAACCTACTTATTGGGGCAGAGTTTATAAGGGAATACAGAGTGATAATTGACCTAGCACAGGACAGGGTTATGTTCCATGTGAATGAAGAAGCTGAAGGCTTAGAGGTCGCACTCAATGAAATTGAACCAGGATCCAGTGAACAAGTATGGCATACATACAGAGATGTGGCTGATGAAGAAGTGTTAGCTATTGAGCAGTTAGAAGCGGAGCTCAAAACACTAGCCACAGACTTGGAAAAAGATCTGGAACCCAAATTGGAAGACTACATTTCGGAGAAGCTAGAAGAAGCGAAAATTGGGCTAAAAGAGAAGGAAAATTTAAAGCAGTTATTGCTGGAACAGAAGGAAGTCTTTGATTCGAGACCTGGTCGGATAAAGAACTTCACTTATGCTTTTCAAGTCAGTGATTGGACACCATTTAGGCAGAAACCCTACCCTATAGCTGAAAAGCATTATGCTAAAGTGAAAGAGGCAATTCAGGAGATGTTGGAGGCCGGCGTTATTGAAAAAACACCTACGCCTTATGTAAGTCCATTGGTAATTGTACCAAAGACAGACGGATCTGTCAGAGTCTGCTTGGACCTGAGACGCTTAAATTTGAGAGTTATTCCGGAATTTGACCAAGTGCCACCTATTAAAGAGATCCTCAGGAAGTTTAAAGGGAAAACTATATTCTCAAACTTGGATATCACATCCAGTTTTCACCATCTTGAATTAGAGAAGAAAACTAGTCTGTTGACAGGATTTATGTTTGATCAACATACATTCACATTTTTAAGGCTACCTTTTGGGTTGAAAACAGCTGGTTCAGCCCTGATAAGAGCGTTAGATCGCAATCTATCAGATGAGGTTAAAGAGAGTACCATCAGATATGTAGACGACATTCTACTCACATCAGAATCTCTGGAGGAGCACATGAGAGACCTGAAGAAGTTGCTAGATGACCTTCGAGAGGCGAACTTTAAGGTCAATATCAAGAAATCGCACTTCTGTCAGAGGGAAGTTAAATTCCTAGGGCATGTTATTGATGCAAATGGAGTGAAGCCTAACCCAGATAAATTGGAGATAATTCGGAATTTCCCTCGACCCACGAAAGTAAAGCACGTCCGACAGTATTTGGGAGTAATTGGATTCTTTTCGAACCACTGCCCAAACTATACTGCGACAGTAGCACCACTGCAGGACCTATTGAAGAAAGGCGGCAGATGGAATTGGACGGAGCAATGTCAGGAAGCATTCGTGAGGTCAAAACAAATGCTTTTGGAATATGTGAAACTGGGATACCCAGATTATACCCAGAAGTTCATCATACAGACGGATGCATCACTTATTGGGATTGGAGCGATGTTATTCCAGGAAAATGTTGACCAGCCTGAGAAGAAAGTTTTTATCGCCTTTATCAGCAGAAGACTGAGAGCCCATGAGAAAAATTACACGATCACAGAGATAGAATTGCTCGCAATTTTGTACGCGTTGCAATCGTGGCACAAACTCGTGTACGGCTTCCGAATAGTCCTGAGAACAGACCATAAAGCTTTAACATTTTTGTTAAAGACAGATTTGTCTAGTCAGAGATTGACAAGATGGTCCCTGTATATCCAGCAATTTGATGTGGAAATAGAATATTGTCCAGGGAAAGAGAATGTAATACCGGACATATTAAGTCGTTACCCTAGAGAAGAAGAAGTACTAGCGGTCCAGATTGAGAATCGAGATCAGAAGACGTTGAATGACTTAAGGAACATTACCAACCTACAACGCGAAGACCCATGGTTGAAGATGATAATCGATTACTTTGAGGGACGATTAGCAAGGGGAACTGCGATATACAGAGAGGCGGAGGCATTGGCAACAGAATATGTATGGTATAATCAGATATTACACAAGTGGGACGATGTGGATCACACACGTCAAAGGATTGTAATTCCTGCATCTTTGCAGAGGAGGTTAGTATGGCTAGCCCACAGAGCATTTGGTCATCCGGGGATTGATAAAATCTGTGCTCTGTTGAAGGAAGCATTTACTTGGCCAAAATTGAGAGAAACGGTGAGAAATGCTATTAGAACATGTGATCTTTGCCAAAGGGTAAAGCCGAATCCCTTTTTAATGAGGCAACGACCTATCCCGTTATTGCCAGAGAAGCCAAGGCAGCTATTGAGTATCGACAACTTTGGACCATTGCCTAGAGCACGTAGAGGCAATAGACACATTTTTGTAGCCATGGATGTATTTTCGAAAATGGTGGTGTTGTGCCCCATTCAAAAGACAAGTTCAAAACAGGTCTTGAAGCGCCTGAAAGAGAGAGTTATTCCGATTCTTGGGAAGCCGGATAACATTCTCTCGGACCACGGAAGTTGCTTTACTAGTGCAGAATTTCGTCGAGAACTGGAAACTCTAGGAATTAGGCAGATTTTATCTACCATTCGCCATCCTGAGGCAAGTCCCGTTGAAAGAGTAATGAGAGAGATCCAGAAATACATGAAGATCTACTGTTCTGAAGCGAATTGGCGTTGGATTGACTTTCTAGAAGTAATTGAATACTGTATAAATAATACTGTACATGAGGCGACAGGTCAGGTTCCCGTTACTCTACATCTGGATCAGAGACCAGAGAGACCGTGGAATGGTGTTATTCCATTACCTGTAGACGCACAGCTCGGTAGAGAATTGAGGATCCAACGAACCTTTGAATATCTAAAAGCACAGGCGGAGAGACGTCAGAGAAGGAATCGTGCGAAGAGATATCATAAACCGCTTCTCGTGGGACAGAAAGTTTTAATTAAGAAACCCGCCAGTTCAGATCCAGAGGCACGGAAGTATAAGAAGTTTAATTTTTCTTACCACGGCCCGTTCGAGGTGATAAGAGACCTCCAGAACAATGCATACAGGTTAAGGCATTTAGAGAATGGAAACGAGGTCGTTATGAACATAGCCAACTTGAAAATTTATTACTCGCCAGAAGAATTCGATGAACCAGAAGAAGAATTAGTAACGCACACCCAACTCAACGTGGAGAGCGGAAGCAGCCAAGCAGGCAGACCTGAATGTTGGAACGGCGAGACGGGACGAGAAGCAGACAGTTTACCCAGTGTAAGCGGAGAGCAGAAAGAATGCCAGTGTTTGCAAGAATTCTATGAAGAAATGGTCAGAATGGCTAGAGAGGTTGAGGCTGTAAACGCGACCCTTCGCAGGGAGAATAGACAGCTCAGAAACAAGGCCGAGTGTGGAAGGGGGAACACTACTAACCCACTCGCAGCCAGACAAGGTGAAGGACCCCAGACGTAAACACAGACGGTGGTCGACAGTCAGCTGGTTACTTATATAAGCCACTTGCATTGGACTTTTATAAGTTTTGCAAGGGGAACATGAACCCGATGGGGTTATGCTGACTGGAATCGAACATGGTTCTCAGAGACTGTGATCTCAGTAATAAGGTTCCGCCAGGAAGCGAACCAGAGATCCGTACAGGGAGTTTCTTGGTAAAAACCCCTCGAAAGAGATGTATATTTAATCACTGGTGTGATTTTTGATGAAATGGCATTATTTATTAAAATAATGTAGGAAATAATGAGCAGATTATATCATTATAAGACGATTTGGTGTAAGCTATTGGGAGTTTGAAGCACAGAGGAGGGCAGAGCTGACATTTACTAATCGGCCCAGAATTGTGGGTTGGTCTCAGTGGAGCCACGTCCATCTCTGTCACCCCATTATGTCGTCTGGAGTAGGGGAGAGGCCTGAAAAATGACACAGTTATTCCCCGACGGAGAATAGATGTAGAGGAGGGGCGGTGAAATGCCCAGAAAAATCATTGATTACTCGTGATTGGAGTAACGAATCGAGATGAGAGTTGCACACAGGTGAATATTTTGGCAAGAAGATAATTTTAGAATCTTTTACCGGCGAAATTGGTGCATATTTAGTGATGTGCGTAAGGACTGTGAAGCGACCATTGTTCGCGGAGGGATGTGAAGATGTTGACGGGGAGTTCCCGGTTAGGTAGCGTCCCACGCCATGGAGAAAGGAATTAATATTAATTAATTGAACGAGCGATTCCTTTGCACACATATAGTTTTGGGACCTGTGAAGAGAGAGGAACACAATGATCATGGTTTGAAGACCGGAATCATGCTGTGAGAGGAGCGAAGATTACGCGGGAAGATGTTGCTCTACTTTCTGTGGAAATCCGATATAAGGGAGTAGACCCCAGGAGGAGCTCTCAGTTGAACCTCAGTTACTCAGTTGTTCTCAGTTGAAACTCACTTGAAGCTCAGTCGAGACGCAGCCAAGTGCAGTCTACATGCCGCCAAGCGCAGTTACAACCAGTTATTGTCTTACTCAATTGTCAATTGTAGCACAATGGAAATAAGTTGCAATCAGTATGCAGCAAATATGCAGCAGTACGAGACAGCGTGTAAGCCGCAGACAGAAGTCTTCAAATAAGCTACGTGCAGTCTTCGAGTGAAACTTCAGTCAGCTACAGCCAGGTTGAAGCAAGTTCGTCAAGGCATAACGCATGACGGATCTATTCATCGAGACGCCGAACAAAGACGGGTATGTGTAAAAGAAACAGTAAACATGCTTGTATGAATAATAGTCGTGATACAGGCATAATTAGCCGCACGAACTATGACGTGTTCAGTTATGAAGCACCGTATAGACTAACGGTAGAAATATTGTATATAATTATTTGTGAAAGTGTTGAACTTTATTAAGCGCAGTGTGTATTGTATTAACAAATCGTATATGTGTAACTACGATAGAATGCGCTAAAGAAACTCTACTAAGTGTTTGGTATTGCCATGAGAGTACCAGATGGTAACGCTTACTGTAGGAGTAATGATCGTCACAAAAACTGTTGGGGAGTTCCGAGAGCAGATAACCAGACTTTCAATCAGGAGTTGATAACGTAAGATGCCGTCGACACCTGCAATTTCGATCTCTGCTAGGGAATTTCAGCATTGAAGTGTGTATAAAGTGACGAGTGTTCAGTGTAATGTATATGTAAAAATATCATTTAAAGTAGTGTTTGATGAAGTGTTTCACATGTTTGGGGAGTGATAACTTCCTGAAAGGTATGCAACGTGTCGTGTTGGTGATAGAAATTATGTATAATCAAATGTGTGTAAACAAGAGAAAGATGTCGCGTTAAACCCATTATGGCGGGCGACATGGAAGAATATGATTGGTTGGAGCCACCTTAGATGCCTATAGAGATGTAAGTACCCCACAAATTATGGTTATAATTATGTAGAAGTATGGACTGATGCATGTCTGTGATTCCGTAAAGGTATTGTGAATTCTTTATAGATGCCAGTAAAAGTCAGTTAGGAGGCTGATCCTCCATGTTTAATCAGTATTGAGTTGATTTTTATAGAGTTGAAATGATGATTTGCATCATTAAGTGGAGTAATTATTCCCACTATGAATTAAGAATGGCAATCAGTTATGTAAATGTAACGAACGCGATTGTTCGAGTTTAAAACGTCTAGCTATGTCGGAAATTTTGGTAATTTATATGAGAATAATAATAAATAATGATTTGGTCATTTATGTCAATGAGATTTTCAATAATAATAATAAAGGATGATTTTGGTCATTTATGTCAGTGAGAAATGATGATAATAATAATAATGGTTATTAAGAGTATGAATGAACACATCAGGAAACAAATAAATGTTGTAAGCGAGAATTATTAACGCTAAGTGCAAGACTTATCAATCTAAGCAGGAGGATGTTACAGTGAGATTACATTTCAGTAATTATGAAAAGAAGCTTTATATCAGAATATTGCATATATTCAGTAATGATACCAGTAATGAAAGAGCTTTTATTGAATTGAATTTGCAGCTTAATTGAGAAGCTTATAGAGTAAATGTTAGATTTCTCTTAATATTAGAGGTCGGTGTGTCGTAGCATGGAGCATTAGGGGCCAGATAGTCTATTCTACGTATGAATTCTCCTATGTCGTGGACATTGTTGGAGACATTAGTTATTCCGGAGTTTTAGTGAATTGGACCCTAACTCTGAAGAAGGATTGAAATGTGTTCCGGGTTGGAATCCTATGATAGAGTCGAGGATAACAAGGACACCTCGCAGCTCTATGATTTCCCGAGAACTTATGATGAGTTATTTACGCTCGTGGGCAGCGAAAACTCATGGCGACAGTGGTTTTGTGCGCCTATATTATACTTGAGACATCGGTCAACCGCCAGGCTCATGCATTACGAACCCCGAACCTTCATGTTGAATGGACCCATGTGAGGCCATTAATTAATCGTTATCCTCGACGTAGGAATAATTACAAAAGCTCATTCAATACCTGTTGGCATAATAGTCAATTAAGATCCTTTGGGAACATGTGTGCCGGTTAGGACACAGTATTTGTCTTGTAAATCTCCACTGCTTAGAGAGGGAAGCTTTCAAACTTTTAGAAAGGGCGAGATAATTGGTGGAACGACCCATCCCACTTTCTATTGTGTAGCGATTTCTTTAGCCGAGGGTCGGTGCCAACCACCCGAACCGCTCAGGCAAGTTATAAAGGGAAGAGATTCTAGACCTTGTTAAAATGACATATAATGCGAGATTGTTATGTTGAGTATTATAGCCATGTGGTTTGTGAACACATGGATAATTATAGTTCATCCTGATGGTTCATTAATTTAGCTATCTGACGAATAGTTACATGATATATTTGTACTGTCACTGGAACCAAGTCATGTAGTTGGTTACTAGATGCCAATCGCCTTGAGCGCGAGGTAGTCTATTGTACAATCCGACATAAGCTATAACGTTACGTTTTATCTAGGAATCACAGACAGCATGCGGTGAAACCATATAATTGAAGGATATGTAGGGGGTAGCTTACATAATTATGGAGTTGCACGGTGATTTTGGTGCAACGTCCAAATAGGTAAATGCATGCAAAGCATTTCATTGGTGAGAAGAAAAATATTAAAACACGCACGGCACACATAATTGTTTAACATAAAGAGGATTAAGGAATAATCCTTGTTGTAATATTAAAGAAGTCACATTGTATGACTGTTATGTTAATGCAAAGTTGTTTTGAAGTCGTAGGTGCATCAGCGCACTAGTATATCCTTGTGAAGTTCACAGAAGGGTAAAGCATTATGGCTAGGTAGGACTTTGTTGTGATTTCATATTTGTTTACTTGTGGATTGTGGAAGTAAAAATTTTGTTTGTTTGATTTTATGCTTTTTGGGTATTGTTTTGTGTTTGAAGCCATGATTTATTTTAATGAATTAAAGTTTTAGAATAGAGTTGTGCCTTATCATTGTAGAGTTGATACCTTTTAGCCTCAAATCCAAAATATGCACTGCAAAATTGGGGTTACCGTACACGCCTGAGAGCTGATGCTAGTTGGAGGCGGATGCATATTATCCAACGAGATTACTCACATGGGTACATGGGAAGCTATTGATTGGTGGTGGATTAGTGAGGAAAAGGACAAAGTAATAAACATGAATCAAATATTGTGAAGTATTTATTTGAGAGTCAGTCCACCAGTTCATAGTATACACAAAATATGGTTTAGTTTTCTTCTTGTAAAAAACATACAATTTTAATAAAAAGAATTGAAAATGAAAGTGTGTTCTTTTTTACAAGGTGTGGAAATGTCCATAAGGCAAGCTATTTACACCATCCCACAGACGTTTATTGTCATATGTTGTCAGCGATGTTTTATTTTCATTTACTGTAAAAATATTATGGTTCTTTGAAAGAATGCGTGTTTGCTGGTATAAGCGAGAGGTGTTTGCGTAGAGTACACATCGATATTCCTCAACATTGAGGAATTGTGTGACGCTACGAAGAACACCCTTCACTTTGCATTGACCTTTATTCTTTTGTGTTGAAAATGCGTACATTTTCGGCGCCAAAGCCACAAATTCTGTCATAACATCACCGGCGCACTCATCCTTAAATAGACCTATTTTTTTTTATTCATGGGAATTATGCCAAACATATTGTTAACCTCATAGTTTGAGGTATCAAAGTAATTTGGATGTTCTCTCATCACTGAGTAAACATCTATCTTATTGGTTTGATAAATAAGACTGTCTGTATCCATATACAGTAATTTTACATCTCCAAACTTTTGTTTGGCAAACTCATAATGAAATTGATACATTACAAATTTTGAAAAGTCAAGTATCACCATTCCCAAGTAAATTGGTTTGTTATACATGATTTCTGTCTTTGACAATTCAATGGTTACTAAATCAGTTTCAATAACTCGTACAGAATGGAAATTAGGCATAGCTATATATTTTCGTGCGCCATATCGACCGTCCCAGTGGTTTACCAAATGAATAGTTCTATGCTTTCGAATATTTTCCATTGATTTACCGTAGCACGCATTGTTCATTAATTTATAAAAATTTGATTCAAATGTGGTCTTGGCGTGGTGCCGATGATGAGTATTCAATTGCATGTACGGTTGTAGCCATGGTTTTTGGTCAAAGCAAATAATGCGGTGAATGGATTGCAGTTTCAAACCATGTTTCAAACATTGCATTAAATTTTCAATGTGTATGACGTACCGATTTTTTGAATTTAACGTTGCCAGCAACTTTTTATTGTTGGAACGTGAACTGGGAGGTTGTAATTTTTCAACACAAAATGGTAGATCAGAATGATCATTGTGTATCTCACAGGGATATAATAAGTCGACCTCTAGAACGTAGCCACGCGTGTCATTGCTCAACACATCTTTTAAATTAAAATTTGAAACTTCATCTGAAGTCAACCATCGAAAATTTTGATATGGAAGAGGTTTTTCCATAGCATATCCGTATAAATTGTTACAATCTAGGTAGGTGAGGTATGTTGTAGGTTGGTTTGGTTTGTATGTATCCATATATGGATTATTTGCTTTGGCGTGCTTTTGCACAAGCGAAACAAGACCACCACGTATTCCGCGTTCAAAAAAGAGTAACATGTCGATGTCTGTTAATAGTTCCAGTTCTATGTCAGTCACCTTCAACATACAGTCCCAACTATATCCGGCAAGGGTGTAGTAATGGGCTGGATCTAGATTGTAGATTTCAAGACACAGTTTGCGAAAGTGTTCAAACACGTCTGTCAAAAGTAGTGTATCAATTTTGAGGTATAAATCAGCATACTCGCCCAAAGTTGATATCTTGAACACGTTCCATACTTTTTGAGCGTGTAAATAGTCTTCTTCAGAAATATGACTTTGTGTTTAGTCATTGTAAAATTTATCCTTTGAAGGGAGTGCAGTTTCCTGTAAACATGCCCAATTGTTTACATAATTATAGGGAAACACCCCTTTTCGAATGCATAATTCAAATTGTTCGGCATCAGTAAAGTGTTGACGTACAGAATTCAAATTGTTTGGGTGAAGCCCTTGAACAAGCGCATCCAATGATGATGCGAGGAATCTATACGAATCTAAAAATCGTATACTGATTCCATTTCGCCATTTCGAAAACGAAATAAAATTTTCATGATTTTGTGGAATTAAATTAAACTTTTGGTTTTCAAGGTTAGCAAATTCCTTAATAATTAAATGGCTGTCATACCGAGACATGTTGTGTAAGAAACAAGAAATATAGCGTGCTCTTTTATATGCCAAATTACATACACTATGAGCCGCTCCTCTAAATTTTCCAGTGTACCGATTATGGTCTCTCACTGGCGTGTCACAAGGTGCTATTGGTTTTTGACAAATGTGACAAGTGGTTGCTGTTGCAAAAACCTCCTCGTCTGCGTCCGACATTTGAAGCGGAATTGGATTTTGCAGGATATTGTACACCCGATCTGCCAAGGCGTCCAATTCATTTAAAAACCAAGCAGCAGCATCTGCATCGCGATAAGATTTGAAGTATGAAAGTGAAGGGTCGTATGAACAAATCACGTTTAGGGCACAACTGAATGGCACATGTTGCTGTACTTGTTGAGTGTACGGCCGTGTCGGATCTGGTTTACATGTGTCAATGGGTGTGGTTAAACATTCAAAATCTGCATATACTGTAAATGGAAGCGGTTCTTGACGAGACACATTTTGAAATTTCATACTGGCTTTATCCTTTTCTGGAAATGTAATTTTTACAGCTGGTTGTGTGATGCAATCAATAGTATGTGCTGTCAACTTATGATTGCTAGTAAAATATTGCAAACAGCGATCACATATATATACCCTTTTTTTTTGTAACTTGTGAACGAACTAGTCTAGAAAGATCTTTGATATAACAATAATGGTTGCACAATTCCCCTTCAATGTACAGTAAATTAAAATGCTTTTCTTTTTTTCCCTTTGTCACATACAATGGACCAATAACTTTGTCCCCTTCAACTCCGTATACATTAATGGAGTAAAGCGGATTTTTAGATTCAAAACGAGAAATGGCGTTGAGGTCCATTGGGAATTCTATGTCTGCTAAATTTAGACTGATCATTAATTCCATAAATTTCTGGTGATATTTTCCCATTCTGTGAACATTTTCAGTTGCAGGACTTAACCCAGCAGCCAAGGACCACACAAAGCAAAAAACGTCATTATTATCCACATTGATGACTGCGTGATGTTTTTCCAACTGTTTAGGTAAATTAACATGAGCTGAACCACTGTTCATGGGATCAAAGGTGCATACATTAATTTTAAAATGGTTGATAGCTTCCAGCGATTTGCCACTTTCCAATTCTTGAAACTCTGCAAAGCGCGTCATGAGCTTATCGACAATGTTTTTACTATACCAACTGTGTATATTATCAGTGCGGTACAATTCACACATTTTCGTATGTAAATAAATCGGTTTGGTTATTTCAACACCTTGTTTTAAAATAACAAAATCACATAATAACTCAGCGTTAATCTTTAACGCTACATGTTCTCTTAAACAGTCTTGCATTTTATTTTGAAAAATGTTGTAGCTAGCGTTTAAAAATTCATTTGGGTCTAAAAATTTTGCATCATTATTAATTTTTAAGCTACATAACTTATTATTAAAACAACTATCCACGTTCTGCCAACTAAGTTCTGATGCTGACATCATGACACTTACAGTAATTACATTTACTAAAAAAACAGCAAATCACTGAACAGTTTGCAGAGAATGAAAACAAACAAAGTTTATTGTCTCTGCAAATTCTGTTTTAACATTAACAAATTTTAAATTTTATTTGATTCTTCAATAAATTCTACCAAACATCTTTTATTTTCTACTCCCAAATATTTAAGGTAGATGGTTCCTTTGTTGAGGTCATTTACAGCTTCGTCGTTGAGTTCCATGAACCTCGCAGGTAAGAAGACAGCGAAATCTTCTAGTTCGCAAACAATTCTTCTGCCATATTTCGTGTTTACTTTGCGAACAGCTGTCACCAAATAGGACTCGTTAACTGGCAGGTCCTGTAAACGTTTAGTCTCCAGACCGGTTGCTCTGCCAATGAGATTCGCAACTGTTATAGCAGACATATTGGTTCTGAAAGGTTATTATAAAGTGTTTAGGTAAACTATTAAAAAGGTTCAGGTACCCTCCACCTATATTTATTAGCACATTAACTCAAACCCTGATCTATAGACTAAACCATCAAATGTGTATACAAAACTTATTTGCGAAGACGAGGAGTCTCCTAACAGCGCTCAGTCCCAGTAAATCAGTCGGATAGAGCGAGATAAGGTAATATCTCTTTTGACTGACGTCAAGCCTGGTAATGACTGTTAGTTGCAATAATAGTTTCATATATCCACTTGAGTAGTGTGTCCTGCATCCCCATCCAAACCTCTAGACTAAACCATCAAATGTGTATACAAAACTTATTTGCGAAGACGAGGAGTCTCCTAACAGCGCTCAGTCCCAGTAAATCAGTCGGATAGAGCGAGATAAGGTAATATCTCTTTTGACTGACGTCAAGCCTGGTAATGACTGTTAGTTGCAATAATAGTTTCATATATCCACTTGAGTAGTGTGTCCTGCATCCCCATCCAAACCTCTAGACTAAACCATCAAATGTGTATACAAAACTTATTTGCGAAGACGAGGAGTCTCCTAACAGCGCTCAGTCCCAGTAAATCAGTCGGATAGAGCGAGATAAGGTAATATCTCTTTTGACTGACGTCAAGCCTGGTAATGACTGTTAGTTGCAATAATAGTTTTATATACCCATTTGATATTATTATTATCCACTTGATAAATATTTAAGGTCAACTGTATAACCATCGACAGTTAGAGAAACTAAAGGTACTGTGTTCAATATTACCTGATAGAAGATCTTTGCAGCAAAGCGATGTGTATACTACCAACTCGTGGACTTCTCTGACTAGCAACAATAATGTCAGGGCTTATATACCCTTACAATCAGAGGCAACACGCCGGTTTGTCCGCTTTCTCAGTAACTGGATGACCTCCATATTTAGTGTCCGCTTTCTCAGTAACTGGATGACCTCCATATTTAGTATAAATGAACCTGCTACTTTACAAAGAATTGTCATTCACTGCTGCTATGTCCGATCAGGAAAACACCCATCATGGCGATGATGAAGAATCCGCAAATTGGGACTCGTCTTTGGACATTTTCATGTAAGTAATATTCATTTTTTTAAAATTGATACCAGACTAAAAAAAAAAAAATCAAAGCCTAGAACGCTAACCAATTAACCATGGGACCGGAATATATTTTTAATTAAGACAACACAAAACACCCAGTCCCCAAGCCAGGGGAATTAATCACCAGAAAATACAATCCCCACAGACCTCCCAAAAATCTAACCCAGGACCCTCCAGTTCAGAGTCTAACAGCAGCCAAGAACAGTATAGTTGAGCCACACAGCTAAACACATAGTTGTATCTTGTCTCGCAATAAGCAGTCAAGTTAATTATTACACTATTGTTTAAATGCAATGTCAAGCTTGGCTAACACTATTGCTGTTAATGTTAATAGCGTTTGTCAAATTGTGGTCAAGTAGCTTTGAACACTTAGATAGGTGTTAAGGTTTTATATACTTAGCCGGGTGTAGCCCAAGGACGGCCGACGGTGGGGCTTGAACCCACGCGTCTACCGAGTCCGTCCTGACAAGCTTTTAATTGAATTTCATAGCTAGTTTTTTTTTGTCGTGTGACCTCCTCAGAGGCCGAGTGCAGGTCTTTCTATTCGACGTCCGTGGGGGGGGGGCCTGCGCGTCGGTATGGAGTGGATGAAGATGAAACTGGGCAAGGATGTGGAAGGAATCGGCCGTGGCCTATCAGAAGGTACCGTCCCAGCATTTGCATGTGGAAGGAATCGGCCGTGGCCTATCAGAAGGTACCGTCCCAGCATTTGCCTGGTGTTGAAAATGGGAAACCACGGAAAACCATTTCAAGGACGGTCGACGGTGGGGCTTGAACCCACGCGTCTACCGAGTCCGTCCTGACAAGCTTTTAATTGAATTTCATAGCTAGTTTTTTTTTGTCGTGTGACCTACTCAGAGGCCGAGTGCAGGTCTTTCTATTCGACGTCCGTGGGTGACCTGCGCGTGGCTATGGAGTATATGAAGATGAAACTGGGCAAGGATGTGGAAGGAATCGGCCGTGGCCTATCAGAAGGTACCGTCCCAGCATTTGCATGTGGAAGGAATCGGCCGTGGCCTATCAGAAGGTACCGTCCCAGCATTTGCCTGGTGTTGAAAATGGGAAACCACGGAAAACCATTTCAAGGACGGCCGACGGTGGGGCTTGAACCCACGCGTCTACCGAGTCCGTCCTGACAAGCTTTTAATTGAATTTCATAGCTAGTTTTTTTGTCGTGTGACCTACTCAGAGGCCGAGTGCAGGTCTTTCTATTCGACGTCCGTGGGTGACCTGCGCGTCGCTATGGAGTATATGAAGATGAAACTGGGCAAGGATGTGGAAGGAATCGGCCGTGGCCTATCAGAAGGTACCGTCCCAGCATTTGCATGTGGAAGGAATCGGCCGTGGCCTATCAGAAGGTACCGTCCCAGCATTTGCCTGGTGTTGAAAATGGGAAACCACGGAAAACCATTTCAAGGACGGCCGACGGTGGGGCTTGAACCCACGCGTCTACCGAGTAAGCAGAGAGCTTGGACTCATGACTTAAGTGCAGCGTTTCAGCCTTGTAATACTATCATATATATATACATTTTATGTTACATAAGCACACACATGTTGACGATTTTAAAAATACAGTGTATTGCATCCTACTTGGTATCCATACATTGTTTGGAACAGACAGCTTTCTTTTTCTCCCAGTCCGACTTAAGAAACATGACTAATTTATTGTAATTTAATGCAAATTGTATTACCGGTTAGAGACCTGTTAAATTTATTGCCGCTGTCAAATATAATGGCTTTCATTATATTGCCAAGACATACCGCTTTAACAAAAATAAAAGTTAATAGCCTACATCATCAATCTTGATACCAGTCTAATGTCAAACGGGCTTTCAATATCTTATTAAAATTGTGTTGCGCTGTTATGTAAATTAGCATTAGTATACCAGCTTCTCACTCACTTCATGTGAGATCTGTGTAGGGATACCGCAAAAGTTGAATTGTTGTTGTTTGAGTCTTCAGTCTTTTGACTGGTTTGATGCAGCTCTCCATGTCTCCCTGTCCTGAGCTAATCGTTTCATCTCTACATAGTTCCAACACCCTACATCGGAGGCAATCTGTTTAACATATTCTAACCTTGGTCTACCCCTACAGTTCTTGTCCTCGACCCTTCCTTCCATAACTAAGCTTGCTATTCCTGGGTGTCTTAGTATGTGTCCTACCAACCTATCTCTTCTCTTCATTAGCAGTCACCGGAAACATCTCTCCTCTCCCACTCGTCTTAATACCTCTTTGTTTGTAACCCTATCTACCCATCTGATCTTCATCATTCTCCTGTAACACCACATTTCAAATGCTTCTATTCTCCTCTTTTCTGCTGCACCAATAGTCCAAGTTTCACTTCCATGTTGTTTGAGTCTTCAGTCTTTTGACTGGCTTGATGCAGCTCTCCATGTCTCCCTGTCCTGAGCTAATCGTTTCATCTCTACATAGCTCCAACACCCTACATCGGAGGCAATCTGTTTAACATATTCTAACCTTGGTCTACCCCTACAGTTCTTGTCCTCGACTCTTCCTTCCATAACTAAGCTTGCTATTCCTGGGTGTCTTAGTATGTGTCCTACCAACCTATCTCTTCTCTTCATTAGCAGTCACCGGAAACATCTCTCCTCTCCCACTCGTCTTAATACCTCTTTGTTTGTAACCCTATCTACCCATCTGATCTTCATCATTCTCCTGTAACACCACATTTCAAATGCTTCTATTCTCCTCTTTTCTACTGCACCAATAGTCCAAGTTTCACTTCCATAGAGCGCCACGCTCCAGACAAAGGCTTTCAAAATGACTTCCTAATACCTAAATCTATATTCGATGTCAGCAGATTCCTTTTTGTAGAAATGCTTTCTTTGTCTGAGCCAACCTACTTGCTTCGTCCATCACTGGTTATTCCGCTTCCTAAGTAACAGAAGTCTCCTACTTCCTTCAGCTTTTCACCTGTCAATTTGATCTCCATAGAGGTTTCTGATTTATTTCGGTTGCATTCCAGTATTTATGTTTTACATTTATTTTCATCATGTATTCTTTCCGTAAGACGGAGTACTTTATTCCAATTGGTTTTAAAATGTCAAACAATTTAGTCCAATCAACTTTATCAAAAGCATTTTCTAAATCTACAAAAGCCATGAACGTTCTCTTATCTTTCCTTATTCTACCTTCTAAAATCAGCCTAAGACTTAGTACAGCTTCCCTTGTTCCTACATTTCTCCTGAAACCAAACTGATCTTCGCCCAACTCTGTTTCTATTTGGCTTTCAATCCTCTTGTAAATCATTCTGGACAGGATCTTTGAAGCATGAGTAATCAAGAAGGTTGAATTAAGGATAACAAAATTAACAGTATTATTCTCTTCTTGCAATACATTTTTTAAACTCAGCTTCCAAAAGCTTACATATAGCAGAACGCGGATTTTACAACTACAGAGGTGACAGCCGAGTTCAGCATTGCTTCCACTTACTTGTGTCAAGCTCCTCTCTGTCTTCTTTCCTGTCAACCTCGCTTGGCCAACTCTTGTTCTCTTCCAACTCCAACAGTATTAGAGTATCCAAGGCCCTTGCCACATCTTTTCTGATTCCCTCCTTCTGCAAGAGGCCAGTCTTCTTTTCCCATTATTTCCTACCTTCTGCCTGTCATTTAATCATTGATGCAGAGAAGTGCAAGGAGTATGCCTCCATAACTTAGGAGGTTTTCTTCTGTGTACTTTAATTTTCCCTGAGACAAACATCAAGACAGTTTATATCCTCGCCGCTAGATTGGGTATTCTAATGACATTGATAGACATTTTTTCTATTTTATAGTTTCTCGAATGACCGTGTCATGGCGGAGTTTTTTGTCCGCATGATGATGATGATGGAGGAGGTGGAGGAGGAAAATGAAGGAGGCAGTGACACCGAAGAGGAGGCGGAAGAAGAAGCTTCCGAAAATAAATAATTAAAACAATAAATGTAAGAAAACATGATTAATAAAAAATATTCTTGTTTTGATTGATTTATTTGTCTATCATTCCCACTTTTATTTTTTTTATATGAAGCTGAGCGAGCCAACATGTCAGGTGTCAATCTCAGAAATTCACTCCTGTGACATCACACATCGGTTGACCGTTCAAATCAGATTGTTCATTCTAACACCCATCCATGTCCATTAACCATCTAGCACACATTCTATATCCTCAGCTCCATAACACATAAATTCAAATCTCCCAAGTCAGCATAAATAAAAAAATCCTTCGGCTGCACTAGGTCTCTGTGATTATGCCTCCATGGCTTAGGGAGAAGCATGCCAACCTCTCACCGCTAGGTCTGTGTTTCAAATCCCAGTTACTCCATGTAAAATCTGTGCTGGACAAAACAGAAGCAGACTGGTTTTTCTCCGGGTACTCTAGTTTTCCTGACTAACTTTCATTCCACCAACACTCTCCACCATCATTTAATTTTATCAGTCATTTATTCAATCGCTGACTCAGAGGAGTGCGATAGGCTTCAACAGTCGGCACAGTTCATATCTTCACAACTAGATGGAATATTCCAATGTCATCAATAGACATTACACCATCTTGTTTTTATTTCATGTCGAGCTGGCTGAACCGACATGCCATGCGTTTTTGTATCCCCCACCCATTAACAATTTGTTTACCGTTAAGTATTAGAAAAAAAACAATCCCATCCATGACCTACACTACATTCTGCCTGTGACGTCCCAACCTCCATTCACAGTTCCATCTTCATTCACGTTTGTTTACCCGCCAACCTAGCACGTCAGGGTTCAACAACCACCATCCATCTCCATTCATGTTTTCCCATTAAGAACACTTTCAACCATGACCTACCCCACATCCCGTAATCTGCTATGACGTCACACACACACACACACACTAGTTGACCGTTCAAATCTGACGATTCATTCACCGACAAAGATTCGGAAACCTTCGGCAACACTCGGATCTCATCGGGCATAAGGCAAAGCTATATAGCCCAGGATAATATCAGAGAAGGCGCTCAGTCCAAGAGAGAGACTGGGTCGAGGAGGGTCTCGTGCAGAGCCTCTTCCATCCTTCCCCCTCGTCCCCCACCCCACCCTTCCCTCCCCCTCCCTCCCCCAACCTCCCTCCCCACCCCCACTCCTCCCCATCCACCCACACCCCCTCAAACCGGTTCCTGGACCCTCCAAGGTTTGTTTACCTTCTGGGGTCCCGGCGACCTTGGGGGTCAATGACCTACCTCAAGGTCATTGACCATGACCTACCTCAAGGTCATTGACCTTGCCGCGCCCCCCTCATTTGCATAAATAACGGTATTTGAAGCAGAACCCTCCTTGCTCCTCTACTCCTTTGCCATAGGATTTAATGTGGTGTGTGCCTATGACCCCACACAATCCGTGTACAAATACCGTGAGGGGCCAGATTGTGCCAAATGGTTCTTGGATGAACTTATCAAGTTGGCCGACCATGTACAGGAAATACTGGACCACCCAGTACCCATGAGCCTATCTCAAGAACAGCAGCAGTGGTATGAGCATGCCACAACATGTCATATTTGCGAAAAGCCACTGATCAATGCTGAAGACACCGTTCGTGATCACTCGCACTTTACGGGGGAGATTCGTGGAGCTGCGCATAGTAAATGCAACTTGAACTTTCCAGCTCCTCGTTTCATCAGTGTCTTTTTCCATAATCTGGCAAATTATGACATTCAGTTTTTGATTCGTGAATTGGGCCATGTCAACAAGGGCTCGTTTACCATTATCCCCCAAAACCATGAGCATTTTACAGCCCTGACATGGAGGTTGAGCAACTTTAGCATTCGATTTTTGGATTCCTTTAAGTTTATGACGTCCTCGCTAGACAGCCTTGTGAATGGATTGAATGAGGAGGAATTAAAAAATACTAGAATGCATTTTAATGATCCTAAGCAATTTCAATTGTGCATTCGGAAAGGTATATTCCCGTATGATTTCTGCAACAGCTGGGACGTGTTAAAGCAAAGAAAACTCCCACCACAAGAGAAATTTTACTCGAAACTAACACGCAGTACCGTTTCCGATGAAGACTATGCACATGCATGTCAAGTTTGGCGAGTGTTTGGCATGAAGACGCTAAGTGAATATGCTATGCATTACCTAAATCTGGATGTATTGCTGCTCACAGATGTGTTTGAAAAATTCCGTAACTTGTGTCAACACATTTACGGTCTTGACCCGGCTCACTATTATACGAGCCCTGGGCTCTCGTTCGATGCCGCTTTGAAATACACTCAAGTGGAATTGGATTTACTCACTGATGTAGACATGGTTCTATTTTTTGAAAAGGGCATTCGTGGCGGCTTTGTGTCACTTAACCAGCGCCATGCCGAAGCGAACAATGTCTACATGCCTGATTATTCACTAGACAAACCAGAATCGTACTTAATGTACTATGACGTGAATAATTTGTACGGTTACGCCATGAGTCAGCCTTTGCCCTATGGGAAGTTTGCTTGGCTGACAGACAAACAAGTGTCAGAATTTGATGTGATCAAGGCTAGCCAAGAAACAGGCCGTGGATATGTGCTAGAAGTGGATATTGAATATCCCTCATCCTTGTATGATGAACATGCCGATTTCCCATTCTGTCTTGAGCAAATGGTTCCCCCTGACAGTAAAGTGAAAATTGAAAAACTCATGGGCACACTTTACAACAAAAATCGGTATGTGCTACATATCCAAATGTTGGTGCAATGCCTTGCCCAAGGCTTGGTGTTAAAGAAAATCCACAGGGGTATTTCTTTTGCTCAAAAAGCATGGCTTGAGCCATACATGCGACTCAACACAGAGCACCGACAAATGGCAACACAGCAGTTTGAAATTAATTTTTTTAAATTAATGAACAACTGCATCTATGGCAAGTCTATGGAGAATGTCCGCAAATACCGTGACATTAAATTGGTGAATGTCTGGGAGGGGCAGTGGGGTGCCCGGCGGTACATTGCCAAGCCAAATTTCAAATCGATCAAAATTATCGATGAGGATTTGGCTACTATTGAAATGAGTAAGACCAGCGTGACCATGGATAAACCCATTTACTTGGGTCAAGTCATTTTAGACTTTTCTAAATCGGTCATGTATCGATTCCACTATGAGTTTGCGAAACGCCATTTTGAGGACGTCTCTCTTTTGTATATGGACACGGACTCATTCATTTACCACATTCGCCACTGCAACCCCTATGACGTCATGAGGCAACATAGTGACTGGTTCGACACTTCTTGCTATAGCGCTGACAACATGTTTCAGCTGCCCATAAAAAACAAGAAGGAAATGGGCGTTTTAAAAGATGAATGCGGTGATTCCATTATGACGGAATTCGTAGGTTTGGCTTCGAAAATGTATGCTTACCGCACACTCGATTGTAAGGAAGCCAAAAGAGCAAAAGGTGTAGGTAGGGCAGTGGTAAAATCGCTACGTGTAGACGATTACCTAGCGGTTTTACGCACTGGCAAAGCTATGTCTCATACACAGTGCAGGATACAATCCAGCAACCATCATTTGTATCTTGTGGAACAGAGAAAACGCACCCTCGCCTCCATGGATAACAAGCGTGTGTGGGCTGATGACCTGCTCACTAGCCTGCCCTGGGGTTATGATCGCAACGAGGAGGAGGTGTGATTTCACTGTTTAATCGTTTATGGGACATAGCTTTATGTAACTTGTAGATTTAGTATTTTGTAAATATTGGTTTCTGCCATTGTAAATAGTAGATTTTGTAAATAGTGGCAATCCACTTGGATCTTTTGCTCTTAAAACGTTCTATGCAACCTTATTTTTTAAAATTTTTTTTATTGGTAAATAGTGTGATTCTTTTAACGCTGTACAAAGTTGAGTTTTTTTGTAAATATGAAATAAGTAAGATTTTTAGTAACTTTAATAACTAGTATTTAATTATTTTTCGTAATGTAAATGATAAACTAAAAAGTTCTTTTGGAATGAGTGTGCATGTCGAGAATGTGCTTTTGGGAATAAATAAAGTGGTTGTGTTTGTTCCCAAAGACAGGTGTGAATGTATGAGTGGAGAGAGAAAACTGGTGTGTATGATTGACCAGAGCAAACACGATGAGGTAGAGTGGGTGGGTGGGGAGGGGGTAAATGGTCACTTATATATTCATTTTGTTTTAAATAGTTTCGTTTTTTCATTGAAATGTGGCAGACAATAGACATTATTTTTGTAAAAACAGTCTTACCTGCAGTAGTCGTAGACCTCGACGTTTCTCCAAACACGCATCAGCACATTGCAGTATTATCAAGGTCAAGCACTCGCATCAACATCATTGTCAAATCTCAACATTCGACATACACTAAATGGAAAAATGTGAAAACAGCAAAATGGAAAATCCATGTTTCCATATCACCAAAAACGCAAAACTTAAAACGGACATTTTAAAAAAACTGGAAATGGCCATATGTGAAATATGAAAATTCAAAAACTTCAAACGGTCATTGTTTAAAAAGTGTCATCAGCAAAATGGAAAAATCCATATCATCAAAACGAACGTTTTCAAAAACTGTAAATTGCAAATTAGCAAAATGGCAATGTGTGAAATGTGAAAATGAGAAATCAGCCATCAACATCATGGTTTTTTATAAATAATAAAAACACAAAACATCGTGCTCTGTCAAACCTTTGTTTTTATTTCATAGTCATAGTGAATTGACAAAAGAAAAATAGAATACAAACAAATCCCAATTCCTCACTCCTCAATGTTTATGTCCATGCATCATCAACTTTCCTTTCATGGCACTCATGACAATCAGGGCTGCCATTCTTTCACCCACTGAGGCATCACTGGATGTGAAACGTTGTTTAGCTTTCTTCAATAACAATTTATCTGCCACATGTCTTAAACCAGGATGACTATGGCGATAAGAAAGGTCATGTTCCTTGCATGCTTGATCCAAAAGATTAATGGGTACATCACCACGTTGTAAACGTTTTTCGAGACGAGTTCCAGGGCCGCAAAAACGATAACCTGGAAGATGGATTTCGAAAGGTAGGTATTGAATCACTTTGTCAATGACGCCATTGCCAGTACAGGTCTGGCATATCCTTTTCCATCGATGGTAAAAAGGTTTGGTCTTCCTCCTCCTCTGTGGACGATGTTTGTGTTTGTTGTTGTTGTTGCTTTTTCTCGCCATGACACTCGTGGAATGATTCAACAAAGTCTTTACATGGACTTTTATGACCGTGATACAGTTTCACTAGCTGGCAAGTCGCACACTGACGCATAGACGGTATTTTTGCCATGGCCACTTGCTTATGGTGATCGTAATCCGTACAGGGTTGCAATTCACTCAACACAGGGTCTTGAGTCCATGATTTTGGTACATGTTGCCAGATTTCTTTCACTGCGTTGGCGGCCACATAATAAATGAACGACTTGGGCAGCGCCAAGAGTTCCTCTTTGGTAAAACTGTCTAGTTTCTTTTTGCACACAAAGAACTTGCCGATGGCTTTGTCCGTAGCATTGCCTTTCTCCATGGTATCACGTGCTGTAGATGTTTACACGTCGCTTGTAGAAATCTCACTGACGTCATTCACAGGTAAATCTTGAGTTATAATTTTGTTCAACAACTCCCAGCAGGCATGAGTGGTTAACCAATGAAAGAGATGCCACGCATGCGATAGGGCTGTATGGGTAATGTTGCCACAGGAACAAGTATCCATGAGCGTTTGCAGGGAGGGGCAGCCCAACTCCATGAGGTCGATACATTGGCAGTAAGACGCCAAAAATGGTTGCAACCATTGACGTTTTTCATTACCTTTCACAAATACCACATTGGCCGAGGACAAGTGTGCTTTCATAACCACATCCAAATATTTATAGGAAATGGTTCCCTGATTCCAGTCTAGTTGCCTATGATTTTCAATCCACTGGGTTTGTTTACGGTCTTTTTCACACAACAAATCAAAAGCATGGGGTGGTTTAAATAGCAAATGCGTAACTTGTGATATCCAAAACGTGGTACAATCGATCACGGCCACTTGTTTAAATATAAATTTGTTGTCACCAATTTTAAACCCTTGGCAATCCACAATGAGTGTGCGCAACATGTTGACGCTTGTCTGGACCAAGTTCAACTGACGACTGACTGACGATCAGGTGTGATCATGGCATGGACTTACCTGCCATGCTAGTTCCAAAAAATAAGGTTAGGGTAGGACAGAGGCAAAAGCAAAAAAATAAGAATTTAAGAATTACATCATTTTATTATCATTACACGTCTTACAGGCCTTTGTCATTTTGGGATAAGGACGATAGCAACTAATACAACAATATAGTCTCTTGTGTTTGTAACGTCCATAACACCGATGATGTCCCAATGTCTCTAAACTAGGTGTTTTTGATGGTGAGCTGCTCACCGAAGCACCATGGATACCATACGGTCCACACGTATCGTAACTTGTATTTTTTTCATCACCCAGTGACACAAGTGAGGGATAGCTTGAATGACAGGGTATATTTCCCACTTCCATTCTACACAGGTAGGGGCAGGTGGGTGACCAGCGCTGATGTTCCTGCATGGGTTCATCGCCCTCCTGCCATTGGTCTATGATGATGGGACAAAAGGCACATTTCACTTCATCTCTTGTTTTTAAATAGTAGAATCCAGCAGCCGCCAAGGCTTGAGGGTTTATGAAATGCACTGGCCACGTGGCAAAAGTCTTGAAACGTTGTTCCTCAGAGTTTAAATTCATGGATGTAACGTCTCTTGAGGCTTTAAAGCAAGACATGACTGAGCGACTTGACGTGGGTTGAGCTGTTATTTATACACTCGTCACTTGGTTGGACAGTGGATAATAGTTGACTTGTTTGTGATGAATAATTAAACAGTAGGCCGTCGTATTGGCTGGTACATTGTCATGCGTTTCAAAATCTAGTCGAATGTCGATATTGGATGGCTTGACAGACTCTTCCAGGTATGAACAGTCAAAAACAATCAGTGGTGCTCTTGCCTTATACGCTTGGGGTAGTAGCATGGGGCCGTTCTCTTTTTGATAATACGACCATCGAAATTTAGAAAACAAGTCGTACAGGGGCCCAAACTTATTTTTTTAAAAATCCAAATCCAGTCCTTCATAGGGAAACACAGCTCCGTTGAGGAAAAGACGTGCATTTCTCAATTGCAGGTGATCAAATTGCGTGGCATCTTTGGTTTGTTGATACTTGCGATTCGTTTGAAATCCCACGATCAGGTAGAGAGGTCTCTCTGTATAGCGAGCTGTTTTTACAGACCAACTGTGTGTGTTGGTGGTGGGCAATAGCGGATACTCATGGAGTGCCCAGCTTCTAAATTCCATGGGTAGAGGCATATCTCTCTTTACCATTTTGAGTATGTCCAGTTTTTTGCTATCTTCAAGGGTCACATGGGGAACTTTCCATAGCAAGCGTTGTAGTTGAATTTTTGAATCGATGGGGGCATTGTCGGCTCCCTTGAGTGCATTATTATCACTCCTGTCTCTCACCAGATAAAGCACTTGCCTTGCGTTAACCACAATGCGTTGGTGATCTTCAGCAAAGCCTAGAATTAGTTTAAGAGGTAAATATCCAGTAAAGGTTCCATCGGTGTGTACCATCCAGTCATTGGTCGAGTCAGGACACCAACCTGCCATGCAAAGTGTTTTACCTTCTTCCTCACTATAAGAGGGGTATAGTTTCATGACACTGGAAATGCCCACATTTCGAGTGCTATCCACCACGATATCGTTAATGACATACCGCACTTCAGAAAACAGAAAGGCCAAACCATGGTTGGCCAACTTGGATGTGGTGGGTGTAGAGCCATCGGCTTTGGTGAGCCGACCTTCAATCTGAATGACACTTTCATGCGGTAGAGTGTAAATATCTTGGTTGTTGATAACAAATTGAATTTCATCATTGTTATTGAGTCCAGGTGTTTGAGCTTGATAGGAATGGAGATCAATTCTTACCACTCCTGGTTGCTCCTCGATGCGGTTCGCTATCTCTAGGATAGAATTCATTATGAGGATTGACGTGGTAACCCAAATGCTGTAAAATCTGCTTGCCTTGAGATGTTAACGTGTATTCACGTGGCAAACAACTAACACCATTCCTAGACGGTGTTGTTGCTTTATACACAAACTTCATAGTGGCTTTAGCACCAACTTGTAAGTCACTGGTGTGGTAGAATCTAGATCAATGAGTTGTTGATCTCTATTGATCAGTCTTAATGTTATATTACTAATACTATCGACAGCCACAGCATGAAAAAGCACCACTGGAGGGTTTTCACGAATAATATAGCCATTGGGCGATGTCACAATAAAGTCATAAAGTGAATGCGATGGTTCCTGATTGGTGTACACTTGGCTAATAATATTACACGTCACCGACACATGATGGTCCTCAATGAATTTCACTTCATGGTCTGATTCATGTTTTTTGTTGGGCTCCAACACACGTGGTTTAAATCCTAGTAATGGGCCAATGGAATCGGGGTGTGTTTTAAAGTCAATGTTGAATGAGGAGAAAATACTGCAGCGATGAGTGTTGGTATTTCCTACAAGTTCAAACTTGTGCGTTCCATCGAGAAATGACTTTAAACCATATTGATTGATCAACACCACATAAATGTGTTCATAAATATCATCGATCGTGTATCCACCAGAGTTCAGGGTGAGCACAGAATCATCATAGTAAAACTTGTTGTTCACATTTTCACGTATGTTGTATATTCGATTGTACGTTTCAAGAGAAACAAGTCCTAAACCATAGGGTTTTTCACTCAATTCGATAGGCGGGTAAAAGTCTAGGCTGACTTCAGGTCCACGTCCATGCAGTGTAAACGTTTTACTTTCTGCCGACATACTGGTGGCGTTTTTGCTTATGCAGCGTCTTATATAAAAAAATTAAACACAAACGTCCACACTGTTGGCTGTTAAACGTTTGCTCTCGTTTCACATTATAATATATCTTGATCCTGTTTCCAAAATAGGTCACTAGTTCCATGGGCGGGGGCAAATTCCCAAAACTGTCAAAGTACCATACCGTGGATCCCTCTTTGACATAAGCTACATAATGCGTTCCTGGTCCTCGGTGATCATCCAAATTGACAACAGCACATTCCTGTTTCCAGGGTCGTGGGGGTAATTGGTTTCGCATAAACACACCTCGAAAATGAGAAAGCTTTAGTTGTTTAGCATAGCTTTCCACTTGTTGATGCGTCAGGGCATGTCTCGCTATGGCAGAGGTTAATTTTTTTTTTTTTTAATATTTCGAAATGGTGAAATCCCAAATCCTTGTTGATAAAAGGCTGGCTTTAAATTGGCATTTCTAGCCCCCATGGCAATCGCTTCCATCGTTTCATTGTGTCGCTGACTTTCTTTGAGTTGTTGCTTGCCCTGCTGCGCGGCTTTAATGGTTTTCGCCACTGCACTGGCACCGCCCAAAAGTGAGCCCAGAGCAGCCAAACCAGCAAATAATGCAGGTAAAAATCCCGCTCGTTTGGGGACGGGAATCACTCGCCCTTGGTTTGAAACCTGTCGCCGACGTTTTGGAATAACATGTCTCTGTGCTGCTCGAAGGGCTTTCCTTATGGTCAATACATTATTTTTTCTTTTTTTCTTTCGCAAGGGCTTGGCCACGAATGTTGAAAACCCTGGCTTTGCCAAGGACAATGTCCTTTTTTTAGTCTTTCTCACTGCATACCTTTGTTTCACCATGATGATAATGACCATCAACCTTTCACACGAAAGTTTAAATCACAACTAACGTCAGATGGTTATTTCATGGCTGTATATTCCAATTCCACATAAAGTGGGAAGTCGTTTATGGTTTTTCCCGCTTGCTTTTCATCCCATGTCAACATGAGGTGAAAGGATAATTCGTCACCTGCATTGACCATTTCATGGTCATGGACCAACATCCTATGACCATTTATCTTTATTTGTAAATGGTTCTCATCAGGTATGGCATATTTGATGTGAATGGTTCCATCATAGTGTAATCGATAGTGGCTTAAACCCGAAGCAAGCACATAGGTCAAGTGCTGATCATGGACTAGCGGTAAATGGTTTCTGTCATTCACAGGTTTTTCATTTGTCAGATACACTAAAAACACAGATGGGATAAATTTATAAAGCCTTTTCATTTCATGGGTCACGTAACGCTTGGTACAAACATCGTCTTCGTCTTGTGGGTCTTCCACGTGAATAATCCGATGGTGATTAGCGCTATAGCCATTCACCATAAGCTGGGGCACTTTGTCATAAAACTCATACACTTTGTTATCCACATACTTTTTCGTAGTAACGTCTGTAGACACTTGAGGATGTTTTACATGGGTTAACCGCTTTCCCTTAAAGTCATAATCTCCCTGTTTTGTGCGTGGCACTACTGACCTATCCACATAGTGTTTATTAGCAGGATCTCTTTCCTGTTTAGGATCATGTATGAGGACAGGCCTATCTTTGGCCATCAACGCACGTCCAAAGACATCCATCGTCAACCTGTAGTAGCAGTCTACTGTTTTTATGACAAGGCTCGGTGTCCTGTATATAGACAGCCGGCTAGCCTGTCTAAGCCTTAATTGAAATGAAGATTATTAAGCAGCAAGAGTCATTCCCCGTGGGGGACATGGTTTCCCATCTCTGTCCCACATCACGTGAACAACGCCATGGTTCACTGTTTCCATCTTCCATTCGCTGCATCATTGTGGGGCCTTCCGGCTGTGGAAAGACAAATCTTTTGCTAACGCTCATCACAGCGCCCAATGGTCTGCGTTTTCAAAATATTTATATTTTTGCAAAATCTCTCTACCAACCCCTCTACGTGTTTCTGGATCAAGTCATGTCTGGATTACAAAAAGAGAATATGGGTTATTTTACATTTTCCATGCAAGAAAATGTGATTTCACCGGATGAGGTAAAGCCTGATTCACTCATGATTTTCGATGATGTATCCACTGAACGTCAAGGCATCATTCAAAGCTATTTCAGCATGGGTCGTCACAAACATATCGATTGCTTCTATCTTGGACAAACGTATTCAAAAATGTCCAAACAGTTGATTCGTGACAATGCCAATGTCATTGTTTTATTTCGCCAGGACGAGAGGAACAGTCGTCACATTTATAATGAACATGTGAATCCGGATATGACCTTTCAAATGTTTACAGAATTGTGTGCCAAGTGCTGGAACACTCAACGTCATGCCTGTTTAGTGATTGACAAACAAAGTGAACTCAACCAAGGACGGTATCGCTTAGGGTTTGATCATTTTATTGCTATTTAAGGCCCTGTCTCATTCCCCATCAAGTCATTTGTCAAGACACCATGGCGTTAGCAGAGAGTCAATTGAAAAAGCATATTATTAGAGCAAAAAATACTATTCGCCAAAAGTTTCGTCAATTGAAACAATCACGTGCCAATCATGCTTTGTTTATTCAGCAACATTTAGCACCTCCACTAAAAGCCATGTTGAAACCCTCTTTCAAGCCATCTGAAACGCTACCCACCGTTTCACAAGCCACGCAGACGCTGCACGAGGACCCTGAGGAAGAGGAAGAGGAACAGGAAGATTTGACTAGTGTTAGTGAAGTTGAGGATGAGGAGGAACAAGTGTTTACGCCTCAAAAAAAGGCCGCACCCCTTGCAGAGTTTTTGAGAAAAAAGAAATCCTTGGCCATGGTCGAAACACCTTGCCCTTCCAGAGCGTCTCCGTTTTCACAACTCTTGGCCACCCCTCAACATAAAGCTCAACTGAAAACCATTTTAATAAAATATTATGGATCAACATTGGAACCCTATTTCACCGATCTATTTATTGGAAACACAGATACCACGTATGGTGTTCGCTATGAGAATGATAGTTTTAAAATTGACGATTCATCCATTAAATTTGCTCGTACTAAAGCTGTCATTAAAAACATCAACTATAAATTAACGCCAGGACTGTTAAAGCTGCTCTTTTCTCGGACCCCCTCTTCCCATGATTATACGTCAGAGGATCTTGACAAATATAAATCCATTTTATTGGATACCCATGCCCACAAAAGACAGTATGATCCCACGCAACAAGTGAATGCCAATATATCTCAAAAATATAAAACCATCATTGCAAAAATGTTTCCCACCAGTCAAAGTACTCGTCGTAAAGCATCCGCTTCGGGAGTGACATTTAAACCATTAAAACCCCCTGTGGATGTTACCTACTGGCACAATCCCAATAAGCTCGTCCAGCGGCTACAGTTGTTGCATGCCTCACGTCAAGCTGGCCACACCGGTCACGATTGGGAAATTCAAGAAATTGAACAAGAACTTCGAAATGCCAAAATTATTGTTTAAGCCCTCACCCATTAAAATGGGTATTGCTCACGAGTTGCATCGCCCAGCTAGGCGTCATTATCCACGACTCAAGGTGATTTCACGAGGTGTGGATGAACTTTGGCAGGCTGACTTGGTTGAAATGATACCCTATGCTGGCGTTAACGACGGTGTACGCTATATGTTGACCGTCATTGATGTCTATTCCAAAATGGCCTTTGTTGAACCTGTGCGTCGCAAGTCTGGTCCACTAGTTACCAAGGCCTTTCAACATATTATTCAACACTCCCAACGTCAACCTCAGCTGCTACAAACTGACCAGGGGAAAGAATTTTTCAACAAGGATTTCTCCAGTTTTCTCAAATCTAAGGATATTCACCATTACACCACGTACAGCAATCTCAAAGCCAGTGTGGTCGAGCGGTTCAACCGAACATTGAAAACCCATATGTGGAAAGCGTTTACCGCTCAGGGCAGTTATCGCTGGTTGGACATGTTACCTGAGCTAGTGTCACGTTACAATGACATCAACCATAGAACGATTGGGACCAAGCCACGTCTCGTAACTAAAAATATTCAGCGATTGGATAAACTGTTTAACCCCATAAAAACAGCCGATCCTAAACGTCACCGACTGAACATTGGGGATTTTGTTCGTGTGAGCAAATTTAAGTCTGCCTTCAATAAGGGTTACACGCCTCAGTGGGGGACTGAACTATTTCGAATTCGTCGAGTCAACTTGGACAGTCCAGTCACCTATTTACTCGAGGACCTCAATCATCAACCCATAAAAGGTAGATTTTATCTCCATGAACTTCAGAAAACAGCATTTCCTCAGCATTATCTTGTGGAAAAAGTGTTGAAACAAAAAGGAAATAAACTCTACGTCAAATGGTTAGGGTTTAACTCTACGTTTAATTCTTGGATCAATAAATTACATGTTGTGTGAACCTGTGTACTTTTTATTTATTCACACATGTTGTACACCACCTATAGCTCTATGTGTACAGCGCTCCGCGCTTCATGCATGTTCATACATGTTTGTCTTTCCCTTTCCTCCTGTGTTCTCTCCTACATTACCCCTCCCCTCTCCCTCCCTTCACCTCCCACCACTGCTGTTTGCAGCTCTTGCCTATCTATTGGTTGTGACATCATTCCGACAAGTTGCATCATACTTTTTACTGATTCAGCGATTCCCACGCTTTGAACATTCTGTTATCAGGCACGTGGACAGCTAACGTCCAACCTGAACACCTGTGACAGATCAAATTTCACGTCAACTTGCATTTTGTCACGTACGAAGCAAGACAGAATGTAACTTGTTAACAGTTATCGCGCATGTGGACAGATAACGTCCCAAGCGAACACCTGCGGTAGATCAAATTTCACATGAACTTGCATTTTGTCACGTACGAAGCAAAACAGGATGTCACTGTTTTAGCCTACATGTGGTTTCACAAATGTGTGTGCATGCCTTTCACACTCCCCTGCCACCACGATGGTCAGATTATTTCACCTTCAAGCGTCTTGGTCATTTTTTTCATTGCACCTGTTGTCAAGTCAGACCGGAGCCTTCCAATAAGCTCAAATGACCTTCACCTCCTGTAAGTTTGTTTTCTGTACTCGCTTCGACCAACATAGAACCAAGTTCTCATCACCGTTTACACGTTAAAGGTAAAAGGTGTGAAAAAACGTACCCTCGCTCTGTCATACACCGACCCGTCGAAATAGCGATTGATCTATTGAACACAGCCACCGTGGTCAGCGACAGGTTCGTTGAAACACACACACACACACACCCAGCCGTATCGTCTCTCTCTCAACCGCCACGCTTCATGGACATTATAAACAGGCAAAGAAAAAGAAAACGTTTTTTCAACATGTATGGCGTTAGACCCATGTGAATTATTTTTTGAAAAAAAATATCTACCACATTTGAAAGGGGGTGTTAGCCCGAGTCCTAGGACACCTCGTACATGTCTCTAGCGTTATTGGTTCGTGAGATATCGGCAAAAATCACAAAAAAACACGTGTTTACCCCAAAATCGCGTTTCCAAAATTTTTTAAAATTACAACGAGTAGTTCATAGCAAAGAGGACGTCTGTCCGAATCCTTGGACCCATCGTACATGCCTCTAGCGTTATTGCTTCGTGAGATATCGACAAAATCACAAAAAACACGTGTTTACCCCAAAACCGAGTTTCCAATTTTATTAAAAATTATAACGAGTAGTCCATAGCAGAGAGGACGTTACCCCGAGTCCTTGGACCTGTCGAACACGCCTCTAGCGTTATTGGTTCGTGAGATATAGCAAAGAGTCTAAAATCACGTTTTTACCCCAAAAAGACTGTGTTTCCATATTTTCACATTTTCGACACCGACATTCCCGTAAAGAGCACGACGAGACGAAAAAAACGAATCCAAGCACGCCCTCCTAGCATGGATCCTTCCATTCCAAGGTCGCAGGGGCTCACCACTTGCTTTTGGAAGCAGCTGTCATCATCCCACTACTAACAGGTTTTCATCCTAGAGACTTGAAATTTATTTTCGGGGTAGAGGGGGTAGGGACCATTGATTTACGTCAAACAATTTTTTTTGTAGAGTTCCTAGTTTCCAAAATATAGGATTTTCAAAATTCGAGTTTTTTCAAAAAAACATAAAAAATAAAAAAGTTTTATTATAGAAAATAAAGGTCATAAAGACCATTCGTTTGAGCCATGGCACAACGTTCTATCCTGTTTGGTTTTCAAACTATCGCCTATTTTCGAAAACAAGAAAAACAAAGAATTTTTGAAAAATATAATACATGGTCAATAGGAAAGAGGACGTCAGCTCGAGTTCAACGACACCTCATATGTCAACATCCGACCATGGGTTCGCGAGATATTGGCTTGGACTAACGCGGCGGCCATGACACTATTTGGATCACCCACCATCCCCCTACTTACAACAAGTGAGCAAGTTGGTTTACCACGTGGGTTAAATTTAAAATCAGAACATGATCGTTTGTTAACATTTGAATCCTGGCCTGGAGGCTTTTTGTCGACACATGAACTTGCAAAAGCCGTTTTTTTTACTTGAACCGAGAAGATGTGGTGCGCTGTGTGTATTGTATTGAATTTTCACACTGGGAAGAAGGGGATGATCCCTTTGCGATGGTCTCCTTGTTGTCCTTACATGCTTGGAAAACAAGTGAGTAACATACCCGTGTATCCATTTTACCGAACCACAAGACCATTGGCCGCTACTTACGTTGCTGAATCACTAATAAATAATAATAATAATGATGTATTACCAGCCAACAACGGTAGTGTCGATATATGTGGTCCATATGCCATAGACAGTGTTGAATTACCGGGTGAGTTAGCCGTGGTGGTTACGGCATGACTGATGGCAGTCGCTCACATCCGGGAGGCGAGGAGGTTCGAATCCCCCCGCCGGCAACCTTGAAGATGGTCTTCTGTGGTTTCCCATCTTCCTTCCAGGCAAATGCCGGGGTTGGTCCCTAACTATAGGCCACAGCCGCTACCTTCCAACTCCTCGTCCTTACATTCCACCTTCCCTCCTTCCCTCCCCAACGGTACTTGTAGCTCACCCATTGGGTGTCCGTCTCGAAGCAGCTACAAAACTGGCGAGCCGAACATGTCCTCGGACACTCCCGGCACTAAAAGCCATACGCTAAAAAAAAAAAAAAAAAAAAAAAAGTGTTGAATTGGCATGTGCTTTTGAAAATTTGGGAGTTTGCAAGACTAAAGCACTAGCACACCCAGAGTATAGCTCTGTTGAAAAATGTTTCGAATCTTATAAAAATGTTTGGCCATTAATATTAAAAAACCTTACCAAACAACTAAGTGAAGCTGAATTTTTTTATACTGGTGAAGGGGATAAAACAATGTGTTTTTATTGTGGATTTGCTTTAAAGGATTGGCAAATGACTGATGACCCTTTTGTGCAACACGCTCGTTGGTTACCTAACTGTAAATACATGGGTTTGCTTAAAGGTCAGGAATTTGTGAATACTATTCGTAAAGAAAACGTGATTGCAGCACAAGGCATAAAAGTGCCTTTAGAGTTAGAACACGCGGAGCAAATACATGAGGCTGAAAAAAAAGACTTGTCTCTCGAACAGATACAAAAGTGTGACCAACAATTATGTAAAATTTGTTATCAAGATGAACTAGGTGTTGTATTTTTGCCTTGTGGACACATGATAGCCTGTGTCAAGTGTGCATTAGAACTCAACACTTGTGCTATATGCGGAAAAGCAGTATCTGCTACAGTTAGGGCATTTCTTGCATAAATACAGTAGTATAATTTATTAGCAATGCATAGTGCAAAATCCCTAATTGCACAATATTATTAAAGCTGTTTTAGAGTGTAATAGATATGCTTTTCTTTTGTTTATAGACTACTAAAATGAATGTTTTGAATGCTGTGGGACAATCATGTGGCTTAGAGACAAATAAGCTCAGCGAATTGCCAACGCATATTCCATTCCGCATTATTAAGATTCGGAAATTGAAAACAGCATATGGTGATCGTGTACTTTGTGTATGTGAAAACTTTGAGACATTTCTGCCTACACGGTTTAATGATATGTCGGAGAGTGTTTTTGATGAAGTCAATAATGCTGTGCAACCTGTACACTTAATTTATGAAGGTTTTAAAAACAATAGGTGCATGGTCCGTTTTAATTAAATGAAAAAAAGTGAAATAATAATGGAAAATATAAGTAATGACAATGGACTGAAAGAAAAAAATGTGTATAGAATAATAATGTTTTAGTTTTTAGTATTGTCTTAAAAAATATTATCATGAAACAAAAAAATGTATATAAAGTTTGTAAATAAATGCAAAGTGATGTTACAATGTTGTTTTATTTTATACAAAGTAAGAATATTTAACATTGCAGAATATACATGATTAGACAATAGATGCACACTTAATACATCTCTTTCTCTCTTTGTTGTAGATCTTTTTATAGCAATGTCCATTCACTGTTGTTTTCAAAAACTGGGGAAGCCGCAATGGTTTTATAGGCATAAAAACCTTATTGTTATTACTGATACAATACTCTTTTATGATACTAATTTCGACGCTATTTCCATCTAGCGGTAATTGCTTGAAATACTAAGAGATTGAATTTACCGGCTATCTCTCGTAAATATGAAATGCGCTCCAATGAGAATGTTAGCTTGACCAAAGGAACTTGCAACAACAATATAGAGATCGGTGATTGTCACGACGAGAAGATGACTGAGAACACCATGACCGGTTTACAATCTAGAAATATTAATATGTTTTGAAATTAAGTTTGAATTACCTTGTTACAATTTAAAAGTTCTCCTTTTGAATATCCGTGTTCTTCGTGCACATTTGAAACGACACCAAGAGTGAGCATCGATATATATATATTTTGAAGCTGTCGCGTAGAACTTCTAGTCATCTCATCAAAGCTAAGTCCTTTACTGTTTGAAGTATCATGCCTGAAAATATAATTAGAAGTTGCCGACTAAGAAAAATATCCTCCAATCTTTGGTGTTAGCATGACACTTTATTATATAAATAGGTTCGGAGATCTTTCTGGTTTGAGGTTAAGTTGATAACTTGTGTATTGTTCCCTTTAATTTATATAAACGTAGTGGGCGATCACGTTGGTTATATTTTAAGGGGTTTGTATCTTACGGGTTCTTGTAATTTTGCCTTTTCACTCGCGTGTTGCGTTTTTTTATGCTGGATAATGGAATGTTTAAGAGTGAATGCCTAGTGTTTTATTTAGGCGTTCTACCATGGGGTTAGCTCGCTGTTTACGTGGATCTACCATGGGATTAGTTCCATGTGTTGTTGTTGGTTTCGCTGGATGATAATTGAGGGCTATTTGTTGTTTCATGTATTTGTGTTTTGTGTATTTAATTTAAGACTACGTATTTCTCCTTAACATTCCATTATAAGCTCGTGTTCTTTCCTTGTGGGTGGGTAGATATTGTTCGTTTAATGTGGGTCTTGACTGGACAGTGGTTCTTTTGTTTCTTTTAGTCCAGTCAAGAAATGATGCGAGAGCTCGTTATGTTATTAATTGAGATCAATCGGTTATTATTACGGGTGGTAGTATGTGTACCTCTTACATCTGTCCGGAGGTTGTGATTGGTGCTCATATCGCCTCATGTTATGTAATTGAATCTTATACTTCGTTCGAGAAGAAGTCTTATTCTGGAAGTTCATGAAATCATTTTCGTTGGTTATTAATTTTGGGATTGTTTTTTTTTGTTGTTGTTTCTTATCGTGGTAAATGTTTGAACTGATCTACGTTTCGTAAGGGGTTGGTATGTCATGTCATGTTTTAGTGAAGTTCGGGTACGTTTGTTTGTTCTGTGTGATGTCGTTTGTTCTTGTACTGTTTTGTTTCTTGGGTTGTTTGTATATGATGTGGCATACGTTATTGTATGGGTGGTCGGATAGACAGTTCTTGGGATATGTGATTTCTTAAACCTCTCAGAATATTCCTTCTAACTACATTTATGTAGTTAGCCTGTGGTGGAACGAATGTATTATTTAAACTATTGTTAACTTGTTATTCTCTATCCCCCTTTTCTTAAGTTGAGTATTTTAAGAAGGATCTCCAGCCTTCCGGTATATTGAGTCATCTCTCAGTCAAGCTCTTATTTTGATATATTTTGTTGTTGTATTTCTATTTTTGATAAATCTGTATTTTTTTCTAGCCCCGTAAAACATCTTCATATTCCATTTCATGCGCCCCTCACGTTCCCTGTTTTGATATACCTCTTTTCATTAAATGCTAATTTGCGGTTTTCAAACGATACTTTAATCGTGTTTTCATTTCATGATTCGTCACCATCTAATTCTAAATGTGAATGTACTTGACACTGGTTGAGAGGTCCTCGGTTCCGTCTGAGTGGCAGTCCCCATCCTGCGCACATGTGGGGGCTTTTCGTGCCCACCGTCTCGACACCGACTGTGTGCGTGGGTGGTAAATCCCCGATTGCACAATTACTATTTAGTCATTTTGATCCTCTTGCAATACTACGGTACCTTTTTGCATATCAAGAGCAGATGACCTAGTTGTTCCACTCCTTAAAACGACAACAATAACACTACCTCTTGCATAGTTTGTGATGTTGATGGCTCTTGCGATGTGGAAGACGGATTAAACATAACTTTTAGAACAGGGGTTAAACGTTGGTCATTAAACAATCCACTATTTTGAGTAGCAATATGGTTTTCTTGATGTTTTGTCGACGGCAACTGTGTTTCATGCAGTACACTACATTGATGATCACTGATACTTAAAACCTCACTATTTTTACTTTTTAGGTCACCACGACAATGCTTGGAACGTTGTTTTGAACAGCGCCAAATAACAGTTCCATTTTTATTGGTTCGTTTCACAATATATGATTATCCTTTATAGTATGCATAAGGCTTACCATACCTAGTCACTGATATTTCCATGCCAACTGTCAAGCATAGACTAAGCCCTAGTAAAGTCAAATGGTAATAAGAACAATAGTTTAATGTGAGAGCAAATATGGATCCAAAGAGCTCAGGTAAAAGTGAAAGCAAATAAGCAAATATAAAAACCAAGAGTGGGGGTTAAAGTGGTCGCAAAGTGGTAGACCCAATACACAAAAATTTTAGCACGACGTAGCTCTTGTTCAATTTCTTTCATTTCCCAATCGTGACCGGTATGCCCAGTTTGTTGTAAAGCATGCAAGTGTCCAAGCCGTTGAATTAGCTTACTGGGTTTGTTCCAGTATACAAATTTAACAAATGAATTTTTAGGTGTAAACAAAGCATTACCATTATCATCATCATCATCATCATCATCATTATCATCATCATGATCATCATTATCATCATGACCATTATCACTATTACTATATAGTCCTTTTTGATCCTCTTGCAATACCACTTCATTTATATTCTGCGTTGATTTTGATAGTGATAAAGGTTTCTTGGACGTTGACAACTGTCTTAACATGACTTTTTGAGGACATGATAAGTCCTTTTGAACAAACACTGCACTATGTTTAGCCGCAATATGGTTTTCTTGAACTTGCTTTTTAGCATTTTGATAATTGTTTGTAAACAGCAACCGTGGTTCGTTTGGAGCACTACATTGATGAACACTCACACTTAAAACCTTTCCATTTTTACTTTTGAGATTGCCTCGACATTTTGTTGGCCTCTCTTTTGAGCATTGCCAGAATATTATTCCTTTCGCATTCTGACGATTATAGTTATAAGAGTAGCCTTGATAGAGAGCACGTTGCCTACCTTTGTTGGTTGTAGTAAGTTCCATAGTAGAAACTGACCTGTCAGTACGATGTTCACACTACTAAGGTTACATCTGTTTTGCTGATGGAGTGACCTACCATAAGCTTATATATTGGCTTATGTGTTGTCATAATCATGTATACTCTGCAATGTTAAATATTCTAACTTTGTATAAAATAAAACGACATTGTAACATCATTTTGCATTTATTTACGAACTTTATATACATTTTTTTTATTTCATGATAATATTTTTTAAGAGAATACTAAAAACGAAAACATTATTATTCTATACACATTTTTTTTCTTTCAGTCCATTGTCATTACTTATATTTTCCATTATTATTTCACTTTTTTTTTTCATTTTATTAAAACGGACCATGCAACTATTGTTTTTAAAACCTTCATAAATTAAGTGTGCAGGTTGCACAGCATTATTGACTTCATCAAAAAAGTCCTCTTGGCACGCCGGAAGGCGGAGGTAGATTTCACCGGACAAAGTTGGGGATAGGCAAAAATAGGCAGAATATGCAGGTTTTCGTAGAAGGATCAGACCTCATTTATTGCGAAAAAGTATTTTATAATTGGAGCTTAATTTATATTTGTTTTTCGTCATTTGATGCATATTTTAAACATTTTATTGTCTTATGGGGACAGTAACCTTCTTGTCATTTGGGGTCCATTTTTATACTTGTGGTCACACTCTCCTTATGCAAGGTTTCGACACTGATGTGTAACTATGTAACGGTCTGTTACTTCTTCACGCAAAATTATATCTCACGCAGAGAATTTGGTTGGTTCCTCAGTTTAGGGGCTGCGACAACGCGGTCATGTAACCCCGTGTACTTTGGGTGAGTGTAGAATCTGTCTGATAAACGTGATGGCTGTATTAGTCTGTAATTCAGGTAAGACTGCAGACGGTCAATTTCAAGCAGTAGTTCCTAATGTTGCTACCAGATACTACCGTCAATGACACCTAGCTGTGAACGTGGCTACTAGATGCCACCGCAACCAGAAACTCGCAACGAACGTTGGAACTTACCCTCCAAAGGAAAGCATAATGAGGGATTTTTAGCGTTCTTAGAAAAGCCGACGACTTCGTCCGGCTTTGAACCCGCGACCTTGGGCATAGAAGTTCAGCATGCTACCAGTTACGTCACTGATGCCGCTTCACACTTAGTGAGATAGAAATCTGAATCTGATCTCGTGCAAGTGCGTTGTCATGGCAACGTCTGATGGCTCATCCCTCATCAATTTAGTAGTGTTGCCTTGGCAACCTCTGATAGCTCTTGGCATTTTCTTATAATTCCGAAATCATTTTTCTCATCCCTTGGCGTGATGGTGGGTCATATCAAAAATTCTTTCAGACAAAAGGTTTAGGTAATTATTAGGGGAATATTGTCCATTTTGTACGGTTTTGATATTGTGCCTCTTAAGAGAGATATGATTAATGTTTCCCGAAAAACCCACTTTTTCCCACCCCTTTGGTCAATGGTTGGTGCTATAAAAACTCTTCAAACATACATTTTTGGGCTTTATCCGACACATAGTATGAACTTTGAACGGATTCGATATTTCACATATTAAGCGAGTTATAGCAATATTTCACTTTTTCGAAGAAAAAAAAGCCCCCCATTTTCACCCCCTTGATCGATTTAGCCCAGTAACGAACTCGACCGAGATTTTATAGGTGTACATATTCGGTAAAAAATTCAAAGTGATTGGTGCAAAATTACGGCAGTTGTCGTGTCCACAAGAAACTGATATACTGTGCCCAACACCAAGAGACCGTGTTAGGTTGACGCGTGTATGGATATGGCAACATTTTATGCAACCGACCTGCGGTTACGTCATGCAAGCGATGTATGTGTCCACGTTGCCGGTTCATTGACCAGCGGTTACATCACGCAACAGGTGACTGATTAACGCCAGGGCGCGTGCGCGGAATGACCACGTGACTGCCTCAGTGCAGCGGTGAGTTGTCGAGACTCATATGTGGTCAGAGAGATTTTTGTGTTCTAAGGAAAACTATCGCAGCCATGCGTGAGGTGGATTTATCTATCGTGTGCGGGGCGCATCGCAAGTTAACGAAGAGCATGGTACGGCTTTGTGGACAACGGGAGCGCTAGAATACGAATCTTGAAACCTGTGAATATAAAATGCACTGGCATTCTTATTTTTATATTTTGGAGTTATGCAAAAGGGCCCTATGGCCCTGTATGACTGGCTATATTAGTTCGTGCTTTTCTACCTGGCAGAATGGGAACTTACTGCTTAAGTCGCTCGGCAGAGGCTTGTTATGAACTTGTGTATTCGAAGGTCGAGGCAAGCTTTTAAGATCACAGCGTTTCGGCAATTACAATATGTGCTAAGTTGGTCGTAATTGTACTAATCCTTGAGGAGTACAGAACATTATCGTCGCGGTGGACTGGCCTTACACGGGGTGGAGTATCACCATTTCTATTGAAATAGGAGCCGTGTACCACATAAGGACTTGTGAAATCCGTCATGGAGCCAGAACTTTTCCTAACATGCGCAAATTTGTTGCCGTATTATTTCAATCCAAACTTTTTCTCATTTAACATGGGTACCTAGACCGCCACGAGGAGGCTCGAGAGGATGATTTAACCACCAATGGGAGATGCAGATTTTGTGGGAAGCCGCATTCGGACTGGCATGGAACGGTACGGGGAATTCCGAGCCCGAATTCGGGGGCAAGAAAATCATCTTACTGGAAAATAGAAAGAGGAGAAAGAAGATGGGGAGGACGATGGAAAACGTGGTACCCTGCTTCAAGATCCAGATTTGTGCCAGGCTTGTTCCACAATTATCTAACCATATTTTCGACTAGTCGGTGAGCCACTTCTCCTTATTTAAGTAGAATGGGTAGACTATCTACTAGCAATTGGATAACAACAGGGATTATAAATTCATGTCAAAGAAAGAAATTTCTACACAAATTATATAAACAATACCACACAACACCTGAATTCAATTTATACTACAAAAAAATACAATAGCATATTAAATAAGGTAATAAGACTAGCAAAGAAAATGCATAATGATAATTTTATTTCCCAATCATCTAATAAAAACAGGGCTATGTGGTCCGTAATAAAGAAAGAAACTGGAAAATCTGCTAAAATACAAAGGAACATTACACTGACCAGAAATAATAAAGTGATTAATAATCCAGAGGTAATAGCAAACACTTTTAATGACTATTTTCTGGAAATTCCGCAAAAATTATTAAATAAATCACAGGTAAATACACTAAATTCTAATAATAAAATAAATATATGCAGTGATTCTTTATTTATAAATCATGTCACAAGTGAAGAGGTAAGAATAGTTATAAAAGAGCTAAAAAATAAATTCTGTGCTGGCATTGATGGCATCCCTGATGCAATTTTAAAGAAATGTGCAGAAAATATAATAAATCCACTTACGCACTTAATAAACAGTTCAATTCTCTCAGGAACTTACCCGGATATTTTGAAGTTATCAAAAGTAATTCCAGTGCACAAAAACGGTTCAAAAGATGAATTAGATAACTATCGTCCTATTACCTTACCAACTGGTATTGCAAAAATTGTGGAAAAAATTATGTATAAGAGACTGATAAGTTTCATAGAAAAAAATAAAATATTATCAAACTCACAACATGGATTTAGAACGGAAAAATCTACACAGACAGCAATTTACGAATGTAGTAATAGTATACTGAAATTAATTGACAATAAGGAACATGTAACTGGCCTATTCTTGGATTTATCGAAAGCATTTGATGTAGTTGACCATAAAATCCTCCTTACCAAACTAAATCAATATGGTGTTAGAGGTCTAGCTAATAAATGGATAGAGTCTTACTTAACAGGGCGTAAACAAATAGTAAGCTTGAGACACAAGGATGATGGAACCAAATTACTTAATGAAACATTGTCCAATGAGGGAATTATTGAATTTGGAGTACCCCAGGGATCGGTTTTGGGCCCACTACTCTTTCTTCTATATATCAATGATATAACACAGAACGTTCATTCACATAAGGAAATTTTGTTTGCGGACGATACAACACTCGTAATAAAAGGTGAAACTAAACAGGTCATACAGCAGTCTGCTGACTCCGTTACAGGAGAGTTAACCAAATGGTCACAAGATAATCGCCTCATAATAAACTATAAAAAGTCAGTATGTCTAAATTTCCACACTATACAGAATAGGAATCCTGCGATGCCCAATATAACATTAAATGGTCATCAAATAGAAAATAAATCAGAAACAAAGTTTTTAGGACTATGGATACAACAAGACTTGAAATGGAATAAACATATACAATATCTGAATACTAAACTGAACTCGATGTGCTTTGCGTTACGTATTTTGAAAACCTGCACTAGCATGCACACATTAAGAAATACTTATTTTGCTTATTTCCATTCATACTTAAGATATGGGATCATATTTTGGGGTATGTCGCCAGATGTACTAAGCACGTTTAGGATACAAAAGAGAGGGATTAGAATTATGGCAAATGTAAACTCTAGAGAATCATGTAGACCTCTGTTTAAAGATTTAAACATTCTCCCACTGCCCTGCATATATATCTTTGAAAGTATTATGTTTTTTAAAAAGAATTTAATGAATAAAGATGTTTTTCTTAAAACAAACAATGATGTTCATAGGCATAACACAAGACAAAATCAAAACATTCATATTTCACACACACACACAAGCATATATCAAAAAGGAACTTTTCACACTGGAGTTAAATTATACAATAAACTACCCCAGTATATAAAACTGGCCCCAAAAATAAAAACCTTTGATAGAATGTTGAAAGCTTATCTGCAGTGCCATTGTTTTTACTCAGTAGTTGAATATTTTAGCGTATAGGAGTGATGGAATCTATAACTATATTTTACTTTTTTAATTTAATTTTATAGAATTAAGTTTTCATATTATGATAATAGAGTGAGGTGTAAATAGTTGTGCAATAAGATTGTATCTATTAAGATTTGCTATTATAATAAGTTATAAATAGTTATAATCTTAGTAATATATACCTGTTAGTTCTTTTATTTTATGCATGTAAATTCTGACGTGTCCTATATCAAAAATGTATTGAATGCATGTATTTGATCAAATGGAATTAATAAAAATCTATCTATCTATCTATCTATCATTTTAATTAGCCATTATACCAGTCATGTGATTAATTAGTTAATTATTTAATTAAGTAGGTAATGAATAAGTCAACATTTTGAGATTAGAAAGCATGTTTTTTTGAACCAGAATTTATAATCTGATTATCATTATCAGATGCTCACAGCACTTAAGTGAATTTTAAGGGTGGAATTAGTTGTCATGATACTAGTATGGGTCTTCATCGTATATCAGTTCTAATCCAATTACATTTTTTTTTGCCTCACGAGTTTTAAGTGAACGATCATTATCGTTTGATGATTATGTTGATGATTACTTTTGCTTCACATCGTAATGACCTTCAATATTCTCAAATATTTAGGAAAATGTCTTCTAATATTTTTGCTTGCTGACAGATGCATAATCAGTTCGATTTTGAGATCTCATTGATTATGGTAGGCCATAATGGTTTTCGAGTAATGATATTCATCCATTGTATAGATTTGAGCCATGCTACCCAATTTTCGATTTTGGATCACACGTTTCTAATTATAGGAGGTAACGACTCCAATTTCAGAGATCGTTCTTTGCTTTCAGTTTGAGTTTGAATTTGAATTTGACTTTGATTTTTTTAATACGCTCTGTCCATTTGAATTTGTTGTTCAAACACAAAAGAAAATTATTGGTGTGCTTTCTTATGTGCACAGGTGATCTAAGTTAATACAGTCAGATATATCAGTAGTGGTCGATACTATAAAAAGATGAATCATTAGAATTATATTCACATATTCTGTGAATAATTACTAAGTGCTAGCCTGTAAAATAAAAAATAAATAATAATAATAATGTAATATTGCAATATAAACAAAAAATGGATGTATAAGATAAACTGACTACAGGCATTAATAGTTGAAACATGGACCTACTATTTGAATTTTTTGGGAGAACTAGTCAGTGTACAGAGTCGTGCTGTTGAATAAATTTCACTATGCATTGATCGTGATGGCAGAATTGACTTATTACTAGAAGAATGTTCGTTATCAAACGAGACCACGTAATTTCTTAAATGGATAGCAGACCTGATACGCATTATTGGGAGTATTTTTTTACTGAATCTATACACAAGTTTGTCAACGTCGTAATAATTATAGATAGGTCTGATGGATATTTAAATGGTTGAATTGATGAATTTATGAAACAATTAAATGGCAAACAATTAAATGGATAAAGAAAGGATTTGTAAAATGGAAAGGAAAGAGTTTGTAAATAAGTAAATCATTAATTGTTGGAACACCTGCGAATTAAGCATAAATGATTGATCATTCCACAAATTGTAGAAGATCATTGGTGTTTGCAATTAACTCACTAATTAGAAATATTATGCATTGATGAACTGAATTGACCACAAAAAAGATTAAATGAAAATGTTGTAAACATTAGGAAAATATAGTTGTAAAATAGATAATTTAATTAAATGTAAATTTGTTAATATTATGAAGTTGATTGAAGGTCTGATGGAGACTTTAATTATTTAGTTATTTAATTATTTTTGATTGCGGTTGGCACTTAGGTTTGTGCAATTTGATTTTTTTTAGCTAGAATGGAGATCCACATGACTCATTTCCAGGCGAGTTCATTTTTTATAAATTAATTTGTCTATCCCAAATATCTTGTAACCTGGACACTTAATTTCACATTGAATTAATTGAGGCACCACATGATGAACATTCTGGGTGTACGACAGTTCCTCATAGTCAAATTGAACACTATTTAAATTTGTATTTTCAGTCAGAAGCCACTTTATAAAATCTCCTAATTTCATTAAATCCAAGGTTAGGACCGAGAAGATTCATTGACCCTATTCAACTAAATTTTTCTTTTTCTCTCGATATGAGTTTTAAATATATATATTTTTGCAGTCCACTGCAAGTAATTAGTTAGATTAAATTCCTGAGGTAGGATAGGACTGGATATTTTAGTTTGGTTGTTACTTGTTGGTTTGTGGGCTGAGAATAAATGAAACCTTTTTGATTTTATGAACGTTTTTGCACTTCTGATTTTTACTAATCTGTATTTTCTTTTCAGTGTTAGGATTGATTTGGATCTAGGGGGAAATTGATTTTCCCAGGTACGCCTCTCCTTTTAACCACACCGAGATCACTCGAGGTCTCATTCCTCCGGCATTTTTTGTTTGTTTGTGTGATCAAATTGCACCTAGATCCCAATCAGGTTTTTATGTATGCTTTGATCCCGTTTTTTTCGGAGTGAATCGCGATGTCTTTTGTCGGGCCATCCGATCCACTGTCGATGGACGGGGACAATACATTTATACATATATATATACATAAACATTTGAACTGACGGTGGTTTTAGGGGCTGGGGGATGTGAAACGCGATGATATGTCGAAATTTTCCGGAAGTCGAAACATGGTAAACATTGCAAAAGTTAGCTTTCTAATGAAATCTACCTAACAGTCTCCGACATATCATTAAACCGTGTAGGCAGAAATGTCTCAAAGTTTTCACATACACAAAGTACACGATCACCATATGCTGTTTTCAATTTCCGAATCTTAATAATGCGGAATGGAATATGCGTTGGCAATTCGCTGAGCTTCTTTGTCTCTAAGCCACATGCTTGACCCACAGCATTCAAAACATTCATTGTAGTAGTCTATAAACAAAACAAAAGCATATATATTACACTCTAAAACAGCTTTAATAATATTGTGCAATTAGGGATTTTGCACTATGCATTGCTAATAAATTATACTACTGTATTTATGCAAGAAATGCCCTAACTGTAGCAGATACTGCTTTTCTGCATATAGCACAACTGCTGAGTTCTAATGCACACTTGACACATGCCATCATGTGTCCACAAGGCAAAAATACAACACCTAGTTCATCTTGATAACAAATTTTACATAATTGTTGGTCACACTTTTGTATCTGTTCGTGAGACAAGTCTTTTCTTTCAGCCTCGTGTATTTGCTCCGCGTGTTCTAACTCTAAAGGCACTTTTATGTCTTGTGCTGCAATCACGTTTTCTTTACGAATAGTGTTCACAAATTACTGACCTTTAAGCAACACCCTGTATTTACAGTTAGGTACCCAACGAGCGTGTTGCACAAAAGGGTCATCAGTCATTTGCCAATCCTTTAAAGCAAATCCACAATAAAAACATATTGTTTTATCCCCTTCACCGGTATAAAAAACTCCACCTTCACTTAGCTGTTTGGTAAGGTGTTTTAATATTAATGGCCAAACATATTTATAAAATTCTAAACGTTTTTCAACAGAGCTGTACTCTGGGTGTGCTAGTGCTTTAGTCTTGCAAACTCCCAATTTTTCAAAAGCACATGCCAATTCAACACTGTCTATGGCATATGGACCACATATATCGACACTACCGTTGTTGGCTGGTATTACATCATTATTATTATTATTTATTTGTGATTCAGCAACGTAAGTAGCGGCCAATGGTCTTGTGGTTCGGTAAAATGGATACACGGGTATGTTACCCACTTGTTTTCCAAGCATGTAAGGACAACAAGGAGACCATCGCAAATGGTCTCTAAAGGGATCATCCCCTTCTTCCCAGTGTGAAAGTTCAATACGACAAAACACACAGCGCACCACATCTTCTCGGTTCAAGTAAAAAAAAACGGCTTTTGCAAGTTCATGTGTCGACAAAAAGCCTCCAGGCCAGGATTCAAAAGTTAACCAACGATCATGTTCTGATTTTAAATTTAACCCACGTGGTAAACCAACTTGCTCACTTGTTGTATTTGGTACTAACGCCAAGTGTTATAATAAAACTTTTTTTTATTGCAAGTTATTAACGTTGCACAAGAGCACAGAGTACTTTAAAGCATAATGTATGCTTGTTCACTGTCTGTTCACTACGTTAATGGCGCATGACCACACCTAAAAACAAACAAAATAAACCATCACTCAATCAATCAATCAATCAATCAATACTTGTAATTAAACTTTAACGTTAATTGACATTAATATATCAAAACACCATTAAGAATAAACTGTATGTTGGCACTAACAGTAACCCATGCACTTATTTTCTTTTTACAAAGCTTTAGTCATTTACATCCCCCTTTAACCAATATATAAACAAAAATGAATGTCATGTCAGTTTGTTCAGATTATCTTGTTCAAATCTGTAGATATTTGTTGAGTCCATAGGGAACCACCCATAAATTAAATTAATTTTTGTTTTGTTTTTAGAAAATCCAATATGGCCTTGTACTTTCCCCAGTCAACAACCAATATATTCTTCTACCGTTTGTCAATACATGGCAATTATTCAAGAAAGCAATCATTGTACCAGTCTTGTACAGGTAATGAATATTTTTTTTGTCTATGGTTTTTCATTAGTGGTAAAATGGCATAGCATTTTTAAGTTAGACTTACCTGAGTTTTCAATAGTTCATTGCCTGGAAACAATGGTTGCACTCTCCTGCGTCTTGGGTCATCAGCAACTGCTACAGTGGTAAGGCTTTTTTTTTCCAAGTTTCTAAAAATAAATAAAATAAATCGCTATAAATACCTAAATTCAGGTTAATACATGCCTTTCATAAAATAAAATGAAATAATATCAAACAAAAAAATGAAACAAGTTAGTTTAAAAAAATAATCTCACCTTCACTTGCAGTGGCTTGTTACTGTTTCCTTCTAATGGGCCCAAAAGCGGAATGGTTTCTTGTATCTGTGACATGTAAGGTATACCGGTTATCTGCAAACAAATAAATAAATAAATAAATAAATAAAAATCATTAATTACCTAATCAATAACTACAAATTTAAGGTTCATTAGCATGACATTATTAAAATAATCACTCATAGGCACTTACCAAAAAATAAAAGGATTTTTTTCCAAAGTTCAGTTCAGAGCTCTACTGTATACGTCCGTGTGCTAAAATGGCAAGTGCATGACTAACGCAATCGTTATCAGTTAGCCGAGCAACAGAGAGAGTTGCATTTTCTTAGCGTGTTGGCCTTGAAATGTTGTCTCTTTCACACGTGTTCCCACGCCTCTTCACATTCCTCAATCAGAATAAGATTCGTGTACCTTATACTAGTTTCATGTTTTTAATAAGGAACCAAAATGGCTGCCTCTTATACATCGGTAGTCCTACTGTCTCAGAACCAAAATGGCGGTCTCTGCTTAAACAGCACACCTGCTAGCCACCACGAGGCAAGTAAGCTGATATCACACTTCCTGCTGACGTAGACATTTTTTGTCTTATCAGCAGTCTCTCTCACGAGTCCTCTGGCTAGGTACAATATTCAGTCACCAGTGAGCAGGACTGTGTGTGTGTGTGTTAGCATTGAAAACATGTGTTTCTTCTTCTTCTTATGATTATTATTCTTAAACTTTTGAATGTAATAATAATAATTACTAGCAAGCGGCCATCCTCAATACATGATCATGTTAACCACATACTTTCATCCTAAAACACATGACTTTACCCAGTTCAATATTTAGTTTATAACATTTCAGGCCAATGACCTTACCGTTTTTGCTCTTTGCATACATGCACATGACTTGGTCGAGCAAATGTTATAGGTTTCCATATTCTAAAACCATTTACTGTGCCAGACAGCAGTCTCGCTTATTACCGTTCACTAGCATGTTAAAGATCCATTTCAGGAGTAAAAAAAATCCTATCACACTTAACACAATTCAAATATTCACCTCTATCCGTCATAGGAAATATCACAAAACCAACCGTCATAAGCTGCCCCGCCATCCCACCAAAATAGCAATTCATTTCTTCCGGGCACGGTCACCGAGATCGCCAACGTCTAAGAATCACGTGGTCATATCCTACAAAGTCTGTTGTGTCAGAGATCGATCTCGCTCATCACTGTTAACTAAAACGTTAAAGATCCCCTTCAGGGGTAAAAAATCTTAGCATGCTTGTCACATTTCAAAATATTCGCCTTCATTCATTCGTCATAGGAAAAAATATCGAAAAGCAACCCCTCGTTTTGCCATACATCGCCCGCGTCAAAATAGCCATTTCCAGTATTCACCATGTTCAGTCATAGCCTCGTTGTAACATACGTCAAGCGCTACCGGCTCTCTGTCTACAAACACGCTTTTATTGTTTTTTTTATTAAAAAATGCCTAGTTTTTTGTCCTAGAGAGTAGGGGGGTGAGGCGGTTTCCAAATAGTGTCATGGCCGCCGCGTGAGTCCAAGCCAATATCTCGCGAACCCATGGTCGGATGTTGACATATGAGGTGTCGTTGAACTCGAGCTGACGTCCTCTTTCCTATTGACCATGTATTATATTTTTCAAAAATTCTTTGTTTTTTTTTTGTTTTCGAAAATAGGCGATAGTTTGAAAACCAAACAGGATAGAACGTTGTGCCATGGCTCAAACGAATGGTCTTTATGACCTTTATTTTCTATAATAAAACTTTTTTATTTTTTATGTTTTTTTGAAAAAACTCGAATTTTGAAAATTCTATATTTTGGAAACTAGGAACTCTACAAAAAAAATTGTTTGACGTAAATCAATGGTCCCTACCCCCTCTACCCCCAAAATAAATTTCAAGTCTCTAGGATGAAAACCTGCAGTAGTGGGATGATGACAGAGCTGCTTCCAAAAGCAAGTGGTGAGCCCCTGCGACCTTGGAATGGAAGGAGCCATGCTAGGAGGGCGTGCTTGGATTCGTTTTTTTCGTCTCGTCGTGCTCTTTACGGGAATGTCGGTGTCGAAAATGTGAAAATCTGGAAACACAGTCTTTTTGGGGTAAAAACGTGATTTTAGACTTTTTGCTATATCTCGCGAACCAAGTATGCTAGAGGCATGTTCGACAGGTCCAAGGACTCGGGGTGACGTCCTCTCTGCTATGGACCACTCATTATAATTTTTAAAAAATTTTGGAAACTCGATTTTGGGGTAAACACGTGTTTTTGTGATTTTGTCGATATCTCACGAAGCAATAACGCTAGAGGCATGTACGATGGGTCCAAGGATTCGGGCAGACGTCCTCTTTGCTATGGACTACTCGTTGTAATTTTAAAAAATTTCGGAAACGCGATTTTGGGGTAAACACGTGTTTTTTGTGATTTTTGCCGATATCTCACGAACCAATAACGCTAGAGACGTTTACGAGGTGTCCTAGGACTCGGGCTAACGCCCCCTTTCAAATGTGGTAGCTATTTGTCCAAAAATAATAATTCACAAAGGGCCTAACGCCGTACATGTTGAAAAAACGTTTTCTTTTTCTTTACTTGTTTATAATGTCCATGAAGCGTGGTGGTTGAGAGAGACGATACGGCTGTGTGTGTGTGTGTGTGTGTGTGTGTGTGTGTGTATGTGTGTGTGTGTTTCAACGAACCTGTCGCTAACCACAAGGACCATGCTTAATAGAACAATCGCTATTTCGACGGGTCGGTTTATGACAGAGCGAGGGTGCGTTTTTCTGATATTTTACCTTTGACGTATAAACGGTGATGAGAACTTGGTTCTATGTTGGTCGAAGCGAGTACAGAAAACAAACTTACAGGAGGTGAAGGTCATTTGAGCTTATTGGAAGGCGTTGATCTGACTTGACAACAGGTGACGCTTGAAGGTGAAATAATCTGACCATTGTGGTGGCAGGGAAGTGCGAAATGCATGTGAACTTGAGTGAAACCACATGTAGGCTAAACCAGTGACATCCTGTCTTGCTTCGTACGTGACAAAATGCAAGTCCAGGTGAAATTTGATCTACCTCAGGTGTTCACCTGGGACGTTATCTGTCCACGTGCGCGATAACTGTTAACAAGTCACATCCTGTTTTGCTTCGTACGTGACAAAATGCAAGTTCAGGTGAAATTTGATTCGGCACAGGTGTTCGCCTGGGACGTTAGCTGCCCACGTGCACGATAAGAGAATGTTCAAAGCGTGGGAAAAAAAAGATTATACATGCAATGTGATATATAAAGACACGTCGCTGACATTTCCACTCGCACTTATGTGACTACTTTTGAACACGCTACAGCGTTGTGTGAAACACTTGGCCTTGTTTAACAGTTTTGGTGTTGGTGGAAAATACTTATTCTTGTTGTGAGGTAGGTATATATTTATTCATTTATACATTTATTGATTTATATATAAATACATGCAATTATTTATTGATTAGGTAATTAATGATTTTATTTATTTATTTGTTTGCAGATAACCGGCATACCTTACATGTCTGAGGGAGAAGAAACCATTGCATTTTTGAGCCCACTAGAAGGGAAAAGCAACAAGTCACTGCAAGTAAAGGTGAGATGATTTTTTTAAACTAACTTGTTTCATTTTTTTTGTTTTATGTTTTATTTTATGAAATGTATGTATTAACCTGAATTTAGGTATTTATAGCGGTTTATTTTATTTATTTTTTAGAAACTTGGAAAGAATAGCCTTACTGCCGTAGCAGTCGCTGAAAAAAACCAGAAACGCACTAAAGCGAAACCACTGCCAAAGAGTGAACTGTTTAAAACTCAGGTAAGTCCAACTTAAAAATGCTATTCCATTTTACCACTACTGAAAACTCGTAGACAAAAAAAAATCATTACTTGTACATGACTGGGACAATGATTGCTTTCTTGATTAATGGCTATGTTGTTGTTGTTGACTGTTAAAAGTACAAGGCCATGTTGGATTTTCTAAAAATAAAAATAATAAATTTAATTTATGGGTGGTTCCCTATGGACTCAACGAATATCCACAGGTTTGAACATGATAATGTGAACAAAAATGACATGACATTCATTTTTGTTTATATATTGGTTAAAGGGAGGGTGGGGGAATGTAAATGACTGTAGCTTTATAAAAAAGAAAATAAGTACATGGGTTACTGTTAGTGCCAACATACAGTTTATTTTTAATGGTGTTTTGATATATTAATGCCAATTAACGTTAACGTTTTATTTACAAGTATTGATTGATTGATTGATTGATTGAGTGATGGGTTATTTTGTTTGCTTTTAGGTGTCGTCATGTGCCATTAACGTAATGAACAGACAGTGAACAAGCATGCATTATGCTTTAAAGTACTCTGTGCAATGTTAATAACTTACAATAAGAAAAAGTTTTATTATAACACATGGCGTTAGTACCAAATACAACAAGTGAGCAAGTTGGTTTACCACGTGGGTTAAATTTAAAATCAGAACATGATCGATGGTTAACATTTGAATCCTGGCCTGTAGGCTTTTTATCGACGCATGAACTTGCAAAAGCCGGTTTTTTTTTACTTGAACCTAGAAGATGTGGTGCGCTGTGTGTTTTGTCGTATTGAACTTTCACACTGGGAAGAAGGGGATGATCCCTTTAGAGACCATTTGCGATGGTCTCCTCACTGTCCTTACATGCTTGGAAAGCAAGTGGGTAACCTACCCGTGCATTCATTTTACCGAACCACAAGGCCTTTGGCCGCTACTTACGTTGCTGAATCACAAATAAATAATAATAATGATGTATTACCAGCCAACGGTAGTGTCGATATATGTGGTCCATATGCCATAGACAGTGTTGAATTGGCGTGTGCTTTTGAAAAATTGGGAGTTTGCAAGACTAAAGCACTAGCACACTCAGAGTACAGCTCTGTTGAAGAACGTTTCGAATCTTATAAAAATGTTTGGCCATTAATATTAAAACACCTTACCAAACAGCTAAGTGAAGCTGGATTTTTTTATACTGGTGAAGGGGATAAAACAATATGTTTTTATTGTGGATTTGCTTTAAAGAATTGGCAAATGACTGATGACCCTTTTGTGCAACACGCTCGTTGGTTACCAAACTGTAAATACATGGTGTTGCTTAAAGGTCAGGAATTTGTGAACACTATTCGTAAAGAAAAAGTGATTGCAGCACAAGACATAACAGTGCCTTTAGAGTTAGAGCACGCGGAGCAAATACATAAGGCTGAAAGAAAAGACTTGTGTTACGAACAGATACAAAAGTGTGACCAACAATTATGTAAAATTTGTTATCAAGATGAACTAGGTGTTGTATTTTTACCCTGTGGACACATGATAGCCTGTGTCAAGTGGGCATTAGAACTTAACACTTGTGCTATATGCAGAAAAGTAGTATCTGCTACAGTTAGGGCATTTCTTGCATAACTAGTATAATTTATTCGCCATGCATAGTGCAAAATCCCTAATTGCACAATATAATTAAAGCTGTTTTAGAGTGTAATAGATATGCTTTTGTTTTGTTTATAGACTACTACAATGAATGTTTTGAATGCTGTGGGACAATCATGTGGCTTAGAGACAAAGAAGCTCAGCGAATTGCCAACGCATATTCCATTCCGCATTATCAAGATTCGGAAATTGAAAACAGCATATGGTGATCGTGTACTTTGTGTATGTGAAAACTTTGAGACATTTCTGCCTATACGGTTTAATGATATGTCGGAGAGTGTTTTTGATGAAGTCAATAATGCTGTGCAACCTGTACACTTAATTTATGAAGGTTTTAAAAACAATAGGTGCATGATTCGTTTTAATTAAATAAAAAAAGTCAAATAATAATGGAAGATATAAGTCATGACAATGGACTGAAAGAAAAAATATGTGTATAGAATAATAATGTCTTAGTGTTTAGTATTGTCTTAAAAATATTATCATGAAACCAAAAAAAAATGTACATAAAGTTTGTAAATAAATGAAAATAATGGTACAATGTTGTTTTATTTTCTATAGAAGTCAGAATATTTAACATTGCCGAGTATACATGATTATGACAATAAAAAGCACACTTAATACAAGTCTTTGCCTTTACGATAGTGTGTTATAGTTTTAAAAACAAAGCTTGTTGTAGATCTTTTTTCTTCCACGGTAAACAATAGGCATGAAAACGTTATTGTCCTGTTTTGGATCATTATCACTATCATAATCATAAGCTGCATGATCTATATCATTATTATTATAATCACGATAATTATCCTCAACATTATCCTCAACATTACTAAAACCAGTTAAATATTCCTGGTCCTCTTCCTGTTCCTCTTCCTCTTCCTCTACAGTGTCCTCATGTAGAGTCTGCGTGGCTTTTGATAATGTTAAGGGTTTTTTGAACATTGAATTATTTTCAATAGTAGTATTGTTTTGTAGCACTTGCTTTTTAACATTTTCATGATTTTATGTTGACAGAAACAGTGTTTCATGCAGTACACTACATTGATGATCACTGACACTTAAAACCACACTATTTTTGCTTTTTAGCTCACTGCGACATTGTTTTGAACGTTGTTTTGTACAACGCCAAATAACGGTTCCATTTTTATTGGTTCGTTTCACAATATATGAATATCCTTTATAGAATGCATGAGGCTTACCATACCTAGTCACAGATACTTCCATATCAACTGTCAAGCTTAGACTAAGCTCTAGTAAAGACAACTTGGTAATAAGAACAATAGATTAATGTGCGAGCATATATGGGTGCAAATGTGGGAGCAAAAAAAAGTGGGAGCAAAAAGTGGGAGCAAGAATTGGGAGCAAAAAAGTGGGAGCAAAAAAGTGGGAGAAAAATTGGGAGCAAAAAGTGGGAGCAAAAATTGAGAGCAAAAAGTGGGAGCAAAAGTGGGAGCAAAAGTGAGTGTAAAAGTGAGTGCAAACGTGGGTTCAAAAGTGAGTGCAAAAGTGAATGTAAAAGTGGGTGCAAAAGTGGGTGCAAGAGTGGGTGCAAAAGTGGGTGCAAAAGTGGGTGCAAGAGTGGGTGAAAAAGTGGGTGCAAAAGTGGGTACAAGAGTGGGTGCAAAAGTGGGTGAAAAAGTGGGTGCAAAAGTGGGGCAAAAGTGAGTGCACAAGTGGGCGCAAAAGTATATGCAAAAGTGGGTGCAAAAGTGGGAGCAAAAAGTGGGAGCAAAAAGTGGGATCTGAAGAAAGTAGGAGCAATTATGAGAGTAAATGTGAAAGGAAAAGTGGGAGCAAGTATGGGAGCAAATGTGAAAGCAAAAGTGGGAGCAAAAAGTGAGAAAAAAAAGTGAGAGCAAAAAGTGGGAGCAAATATGAGAGCAAAAAAAGTAGGAGCAAGTATGGGAGCAAATGTGAAAGCAAAAGGGGGAGAAAAAAGTGAGAGAAAAAAGTGGGACCAAAAAGTGTAAGCAAAAGTGGGAGCAAATATGAGAGCAAAAAAATGTGGGAGCAAAAAGTGGGAGCAAAACGTGTAAACAGAAGTGGGAGCAAACAAGTGTGAGCAAATATGGGAGCAGAAAGTGGGAGCAAATGTGAAAGCAAAAGTGGGAGCAAAAAGAGCGAGCAAAAGTGAGTGCACAAAGGGGAGCAAAATGTATGAGTAAAAAGTGGGGTCAAATGTGGTGTTTTACTAAAACAATCCCCCCTAACCTAACCTAACCTAACTTTACTCAACCTAATTTCACCTAACCTAACTTCACCTAACCTAACCTTCCAACTCTCAGATCAAAAATTAAATTCTGGCCATAGTCGCGTTGGAATCCAAAACCTCTGGGATAACACCCAAGTATACTAGCCACTACACCGCGAAATGGGCAAATTATCATGCAACACAACACAAAAATAAAAAGTTTTCTGTAGTGTAACTCATTGGCTGACAATCATAGTTGAGAATTCAAACCCAAGACCTCAGGACTTTAGTTTTGAACATTATCAGAAATATTATTCCATTTACATTTTGCTGTTGCTTATAGTTATAAGAGTTGGCATTAATATGGGAGCAAAAGTGAAAGCAAAAAGTGGGTGCAAGCATGGCTGGTTGTAGAGACTTTCATATCAACTAATACACATAAATTAAATTTTAGTGAAGTGACTTGGCTAATAATAATAATAATATTAACAGTTTAAAAAAAATTCAAGGGGATTGATATTTTTCAGGGTGTAATTTCCAAAGTACTGTCAAGAATAATAATTACATGAACAGATTCCAAGAACTCTAGAGTGCTTTTAAGGTTAATGATTGGCTAGGAGTGAGATAGAGCTAGCTAACCTAAGTTAACCTCAGCTCAGTAAACCTAACCTTGTCACATGGCATGTTCTACAAGTATAGACTTGCTTTGAGACTGGCTATGACGTCACAGATGAATGGCGGTGGGAGGCTGGACACGACTTTTTATTACCCAAAAACATTGTCCTTTTTGCCAGCCTCCCACCGCCATTCATCTGTGACGTCATAGCCAGTCTCAAAGCAAGTCTATACTTGTAGAACATGCCATGTGACAAGGTTAGGTTTACTGAGCTGAGGTTAACTTAGGTTAGCTAGCTCTATCTCACTCCTAGCAAATCATTAACCTTAAAAGCACTCTAGAGTTCTTGGAATCTGTTCATGTAATTATTATTCTTGACAGTACTTTGGAAATTACACCCTGAAAAATATCAATCCCCTTGAATTTTTTTTAAACTGTTAATATTATTATTATTATTAGCCAAGTCACTTTACTAAAATTTAATTTATGTGTATTAGTTGATATGAAAGTCTCTACAACCAGCCATGCTTGCACCCACTTTTTGCTTTCACTTTTGCTCCCATATTAATGCCAACTCTTATAACTATAAGCAACAGCAAAATGTAAATGGAATAATATTTCTGATAATGTTCAAAACTAAAGTCCTGAGGTCTTGGGTTTGAATTCTCAACTATGATTGTCAGCCAATGAGTTACACTACAGAAAACTTTTTATTTTTGTGTTGTGTTGCATGATAATTTGCCCATTTCGCGGTGTAGTGGCTAGTATACTTGGGTGTTATCCCAGAGGTTTTGGATTCCAACGCGACTATGGCCAGAATTTAATTTTTGATCTGAGAGTTGGAAGGTTAGGTTAGGTGAAGTTAGGTTAGGTGAAATTAGGTTGAGTAAAGTTAGGTTAGGTTAGGTTAGGGGGGATTGTTTTAGTAAAACACCACATTTGACCCCACTTTTTACTCATACATTTTGCTCCCCCTTTGTGCACTCACTTTTGCTCGCTCTTTTTGCTCCCACTTTTGCTTTCACATTTGCTCCCACTTTCTGCTCCCATATTTGCTCACACTTGTTTGCTCCCACTTCTGTTTACACGTTTTGCTCCCACTTTTTGCTCCCACATTTTTTTGCTCTCATATTTGCTCCCACTTTTGCTTACACTTTTTGGTCCCACTTTTTTCTCTCACTTTTTTCTCCCCCTTTTGCTTTCACATTTGCTCCCATACTTGCTCCTACTTTTTTTGCTCTCATATTTGCTCCCACTTTTTGCTCTCACTTTTTTTTCTCACTTTTTGCTCCCACTTTTGCTTTCACATTTGCTCCCATACTTGCTCCCACTTTTCCTTTCACATTTACTCTCATAATTGCTCCTACTTTCTTCAGATCCCACTTTTTGCTCCCACTTTTTGCTCCCACTTTTTGCTCCCACTTTTGCACCCACTTTTGCATATACTTTTGCGCCCACTTGTGCACTCACTTTTGCCCCACTTTTGCACCCTCTTTTTCACCCACTTTTGCACCCACTCTTGCACCCACTTTTGCACCCACTTTTTCACCCACTCTTGCACCCACTTTTGCACCCACTTTTGCACCCACTCTTGCACCCACTTTTGCACCCACTTTTACATTCACTTTTGCACTCACTTTTGAACCCACGTTTGCACTCACTTTTACACTCACTTTTGCTCCCACTTTTGCTCCCACTTTTTGCTCTCAATTTTTGCTCCCACTTTTTGCTCCCAATTTTTCTCCCACTTTTTTGCTCCCACTTTTTTGCTCCCGATTCTTGCTCCCACTTTTTGCTCCCACTTTTTTTTGCTCCCACATTTGCACCCATATATGCTCGCACATTAATCTATTGTTCTTATTACCAAGTTGTCTTTACTAGAGCTTAGTCTAAGCTTGACAGTTGATATGGAAGTATCTGTGACTAGGTATGGTAAGCCTCATGCATTCTATAAAGGATATTCATATATTGTGAAACGAACCAATAAAAATGGAACCGTTATTTGGCGTTGTACAAAACAACGTTCAAAACAATGTCGCAGTGAGCTAAAAAGCAAAAATAGTGTGGTTTTAAGTGTCAGTGATCATCAATGTAGTGTACTGCATGAAAAACTGTTTCTGTCAACTTAAAATCATGAAAATGTTAAAAAGCAAGTGCTACAAAACAATACTACTATTGAAAATAATTCAATGTTCAATAAACCCTTAACATTATCAAAAGCCACGCAGACTCTACATGAGGACACTGTAGAGGAAGAGGAAGAGGAACAGGAAGAGGACCAGGAATATTTAACTGGTTTTAGTAATGTTGAGGATAATGTTGAGGATAATTATCGTGATTATAATAATAATGATATAGATCATGCAGCTTATGATTATGATAGTGATAATGATCCAAAACAGGACAATAACGTTTTCATGCCTATTGTTTACCGTGGAAGAAAAAAGATCTACAACAAGCTTTGTTTTTAAAACTATAACACACTATCGTAAAGGCAAAGACTTGTATTAAGTGTGCTTTTTATTGTCATAATCATGTATACTCGGCAATGTTAAATATTCTGACTTCTATAGAAAATAAAACAACATTGTACCATTATTTTCATTTATTTACAAACTTTATGTACATTTTTTTTTGGTTTCATGATAATATTTTTAAGACAATACTAAACACTAAGACATTATTATTCTATACACATATTTTTTCTTTCAGTCCATTGTCATGACTTATATCTTCCATTATTATTTGACTTTTTTTATTTAATTAAAACGAATCATGCACCTATTGTTTTTAAAACCTTCATAAATTAAGTGTACAGGTTGCACAGCATTATTGACTTCATCAAAAACACTCTCCGACATATCATTAAACCGTATAGGCAGAAATGTCTCAAAGTTTTCACATACACAAAGTACACGATCACCATATGCTGTTTTCAATTTCCGAATCTTGATAATGCGGAATGGAATATGCGTTGGCAATTCGCTGAGCTTCTTTGTCTCTAAGCCACATGATTGTCCCACAGCATTCAAAACATTCATTGTAGTAGTCTATAAACAAAACAAAAGCATATCTATTACACTCTAAAACAGCTTTAATAATATTGTGCAATTAGGGATTTTGCACTATGCATGGCGAATAAATTATACTAGTTATGCAAGAAATGCCCTAACTGTAGCAGATACTACTTTTCTGCATATAGCACAAGTTTTAAGTTCTAATGCCCACTTGACACAGGCTATCATGTGTCCACAGGGTAAAAATACAACACCTAGTTCATCTTGATAACAAATTTTACATAATTGTTGGTCACACTTTTGTATCTGTTCGTAACACAAGTCTTTTCTTTCAGCCTTATGTATTTGCTCCGCGTGCTCTAACTCTAAAGGCACTGTTATGTCTTGTGCTGCAATCACTTTTTCTTTACGAATAGTGTTCACAAATTCCTGACCTTTAAGCAACACCATGTATTTACAGTTTGGTAACCAACGAGCGTGTTGCACAAAAGGGTCATCAGTCATTTGCCAATTCTTTAAAGCAAATCCACAATAAAAACATATTGTTTTATCCCCTTCACCAGTATAAAAAAATCCAGCTTCACTTAGCTGTTTGGTAAGGTGTTTTAATATTAATGGCCAAACATTTTTATAAGATTCGAAACGTTCTTCAACAGAGCTGTACTCTGAGTGTGCTAGTGCTTTAGTCTTGCAAACTCCCAATTTTTCAAAAGCACACGCCAATTCAACACTGTCTATGGCATATGGACCACATATATCGACACTACCGTTGGCTGGTAATACATCATTATTATTATTTATTTGTGATTCAGCAACGTAAGTGGCGGCCAAAGGCCTTGTGGTTCGGTAAAATGAATGCACGGGTAGGTTACCCACTTGCTTTCCAAGCATGTAAGGACAGTGAGGAGACCATCGCAAATGGTCTCTAAAGGGATCATCCCCTTCTTCCCAGTGTGAAAGTTCAATACGACAAAACACACAGCGCACCACATCTTCTAGGTTCAAGTAAAAAAAACCGGCTTTTGCAAGTTCATGCGTCGATAAAAAGCCTACAGGCCAGGATTCAAATGTTAACCATCGATCATGTTCTGATTTTAAATTTAACCCACGTGGTAAACCAACTTGCTCACTTGTTGTATTTGGTACTAACGCCATGTGTTATAATAAAACTTTTTCTTATTGTAAGTTATTAACATTGCACAGAGTACTTTAAAGCATAATGCATGCTTGTTCACTGTCTGTTCATTACGTTAATGGCACATGACGACACCTAAAAGCAAACAAAATAACCCATCACTCAATCAATCAATCAATCAATCAATACTTGTAAATAAAACGTTAACGTTAATTGGCATTAATATATCAAAACACCATTAAAAATAAACTGTATGTTGGCACTAACAGTAACCCATGTACTTATTTTCTTTTTTATAAAGCTACAGTCATTTACATTCCCCCACCCTCCCTTTAACCAATATATAAACAAAAATGAATGTCATGTCATTTTTGTTCACATTATCATGTTCAAACCTGTGGATATTCGTTGAGTCCATAGGGAACCACCCATAAATTAAATTTATTATTTTTATTTTTAGAAAATCCAACATGGCCTTGTACTTTTAACAGTCAACAACAACAACATAGCCATTAATCAAGAAAGCAATCATTGTCCCAGTCATGTACAAGTAATGATTTTTTTTTGTCTACGAGTTTTCAGTAGTGGTAAAATGGAATAGCATTTTTAAGTTGGACTTACCTGAGTTTTAAACAGTTCACTCTTTGGCAGTGGTTTCGCTTTAGTGCGTTTCTGGTTTTTTTCAGCGACTGCTACGGCGGTAAGGCTATTCTTTCCAAGTTTCTAAAAAATAAATAAAATAAACCGCTATAAATACCTAAATTCAGGTTAATACATACATTTCATAAAATAAAACATAAAACAAAAAAAATGAAACAAGTTAGTTTAAAAAAATCATCTCACCTTTACTTGCAGTGACTTGTTGCTTTTCCCTTCTAGTGGGCTCAAAAATGCAATGGTTTCTTCTCCCTCAGACATGTAAGGTATGCCGGTTATCTGCAAACAAATAAATAAATAAAATCATTAATTACCTAATCAATAAATAATTGCATGTATTTATATATAAATCAATAAATGTATAAATGAATAAATATATACCTACCTCACAACAAGAATAAGTATTTTCCACCAACACCAAAACTGTTAAACAAGGCCAAGTGTTTCACACAACGCTGTAGCGTGTTCAAAAGTAGTCACATAAGTGCGAGTGGAAATGTCAGCGACGTGTCTTTATATATCACATTGCATGTATAATCTTTTTTTTCCCACGCTTTGAACATTCTCTTATCGTGCACGTGGGCAGCTAACGTCCCAGGCGAACACCTGTGCCGAATCAAATTTCACCTGAACTTGCATTTTGTCACGTACGAAGCAAAACAGGATGTGACTTGTTAACAGTTATCGCGCACGTGGACAGATAACGTCCCAGGTGAACACCTGAGGTAGATCAAATTTCACCTGGACTTGCATTTTGTCACGTACGAAGCAAGACAGGATGTCACTGGTTTAGCCTACATGTGGTTTCACTCAAGTTCACATGCATTTCGCACTTCCCTGCCACCACAATGGTCAGATTATTTCACCTTCAAGCGTCACCTGTTGTCAAGTCAGATCAACGCCTTCCAATAAGCTCAAATGACCTTCACCTCCTGTAAGTTTGTTTTCTGTACTCGCTTCGACCAACATAGAACCAAGTTCTCATCACCGTTTATACGTCAAAGGTAAAATATCAGAAAAACGCACCCTCGCTCTGTCATAAACCGACCCGTCGAAATAGCGATTGTTCTATTAAGCATGGTCCTTGTGGTTAGCGACAGGTTCGTTGAAACACACACACACATACACACACACACACACAGCCGTATCGTCTCTCTCAACCACCACGCTTCATGGACATTATAAACAAGTAAAGAAAAAGAAAACGTTTTTTCAACATGTACGGCGTTAGGCCCTTTGTGAATTATTATTTTTGGACAAATAGCTACCACATTTGAAAGGGGGGCGTTAGCCCGAGTCCTAGGACACCTCGTAAACGTCTCTAGCGTTATTGGTTCGTGAGATATCGGCAAAAATCACAAAAAACACGTGTTTACCCCAAAATCGCGTTTCCGAAATTTTTTAAAATTACAACGAGTAGTCCATAGCAAAGAGGACGTCTGCCCGAATCCTTGGACCCATCGTACATGCCTCTAGCGTTATTGCTTCGTGAGATATCGACAAAATCACAAAAAAAAGTGTTTACCCCAAAATCGAGTTTCCAAAATTTTTTAAAAATTATAACGAGTGGTCCATAGCAGAGAGGACGTCACCCCGAGTCCTTGGACCTGTCGAACATGCCTCTAGCATACTTGGTTCGCGAGATATAGCAAAAAGTCTAAAATCACGTTTTTACCCCAAAAAGACTGTGTTTCCAGATTTTCACATTTTCGACACCGACATTCCCGTAAAGAGCACGACGAGACGAAAAAACGAATCCAAGCACGCCCTCCTAGCATGGCTCCTTCCATTCCAAGGTCGCAGGGGCTCACCACTTGCTTTTGGAAGCAGCTCTGTCATCATCCCACTACTACCTACTAACAGGTTTTCATCCTAGAGACTTGAAATTTATTTTGGGGGTAGAGGGGGTAGGGACCATTGATTTACGTCAAACAATTTTTTTTGTAGAGTTCCTAGTTTCCAAAATATAGAATTTTCAAAATTCGAGTTTTTTCAAAAAAACATAAAAAATAAAAAAGTTTTATTATAGAAAATAAAGGTCATAAAGACCATTCGTTTGAGCCATGGCACAACGTTCTATCCTGTTTGGTTTTCAAACTATCGCCTATTTTCGAAAACAAAAAAAACAAAGAATTTTTGAAAAATATAATACATGGTCAATAGGAAAGAGGACGTCAGCTCGAGTTCAACGACACCTCATATGTCAACATCCGACCATGGGTTCGCGAGATATTGGCTTGGACTCACGCGGCGGCCATGACACTATTTGGAAACCGCCTCACCCCCCTACTCTAGAGACTTGACATTTATTTTCGTGGTAGAGGGGCTAGGGACCTTTCATTTATGTCAAACAAACTTATTTGTCAACGTGTTAGTTTCCAAAATAGTAAAAATTCAAAATTTAAGTGTTTTCAAAAATTCTCAAAATATAAAAAAGTTTTATTATAAAAAATAAAGGTCATAGAGACCATTCGTGTCAACTATAGCATAACATTCGATCATGTTTGGTTTTCAAACTATCGCCTACTTTTGAAAGCAACATTTTTCAAAAAAAATGAAAAAATAACGAGTGGTCTATAGGAAAGAAGACGTCAGCTTGAGTTCAACGACACCTCATTTGTTAAAATCCGACCATCCGTTCGCCAATGATCACCAATGGTCGCGAGAAAGTAGGCTATCATTTTTTTTCCTCCTACACCCTTGAAACATGCTGTCCGCCTAAAGGGCATACCCACCTTTCATTAACGTCAAACAAACTTTTTTCCAATTCACCGTTTCCAAAATAGCGCCGATCCAAAAAACAAAAATTTTCATTTTTTTTTAATACCAACACACATGCTTATCCAAGAGAACGTCATCCCAACGCCAACAATACCTCGTTCGTTAAAATCCGACCTAGCGTTCGGAAGATATCGCCCAAAGTTTATATGAAAGTAGGGGGAGTAGAAATTTCCTTACCACACTACTGCACAGTTTTAGTCCTACAGGCTTGAAATTTATTTTGGGGGTACAAGGGGTCAGGGCCATTCATATATGTCAAACAAAATTTTTTGTTAACTCTTTAGTTTCCAAAATATAAAAATTTCAAAATTGAACTTTTTTCAAAAAAATGTAAAAAATAAAAACGTTTTATTATAAAACATAAAGGACATAGAGACCGTTCGTTTGAGCCGTGGCACAACATTCTATCATGTTTGGTTTTCAAACTATCACCTACTTTCGAAAACAAAAATTTTCAAAAAAAAATCTTAAATATAACGAATGGTCCATAGCAAAGCCCCCGTCAGCTCGAGTCCAACGACATCTCATTCGTGAATCCCCGACCACGGATTCGGGAGTTATCGGCTCCCATTGGGAGTAGTGGTGGTTAGTGGGGGCAAAACTCCTAGCTCTCCCCTACTGTTGTCATAAACATATTGCTCGGCTTTTCAAGCATGAAAGATCCGAACGAACAGAATTATTCACAGATGAAATTACGGTTTAGGAGACATGTCTATACTGGCATGTTCCAAATGGGTTTTAGAAGGAGAAATGTCTATTCTGACATGTTCCAAATGGGTTTTAGAAGATATTCAAGTCATTGGTTTTAATTACCAGGAATATTCATCGATGGAAATAAGGTTTAGGAGACATGTCTATACTGGCATGTTCCAAATGGGTTATAGAAGATATCTGGACGGGGTATAAATAACAACATGTGACATGGTGACAGCAACTGTCACAAAATAGCACCAAACTTTTGTTTAGTAAGGCAACACTGAAAAATGGCTTCAAACCACATAATGGAATAGAAGTGGGGAAACCACAGAAAGCCACTTCCAGGATGGCTGAGGTGGGATTGGAACTCACCTCATCTCAGTTTTTGCCTGTTCCAGGCCAACACTCAGGCCAGAATTAAACTTCTTTGCAGAGCTGGGAATGGAACCCGGGACTCCGCCAAGAGTCCTAGCCACTACACAATGCGTCATGTATAAGGTCAGTCACTGTGCATAGTTGATGTGCGGCAAGTGGCAGTATACCTGATCTGGCAATTGGTATCCGGGGTACAATAGCAGTGACATCCAAATTCACAAAGAATTTTCTACCTCTGAAGGGACAAAGCTCCAGAGGCATTTCGGAATAGTAGCAAGTCGTTGAATTCATCGCTACAAGTCCAGATATTACAACCCACCGAACAGCAAGGCATTTGGAAGGAGGGAGTTAAGTATACGATTATTCCGGCCCAGGCTTATAACTTATCACTAAGGCTCGGATTGTTAGACAAATAAATATTTTTAAATGTAAATGTAAATACATATTTTAAGCATTTTGTCTATAAATACATACATTCCTGCTGTTCACCTATTAGCACAAAATGAGACATAATATTTAAATTTAAAAAAATCAGTATGCCACATCTTTTAATTGGATTTTTGTTCTGTGTTACTTCAACGGGGAAGAACCTGTGAGCTATCTAATTTTCATACAGAGCGTAGGGTCAGCTTGCAACTGTGTTATTCTTAACGTGTCGCCCCGTGCCACTCACTGTGGAAGTCGGGGATTTCCTTGTCCATAGCCATATTGCACCACCCTACCCCCTACCCCCAGCTACCTGGAACCAGTATCACTCACATGCAGTTCATTTCTGCCACTGTGAAGTGCAAGGCAGTTCTACGATGCCTAAAGTAAAAAACAACTACAAGTTATCGTCTGTTGCAGAATTTAAAGATAGTTTTACTTCTGATAGGGGCGTTCTGTTCTGCCAACCATGTGGGAAAGCAATCAAGGCTGAACTGCGATCTCAAGTTACACAACACCTCAATGGTAAGACACATATAGCCGCTGTTTGAGCCTTCAGAATTACCTCGTAGTTCTGCCCCTTAAAACCTCAATAACTAACTACCTACCTGACTGATAATAGCTCAACTACAGGGATGAACAGACACAAATCTACTTCACAGATAAAGGTGACTAAAATGGACAATACTGTTACGGCTGTGAGTTTGTTTCGTCGCCTCGCCGCGTGAGTCACAGCCGCCCCGGGCTATGCTCTGCCTCTGAGTGTTACCTGCGCCTTACGCAACGGGGCTGCGAGGACAAAAGGGATGGACCAGAATATTCGCGACCCAGCTAGTGATGGAAATCTCGAGAAGCCATGAATCCTGGACGAATCTAGAAGCATTCATTGAGTCACCAGCCTGTTATATAAAGCGGCCTCACCAGCAAGGGAACGACAGTGTTTTTGAGCGAGTGCGACAATAGTTGGTGACGTGACGTGCGAAACCAAAGTAAGGCTATTGCATGCGGTGAAGTGCTGTGTGGATTGCGAAACGCAGTGGACTGTTTTCCTAGCCTGCAGACGGCGAGACAGTGTACATTCAGAACAAGTGAGTGTGGCTTGTTTACTTGAGGGAGAGTGCCGTTACTTCTAGCCGAGGACACGGTAGGATTAACTGCTTATCTGAGTGAAAGGGTGAGTCGAACCCCATAGAGGCAGCTTCTGTAAGACAGCTAATTGCTTGTATATGTTTATTGTGTGGTGAGCTGTAACTTGCTAAGACCTGCAATAAAATTACTATTTCTTTAAAAGGACCATTGTGTTGTGCTTCTAACCACCTCAATCCAGTTAACGAACTTGCCACTAGGGGTGGCACGTTACAACTGGTGTCAGAAGCTGGATTACGAACTCAAGCACAAGCACAACACCTGAAGGTCCTGGTTTTAAAACCCGAGCAGGTCATTTTACCACAGTTCACTAATTCTCCTGTAAGTGCATGCCCTTCACAAGACAAACAGCTAAAATGGATGCACAATTACAACTACGGTACTGCTAGAAAAGTTAAGTGGCATGGAAACCAAGATGGAGGACGGGCAGAAGAAGATGGAAGACGGCCAAAATAAGTTAGGGGGGACCTGAAGAAGATGGAAGACGGCCAGATGAATTTAGCCCAGGACCTAACATCAAAATTAGAAGACGGACAGAATAAGTTAGTGGAGGACCTGAAGAAGATGGAAGACGGCTAGAAGAATTTAGCCAAGGACCTGAAGGATGGCCAGAAGAAGATGGAAGACGGCCAGATTAAGTTAGCAGAAGACCTGAAGAAATTAGAACAGGGCCTACGTAAGGAAGTCACGACAGTGGGAAAGAAGTTCGACGCCTTACAAGTGGAAGTTGCCGAGCTGCGCCGACGCCCACTGATGGGGGTGGAGGAGAAATTCAACGCATTACAAAAGGAAGTTGCCGAGCTGCGCCAACGCCCGCTGACGGGGGTGGAAGAGAAATTCAACGCTCTACAGAGGGAAGTTTCCGAGCTGCGCCGATGCCCGCCCACAGGTACACCGGGAATATCAGGGACGGAACAGAGCAGAGTGACGCCCCCAACCTTCGACAGAAAGGTACCGTGGAGCACTTACTTGCGTCAGTTCGAGGTGGCCTGTTCCATAAACAACTGGAACAACACGGAAAAGGCTACAGCTCTCATTGTAGCGCTGATAGGGGACGCCCTTAAAGTCCTTCAGGCCATCCCAACCGAATCTCAGGACTACGCTTCACTAGTCGCCCATATGGAGTCCTGATATGGAGATAGCCATCTTCAGCAGGCCTACCAGATGCAGCTCCGGACCCGGGTTCAAAAGAACGCGGAAACCCTGCAGGAGTTCGAGATGGGCATCGCACGCCTCGTAAGGCTCGCCTAACCAACAGCGCCGGCCGACTTTCTGGAACAGATTATGTCGCAGACCTTCACTGACGGGCTACGGGACTCGGACACTCAACAGGCGCTGCGACTCGCGCGCAATAAGACCCTGGCAGATGCTCTGAGCCACCCAATTGAGTTCGAGACGGCAAAACAGGCATCTTGAATGCACGCGCGTGTGCGTCAAGTGGACGTCGACGAACCGGCCATAACCAACGAGACTAAGCCCCTGGCCGATGAATTGATGGAGGCGCTAGGCCGTTTCTTCAATAGTCGTGGCGCCACCAACAACGACGCAGCCGAAAGACTCCCGGAGAGGCGGCCCAGAAGAGGACTACCGACCTTCTGGACCTGCGGTAAGAAATGCCATCTGAGCAAGGACTGCGGTGATCACCGCCGCCGAGGGTATCCGGCGGGAAATCTGTCGTCTGAAAACCGCGTGGCCCAGGGAAACTGATGGGGGTGGAGGGGAGGCCAGCCATGGGGGAAAAGGTTGGCTTGCGACAGTCGTCAAGCCCCGGCAGTCCAAGTTCGTGTGACGAAGTTACGGAGGGACAATAGCAGCCTGATGGTCGACGGAGTCGTCAACGGAGTGAGCTGCCCCATGCTGATCGACACGGGAGCGTCGAGGACCATCGTCAATCCCACCGTGATCCCGAAGTGGAGAGTGCAACCCACACAAAGGAACCTCCAGCTAATAAACCCGACTGGAGAGACTGCACCGGTACACGGCGAAGCATCACTGGAGTTCGTCATTGGTCGGCGGGCGGTGAAGCATCCAATGCTCGTGGCTGATGTAGCAAACGATGTGATCATCGGACTGGACTTCCTGGATCAGAACAACAACATCTTGGATCTGAAAACCAACACTCTCCGCTACTGAGGTGAAGAACTTGCTTTGCAACCAGCACACGAGGCCGTCACCGCACGACGAGTAAGGCTGAGAGAGGACGTCATCGTTCCCACCAGGACGGAGGTCAGCGCTGCCGTAATTCTCGATGGAACTGCTGAGGGAGTGGCGGCTGTCATCGAGCCAAAATATGAGGACATCGAGACAAAAGGATTGATAATTGCCAAGACCCTCATCAACACGACGCCTCGGCTGTACGTCCGCCTGTCCAACCTGAACGACTATGACATTACGGTTCACCGGGACACCAACCTAGGAGTCTGCGAACCCGTTACCTGGATTGCCCGTATCACAGACACGTCGGACGGACACCTGCAGACGGACAACCGAAGAAGACGCGCACTGCCAGAAAAACTACAGAAGCTGTACCAAGGATCCCCAGGACCATCTAGACGAGGAACAATCACGTCAACTTCAGGACCTGCTACGCGAATTCCAAGATGTCTTCTCCATGGGGAGCAAAGATTTCGGCAAGACAAGCTTGGTCCAGCACAGAATCGACATTGGGGGGCAGCGCACCGATTAAGGCCCCATTCCGACGAGTTCCGCTCGCCAAGCAAGCTGAAGTCGACCGGATAGTGGAAGAAATGAAGGAGCTGGGGGTGATCAAGCCATCACATAGTCCTTGGAGACCTCCGGTCGTGCTAGTGAAGAAGAAAGACGGCTCCACCAGGTTCTGCGTGGACTACAGGCGGGTGAACGACGTCACGAAGAAGGACAGCTTCCCTCTACCCCGGATCGACGACACGCTGGACACCATATGAGGATCAAGATGGTTCTCCACCTTAGATTTGAAGAGTGGCTACTGGCAGGTGGAGGTCCACCCTAAGGACCGCGAGAAAACAGCGTTCTCTGTGGGCAGCGGACTCTGGCAGTTCACCGTCATGCCTTTCGGGTTGTGCAACGCCCCTGCGGCCTTCGAAAGGCTAATGGAGTCCATCCTGAGGGGACTACACTGGAAGACTTGCCTGGTCTACCTTGACGACGTTATCGTTCTGGGGAGGAGCTTCGAGGAGCACTACAGCAACCTGAAGGAGATCTTAATGAAGCTACGGGCTGCCCTGCTGAAGTTGAGCCCCAAGAAGTGTCACCTCTTCCAGAAACAGGTCCAGTACCTTGGGCATAACGTCTCCGAGGAAGGGGTGCGTACCGACCCAGAGAAGACCGGAGCTGTGAGGGAGTGGCCAGTTCCGAAGGACAAGTCCCAACTAAGAAGCTTCCTGGGACTCTGCACATATTACCGTCGCTTCGTGAGAGGATTCGCCGACATCGCCAAACCACTGCATCGACTGACCGAGAAGGACCGACTCTTCGCGTTGACAGCAGAATGCCACAATGCCTTCGAACAACTCAAGCAGGCTCTGTGCACCGTACCTATTCTGGCCTACCCCCGACCTGGAACAAGATTCATCGTCGATACCGATGAAGCGACTCTGGTATAGGGGAGTCCTGTCGCAAGTAATGGACGGCGAGGAGAGAGTGGTGGCATAATTCAGCAAAACCTTGTCAAAGCTAGAGAGGAACTACTGCGTCACCAGGAACGAATTGCTCGCCGTCGTGAAGACCATAGAATACTTCCAGAAGTACCTGTACGGGCAAGAATTTCTCATCAGGACCGACCATGCATCCCTGCGGTGGCTCCTGAACTTCAAGCAACCCGAGGGTCAACTCGTGCGGTGGTTAGAGAGGCTTCAACAGTACAACTTTGAGATTCAGAACAGGAAAGGCCAACTGCATTCTAACGCCGACGCCCTGTCACGAAGACCGGGCCCCGAAAACTGGACCTTCGGTGCCAGAAGGGAGGAGAACACCGGGATACAGTGCCGAAGGACTACCGTGGAACTTCAAGGGAGCTGGAGCCGCGAATCTTTCACGCGGGTGCAAGCAGAAGATGATGACCTGGGAATGATAGCCGATTGGAAGAGGACCTGTGTTCCCAGACCCGGGTGGAACATTGTGAGCGACTGCAGTCCAAAGTTCAATTCCTACTGGGCGCAGTGGGACTCGCTGATTGTTAGGGATGTCCTCATCTGCCGTACCTGGGAGAGCACCGGCGGGAAGACATCTCGGGAACAAGTCGTCGTTCCAAAGGCTATGACGGAGGAAGTCCTGAAGGAAGTCCATGGAGGATCATCTGGTGGACACCTAGGGATAAAGAAGACCCTGGAGAAGCTGAGAGACTGGTTCTACTGGATCGGATGCCGAACAGATGTGGAGAACCACTGCGCGAGGTGTCACGATTGCGCAGCCAGCAAGGGCCCAGGAGGAAGACGACGGGGTCCACCGAAGACCTACAACGTGGGTGGCCCCATGGAGAGAGTGGCCATCCATGTAGCTGGACCATTCCCGTTGAGCGAGGCAGGGAACCGTTTCATATTGGTCGTCAGCGACTACTTCACCAAATGGCCAGAGGCGTATGCACTCCCTAACCATGAAGCCGCGACGATCGCAGAGACCCTGGTGAAGGAATTCGTCAGCCGGTACGGTGTACCCTTGGAGCTGCACTCCGACCAAGGCAGGAACTTCGAGTCGCAGGTGTTCCAGAACCTATTCCAGCTGCTGGGAATCCGGAAGACAAGGACAACGCCACTACACCCTCAGTCCGACGGGATGGTAGAGCGATTCAATCCCACCATCGAGAACCATCTCCGAATAGTCGTCAGCGAGCACCAGAGGGATTGGGACAAACATCTTCCACTATTTCTCCTGGCCTACCGCGCCGCCGTGCATGAAGCCACTGGGTGCACACCAGCCCGGGCCATGTTTGGGTGGGAACTCCGTCTACCTGTCGATCTTGCCTTCGGCCGACCTGGGAATGATCCGGTCCCGGTAAGCCAGTATTGTCAAGAACTGGTCGACTGACTGGAGGAAGTGCACGCGTTCGCAAGGAGGAGACTGCGGATTGAGACCGACCAAATGAAGACCCGATACGACCAGCAGACGGATGCCGGCGGATTCCACGAGGACGACCTGGTCTGGCTCTTCAACCCATTACGGAAGAATGGCCTGTCACCCAAACTGCAGAAGTCCTGGGAGGGCCCGTATCGAGTCTTGAAACGGATCAACGATGTCGTCTACAGGATCTAGCGGAGCCCGAGGGCGAAGATGAAGATCGTGCATCGAGATCGCCTGGCAGCCTACGGAGGGACACAGACGGACCGATGATTGATTGGGACGATCAGCCTTTTAGGAAGGGGGTGGTGTTACGGCTGTTGGTTTGTTTCGTCGCCTCACCGCGTGAGTCACAGCCACCCCGGGCTATGTTCTGCCTCTGTGTGTTACCTGCGCCTTACGCAACGTGGCTGCGAGGACAAAAGGGATGGACCAGAATATTTGCGACCCAGCTAGTGATGGAAATATCGAGAAGCCGTGAATCCTGGACGAGCCTAGAAGCATTCATTGAGTCACCAGCCTGTTATATAAAGCGGCCTCACCAGCGAGGGAAGGACAGTGTTTTTGAGCGAGTGCGACAATAGTTGGTGACGTGACGTGCGAAACCCAAGTGAGGCTATTGCATGCGGTGAAGTGCTGTGTGGATTGCGAAACGCAGTGGACTGTTTTCCTAGCCTGCAGACGGCGAGACAGTGTACATTCAGAACAAGTGAGTGTGGCTTGTTTATTTGAGGGAGAGTGCCGTTACTTCTAGCCGAGGACACGGACCTCATTACGGTAGGATTAACTGCATAACTGAGTGAAAGGGTGACTCGAGCCCCATAGAGGCAGCTTCTGTAAGACAGCTAATTGCTTGTATCTGTTTATTGTATGGTGAACTGTAACTTGCTAAGACCTGCAATACAATTACTATTTCTTTAAGAGGACCATTGTGTTGTGCTTCTAACCACCGTAATCCAGTTAACGAACTTGCCACTAGGGGTGGCACGCTACAATACTGTACCTGGTTTATACAAAGGATTTGTATAAAAAATACTACCATACGGTAATCCTAGGGAAATCTACACAGGTGTCTATGCTGATTAGATGTCACCATCACAATTCAGAGCAGTACACGACCTTCTTGCCAGGATGGTAATTCGGAAATAAAGTGACAGACTATTCATCATGAACAACAAGTGAAACAAAAGTTTGAGAAATGGTGAGAATGTAGGCTGCATGTAGAGAATAAAGAAGATGTTCATCCTTCCCCTGAATATAATGTACACCATTAATCCCAATAGAAAAATGGTATGTGTTAACACATTTTCAAGATATGTAACAATATCTCATTCATACGCGGGCAGATTTTCTAAACTTCTAGCCGATGGCTGGATTACGAACAGCACACATCACATCCATCATTACTTCTCAAATATTGAGGAGCTTAACCTATACAGTATCTCTTTAAGTCTCTATTATTATTAACTTAGCACGACCAAAACAGAACTTAATTCACAAACAATCAACCAACAATATACTGCCATTTTATCGACTGAAACTACCATTACCTTTCTGTAAATCACCAAATATCGAGACGTAATAATTAACTTGATTTGGGAACTCCTTATTGGCAACTCAAACTATCACTTGGGGCGCTGCGGTTGGTCCAACATGGCGGGTATAGGTAGGATAAAACACCCAATGACACAGGATTGCTATGGTACATTTTCGTATTATCCTGTCATAATCAGTAAATGTGATCCCTAAATTACTGACAGTCTAATATTATGTGCGATACACGCGATTTAACTTGTGTGTTCCACTGAATTTTATTTGTGAATTACGTATTATCAAGCATTGATTGTCTGCTCGGATTTGTTTTTGTGTATTTCGAATCATGACGCTGTTACAGTTCAACATTATATTCGAGTTTGCTAACTGCACCTTTCGGTCACGAAAATCAAGATTAATGGCCGAGGGGACCCGATTCGCTGACCACACGTCACCCCAATATGTGGAGGCCAAATGGCTGGGCAGCGGTCGCTTGGTAGGCCTAGGCCCAGGCCCGACGAGAGGGGGGGTCAGGCGGGGCTGCATCCCCGGGGCCCGGCTCTGGGAGGGGGGCCCGGCCAGGCAAAGTATTCCTTTCATGACTAAAATATATCACAGACAATTATTTGATGAAACAATCAACGTCTGTGCAAAATGGTGCGAGAACAATAACATAGGCTAGGTCAAGTATTTTAGTCAGAGCACCCTGGAAACGGCTGAACCAGAGCACCCGAACGTAGTCATACAATACCGTAGTTCTCAGAATATGTACCTCTGGTAAGAGGCGTATACCTCGGTTCTAAATTTAACTTACTTGACAGCCTTCTTTGGTTTGTATACCAAACTTGAAACAGATTTCCTCACCATTTATTACCTGTCGCAATTCTGAAGATTAGTCTCCTCTGATTCTGTGTTTGGAGCGTCAAGTTGCTTTGTTTCTAGTGATCTTTGGGTGCCGTGCGCTCACTCCATTTACATTGTCTAGGTAAGAAAATAGTTTATTTAATCTTCGTCCACACCGGAATTCATTTTCGCTCTGTATAAATGCCGGATAAATATGATGCGTGATGTAAGGGTATTTCCATTGCCGAACGTACATATAGTTGTGGACTAAGGAAAATGTTCATCTATAAAGAACTAAGAAAACATTATTATTATTGTTAGGAGGCTTGTATTTATTACGACTGTAGCCTATAGGCAGTGAAACGATTTGAAAAAGTTTCGAACCGAAGATCCCCGGTTCGAATTCACCTCGCACCGAGACATTTTAACTGTCTGATTATCACTTTATGGCTTACGTCTTGTATCCAACATTACCTAATAACTGAGAAATCTCATTTGCTGCTATTATTATGATTATTAGTAGTAGAATTATGATTAATATTATAATTAGATGTATTAATATTATTATTATCGCCATATACTATATGCCAAACAATATTAGTGGAAACAAGCAGAGCTTTCGTAAGCCAACTGGCAGCATTAGTAGCATCGAAAAAATATGGCATATTCTAATATGGACGCAGCAATCAGTTGTTAATGACTCCGGCTTGCAAGAGAGTAATTGACCAGGTCGAAAGAACAGCCATTGCCTTAACATGAGAACGAGGATATTCTCAAATTCAAAATCATTACGATTTTCAGTGTGTGAATTGCTACTAAAGATCATCGTTGGTTTGATGATGGTTGTTGATGATGTTGATGTTTTAAGGGGGTGGAACAACAAGGTCATCTGCCCATGATCGTTAGCTTACGTGTTCCTTTCGGTTATAAATACTGAATGCGAACTACAAGGGAAAGAAGACAATAATTGAAAGAAGTAAACCATGATAGGTTTGAAGTCTTTGATATGGAAATGCAGGTATAATAAATTACGCTGACGGATCTGAACAACAGTTGTCTAATATTCGGAAGGAGAAAAACATAAAGAAATGTTTGGATATTAAATTAACTCTGGCTCTTGTTTTTATCTTGGACTAGCTCTTCGTACACATAGTTATCGGGTTTGCGATTTAAGGGAAACAAATAGACTGGTGACAGGAGTTAGTGAAGTTATGGCTAAACTATCGAACCCTGTTTGGGCAACACCCATGTAATTTTGCAATTTGTACCCAGTCCATTGTTCTACTAAGAATTAGGTAGTTTTAAGGGAGGACACTTGGGGTAACAAAAATGAACATTAAACTGCTCATAAGAAAAATAAGCTATCAACCAAGACGCAAATTCCTAAGACGGATGTTTTTTAGAAATATTTGGTGGCTTCTGGCCTTCGTTTTTTAGCCATACGGCCAGCTTCAATGTAATTTATTTTTACTTGTATTATGGGTCTTGTATAACGTAATAATGTTATTGGTTTTGCGTTCCTTTAAACTACTGAGGCTTTTACAGACGCCAGGGGATCTTAAACGTGCCAGTAAATCTACTCACACGGCTCCCTCACATTTGCGCACCCTCAAATTTCAACTGACAGGGCCAGGATTAGATCATTTAACCGTCTAGAACGTTTCCGCTGCTGCACGCAGCCAGTCTTGGTATGATGAGGAAATATGATTGTAATGTATATCTTATATCATAGAAATTGAATGGGCTTACGATTAATGAGAAGATAAACACATCCATGCCCGTGGTCGGATTCAAACCAGCAGTTGAGCTCGAGTTTCAAGACCTTTTATTATGACCCATGCCAGCATAATATTTCGTCACTCCACTATCGGTGTGAAGTGATTGACAACTTGCTTAGAGGGTACTGTACACTATGTTGCGACTTCCATGACAGGTCATGTCACCGTGTGATATTCTCAGATCAGCAAGTTCTCACACCTGGTATTGTGATGTCAAGAGAAGGATACAGATTGCGCATTTGGCTTGATGCAGGGAATTGAGGCTTCCTATTAACTCCCCTCATCCCTCTGTATAAAAATTCAATTTATAGCCTAGTTTTATTGCTGCATTCTACTTAGCCTACATATGAATGTTCATGCCATTCGCTCTAGTAGCACTGACCCCAAACCAACATTCAAACTGGAGATGTATTTGGTCATTAAACACCTCATCCGGGATAAATAAAAAGTTTCAGTAAATATTCCAAATGTTCAGAGATGATAACACATACTGACAAGCAATAGTAAATAAAAAATGATGGGCATGAAATTTGAGAGTAATAATAATAATATCGTATGGCCTCGGGTGCCTGGTGCAAGCTTTGTTAATTGACACCCAGAGGGTAGCTTGCATGTCGAATTTCGTCGTTCCTTTGATCGCTATGAAAGTCAAGGAGGTTAGATATCTAAACTCCTTGACACGACAGCGCTTTCAAGTAGAGAATGGAGGAACTTTGTGTTGGCGGAAAATCCCGAGATTAATTTTGCCATTGAACACGGCCTACTGAATTCAAATGGGTTCTTTAACATGCCAACAACGTATGACATGAGTGTCGTGATTTTTGTCGCCTTCAAAAATCACTTACCATGGCCAGGAGCGAACCTGCAATCTTGGGGTTGGTAGTCCGACACTATAACCACTCACCCACCGTGGCAAGCTAATTTGAGAGTGCCTATTATTATTATTATTATTATTATTGATAATAGCATTATTATTATTATTGCCGGCCCCATGGTGTTGGGCAGCGCGCCTGACTCACCCTCGCCCCGGGTTCCATTTCCGGCTCCGGCAGGGATTTAAGAAACTGACTTGAGGGCTGGAACGAGGCGCACTCAGCCTGCCTGACAGTGAGGTAGTACCTCGGTCATTGAGATCAAGATTGTCGGCCAGAGAACTACGGTACTGGACATTACTGTTTCCATGTTATTTTTGTTACATGTGTACAATACCCAAGGGGTATGCACCCCTTAGAGATCATCCCCCCCATCATCTGTCTAAATCTCATAAAAGGCAACCCTTTAAAAGCCTACCCAATATCCATCAATACTATAAGGGCAGCTGGCTACTCCATAAAGCAGCTCAACCCTTGCGTAATTATGACACACAGCGACATACTACAAACTGGTTCAACTATGCCACAACGCGCTGACAGAACAGAGGCTAAAGGTATAAAAGGTGCCTTAAGTGGGTCACGAGAATCTCTCCATCACCAGTGCTTCGACGAGACAGCCGGAGGCTAACGACAGTGTCAACCGAGGTGAGTCAGTCAGTCAGTGTTCAGAATCCTACTTTTGTAACCTAACACCCACAGTTTGTACTCACATTATAACATCACAAGATCCCTTAAAAGGGACTAACAGTTACTCATTGCTGACCAATAAACACTTGGTCAGTCTCTTACACTTGCATTACTGATCTACACTCTTCTTCACGTCCCCACGTCCTTCCTTACTCCCGTCACAGTCGGACGTGACACACCGTAGTAATAACGCCAACTCAGACGTCCTTGTATTCCTCACAGCGGCTAGCGTGCTCAATTGAAGCGCGTGCCGAACCGCTGACACTAGCAAGGTGATTATATAATAAGTAGCCGGCTGGGCGACTAGTACACCGACCCGCGTGCTAAGGCTACATCCCTTAAACCACATTTACAGTCTTTATAGGAACGCCCCCTAGTTCCTAGCACACCACAACACACTACACTGGTCAGCTTGCCCTGTCAAGGGGAGCTACCCTTATTTAGGCACAAACTCATAAATTAGTACAGCAACTCTCCCTTTTAGATCCACCCCCAAATAAGGGATCTAAAACACTGGTGGAGGCGGGGTCCTACGCATAGAGAAAAGGGACTCAACCAACGAGCCCTCGTAGGTAAAACGACCCCTTCCGTACCGCAAAAAGCCAAGCAAATTAGTGAGAAAATTTTTTCCCCCAAATAAAAAGCACCATTTTTTTTTTGAGTGCTCCAAACTAGCTACACAGGGGAAATTCTTAACAAACCAACCCCCCAGCCCCATACAGAATCAGAGAAATATAAGAATACACTGTCAAAACACGCACAGATTTTTTTTTTTATTATTTTTTCACATACACTCCATTCAACATGGCCCCCCTATACCGCCTAGCTGTGCTAAGGAGCATTGGGGAGTACCAGGAATTAATTGCCTGGCATAGAGTTTTTGAAACTAGGCAGGACTACCTCAGAAGGTTTCAGCAGCTCCTGCACGCCCAGTACATGCGGATCATAAGAGCCCTTGTCCGGCCACTCCGCAGTGCTAAGAATCGCAAGATTCGAGCGAAAATCCCCACCCTCCGCACACAAATCATAAAAGCACACTGGCAACTACACTGTCGACACGAGTTTATGTTCCAACAATGGGAAACACTCATCACGGAACACAGACGGATAGGGACTCAGGACACCAAAGTCGCTGAACTGGCCATATGCCTCAATAGGCAGTACACCCAAATTTGGGACGAATACCGTGAACTCCAAACCAACAAGGCCATTTTTGAGTTCATGGTAGGGCCACCAGCCCAGCCGAGAGAGGACATAAGCGTAGATACGCTAACTCGACAATTTGCGAGGATGTCCCTCTCGCCACGTACTGCCACAGAATGGAAGGAGTTCGCCGTGGCCACAGTCAAGAAGACGGCCAGGTTAGGCTCCAACTTACTACAAAATAAACCTAACACAAACACACGTCCTTCAGCTCCGGATCGGAAGGCAATTTTGCCAAGCCGAGGGGAAGAGCCTAGAACAATCCCCTCGGACCGGATGAACGAGAGGGAGTTGAAGCCAGGACCTTCAATCACACATAATACGACAGAGGGACAACAGGAGGTAACCTCGTCATGGGCTGACGACGTAGAGCCTGACCTACCACATATAAAGCCTACATACACTCACACAGATAGGCTAACACAGTGGCAGGAGGCTGCCGTGGCCACGGGCCAGAAAGCGGACAGGCTACACGACACCACATTGGCAGGACAAAAACAGGCACTTAAGTGGCCCTCACCGCCAGTTCAAAGGGCAAATTTGCCAGAACGGAGGCGAACACCGGCATTAGTCCCTCAGGATGCACGGTACACGCACATACAGATTAAACAGGCATTACCATACAATACACGGGGATTAGGAAAGGTATTATTACCCACCCCACAAAACCTCGCAGTCAAACATACATACACTCCCGCAAAATCTGCTAAGATAGCGCCAAGCGCAATAACGCCCTTAAATACAGGTACACTTAGACCTAGAAACACGCGCTACGGTGGAAGTAGGGCAAGGCTTACTTTGCTAGAAATTCCGCCGGAAAACAGCAAAGAAACACCTCAATGGATTTCAGAGGCCTATAATATCGTAACAGGGCAAAACCCTTCACCTTTCTGAGCACTGAAGCTCGAAAGACGATAACGACTTCCACCAAGGCCAAAGAAATAAAATAACATCACTTCCCCCATCATAAATGGCCACACAAGTTCTTTCACGCGGGAGATATCAGAAAATAGACCGACAATTACATAGTAAACATAAACTGCGCATTTTTTTTTTCTTTCTCGTATTTTATGTATATACAGGGCAACATGGCCAAATTAGAAGTGAGTAATTTTAAATCCTTCTGTGTTTTTTTTTGGGAACCATGGCATCTTTCTATTAGGCCATCACTAAGCCAAGGGGAAGCCAAGCAGGCTTCAGGCCGGAAAGAGATATTTTGAACACAACTTAGGCATAAAATCACAGCATAAAGCTTAAGTGAGTCTTTCTAAGTAGAAATGACTAAACGTTCTATGTTAGGGTTCCACAGTTTGATAGATTCTCCTGTTGCGGGCGAAAACCGTAAGCATGGCAAAAATTAAGAATCTCAAACTAGTTTCAAAAAAAAAAAAAAATTTTGGGAGGTGTGCTTTAACCAACTAAAAAGCCCAATTGCACACCGGGATGAGACACTGTCATTTTGGTGAGTTACAATTACTTTGATAGGCAGGTTTGACTCCCACAGTGCACTGGCTTTGCTCGTGACGTGGATACAAGGGTATCAGTTACGTCTGGCAATGGCCTTCCTAAGGTGTACTAGACAGTGTCGGTAGATTCCCCTGAGACGTAACCAGATTACGGTAGTACTCACGTTACCAAATTGGTAAATACTACACTCAGGTCCCAATCACCATTTTTTTTCAAAAACATAGCGCTCACGACATAATTTTTAGAGACTAACGCCACTTACTATTATTTTCTTTCAATGTGCTCTCTTAATTCAGAGCGGGGCATAAATAATTTTTTTTTCTCTCACACATTTAGCCCAAGAAAGAAAAATGGCCAAATAAACTATATATATATTTTATACATAGGTATACATAACACAACACTCGGGGACACAAGTGTAGGCAATGGAAGGTTCTTTTGCAGACGGCCAATGCATATGAGATTTCCGAAGTGAAATGCCATGGCCTGTGGTTTGGATTCCAAGTAGAACGGAAATCCCGTGGCACACGATCTCCAGAAATGGTCACGTTAAACCACAAAATTCCCCTCTTGCCTTTTTATAATGCGAAGAGCACTAACAGAAAAGCAGGCTGATTAAGAACACATGTTCGGATACACAGCGTTATCGAAACAAGTAAACAAGCGACCGCGCAAGACATTGCAACCCGACACCCTCATACTCAGCATTAAAGCAGACGTCAGTGATAAACTGCGAGCCTTACAGACGACAGTTCCCAAAGCACACTGCACGGAATCATTCATAGCCAACCTAAGAACCCTATATCTTCAAAATTTACACTACGAGGAGAGGGCAAAAATAAGCAAACTCCTCGCAGGAAGGTATACTAGGGGTTGCGCATAGAAAAACACACAGCCCATTTGCCATAGTGTAGGCGGCACAGAAATGGCCACCAAATCTTTACAGACAACCGGCTTCGAACCCATGTCCACACACAAAAACCTCGTACCGAAAACTAACTAAACAACGGTATTTTCGGTACGAGAAACACAAACAAAATACAGGCAGAATGCCCGCAGAACATGAACAACGCAGACATATAACACAGAGAATTACATAGAACACGGGTTCGAACCCCAGAGAAAATTGCACGCCAGGAAAAAACAAGCAGACGGCCTTCCAATCACACCAAAATTGGCCCATATAACGGCTTAGACAGATAATACTACATTCCTGCGGCCAAATGACAGGCATAAAATTCCAGAAATACACTTGACAGGGAAAATGGACTTTCCAGACAGAGACATATAAATTTCGTAAGACAACGGTCTTACGGAATAATGGCCACACAACGGCAATAGTAGCAGGGCGGATTACCACATCGGGCCGCCAGGAATTTAACACAATGACCACACTGGCATACGTGCAGAAAAACACGCAACAGTGGTTAACCTACATAAAATCCCGGCCTGAAGTTACACACACAAACTGATGACTTGCAGACTTAGCCACTTTGCAACACTGTCGATGACAAAACGCGATTGTGTAGTGGCAGTGACCATGAATAAACAAATGCAGAACAATCATAACACTATACATTTTTCAACACTGCGAAAGCATTTATCAACAAGCAGACGTCACAGACCAAAACTTGTCGCAGGCCCAGAGTAGCACGTTCGTAAAGACGTTGGCAGGCCACGGGCGCTTCCTACCCATACACAATATACACAGTAGGACTTAGCCCTACAGCAGACCAGGCGTCCGCGTGGTGTAGCGGAGCGTAGTCACACACACACACACAAACGCGCTCACCAATCAGGGGCGAACATAGGGACTTTGAGGAAACGGGACCTCCCCTTAACAACTTCTTTTTGCGACCCTAGTCCCGAAACAAATCATTCCAGGCGACTAGGACTTAGCCCTATAACGGACCAGAGTAGGTCGTGAAGCTTCGCTATCCCAAAGCGCGGATAGAAAACCAACATGGACCAAGGGAGGATGACAAGAGAACATGCTAACAGCGTCCCACTCTACTCCCTTCCCATAACCTTTTCACGTCCAGACATAAACAACGCAAACACATCTACACGACCATAAACAGCTACACTACACTACAAAGTATACATAAGGGTTGGTAAACTTCATGTGTTTACAGAAAGGGCATGCTACGCCCTGAGCCCCACCGCTATCACCTGAATGAGAGGGGTGCATCGGCCAACAACAACTAAGCGTAATGCACATCTCCATATGAGAGATGAGGCCATAAGTAATAAATACTAACCATTTTTTTTTAAATTTAAATCATCCCGCATGAGAGGGAAATATATTAGTATTATGCCTCAACCTACACCTATCCATACATGGGTGCAAGCGCCTCATATCCAGACGCATGCATGTATATCCCATCCATTCACCAGGGGATATTGATATCAGACCGGCATGGATTTTTATTTTATTTTTTGCAACCCCGGGAATTACCTGCCCCGTTCCACTCACTGTAGGAGCATCCCAGCACAAAAACCGGTTCCAGGCCGCCACTAACGCGGAATTCGGAAGTGCGCAACCTCCTCCTACCCTGCTTTAACCCACTCTACAGATAACTACCCCCAGATCACAATAACAGGGTACCTGACGCCACAGACCCTACTAACACCTCCATCAAGGTTAAAAAAGAGCATTATCGCTGGAGAAGCTGATATAGCACAGGTAGCCTAAAGTAGTCTACGTATGTAGAGGTTTTACCAGCCCACCACACTGGAAGTATTTTACATTTGACACTTTTTACACAGGTTACACCTATATTTAAAAAAAAAAAAAAAGGGAATCTGAAACACCCTGGCTGATGATACCGGCGTTAGCCAAAGGTCAAAAGCACAACACTAGGGGCAGAACTGGGGTAGGTAATGACAACCCTTACCCCAGTTGGCTCGACAAATCAAATTACTGACGACTAGACCAAATAGACGAACCACGTAAGGTCAAAGCATTCGCGGCCTGGTCGGGCAAGCTCTGGAATCCTAGGTGCGCATAAACCGCCCCTGGGAGGAAGGGATGCTAAACCCACTTTGAGCCACGGTCGTCGAAGCCAAGACCTGCAGGGAGACTTTCTGAGAATGGCGGGAGAAATAGCTCACTCCGCGTCGGCCTCGGGAGCTATCCCTAGAGACGACCATATTATGACTAGACTGTTAGTTAAATTTACGTAAGTAGGACTTCCATGGCGGGGAGTCAGACTCCTATTCGTCAGGAGTGAAGCAGGATCCAAGGGTTCAGCAGGACCAATCCTAGATCCGACAAGTCCTTACCCCGCGAGGTGAAGGTGAAGACCACGACGGTAATCAATAATGCAGAATGAAATATGAATATATATATATGGAATGTACGCGCTCATTCGGTCCTGCGCCCACGTAAATGGACGACAACGGGTCGCCAGAGTTCTTAAATGAGTAGCATAGCGGGCACTCAAAAGGGTTCAGTGGGCCAACCCAGCAATGCCGATTAAGGCGAAGAGGACTCCCCGGACGCTCACTTCCCGGAGGACATACGAATACAAATATTGCGGCCAAAACAGGCGAAGAGGACTCCCCGGACGCTTTCTTCCCGGAGGATATTATGCCATGGGACCACACTGTCCAATGCCCACATAAATGACGACGCATCGGGCAGTCAGAGTGCATTAAGAGATGGGGCATTGCGCGCCCCTCACAGGAGCCAAGTGGGCGGCTCACCTACGACTAATCGGAACGGCAAAACGAGCACGACAAGGAAGTTACAGCGGGCGGAACGGTTAGCTTAGTGGCACCGTAAGCCGCCCGCGGATAGATTAATCCTAGTAATAGACGTCGACACTAGACTTAAGGGGACGGAATCTAGCGACCCTAGAGACAACCGGTGTTTCTGGGGCTCGTGCGGGTGGTGATCTGGGGATTTAATTGCCCCAGGCGATCGTCCTAGGCCAAATTTAGTTATAGACGGTTGCATTTGACACGCAACCTAGGATTAAGCAAATTTAATGAACACTGTTGCAATTCAGCACAGCATCTTTCGGCCATAGATTAAGGCAACCCTCTCGGCTTAGATGTAGTTTTTTTTTATATATATACCATAAGTAGAATAAGTGGTATAAGAGAACGCCGTTCGGCGCCTGATGACCCACAAATCCGTCATCAGGGTAAGTCCGATAATTCATGATAAGTTATTATAATGTAGCATAGTCTTACATGTAAGACAATTTTTTTTAATACATATATTGAGGTAAAATTTCGGCGCCTGGCGGCCCAAATTCGTTGCCAGGGTAAGCCCAATACTACAACACATTAGGAAATGACGTCACGGCACCATATAGGGTAAGCCCGGCCATATATCGAGTAATAATAACCATGCCATTCTTTTCACAGGTAAAAAGGGGCTTCAGACTGTGGCAACGCTGCCACAGGAAGCGGCATATGGAATAGGGAATTTCAATGTTTTGTTAACCTCTCCATTTTTTTTTGCAGGCATTGTCACCTAGAATATGACACGTGTAATTATGATTTTGCTGCCAGATAGCAGCAACATGCTATTTAATGCCCCCTTATTGTAGTATTATACCTGTGCATACTAACCTCCATTTAACATTCATTCTCACTTACACACTCACTACATTTTTTTTTACAGCTACACGTCAATAATCTGCACAGCGGGAATGATGCCTGTGGGGCATCAAGCTTGCTGGCAGATCTACATAAAACAAAAACACTTGAAGCGTCAAAATGCGACGCAGCTTACGGCGATGAGGGCGCAACCGGCATGTGGCGGCGACCCTCATGGCCAAGTGTGCAAGCATTCACCCACAGAGGATGCTTCACAGACTAGGTATTAAGAATACACTGCAAGCGGTACGACCACTCAAACCGTGCCAAGAGGTGGCCGTATAGGATCAGCCGTGATACGGCAAGCGTACGTACAAACAGGTAGCGTGCACGCGAGGATCCAAACAAAAACTAGAATTATAAGGGTTTAGCGCGCTTAAGTAGACATAAGGTCATTGTAGTTCATAATTTTAAAGAGTAAACTACATACATATTCATGCGCCCACGGGCAATTATTCCAATTGAAATTCCTAAATGTCAGCATCGCAACATGATACATTAAACTCTATATATATTTTTGTCTGTTTATCAAGTTCACGTGTACACGATGTCTATATTTTTGTTTTGTTTTGTTTCGTTTGCTAAGGTAACACGTAACCAATGTCTGTGAATTGTTTTTTTTCATTTTTCTCTCTTCTAACTTCCCCATTTGTCAGGGTGTTCCGTTTTTCCCACACAAATAAATACTTTTGAATATTTCCTTTAAATTATACCCTGGAACACCCATTTTCTTTCTATTCTCTCCTATCTTCTTTATTGCAGGGAGCACTTTTTCCCCAAGATAGGGCGGACGACGCAATCATCCGTTCGGCCCTGGGTTTTTCCTCCCTGCACAACTATGTAACCATGTATAACCATGTTTTTTTTCTTTTTTATGCCGACAACGGCAATGGCGATTGTGCCTCAATAGCAATTATTTTCTTTATTCAACAATGTTAATGCACATTTCACCATGCAATGTAAAATTTATATACATATATATCTATGTACACCCCATAACCCTCCCCTCTGAACACGGGCTGACCGCACACCTACACTTCTGCACGACGACACCCGTTCCATACGACGACGCTTACGACGCCACCACCAGAAGAGACGAGGGGGATTCAAAAACTACTACGACAACATCCCAACCCCAAGTGCCCTTCCCGGTCGCGAGGACGCGACCAAATGGAGGAAGAGGCTTGTACAATACCCAAGGGGTATGCACCCCTTAGAGATCATCCCCCCCATCATCTGTCTAAATCTCATAAAAGGCAACCCTTTAAAAGCCTACCCAATATCCATCAATACTATAAGGGCAGCTGGCTACTCCATAAAGCAGCTCAACCCTTGCGTAATTATGACACACAGCGACATACTACAAACTGGTTCAACTATGCCACAACGCGCTGACAGAACAGAGGCTAAAGGTATAAAAGGTGCCTTAAGTGGGTCACGAGAATCTCTCCATCACCAGTGCTTCGACGAGACAGCCGGAGGCTAACGACAGTGTCAACCGAGGTGAGTCAGTCAGTCAGTGTTCAGAATCCTACTTTTGTAACCTAACACCCACAGTTTGTACTCACATTATAACATCACAAGATCCCTTAAAAGGGACTAACAGTTACTCATTGCTGACCAATAAACACTTGGTCAGTCTCTTACACTTGCATTACTGATCTACACTCTTCTTCACGTCCCCACGTCCTTCCTTACTCCCGTCACAGTCGGACGTGACACACCGTAGTAATAACGCCAACTCAGACGTCCTTGTATTCCTCACAGCGGCTAGCGTGCTCAATTGAAGCGCGTGCCGAACCGCTGACACTAGCAAGGTGATTATATAATAAGTAGCCGGCTGGGCGACTAGTACACCGACCCGCGTGCTAAGGCTACATCCCTTAAACCACATTTACAGTCTTTATAGGAACGCCCCCTAGTTCCTAGCACACCACAACACACTACACTGGTCAGCTTGCCCTGTCAAGGGGAGCTACCCTTATTTAGGCACAAACTCATAAATTAGTACAGCAACTCTCCCTTTTAGATCCACCCCCAAATAAGGGATCTAAAACACATGTTTCTGTTTTCTATGCATCTATCAAAGAAAGGATAGAAAGTTGACACTGAATATTAATGCAAATATTGGCGGATTAAATTAAAATTGTAGCCAAGTTTTAAGCATTCGCTATTTCAATATAAATATAAACTACAGAACTGGAGAACTACTTAATTAAACCGTAATCTTACCACCCATAAACATTTCATATTATGCATGTTGCATAGGGACACGACAGCACAGCTGCTCAGCTGCTTGCTTCTCACCCTGGTGGACCAAGTTTGATTCCTGGTTAATACACATTTCAAATTGTAGTTCAAATTCAAAACGTCAATAGTTGCCACTGTTTATTTAATCTCATTTCTCTAGGAATTTAGGGAGCATATTGGCTGCCGTCCTATCAGCGCCACCTCTGGATCTGCCCCCTGTTAATGTCAAATCAACAGCTACTTCCATGGTCGTCGCACTCACAAATACGGTATCCTAAAACATGCGTGAATGTGTAATACGGTATTATTATTCCGGTGGTTAACATAGGCCTACTAGGCTTAGGCCGAAGATTCCTGGGTTCGATTCCCGGCAAGGCTCGGAAGATTTTAATCTCCAGTGGAATTTTCTGACGTCTTAAACATTAAATTCATTCCCGGCGCGCAGATCGAGCATAATAAAATAAATAAATAAATACATAAATAAAATTAGCCTATAGACATCCCGTAAGGTAAAGAGCCTCCTGTTTGCTCAGGGACGAGCTCGTGATTTTTTAAGTGTTATTCTAAGGATTTTGTTATTTTATGCAAAATAGGCGTCTGGTAATATTAAATTACTTTATGCAATTTTATAACAATACCAATAATGATATTAACAATAATCATTATTATCTGCATTATTTTACTATTGTTATTACAGTATAACCCAGGATAATAGAAAAAGGCTTATCAACGAGGGACAGAGAGAGAGGAAGGGATAGGGGGTGGGCGAGCGGGGGGCCCGGGCTGACTCCATCCCCAGGGCCCGTGCAGGCTCTCCACGGCCCTGCCTAGGCCCTTCATGGTCTGAAGTGCAAGGGGTTTAACTGCACCTTAGGCTCCTGAAACTTTACAGAAGGGGTAGAAGTGTCATTTGCAAACATGTCTTGGGAAAGAGTACCGGTACGGTACACAATGATGAAAGTTTTCGGTCAATTTACGCTCTTGGGCTCCAGACGTCGCTGCTCCTCCCCACGAGGTTACAAGAGAAATTGGAAGGAGAAGGCTAACAATTAAGTAGTTTCAATGTTCCTGTAAGGCAAGGCAGGTGCATCAGAATATTGTAAACATGTTTTATCACTGCTTCTTTTCTGTCACAGTAATTAGGGTCTATTAGTCCATTATTATAATTACCTTTAGACTGTCTCCCAACGGCCACACCAACACTGTATTCCAACTCATTCCTGTTCTCCGTATTTCTTCGTTAATGCCACCTTTCGACCATTGCTATTTGCATCTTTTGGAATATAATGAGAATATTTATCTGTAGCCTTCTTACGCATCTGCTTGCTGCCGTAAACTGAGAAATAGACTTTGTTTTTACTAATTTTGTATTCTAATAATGAGCAAAACTCAATAATCTTATATATATATATATATATATATATATATATATATATATATATAAAGGAATGTCTGTTTGTTCGTCTTTTATGCGTTCATAAACCATTCATCCGATTGCGATCAAATTTTGGTGAGTTGTTGTACACACTTCCGGGAGGTTCATAGGCATAGTTAATCCATTTTAAAAAGGATAGCGCGCGAGTAGTTTAAACAAATGCGTAGTGGCGATGCGTTCACATACAATTCATCCGATTGCGATCAAATTTTGGTGAGTTGTTGTGCACAGTCCCGGAAAAGTTATAGGCGTGGTAAATCTAATTTACAATAGATGGCACACGAGTAGCTTCAACAAAATGGCGTGCGTTTGTATCAAGAAAGTCCCACATGCGTTCATATACCATTCATCCCATTGCGATGAAAATTGGGTGAGATGTTCTGTACACTTCAGGTAAGGTTTCTGGCTTAGTAAATCCACTTAACAATTGGTAGCGCACGATTAGATTCAACAAATGAGCGACGACGGGCGAAGCGTTTCAACAATGTCCTGTATGCGTTCACATACTGTACCCGTAAATCCGGAAAATAGCCTGTTGGAATATCCATAGCCCCAGCTGGATTGCCTATTTCTAACAGCACCGACAAATTACTTCATTAGAAATCGCTCCAACATGGTCTTTAGGGATTTACATACAGCAGTTACAAGAATATTGTGGATAAACAACAAACTACACGGGGCACACTTACCTTTACTTACGTGTCTCGGGGAATGGGAACTCAGCTTCACCTACAATGCATCCACAATACTCTAACCCTTAAATTTATAATGAATCACACGTCAACGACGAAAGACAACGAACTGTGTACATTTATTTAACAAGTGTAAACTAATCTAATATAAACAAAAATAGCAATAAACTATTCTAAATTAAAAAATAATCATTCAATCATACGCACTTCTCTTCCACTACACATCTTACTGCAATTACTGTGTATAAATTACAAGCATACATATTTTGAAATAACTAGGCCTACTGTACGTGAAGAAAACGTTTAACAGAGGCTCCTTCATTCATAACAATCCTTACAACTGGTTACCTCTTCCACCACGCGTCTAGAAATGCACCTGCATTGGCCTGATTCATTCATCAACGCTAGTAAAGTGCTGCGCTATGAAACTGTTCCATTTACAAGGCAGTGGCTGACCATCTGGTTTCACAATAACATGATCTCGACTGCTAACGGTTCATCTTTCTGTCCACATTTGCTTGTATCATTGCTGTCTGGCTCGCGTCTAAAAGCCTCGAATAAAAGTTACATTCTGCCATTATAAAAATGTTCATAACTTAAACAAGTCTCTACCAATCATACTCAAATTTTAATACACACTTTCATTCATACTCCGTAATCGTTCTAGACCAACTAGGTTGAACAGTCACTCTTAACAGGTGGCAATCATCCATACAAAAGCATTCGCTCACAAAAACACTCTATTCCAAGAACATTCTGTTAATTTAATCCTAGTAAAAATTATTTAAATAATTAAATCATTACGGAACATATTTACAAGTAATTTGTTCATAATAATAGACAATATTTAACGTTGTTAACACATTACCTTCTAGATTCTTGATTCTCTGTTACTATACAACTTGCAATTAGTTATTTACAATGTTTCTCCACATAAACATTTGCTAACACTCTTTAGCTTTCATATACTGCTCACACATCGTCTTATATAGGTTTCTTTACATTGTCGATCTAATACAGTCGACTGACAAAGGTTAACTGTACGTATTTACACAACTCCGGGTTTAATAAAGTTTAATAATAGTATCAATGACATGAGTAGACAATCGTTCTCCAATTGCTTTCCGCTTAAACCCTTCTGTCAACACAGCTAAAACGTTACTCCACATGAACTGGACTTCTTGTATACAACGACTCTTATCATGATCCATGCCTTTTCTTACCAAAGAAATTTCATTGAATTCCCTTAAAATGCGGAACCTCCTTCGCACGAGCTCTCCATAGCTCTACAAATCCTCATGTGGCATAACAATTATCATCCACTATGTGAAACAATAACCAAAAACGGATTAATTGTTATTAACATTTCTTCTGTAGGAACTTCTCTCAAATAACGGCATGACCCTCAGTGTCGTTACACATGTCTGCTGATCTACAATTATACATCCTTAAGTTCTTCAAACGAAACTTCCAATAATAATGAATGATATTAGACTGTCGTGATTGGCCTCCTAAAGTTTACTACACAAAAAGATAAGTAACTGTTAACTCGTCTGTCACAAATACATGTAATAAAATAACACTTCTGTCTCACCTCACTTATCAAGCTTTAAATTGCATATCGTTGCAATATCAGGTCTACATTATGACGTGATATTACACAAATGGTGTAAAATAACACACATATTATTTATAGTGTCAAATAGAATTCAATCTTGACCGGGATATACTAGCTTTGAATTCCTAGCCATAGATTTGAATAATCTTCTATCAATAGACTGTGGTGTGTGAGTGTGTCTGGTAGCAGTTGCATTGTTTATTAGTTATAGTTCATTGTTTCAGTAGACTGTGATGTGTGAGGGTGCATGTGAGTGTGTCTGTTGACAGACTGTTTTAGTGGTAGTATTTGTTGTTGGTGGAACTTAAGTTTTTTGTTAGTAGAGTTTTGATATTTAATTGTTAGTACGGTAGAAGGTTAGTATTTTTGTTAGTAGAATTGCTCTTTACTTATTCTGAAAGGGAGTAGCAGCCTTTCAGAATAAATCAATTCTTTACTAGTCTTATAGACGGTTAAGATATTGATAATATAAGCCAATAATGGCTACACTGCGTCCTGCTGCACGGCTGAAAGCAACGGGAAACTACAGCCGTATGCTATTCCCGAGGATATGCACCTCTCTATGCATAATTACATGTGATGATGGCCTCCTCCCTTGTAAAATTTCAATCCGGAGGTAAACTAGTCCCCCGTTCGGATCTCCGGGTGGGGACTACTCGAGAGGGGGTTAACATCACAGAAGTGACAAAGAGGAAATCTGACATTCTGCGGATCGGAGCGTGGAATGTTAGAAGTCTGCTAGGAAGTGGAAGGTTAGAAAACTTAGAAAGGGAAATGGATAGGTTGAGGTTGGATTTGGTTGGGATTAGTGAAATGCGCTGGCAGGAAGAACAGGACTTTTGGTCAGGAGACTATAGGGTCATTAGCACTAAATCAAACAATGGCCAAGCTGGGGTTGGCCTCATATTGAGTAGGAAACTTGGACAGCGGGTGGAATATTATGAGCAATATAGTGAACGGATTATTGTAGCAAAAATCAATACAAAACCTACCTGCACTACAGTGGTACAAGTCTATATGCCTACCAGTCAAGCTGATGATGAGGATGTTGAAAAGGTCTACGAAGAAATAGACGAAATTCTGAGGTATATCAAGGGTGATGAAAATGTTATAGTAATGGGAGATTGGAATGCTGTGGTAGGAAAAGGGAGAGAAGGGAAGATAGTAGGAGATTTCGGATTAGGTGAAAGGAATGATCGAGGAAGCAGGCTGGTAGAATTCTGCACCGAGCATGAATTGGTCATAGCTAACACCTTATTCAATAACCACAATAGAAGAATATACACATGGATGAGACCAGGAGATACAGGGCGTTACCAAATCGACTTCATTATGGTCAAGCAGAGGTTTCGAAACCAGATTTTGGATTGTAAAACATATCCTGGTGCTGACATAAACTCTGATCACAATCTGGTTGTAATGAAATGCAGATTAAAGTTGAAGAAACTGAAGAAAAGTCAAAAGCCAAAAAGGTGGGCAATAGACAGACTGAAAGAGAAGGATGTAAACGAAAGATTCAAGAAGAGTATAAAGGAAGGACTAATGAAAAACCCTAAACAAACTTCAATTGCAGACGAATGGGCACTTTTGAAGAATGAAATAACAAAATCCGCAGAAGAAAACATTGGTAGGAAAGAAAGAATAGGTAGAAAACCGTGGATCACTCAGGATATACTAGAATTGATGGATGAAAGGCGGAAACACAAGAATCTAAGAGATGAAAAGGGGAAAGCAGAATACAGACGTCTGAGAAATGAGGTTAACAAGAAGTGCAAGGAAGCGAAAGAAGAATGGTTGAAAGAGAAATGTGCAGGTATAGAAAATTGTCTGAAATTAGGAAAAGTAGACACAGCTTATCGAAGGATTAAGAATACTTTTGGGGAAAAGAAGACTAAATGCTGTAATATTAAGGACACAAATGGAAAGCCTCTAACAGATAGGGAAGAAAAGGTTGACAGATGGAAAGCTTACATAGAGAGTTTGTATAAGGGAAAGGAGATTGAGAATCATGTAATGGAAAGGGAGGAGGAAATTGATGAGGATGCGAAAGGAGATTTAATATTGAGATCAGAATTTGATAGAGCTTTGGAAGACTTAAGCAGGAACAAAGCACCAGGCATAGATGATATACCGATTGAGTTGCTACGCTGCATAGGAGAAGAAGGTCTGATCAGGTTATTTCACTTGGTGTGTAGGATTTATGAGACAGGTGAGGTACCCCCTGATTTCAAGAAGAATGTAATCATCCCTATACCAAAGAAAGTGGGAGCTGACAGATGTGAAGATTACCGTACAATCAGCTTGATTACTCATGCTTCAAAGATCCTGTCTAGAATAATTTACAAGAGGATTGAAAGCCAGATAGAAACGGAGTTGGGTGAAGACCAGTTTGGTTTCAGGAGAAATGTAGGAACAAGGGAAGCTGTACTAAGTCTTAGGCTGATTTTAGAAGGTCGAATAAGGAAAGATAAGAGAACGTTCATGGCTTTTGTAGACTTAGAAAAGGCTTTTGATAACGTTGATTGGACTAAATTGTTTGACATTTTGAAATCAATTGGAATAAAGTACAGGGATAGGAGGGTGATATACAATCTGTACAGAAACCAGACAGCAGTCATTCGAGTTGAAGGACATGAGAGAGAAGCTGGTATTCAGAAAGGTGTAAGGCAAGGCTGCAACTTATCACCCATACTTTTCAATCTTTACATTGAACAAGCAATGAAGGAAATTAGAGAAAAATTTAAAGTGGGAGTGAAGATTCAAGGAGAAATAATTTCAACTCTGAGATTTGCTGATGACATCGTCATCTTGGCCGACAAGCCTGAGGATTTGAATGAGTTTTTGAATGGTATGGACTCCGTCTTACGGAAAGAATTCATGATGAAAATAAATAAATGTAAAACAAAAATACTGGAATGCAGCCGAAATATATCAGAAACCTCTATGGAGATCAAATTGGCAGGTGAAAAGCTGAAGGAAGTAGGAGACTTCTGTTACTTAGGAAGCAGAATAACCAGTGATGGACGAAGCAAAGTGGATATTAAAAGTAGGTTGGCTCAGGCAAAGAAAGCATTTCTACAAAAAAGGAATCTGCTGACATCGAATATAGATTTAGGTATTAGGAAGTCATTTTTGAAAGCCTTTGTCTGGAGCGTGGCGCTCTATGGAAGTGAAACTTGGACTATTGGTGCAGCAGAAAAGAGGAGAATTGAAGCATTTGAAATGTGGTGTTACAGGAGAATGATGAAGATCAGATGGGTAGATAGGGTTACAAACAAAGAGGTATTAAGACGAGTGGGAGAGGAGAGATGTTTCTGGCGACTGCTAATGAAGAGAAGAGATAGGTTGGTAGGACACATACTAAGACACCCAGGAATAGCAAGCTTAGTTATGGAAGGAAGGGTCGAGGACAAAAACTGTAGGGGTAGACCAAGGTTAGAATATGTTAAACAGATTGCCTTGGATGTAGGGTGTCGGAGCTATGTGGAGATGAAACGATTAGCTCAGGACAGGGAGGCATGGAGAGCTGCATCAAACCAGTCAAAAGACTGAAGACTCAAACAACAATAGATATTTCCTCTAACAATTAAATGAACAAAGCCTTCAGCTTTACAAATAATGAAAATGTTTGTCAATTTCGTAATGTCTTTCCACTCTACACAAAGAATGTCTATAGGGATTAAGACTTCGGTCTTATCAAATGACTAGTATCTCCTAGATCGCCGAAAGTTTATGTACAATAATGATATGACAATATCATTCGATGTTTCTTCTGCTCTTGAAGTTGAAAAATAGATGAAGGCAATCATCCCTAGTAATCTTGAAGCATAAAAATCTTAACACACATCTGAAGTGTAAAATACATGAGAACACTGAAATACATAAAATATGAAATATGGAGTAGGAACGTCGGCTCAGAATGTCACTAATCAAACTCTATACTATACGTAAATGACACTGATACCTTATTTGGACGATATGTTGAAGATCTGGGTAAGTATTTACACAATACTTTAGGTGTTTCCTCAGTTCAAGATACTGAGATGGACCTCCATTCGAACCTCGGACCTGCGACCTCAGAGATAGGAAAACGTTCCCTCTCCGGCAAATTCTTCTGTGTTTGCTGGGATACCCTAGCATCTTGACAATCATCTTCTGTAGAATCTTCATTCTCCGTCGCAAATATATCAGCCTCATCGTTGAATAATAATGTATAGAAATATTCATGTAGATGGTGAATGAATTATTTCTATTGCTAATTGATGTTACATTAGTGATCGTAGACTGACAAAAATGTACAAGGTGGAACGTACACTACGTCTGTATTCTGCAATACGTTGTCTATCGAAGCTCCATTGTTGTACCTTAACTCTGCATTTAATATGTCTCTGGCGCATGACTAATTAGTTCATCATTTCAACAATGTTAACAATGTCAAATGAAACTAATCGAAGAATAATAACAGTCATTATGATAATGTTTGTTTGCTGCGCCAATGTTAAAGTTCTCTACTCTACTGTTCACTTGAACTGCGTTCGCCAACTTCACGTTGCAGCTAAAATGATATTCAGCTTATATTTCCAACACTTTTGAAAAACTTTCTTAACAGGCTTATTTCGTCGAAATGGTGTGACTTAGAACGCTCGACTTTCAATAAAATACAGTATTCGATCTGTACTTTCTATATAATCACTTGGCTGAAGTCTAGTCTCAAATATATATGAGATATTCTACTTACAATTATTCCTCTCAACTTCGCTTATAATGCTAGTGCGGTAATCTCCAATGTTCTACCCTGCTAACCTAGCGTCTCCACGAGTCGACAATCGCCGCACTCGGACAAAGCTTTGGGATCTCCGTTAACCCAATAAAAACACTTCCTCACTCATCAAAGACTGCTGGAATAAGAACCTCGATCCTTGGATCTCCCTCTCCAAGTCGAAATTTTGGCGGCCATATCAATCTCCCACCATAATTTTAGCGCGTAGATTACTAATGCTTATTACTGCGTAGATTAACCGATCTGCGATTTTTAAAGTATCAGACATATTTTCTTTTAATGTTCTCTTCATTACCAATTAAGAAAATCTTCTTCTAAGGGCCTAAATGCATAATTTCACCAAATTATCTAGTTGAAGTTAATCCCATCTTCAATAAGACCTCTTCTCATTGGCTCTGGGCTGGGATCCAATAGCATAATTTATAACAATATTTATTATATTTTATGACTAACTAACTGTTGCTATGCCGATTTCAACCTTCTAGAAGCGTCTATTGTGCAATATATCATGTGATTGGGCTCTCCCACTGCCTCGAGCTTGTAACACGACTCTCTTGTGTCACACTTCCAGGATTTATATTTGCTGGTTAAATTTTATCATGGGGACGGAAAATACTCTCATTTTGTCCCAAAATAATTCAATTTTCGGGGGCAATACCGGTTGGTTGGTTGGTTGGTTCTTAAGTTTAGGGGCTGCGACAACGCGGTCATGTAGCCCCGTGTACTTTGGGTGTGTGTAGAATCTGTCTGATAACCGGTGTTAATTGTGATGACTGTATTAGTGTGTGTTATCTGTTTGTTAATTTAAGTACTGCAACTAAGAATTTTTCAAATAGTTCCTACTTTTGCCGCCAAGCGCCACCGTCAACGACTACTAGGCCAAGTTCAGAACTGAGCTACTAGACGCCACCGCAGTCGGCTCTTTGCAACGAACATAGAAACCTAAGAGCGTTGTTTACGTTCTTAACCTATCCAATTTAGCTTCACACAGGTGCAATTAGTGGAAGGATCTTTAACATGCCATAAATCTATGACATGGGACCGCCGGCTTTACTTCCCCTCCGAAGGAAGGCATACTGAGGGATTTTTAACGCTCTTAAAAAATCCGACGGCTTCGGCCGGGTTTGAACCCGCTATCTTGGGCATAGAAGCTCAGCATGCTACCGACTACGCCACCGAAGCCGCGGGGGGGGGGGGGGCAATACCATTCGTCCAATAGCGATGAAACTTGGGTGAGAGGTTGTGTACACTACAGGCAAGGTTTCTGGCTTAGTAAATCCATGTTATAATAGGTAGCGCACGAGTAGATTCAACAAATGAGCGACGATGCGCGAAGAGTTTCAACAAAGTCCCGTATGCGTTCATATACTATTCGTCCGATAGCAACTAAACTTGGATGAGTTGTTGTGTACACTTCAGGGAAGGTTTCTGGCTTAGAACACTCACTTAACAATAGGTAGCGCACGAGTAGATTCAACAAATGAGCGACGACGGGCGAAGCCTTTCAACAAAGTCCTGTATGTGTTCACATACCATTCGTCCGATAGCGATAAAACTTGGGTGAGAGGTTGTGTACACTTCAGGCATGATTTCTGGCTTAGCAAATCCACTTTACGATAGGTAGGGCACGAGTAGATTCAACAAATGAGCGACGATGCGCGAAGAGTTTCAACAAAGTCCCGTATGCGTTCATATACTATTCGTGTGATAGCGATGAAACTTGGGTGAGATGTTGTGTATACTTCAGGGAAGGTTTCTGGGTTAGTAAATGCATTTTACAATTGGCATCGCACAAGGAGATTAAACAAATGAGCGACGACGCGCGTATCGTTTAAAAAAATTCGTATGCGTTCATATACCATTCATGCGATTGCAATGAAATTTAGAGAAATAATGTTTCCACTGTCGCAAAGATTTCTGAATTAGTAAATCCATTTTACAATTGGTAGCGGACGAGTAGATTCAACTAATGCACGACAGCGCGTGAATCGTTTCAACCAAGTCCCGTATGCGTTCATATACCATTCATCTGATTGTGATAAAACGTTGGTGAGTTGAGTACAGTCCTGCGAAGGTGTATGAATAAGTAAATCCGTCTTTCAATGGGTGGTGCACAAGAAGATTCAACAAATGAGTGAAGGCGCGTGAATCGTTTAAACAAAATCCCGTATGCGTTCATATGCCATTCATCCGATTGCGATGAAACGTTCATGAGTTGTTGTGTACACGCCAGGGAACGTTTTCGACTTAGTAAATCCATTTTACAATAGGTAGCGAACGAGTATATTCAACAAGTGGGTGACTGCGCTAGAATCGTTTCAACAAAGTCCCGTATGCGTTCATATACCATTCATTTCATTGCAATGAAACTTTGGTGAGTTGTTGAGCACGCTACCATGATTTGTTTTGAGATAGTAAATCAATTTTACAATATTTTTGAGATGGTTAACGGAAAATAAATAAATATTGGGGATCCAAAAGCACTTCAACAAACAGAGTTACAACGCCAACACTTTCTTTGATTCGCATTGCAACGCATGCCGGGTACAGCTAGTTGTATATAAAAACACAAACAAATTAACACACTCTGCTTACCCAAACAAGAAACAATACAAACTGCCACTACGTGGTAGATTTATCCTACTTGGTGATATGCTTATTTTCACCTCCTGACAGCATATCAGATAGCTGTGGCTGGAGTTGCAAATAAGCCTTGGTATCCATCACCATCCATGATCACGTTGCCATGGAATAATAATATAATTTTCTCAAGGACCAACCAAATAAACGGAAAGCCCCTAAAATATAGTGACAAACAACGTTGGTAGCAAAAATTACCGTGTTCGGGGCCAAACACAAGAATAATTATTTAACTCTCGTGATTGGAGTTTCTTAGGCCTTTGCGCCACGGCCAACGAGAAAGACAGGCCATGGCGCGTAAACCTAATCATTTTGTGACGTAGGCAATGTAGTGCTTGATGGTGCTTGTACGTTTAAGTCGAGAGCAATTCATGAGCAGCAGAAATGTGATATTTTATATCAATCTTCTTGAAATTGACCCAGTTTAGATGTTCCGTGTGTTTTCAATCACGGTAAATTATATTTTGTAGGTTTAGAAATCTATAGATAGCTTATTTACATTTTGAAGTAACTCGTAAAAAAAATCCACGCGAACTAGGATTCGAGGGTTTCTTGTATCTTTAATAGCTGCAACGAGTACAGTAAGTTCAGTTGTAGAGCCTGTGACCTTCGTTGTGAGTTAAATTATGTGCACATGAGTATAATTAAACCAAAGAATCTTGCAGTGAAAGTATTACTTAGTTACTGTTGTTTGAAGGGGCGAAACATAAATTAATACGTTTATAGAAGAGATCTGAGGAATACACTCGCTACCGACTAGCGACTCATATCAGTACCTTCTACGAATACAAGTGGTAAATGAATACAAGCTTTTATACAGGTTCAATGATGCAGACAAGCATCACTACTACACCCGGCAGTAAAACGAAGACCATAGAATATTATGTTCGTGAATATCTTTCTATTACAAAAACGTTTGATACATTTATGTATATCGTTCAACTATAAGAGTTATATATGCATTGTCCGGCACTATTCATAGCTTTTCATAACCTTCCTGTACGCGTCAAGTAATTCCACATAATTAACAAGCAACTGCCAGGGAAAGATAACATATTCCTGAAAAGTATTACCTTGTGATCAACTAGAACGATTAAAGATAAGTGATATACTGGTTCTACTTAGAGCAATGAATAAATAAGTAAATTGTGGCTAAGCATTGGACTTCATAAGATTAATCAGTGTAAGATAGATAGATAGATAGATAGATAGATAGATTTTTATTAATTCCATTTGATCAAATACATGCATTCGATACATTTTTGATATAGGACACGTCAGAATTTACATGCATAAAATAAAAGAACTAACAGGTATATATTACTAAGATTATAACTATTTATAACTTATTATAATAGCAAATCTTAATAGATACAATCTTATTGCACAACTATTACACCTCACTCTATTATCATAATATGAAAACTTAATTCTATAAATACAACAACATACAGCTAGGTATTGAAATTAAATTAAAAAAGTAAAATATAGTTATAGATTCCATCACTCCTATACGCTAAAATATTCAACTACTGAGTAAAAACAATGGCACTGCAGATAAGCTTTCAACATTCTATTAAAGGTTTTTATTTTTGGGGCCAGTTTTATATACTGGGGTAGTTTATTGTATAATTTAACTCCAGTGTGAAAAGTTCCTTTTTGATATATGCTTGTGTGTGTGTGTGAAATATGAATGTTTTGATTTTGTCTTGTGTTATGCCTATGAACATCATTGTTTGTTTTAAGAAAAACATCTTTATTCATTAAATTATTTTTAAAAAACATAATACTTTCAAAGATATATATGCAGGGCAGTGGGAGAATGTTTAAATCTTTAAACAGAGGTCTACATGATTCTCTAGAGTTCACATTTGCCATAATTCTAATCGCCCTCTTTTGTATCCTAAACGTGCTTAGTACATCTGGCGACATACCCCAAAATAAGATCCCATATCTTAAGTATGAACGGAAATAAGCAAAATAACTATTTCTTAATGTGTGCATGCTAGTGCAGGTATTCAAAATACGTAACGCAAAGCACATCGAGTTCAGTTTAGTATTCAGATATTGTATATGTTTATTCCATTTCAAGTCTTGTTGTATCCATAGTCCTAAAAACTTTGTTTCTGATTTATTTTCTATTTGATGACCATTTAATGTTATATTGGGCATCGCAGGATTCCCATTCTGTATAGTGTGGAAATTTAGACATACTGTCTTTTTATAGTTTATTATGAGGCGATTATCTTGTGACCATTTGGTTAACTCTCCTGTAACGGAGTCAGCAGACTGCTGTATGACCTGTTTAGTTTCACCTTTTATTACGAGTGTTGTATCGTCCGCAAACAAAATTTCCTTATGTGAATGAACGTTCTGTGTTATATCATTGATATATAGAAGAAAGAGTAGTGGGCCCAAAACCGATCCCTGGGGTACTCCAAATTCAATAATTCCCTCATTGGACAATGTTTCATTAAGTAATTTGGTTCCATCATCCTTGTGTCTCAAGCTTACTATTTGTTTACGCCTTGTTAAGTAAGACTCTATCCTTTTATTAGCTAGACCTCTAACACCATATTGATTTAGTTTGGTAAGGAGGATTTTATGGTCAACAACATCAAATGCTTTCGATAAATCCAAGAATAGGCCAGTTACATGTTCCTTATTGTCAATTAATTTCAGTATACTATTACTACATTCGTAAATTGCTGTCTGTGTAGATTTTTCCGTTCTAAATCCATGTTGTGAGTTTGATAATATTTTATTTTTTTCTATGAAACTTATCAGTCTCTTACACATAATTTTTTCCACAATTTTTGCAATACCAGTTGGTAAGGTAATAGGACGATAGTTATCTAATTCATCTTTTGAACCGTTTTTGTGCACTGGAATTACTTTTGATAAATTCAAAATATCCGGGTAAGTTCCTGAGAGAATTGAACTGTTTATTAAGTGCGTAAGTGGATTTATTATATTTTCTGCACATTTCTTTAAAATTGCATCAGGGATGCCATCAATGCCAGCACAGAATTTATTTTTTTAGCTCTTTTATAACTATTCTTACCTCTTCACTTGTGACATGATTTATAAATAAAGAATCACTGCATATATTTATTTTATTATTAGAATTTAGTGTATTTACCTGTGATTTATTTATTAATTTTTGTGGAATTTCCAGAAAATAGTCATTAAAAGTGTTTGCTATTTCCTCTGTATTATTAATCACTTTATTATTTCTGGTCAGTGTAATGTTCCTTTGTATTTTAGCAGATTTTCCAGTTTCTTTCTTTATCACCGACCACATAGCCCTGTTTTTATTAGATGATTGGGAAATAAAATTATCATTATGCATTTTCTTTGCTAGTCTTATTACCTTATTTAATATGCTAGTGTATTTTTGTAGTATAAATTGAATTCAGGTGTAAGACTTAAGTTGCAACTACCATGTATGTTTTGCTAGAAGCCATGGTTGCGTTGGGTCAATACTTTTTACAACGTGTTTTCTAATATGATATGGGTTAAGTACGATGTTCTAATAGGGATGTATAGAACTAGCACCGACAGAGCGCACTGCTGTTGTACTGGGTAAGCGCAAGGCGCTCTTCATTTGTCTCCTGTGTTCTCATGCCGCTAATATGTACGAATTTAAGTTGTTTAAATTGTTATTTTCGTGACTATGCCGAGCTATTGCAGTGTTCCTCTTTGCAAAAATCAGAGAAGCCCGTTTCGTTTCACCAATTTCCACAAAGTAAAGAAATGAGGAAGAAATGGTCACATGTTACCAGAAGGAAAAATTTCGGTGAGAAAAATCTGACCGAATATATTAAAGTGTGTTTCCATCATTTACAACCCGATGACTTCACGAAAACTGTGTTGGATTAGTGTGACTTACAAAGGGAAATAATTCCTGTTTTGTACCTATAAACTGATTAGACATTTCGATAACAACCACTGAATTTATGCGTTTGTATCTGAAGGTGAGAGAGCAAGATTAAAACCGGGCGCTGTTACATCGCTTTTTCCGTGGACCACGAACACAACAAAAAGAATTATTTAGGAAGAGGCCATACACAATAAAATTGCCGTACTATCACGATAAGCCTACAATATCGGAATCTGCAGAAATCATCTCCATTGAAGTACGGGAAGAAATCATCAATATACACGAAGAAATGAAAGTAACATTTCTGACTCCTATTTTCAAAGACATCAATAGGCTACTCGGTCAAATACTTCAAGAATAAATGTCGCAACATTAACAGTCACAAACGTATTATGGTTGGTTTCTTGAAATCAGAATTAATCGTCAACTTCCATCTGCCCGACGGAGAATGTGGTAGCGACTGACTTCTTCAGTACATTCTTGAGACATAGTCAGATGAATGGAAACAGTTCTTGGCTCTAAAGCAGGTATTCTCAAACTTTAAAAAAATTGTACCCCCAAGTCCTTTTCCAGGGGTAAGGGAACGATTCTTATTGAGAAATTGACAAAATTACATAAGAACCAAACGTTGCGATGCATTTTCGAGGTACACATTACCGGTACCGGTATCAACTTTCTTTGATTATGTTTACCTTAAAACACGACAGTTTCATGTAAGCTATCAACCTAAAAAATACATGAATCGAAGTCTGTAAGCAGGGGGAACAAGTGAATATTTAAATCCCTGTTTAACTTATGATTTAAGTCTTATGGAGATATATTTATCATTACAGGCCTACAATACTCTAGTAATTGTAATCTTTAGGAGAAAGCATGCTGACTCATATTCATTATTTGAATAATAAAGCGTGTTAGAATTTTGTTGTTACCGCTGTAGGCCATTAATTCTGCCTTCCTCCCGCTAGTTTTAGTGTCTCTAGTCCGTAGTTCATTTTGCAGCTGTTAACGCTTATACGCTGAAAATAGTCCATAATATATTAGGAGATATACCTATAGACTTAATTAATATAGTCTTGGAGTAAAATTAGAGAAGATATAATTTACTTTAGCTTAGAAAACTCGGTCACAATTTATATATTCCTCGCAGCTGACTGGGAGAAACATAAGACGATCGCCTTGCGCTTACCCATTACTACACGAGCGCTATCATATCAAGGACGCAACTCCTAAGATAGGTCAAAATACAAGAAGAGCAAAACCATGGTTCACTACCGAATGTTACCAACGGAGGAAGGAGACGCTAGCAGCATTACACAAGATAAAAAGGGCAAGTACACATACAGCACTACAAGAGTATGTCGAGAAAAGAAGATATTATAAGGAGGTAGTTAAAAGAGCAAAGGAAAGCTATCAACAATTGAAGGAAGCTCAACTAATACAGGAGGCTGAAACAAACCCTTTCTCAGCCCTAAATCCCAGAAGACCCAAATTCCCAAAGGACATTCCTATGACAACGTGGATTCAGCATCTTACAGCAACCCTACAAGCGCGGGACACCAGACCTATTCAGGTTAGCAACCCTTCTCAACTACCAGTGCCGATCACGGCACAAGATGTCCTAATTGAGATAAACAACTGCGCAGAAAAGAAAGCATGTGGTCCAGATACTATTCACTACGAGCACCTGAAGATGACAGCTCCGCTGTTAAAAGGGCTATGGGCAGAGCTCATGAACGAATGTTTACTTCAAGGTCACATACCGTCAAACTGGAGAACCTCGACTTTGAAGATGCTATATAAAGGAAAAGGTAATACAGGAGACCCAAATTCCTATCGTGGTATCGCTTTGGAAAACACAATCTTTAAGATCTTTACGAAAATACTCACTAGAAGACTCACAGATTTAGTTGACAACAAGATACCTGAAGAACAGTTTGGCTTCCGGAAAGGAAGGAATACACTACAAGCCGTTAACTGTCTTTTAACGAATGTAGAAGACGCGCTAAGACAGAAAAGAGGAAAGCTATATGCAGTATTCGTCGACTACACCAAGGCGTTTGATCTAGTGAGTAGAAACACTTTGCTCAGGAAACTTGAAAATATGATCGGAAAAGAACATTACCTTTTTGGGATAATAAGGGACATTCTCCACAAAAACAGCCTACAAATAGATGACAGTATAGTTCAATCAGAACGAATAGAACAAACAAATGGTGTACTTCAGGGTGACCCTTTGAGTCCGTTACTATTTAACATCGCTACAGCTGATGTCATTGAGGCTATTTACCTTGAGGGAGCGAAAATTTACATCTACGCGGATGATATGGTTGTGGCATCGACATCAAAGGAAACCTTGCAATCGTCCATTGATAAACTTACCACATGGGCTCAAGAAAATGATATGACGATAAACTGCACCAAGACAGTAATGCTGGCATTCCGTAAAGGCGGGAAACTATCCGCAGATGAGCATATACTACTAAATGGAGAACCCCTAGTCAATGTAAATCATTTCAAATACCTAGGAGTAGTAATGCAAATGCAAGGGAACGTATTCACGCGACATGTCAGGGATAGAACAACATCCGCCATAAAAGCAATGCAAGACATAATGCAACTGGGAAATCTATCTTTACAAACCGCAATGAATTTATTCAGAACGAAAATAACTCCAATAGTGACATACGGCATTCAAATAACTTGGGATCATTTGACACAAAGTAACCTTCGAGAGATAGAAAGAGTTAAGTCTACTTTTCTAAAGAAAATTCTGCACTTATCAAAATACACGCCATCTCGTCTAACGTACGTACTAGCAAGGGAGACTTTCTTCATAGAAGACCTGCGTTTGGAGAACTCCCTACCATCAACAGTGCAATACCAGAGACTGATCGAAGAACTAAACCTCAAGCGTAATGACATATGGCCTGATTTCTATTCCACAGAAGCTCTTATGTCGACGGACTGGATGAATGCCAACTTTGAACTGCGGCATACGATCACCCGTTTTGCAGTCCACGGTTTTCATTTTAAGATATGCACAGCAAGAGGATTTCATGACCCAGGCCCCCAATGCACCTGCTCTCTGTGTGGTAGTGCTTGTGATAGATATCACGCCATTTCCTGCGCCCAGAGGAAAGTATCGCTAACACGCTTCTGCTGCGAATAACTATATATATAGCAAAGAACCTGTCAGACACTTTGTATATATACACTTTGATGAGTAAGATTTAAGTTATTAGTATTAGTTTTGTATCTCTGCATGGCTATTTGCTGCAATAAATGATTATTATTATTTACACGAGCGCTATCTGGCGCGAACTTTCTCCCGCTACATCCCTATTCTGTGATTTCAGCATATTGTAGACAAACGGGTTTATTTTCCAGTCATCCAGAAGTGGTGCAACAGCACTACATTGGTGACGTCACGAAAGCGCACCAGGGCCAGTATTTCTCGTTGGCCGTGCTTTGCGCGAGTCTATTTATTTAACCTCCGTGATTAGCAATTGGGTAAAGACATGGAACAATAATAATTCTTCTTCCATGGTAAAGATTTAGTGTGCCCACTTCCGTACCAAGCAGAAGAAGAACCTCTGCATGGAAGAATGATATTTGCTTAAGAATGAATGGTCTTAAAATGATTTCCTTGGAGTTTTAGTGAACCAGAGTAGTGGTCAGAGATTCTGACGAAGACAGAAGTGAGATCAATGTAAGTTTTTTAATTTTTAGGTGTGTTATATTTCCATAGGGGTGTTCCTAGATCATGTCATTTACAGTTTCCTGGCCAAAGCGAACCATATTCTTTTCAGGATATGTTTAGGGGCAATTCTGAAAATTGTACACTCGGAATAAACGGTTTAAGTGGACCATGGTTAGTTGAGAGATAGCCTCGTGTACCTATTAGAAATAAGGATACCCTACCCTCAATATTTGCATATTGTTCCAGTAGGCTATGTGCGTTTTTTTACGCATCTGAAACGTTCCATATTATTGCGTAAATTTGACTGTACGAATTGGAACTTGTGGTTTGATTTGACATCATTTTTAGTCTAGCCTAGAAGTTGATATGCACGTGGTAGTGTTAGACCAGTGTATTTTGCGAAGACTATGCTGACACGTCAAACTTAGTGCAGAACATGATAATTACAGAGGTTTTAATTGATGGCTCGGCATTTTCATTAACGAAAGTTTCGATAAACACCATTCTGGAGGTTAAATGTGTCAGTAAGTTATTCCTCCAATGCAATCGTTAAAAACAGGTTTTATTTGCTAGTTTTCAATATAATTACGGCTTAACCATCCACCCAAAGGGATGTATTCTCTTACTATATCCGGTAATATGTGCAACCTGTATGTAAATTTTAATGCATAGGCACACTGGTACATGCAATATGTTGAGGGTTTCTTCCTGAGACATGAGTGTAGTGTTATGTCGACATAGCAACTGCAAACTGTTCTCTTACTCATGTCCATTGAAAAGCCAGTTCTCTTATTAGTCAGTGACAGACAAGATCCTCATGAATGGGAAAGCACTTGGACTGGTAAAACACTTGGTATAATTTTTGGTGGCACTCCAGAGTAAGTGAACCTTTCTATAAAAACTTGTAAATACTGAAATTACCTGAATTAATAGTTGGGAGAATATCTGGAAAAGATGTAGTATTAGATGTTAACTCTTCCGCTGTCATGGACCCACCCATCCCAAATAGGATCTCGACTTATATAGTTGAAATTGTGGCTCTGAGAACATTCTTTCTTGAGGAGCATGGAGGAAAGAAAGGAAGGAGATGCCTTCGCTGCGCTGCCTAGCGCAAGCTGCTGAAGTCAAACGGCTCGCCCACTTTGGTTGCAAGAAAATGGCTGTCCCTATGCTTAAAGCCGTAAACCACTCCGTAAACCACTCCAACTAGGCCTAGTAATGGATTTTAGTGACATAAAACTGCAATGACAAGTCAAGATTTTATTTATTGTTCACTTTAGACCATCCTCCCTTTTCATCACTTTTAACAACTTTTAACACCTTAGCTTATTGAAAATATATCATTTATGATATGCATACCTTTTGGGGAGTTGTTGGGAGTCGTTTCACAATCTCTTCATACTCGATAGCCACTGCTGCACCGCAATAATTGTTATTTCACGGAAAGAATGCAATTTTTCATCACTTTCTTCACGACGCCATCTTTGACAGTCATTTGACACCCGAAAGTCGATCATGTGACTACGTTACCAACTTGAATAAAGAAATTCAGCACACGCCTTCGCTACTAAGTTAGGCACTGTCTTGTGGAAAATTACTGCTAGTACTACAAGCAAGGGGGTCTGCGGCGTAAGCCCCAGGTTAGGTCTGTTTTTGTATGTAAAACATTAATAACTTACAATTTATGTCCGCTACTAGGTTAGGTACTGCCTGGTCGAAAATTAATGCTAGTACCACAAGCAAGGGGGTCTGGGGCATAAGCCCCAGGTTAGGTCTGTTTTTGTATGTAAAACCTTATAAATACATAAATAAACACTGTAATTGAGTTCACTTAGTGATTTCATACGTCACGTGCGAAATAGTACCAAACGCGTGGGGTTGGCAATACTGACTCGGTGAGAAAGATGGGGGTGAGAACTTCGATTTCAACTATATGTCGTGTCGCTATTTGGGCGGGATGGTGGGTCTGTGACAGCGGAGCAGTGAACATCTAATACTCAATCCTCTCCTGATATCCTCCCGACTATTAAATCGGGTAATTTCAGTTTTAACGTAATAATATGCTGAAACACTAATTAAATTGAATACAGGTGTCTGAAGATGAGAGTTATACCAAAGAAGAAACATCTTGGGAATTAATGATGCCGAACTAATTACGGTATTTACACCAAATTGAGTTTTATGTTCTTATTGGTGTTTAGGCATTCATCTGTTTTTAGGCCTAATTTCGAGTACAGCCACTTTCACTCATTGGTCGTACACATTTTGATATTCAAGAATATGAACCTCAAAATTAATAAACAGAACAATTAAAAAAGGATGCATATTTGCACAAAAATATGGTATAGCCTATACGTTTCGGTGCCGTACAGTATTTTCTTTGTGGGGGGTAGAAACTTGACGATTAGCCTCGAATTGATTAATTACGTAGGCCTACCGTAATTATTGACCGACAGCCGTTTGATAATTTGGGATTTCCAGAGAAATTTTTGCCGGCCCCGTGGTGTAGGGGTAGCGCGCCTGTCTCTCGCCTGGAGGCCCCGGGTTCGATCCCCGGCTCCGTCAGGGATTTTAAAACTGACGTGAGGGTTGGAACGGGGTGCACTCAGCATCGTGAGGACAATTGAGTAGCTGTCTGACAGTGAGACAGTGCCCCGGTCACGAAAACCAAGATTAACGGCCGAGGGGACCCGACGCGCTGACCACGCGTCACCCCAAAATCTGCAGGCCAAATGGCTGGGCAGCGGTCGCTTGGTAGGCCTAGGCCCTTCAAGGGCTGTAGTGCCACGGGGTTAGGTTAGTTAGAGATTTTTTTTTTTTTTTTTTTTTTTTTTTTTTTTTTTGTATATAGGGTAGGCCTACACATGCTGAGATTAGAATTGAAGAGTTTTTTTTTTTAAAATAACTTATCACTACTGTTATTACGTTTCAAAAGTTGCATAACCGGAGCGGGATAAAAACCAGGGTCAAAATAAGGTTTAGCCATGCACAATGCCTCATGCAAGTCACAGAACACCGAATACGAGTTAAGGTTACGCCCAGTTTGGTTGCAGCGCTTGGCTTCACTCATACGAGCTCAGGCATCTCCTCTTATTCTTTCCTCCATGTTGAGGATTCGGTAATGCCAACCCCACGCATGCTCCAAGTTATACTTCAGGGTAAAATTGAAGATCAGCGTTGACCGGGAAAGAGTCAAATAACTTGGATGGATAATTTACGAACGTGGCTTGGGTTGTCTTCCACGGAACTCTTCAGGATTTTAGAGGATAAGAAGGTGTTAGCCATGGTGGTAGCCAACGTCCGTATCGGATAAGGCAGAAGGAGGGCAGTGGCTATACCTGGGCATGGCTCTAGTAATCATATTATGCCAACTGCGTGTAGTTCAGACTTGGCCTCCAATGTGTTTATCAGTGACCATGCTCTAAGACGGAAAATGCCACCGAGGTCAAATCTTGAGCTGGATTAGCAGAGCTGGTCTGAACTGGCCTTCCCATGACTCGTTCCTACAACTGTTGAGGGTGCAGAAGTTACAGGCGGGAATATCCGTTTTTGAAGGCCAATCGATTTCTAACCAGCCGGCTTTGGTCAACGTGTTGACCAAATGGAAATTCTGACCCTTCATTGAAAAGTTCTGGCTATTCATCATGAAATCACGTGGTCTGGTAATAATTGTAAATTGACGCGACTTAAGGAACTTCAATTAAAGACTCTCTGCGTCACACTATGTCAACTAGCATCAATATGGACCTACCGTAACATGGATAAAATCTTAGGCCCGTTCTTACAATCTCCGGTTAAATCTTTACTGGCACTTTTACGGCAAGTTTACTGGAACTTGATTCTTACAATACCCGGTTAGTGACAAACTGACAATAAAATAAGCCTTAACCGGCTGTAACTTTACCGGAGGATTCTCCTCCCGTAAACTGCTTTACTGCCAGATTTTCTATTATAATCTCAACGCCAGCTGATTACATACATTGTCAATATGCCTAGAATTATCCGTAATTTCACGGGTTTCGTAAATGCTGATGCTGTTCAAAGAAGGAGACGAAACGTATATATGAATCAAAGTGATTATTACGAGGAGTTGGATGATCAAGACTTTTTTAGACAATTCCGTTTGACGAAGCTTTTCCTCTTGAGGCCTTTATTTGTCTCATCTGGAGATAATTGTTCATCCATATCTATTATTTATCTTTATAACCTTAACGTTACAAACAGATTGCGCCAAGAACACAGATACATATTTTCTACTCCCTGGCGCAGATCCACTCATGCCAACTATTGAGAGGTATCAAGAAATCTGCAAATCGAACCAGAAATATCTACCAACTGTTGAAAATTATGTTCAGATCTGGTAACCTACCGTAAACATTAACCGGTACATGGTAAGAAGGATCGAATGTTTACCGGGACTTTACTCCGTCCGTTAAGCCAACTGTCACTTTACTGGAGATTGTAAGAACGGGCCTTAATGTCATCTCCATCGGGACAGGAAAGCTCTTCACACTGGGCTGCTGTGTGAACCTGTTGAACGATGAATAGTAGACAATCTGTTCCCATAGTCACACACGAAAATAAGAAGACTTTTTTTGTGTCTGCAATGCATCCTCTCCTTTGTAAAATGCAAAGTTGGTTTGGGGCCCTCTGTGATCTTGATCCCCCAATGGTTTCTGGTATCATTTTTAGCCTATTTTCATTCAGGAAAAAAATAGGCTTATAAGATCACCTTTTGTCCGTGTGTGTGTCCGTCCCGGATAAAATCTAAACGGCTGGAGTGATTTCAATGAAACTCGGTAAGGTCATAGTACTATTTTGACCGACCTCGACCGTGCTCTTCAAATTTTATTACGTCTCACCAATCCAACATTGAGGCTGTGCGAAATATTTCACCGGCATTCTATATCTCCGAAACTATTACTGATATCACCCTGAAATTTTGTATGGTGATGAAGGGCACTACTAGAAGATCACCTATGTAACTTTCAAAAACATATTAACTACAAAACGAACATGGTGGCCAATCAAAGTTGAAACACATAAACTTTTCTCGTGATTTAAACATCAGAATGCAGTGAAACTTGGTAGCAAATGTTTATACACATTGTAATGCACTGACATCTAATTTAGTTCAATTGTTTACATAACCTCAAGATGATGGCTGTGTGAGATTTTAAAATTAAATTTCTATTTCTTGTGTCCTAATCATGCGATTGAGTTTGAATAATACACCTATGCATGTAATAGTACATAACTCTAAGGCCTTCATATATAAAAATCCAACATGGTAACCGTCCGAAATATTTAGACGGTTCTCAATATCTTCGAATCTATTACAGCAATCAAACTGAAATTTAGTGTGTTGATAGAGGCCAGGGCCGTGCAATGGGCAAGGTGAAGCGGTGCTAGCGAGAAATTTACTCGTGCCGGCAAAGCGCAGCCCTACCCTGCCCATTTGTGAGCACTGCAGCGCTTAGTTGCACAAGCACTGTCCATTTGACGGGGTGCTGCAGTACGTTTAGTACTGAGCGCAGAGTCTGGACACTAGGCGCACAAGAGCCAATATTTTGTCATATGCATGTGGTCTGCCGTGCTCATAATGTCTTTTGTGCATGAGGAGAACAAAAATAGCATAGTGGGAGAGTTGCGTATTATTAAAACACACCGAAGACTTATAAAACATGATATTTGGACATTCATTAACCAGATCTGCAACTAGGATATAAGAATTTGCATACATTTTGGTTGATGCAGCAGGTGCAGCGAGATATCAGTTAATACTCCTAAAAATGTAATCAAGCATGTAGGTCAGTGGTTCTTAACCGGTGGTCCGCGAGTGCCTGGGGGAGTGGTCCGCGGGAGAAAAGGGTCCACCAGCACGTATAAAAAAGTGGCCAATAAATGGGGACTTCAAAAACGGTGTGCGTTGAACGAGAATCGTCCGAATGTATTTGCGGCGATGACTATCAGGTTTTGAATTCAAATATCTTTAAAATAAGTGTTATTGAGGGAGGGTTACAACTGATTGGGTGTATTGGGGGGATGAGGCTGAGTGGTCCGCAGACATCTACGGGTTCAGAACCACTGTATAGGTAATCATGCATGTGACAATAACAGGGAAGGTATGGAATCAGGAGAGTTAAAATACATTTTTTAATTTGTTGATATAATGTCACAAACTAGCAAAGGTAGCTAAACACGTTAACGTGCATGGTCAGACTACTTCTAACTCGAAAGACCACACACAGCCACTTCATACCTTACCTCATTACCCTCACGTGAGATTGGCGTCATGAAGGGCATCTATCTGTAAAATCATCCCACAAGGAAACTGTCTCACCACATTCCCTACCTCATAGCAACCAGAATGGGTAGAACCAAAAGAACTACATTAGGACTATAAACCTGTATTTCAATAACAAGATTCGGAATTACCCGACAGACTAGATTAATGCTGTTCAGGGATATGCGAGTTCGAGAAACATGCGTTAGTAAATTTATCAGGATTTTAAAATGAAAAATATTCCGTCGTTTATTCTGATTTTCAACATCGCCTGAAACAATACCTCATGGAATTTGCCTATGCATAAGATGTATGGCAAAATAAACAAGTTGACTGAAATCCTTCTAACTTTTGAAGTTTTAGGACAATTTTCGTTGCTTCAACAGTATGGAGACCATTGTAAAAAGGCCCATAGACTGTCAGTGTTATTGTACAATATAGATTGCACAATATTTTGATGGTTACCCCTAGACGTTCAATAATATTGTGCAATAATTTTATTTGCGCAATAACTTGAATCGTGTGGAGGCAATATTGAAGGTTGTGCAATATTTTGAGCAAACACCAGCACAGACTTACAACCTCAATGGCAGTATATTTAGCAACCTCCACACAACAGCAAATCAGTCTCCGCCAGAGTTTCACGTCCTGAGATAATGTCCATCGTGCTGATGGAAGCAGTAGGTGTTTCTTGACCTGCAAGGAACTTCATTTCCTTGGAATACCATAGCACAAGTTCAACATACTCCGCACCTGCACCACTTGTCAGCATCGCGAATACGTTGGAACGCAAACATTTTTTTAATCACATGTTTGTCCGTGTCTGGGTATTGTTCGCGGTATTTTTCTAAGAGCACATCATACTGTTGGCCAGATTAGTGTAATCCTTGCACTTCACATCACAAAGAGCCGGAAGGCCGGGATACACTTCAACAAATTCTTAAATAAATTGTTGTCCTACATTCTTGTCATCTATGACGACCCGAACACTACCACTTATGGATACCAACTGGCGGGACATTGCGCAATACTGCCAACAGACTGCACAATATTTTCCCGTTCAATATATTTTCAGCTTTTTGAAAATCATGCAATATATTGCACAACCTCTCAATATCGTCTACACCCTAGATATAAACAACGACAAATATACAATTATTTCGGGGTATAATGCCTCTGGCAAACCAATACAACACTGCGATTTAGACGCAGCCCTAGACTTTGACCACGTCATAGTCGCTGGAGATTTAAACTGTAAACATAACACCTGGAACAGTAGAGTAAACAATAATAATGGATTCTGCCTATTAAGACATAACACAAACAATCGCGCCAACAGAACCTACTCTTTATACCAAGCGAAACGGTTTCCTCGATGACGGCATGTCCTAGACATTGCTCTAGTCAAGGACATTCCTTTCAACATTAACATAAATATAATACACGCACTCTCCTCTGACCATCTGCCAGTATTAATAGATATCGGGGCCGACATTCGTTACATGAATACCGAAAAGAATTAATAAACCCCAGGAAAATACCAATATCAGCTAGACTTACTACTACCTCCAACTGTACCTAAAATAAATTCTACTGGATTATTAGAGAACAATTTAAATGTGCTCCCTAAAACATTAATAACAGCTGCCAGAGCCAGCTACATTCCTACTAAACATACTCCTAAAAATCTACCAGATAATATTCAACAACTAATTAAGACAAAAATAACGCAAATAATTATACAAGCGCACCAGGTCTATGCAACATAAAATACAACACCCATTAACTAAAAGAGCCCTTATTAAATATTCCAACGAGTCCTGGAACACTAAGCCTAATGATAATAACATTAATTCACTTTGGAAAACGCAAAAATTTTTACTAAACAAAATCATAAAATTCCCCCTCTTAACAAAACGGATGGTACAAAAGCCACCTCTAATTACAAAAAGCCGAATTATTGGCTACAACACTAAAAGAACAATTTAAACCTAATAATCACTTTATAGACCTAATGCACGATAACACCATAATAGCAGTTAAAAATTACCTACTCACACCAAATAATATCCCGTCTCCACAAATAACAATAAATGAATTAAACATCATATTAAAAAACTACAAAACAATAAAGCCCCTGGGCGTGACGAACATAATGATTAAAAATCTAAATTACTTAGCACTACAAAATCTAACATAACTGCTCAACGCAATGCTAACCTTCGAATATTTTCCAGATCAATGGAAAATAGTCAAGATAGTGTGCTTCCCAAACCCAGGTAAAAACAGAATTATACCAAGCAATTATAGACCAATCAGTCAACTAAGCATGCTATTGAAACTCTTCGAACGAATAATATTTTCTAAAATCTCTCCACAAATAAACAACCAACTAATAAACGAACAATTTGTCTTCAGAGCTAACCACTCTACCTCCCAACTACTATTAAGAGTAACAGAAAATATAATTCGGGGATTCCATCATAATCAAGGAACATTAGCACTGTTCCTAGGTTATAAACAAGCTTTTGACCGAGTCTCCCACCCACATCGTCATTCACAAATTAATTAAATTTAACCTTCCCCCAACTTATATTAAACTAATAAACCAATACTTATAAAACCGTGAATTCTACACAAATATCTATAATACAAACTCTAAAATATACAATATACATGCAGGTATCGCCCAAGATAGCATCTTAGACCGATCCTGTTCCCAGTGTATATTAATGATATCCCGAAACACTCTAGAACTTTCACCGCCATATATGCAGATGACGCGGTATTAATGGCCAAGTCACGAGATCCCGAGCTAGCAAGGTGTCATCTCCAGGAGCACGTCTCGCAACTCAAACCCTGATTCATTCCGAACAAAATACAAACAAATTTAACAAAAACTGAAGTAACTTTACATGGAGACACTGACATCCATAACAATCAATAACGCTAACTTTGAATACGTAACTCATATTAAATACCTAGGAGTAGAACTAGACAAACACATTCAGCGGGCCAAGGCACAGATTACGACTTTATATCCATTAATAAATATTAAGAGTAAATTAAACACTAAAAACGTCATACATATGTACACGGCTCTAATAAGACCCATCCTCACCTATGCGTATCCAGCTATTGGATGCTAAGATTAGCAATCAAGTCACAATTTCGCCCACGCACAAGGGATCTGCATAAAACAACCAAAGTACCCTATATTTTAGATTTTGTAACCAAGCAAACACGGAAATTTTATGACAATGCAGCTACCAGTGCAAATCCACTACTGTAGGCCTAATTAGAAACCTAGGAAACCACAAACCATACCCTCATACCAAAAAAAAACGTACACCTAAATACATCCTCATTCTTAAAGACCCTGACAACTAACAAACTATCGCTACAATATATTTTCCCACAATACGCCCACGTGAACTTGGGTGTAGTCAGTACCTTATTTTCTTCCTCGTAAGAAACAACAACTTCAAAAACTAATCCATTCATTGTAGGGGCGTGGTGGCTCAGCGGTCTAGCTATATGCCTCGATTCCTGGTCAATGAATGCGAGATTTTCGAAGTGAAATGCCATGTCCTGTGGTTCGGATTCCACGTAAAAAAGAGGTCCCGTGGCTCATAATCACAAGATTCACGGTCGCGTAAAACTAAAATCTTCCTTCCTTCCATTCATTGTAAGAAACAACAACTTCAATAAACTGCACCATGATAGCGTGGAGCATTTGCTTGGGGGCTAAGGCCACGGCCGGTTCATTTCGTGATGGTGTTTTCCACGGATCATTGGACTCATAAAAAACATACAGCTCAAACTACCATACACCAAACCCTGATAAGGACCCAGAGGAAAATATATCAACTTGAGTAGCAATAAACCAAGAGAGTACAATATAACCTAAAAACATCTTATAGGCACCGTTTTTACATTCACCATAAAATCTACTACACCTTCTTGGCACTTTTAACACCTTTCAAGGTAAACATTCTTGGGCGCTGTATATCACCTCGTTAAATCGAAAACAATATTCATACAAAGCGAGATTAACTCAGAACAGGTATAACAAACGAGCGATATTATACAAAGCAAACCTCAGACATTACAGTACAGTGGTAAAGCCGGAGGGTCTGTATGCCTCCGAGTGTCTAACCCTGAACAAAAAAGGGGAGCTGAAGGAACTTGAGATAAAGAAAAGGAGGATCCTGAGGAAAATTTTCAGACCACGGAAAGATTATGACGGAACATGGAAAAAGAGGAAAAATGAAGATCTGTACATGCAGACTGAAACCATTGTGGTCACAATGCGTAAAAGAAGGCTAAAATTTTACAGGCATTTGATGAGAATGGACGGGAACCGGCTGACAAAGAAAATTTTTAAATACATCACAGGGTTGAAAGCCACTACAAAATGGGTAGAAGAGGTCAAAAGAGACGCCATTGAAGTTGGACTAACTGAACTTGTCATTCACGATAGGAAAACGTTTGGAAGCCGAGTTGACAATATCAAGACGTTCAAAGAAAAACCACCACAACACAGACCAAATTTGGTAATAACAGAGGAGCAGAGAAAGATTAGAAGTGAAATAATGAAGAGGTTCTGGGGAAAAAAGAAGTAAAAAATTGACCAGAAAGCCTTAGGTTCCATGCGATCCACAGTTGGCCAAAGTCGGCAAAAAAAAAAATATATTATTTTTAAAATATCACCATTTTATTAAACACCAACCTACTATAGGACTATAAATCTTTCCACACTATAAAAACCAAACAACTAGTGTCCTCTCTACCTATCTTTTAAGTTAAATTATTAAAACTTAACATTTACTATTATTATTTCATGACTGCTGATGAAACAACTATTCTAACACCCTGTCCCTCGGTAAATGGACGGTCTTCCCTGACTCGCATGTCCATGAGCCGAGGGACAGAGCCATGGCGAAAAAAGCAAGGGAGATAATCATATCCACTATAAAAATTTATAACAAACAAAACATTAAAACAAACTCAATCAACCATCGCACCCACTGCTGACATACATCAGTATGGTGCAATAAAATATTAAAAACAAATTATACCACAAATTAGATCAAAAACAAAAAAATTATATTTAAAGGACAAAAGGAGCACATTTAGAGCACCAGTTCCCCGCTTTTTTTCTAAGGCATACGTTATATGTCTACAAGCCTGATTATCTCTTGTCTACACACGGTCAATTATATTGCGCACTAATATTGGCCACTTAAAACAATTTTGCTCTGAAAATTACAAAACATGTTGTCTGTCTTTCTACCAGCTTGTCTGTATTTCTTTCGGGCGAGTGCTTAAAACTGTTATGTTTGTTAGTTTTTGGAATTATTGAGTTTTAGGGAGTAGTTGTGAGAGATGGAATGAAGGAAGAGGTAAAGGGAATAAGTGACAGGATCATGAAGATCAGAGTAAAGGTAAAGGGAAGAAGCCTGGAGATAGCCCAGGTGTATGCCCCTCAAGTTGGATGTACAGCTCAAGAGAAGGAAGACTTTGAGGAGGAGCTACAACAGCAGTTGAATGGGCAGAGCATCATTGTCATGGGAGATTTGAATGCACATGTAGGAAGTGAAAGGCAAGGATATGAAAATGTATTGGGAGCAGAAGGATGGGGTAGCAGGAATGAAGAAGGGAGAAAGTTGCTGGATTTTTGCAAGAGAAACGGTTTAGTGGTAGGCAACTCCTGGTTCCGGAAGAAAGAAAGCCACAAGGTAACGTGGTACAGCAGTGATTTAACAAAGAAATCTTTGGTAGATTACATGCTGTACGACTGGGAAATGAAGAGAAGTGTCAGAGATATAAAGGTAATACCATCAGAGGCCTTAGATAGCGACCACAGAATACTTGTAATGAACTTGGGAGTTGTTAAGGATAGCAAGAGGACAGAGTACCAGGAAAGGAGAATCAAAGTATGGAAACTCAAGGAAAAGGAATTCAAGGAAGAATTCCAGAAGATAATAAGGGAAAGGATGCCAACAGACAAACCTAAAACAGGGGAAGAGGAATGGAAGCAATTCAAAAACACAATGGTGGAAGCTGCAGTGGCAGTATGTGGAAGAACAAGCAACAGAAAGCGGTGTAAAGAGACACCATGGTGGAATGAGAGAGTAAAAGAAGCTGTGGGAAGGAAGAACAAGGCTTTCAGAGTGTGGTTCCAGGAAAGAACTGATCTGACAAGGGAAGATTATAAGATAAAGAAGAAAGAAGCAAACAAGACTGTCGCAGAGGAGAGGAAGAAGTGGATGGTAAAGTGGACAGAGATGATGGAGGAAGACAGCAGAGAAAATAAGAAAGTACTTTATGGGATGGTCAAAAGTAAGAGAAGAGGTCTGCGAGAGGATGTGGTAATGATGGACAAAAGCGGAAATGAGGTACACAACAAAGAGGCACTCAAGACAGTGTGGAAAGAGTACTTTGAGGATTTGCTAAATCCAAATGGTCATAGGGAGGAAGACAATGTATTGGAAGATGGAGAAGACAACACAGGAATGGAAAAGGACCTGACTTGGAGAGAACTGGAAATGGCTATAGACAAGATGAAAGGAGGAAGGGCACCAGGTGTGGATGAAGTGAGTGTTGAAATGGTGAAGGCAGCAGGGGAGTTTGGGAAACAGTGGCTGTACCGTGTGATGAGGGTGATATGGAAGGAGAAAAAGACCCCAGAAGATTGGAAGAAAGGATTAATTGTCCCAATATTTAAGAAAGGAAGCAGAAAGGAGTGCAGAAATTACAGGGGAGTCACACTCATACCTCACTGTGCCAAGATATATGAAAAGATATTAGAAAGTAGAATACGAGCCAAAGTGGAGAGAAAATTGAGAGAGGAGCAGTATGGATTCAGACCTGGGAGATCAACAGTGGATCTCATATTTTCAGTGAGACAGCTCCAGGAACACCACTACGAATTTGGAGAGGATCTGCTGATGGCCTTCCTGGACATCGAAAAGGCCTATGATAGTGTGTGTAGGGAGAAGGTTTGGAAAGCAATGGAAAACATGGGAGTGGAAAAAGAGACTGTAGGCAGAGTGAAGGAGATGTATTGTGGAAGGGTGAGTTGTGTGAAAGTTGGAGGGGAAAGAACAGACTGGTTCAGACAAATGAGTGGCCTGAAACAAGGTAGTGCGCTGTCACCCCTTCTCTTTATTGTGGTTATGGACGAGGTAATGACACGGATAGCAGGAAAGATAGGAGAAGATAAGATGAAAGCAATGGTGTTTGCAGATGATCTCATGGTCTGGGGAAACAGGGAGGAGGAAATTCAGGAGCAACTGAAGGCTTGGGAAGAAACAGTGGGAGAGTACGGATGGAAGTTCAACATCAGTAAATGTGAGATCCTGTTAACGACCAGGAAAAAGGACAGACCAATGAGTGGGATAACACTTGGAGGTGGACAGCTGAAGAAGGTGGAAAGTCTCAAGTACTTGGGAAGTATAGTGGAGGAAAATGGGAGGAATGACAAAGAGATTACGGAACTTGGCAGACAGGCAGAAGCATTTCTGAGAAGCATTAGGAGCTTAGTGTGGAATAAAGATGTCCCACAAAAAAGCAAGGAAGTGTTATACAGAAGCTACTATATCCCGATACTGACCTATGCTTCAGAAACGTGGACAATGAAGAAAAGAGACATAAGCAGAATACAGGCAGGTGAAATGAAGTTCCTGCGAAGTAGGATCGGAGTAACAAGAAGAGACAGGGTGAGGAATGAAAAGGTCAGGGAAATGGTGAAAGAGGAGCCCTTGCAAGGTAGGATTGAGACATCAAGACTGAGGTGGTATGGACACTTAAAGAGAATGGATGAGAAGAAGATTCCCAAGAGGATACATGAGATGCAGATGCAGAAGAAACGACCAAGGGGAAGACCAAGAGATAGATGGCTGAAAGGAGTGGAGGAATGTGTCAAGAAGAGAGGCGAGGACTGGACCAGAGTGACAGCGGAGAGGTGGTGGGAAGAAAGAAATAAGTGGCGAGGCTTATGTTCCAAACAGACCCAGCCTGGGGCTGGAAACTGTACAAGATGATGATGATGAGTTTTAGGGTCATGGTATGCGAACCGTCCCCCTAACTTGCCAGGGTTATGTAATGCCAAAAATACTAAGAAATGTGTACTATTATAGTTCGTGCAGTGTTGAAATTACATGGTATCGTGCTGACAATGAAACCGCCTTATGGTGCAGCAGCTAACATTCTTGGCTGTCGGGGTTTGATTCCCTGCCCTGCCTAGAAATTTAATTTCTGTTTGAGGTACTGAAATGATATCGATGATATGTAAGTCATCCAAGAGGTGTTCATTTCGCCGACTTGCACCAAGCCAGTGAGCTACACGAGTTTCCTTTTTTCTACATTCTTATTCTGCAATTCGAACATTGATATGGGAACTCTGAGAGCAAATCACTTCGTAGAGTTGTTAGAATAGGTTGCCTATGCTACAAGTAGCCCTCATGAGTTAATCCAATTGCACATGTAATCCACATATCGTATTTAAGACATTTAATTTTCATTGCATTCTAAGTTCTGGGCATAGGAAAACCTCTAAACTAATTTTGCAATTTTCAGTGAATGAACTTCCAAAGTAGGGGAGAGTCTGTCAAAACAGGGTACTTAATAAACAAAGTGGCATATCTTATGAACTTGTTGTACTAATGTGGGAATGAATTTTGGCAAGCGAATAAACTGAACACGTCTTAAACAAGAGTTTAGTGCTTTTCAGTCGGACCGACTGAAAAGCACTAAACTCTTGTTTACTAAGGCAACACTGAAAATATGGCTTCAAACACCACAATGAACACGTCTTGAAGTAGTTTTAAGTATAAAAACTGCATTTAAACGTAAGATTACATAAGATGAGATTTAACAGAACTTGACGTGACATGACTCGACACAAAAACTGTAACTGATCGTCTTAGTTTCTCGCAACTTCCACTTGACTCCTCTATGCGGCGCCACCGGGCAGTGTCGAAGCTGGCAGGAAACCCAAGAACGTTCATTATTTTCAGATTCCCACAATCGGCCATCCTGCAGATCATCCGCCTCGGATGATGAGAAGTCTTCAGCCCAGGGTTTGAGGAATTCAGCACAAGTAGTTGTTCGTTTGGGGCCTAAGCGATTCCCTTCACGACAGAGGTCGTAAGTGTCATTCAGCTTGACTCTGGAGATTCTGTAAGGCCGAAGGTACTTTTTCTTCAATTTAAGGCCTGGTTCAAACTGGATCCTCTTGATGGTTTTGATATCGCCAAATTGGTACTGGCGAGCAGGCCGTTGACTTCGATCAAACGACACACTGTTTTCTTGATGCACTTTCTGGATTTGTGCTCTCGCTTCTTCACGGTGTTCATCTCTCCTGGTCTCAAACTCGTCTACCATCTCTTCACTGATCAACTCAAGTATTCTCAGGTCATTTTCAGAGCGCATTTTGGCTCCTGTCAAAAGTTCGAATGGCGTCTGCTTGATACTGCGGTTGTAAGTGGAATTCATGGCTCTTCGATCAGGTTCGACGTGCTTGTTCCAATCTCCAGGGTTTTCGATGGACAACTTGGCCAGCACGGAAATGATCGTGGAGTTCATCCTTTCTATCTGGCCATTGGCATGAGGGAGTCTGGTTGTGATCAGCAAGTGGGTGATGTTGTTGGCAGTGCAGTACTCTTCGAATTCATGTGAAATATACGCGGTTCCACGGTCGGTGACGATCTGCGCAGGATTACCAAATACTCCTTTTTGCACGTCCAATTTCTCCGTAGTTTCTTTCGTGATCGTCGTTTTAGTGGGATACAGCCACACAAACTTTGTGAAGCTATCCGTTACTGCGAGAATATGCTTGCATCCTTTTTTCATTGAATCTAAGGGTTCATGATGGTCATCATGGTAAATGTGAAATGGTGTGCTTTCTTTAAATAAGGGATGCAATAGTCCTTGTTTCATCGTGATGCTCATCTCAATACTGGTACTCTTCACCTCTTCCAATGCCTTTCCTATGTCCATCTCATCGGCTGCTACCACGTCGATTCGGTACAAGTACGCTTCTGATATGTCCTTGGACATCTTGACACCGGTTTTGCTGATGGTAGTTATGGCTTGGTCCAGCAAGTCGTTACCCATGATAGCTGGCAACTTTAGTACATCTCCAGACACCATATAGAAATCAGTCAAGTAAGTATCGTCGTCAACCTGGACGTCGGTTGGAAAATATCCTAGGGGACGCACCTCACTATCTCCGAAACCCTTGAGTACTATGGCGGTAGTCTTCAGCTCCAGATCGCCCATCTCTGTGTAAATGTCTTCACGGATCAGATTGATTGGGCAGCCCATGTCAACTAATGCATTGATCTTCTGGCCCTGGAGCAAAAATTCTTTCATCTTCATATTCGACTTGGTTCCCAAAGCGACGTTCACTGTCTTCTTCTCGGCATTCTGCTCAGGGTTTGGGCACTTGGAAGCTATGTGTCCGAAACTGCTGCAATTGAAGCACTTTGGACCCTGACTCTCGTGTGGACATTCTCTGGACTCATGACTGTTCTTCTGACCACAATTGTAACATCTCTTTACAGGCGAGGTCTGCTTCTGCCTGTTGTCTTCTCTTGGTGTATGATTGTTTGTCGTCCTCTCATTTATCGTCACCTTCTGGGAGTTTCGTGCGTAAGCACTCTTATAGATCTTCAACTTGTCCTTGAATTCCTTGATGTCCTTTGCTCCATATAGAATCATCTTGGATCCAGTGTCATCCTCGATGCCATCGATGACGTATTGTATCAGTGATTCATCATCGATTGTCGACCTGCTGGCTATTTCTCGCATCACCAGGAAATATTCGTGAAGAGTTTCAACTTTTGTTTTTCGTCGGTTGGTTAGCAGTCGATGAATCTCTGCTGCGCTGGCATCATCTCGGAATTCCTTCTTCAGGGCTTCCTTCAACTTGTGCCAGGATGTGATGCCACGTTCACTCTGCACGAACAACTTAGCCAGGCCTGTCAGCGACTTTTTTGCAGATGCGTATTTCTGCATCTTGTCCCCGCCCATCAACGTTGCTGTTTCCTCAAAGTCCTCAATCCAACGTCGCACCGGATAGTTCTCACTGCCGTCATAGGTTCTGACAGAGCCCTCTACCTCTCGGAAAGTCAACGCAAACTTGTGTGCGACTCCACAGTTTGCAGTGTGCCGCAAGTCCACCACGTCCTGGTCGACTTCCCCTTCACTTGAGCTTTTTTCTACAGTCTTCGCTTTGTGTTTGGTCGTTGTTATTTTCTTTTGTTTACCTCCTATTGCTTTGGAGAGTTTCTGGTCTTCGGACGAGCTAGATGAATCTGATGATGATCCTGTCTTGCTAGAGGTTGAATGTTTTGAGGATTTCATCCCAGCCATTTTCTCCTTTAACTCACGTAATTCCTCCGCCAGTGCTTCGTTTTCCTCTTTCATCTTGCTCATTGCATCTTCCTTTTTACCAGTCTCTTCTTCTTCTTCTTCACCTTCTTCGTCTTTACGCATCCCCAGCCACGAAAGGTCCATTAAGTTATCACAGACGCGTTGCACAAGCACAGCTTTCTCTCCCGTATATCCAATTTTTAATACTGTGCACATGGCAATCAGGTCAGCCTCGGTGAATTCGGTCTCAATGAACTTCAATTTCACCAGGTGTTCTGGTGAGTCACGTTCAAACTCGAATCCTGGGAATTCTCTTAAGCGCTGTCTGTTCTTTCGATCACGTGGCAGTTTTTCGAAAATGAGGTTATGTAACGTCTTAATCACGGCCGTGGGCGCCGTCTTAATGTTATTATTCACTTTTTCAATATCTTGTAAACACGCCACTTTGTCCGCCATTTTTCTTTGTCTTTCGGCACTCGCGCTGAACACTTTTCTTTTCGTCGTCGTCGTTGTAGGCTTCAGGATCCTTGAACTCGTCTTTTGTAGCCTGCTCGAACCACCACTTCTTTGGAGGTTGAACAGCTGCTCGTCTTCTATATTCCACGGACCCCCGTCTTCATCGTAAATCTTGCCAGAAAAATGCCGTCAATTCGCGCCTTGTCGTCTTTGGTTTTATCGCTGTAGGCCTAGCCAAAATTGCCGTTCCGTACTCAAAATCGTTAATATCCCGGACGAGCCCCCAAATGTGGGAATGAATTTTGGCAAGCGAATAAACTGAACACTTCTTGAAGTAGTTTTAAGTATAAAAACTGCATTTAAACGTAAGATTACATAAGATGAGATTTAACAGAACTTGACGTGACATGACTCGACACAAAAACTGTAACTGATCGTCTTAGTTTCTCGCAACTTCCACTTGACTCCTCTACGCGGCGCCACCGGGCAGTGTCGAAGCTGGCAGGAAACCCAAGAACGTTCATTATTTTCAGATTCCCACACTAATGTGATAAATTTTTATGTACTACAGTATTTGTTTATTATATCTACTTACAAATGGCAATGAAGAAAATAATTTAAAAGAAAAGCCTAACCGTAAATTGTTTATATAAATGTTTGTCCAGTACCCCGTTTTATCAGACGAGTTGGATAAAGCAGGGTACTGGATTTAAAGCGAACATTACAAAATAGAAATACATTTTACAAACATTGAAATTCACTTCATGTACAAAAATCGCATTTAAATGGCTCATCATCTTCATCATCAATGCCGGGACACTGTTCATGAGCCCATTCACCACATTTATAACACTTGACCCAGCCTTCGAAGTAGTGAATAGTTCATTACAAAAGCGGCTTCGGTGGCGTAGTTAGTAGCATGCTGAACTGCTGTTTCCAAGATAGCGGATTCAAACCCGGCCGAAGTCGTCTGATTTTTTAAGAGCGTTAAAAATCCCTCAGTGTGCCTTCCTTCGGAAGTATTGTAATATAATAGCTTACTCCCATGTCATAGATTTACGGCTTGTAAGAGATCCTTCCACAGACTAAACTTATGTGAAGCTAAATTGTTAGGTTAGATTTCGTCGGAACGCTCTATCAAATTCCCACAATTCACCACTAGGTATCAATGATATCTGGTAGCAAAAGTTAGAACTACTTGAACTTTAACGAAACTTGTAGCTCACCCTAATGGTGTCCGCTGGAAGCAGCTACTGACTCAGGCGAGCCGAACCTGTCTTCGGTCACTCCGGGCACTAAAAGCCATTACTTACGATAAATAAATAAGTTCATTACAATAAATGCAAGCTGCGTTATTATTTTCTCAGTCCTCCTCTCACGACGTGTTTCACTCCTGCTCTTTTCTAACTTTCTTCGATTTCTGCTTTACGACATTTGTAACGCCAGAAGACCTACATCTGGGAGATTGTGACTCCATTTGAAGTTTCCTTGTGGGAGTCTTCTCCGTTTTCATAGATGACTTTAATTCTTCCTTGTATGGGGAACTTGTCAGAATAGCTGTCTTTCCTCTTCGTCTATCGGTTATTCCTTCTTTTCTTTCAGCTCTAGGCACTGCCTTTCTGTCTTTCGGAGAGATTTGGAAAGCTGAAGTGTAAGGCTTAGGCCTAACTGACTGAGAAGACCCTGATGTGGATGGAACAGATGATTTTCCGTCGGATGGCTCAGATAGAGATCCTGAAGACAGGACCTTTCTCCAATGGTGGGTCTGATAAAACGGGGTATTACCCTGTTTTATCCAACAACACCTTGTTAGGAGCAAGTGGAATTCTACAACACTTAAACCGGTCATTCGTTTTGAAACACCTACAATTATGTACTGCAAGCAATGTTTAATTTATATCATCCTTACCTTACAGTCTTCAGAATTGGGTCTTGGATATATAAGCACACAATTTACAAGCAGATATTATAACACAACACTGTAAAAATAGATTTTACCCCTGTGAGAATGCACGCTTGCACCCTAATGATTGCAACTGCTCTAAGAATGAAGGTCAAGTGAGAAAGAGGTTAGTATGTTCACCGAAAGATGTTACCACATACCAGACGAGAAAACTATGGTACCCCGTTTCATCAAACTACCCTGTTTTATCAGACTCTCCCCTATAGTAATCATCATGTAGGGAGACTGTGCCACATACTGTATATACAGAGAGTGTAAGAATTGCTTGAAGGCATGCTGACATAGTGCGTAATTTGTGTTTCTACAACGAAGGAGGTGGTCAGGACGGTGATAATGATGGAGAAGGTGGTAACGATCTACTCGTTAGGAACCAAGGGAATATAAATAGCTGGCACTTAAGACTTGAAGGGGATCTATGGAAAACACAAAATGAACTTGCAGGTTGATTGCGAAAGTACAGAAACTATCTAATCACCATATTTTATGGAGATCGACTAATCCAGAAGTAGAAATGAAAGGGAGTAGCCTAGCACAAATAGGTGGAAGCAAAGGTTGCTCTTGGGTGAGACCTCCATGGGCGTAACCAGTACTCTGTATGTAGCACACACTGCGGAGTGCCTGGTACTCTAGCTCACGTTCAAAGAACATAATTAAGAAGGGGATACACTACAAACGTTAGGAATCACCAAAATAGTTCCAAGATGAAGCTGTATGTTACACGATCCATGTTTTCATGTCTTCTTTATGTTAAAAGCAAAAATAGAATGGGCATAATAATTGTTATTGGCCATAAGAAGGATACAAGATTTATGCTGGACCCCACCATTGGAGGCATAACAAGACATGTCGTTCAGAGCAAACGATAGGCTTCAACGAGAAGTGAAAGCATGTGGTACGTTTCGAATAAGCGAGAGGAACAACAACGTTTTCTAATCATTTATCATGTTTTGATATGCCTAGGTATAAATGACCTAATTTTGCTGTCAATGAATCCATTCAATAATAAATAATTCATCTTCAATGTACTCGGGAACAGTATGAGTCGTCTATTGGTACCCAATAATATTTTACTGCTAATAATAATATGAAGAGAAGAGAGGAACGGCTTTGAGAAATCCAGCCAGGACAGGCTGGCCGTGTGTTCCAGCTTAGAGAGGGCCGACAGTGTGAGACTTGCCTGGCTCGCAGGGTACTAAACTATACTATACACAGCTCGCTCGCACACGTAGGGAGGACGTCACGCGCTTGTCCGTAAGGTTGCAGCAGGATAGAACATACTACAGGCACTAGCTACGCAGGGCTTTGATAGAGGCAATTAACATACCGTATATACTCGAATACCACCCGCACATTTTTAAACAATATCGGACGTGAAAAATTGGGATGCGGGTCTTATTTGAGTCATCCTGATTTTAAAGATTTAAATTGCCCGCCACGCGCGATGTCGGGTGTTGCGAGTATCCGCTAGATGGTGCCTACCTTCTTCCGGCTATCACTTTGTTTTACCGTAAGCAGGCGGCGTCATACAGTCTCGCGCACGTTTTGCGAGTGTAAACATGAGTTCTACGAAGCGCTTGCAGTCGTTTACTGTGAGAGAGAAATTGAAAGTTGTGAGGGAAGCTGAAGTTATTGGAAATCGTGCCCGGTAGGAAATATGATATTGACGAGTCATGTATTCGTGATTGAGCGGGATGACTCCATGCTACAACCACGGGATGTCTGCGTGAACCGCCCGTTCAAAGCAGCCTTGAAACAGCTGTATACGGAGCGGATGGCGGCCGATAAGCACACACTGACCCCAACTGGTCGTATTCAGCACCCGGAAGTTCAGCTGCTCTGTTCGTGGATTTTGACGGCATGGAATCGTATCTTGGGAGATCTCATACGGAAGAGCTTCAAGAAATGTAGTATTTCCAATGCTATGGATGGCAGTGATGACGACATTTTGTGTGAAAGTGATGGTGAAAAAAGTTCCGAAGTTGGTACTTCTGATGACGATGAATGAAGTGTTTGTGTCTTTTATTTGTATTTTTAATTGTTTCTGCGTGTTATTTTAGGACGACTTCAGAACTGTTGGAAACTATTTTGTAGAAATGCTATTCTGTTTATTTAGAAAAGATTGTAAATAGTTTTGAGTAAAAAAATTTTTTTTAAATTTTGTTCTTCAAAATCAGGGTGCGGGTCTTATTCAGGGGCGGGTCGTATTCAAGTAAATACGGTAAGTATGATATATGAAAATAGGCTATATAGTTCTTCAAGGAACTACTTGTTTGCCTATTGATCGACTGGAGGAACTGAGGTAGACACCAAATTTCAGCATTCCAGCTGGTATGGAAGTAAGAGAATAGGGATGTGTGAGTGAGGAGTTTATGACCCATTGATCGTATTGTTCGAACTTATTTAATTGGTTGCTTATTTGCTTATCTGTAATTTGTTTCAGGTGCTGACTTACTTTGACCCCAATGATCAAAATTACACCATGTCAGGAACCGAGAAGCGGCTGCAAGCGTTGGGAGCCGCGCCATCAGGATCCAGAAATATGGCTTTATCATCTCAGATGACCAACAAACTGTCGGCAAAAAGCTGCAAAGATTACAAAGTTTTTATCTTGTCGCCATCAGAATTAAATAGTCTAGGTCTTACAACTAAAATTGAGAATGGAAAGGCTGTTATTATGCCTGCCGCCAAGGCGGAGAGTCCATCAGCACAGGGTGAAAGGCCACTGGTGCGCAGCCTCAATGTTCCTAGCGCCGACATTCCAATCCTCATGCAAGGAGCTACCAGTGCTATGAGGAGTATTCCCCAAGGCTTGGAGATGCAGCTGAAACGTGGAAAGAATGTGGTTCATTCGGCAAGTATTGTAATATAATAGCTTACTAGAATTAGTAGTTTTAGGGGTATTTTTAAAATAACCCTTTGCTCTCGAATTATTGTAGGGTAAGTCCTGATTTCTCCCAACTCGTATTTTTGTCAGCTTTCTTGATATTTTAAAACCTGGTGTTAAGTGCTGGTTGTAACAGGAAGGAACTACAAAATTAATGAATGTATGGTGTTTACATGAGACGAAATAATGCTTTAAACTTTCTTAACGGTATATCTTGAGTGTGCGGAGTGTTGAAAGCAAATGCATGGATGGAGCCCAGATTGCTTCTCATAATGTTATCGCCTCCTCCACGATTTCTTGTGACGGTGATATCAATATCGTCACTTGAATCACTCACGGATATATCACTTTCATTGCCAGATTCAAAAATTTCATGACTTTATGGTCACTATCATCAAAATCAGCCGAAATAGATGCCAGAATCTCAGCTTTGGTCAAACTGTGCGCTGCCATGTTACTTTACCGTGACTGCTTTCCATGTCAAGGAAACGGAGCAGTTTTGCCGAGCAAACAGAAACTAAACACTCCTCTTTGGTTTCTTTCGGTTTCTGGTACCAGCACTTGCCAAACAGAGTACAAAAGCCGTGTCATGCCAGGTAACCTAAAAACGAGCGGCGACACACGAGCTATAATGCTAAGTGAAGGAGGTTGGAAAGGGTTGAAGGAATAGGTAAAGAATACAAAGGCCAGGATTTGACATTAGCTTAAGCCCACACAGCCACAATGTGAGACTGTGTGTTGAATGTGTCAGAAGCCATTATTCTCTTTGCCTGTGTAATCTATTTTCAGTGCTCAACACAAGTATGCCCAATTAGATTGAATAGGAGGCAACCAATCAACAAAAAACGTGTTGAATTTTGAAAAGTGTAGGTAAACAAATTTTTGGTATAATTTGTGCCACTATGGATAGGTTGATAACTCGTATGATGGCCGAGATGTTGACACAGTCCATGAAATACATACAGTACTGTACGGACGAAATCATTTAAAACAAAAATGCAAAAATGTGGAAGAGGGATTCAAGTGACACACTTTCACTCATTTAAATTATGTTTGCTAATTAAATTTTGATGATTTAATGCAGTAGTTGTCACAAGTGAGCTGAAGTACTAGCTTGCACATGAGTACGCCACTTTGTGGGAATCTCTAAATTGATCCCTGTTCCGTTTAAACCTCACTTTCGGAGGAATGTCTGTTAGATCCCTTTTTGGCGCAACGCTTCAATTATTTTAACACCTTCTATCGGGGAATAACACTGATGAGCCATTGTGCAAAGATCTTTGAGAAAGTTTTGGAAAGGAGAATTAGGACAAGGATAGAAGGAGGGATGAGGGAAGAACAACATGGCTTCAGAGCAGGAAGGTCCACAGTGGATTTGATTTTTGCTGTAAGGCAGTTACAAGAACAGCACTATGAGTATGGAACAGATCTACTGATGGCCTTCCTGGACATTGAGAAAGCATATGACAGTGTATGCAGAAACAAAGTATGGAAGTCCCTGGAGGATAGAGGAGTAGAGAAATGGACTATAAAGAGGATAAAGGAGATGTACAAGAGAAGCGTGAGCTGTGTGAAAGTGGGAGGAGAGAGATCGGACTGGTTGGAACAGAGAAGCGGCCTGAAACAAGGAAGTGCACTGTCACCGTTACTTTTCATTGTGGTAATGGATGACATAATGACCCGAGTGGAACAAGTAATTGGGGAAGGAAAGATGAAAGCAATGGTGTTTGCAGATGATTTGATGATTTGGGGAAACAAGGAGGAGGGGGTACAAGAACAGTAGAAGAATAAAACTTACAATTTTCCGCCTAGTCAAGTAAGTTTTATTCTTCATGATTACTGTCAATACGGAACCTGAAATGAATAATATTTCAAGAACAGTAGGACGTGTGGGAAGGAATAATAAAAGGATATGGGATGAAATTTAGCATACATAAGAGTGAGATGGTGATCACAACAAGGAAGAAGGAAAGAACCACAACGGGAATAACAATTGGTGGGAACAGCTGAAGAAAGTGGAGAGTTTCAAGTATCTGGGAAGCCTGATACAAGATACTGGAAGAAACGATAGAGAAATAAATGAGTGGGGGAGGCAGGCAGAAGCATTTCGGAGGAGTGTGAGAAGCATGTTATGGAGCAAGGATGTCCCTCCGAACAGCAAAAAGTTCATATATCGGACGTACTATGTCCCTATCCTGACGTATGCCTCGGAGACCTGGGTTATGAAAGGAAGGGAGAAGAGCAAAATACAGGCCAGTAAGATGAGGTTCTTGAGAAGCAGTATTGGAGCTACAATGATGGACAGAATAAGAAATGAGAGGACCAGAGAATTAATGAAGGAGGAACCATTACAGGATGCTATAGAGAAATCTAGACTTACTAACGGATTTTTTATTATGGATACTCGAGTTTAGGCCTTAATTACAACCAAACCAACAGACCTATCGAAAAGCGAGTTATACCAATATTTTCCTTGTTTAATTCTGCGTTAGACTATATAAGCCAATTATTTTAAAGTTTATTAATTATTTATTTATATGTGGTTGTATGAAAAATTGTCCGTGTTTTTGACGTCTTTTCTAGGAACCGCTCACTTAAAACTATATACATGGAAAACTACTTGGCTGAGGGTAATGCAATTTTTATATGTGATAGGCACAAGTATTGGTAGTGCAAATCTCAACTTTCAATTTTTTACAACAAGCCAATAAAAAGTTCTTATACTTTTTCTGACGTAACGTTTTCTCAGCCCAGGATAAACGTACAGCAGGAAACTTGGTCTCATTTTGGAGCTCTCATTCGTGATTATCGGAAACTACGACCACTGTAAACGTACAGTGTGATGACGAATTCATGAAGAGTAATATTAATGGAAGGTTTTGTGCGTTGTAGCCCGAGCGAGTTAAAGCGAGCAGGCTTGTGAAATCCAATGCAGCGTTGCCGCGTTAAGTGCAGTGTCGCAGCTGGCAACAAACGAACACTGCTTTAAGTTTACTTTCAACCTTTGATTTTGTTTCCTCGTACAAATTTCATTTTCCATCACCTTTTTCACATAAGGGCTTTGGACCTTCAATGGCAGGTTTAAAAATGGTTTGCTTCCTAATTTGGAAATGTCATACTAGGCCTACACAATTTTTACATGGGTTATTTACATATATATACAATATTAAATTCAATCAGTATTCTTCGTCTGAAGAATCACTCTGTTCGGATGAATCAGAACTGCTGTCATTCATGTTAATTATGACTGGCTCGAAATGAGGGACATTTTCAGACAGTCCATCTTTCTCCCAGTAGTGGTCTTCAATTCTTTTAGCGTGTTTAATACATTGTTTCCAGAGTTCGGGAGTAACGGTACGCAAGGCTTCTCGGCATAAAACATTCATTGCTTCCATACTTCTACCATTTTGTAATATGTTAGCCATATTTGTTTTTGCTATTTTTCCTTTAACGTAAGCCCAAATAAGTTCAATTGGATTGAGCTCGCAATGAGCCACTGGTAACCAAACAAGCTTTACATCCGGTCGAAGTCGTTTCGTCAGTTGTTCCAGCTTCTTCACTGGAGTTTGAAAATAAGGCCTGGCAAGGACAATTAGCTCTGATTTAGTCAGCTTGTTGTAATTGACAACTCCAAGTGGTAGCGATATATTCTTTGATGTTATCCAGGTTATAATGTCAGGTTTCAGCCACGACATGTTCGGGTTTTTAGTTGCAGGATCGACCATCGTATGATATGGGGCTTGATCTATAATAACTGCCGACCTTTGAGGCAATAAACTCAGCACTTTCGTGAACCATTCTTCGTAATGAGTAGAGTTCATTTCGTTGTGGTAATCACCGCTCCCTTTCTTGCCGATAAAACAAAGTTCTGCACCGTCAAGAAATCCTTCTTCGCTTCCTATATGTAAAATTATGATGCGTTTCCCAGCTCCAGGCGGTGTCTTGAAACCTCCACGCCATCCATAAATTTCCTGAATGTACCCTCTGTATTGATCATAATTATCGAAGTTCTTTTCCAAAGCATCAACCACGTTTTCTTGCCACCCATATTTCATAGTGTGGTTCTGTCCGCACCAGGTCTCGTCTGTAAAGAAGATCTTGTAGCCCTGTGCTCGAAGTTCTCTCATTCTTCTCAGGAATGTATGTCGGGATGCAGCAACCGTCACGGATTCCATTAGCACTGGTTTCCTGTTCAGTTTTTTGAATCGGAATCTCAAGCCTAGAAATTGACATATCAGGAAAATCGTTTATATTTTCGGACAGTTTCTCGCGGAGGTTTTTAATTGTGGGAAATACTTGACTCATGTAAAAATCATGTATAGTTCTTCTTATTGTGCCCAAAGTAAAATCGAGTTGGATTTTCGGACGACCTGGCCCGGGCCTCACACACTGCTTCTTTCTTGACCTGGATGATATATTTTCATCATTCTCCCTTGAAGTGGCTCCTATTCTCTTCACTGATGACACTGATAATCCAAGACAATCTGCCACTTTCCGATACACAGGAAACCTCTTGTCCCCTAATTTTCCCCCCTCATTTCGAAAGAAACAAATAGCACTGAGAACTATTGCAAGTTCGCCCTCAGACAATGGTGGTCTCGGAGGCATCTGGAAGTTATGTGGCCAATATTCAGTAAACAGGAAGACTGAAATAGCATGAGGAATTAGCCAGCCAGGTCACTCGCATTCCATTCGCAACTGCCCGGGGCGAGGGTAGCCGGCAACGCTGCTCTCGAATTCACCACCTCGCCCGCTTATAATCGCACGGGCTACAACGCACAAAACCTCCCTTTATTATTACTCTTCATAAATTCGTCAGCACACTGTACGTTTACAGTGGTCGTAGTTTCCGATAATCACGAATGAGAGCTTCAAAATGAGACCAAGTTTCCTGCTGTACGTTTATCCTGGGCTGAGAAAACGTTACGTCAGAAAAAGTATAAGAACTTTTTATCGGGTAGATGAAAAACATTGAAACTTTAGATTTGCACTACCAATACTTGTGCCTATCACATATAAAAATTGCATTACCCTCAGCCAAGTAGTTTTCCATGTATATAGTTTTAAGTGAGCGGTTCCTAGAAAAGACGTCAAAAACACGGACAATTTTTCATACAACCACAAATAAATAAACAATTAATAAACTTTAAAATAATTGGCTTATATAGACTAACGCAGAATTAAACAAGGAAAATATTGGTATAACTCGTTTTTCAATAGGTCTGTTGGTTTGGTTGTAATTAAGGCCTAAACTCGAGTATCCATAATAAAAAATCCGATAGTAGATGGTATGGACATGTAAAACGAATGGAGGAGAAGAGGATACCCAGGAGGATACACGAGACGAAGTGGGAAGGAAAGAGACCGAGAGACAGGTGGCTGAAGAGGGTGGAAGAAAGCGTGAAGAAAAGAGAAGACTGGACAAGGGTGGAAGCTGAGAGATGGTGGGAAGACAGAAGACGTTGGAGAGGCTTGTGTTCCAAACAGACCCCCGGCCAGTGGCTGGAAACTGTGCAAGATGATGATCTGAAAGAAATGTTACGTGAATTATTTATTAACACCCTTCTTTAACAAATGGGAGGGGGATTTAAATGTACTTGTTTGCTAGGATCATTTTTAGCCTATTTTCAATTTTGAAAAAATACGCTTATGAGATCACCTTTTGTCCGTGTGTGTGATTCGTGTGTGTGTCCCCCTAATAAAATCTAAATGGCTGGTGCGATTTCAATGAAACTCGGTAAGTTCATAGCACTATTCCCTGCGACCCCGACCATGCCCTTCAAATTTTGTTACGACTCACCAATCCAACATGGCAGCTGTGCGAAATATTTCACCAGCATTCAATATCTCCGAAACTATTACCGATATTACCCTGACATTTTGTATGGTGATAAAGGGAACAACTATAACTTCACTTATGTGACCTTTGAAAATCTGGTAACAACAAAACGAACATGGCGGCCAAGCGAAGTTGCGACTTTTAAATAGACGTTTCTCGCGATTTAACCAACCAAACGCAATGAAACTTGGTACAGTATATGTTTATATACATTGTAATGCACCGACATCTAACTTCGTTCAATTGTTTACATAACCACAAGATGGCGGATGTGCGAAATATTTCACCGGCATTCCATATCTGTGAAACTATTAGCGGTATCTCCCTGAAATCTTTTACGGAGATAAAGGGCACTACGGAAGTCCATCTATAAGACTTTCAGAAACCGGTTAACTACAAAACGAACATGGCAGCCAAGCAAAGTTGAAAATTTTAAATAGACCTTTCTCGCGATTTAATGTTCCAAACGCACTGAAATCTGGTACAGGAAATATTTATACACATTGTAATGCACTGGTATCTAATTTAGTTCAATTGTTTACATAACCTCAAGATGGCGGATGTGCGAATTTTAAAATTAAGTTTTTATTTCTTGTGATGTAGTCATGCGATCGAATTGAAAGTTTGAATATTGAACCTACGCAATAATTTTCCTTTAATGGTACATGCCTCTATGGCCTATACATTTAACAATACAACATGGCGACCATCCAAAATATTTAGTCGGCTCTGAATATCTACGAATCTATTATAGCAATCAAACTGAATTTCATAATGTTCATAGGGGCTATGAACTTAAGTTCACCTATAGGACTTTAAATAACTTGGTGTTCACAAATCCAACATGGAGGCGACGCGAAATATAAAAATTCACATGGACGCTTCTCGCAATTTAACCATCCGAGTGTAGTGAAACTTGGAACAGTAAATCCTTATACGAATGGTAATCCACTGGCATCTAATTTATTTCAATTGTTTCCATAACCTCAAGATGGCAGCTGTGCAAAATTTTAAAATCTCCTTGTTACTTCTTGTGTCCTAATTATGCGATTGTAGTTTGAATATACACGTACACAATAATCTGCATGTAACAGTACATAACTCTAGGACCTACATATATAAAATCTTAACATGGCGACCATCCGAAATTTTTAGTCGGTTCTCAATATCTAAGTATCTATTACAGCAATCAAACTGAAATTGTGTATGTTGCTAGAGGCAATTAACATAAGTAGGATATATGAAAATAGGCTGTATAGTTCTTCACGGAACTACTTGTTTTATTTTAAGGAAACTTCTCCATTTCCAAAGAAATGATGGGACTCCTATAGTAACGACAGCCAACAGATACCCAGCCTTTCATCCCAAAAACCTGCCACTCGGTCCAGCCCAGCTAATTACCAGGGTTCAGTGATGGCTTCCTTTTTTATGGACGCCAGATGTCTTGACTATTCCCTCGTGGTTCAAAGGTGCTGTGGCTGATGCCAATAGCATAGTTGTCACTTCTTGCATCTACTATTGGAGTTCATTTCCATGACGAAACATCAAAACAAATTATGTACCATAGCATAATCTAAGTTATACTAGGTAAACTAGTCCCCCGTTCGGATCTCCGGGTGGGGACTATTCGAGAGGGGGTTGACATCACAGAAGTGACGAAGAGAAAACCTGACATTCTACGGATTGGAGCGTGGAATGTTAGAAGTCTGCTAGGCAGTGGAAGTTTAGAAAACTTAGAAAGGGAAATGGATAGGTTGAGGTTGGATTTGGTTGGCATTAGTGAAATGCGCTGGCAGGAAGAACAGGACTTTAGGTCAGGAGACTATAGGGTCATAAGCACTAAATCAAACAATGGCCAAGCAGGGGTTGGTCTCATATTGAGTAGGAAACTTGGACAGCGAGTGGAATATTATGAGCAATATAGTGAACGGATTATTGTAGCAAAAATAAATACAAAACCTATGTGCACCACAGTGGTACAAGTCTATATGCCTACCAGTCAAGCTGATGATGAAGATGTTGAAAAGGTCTACGAAGAAATAGATGAAATTCTGAGGTATATCAAGGGCGATGAAAATGTTATAGTAATGGGAGATTGGAATGCTGTGGTAGGAAAAGGGAGAGAAGGGAAGATAGTAGGAGATTTCGGATTAGGTGAAAGGAATGATCGAGGAAGTAGGCTGATGGAATTCTGCCCCTAACATGAGTTGTTCATAGCTAACACCTTATTCAATAGCCACAATGGAAGAATATACACATGGATGAGACCAGGAGATACAGGGCGTTGCCAAATCAACTTCATTATGGTCAAGCAGAGATTTCGAAACCAGATTTTGGATTGCAAAACATATCCCGGTGCTGACGTAAACTGACCACAATCTGGTTATGAAATGCAGATTAAACTGAAGAAACTGAAGAAAAGTCAAAAGCCAAAAAGATGGGCAAGAGACAGACTGAAAGAGAAGGATGTAAGTTATGATAGATTCTAGGAGAGTATAAAGGAAGGACTAATGAAAACCCCTAAACAAAGTTCAATTGCAGACGAATGGGCACTTGATTCACACCCCAACCGAGATTACTGGAACTGAGAAATGAAGAAGAATCTATATACAGTATATACAATAAATTATACTGCAGAAACGCTAAATGCACACTGTATTTAGTTTTTTTAAGTTCATAAAATACCATTGAGAGTGCAAAAATCATTCATAAACGATACAGTATTGTATTTTGGGAGACAGTTCATCCACGTTATATCGGACCCCGGTGTATTGGGCTTCTACTGTATAAAATTATGATCATCATTAATCTAAACATTATATAGTAAAATAAGGTGCGTTCAAAAAGTAACGAGCCGGAGGCTGGAATGCGCAAACCGGTGACGACATTGGCTAATCGTGGCGTGTGTAACGAGGTGTGGTTCAGACCAGAGTGTGGAAGGTCACGGCCCTCGCTAGAGGGCACGCGTGCACGTCACGTGACGATACAATGCGAGCAGCAGCATGCATCAATCGTCTAACGCTGCCAGTCGCATTGCAAACAGTGACATGTAGGCGTCAACCGAGGAGCAAAGAGGTGTTGTTCGGTTTCTGACAGCGGAAGGAGTTGGGGGAACGGACATTCATCGCCAAATGTCACAAGTGTACGGTGAACACTGCATGTTCCTTGCAAGGGTCAAGGCGTGGCACAAGCGCTTCAAGGAAGGGCGGGTGTCGTTAGCCGATGATGCCCGGTCAGGGGCACCCCCTGCATTACCGATGACAACGTCTAGCTGGTTGATGCACTCATTATCCAGGACCGCTGAGTGACAGTGAACGCCATAGCCGCCGTGGTCGGATTGAGCGTCAGAAGTGTTGCACACCATCATGAAGGAACGACCAATGGGTGCCCCACAGTCTTCAACCACACCAGGAAGCATGTCGAATGGCCTACTGGCTTGGTCATCTGCAGTGCTATGCGAGGGAAGGGAATGGGTTCCTGGCACGAGTGGTAGCTGGAGATGAGTCATGGTGTCAGCGCTTCCAACCAGAATCCAAACGACAAAGCATCCAGGGTCACCACCACCCAAAAAAGGCAAGGCCATCCACACGAGTGCAGGAAAGGTAATGCTGACGTTTTTCTTTGACCAAGATGGCCCCCTTCTGATATACTTCATGCCACACGGGACAACAGTGAATGCCCAGCGTTACTCGCAAACCTTGACCACCCTTCGCCAAGCGATCAAAACAAATCGACCAGGCAATCTCACCCGTGGGGTCATTCTGCTCCACGACAATGCACGACCTCATACAGCCAACACAGTCGCGGCACTCCTGCAGAAATTCATATGGGAGGTTCTCGGCCACCCTCCATACAGTCCAGACCTCTCTCCCTGTGATTACGCCATGTTTGGTCCCCTAAAAAGAGCTCTGCGGGGCCAACGATTCACCTCGGACGCCAACGTCCAGTTGTACGTGCGGAACTGGTTGACATCGCAGCCCAGGGAATTTTATGAGACAGCCATTCGACGCCTCGTGTCACAGTGGGACAAGTGCCTCAACAGCCACAGGTACTGGTTTCTGTAATTATGTCTCCGGCTCGTTACTTTTTGAACGCACCTGATAATATCGGGTGCCGGGTGCAAGCTTTGTTATTTGATGCCCAGAGGGCAGCTTCCATGTCTCGAATTTTATAGTTCCATGGAGTGCCATGAAAGCCAAGAAGGTTAAATATCTAAGCTCATTGACACTATAGCGCTTTCTAGTAGAGAAAGGAGGAACTTTGTTGGCGGATAATCCCGAGATTAATTTTGCCATTATGAACCCGGCTGGTTGGTTCTTAAGTTTAGGGGCTGCGACAACGCGGTCATGTAGCCCCGTGTACTTTGGGTGTGTGTAGAATCTGTCTGATAACCGGTGTTAATTGTGATGACTGTATTAGTGTGTGTTATCTGTTTTTTTTTTAATTTAAGTACTGAAACTTAGAATTTTTCAAATAGTTCCTACTTTTGCCGCCAAGCGCCACCGTCAACGACTACTAGGCCAAGTTCACAACTCAGCTACTAGACGCCACCACAGTCGGCTCTTGGCAACGAACTTAGAAACCTAAGAGCGTTGTTTACATTAACCTATCCAATTTAGCTTCACACTGGTGCAATTAGTGGAAGGTTCTTTAACATGCCATAAATCTATGACATGGGACCGCCGGCTTTACTTCCCCTCCGAAGGAAGGCATACTGAGGGATTTTTAACGCTCTATGAACACGGCCTACTGAATTCAAAAGGGTTCTTTAACATGACAACAACGTATGACATGCGTGCCATGATTTTTGTCGCCTTCAAAAAATCACTTACCACGGCCAGGAGTGAACCTGCAAACTTGGGGTTGGTTGACTGACACAATAACCACTCACCCACTGTGGCAAGCAATCTAAACATTAACAATCTATGTATGAAATTAAGCATTAAAATATAATATTCACTATACTATTTTCAGTATTCGTTAAATAACCTTCCGAAATATAATAGAATTCTGCTTAAAATAATGTTAATTCATGAAAATTAATGATGCTCTTAGTTTAATATGAATAAATTTTATTTTACATATTCATAGGTATTTTGATTTTTGTCTGCTTGTTACGGGGTTGGCGCCAAAGCTACTGCAGCTATTGACATGGAAGGTAAACGTATTGCATCAAATCCACATTCAGCAGGTGATTGTTTTTCCCCAATCATTAATAGATTTTTTTTGTTTTTTTGAAAGTGTAGAATTTCGAATTATAACAACTATGTTTAAGGTAATTGAGATGAGAGATTTAATAATTGCATCAATAAAGTATTAGAAAACGAAGCCTTCACATCGGTTTGTTACTCGGCCTAGGGGCCGCAACAACGCGGTCATGCAGCCCCATGTACTTTGGGTATGTGTAGAATCTGTCTTGATAACTGGTGTTAATTGTGATGGCTCAAGCCCCGGGCTAAGGTGATAGACACCCTGGGCAAATGGTCTACTGGCACCCTTTTTCTCCTGTATGTGTTATAAAAAAAGCATAATAGGTCGTATTTTACAAACTACTACGTTACTAATATTGTATCACAGGATATAATAAGAAAAGTAAGTCGTTCATACAATGTTGTAGCCATTTATTGATACATTAATCTCACTAAAAACCAAGATTACAAATTCAAAAGTACAATATACAGAAACATTTCAATTCAAAGGTTCTTTTCTGGCTTTTAACTTTGCAAATTTATTTATGTCAGAAAAGTCTGTGCTAAGGGTTACATCTTTTTCAAAACACAATAACAATAGAGAATTTTTGCTGTCTGAAAGAGTTGATCTTTTCACATTCTTTAGCCGAGTCAAAACAGAAAATCCTCTTTCTGCGGAGCAGTTGGTGACTGGTAAAGTCGGAAATATTCTAGTTGCTACCTCAATATCAGGGAAAGTAGTTTTCAAATAATTTTTATGACGTATTCATATATGTCAAGAATGCTAGTATATTCTTCCTGTACCACATACATTTTGAAGTCCTGACATTCGTTTTCAAATTTACTTCCTATGTCATTAGAGTAGAACTCATAGAGTTGGTTCACAGCCTGTGATATGACCTCTTTCTGCGATCCCTTTTGTACAAGAATAGAAAGTATTTCAAATTTGTCAGATATATTTTCATAAGCTGTTTTTCGCCTTGACAGGTTACTTATCAAAGAGTCAAAGATTTTAATTTGAAAAGGGACCGTTCATCAAGAATAGCTTCATCGCCTGGGCTCTTATCCGCAAAAGTTTTTCTGATTCTTATTCTTTTGAAGTTGGTGTTGGGTGATTCAACTTGTAACAACTCCATGGCTGTTTGTTCATACTTGTCAAACTCATTTCTTTTTTCATTTAAATAGCTCTCCAAAGTTTGAAGCTGTTTGTACCTACTACGGGATTAAGGGTTTCACTTTATAGAATGTTGCTAACTCTTTCAAATAGTTACAAAATATCACTCCACAAAATAGTGAGGAACGGTATTTCAAATTTGTCAAACTTCTTTTCTAGTCCTGAAGCATCAACTTTGACTACAGGCTTCTGAGTAGGGTCTAGAGATATTTCCTTCAGTGATTTATGTATCGCCTTTGACCAGGGCCTTTACAGCATCGGCTCTCGCTGACCATCTTGTTTTATATAGGGATTTCAACACTGGAATTTTACTGTTTTCTTAACATGTTTTCAAAATACCCCATCTATGGGTTGAATTGGAAAAGAGGTGTAAAGGTTATGCACGAATCCAAAAAACACAATAGCTTCAGTGCAGCACTCTGCAGCAGCAGAACCAACAAGGTTGAGAGAATGCGCTGCACAAGGGACAAACTCACTAAAAGGGCAGTGTTTAATTCTAGCATGTAGGCCTGAGTAAGCTTTGTTCTCGGTATAACTCAATATCTAGGCCTCTTTTAAACTACTTGAAGTATGGCCTATTCCAGGGAGAAGCTTGAAGACATGTAACGTAGAATCGATGCTAATTGATCGGTGTGTGAACAATCGGGAGTAGAATCCACGATGAGGGCATAGTAGCGAGAATGTTTGACATCCTTTGTCATTGTTTGCAGCACTAAGTCTGCCATATCATTGATACACGTTTGAGCAGATATGCTCCCATACTGAGCAAGGTGCTGGGAAAGAAAAGGGTCGAAATCGCTTTTCAACTCGAGGCATCCTAGATACAGACCATTAGAGGTAGATCCTAAACGTTCATTGTCACCTTGAAAACGTAACCCTCTGAGAGAAATTTCACAACAGACACACTTTGCCAATGTGACCTCCTGCTCATATTAGGTTGAAAGAAGAGTATTTATTTCCTCTTTGCGTTTTCGTCTATTAATGTAAGTTAGCATGTTGGAACGATGGTCTGCTGATGGTTCATGTTGTTTAATCAACTCATTTCCATGTTTCCAATCATTGAACCCGGATGAAAATCCTGTTTTCTTGTCCAACGGCTGAAACAAGCAGCAAGGAACACAACCGACTTTTCCAGACGATTGTGAGTAGATCAGCCAATCTCTAACATAAGATTCACCATTGGAAAGTGTACATTAAAATAGTTTTACAGTAAGTGTGCGCTTAGTTCCGTCATTGTAAATACGCTGAGATCTAGAAAAATCCGCTTGAAAGTTTTGTTTTGGGGGATGGTTCGCAACGACATCTAGCTGTGAGCTTGTCTACCGGCACTGGGCGAATAATATTGGAACTTAATAGAGCAATAATCAAATCTAACCTAATAATTTAGATTCACACAATTTTAGTTAGTGGAAGGTTCTTTTACATGCCATAAATTTATGACTTGGGACCGACGGCTTTACTTCCCCTCCGAAGGAAGGCATACAGAGGGATTTTTAACGCTCTTTAAAAATCCGACTACTTGGGCCAGTTTTGAACCCACGATCTATTAGGCATAGAAGCTCAGCATGCTACCAACTACTCCACCGAGGCCGCTGGCTTCGCATCACGAGTGAGAAAATGGAAATGGCTTACCATTTTACCAAAGGCTTCTATAGCAAACGGTCAATATCCTTATGCAAAGCTAAATAATTACTGCCGTTTCATCCGTCCGGAGGTCTTGTATGCCTCCGAATGCCTCACGATGAACAAATTAGGCTAGGTTGTAAAACTGGAGGCCAGAGAAAGGAAAATTTTGAGAAAGTTCTTGGGGTCCCGTCAATGAAAATGGGGGAATATAGAAGACGGCATAACCATGAACTGTATAATTATGTGGAGAAAATATCCGGAAAAGAAGGATTAACTTTTATGGACATGTGAAGCGAATGAGCCCAGCGAGAGAGACCCTTGCTTTCAGGAGAGGAAAACCAAATGGGCCCAGTTCATTGAAATAGATAAGAGATCTAAAAGAATTGGAGATTACATCAACGAACATTCAGGAGTGCATTCCACTGAAAATATATATATCTTCCTTTTTTTATCTCCAGTTTCCCAGGTGTGGTAAACAACAGCTCTCCATTCCTTCCTTGAATACCAAAGTCAAACGTTACTGCACTGTCATCCGGCCAGAAATTTCATATGCAGCAAAATGTCTTGCCTTGAACATGAAAGGGATGATGGAGGAATTGGCAACCAAGGAAAGGAACATATTGAGGGAAATCTTAGGTCGGGTTAAAGAGATTGGTGAGTTTTAGGGCATAACCAAGATTTACATAGCCAACATGTGTGGTGAAAATTACTGTTGTGATGTAGAAAACACGGATGACTTCAACACTATTAACTTCTCAGGGCAGTATCCTGGGACCCCTTCTCTTCGTGCTGTATATGGACAATATAAACACGTGTGCAAAATTCTCCGTGTTCCCTTCTTCTGTACGCTGATGACCTCAAGATATTCAGAAAAATTTCCAGTTCTGACGACCACGCTGACCTCCAGGAAGCAGTGAATGCATGTACTGATTGGTTCAACAAATGGAAGTTATCTCCAAATCCGAAAAATGTGTATTTCTCACTACTGAAATCTGGAAATCAGGCGGACTATAAAATATGTGGAAATAAATTGGATACGGTTTCTCAGGTAAGAGATTTAGGTATTTTTCACGATGATAAACTGACATTCTCTCCCCACATTGACCATATCAAATCTCCCGCAATGCACAGTCTCGGCATTCTATACAGATTCACAGAAATTAAAGACCTCACTGCACTTAAATTAAACTTCACCACATATGTTCTCCCTATCCTTGATTTCTCTTCTCCAATTTGGTCTACTTCGGCTATAACCAATATTTCTAAATTGAACAGTGTATTTAATTTCTTCATATCAATTGTCAAAGCTCGCAATCCTTCACTAAGGCACTTTGCCAAATCCGACATTCTAAATCAGCTCAATTTACTTGACCTGAGAAGCCGTCTACAATTTACTGACCTGTGTTTTCTACATAAAATTATGGTTACACAAAATGTAACATGCTCTTAAGCTACTTCCCACTCCATGTTCCCTCCCGTTCAACACGTCAGAACCATTTACACCACATACCTCGCCCACGTCTTGAAGTACAGAAGCGCTCTTCCTACCCTTAGCAACTCCCTTCCAAATATTGACATATTCTCTCCCTATCGAACATTCAAACATAACATTAGAAGATCCCTTTCACCCTCAATTCCTACCCCCTCACCCTCCTAATCACTCACTACCCCAATCACTCCCTGCGTCCTTCCCGAGATGTATCCCTTGCTGCCATCACTGCCAATTGTTACATGTTATTGTTGTTGTTTTTGTTAATATTATTTGAAATTGTTAAAATATTAGTGTAAAATGACCTTTTCATGGTTGTATCTAATAATTATTAAATAAATAAAAAAATAAGCTTATCGCATTTTCACTTTTCTCCAAGAGAAGACAAAGGGTGCCTGGTTAAGTGAGATACAAGAGATTGGAATCTCGTGTGAAGATATTCTGGAGCGTGACCAGCTTAAGAGAAAACTCTTCGACGAATAGAGTTTCCAACCTAAGCTGACACTGAAAACTGGAAAGGTGTGAACAAAAGTGAGAAAGGAACAACACCGCATATGATTGAAGGAATATTGGGCTAATTTTAAAGCTAAAAGGAAACTGTTAAAATGATGTGATCCTTAGTTGGCTGAAACAAAACAAGAAGAAAAGGCTAGGTGCATATCAGCCATTTCTTCATTGGTGTACCAGAACGGAGCCTTTCTTAACAATTTCTGCCGCAAATGTTTGCTGTGCCTACTGGGGCTAGGCAGGGACTGTAATGAGGAAACTTGTACAATCTGTGTCTCCACATGTAGCTTACCTCCCCTTCCCTTGTGGTCTGGCCCAGCGAATCCTGGTGTAACAAAGTAACCTCATGTTCCCAAACATCAGAAATTTTCTCTGCAAATCCAACCGTGGCATCGTTCCAGCTAGTTGTAGTGTATATGATAAGTGAAATGCTAAAATGGTGATAGAAATCCAGAATTTGTCTGTTTGGAGTGACTATATGGTTTTAAAAGTCAACTGGCATATGCAGGGAAGAGGTTGTAAATGCTATTAGAAAAATGAAATGTGGAAAAGCAACCGGCCCCGATGAAGTTCCAGTGGAGGTTGGGAATGTCTGGATGAAGAGGGCATAGATATGTTGTGGAATCTATTCCAACAGGTACTTCAAGAGGAAGTAATGCCCTAGGAATGGCGGGAGAGTACCATAATTCCCATTTATAAGGAGAAAGGTGACATTCAGGATTATGCAAATTACAGAGGAATAAAACTCATGTCGCACACAATGAAGATCTGGGAGAAAGTTATTGAAAGTAGGCTTCGGGTGGAGGCGACAATAGGAGATGAACAGTTTGGATTTATGCCGGGAAAGGGAACAACAGATGCTATTTTGGCACTTAGGCAGGTCATGGAAAAGCACAGGGAGAAGAGAAATGAACTACATATGGTGTTCATAGACCTAGAGAAAGCGTATGATCGAGTGCCCCGTCAGGAGGTATGGAGATGCACGAGATGCAAGGGAGTACCGGAGAAGTATGTGCGCATTGTTCAGGATATGCACCGTGGAGCAAGGACACGAATTAGAAGCAGTGTAGGATTGTCAGATACTATACAGGTTCAAGTAGGTCTTCACCAAGGATCTGCACTAAGCCCCTATATTTTTGATCTAATAATGGATGTCTTCTCTGAAAACTTAAGAGAACCAGCTCCTTGGTGTATGCTATTTGCAGATGATATTGTCTTATGTAGCACACACAGGGAAGAGCTTGAATATAAAGTGGAATGCTGGAGAAGAGCCATAGAGGACAGAGGCCTTAAAATCAGTAGGAATAAGACTGAATACCTGTGCCTTGGAGGAACTGGAAATGAAACTATTCAGATGGATGGTAGCCAGCTACAGGCAAGGGAGTTTCAAGTATCTGGGATCCACTGTATCTAACGATGGCAATATAGATCTGGAAATTATCCACCGAATTCAGGCTGCCTGGTTAAACTGGAAAAGGTTATCTGGTATTCTCTGTGACAGGAGACTGAATATCCAAGTAAAGGGTAAAGCCTATAAATATGCAGTGAGACCTGCAATGCTATACGGAGCAGAAACTTGGCCATCAGTGCAGTCACAGTGCAAGCGATTGGAAGTAGCTCAAATGAAGATGCTAAGATGGATGTGTGGTGTTACAAGGAACGATCACATCAAAAACACCTTCATACGAGGCAGCGTAAAAGTGACTGAAATATCAAAAAAGGTGCAAGAAAGATGCTTGCTCTGGTATGGCCACATTAAGCGCAGGGATGAGAGTTATATAGGAAGGCGAGTGCTTGATCTGGAGGTGAAAGGCAAAAGGGAAAGAGGCAGGCCTGGAAGAAGATGGATGGACTGCGTGCATGATGACCTCCGGGAGAAGCAGTTAACAGAACACTATTTGGGACCGAGGAAAATGGAAACGACTTGTCAGAAACGTCGACCCCGCATAAACGGGAAAAGAATAATAATAAGAATCATCATCATCATCTTGTACAGTTTCCAGCCCCAGGCTGGGTCTGTTTGGAACATAAGCCTCGCCACTTATTTCTTTCTTCCCACCATCTCTCCGCTGTTACTCTGGTCCAGTCCTCGCCTCTCTTCTTGACACATTCCTCCACTCCTTTCAGCCATCGATCTCTTGGTCTTCCCCTTGGTCGTTTCTTCTGCATCTCATGTATCCTCTTGGGAATCTTCTTCTCATCCATTCTCTTTAAGAGTCCATACCACCTCAGTCTTGATGTCTCAATCCTACCTTGCACGGGCTCCTCTTTCACCATTTCCCTGACCTTTTCATTCCTCACCCTGTCTCTTCTTGTTACTCCGATCCTACTTCGCAGGAACTTCATTTCACCTGCCTGTATTCTGCTTATGTCTCTTTTCTTCATTGTCCACGTTTCTGAAGCATAGGTCAGTATCGGGATATAGTAGCTTCTGTATAACACTTCCTTGCTTTTTTGTGGGACATCTTTATTCCACACTAAGCTCCTAATGCTTCTCAGAAATGCTTCTGCCTGTCTGCCAAGTTCCGTAATCTCTTTGTCATTTCTCCCATTTTCCTCCACTATACTTCCCAAGTACTTGAGACTTTCCACCTTCTTCAGCTGTCCACCTCCAAGTGTTATCCCACTCATTGGTCTGTCCTTCTTCCTGGTCGTTAACAGGATCTCACATTTACTGATGTTGAACTTCCATCCGTACTCTCCCACTGTTTCTTCCCAAGCCTTCAGTTGCTCCTGGATTTCCTCCTCCTTGTTTCCCCAGACCATGAGATCATCTGCAAAGACCATTGCCTTCATCTTATCTTCTCCTATCTTTCCTGCTATCTGTGTCATTACCTCGTCCATAACCACAATAAAGAGAAGGGGTGACAGCGCACTACCCTGTTTCAGGCCACTCATTTGTCTGAACCAGTCTGTTCTTTCCCCTCCAACTTTCACACAACTCACACTTCCACAATACATCTCCTTCACTCTGCCTACAGTCTCTTTTTCCACTCCCATGTTTTCCATTGCTTTCCAAACCTTCTCCCTACACACACTATCATAGGCCTTTTCGATGTCCAGGAAGGCCATCAACAGATCCTCTCCAAATTCGTAGTGGTGTTCCTGGAGCTGTCTCACTGTAAATATGAGATCCACTGTTGATCTCCCAGGTCTGAATCCATACTGTTCCTCTCTCAATTTTCTCTCCACTTTGGCTCGTATTCTACTTTCTAATATCTTTTCATATATCTTGGCACAGTGAGGTATGAGTGTGACTCCCCTGTAATTTCTGCACTCCATTCTGCTTCCTTTCTTAAATATTGGGACAATTAATCCTTTCTTCCAATCTTCTGGGGTCTTTTTCTCCTTCCATATCACCCTCATCACACGGTACAGCCACTGTTTCCCAACCTCCCCTGCTGCCTTCACCATTTCAACACTCACTTCATCCACACCTGGTGCCCTTCCTCCTTTCATCTTGTCTATAGCCATTTCCAGTTCTCTCCAAGTCAGGTCCTTTTCCATTCCTGTGTTGTCTTCTCCATCTTCCAATACATTGTCTTCCTCCCTATGACCATTTGGATTCAGCAAATCCTCAAAGTACTCTTTCCACAGTGTCTTGAGTGTCTCTTTGTTGTGTACCTCAGTTCCGTTTTTGTCCATCATTACCACATCCTCTCGCAGACCTCTTCTCTTACTTTTGACCATCCCATAAAGTACTTTCTTATTTCCTCTGCTGTCTTCCTCCATCATCTCTGTCCACTGTACCATCCACTTCTTCCTCTCCTCTGCGACAATCTTGTTTGCTTCTTTCTTCTTTATCTTATAATCTTCCCTTGCCAGAATATGGTTTTAACTATGGTTGTACTGTATAGTGCAGGCTATTATCTGGTTGGATGTCTTCCGCGCTGTAGCTGTGAGTAGTATCAACTTTCCTCTTGGAGCAGTGACGGTCGGCACTTTAATATTTGATGTGTCTTATTTTGTTTTGAAACTTGCTGATGTATCTTGTTTTGCAATTCAGTAATCGGATGTATCTCATTTTGAAAATAGAATAATCAGGCTCCACAAGTATAAAGTAGATTTAACTCACCAATACGATTGTAAACACACCAGCACTAACAGAACACGAAACAGTTGCATAACCAGCACTCAGGGAGCGCAATAGACCCTGCCAAGATGTCTTGTTTTGATACTCATTCATCTACTTGTCTTATTTTGAAACCGACTGACTACTTCAGCATTTAACAACAGTGTGATGTGTCCTGTTTTGAATACCTTTCTCTTCCCACATGTGAAGAGGGCGTGTTGAGGACTTGTTAAATAGCCGTAATCTCAAAATGTAAAAATAGTGATGTATATCTTGTTTTGTTACCAAACTCAGTTAGGAACCATCGCGGACATACCATTTGGAGGCGTAAAAGCTGAAAATGTGACTTGTCATTGGCCTCGAACCTGACTACCACAGTGTCTCTTGATGTTTCTATTTCTGTTGGTGTCAACGTCAGATCATGGAGCAAGTACAGAATTGTCTGCTGTGCCCTGCATCTCCTCTTTGCGACAAACAAATGCTGTTGTCTTTTGCTGCTTTTCAGTCTGCCAACACGATTGGGCGGGGTGCAAATATTCCTAAATTGCCCATTTAAGTGTGACAACTAGGGCCCGGATTAAACCTTCACTTTAGGTTTCTTTTATTCTAAAAAGAGGTTATTTTAGGTTTTTCTTCCAGGATCAATACAGGCAGCAATAATTTCCTGTTTTTCTTATTTCTGTGAAATTTATTTATGAACGTATTTCACAAAAGTTTAAATTGTCACCCTTGTGCCGGGCTCCTCTCCGTCTTCTTTCCTGTCGGCCTCTCTTGGTCAACTATTGTTCTCTTCCGACCCCGACGGTATTAGGGTAAATTGTGCTCTGAATGAAGTTCATTTTCCGTATTGACAGATTCACTGTATAACAAAGGAGAAACTGTTCCACCTAGTCAATACATTTATTTACAACAAGTTATAAACTTGCTATTATATGTTACATGTTTCGGGGCCTCTAGTACTGGTCCCTTCTTCAGCCATAAATTAAGTTGCAAAATCCAGCATAATTAAAGATATCATAATAAAAAATACATAGAATGATGAGTGAATGGATGAAATGAGGCGAAAAAGAACATATTACTCATGAGAAGTAATATGAGTGCACTGTGCTATATAAGTGTATTCTCAAGAACCTAGCACTACCAATGGTGTTACTTTTTACTGATGTGCACTCATATTATTTCTCATGAGTAATATGTTCTCTTTCACCTCATTTCATCCAATCACTCATCATTTTATGTATTTTTTATTATGATATCTTTAATTATGCTGGATTTTGCAACTTAATTTATGGCTGAAGAAGGGACCAGTACTAGAGGCCCCGAAACATGTACCATATAATAGCAAGTTTATAACTTGTTGTAAATAAATGTATTGACTAGGTGGAACAGTTTCTCCTTTGTTATATAATGGTATTAGGGCATCCGAGGCCTAGGGAGTCTCCTCCTTTCTCGGCTTAATTGGTCTGTGTCATCTTTCCTGATCCCTCCTTCTGCGAGGGGTCTGCCTTCATTTTCTTTTCATGTTATCTCCTGCCTTCTGCTCAAGGAGGCAGGGTGTGTGTAGCCCCACCACTTCTGGTGCACCCTGGATATTTCTACACCCTCAGGGGCTCAAGGCTGGTGAGTTTGGAAGTTGGTGATCCCGAGGGATTCCTGAGCTGGATCCATTTTTTCCCCTTTTTCCACTGACTTTGGGGCGGGCCCTCTCCTCTTTCCATCTGCATACCTGCCAACTTTTACGGTTTATCCGTAAAATTTACGGAAATTGCAGCATTTTACGGTTTTACGGACGAACGGTGTCATTTTACGATTTCGCGGACAAAAATTTGAAACGATAATTTACATTCGATAATACCGCCCACTTCCGTACAATCGATTGTTTGCGTGGGTCGAAGGCAAGTCCACGATAGTCGATAACTCGTTCTTTGATATGATTCGTACTTTTAACCGTGTGATGGCTGTGTCGTCATCGTAATTGAATTTGAAGCCGGGATAACCGTTCTTGCATGTGAATCTTAGGTGTTGACAGGCTCTGCTTCGCATATTCTTTGTTCCGCTCCGTTCGCTCGTTGCGATTTAAACCATATTCTTTGACCACGTTAGTTGTTCATTGTTCGCGAAGTTGGCGTTCCTTGAATGTTTTCGTCTTTTAAGGTTATGGCATATTTTAATGAAGCGTTCGAGTTTTTGGCTATAACTTCGTGCTTCGCAGTTTCCTGTATTCCTTGGACTAATTACATTCGTTCCACGTGTGTGTGTGTTTATTTTTTTCTACCATGTGCATATTCTATCTTCACGAGGTTGGCGTCGTGTTCATTTAATGGTTGGTGTGTTTTGACATGTTTTAATGAAGTGTTGGCTGTCTTAATTGTTTTATGTTATAATTTTATGTGACGTTCAGTGATCCAGGTTCCTTTCGATGTTTTAGTAGATATCGAGAATGAACAAATCCAACAAGAAACAGTACTTCCAGACATTTAAAGAATCATACTCGGTTGATTTTCCGTGCATACTAAAATCAAGAAAGAGATAAAAATTTGCCTTTTGCACGGTATGTGGGTGTGATATTAATATTGCATATGGTGGAAAAAACGATTTAAGTAATCATGTGAAGTGCGGTAAACACATTAGTTATGTTAAATCGAAGAAGATAGCAAGAAAATCAACACCTTTTTTGCTAAGTCTGGAAACGTTTACAGTGACGTAATTAGGGCCGAGTGTCTGTTTACTTCCTTTTTGGTGGAACACAATGTGCCCTTAAGTGCGGCTGATCATGCTGGAGCTTTATTTAAGAAGATGTTTCCCACATCAGAAGTTGCAAAGAAATATAGTTGTGGTCGCACGAAAACGACATGTATTGTAAATAAAATGGCAAAAAATGCATCATCTGAAGTTGTTAAGTGCCTTCAGAACGGACCGGATACAGATAAATTCCTTTTCTTTTCATCAGTGAGAAACTACTTTTATACTGCCTGTGACTACATCATCAACAAGTTTCCACTCAAGGATGACGTGTTAAAGAATGCTCAAGTTGCTAGGTTAGACAAAATTGAAGATTCACACTTATCTTCCATTCGTTTTTTCTTGGAAAAGTTTCCTATCATGTTATGCAAGGAAGAGAATGAAACTACAGATGAGGTGGTGAATGTGCTTCAGAGGCAGTTCACAGCTCTTCAGGTAGATGACTCTTTGGCTGCACATCAAGATGCTGCAAGTGATTCCAGTTGGGCACAAATATCAAGAATTCGTGGAGCCGATGGACTTCTTAAGTATAACCGAATTTTTAGAGTATTGCTCTCTATTCTCACCATACCCCATAGCTATGCAGAATGTGAATGTTTTTTTTTAGCTTTGTGAAGAAAAATAGAACACAGTTCAGGTCATCCATGTCCAATGAATCTCTGGAGTCTATTTCTATTTTGAAGACCAGGAGTTCTGGTCCCTGTTATGACAAAACATTTTCTCAAGACTGTTTGCAGGAAGCTAAAAAGGCCACAACCATGACTTAAAAGTCGAACTAGCATGTCATTTGCAGTGTGTATTATATTATTTCTTGCCTGTGTTACGTTAAACAAGTTTTATTGTTTAAAGCCTTTTTCAATTATCGTATATCAGCTTAATCTATCAAGGAAGTCCTGTTATGTCTGCTCCAAACCGATATTCACCACGCCTGCTGCTGATTAACATGGATTTCTTCTTGATTGTTATGTTCATCTACAAATCATGTAAGTAGATATGATTTCATTGAAGTATCCTGTTTAAAGCATGAATTATTGTATTTTGTAGCCCAGAAGTATTATTATTTTCGTCAAGCCGGGGTATGTCGAAAATCGTTAGATTTTTTTTGTCGCGCGTGAGTTTTACTGATAGCCCTTTTCAAAAGTTGGCAGGTATGCATCTGCCTTTCATGGCTCTCCTTCCTTCCAAGTCCCTCAATCTTCTTTCTTCGAGGGTTGAGGGCATTTCATTTCTTCCTGTCTTTCATTTGCCTTAACTTTTATTGTTAGCTTGCCACAGTGGGTGAGTGGTTATAGTGTCGGACTACCAACCCCAAGATTGCAGGTTCGCTCCTGACCGTGGTAAGTGATTTTTGAAAGGCGACAAAAATCACGACACTCATGTCTTACGTTGTTGGCATGTTAAAGAACCCATTTGAATTCAGTAGGCCGTATTCGATGGCAAAATTAATCTCGGGATTTTCCGCCAACACAAAGTTCCTCCATTCTCTACTTGAAAGCGCTGTAGTGTCAAGGAGTTTAGATATCTAACCTCCTTGACTTTCATAGCGTTCAAAGGAACGACGAAATTCGACATGCAAGCTACCCTCTGGGTGTCAATTAACAAAGCTTGCACCAGGCACCCGAGGCCATACGATATTATTATTATTATTATGCCTTTATTTGTTTACCATTTCTTCTTCCAGTATGTAAGTCTGTAGTTAGTTTTAGTCTTATCTATCACCCAAACAATTAGGGGCCGATAACCTAGATGTTAGGCCCCTTAATACAACAATGATCATCATCTTACTGCATTTAACGGTTGTAACCTGAACTATCTCCGTCCTACTGTTTATAATTGCGGTGCAAATAATTTTATGATGCATTTCAATGGGGAAATAATTTTAAAAAGAGGCAAAATGGCTAATTATGTTATTTTATGTGTCAACCCCTCATTTAGTTTATTTTAGGTGAAATGAAATTCACATATGTTGGAATTTGCGAATTACATAGCCAGGAATAAAATAAGTAAAAACCTAAGAATCCGGGCCCTAGTGGTAACTAATACATGTTGATGTAATTTTTTCCAGGAGTGTGTTTACATAACTGCGCCCAATTCATTGGACACAATCGTGTTGACCGACTGAAAAGCAGCAAAAGACAATTTCTACACTGAAAAAAGAATGGCTTCAAATGCTGTTAAGGTTGCATGTTTCTGGTCATCCATGGTGTGACTTGTGTGTGTGAATAGTTCAATATGTATAGAATTCTGTTTGTATAACATGTACTGTACTGTAATTTGTTTGTTACTGACTTAAATATTCTGGCTGATATGCATACTGCTGTCGACCAAAATATTGTGTACAATCAAGTTTGAAGGTTGTTTATAAAATAATCAATGGACCTACAGAAAATCCAATATTATCATTTTCCTCATTCTATTTCACGTTAGGTCATGTATGTTGAATGTTTCATTTATATTTTAATATTTTTTATCACAGTTGGAACGCAAAAAATGCCTGATTTTAAGCGTTTCAACCATGCATCAACTTGATGAATTACTTTCTCAAACACCCGTCATCTGATCGAATTCAAATTTTAATTATGCTAAATTCTACTAAATACACAAGAAAGTGACAGCCACAGAGTTCGCTACTGTATGATCTTGAGCAGAGCAGTGCCGGGTGCAAGCTTTGTAATTTGACACCCAGCTTGCATGTCGAATTTCGTTGTTTCTTGAAGCACTATGAAAGTCTAAGGAGGTTATATATCTAAGCTCCTTGAACACTATAGTGCTTTCTAGTAGAGAAATGAGGAACTTTGTGTTGGCGGAAACTCCCGAGATTAATTTTGCCATTATGAACACGTAGTGATGTGGGCCGGGTAAATACCCAGTGGGAAGGTAAACATAAATTGGGTATATACCCAGTGGTCATTTAAATACCCAAAATTAGGGTATTTTCAGTTTTTTGAGCTTTGTACGACACTTTTTGATGTGTTGATGAAGTGTTCGACAGACAAGGACTGAAACACGGGTATTTCATGCATTAAATTGAAACCAGGAACAATATTGATCCTTCAAAACTAAAAGAAAAGGAAAATGGACGTCCGGGTATTTTTGGGTATTTATATGTTTTGGCGAAAGCCTCCGTGGCTTAGGCGTCAGCCCACCGGCCTCTCACCGCTGGGTCTGTGGTTCAAATTCCGGTCACTCCATGTGAGATCTGTGCTGGACAAAACGGAGGCAGACAGGTTTCTCTCCAGGTACTCCGTTTTTCCCTGTCAACATTTCATTCCAGCAACACTCTCCACTATCATTTCATTTCATCTGTCATTCATTTAATCATTGCCCCAGAGGAGTGCGTCAGGCCTCGGCAGCCGGCACAGTTCATATCCTCGCCGCTAGATGGGGGCTCCATTCATTTCATTCCATTCCTGACCCGGTCGGAGACTGTAAGCAGGCTGTGGATTTTCATTTTCATATGTTTTGGCACTGTATACTTGTCTTTAAGTGTGCTTTTTCCTTAAACTAAAGTAAAATATTGGATAAAACCTTGAGGTTGTTTTGTTTTCTAAATTTTTAATAAATACCATACCAAGATATTGAGAAGGTCGAGTTTTATTACGGTACTGGAAATGAGCAACAAAGATGGGGGAGGGGAAAGCTACTTTTGTAGTAATAAGAGTAGGCTATCTGCATATTAATTGAAAGTGAATGCCAAAACTCAAAAGGTAATAAAATTCATTCAATAGAAAGGATATTTGAAAAAAATAAAAAAAGATGCTTAATTAAAGTGCTTTAAGTTATTTTTCATTCAATTTAATTTTTTTTTTTAAATATTAATTTTTTAAACCATACTCTAAATAATATAAATGCATGTCAGAAAGTTCTTGTAGTACTGTATGTGGGCTCTATAATGGGTGAAGATGTATGCCAGCAAGCAACAGTGCTGAGCTCATAATACCCAGAACTCAGTGACACTCGACTTCCCTCCCATTTTCTATTCTTTGTTTGATGCCTGCTGTACTTAACGTAACTTTTTCAGTGTAGTGGAGTTGTTAGTTTATATCTCCTGATCTAATTCCCAATTCTAATTCTGTTTTTAAGTCCCAATTCTAATAATATTTAATTTGATTAACTATCTAATGTTGTTACATATCTAAAAAGTTAATGTAGAATAGTTTGCATACCGGTACTCTTTTTTTAAGGTTCATCTTACCACAACACAGGATTTTTAATGAAAAATCTAAAATACCCGGGTATTTACCCAAATTGGGTATTTACTGGAGTATATACCCTGGGTATATACCCCGATTTATAAATATCTGGGTATTTTACATCACTATGAACACGACCTACTGAATTCAAATGGGTTCTTTGACATGCCAAGCGTGCCCTATTTTTGCAGCCTTTCAAAAATCACTTGCCGCGGCCAGCAGTGAACCTGCAAGCTTGGGGTTAATAGACCGACACGCTATCCACTCGCCCACCGTGGCAAGCTTGCAGTGAACTTTTGGGTTGGTTATTGTATTGGGAGCCTTTTTTCAGTATTGCCTTAGTAAACAAAATTGGTGCTTATCAGTTGGTCAACACGATTACGCCCTAAACCCGAGTTTTGATACTTTATACATTGTAAAGGTTTGAAATGTTAACATCTGTTGCAGGTAAGAGAAGGCAGCTCTCATGCAGGTCTTCCAATTCCACAATCTTCATTTGGCACGATCATGTAAGTTTCTTGTTTACGCAATCAACACTTAGGCATGTTCACCCTACCTCAGTGAGTATAATAAGCTCAAATGGAGTAGACCGATTCCTGCTGCCAGCAGTCTTAATTCTTTCCGACCAAGAAAATGAGCATTCTAAGCTGCATTTTGGCGCCACAGTTGTATCAAAAGCTTTGTTTCCTCACAAGTCTCATGATCTTGTCGATCTTTCCTGAAGAATTGCAAATTTAGTACTTGGTCTATGTTGAAAATGATACCAATCTAATCAAAAGCTGTAGGCAGAAATCGGTTCTTATCAAGGAAAAGGAATGCTTATTACCGCACGATATAGATGTTTAGTGGAACGCTTGGAAGCCAATGGAGGGATCATGGTTGTCAGCCATCACTTATATCCATTGACTTCTAAGTGCCTCCTGTGTTGTGGTGCTTGATGGGAATCTATTCTAACTTTCTCAATTAGTACGTTTCTAACAATTTTATGCACTGTGTAATTCTTTTACAGATTTCTTTCAAATATGTATAAGTTTCACTTGAACTATGATTGGAAGTAAAAGCTATATTTTCATACTAATATGAGGAATGAAATGCCATAAAAATCATTCTTCACATTGTGCAAGTAACAGGAAACGGGTTGAATAATTTCAGAGTTTTATTTATTGCGGTAGCAACAACTATAGGAGTGATAAGTTCAAGCCTACTCTTGTTTCACAAATTGTAGCTGAGTAGCTGCACACCAGAGAATCCCAGCACTAATCGAGACCATCCTAAGAGAAGCTTTACTCATGCCAGAATTATGGGATGGCATCTTATTTCTAGTCTTAATAACACTTCTGCAGACACCAAAATAACACAGGTTCCAAATTGAAGTTAATTTTGCTCGAAATATTCCTTTAAAACTAGTTTTCTTACAGAGTTTGTCTAATTTACTTAAATACACGAACATCATCTTCATAATGCTGCATCGTTATTTCTTATAAATGTGATTCTATAATACGGTAATATCTACAAATAATGGCCTAGGTTAACTTGTGGAGGTTGGTATTATGTTATACGACCTGTGGCTGAGTTTTAAGTTTTGTTTTGTGATAACCAAATGATTTGTGGAGTGCTGTGGATTTTTGCCATCCTTCAAAGATCTATCAGCAGTGAACTGAACTTGCACTCGACCACTGACCCACCCAAGAAGTCAAATAAGATAAAAGTTCAATGGACAGAAAAGGAAGCTATCAATGCTTAGAAGATGATTCATGTAGGCAATAATACTGTACCTTAGATCTGTTCAGTTGGATTAGGTTCTTGATATAAATTAATTACCACTGCTTGGATCATCTGCAATTTCACTTGTCATTAGGCAGGAAGTTTTCATATGGCAATTAATATTTTGTAGAAAGGAAACCACGTTCCATCCCAATCTTATTTCATAGTGTATACAGCCTCCTTCTTGGTGTTATTCGTATTGAGGTGCATGAGCTGTCATCTTGCATCCCGCCCTCGATTTTAGTTAGTAACTGCATCGGTGTTGCAAACAGTCTCCTTAAGGTAGCTATGCGTGAACTCTTTTCCGCTACGTCTGTGCCCCACTTGGTCGATGGCCAATGTCAGTTTTTGCTATTTACTTATTGTATTTATTCATCGATAAATATTTCGTAAGCTCTCTAGATAGCTGTCCACCAATCATAATTGGATCTCTCAGGGGCTTTCGTTTGCGATTCTCAAGCCTCCCTCAATTATTGGACACCAATCATTATCGCAATAATTTTAATGTGTTTCATGAAATTGCTAGTGTTGCGATGCTGGTAGACACTAAGCACAATATTTTATTAGAAGATGATTATTAGAAGAAGTGTAAGCGTTCACTTATTAATATTCAGAGTGGCTTTTTGGGTTCTTAGGCTGCTTTGTATGCTGCTTCATATCTGACTGGCTTTTTCAAGGATTTGTTCTGACTAGTTTGAAGTGACACATGTTTGGGATTTCCAGTATATCGGTTGTTGATATGTTCTGGAGTTATCCAAAGCTTATTTCAGATTTCTTGTTAATTTCAGAGCACAACCATCAGCCTACAGTATATAAACCATAATCAAATGTTACTTCAAACCAGTTGGAACAAATTCTTGAAAATGTCTGCCATACTAGTTAGAGAAATGGCTGATACAAGGCCTCAGGATCCCTAACGGCTGTTAATCTTTAATCCTGTACTGGAAAGAATGGATAAAATGTTTGCTTTATTTCTGTTGGTTATATAACATGTTCATCTACATTTTGTGACAAGTGCTGCCGATTGCGTAATAAAGCTATCTCCAGCTAGCTGGGTGTGGTATGTGAGTGCTCGCCATCGCTGTCGATCCAGGTAGATTTCTTCATCCAGGATCCATTGCCAGTCCAATTCTTGGCCTTCCATATCTTGTTGAGTCTAAGTGATCCACTTCTTCCTTGGTCTACCTCTTGGTCTCTTATCCAACCACCTGCGGGCTGTTCTCTGATTGCCCATCCTATTCAGGTGTGCAATCTATCGTAGCCTGGCGTTGGTTACGGATTTACAGAGTGATAAAGGTATATATTATCAGAAAATAAAATTATCTAATGCCTGGTCCAAAAGTGTGAGAGGTACAGATTTTATGACTACAGTTATTCTTTTGTAACTTTTGACATGTAGCAAGTAAGAGATTTTCTCGCTGTGAAAACAAATTAACTGGTAACAACACAGAAATCACTATTGCTGTGATATTGGAAGACATGAAATATACTGGTATTCAAGCCAGTAGATTCACAATTGTGGAGCTCTATTGATTTAATTATTTAGTACACAGTAAAAAGGAATCCTGAACTTAACCACATTTAATTTCTTTCTTAGTAAGTCATTTTCTATACAGCGTTGTGGTAGTAGAAAGTATTTATTTGAATAATTTTATTTTTAATGTGAGATTTCAATTGAAGCATGTTAATATTTGTGTAGAATGCATTACTTGGCTTATATTGTGTAGTCTCTCTATGAAACTTGCATAGCATGTCTGCTTACTGTTCCTTCTGTCTACCCCATGATGTTACTATGTATTAGATCAGTTATATGCTTCCTGCTCTCTTTTTGCATGAAACATACAAGTTTCAAGATGTTTGTACTGCTTGCCTTTAGAAAGTGTTACAATCTTTTAGACAGTAAATTATTAAATTTAAAATGGAAAGTTTACTATTACACCTTATCTCCTCGCAAGCCTTTACTAACTCTTCAGCTGTTAACCTTCTCAGTGCTAAGCCATTTCCTGAAATACTTGCCAAGAATGCCAAGCCATTTTCAATGGTCATGCAAACTATTCGAAAAACAAATCATAAATACCACATTCCAACGATAGTATCATTATTTTTGCTTTGCATTATAACGAATACCTCATTCTTTCATTCATTATTTACATAAAAGTATATACGGCATCTATACATTTTTAATTGAGGTTCTTTTGATAATTGTTCAATTTTTCAATTTCTTTTTGTAAAAAATCAGTTTTGAGCCTAAATTAAGGGCACCTTAAAGTCATGTTCGAAGACACACTACGTTTCCAGATGTAGTAAGTTCTTAGATACATCTGTAGGCAGAAAATTTCAAAAAGAAGAAAACAACTGCACCGTAATTTTGGTATGTGAGATTTTCGAAGTAAAATGCCCTGTCCTGTGTTTTGGATTTTTCTTAATAAGGAGGTCCCGTGGCTCATGATCGCATGATTGATGGTCACGTAAACCTAAAAGCTTCCTTCCTTTTCCTTTATAAGATAAACAGCGCGCCGATTGAATCTGCTTTGGCACTTTTGGTGCGAGCAGCGAGAGCCGATCTGGGACTGAGAGGGTTAATCTCAGATCCATGTTTCGCTAGCATGAGTAAATGTTTTGGAAGGTATGATATTATATTCTTATGAGAAATGTACAGGTTCACTTTGCTCCATGTCCCTGGTCGTTGAATGATTTTTACATGTCTCAGCTGGAACATAACTTATGGCAATGATGGAGCATCTTCCGGTAACGAAAATAGCGAAACAGTTAAACGGGTAACGAAAGTAATGAAAAGTAGCTAGAGCGCAGCAACTCCAACTGAAACCCCGGAAAAAATGCGAACTACAAGCCGGCTGTACTCTCTTGTCTCTCTGGCTGACAGAGCTAGTGCTCACGCAGGGTCACAGTTCAAGTTGCTGAGTTTTAAGTTTTATAACTGGGTAGTTGGAGGTAACGAAAATTTGCTGAGGTCGAGTTAAATAATTTAAATTGGCGCCGCCAGGTTCACAGATTATGATGGAGCGAGTCTCACGCGAGCGGCACCGATTAAGTAATCGAGCTATATTTTATCGTGTCCGACCTTGAGGTATACCTTGGTAGTCAATACAACGTACGGTATATTTTTGGTATCAAGAAGATTTTTACATGTGAACCAATTTTTCTATAATATTAGGGACCCTGACTATTCGCAAGACTTTTATTCGCATATTCTTACAAAACTCAACAGAAATACCTCATTTCTGTATACATTTGGAATCCCGAAATAACGCGAAATAATTTAATGTCATAAAATTGTGGAATAATACAGTTTTGAAAAAGTTTTAGCCAAATAACATTGAAATATGTATATTTTTATAATCTCTAGTCTAATAAGTTATCGACATCCTTCGTCTCACGTACATTATTGCTGATTCGGAATTCTTGTCAAATGGACAGCAAGCGTTACCAATTGCATATCAAAGCTATATTTTCCCGTGCTCGATCTCGGGGACAATGGAAATCTGGTCAAACGACTAAGAGCGACATAGATTGCGTAAATCACGATGTTTCTTCGTGTTCTACCGCGGATACTATGTGAATCTCATCTAACGGCTGCGCCGATCGTGTAACATGGTGATATTTCTCCGTATTTGACCGCGAAGACTAAATTCGATGGCGCTCATGTAACGTTGCAATATTTCTACGTGCCCTACCGTGGCGACAAAGGAAATCTCGTCTAACAGCCAAACATAACTTCTTATACACAAGACAAAATATTAGTCGAAACAACTCGTTAGATATTGAATATCCATAACTTTTTAAATTTGATGTTAATAATTAATTATTTATTGTTTATAATTTATCTAATACTTTCTTACTTTTGTTGTTTACTTACTATTTAAAGGGGCAGATGACCTCGCTGTTATGTTCAGAACAAAGTGCATTTTCAAGCCTAATGATAAGAATTTTTGTATGTTATTTATTGCTTTAAACACAGTTTATTGTTGTTTTATTCACTGCGCGATGAGTTTCTATGCTCGCAGACATCCTTCCAGTGTTGCATTATGCAACTATTGCTTTTCAGTTAGTCAACATGTGGGTGGGAACCCTGTTATCTTGGTGGAGAGGAGATAGTGGGCCCCTATCTATGTGTTGGCAGACTGAAAAGCAATCCTTATATAGAAAGATGCAGCATCCAACTAATACACAACACATGTTTTCATCTCCCCAGGCTGCTAGTGATAGAATTATGATTGATGTATACAAATAGTTGCTGTATCTGTAATAATGGAAATGTTTTATTAAATCAAAAAAAATATAATTCTTGTCATTGTTTCATCCCAAGTGTTCTATGTTAACATTGAAATACTTTCCTACAAGTACATGGAACGACTCTAACCTGTGCAATTAAATGCTGACCATATTGGCCATCCTTCCCAATCCTAGTCCCAGGCACTATAATAATGCAGGTTGTCTGATAGGTTTCAAAAATTAAATTTCTAGCTGCGTGGTGTGGCGCAGTGGTAGCTATGCCCAAGGTTGTAGGATGCAATCTTAGTGTAGGGTGGTTGAATGCAAAGACCCTGGCACCTTTCAAAATTCTGGCACCCCGGCCTCTCTAATGTCACGGCAATTAAAAGGGATATTATTAGCATGATGTAAAATGCTGATGGTATTGGTGAAGACCCCATGAGCTGCAGATGTGATCTCACCAGGTGCGGCAGTTGTATCTCATCATCTTGCACAGTTTCCAGCCACTGGCCGGGTCTGTTTGGAACACAAGCCTCTCCGACGTCTTCTGTCTTCCCACCGTCTCTCAGCCTCCACCCTTGTCCAGTCTTCTCCTCTCTTCTTCACGCTTTCTTCCACCCCCTTCAGCCACCTGTCTCTCGGTCTCTTTCCTTCCCACTTCGTCTCGTGTATCCTCCTGGCTATCCTTTTCTCCTCCATTCGTTTTACATGTCTACTTCTACATTTCTACTTTGGCTGTGTCCCAATCCTACATTTGCAGCCGTAGTGAACTTGATAGTAGACTAATATTCCGGATGTGACGTCAGAAGTCATGATCCAAAACTGCTTAGTACATAGCAATCAAGTCTGTAGTAGCTAGTGAACGAAAGTGCTTGCTTGATTGTAGACTTCTGTCTGTCCACCAGCACTCTTAGGGGGCTGAAGGGAAGGGGAGAGACATTCCAGCTGCAGGTATTGCCAACTCAGCACCGATGTTAGTCACGCACTGCTACTTCCGTTTAGTTTCAATTGTGAAATTGTACGGTACGGGTCAGTAGTAGGTTGGCACTATTGTCGTTCGCGCAGAGGCCAGCTGTCTCCAGCTGACTCATTGCATTCCTGCCACAGATCTTAAGCTGGTGGACGGACAGTACTTCAAGGAAGTTATAGAAATTGTAGGTTGTCTGACTTTAATAGAGGAGGCCATGAATCAAGCAGACATGTCCCAAATCTCCGTAGTGCATAGCACATAGTGAGTAGTTGCTAGTCCATAGTTATCAGGTTGAGTGTTGGAACACAGCCTTAGTATAAAACGAAGTCCCCGATTCTTGGATGTCGCGGGAAATCTCGAGAACCACTGGATGGATTTTGATGCGGTTTTCACCATTCTGTAAAGGATACCTTGAGGAAGGTTTCTGTAGAAAATAATTTATTTATGATCAAAGGAAGCCAGATACGTCTAAAGCACCTCAGTGTGAGACTTCACATTTAACGACCTGTTAATTCTTCTAATTGATGTGGCCATCGATTGCACAAAGTCCAAAATCCTGAAGAGCACTTGACTTACATACCATAAGACTTCAAGAAAATTGTTGTAGCAAAATACAAGCTAAGTAATATATGTTATTGTGTAAGAGAGATGTTTGTGTGTAACTGTGTGAAGCCTGGTTGAAGCAGATGGTCACCTACTGAAGTAGTAATGATGGCAGGTTTTAGTGTGCCTCTTGATAGCTCATTTTTCTGTGTGGTAATCATTTGAAGTACTGTATTGATCTTTTAGACCCCGTGCTTCAAATAGACGTATAATACCCATGTTTGCCCAACACTGGGCCAGTTCCATAAAAGAAGTGGGTTTCATAAGATGTCCACTCCGGGCATGCAACTACATCAGCCTCAGTTTCCAGGACATGGAAGGCCACTATTCTCATTGCACTGGGGTGAGTTTCTTACCTTTAGAACACTACAGTACAGCCGTCGAGTGTCCGGCCCTGACATTTCTCATGAGGGAGGGAGACAGCGTTGCTGGTTCTGTACCGCGAAATATAAAACAGCGTGGACTACATAAAATATTTCACATGTTTTTAAATGAATTCTGACGAACCACTGACCATATTACTAAAGTAATATAATAGGGATGTAGCCGGAGAAAGTTCGTGCCAGATAGCGCCTGTGTAGTACTGGGTAAGCACAAGGCGATTGTCTAATGTTTCCCCCAGTCAGCAGCGAGGAATGTATAAATTGTGACAGAGTTTTCCAAGCTAAAGTAAATTATACGATATCTTCTCTAATTTTACTCCAAGACTATATTAATTAATTCTATAATTATATCCCCTAATATATTATGGACGATTTTCAGCGTTTAAGCGTTAAACAGCTGCAAAATGAGCTACGTACTAGAGGCGCTAAAACTAGTGGGAGGAAGGAAGAATTAATAGGCTAAAGCAATAATATAAAAATTCTAACTCGCTTTATTATTTCTCCTAAAGATTATAATTACTTGAGTATTGTAGGCCTATATTGATAAATATATCTCCACAAGACTTATATTATAAATAGAGATTTAAATATGCACTTGCTCCCCTTGCTTCGATTAATGTCTTTTTTTAGGTTGATAGCTTACATGAAACTGTCATGTTTTAAGGTAAACATGATCAAAGAAAGTTTATACCGGTATTGTATACCTCGAAAATTCATTGCAACGTTTGGGTCTTATGGCATTTTGTCAATTTCTCAATAAGAATCGTTCCCGTACCCTTGGAAACGACTGAGGTAAAATTTTTAATAAGTTTGAGAATCCCTACTTGAGGGCCACGAACTGTTTCCATTCATCTGACTATGTCTCAAGAATGTAGAAGTCAGTCGCTACCACATTCTCCGTCGGCAGATGGATTTACGAGAAACCAACCATAATACGTTTGTGACTTATGTTGCAACATTTATTTTTGAAGTAATTGTCCTCGTATTGATGTCTTTGAAAATGGGAGTCACAACTGTTACACTCACTTCTTCATGTATATTGACGATTTCTTCCCGTACTTCAGTGGAGATGATTTCTGCATATTCCGATATTGTATGCTTATCGTGGTAATCCAGCAATTCTCTTGTGTATGGCCTCTTCCTTATTTTTGTTGTGTTCGTGGTCCTCGGAAAAAGCGATGGAACAGTGCCTGGTTTTAATCTTGCTCTCTCGCCTTCAAATACAAATGCAAAATTCAGTGGTTGTTATCGAAATGTCTAATCAGTTTATAGATACAAAATAGGAATTATTTCCCTTTGTAAATCACACTTACCCAACACACTTTTTGTGAAGTCATTGGGTTGAAAATGATGGGAACACACTTTAATATTTTCGTTCAGATTTTTCTCACCGAAATTTTTTCTTCTAATAGCATGTAACCATTTCATCCTCATTTCTTTATTTTGTGGAAATTGGTGAAACGAAAACGGGCTTCCCCTGATTTTTGCAAAGAAGAACACTGCGATAGCTCGGTATAGTCACGAAAATAACAATTTAAACAACTTAAATTCATGGATATTAGCGGCATGAGAACGTAGGAGACAAACAAAGAGCGCCTTGCGCTTACCCAGTACAACAGCAGTGCGCTCTGTCGGTGCTAGTTCTATACACACAGTTAACCGGTAAGTGTGCACACACCAGACAATAAAACAACAAACCTGCACTAGCACAAAGAGCCCTTGCAACATCGAGCTAAATTTAAAGACCGGCTTACCGGGAAAACCACTGATCGGTACAGGTGACAACATTCTTCATGGTAGTAAGCGACTTTGCCAACATTCCACTGTGATCGAAGAATTTAGGTTTTGTAATCGCAAAATGTCGGAGTAACAAAATTATGCATAAAATTGCAAATAGGGTGTGGGACTTCCACGTTACATAGTGAAGACGCTAGAGAAGAATTAAAATGATAGCAAGTTTCAAGGTTCTATTAACAGCTTCTCATTGCCGTAAGTTGGCTATATTGTTCTCTTCTCCCACCATCGCCGGACACTCGGCGGCTGGACTGCATGTCATGCTATTGATATTCTGCTTGTATGGTAATGTGGATATATTTATGTTGTGAAGGACGATTTGAAAAAGTTAAATCTAGATTTTGTGAAAGGAACTATCAGGAACGTAAAACTAATTTCTCTTGGTTATCAACTGTGAACATAATGATGATTCCTTTTAAACCGTTTCTGCCATACTATTTTTTTACATTGCCTCTTCCCGTTTCATTCCTGCTTGGTTTTTCTCAGGTGCAAATTTGTTAGTTCTAAGATTATGAAAGGAGGTTTGTTTAGGGTTTTATTTTATTTTGCGTGTGGCTTTTAGTGCCGGGTGTGTCTAGAGGGCATGTTCGGCTCGCCAGAGGCTGTAGGTGCTTCAATGCGGACGCCCATGGGGTGAGCTACAAGTTCCGTTCAATTTCAAGTAGTTTCAACTTCGCTACCAGATATCACTGACTCCTAGTGGTGGAACTTTGATAGAGCATTTCAATGAAATGTTACCTAGAAATTTAGCTTCACACAAGTTTAGTTAGTGGAAGGATACCATAAATCAATGACATGGGCCCGCCAGCTTTACTTCCCCTCCTAAGGAAGGAATACTGAAGGATTTAAACGCTCTTAAAAAAAATCCGATGACTTTGGCCGGGTTTGAACCCACGATCTTGACCACATCAGGTCAGCATGCTACCAACTACGCCACCAAAGCCGCTTGTTTAGGGGTGTGGTTGGTCAAGCTGCTTGCCTCTCACCAATTCCCAGTCAAGGCATGTGATATTTTCGAAGTGAAATATCACGTCCTGTGATTGGGATTCCGCATAGAAATGGTGGCCCGTAGCTCATGATCCCCCGATTAACGGTCACGTAAATCTACAAGCTTCTCCTTAGCTTCCTTTTAATTGTTTGGTCGCAGTACTTGCAAGGAGCTGTAAGCATGGTGTTGCACACTTTCAAGAGACATTTTGAACATTTAAAATTATTTTTCAGGAGAATTTTTTTCTGTAATTTAAGTGCTTTTCTGCCAATTCTTCTCAATTATTTTGGAGAATTCTCTGCTATAACTAGGAGCATAATTTGCCTTATTCTACTTGGTACCATGGTAATGTTACAGAGGTAATGCAAAAGAAAAGACAAAAAGCAGCCTACTCAATCCATTAGCTCTTGGCATACCAAGATTAAGGGCCGAGAGGACCCGATGCACTGCCTACGCGTCACCCCAATTGGCTAGGCAGTGGTCGCTTGGTAGGCCTAGACCCTTCATAGGCTGTAGTTCTTTTTTTTTTTTTTAATTTAAATTTATTTGGTTGCTGATTGCCCAAGACGTTGATGTTTGGTTCATGTTAAAAGACCTCCCAACAAATAACATCTTATCATATATGTTATTTCAGTAGTATAGATCCCTCCTGCGGAAAAAGTACGAAGTGTGTGATTTTCAGATACTGTTGTTGTATGAAAGTATGCTCCAAAATTGCTGTCCACTTCATATTTTTGCCGCTGTGACTCCTGCTTGATGTCATTTTAACATTCTGAGGTCTTTCCTTTATTATTTTGTATGGATTTCTGAAACTTAAATCAAAGGAATGAGTGCTCAAATCGTATAATTTCATAAATATCGAATAACCGGGGAGTGTAATGATGATCCAAATTTTGGCGATTGCCTTCTTAAGTTAGGGATCATAGAACTTGGAATTCTAACTGAAATGTAAATCGAGTTCTATAATCATTTGGTTGAAATAAAAAAATTACAACCTTTCTCCTTAAGTCTCTCATTATAAAAACTATTGGGAAAGTATGGTTTATGAACATGTACGGGTCCACTAGTTACCTATATTTGTGGAACATTATCAATGGTACTTGGCCATGATTCATTTGATTTCTATTTTGCATATTTTAGTCACTTTCTCAGCAACAGGTGATTGGTCGAATTCTTCTTTCTGTTTTATTTTTATAAATTCAGGATATTTTTTTAACTGAAGCACTTCATTTGCAAATGTCAATGCTGTGTTCGTTTGATCTTTTATTTTCCCCTTATGGCAAGAAATATTCACAAGGTCTTAAATTTTATCGGTTGTTGGATTTATCCTAACATGTCAAGCATTGGGGGGATGAAATATTAATGGAAATGGAGGATAGTTTGGGTTATTTCTGGTATGAAATGCGAAGAGAATAAAGTTTGTTTGGAAATAAGCTTGATCTTGTATGAAGTAATGGGTTCGCTTCCGAGTACTTCCTTTCACCATGATACCAATTTTGGTTATCTATAATATAATTTTACTGGAAGTGTTTCTTGAAGTTATCTGGTTGTTTTTTGTCTTTCCAGGAGCCTTATATTTCAGAGTTTACCTGTCATGTCTGTAAAGGTCGTCTCACCTCGAAGAGTGAATTAAATATGCATATTGTTGTATCACATTCAAATGCGTGTACAATGCAGGAGCCAGTACCTATAGTACCGAGTGTTATGTAAGTACACTCACTTTATTATGTTCTTGCCTTAACTTTCAGTTTCTTGGTGTATGACTTAGTTGAATACTTCTCAAAACCACTTTACTGAATCTTTAGTAATAAGTAGAGTTGCTTATCTCAGCAGTGGCATCTAGACTAAGATAATTTGTGTGTTCTAATTAAGCCAAAATAAAGGTATTTGATGAATTCTTCACAATGCATTGCTTTCTTCACTCGTTACAATTTCCTTAACCTAATCTGTTCACTAGAAATAAATATTCTCCATACTACTATTGAGTAGAATACTTCTCAAATGGTATAATTCACTTTCCTTTTGTTATTTTTCTGAACAATTACGTATTAGGCCACTTTCATAATTGTGTTATAGGCCTAGGCTATATCTGTTTAGAAGCTCAAGATTGATACAGGATGAAGATCAAGATCATTACTACATAGGACCTAAGCCATGATTCATGCATACAATCAAATGTGTTCATGGACACTAATATACAGTGCACTCTCGTTAATTCTCGGTAATTAATGCACGAACTTCCGCGAATTAAAGTCTAGTAAAAACAAAACTATTGTTTAAAATATTGCAATAGGCTTGAACATGCAAAATAATAATTATAACACTTGATTGTAGTAGGTAGTGTCTTATAAGACATGCTAGCTAGAGGTAGGCCTATGTGGATTATGCCTACATTAATATTTAAAACAACAAAAAACAGTCATCACGTTTTGTTTCTTAGATCGTTTATTCTAATTTTCGATTACACATTTCCGAAGAAAACATTATATGAGAACTAAAATTCATCTAGTTTTTCTATTAAGAGATAAGTGTGACTAGAGACACTAGCTTGACTGTGGGAAACTTTCAGGAGTTCCGTTGCATCACTCCCGCACTCGATATCAACTGGATCTCCGTATTCCTCACCAACAGTCAAATTCCGTGTTATTTCTTCTTTGTTTTCTTGTCTTAAATCATAATCATCTTTATCGACGTCTAGCTTGCCCGTTCGAAATATCGTCGTCACAGAATTCGGCAAGCGCTTGATTTTGTACGAGCGTAGTGGCGGTATTTTTCTCTTATGACTTGTTGACTGCATGAAGAGCATCCAACAAACTCGCTCACGGTGTCGCGCAAATTTGCGCCATTACGCAATAATCGCTGTTGACAATACGCTGTCCGCGCATCCACCCTTCACAACTCGCGGATCAGCGACCTTGGAGTGGGACTGTTGGGAAAGGGGGGTTTGGTTCCGAGTGAAAGTGCATTCCTCTTGTATTGTTTGGGATTCGAAGATAAAGGAAATCTGTGCTGTACCGTACCACTCGCGCCAACATGCTCGTATGTTTCGAAGATTGCGCAAGTAGGCCTACCGGTACTGTGACATCGCAGAGAATGGAGTTCAGTCTTCTCGAATCTCAATGATTTAGTCTTTACGCATTGCGTCACATCAAAATTCTTTTAAACAACGGCGAGATTGCTTTACTTAGCGTGGTGATTAGTTGATGTGAGAATTTCTATTTAAAAAAATACTCTTGGAGATCCGCGAATTATCGGGAGTGCACTATATTCATACATCACATCATTGTTAGTCAGGTTCGCTGTGTGATAGCTTCATCAGGTGATTGAATATGACAATGCTGTGGCGGTGTTGGCGAATTGTGCCAGCTAATCTTCAGAGTTGTCATTCCATCGCACAGTCCTTTGACGTCACTTGCCCCAGGCCATGTGACGAAACATTCTTACCCTCCGTCCCCAACCACTGCCTTTGTGAAAACCCAAAAGCTAAGATATTCTTATTTGTGTCGACTGGCTCTTGCGGGGCTGTACAAAATGCATTGGGATCTAGCAGAAAACACTGAAACAAACATTAACATAAAGAATGTTTATGCAATTTTTTTTTTTTTTTTAGCGTATGGCTTTTAGTGCCGGGAGTGTCCGAGGACATGTTCGGCTCGCCAGTTTTGTAGCTGCTTCGAGACGGACACCCAATGGGTGAGCTACAAGTACCGTTAAGGAGGGAAGTTGGAATGTAAGGACGAGGAGTTGGAAGGTAGCGGCTGTGGCCTATAGTTAGGGACCAACCCCGGCATTTGCCTGGAAGGAAGATGGGAAACCACAGAAGACCATCTTCAAGGTTGCCGGCGGGGGGATTCGAACCTCCTCGCCTCCCGGATGTGAGCGACTGCCATCAGTCATGCCGTAACCACCACGGCTAACTCACCCGGTTTGTTTATGCAATGAAAATTGGGTAAAATGGGAGTTTACGCTTGGGTTATATTAACGCTGTCAATTCATCGAACACAATCTCATGGATGTCCATATTTGTGAAACTATTGAAGACATATCGTATTCTATGGATAAAGCTCTTCCACGTGATCCTGAATGCTAGGTCATATAATTATGTGACTTGTAGTAATTGACATCCCTGGGATGGTCAACCTGAGAGCCACTTCCCCTCCAACTGTCTATGACGAAAGTTTTGAACATGTTAACAGTATGGCTGCAGAGTGGGGGAAGAGAGGGGAAGTTGCTAATGAACTATCACAGGTACAATCAGACTATGAATTAACAAAGGGGCAGATAATGGCGGCGTCTGTCCGATTTTATCAGTGTAATTAACTGGCGCAGTTCAATTGCGCCCTGCTCTGGCTGTTAAGCCACACTGTTGCTCAATCGTGATGTCCTCTGCGTTGCACTGGCGTGTGAATTGTCGTCATGGTCTCGGAATAGGTCATCAAATGTCAGTTACATGACATCCATGTTCATGTTAACACTGTCATATGGTAGCTTCAGTTATCTTAGGGAGCCGTTTTCTTCTACAATGTTCAGGATCAGCTACTCTTCCTGCTTGGTGTAATTGCTGTGCAGTTGGCATGGGCTTGCAAACTGCCATTTGTTGAGTGGATCACTACGGCATTCAGAAAGGAGATCTTGTGTCCACGAGTTCAAATAAATAGGAAATTGTTGTCATAACTGTGGCAGTCTTCTTGTTTTAATCGAGCCGTCGGAAATTCACCCTTCATAGTGTCAACCCACACAGGTGATGACGGTGACCCTCTCTTGCAAGCTGTTGGAAGCTGAAATGGTACTAAGCTGATCACCATCGCACTCTCTTGAGCAGTGTGAAAAGTGACTGCATATCAAAACTGAAAAGCAGCTCGGTGTCTTGAACTTTCCAGTCTTTCATCTTGACGAGATGCTTTTAATAGTTTACATAGTCCAGTCATGGCAAATTTTGTTAACCTTGGTTTTTACAATAGGCCTAAGTTGGACAGTGACTTAGTGCATTTATGAGTTTATAAATTCTTTGGATATTATAGCTTGCAGACAGTAATCTCTTTCTTACAGGAGGGACCTCAGGAGTTGTATTCAACCATCTAATAAGCTGTCATGCAGCAATGAAGCTTACTAAATCTGTAGAAAATCATTTATTTTTTTTTCTTTAATTACAGTATATGGATTATATATTTGTAGTAGACAAGAAGAAACCTGCTCTCTTTGCAATGGATCACTTAAATATGTTATTACCTCTTTGTCTTGGGAATGCTCAAAACTACTCATATTACAGCCCTAGGGTAATCTATCTCAGCTTCGTGACAGCATGTATATTTTACTATACTTGAGGTCACGGCTGTTTCCTACCCACACCCAAATACATGGGGCTACATGACCACGACGTTGCAAAGCCCCTGAAGAATCACTTTGAAACAATACAGTACTTACGGTAATTATTATAGAGGTTAGCATGACTGGTGCCTCATGGAGCTAATGTGTACTGCTGGGAGCAATGCATGGCAATGTGAACCATTAGAGCTGGAGGCATTTGATTGATTTATGGAAGACAAAGTGGAATTTGGTGAGTAGTTTGCAAGAAGACCCAAGAAGTGTTGGTTGGATCAGATGAGAAAGGGCTGTAATATGTTCAGGGTATAATCGGGAATGATTCCTGGGGGATAACTTAACATGTACATGAAGTAAACTTGAAAGCTGCAGTTGATACTTGACAAGAAACTAGAAATAGTTCCCAGAGCTCGCCTGAGTGGTGCTAGATGTTACAACATGGGGAGCATCAGCCAGGGCTGGAGATTCATCCTTATAAAATGTTGTAAAGATCATTCTAGGTTAATAAAATAGGTCATTGGCTGTTAAAAACTACAGGGCTCCAGGGAATATGCCCACATGCTGCTGCGAGAGCTAGTATCAGCAGTTACGTTGGCAGCACAACTGAGGCTTATCTCTTACAGCTTTATGTGCTGTCCACTTAAAGATTCCTGTTTCTTGAGCTAATTTGCGTGTTGATTTTTTTGGATTACGCAGCATTATATCGGAGATTTCATCAAGTATTTTGTCTATTAAAAGCGTAGGAGTGCCTGTTCCCGGTACAACGTGAACTGAGCCGGTCACACGAAATGTAGTTATCAAATCCTGAACGGTATCCCGGTTTGGACACTTTGAATTAGGAAACTGTGCCTGAAATTTTAGTTTTACATTTTCTGTAAACCGATCGCCTTCACGAGAAGCTTATTCCACCGAAAAAATCTCTCTTCAGTAGTAAACATTACCTCCTGTATACTGAAGCCCTCTTCCAATAATCTATCTGTATGCTCGCTGACTGTAATACACACTGATGGTGGAGACACCCCACACCCACACGTGTGGGCCGCCGTGCTGCCAATTAAACTGCCGACGCTTCCTCTCGCAGCACTGCAGAGAACATTAATGGATATGTGAATACAGATGGTTTCCATATGAAGATTGGACTAGAGTAGCTTATCCCAGTACGGAAGGCAATCATAAAGTAATTTGATCCATGGAAGCATACCTATTTAATAGCAACATTCACATTACAGTGAAACCTCTATTAAGAGACCAGTGACGGTTCCATGGAAGGGTGGTCTTTTAGAGGGGTGGTCTCTTAATAGGGGTAGGCATAAAAAATAATTTTCTACGGCATTATTAATAAAGTACAGTTGGAACACATACTTGATTAAAATTTATCTGCATTGGTTCACATTTAGTACAAATTAATTACAATTAGTTATTTTCTGAGCTCTGTCATTTAAAAAAGTCACGAATTGATCTCTGTTTCAGATTACCGCATCTTTTTATTTTTTTAACAATTTCCCTTTCTAGAATATCTCTGAGTGAGTTCGAAATTCCATTAATTTGTTCTGGGTTCGAACAATCTTCTAGGAGAGCCATATTTTTTTAATACGTTACATAACACTTTTTCTAATGACATGGTTTGCTGATGCAGTTCTGTGCCAAAAGAACCATTGTTTACATCATCACCCTCATCACCATCTCCAATGGGAAGGCAGACGAGAAGTGGTCTTTTGAAAGAGGTCAGACTGAGTCTTTGGTTGGGGAGAGGGGTGGTCCTTAAATAAAGGTAACAAATACATTGACCTTATGAGGTTTTAAATCGGTTCCAAGAAAAATCGGTCTTTAAGAGGGGTGGACTTTTAATAGCGGTGGTCTTTTTGAGAGGTTTCACATTATATATACAATTAATGTACAAAACACACACAATATACAGGGTCCGGCAGCATAACTTCCTTTTTTTAAAACACAATAAAACCCATTGTATGAATCAGAAAACTTTTATTTCTCTTTATAATGTATGCGCATACACAACGTTTTGTTTTACTAAGTTTTGAAGATCAAATCCAGTAGGTGACGTCCCCCATTCTCCATACATTGACTACACCGCTTTCTTGGGTTTGTCATGACTCTTGCCAGCATATCAGGCGTTATGTTGGCAATTTCCAATCTTGTAACGTCTTTGGACAGTTCACATAAACGCGGGATTTCAAAACACAACATAGAAAAATCACAAGGGGACAAATCTGGAGAGTGGGCCGGCCACTCCAAATTGCCCCTAAGAGAGATGAGGCCGAGGGACTCCAGTTCTTCATTCTGTCACACTTCCAGGTCATCTGAACGTAGTGACCCATGTAACAATTGATTTACGGACCACAACAGGGGGGGCCAACGGGGCTAAATTCAAGCGCCTCTGAAAGGCGTGCTGGGTTGCAATCACAGAACATCTGCTGGAAAAGTAGGCCGCCGCCCTGTTCCAAGGCGTGAAGGCGACTGGACTGTATCGGGACAAAACTTTGTAGTACCACCTCACGAAAGAGACCACTAGCGGAGCGCTACATCAACCGACTGAATGGTGCGCTTTTAAAAACAGGAAGTTATGCTACCGGACCCTGTATATATATATTTTTTTTAAATATGAAGACACTTCAATCTCACACAGACTTAGACAGGTCAGAGTAAGTGCACTTTTAGTAGTAACTGCACAGCTTTTCTTTCTTGCTCATTTCTGAAACCCAGAGCCAAAACATGGAGGTAACCTCTTAATATACACACTGTACATATAATCCCTGACACCACTAAGTCAGTGTGAGTGGTGTTTGAATGACTGTACATTGGGGTTGAGAGTCAGTATTATAGGGAGCAGGTTTCTTTGAGCCTACAAATCACAATGGTAGGATGTTAGGTGAGTATAGTGTGAGTGTATTGTTCATTGTGTGTTACTCAAGTATATTTTGTTTGCAGTAAAGCTGAAAGTCAGAAAGGTCAGGTTTTGGTTAGAAAACGTGCATACTCTAAAGTACACAAGGTGTCTTGGAACATTGCTCTGGCAGAAAAGGGCTATATTTTCTGCTTTTTTAAGAACTGCAAGTTTCTGGCCCTCAGTCTTGAAGAGATGATACTGCACTACCGCATATGCAATGGGGTAAGTTCAAGGTTAACCCAGACTTCTTACTGCACACATCAGCTCTGCCTTAACCCATTTTCCTGAAAATATGATGAATTGAGTGAATATCATGATCTTTTCAAAGGAAATATCATACTAACTCATACCCTGTGTGTGGCATTCAGCAAAACAAGCCTTCATTATGTTTCAGACACTTAGGGCCAGGTTCACCAACGCAGCCTTAACAGGCCGTCAGTAAATGCCTCATTAATTTTGACATCGGATTTAAACAGGCACATTCGCCGATTGGCATTAGCAAACAAATCGTTATGTTTAAGGGCTGTACAAAACTCATTGAAAGATGATGATTGTGGCGGTATTTGTATATTCTTTGGTTTAATCAAGCAGGCCGTGAATTTTTCTTCTTTTCCTTCGTCTTTTCCCACTCAAGTGGCAAGTCTTCTCCATTTCCCTCGGTCCCATACGTCCTCTTCCCTTAGAGGTGTCTCCCTCAAGTCATCTCGTACACAGTCCCTCCATCTTCCCCTTCCCCTTGTCCCCTTCCACTACCATTCCTGTCATTCTCTTGTCGTCCCTTCTCATTACGTGTCCATACCACAAGAAGTATAACACAATTTTCACTTGCCAAATCAGTACTTTGCTTTACTAAAAATACTATAGGTACATGTTTCAGAAACTTGATATGTTTCCTTCTTCAGCCCATATGTTGGTGTGAAACATCATATGACATCGAAATCCTAACCAAAAATAAAAATACAGTTCGTACTTTTTCTCTTGTTCTTCTTTTGTTGAGCCTGTGTCATTAGACATATTAATGTCAACCATGGAATAAGCACTTATTATTTGAAGTGATGAATGAGTTACGTGGAAACGTTTAATATTTATTCCTTGTTAGGATGATTGGGTGTGGCGTCAAGAAATTTTGATCAAGTCAGGATATATGTAGGAATTAATCTATTACGGCGGGGGTTGAGGAGGCAGTTTTCTTTTTTTTTGTTATTTAAATGATCTGCTAATGTATCAAATAATACATTAGTCTCAAAGTTAATCTCGTTCAGATTATTGCATTCATTAGATCTCTGATAAGTGTTGATATGAATATTTTCCAAAACATTCATATAGCTGCCTTTCAATGCCTAATGCAAAATTTTGACATCATTATTTATGTCCGTGAACTTATGTCCCGTTTCTTCCATATGTACCGCCATGGCTGAGAACTTCCTGTGCTTTATGGCCGAAACATGCTCAGCATAACGAGTGCGTATGCTCCTACCTGTTTGTCTCGCGTAGTTTGATATGCAAAAATTACATCTGAGCTCATAAATTCCTGATTTTAAATGTTTATCAATACTGTTAACTTTATTTGTATTGAAAAATTTGTTGAAGTTTGAATTATTTGTTTTAAAGGCGATGTTCATATTGTGTTTCTTGAGGATATTGGTTACTGTGTACACACTTCGATCCACGTAGGTGAAGGTAGCAAAAGTCTTCTTAGATGTGTCCTCTCTAAGTAATATAGTTAAGGGTCTATTTTTTAACTTGTAAATTAATCTGCTGACATAATTGTGGTTATAACCATTGAGTTTAGGTATTTGATATATAATATCAATTTCTTGCTTCCGTTCATTAATAAGGCTTATGAATGTTGCATTCTTATGACCGCCTGGATGGTTAGAATCCTGTCGTATAACTGTACTCGTTTGCGTTGGTTTTCTGTATACTTTATAATGCATACGATTGTCTTTTCTAATCACAGTTACATCCAGGAAATTAATTTTGTTGTCTACTTCTGATTCTAAAGTGAATTTAATATTTCTGTCTAATTTGTTCCAATTATCTAATATTTGTTCTATCGCTTGAACTTGGTTATTGGTAATGATGAAAATATCATCTACATATCTTCCCCAGAAAATGATGCCATTAATTTGGTTAACAATCTTCTCATGTTCAATGTGGTCAAGGTAAATGTTGGCTAAAATACCTGACAATGGAGAACCCATTGGAAGGCCTTCAGATTGTTTAAATGTTTTCTTGTTGAACAAAAAAATGTTGTTGTCTGTGAAAAAGGTTAAAATTGAAATGAATTCCTCGATTATATGTCCATACCACTGTAGTGTTCTCTCTTGATATCTCCGTCACTTTATCTATCGGCTCTGGTGACGCCACAAATTCTTCTTAACATTGCCCTAGTTGGTGCCCATGTCTCTGCCCCATAAATCATTGGAGATGTCACTACTGAACTACAAGAAGCTTAAAAGTTATATGCTCCATGACTAAAAACAAACATGGCTGATGAGGAAAAGAGGAAGAAGAGCCGGGGATTAAATTGAAAGAAACGTACAAATTGTTGAAAATAAGAGGACTGCTGCTGTGACGTCTAGGAAGTCTTTTATGTGCTATACTGTAATGCATCGCGTGACATGGTTCATATCTGACTTGTCAGATAGGAATTCCAGGTTAGGTTCTATCATCTGTAGAACGTTCAACAGAAATCTCATTATAAACTCGTGAAAGTAATTCCTCCATTCTTTATAAATTCGTGGTTGACGAAAGTCTTCAAGAACATCGTCATTGAAAATCAAGTATGAAGCACGCTCCATTTTGGATTGGAATGTCCTGTAATTGACCGGTGGCCGTTAATTGTCTGTAGACACAGCAATTGGTTTCAATGGCTCGTTAGGGATGCTAATGGATTGTTATAGTCGAAATACCAGTATAATATTGTTATAGTTTGGTGAACCACGAAATTTCAGTAATTGTCCGTTAATAGTTTGTTAACGTTTTGATGAACTATGATGAACCCGGCCCTTATTCTACCAAATGACTTTCATCCTTCACTATTGCAGTCAAGTCCATCAAGTTGGCAGTATCTACTCGCTCTTCCAGGTGATTTATGTGGACTCACTGTTTGGAAGTCAAGTTATGATGCCTTTCTTGTTCTTGCTACACCTTACCTGTTTCTTCCATACTGAGGGTATAAACACTATAGATGCCATTTCAATGAGCCCCATTTAACTGGGTAGGGAATAAAAATTATCAACTTACACCTGCTAACCTGGAAAAAAATACATGGATTATTTGAGTCTTACGGCTGATTTTACAAGTTCTAAACACGCCCTCTTTACATGTGGGAAGAGAAATGTATTCAAAATAGGACACATCACACTGTTTTTAAATGCTGAAGTAGTCTGTTGGTTTAAAAATGAGACAAGTAGATAAAAGAGTATCAAAACAAGACATCTTGGCCGGGTCTATTGCGCATCAGCTGAGAGGGAGCTCCCTGTGTGCTGCTTATGCAATTGTTTTGTGTTCTGTTAATGCTGGTGAGTCTACATTTATATTGGTGTGTTAAATCGACTATTTTATTTTCAAAATAAGATACATCCGATTACTGAGTTGCAAAACAAGATACATCCGCAAGTTTTAAAACAAAATAAGACACATCAAATATTAAAACGCTTATAGGAAGGACGATAAAACAGCATGAGTTATGAAACTTTTGGGAAATATTTGTCTATATCACTTAGAACTTTCAAAAAAGACACATGTTTGCATATCAGTTTCGGTTTTTTGGCTCTCCTGAAAATTTTTGTTGAAATGATGTGTCTTGTTTTGATACCAGACGCCTCATTTATACACTTTTTTATAGTGGATGAGAGTTTATAGGTTTTATTCCGTACCCCCCACCTCTCAACATTAACAGTTGACTAACTAAAAACAATTATTTTACTACTGGACAAGGAACTGTGATAATCTTCATTTTCCATCCATGGTGCAAAGGCTATTTCATGGATCTTTGGAGAAAGATTTGTGTATGGCAATGGGCAGACCTTGTGCATATTATTGCACCAGTGTCCCAGCTAATTGGAAAGTTATTCCTGTGGTCAAATTGTGTATGTGAATTTTTAGTTGGTACTTCATCTAGGAGCAGATGACCTCGCTGTTCCACCTCTTAAAACAACAATAACTACCTCATCCAGTATGAGGAGCATATAGTTTGTGAAAACCTTGATCCATCACTGTCGTTAATATCCAGGCATATCATATAGCATCTTTGAGATGTTGCTGAATGGACACTGTTGACATGTTAATTGAAATGTTAAACAAGATTTCTTTATAATAATTATAATAAAATATATATTGATGATTCCTTTAAACAACACAAAACAAGGGACTATTACAGGACATTTCGTCAATATCATTCTAAATACAGCCCTCCTACACTATTAATGAAAGATAAATCAGGTAAACTAGCCCACAATGATACTGATAATGCTAAAATTCTAGCAGATTATTTTAGAGAACTAAATGCTGATGAACCTAAGGAATATCTTGATATTGAGCTTAATCCAAAAAATAAAACATATTTACAGAACATTATTCCTCCTGACTTGACTGAAGTATGTGCAGCGATTAATTGGCTCAAAAATTATAGAGCAGCAGGAGAGAATTCATTAGTAGCAGAACTATGGAAATATGCAAATGAACAAACCATCTCCAATCCCTATAAACGTCTCATCGATGTATGGAATTCAGAACAAATACCAGAGGAATGGAGAATGGCTGTAATCCACCCAATTCATAAAAAGTGTGATCATCATCACATCATCGGCTTTAACTCGAATCCGAGTATAAATCTTCTTCCTTCAGTCCAGTTTGTGGATGTGTTTACGGTGACTAAAGAGTCCAATCCTGGCATGGAACAAGCGTCCACACAAGTCACATAGTATTGCTGGAGGAGGACGTGGTTGGGCTGCTCGAAGTTTCCTAGCTTGACGCTTGGCCTCTTCATGTGTGCGTCGATCCCTTTCAAACGTCTTTACAGTATCTGAGATGGTACGGCGCCAAGTTGAGCAGTCTTCAGCCAGCATGTCCCAGGTTTGTGAATCAAGACCTGTCAATTTCAGGGTCTGCTTAAATTGGTCCTTGTAGCGCCTCTTAGGACCACCATGAGGTCTGGTGCCATAGCATAACTCACCATATAGCATTTGATGAGGTAATCTCACATCATCCATCCGATGGACATGACCAATCCATCTAAATTGGTGACCTGTTATGGATGATTCTATGCTGTTGATTTGAGCCTTTTCCAGAACAGCAATATTGGTAATGCGGTCTTCCCATTTAATCCTCAGGATTGATCGAAGTTTTTGTAGGTGGAAACGCTCAAGCTTCCTAAGATCACGTCTGTAAAGGGTCCATGTTTCACAGCCATACAACAATGTAGAAATGACTACTGCTGTGTACACCATAAGCTTTGTACTCATGGACAGATCTTTATTCATGAAGACCCGGTGCGCTAATCGTCCATATGCTGCATGGGCTGCGCCAATTCTCTTATCCACATCCTGCTCACAGGTACAGCTCACAGAAATGGTACTGCCCAGGTACGAGAAGTGATCTACCTGTTCTAATGGCTAATTTGAGATGGAGATATTGAACTGAGGAAGAGGTGTGCCTGGTGAAGGTTGTGCCAAGACTTTAGTCTTATTGACATTTATAGTAAGACCAAAGCGATCACATGCACTTTTGTAACAATTAACTGACTCTTGCAGCTCTTCTGGTGTGAGAGTTGGCAACGCAGCATCATCTGCATACAACATGTTAGTAACCTGAGTTTTCCTCAAGGAGCGGAGACGAGTTAGGTTGAAAAGCCCTCCATCAAAACGATACTTGACCTCCACACCTGGGATGTTTGTGGGTGAATCATAAAGCATTGCAGCCAAGTACAGCGCAAAAAGTGTTGGAGCCAGTACACATCCTTGTTTCAGTCCATGGGTAATGGGAAATTCATCGGACATCTTATTCTGATGGCAAACCTGACCTGTCATACCATCATGGAGATCCTTGATTAGATCTACAAAACGCTGAGGGCAACCAAACCGCTTCAGCACCGCCCACATGGCTGGTCTTGGAACCAAATCAAATGCCTTTTCCAAGTCATAAAAGACTAAGAAGAGTGGATTCTGTTGTTCTCTACATTTTTCTTGTAGCTGTCTCACACAGAAAATCAAGTCAATTGTGCTTCTGGAAGCTCTAAATCCGCATTGTGACTCTGGGAGGATCTTCTCAGAGATAACCTTGAGGCGGTTAAGTAGAATTCTTGCAAGAATCTTCCCCAGAATTGATAGCAGTGATATACCACGGTAGTTGCCACAAACACTGCGATCACCCTTTTTAAAGATAGTGACGATAATGGCATTCTTTAGATCTCCAGGTACCTTTCTTGATTTCCATATTCTGAGGATAAGGATGAAAATTCTTGTTTTGAGGGAATGACCTCCGGCTTGAATTAGTTCCAGAGGGATGTTATCTGGGCCAGGTGCTTTTCTGGGTTTCAATTGGGTAAATGCTGCACTGAATTCATGATAAGTTGGAGGTACTGCCAACCACAGTTGTTCAGGTTGTTGCGGCACATCTCAGAGGAAGTCTTCAGCAGCTTCTGATAGATCAGACCCGAACAACTATCGTGGGATTTCTTTGCTTGATGTAACATACAAGATTCTATCTAGAATTATCTTGACAAGAATTCAACAACTCGATCAAGAACCAGGAGAATATCAAGGAGGGTTCCGACCAGGTCGCAGCTGTCCGGATCAGATCATCAGTCTGAAATGGATAATGAAATATCATAGAAAGAGACAAAAGGATTTGGTCATTACTTTTGTGGATTTTAAGAAAGCTTATGACAGTATCCATCGAGGGTCATTACTTAACATCCTTAGGGAATTTGGGTTACATCAAAAGCTTATCAACCTCATCGGCGTTACTTTGAAAGATACTAAATCAAAGGTTAAATTTCGAGGAGCCTTGTCTGAACCATTTGATATCCGGACTGGACTTCGACAGGGAGATGGTCTATCACCGTTATTATTTAATTGTGTTCTTGAAAAGATCATGCGTGAGTGGAACAAAACTTGTCCTCCAGATGTAAAGATTGGTACTAATATAAAACTGAATTGCTTGGCTTTTGCGGATGACCTTGCACTGCTTGCAACCAGTATAGGCTAAACACCAAATTGAAGAACTTGGGTCTATTGCAGCAAAAGTAGGACTTCAAATTTCATTTGAAAAGACTGAAATAATGGCATCCTTTGATGTGGAAACACAAGCTATTACATTGATTAACAATAAAGAAATTAAAGTTGTACATAAATTTAAATATTTAGGGGAGATTATAACATGGAATTTGAATGAGAAAGCGTCAATCGAAAATAGATCAACAAAGTTAAGACAAGCGCAATATATTACTTGGTCTAGTTCCAAAAATAACCACTCTCCATAAATGCCAAGTTATGACATTACGAATCAGTTATTAAACCGGAAGCAATATATGCTTGTGAAACACTTTTCAAGTTAAACACTCGATCAGTTACTGACCCATTACAGAAGACTGATAGAAGAATTCTCAGAACTATAATTAATAAAAAAAACATCAGGTGGATGGTCAATGGCGTCAATTACCAAATGAAGTGGTTTATAAAGAAACTGAGTCTATAGTCGATACTATGCGAAAAAGGCGAATTGCTTTTTTTTGTCATCTCTCACGCCTGCCGGATACCAGACAATTAAAAGTATTATTTAACTATTTTTTCAAAAGTAAAACAAAGAACTCTTGGTTTATGGAAATTCAAAATGATCTGGATGAACTCGGCTTGACAATGACCCAAATTGCTAACAAAGATGCGAAGAATATCTTGAAAAACAAGAACATCCGACTTCCCTTAAAAACCTTTACTCGCAAAACTTACACCATAAGCGATGCAGAGAGAGCGGCAAGGTCGACTAGAATGAAAATGTCTTGGGAAAAGAAGAAAAATAAGAAGCTGAATCTTTAATGTTGTTTTTGAGATATGTATATACTTGTTTTGGTCAAGTACTCCAATGAGGGCATAACATATGTAAATAAATAAAATGTATATAACTGTAAGTCGTTATATGTTGTAAATTAAAATTGTACCGGTTTGTCACATTGCGACCTTCCTCAGCGTAATATAGGAAATGTAAATGTGTAAGAACATGTACTTAAATTTTGTCATAACAGAGGATTCGTAAATTAAATTCACAAATTAAATTTAAAAAACCAGATCTGTTACAAAATGTGTTAAGAAAAACATGAAAACGTATTGAAAAAAACAGCGTTGTATAGAAGAGATCTAAAAAGAAGAAATTGAAATGAGAAACAAAAACTAGAGAACAGAACGGAAAATGATATAAAAAGACTGTAACACTTACGTGGGTGTGAAACTAGATAAGTTGAAATAGTTAGATAGTTTGGTATGTATTTGTGAGGTAGAGAAATCAGTATAGAGAGAAGAAACAAACAATATAAGTAGGCTCATATATTGAAATTAATGTATTAGAATATTAAATCATTCGAGTAAAAACTTACAATGGCATGTATGATAAGCTACTGCAAGGTTAGAGAAATTATAGTCAAAACATGACAGACAATAGCAAAAATTTTTATTGAAGAAGCTTCTTATATAAGTTACATTCTTTGTACGATTACTTTTTGGCACTATTGCAACTTTAAGGGCGTCAAAAGATAGCATTCTAAACATTGCAACCTAATGCTGGTCATGACTGAAAATGTGATGAGGTAAATAGAGACCAATATGTTCCAGAGTTTCTCCTTGAGCTTTCTTGATTGTGATAAAGCATGCCGAGCGAATAGGAAATTGTTGCCTATTAAAAAGAAATGTACTGTACTAGTAAGAGTTTTATCGGAAGGTGATAAATCAAGTCGTAGGATTTGAGCTCTGTGCTTAATATTACTGCACCTATTATATCCGAATCCAAGCAATTTCTTACAATTTCTAACAATTGGAAACGAACAGATTCCTAAGGAGCATAACTATGGCTCAAACGTTCGTAGTATGTGGAGGCGAATCACTTAATTCCAAGGAATTGAAGAATTCTATAGTAGGGAAATCAAGTAGCTGGCTTTCATCTTCAGCTGATGTAGAATTCAGTAAAGTAATGCTGATGTATGTGTTCGAACTACTGTAACTTTTAAATTAACATCATTACATTGTTGCAGCCTGTCAAATATTTTATATTCCAGCAGATCAATTTTACCATCACAACAGTAAAGGCCAAAGTAACCACGCGTAGATTTCACGCAAGAGAAATACAATGTAGAACAATGTTTACATTTGATCGTCAAGGACCTTACACTGTATTGCATAATATCTGGAATTTTTTCTGAAAGGGTCTTATTTATATTGGATTTTAAAAGTGACTTCGTATTATTCGATAACACTACATTGTCCTGCATCAACGGAGCCGCTAAATATTAATGGCAAATAATACTTCCATTGCTGAAATCAACAGCGTAGTTAGACTCATTACTCTAAACAAATAATCATTAAACAATTGTCTTATACAATGAAGTTCTACATGACCAGTGTATTCACCGTCCAGAGACTTTCATACTCAAGTTGGTTGCTGAGGAGAATGTGATGAGACTGATCGCCTATAATAAAATCCTTATAATTGTTCCTGCCAGCGAAATTTTTTGCAATAGCTTGAAAACGCAGCGCAGAAGGACGTTCTTCATTTCGATATAAACAGTACAAAACTGCTCTAAATAAGCAATTTCCATCACCTGTTATAGGTTATGGCAGTACATTTTGCAGGGAAACATAGAATCACTTCGCCAACTACTGGAATGAGCATAGGCCTATACTCAATACTCACTTTGGCAGTCACCCTAATGGAGGCAGTTTTAGAATTCTATGTCCCGTGCATGTCAAAAACCGTATTAACACATGGAAGCCCACCCATTCTTGGCTATCGCCCTGGATCCCGGGTTACATTCCCTGCTCTGCCAAGAAATTTAATTCTGGTCTGAGGGCAAAAGCGGGGCACACTCAGTCTCTTGAGGTATAACGAAGAAGAGGAAGGTTCGATTTTCACCTCAACAATCTTGGATGTGGTTTTCTGTGGTTTCTCACTTCCACTCAAGGCAAATACCGGGATGGTTCCTAACTTAAGGCCTCGGCCGTCTCCTTGCCATGCCCCACCTTAATTACAAATACACACATTAATGCAGCCATCACAATAACACAGGTTATCAGAGAAACGTTTACACATACACACCAAAGTACACTGGGCTGAGTGACCACGATGTCGGAGCCCTTCAAACGAATTATGTTTGCCAAGTGTCTCTCATGGCGAAAGCAATTGTGGACACGCGCGAGTGCCTGGAAAACTACTTTTTTCTTTAATAATTTAAGAGTATGTCTACGATGCACAATTATAACTTTTAGTCTAGTACGCTACCAACTTGACCACTGAAGCATTGGGAAGAAATTGCAATATTAAGGTACATAAACAACATACACATTCAACTGTCAGTTAATGTTCTTCAACATTTCCCTTCTTTTATAACTCTATTCCAGTATACATATCGTAGTAACATAATGGAAAATATTCCCCTCCTTTATAATTCTCATAAATAACTATCACGTGAAAACGCGCTATGTCTTGTGTTTTAAATATATCGATGCAATGCTGCTGCCATCTGTTGTCAGTTACTGGAACTATATGGGTGAGGTACTGCCATCTGTTTTCAGTTACTGGAACTGATTGCAGATATTCAAACGGCGTTTTTAGTGAATTGTTGGCGATTTACAAAAGAAAACGCCTTGTGTTTAAATATATAGATGACAACGTAAATCGTGGAGAATTCCTTACATTACGGGAATAATAAAATTAAAATATGTTAAGACAATGTATTACCAATAGCCAGAAATAATAATTTGGAAATAAAAATACATGTCTGAGGTGTGATTCGAACTCCTTCGACTATGCAAGAATTCATTCCGGGGTCCGCAATGTTACCCCTGAACCACCCAGACAACAGACTTCGAGTGCAATATTAAGTTATCTAAACATCAAACGCACTCAATTGCCTGTTGAAGTTCTTCAATATATCCCTTCCTTTATGTACCTATTCCAGTATATATCGTCAGAACATTATAATGCTTTATTGTCCCTCTTTTTAATTCTCATAAACAAAGATCACACTACGATGCGGTGGATATTTTATCCGCCATTTCTCTCGTGAAAGAACGCCATTGTGCGCACACGTAGTCACCACAAATATTACATTTTTATTTAATCATTTAAAAATATACCCTAACATATATCTTCCTTTTAAAGACACTCTGCAAATCTACATGCCAAGAGCTCTCGTCAGAATGCATTACGAAGTCAATCGGTTAAGACGTTTTCTCAATCTCGATGTTACCTTAGTGTTTTAAATATACAGATTTGTATCAAACATCCATAATCTTCACATCTGAAGTCACAGCATTTATCCCAGTTAAAAGAGAAAAGCGATAAACTTTCACAGGTGCATCCTTCAAGTATTAGAAGCCTAGTTCTATTGTGCCCTATTACATTAGTTGGGAAACAAGTATTTATATGCCCTGTGTTTGAGTCTGTCTTTTGACTGGTTTGATGCTGCTCTCCATGCCTCCCTGTCCTGAGCTAATCGTTTCATCTCTACATAGCTACCACACCCTACATCCGAGGCAATCTGTTTAACATATTCTAACCTTGGTCTACCCCTACAGTTCTTGTCCTTGACCCTTCCTTCCATAACTAAGCTTGCTATTCCTGGGTGTCTGAGTATGTGTCTTACCAACCTATCTCTTCTCTTCATTAGCAATCGCCAAAAACATCTCACCTCTCCCACTCGTCTTAATACCTCTTCGTTTGTAACCCTATCTACCCAACTGATCTTCATCATTCTCCTGTAACACCACATTTCAAACGCTTCAATTCTCCTTTTTTCTGCTGCACCAGTAGTCCAAGTTTCACTTCCATATAGCGCCACGCTCCAGACAAAAGCCTTCAAAAATGACTTCCTAATACCTAAATCTATATTCGATGTCAACAGATTCCTTTTCTGTAGAAATGCTTTCCTTGCCTGAGCTAACCTACTTTTTATATCCTCTTTGCTTCGTCCATCACTGGTTATTTTGCTTCCTAAGTAACAGAAGTCTCCTTCCTTTAGCTTTACACCTGCCAATTTGATGTCCATAGAGGAACAAGAGTTTAGTGCTTTTCAGTCGGTCAACACGAATGTACCCAAAAGAGCTGTGTTATGCCCTAATCCTGAAATAAATTACATGAGATTAATAAATACATTAGGATGACCAGTTTCGATCGTCAAGCGATCATCATCAGATCCATTACACTTAGGCTATAAAATCTATGTTTGAAAATACAGGTGAAAATATTTACAATATGTACAATTATTTAATTGCAGTATTGGTACTGCAACTGTTGGTGTATGCTAAATGCAGTATATATGATGTTAGGTGAAATGCTGAATGGTGATAGATATCCGGAGTTTGTAATTTGGGGTGATTATATGGTTGTAAAAATCAACTATGTAATATTACAGGCTACTACTTATCTGCTTGTCTTCTTTGCTGGAGCTGCGCGCAGTTCTCGTGTACACTAACTCCAGGTGTGGTCGACCCGTTTTTTTTTTTCATGTGAACATGAAAACTGCGCGCAGCTCCAGCAAGGAAGACAAGCAGATAAGTAGTAGCCTGTAATATTACATAGTTGATTTTTATAACCAAATAATCAAAAGGAGCTGTTTGTGTCCAGTCAGCGGGTACTTTCCTAATTCCTGGACCAGTTCATTCATCCTTGCTTTCCCACTGTACTGTTTCTGGCTGAAGTAAAGGAAAGTATGAAAATTCAACTAAAAACCCTCCTGCACTAAAATCGTGAGCCACCTCTAGGGATGGTAAGTATGGTGTCACATCTAACCCTGAAGTGAAGCAATAAAATACACTTGGTAAAAGGTTTACCAACACTCTCCAATACAACAGCAGAGCTGTGGGCTGGAACAGTACACTGTCTGATAAGTGAGAAGAGGTGGGCTTCTGCCTTGGCTTTCTGTGGTTTTGCACTTATACTACAGGAAAATTCTGAGGTGGTACCTGGCTTCCCAATGTTGTAGTCCACGTCACAATTTGTACCCCATCATAGTGATTTATTGTTGGTGTTGCATTTGCTGTTGGAACTCATATTTCAAAGTCTCCATGTTTGCAGACTCTGAAACTGGCACTTATAATAAAACTTGAAAGTTGGCAACATGAGCTGATCATCTGTCTAATATGATACCATTTCAGGGCCGTTAGCCAAATTAGAAGTGGTGTAGAACATGGTTATAATTTCACTTCATATATAGTACGGTACTGTAGATAGCATATGGACTGGTGTAGTTGATATGTTTGCGGTAAGGCCGCTATTAAACTATCAAAGAAATTTGTCAAAGATCTTTTATAAAAGATATGACAGTGTAATGGGAAAATCTTCTATAAAGTATGGTTTTATAAAATGTCTTACAGAAAATGTAAGCATCATGCTATCTTTGATAAAATGTTCAAACCAAAATGGTGGATCATAACAGCTGGAATATTACCACAACAAAGATGCTCATATCAGAGTGTGAAATGCGTGAAATGTTACATAATGAATGGTGTACAATGTAAAACATAAATAACAATATGGAAAGTGGAGGTAAAATAGCAGAGGCTATAAGCGCTGCACATTTCAGGATATAAATAGTTAGATAGGCTGAAATAAGCAGTGTATTTTATATTATAATATTTGTATTATAATTCATCTATTTCACTTACAGTATATCTTTACAAGAGAGTGTAAATAAGCACTTTATCCTTACTGGTAGGTAATACATGTAACCAGCCGCAACAATCAAGTGTCTAGTTGGCGGATTGAATAGAGCGCTAGACTCGGGGATCAAATCCCACCTAATGCATACTTTTTTACTTCGTATGTTTCAATTTTCTTTGCTCGGGCAGTGTTTGTTTCGAATGGCACCATTACTCTTCATCATAATTATTAATAATTCAATATTAATGTAATTTTTCAAGTCCTCGTACTGCAGCTCGATCACCAAGATTTTACTGATAAATCTCTTTCTTGTCACTTGGGCGACCCATGGCTTAACCCATAGATGTTTAGTTCCTTTCACACACCGGTATTGCCACTACAGAATTTCAGCTACCGTAATACAGTAAAATGAACAAGGAACTAAGATAAAATATTTGATGTAGTGTAAGGTGTGATTATTGCTTTTTATAACTTTTATAGAAGTTCAGTTTTAGAAAAATTTCTTTGACAAATTTCTTTGATACGGTAGTGTAATACCGGTCTAACACATGTACTTCAAAGAATAAATACCTTGCTTTTTAGTGGATAAAGTAAGATGGCTCCGACAGATACAGGGTCGTTATCTTTGTGCGCCCCGGAAATCACGACTAACTAGGGCGTCATTTGGCTGGCCAGGTGCGGAGCGAGTGGAGCTCACAATACCCCGCTCCACTGACTCATATCGTTAGATCACACGTTTTGTCAATCATATGGACATGTATCTGCAAAGCTTAGAAGTTGGTGTTGCACGTTTAGTGAGTATTGTGATTACTGTGAGTGTTGGTCATGCCTAGACACCAATTCACATTGCGCGAACGTGTGCATATCCATAATTCGTATGAAAAGAAGTTTCCAGGAAGACCTGTGCCTAATGTCAGTACAATTAGGAGGCTTGCTGAACGATTCAAGAAAACAGGCTCCCTAAACAATTAAAAAAACTTGACAGACAACGTTGTGTTCTTGCAGAACAAAATGTAGATGAGATTGTTGTCCATTCTTTCATCATAAGATATCAGGTGTGTGTTACAAGAGAGGGGGCTATGAGCACTGTAAGTACACATTATTGAACATGTTGGTAAAAGTGCTCACCAACCACCTACTGAACTGTGTACGTGCGCCTGCGATCCGCACAGTCAACGTCGGCTTAGCTTGCCGTGTTTACCGGGGCGCACCAAGATAATGACCCTCTACAAGAATGTGCATGTTACCAGACTGGCTGATGACCATGTTGTCCCAATGAAACAGCATGCACAAATTTTGAGGATACAGTGTGTTATTATCTTTGAAACTTCAAACTAACACACTGGCAACCTTTTGACGAGGTACGTACTGTACGTGTGTGGACTAGGTACCATCGCAACATTTGAAGTGTGAAAGCCCGAGGATGGCTAGCCCACTTTTCAGCCCTCGGACCCAAGCAAAGTTACTTGGGAGAGCCAGAACCTCAGGGATGGCAACAGAGCAACTATGGGGAGAGGCCGGTAGAAGAACTGCTTCAGGTACTTGTCTTTTGAATGGAAAGTTGGTTTAAAAAAAAGGAAATTTGTGTCGCCATGAACCTACGTAGTATGTCAGCAATCTGTGCAGTACCAAACCCTAAAATAGAGTAGCATTTCTTGACAAAGGCAGGAATCGAACCTGGGCCCCTTGGATGGTAACCACTAGATCAAGCGGAACACATGTAATTTTTTAAATTTTTTAGTTTTATTTAATTTTTTGTTTTATGAACTTTCGGTCTTTTCAAATTTAGGTGTCCACCTCTTAATTTTAAATTCCATTCCAAATTTGTATACTTTAATCTGTGTTAAGAGGGGCAGATGACCTTGTAATTTTGCCCCTTAAAGCAAAAATAACTATTTGAACACATGCTTTTTTATTTTAGATTGGTGGACTTTCTACAGTAATTCAATAAATACGGTATATTCTTGTGGGTAAGCCTACTATATGTTACAGGCCGGACGTTTGTTTTAGACGAGTGAAAAATCCTAATGGAAGCCTGGATGCGAGTTACTGCAGAACCTGTGTTGTTATCAGCTGCCCCAAGCGGTCCGATGATTGACAGAGCTGTCTGACACTACTGCTGAAGTACAGTCATTGGCAAATATAATGACGTTTTGTTCATAACTACGTAACGTGTACTTCCCCATCACACAATACTTCGACGTGGACTGTATTGTCTCCAAGGCGATGTCGCCACGTGCTCAGGTCTGGAATTCCGATCGGTGGTGACAAGTGTGAGGCGATAGGGTGAGAGAGTGATTGTGTGCATGCTCACCCGCTGGCTTCAAGATCAAGGACAATCGTCTAAAACAAACGTCCGGCCTGTAATTGATGTAAACTGGAAAATTTTGAGAGAAATGGAATGCCGGCTTGGTGAAAAGTTCGGACTTATCTGGCAACTATGAATTAATTCAGAGGAAGTTTCAATCAAAGGGGAGGCATCTGCCCTGTTATCACTTCTCCCCCGTTTTTGGTGCTCTCACCTGGAGTTTCTTTGTAATCTGGCACTTGTAGAGTTTAGGTGGTACGGATAATTTTTCTCGAAATGTTATATATTTTTACATCAATTATTGGTAAATCGAGGGTGCTGATCACCAGTGCCGGATTAAGGTAAAATGAGGCCCAAGTCCCTCAGATTTTTGGGGCCCCTTTATTATTTGCAAATAATTTTTATTTTTTAGCACCTGTACATTTAATAAAGCATATACGAGTTTTTTTTCTCAAGATGAATAATACACTTTTTATTAAATCATACATAGGCCTACATATATACATACATTTCAATTGAAATGATCATCGTTATTTGAAAACATTTCACATGATTTGATGAACAATTTAACAAATCATACTATGTTTACTTCTGTAAAATGTCATCAATTTCTTTTCTTCTCTTTTTTCAGTCAATGAAATCTTCTACAATGTCATCAAAATCAATTTCCCGCAGAACATCTGACTCGATATACATTAAACTTAGCATGTCTAATCGTTCCTGTGACCTGATACTTCTTTGCGCACTTTTGATCCGTTTCAATTTTGAAAACGTGTGCTCCGCAGAACAATTCGTTATCATGTGGGTCAGGAAAATGCGAAAAGCAATCTCAACGTTCGGAAAAACAGACTCAAGCTTGTCTCGAATAAGAATTTTGTAAAGTTCAGAATGAGTGAACTCAGTTTTTAAAGGACATGTAATTTAATATAATGTCTCAGTTCTGGATAAATTTTTTATAAATCTTCGCAATAAAATTGAACTAAATTAGAAATTGCTTGGGGGCCCTAGGCCTGGGCCTAGTCGGGCCTAATGGGTAATCCAGCACTGCTGATCACGAATATACTATTAGTTTTGCACCCACACCTAACGCCCTTGAGGGACGAGGTTTCGATTCCCCTCACAGGTAACAAGTCATAAATTCGAATTTGTGATGAATGACCCGGATCGGAATCGAACCCTCGTCCCTCAAGGGCGTTAATAATAATAATGTTATTGGTTTTACGTCCCTGTTAACTACCCTGGCTTTTAGAGACGCCGGGGTGCCGGAATTTTGCCCCGAAGGGGATCTTTAACGTGCCAGTAAATGTACTGACACGGCTCCCTCGCATTTGCGCACCCTCAAATGCCATCTGACTGCGCCAGGTTTCGAACCTGCAACCTTGGGCTCAGCAAGAGAGAACGTTACCCCTGAGCCACGCAACCAGACTCAAGGGCGTTAGACGTGGGTGCAAAACTAATAGTATATTCGTGATCAGCACCCTCAATTTACCCATAATTGATGTAAAAAAATCACATTTCGAGAACAAATATCGGCACCACCCAAACTGTATAAGTGCCGATCTGGGGTCGTAAAAAAGTTTTACGAAGTAATTGCGTTCGGTAGGTCATAATTGAATAAAGCTATTCTTTCGCGGCATGTTCTATTATCGGTCCTTTCGTATTTTATGCGACTTCGGTAATAATTCCGACACTTCAATTGTATTATTTATGGACCCCGGAGGTACTGCATTAAGATAGAGCTGTTACTAGGAATCCAGCCATTCGAGTGGATAATAACTAAAGAATTTTAGTATTTTAACCTCTAGAAGGAACGATAATTCCTTACTTTTGCATTCAGATGCTATATGTAATGAAAAGAGAAAGTAAAAATCCCTGTATTTAGTGGGGTTCGAACCATGAAGTTATGCTCAACTTCCCGCCATCTTATCCACTGAGCCACTACGCACTTGCATTTCGTCAGCATGTGTTCCGCGTCATAACGCAATGCCTGTCTTTGCGAGCCAAGTTCATTCGTGAGTTATGTCTTATGGCGTGAATTATATGTAACCCTCTTTAACTGACGGATCTCTTGGAATTAAATTATTCATGCGTAATAGTGTGGTCCGTAACTAAAGTTCACTTGGTCCTCTTCTGTTTGAAGGGCGGTCAATAGTCGATGTTGTAGTTGGGGGCTTGGGCCATCTTGGTCATCAGCCCTGTTGTCAATAGTCTAGTCCGACCATTGTCGTTTTCTTCTGAATTGTTGTAATGTAATTATTTGGCCAGCTGTGATGTAGGAGATAAAAATAAATAGTTTTGGTGGTTTCAGAATAAAGACGCATACGATGGCAAAAAAAATATTAGCTTTCTTTATTTGAATTAGGCAACACTGTAAAATGGCTTCTATCAGGTAGAGCCCTGCGCGGATAAACGAAACGTTATCCGCATCAGCACGGCTGTTATCCGAATCTACTGGCATTACAATAATATTTTTAGAAAGTATTGAAGCAACAAATTTAGACATTTGAGGAGAAAATCGCTCCCTTAGGCTATGTAGGCCTATGGCATGTGCTATGTTTAAAATAAGTGCTATAAGTTACAGCCAGAATTGCAACCCTTTTCAGTTCAAAGTGCTAATAAATTATGCTTAATGACATAATTTGAATGAGATTAGCGTAAATCATCTTACATTTGTCATGAAAAAAATATAACTGTAAAATATGATGGGCTACCTCATAAACATCTGGGTCCTAGTAAAGATATTCAACAAGTTTGGATTGGATTCTAAAAACTATCCGCAAATTTACTCCAAACATTATCTGCAGCTTATCCGCCACCTGCACAGCCATGCAAACTATACCCGCATGGCGAAAAATGTTGCGAATATCCACATCCGCGCAGGGCTTTATCTATCACTACAAAAAATATTAAGGAATGATGATGATGGTTGTTTTAAGGGTCCTAACATATGGGTTATCGGCCTCAGCTAAGTGGCTAATAGAGAATACTGGAATTACTATGGGTCCCCTTAGCAAACGTAGATTGACAGTTATGTGAAAGGCGATAGCAACGTTTAATGAGGTAGGGGCCTATCAGGTCATAATGAAATTATATGTTTTAAAACTAACCATTCTACCTATTCTGGAAATACGGTACCACACCGTTTCGGTTTAGGGATAGGCTACAGTATTCGGTTAAAAAAGAAAGAAAAAATACAGGTTCAGAACATGGACTAATAGGCACCATTCTTAATGATAGAAAGTACCGTAATAGAAATATTTTAGGGTTAGGGTTCCCATACCTTGCAAACTATAAATGAATGTATAGCCTATGCTTCCCATATTAGGCCTAAACCATAATCCCTGGGAAATATTATATTAGAGACCTACTCTTTCACCTTTTCTGGTCCACAACAAATGAAATAATATTATGCACCAAAGACCAACAATATATTTGAATTTTCCCACCAAACAGCCCTAGAGTGACAACCCCCCCCTCCTCATGAACTATGTAGGCTGTGAGATTCCGAACTAAGGACCAGGAACAGTGATGTTCCTGCAAAACGGCATGCAAATAGTATCGGTACCGAACGTACGGTATTAACATAAATGCTTTTCAGTCGGTCAACACTAAATGAGCCCAATGAGATTGTGCGTGTGAGTAATAAATATTTTATCACCCTAAACTATAAGAAATATTACATGGATTATTTAATATACACTTAATTAACACACGTTTTGTACGAAAAGAGGAAAGAGGTATTTAATTGTTTAATAAGTGTGTTAAGTGTATAAATAATTCATGATTCATAATTAATTGGGGTGATAAAATTGGGCACAAATCATGTTGACTAACGGAAAAGCATTTCTGTTAATAGATTACTTAGACAACACTGCAAAATGACATCTAATACCTCGATGGTGCGGAACATCCTTGTGAACTATGGACAGAAATATTCTTGCTAATCGGCGCTTAGTTTACTTTTTGTTTCAAGTTACAACTTCCTTACTTTCCCCTTTTTTGTTACATAAACCCTTAGGGGCCACTTTATATTTTTTTCCCATGGTTCTTATTTCCCCCATAATGTCACATATGAGGCATTCTGTAAGAGAAGGGCGAGGCCACCATTCGGTGCTCCGGACTTGTTAATGCTGCGAGCAGTTTCAAATGCACACTGTATTGCAATACTGCGACTTCTATTGTAATATGAAACATACAGTACAAATATTTATAGTTACTATAATAATATCGTATGGCCTCGGGTGCCGGGTGCAAGCTTTGTTATTTGACACTCGGAGGGCAGCTTGCATGTCGAATTTCGTTGTTCCTTGAAGCACTAGGGTAGTCAAGGAGGTGAGATATCTAAGCTCCTTGACACTATAGCGCTTTCTAGTAGAGAAATGAGGAACTTTGTGTTGGCAGAATCTCCCGAGATTAATTTTGCCATTATGAACACGGCCTACTGATTTCAAATGGGTTCTTTGGCATGCCAACATCGTATGACATCCGTGCCGTATTTTTGCCGCCTTTCAAAAATCACTTGCCACGGCCAGAAGCGTACCTGCAAGTTTGGGGTTGGTAGTCCAACCACTCACCCACCATGGCAAGCACTTATTGTTACTGATGTTACTCGTAAAAGAATAGAACAAATATAGGTTCATTTATGGAGATAGGCGTTGTTGTTGTTGTTGTTGTTTGAGTCTTCAGTCTTATGACCGGTTTGATGCAGCCCTCCATGCCTCCCTGTCCTGAGCTAATCGTTTCATCTCTACATAGCTACCACAGCCTACATCCGAGGCAATCTGTTCAACATATTCTAACCTTGGTCTACCCCTACAGTTCTTGCACTACGTACAGTGAAACATAGTAGACATTGCAACACACTAAACTGATGATAAATAACGCAACACTGTTACGTCTATACAAGCGTACTTCCTACACTCACCGCGGCGATCACACTGCGACTGGGGCTGTGACGGGCCGTGGCACATTCACTGCGGGAGCATTTCAATGAATGACACCTCAGCCACCGCCTTGTCACTGCAGGCTCCAATATAATGTTCACTTTCCGGACGAAAAGGGCGAGCTCGCCAGCATGGGGTATCCTTGCATTATAGAGCATAAAATCAGCTATCTGATGCGTAAATAATAAAAGAAAAAGACTTGCGACGGGCTCGCCCTTCTCTTACGGAACGCCTCATAAGTGGCAGTTAAAATACCTCCTTAGAAGTTGTTCACCACACTATTTGTCACTATCTTAAGATACCCCCTTCAAGTTCTCCTCTCGACTGCCACCCAATTTCCTCGTATAGAGAGCTTTCAAACCATTTTCAATGTTGCCTAATTTACAATCATTCGATATTTTTTTTTAGTTGGTCAATTGGTATTTGTGTCCAATTGGAATGGACAGGAAAAACATAGCATCGCAGCTGAAGCTAAGCTCTACTGGTGAATAGTGTCCTCATATTGTTCAAGGCTTGTTCGATCCTAAGATTTCATTCATTGAATGACAATGCTTGTTTTTCCAAGGCATTTCAAAGATAACCCTTACTCAACAAGTTATTTGTGCTTTTGAAAATACGGTACAGCTTGGTCTTACATTCATGAACAGACCAAATTCCGTACTAGTCCTTACAATCTTGTTAAGATCAGCAAGGCTACTGGCTTAAACAACCGTATCATCTGCCCAGCAGATGTTGATGCCTAGGTTCACATCCTCGACAGCTTCTATAGGTCTCAGCCCAGTCACTCGCTAGGGGCAGAGTTGTTCTCAGTTCTTGCTTTCTCTACTTTGACCTGTGCTGTTTGGTTCCAATAAAGAAGAGTAGTAATAACACAAATCAAGAGCATAAACACCAGGCACTTTTAAAATCTTGGCATCGTCCACAGTGATTCACAATGAATGCTGTGTCTTTTTGAATTGTGAATTCCATGTGAATCGCTCTGGACGATTCTCAAAATTTATGCCACAAACTTTCATAATGGATTTTTAGGAACTTGTTTCTCAAAATGTTTCATTTATCGTTGATCCTGTTCAGTTTGAGTTAGCAAAAGCTTGCTTTCGGTTGGAGTGGTTTAGTTGCGACATTCTCCTGTCAGATCCTTAACAATACAGTGACGGAGGCGCTGCCTCACTGGCAGACCACTACTCACAAGGCTGAGTGCACCCTGTTCCAGCCCACATTTCAGTTTCTAAAATCACTGAAGGAGACGGGAATCGAATCGAGCCCCCCAGGTGAGGAGCATGTGCGCCACCCCAACACCACGGGGAACGCTGAACATTTCAAAAAGGTTGAGGCACTCTTCTAATAAATTAATGGTCAATGAAGACATTGTTTAACCTTTTAACTGGACTGGTTGCGTGGCTCAGTGGTAACATTCTCGCTTGCTGGGCCCAAGGTTGCAGGTTCGTATCCTGGCGCAGTTAGCTGGCATTTAAGGATGCCCAAATGCGAGGGAGCCATGTCAGTAGATTTACATGATAAGCGATGTCAATGAACTACGACCTATATCCGTCTCGGCATGATGGGTTAAAATCACTGACTGGACTATTAATTATATTATCATGGAGATACATGTGCAACGAATTCTTGTCAGACGTAATTTAAGAATGGCGAGGTGCATGAAACACGAATCCCCCTTCTGTCCAATCTTTACTTGACTGTGTATTTTGCGGAACGAAAAGTTCACAAGCGAAATAAAGAAAAGCTGAGTTGCACTTTGAGGAAAACTCCAAACACAACCACTCTTCTCTGAAGTCTTAACTAAACACGCCTCGACAGTTTGCTGCTGGCTGTAACTGGGGTGATAGGCTCGCCCGCTAACTAGGCTGTAACTGGGGTGATAGGCTCGCCCCTAGCTAGCTCGTAAACTGTCAACTCAGTAATTGAATGGAGATTGTTGGAAGAAATAAAAACCTTAAAACTCTTATAGTGGGCATTGTATTGAAGATAGAGATATGCTGTCACTGACTTTTTTTTGTAGATCTTTTCACTCTGAACAATTCTTACACTCATAGTATATTGATATTTTTAACAGTTTGCCCAGTGTAAGCGTAAAACGCACATGGACACCAGGTTTTTTCTGACCTTTTCACTGAAATCGTTACTGCTTGGCTTGACATCCAAGAATCGGGGACTTAGTTTTATACTAAGTAGAGATAATTTACCACTCAAATTAGTTTCCTTTAGGGGGTAGCATATGGGAATAGATTTTAGGGGTGACAATTCAGATGTATTCCCTCCTGGGTACAGTAGACACTACTCTACTTGGTCTGTTGTCAGCCATTGCAGCACACTCATTGCCATCTATTTGAACAAAGTAATAGCATAATTCGCATCACCATAGAGATGAAGTAAATGCTTCCATGGACTATCACAAAAGATTACAAAATTCTACTTTCAAATGACTTAGCCTCAAACAGTTGGAATGTGGAACTAAAAAGACGCACTTAGCAACAAACCATTTCGTCAATAGCACTCTCAGTCCACAGTTTGCTAGAAACCCAGAACATTTCAAAAAAGTTGAGGCTTTCTTCTGACAAATTATTGATCAATGATGATATTGTTTAAATGCTGGCCCCACAGTTTACTAGTTCAAGTCTTCAGTCTTTTGACTGGTTTGATGCAGCTCTCCATACCTCGCTGTCCTGGGCTAATCGTTTCATCTCTACATTGCTACCACACCCTACATCCGAGGTAATCTGTTAAACATATTCTAAACTTGGTCTACCCCTACAGTTCTTGTCCTCGACCCTTCCTTCCGTAACTAAGCTTGCTATTCCTGGGTGTCTTCGCTTGTTTCCTACCAACCTATCTCTTCTCTTCATTAGCAGTCACCAGAAACATCTCTCCTCTCCCACTCGTGTTAATACCTCTTCGTTTATAACCCTATCTACCCATCTGATCTTCACCATTCTCCCGTAACACCACATTTCAAATGCTTCAATTCTCCTCTTTTCTGCTGCACCAATAGTCCAAGTTTCACTTCCATAGAGCGCCATGCTCCTGACAATGGCTTTCAAAAATGACTTCCTTATACCTAAATTTATATTCGATGTCAACAGATTTCTTTTCTGTAGAAATGCTTTCCTTGCCTGAGCCAACCTACTTGTTAAATCCTCTGCTTCGTCCATCACTGGTTATTTTGCTTCCTAAGTAACAGAAGTCTCCTACTTCCTTTAGTTTTTCACCTGCCAATTTGATGTCCATAAAGGTTTCTGATTTATTTAAGTTGCACATCCAATATTTTTGTTTTATATTTATTAATTTTCATCATGAATTCTTTCCGTAAGACGGAGTCCATACCAGTCAAAAACTCGTTCAAATCCTCAGGCGTGTCGGCCAAGATGACGATGTCATCAGCAAATCTCAGAGTTGAAATTATTTCTCCTTGAATCTTCACTCCCACTTTAAATTTTTCTCTAATTTCTTTCATTGCTTGTTCAGTGTAAAGATTGAAAAGTACGGGTGATAAGTTGCAGCCTTGCCTTACACCTTTCTGAATACCAGCTTCTCTCTCATGTCCTTCAGCTTGACTGACTGCTGTCTGGTTTCTGTGTGGATTGTAGATCACCCTCCTATCCCTGTACTTTATTCCAATCATTTTCAAAATATCAAACAATTTAGCCCTATCAACATTATCAAAAGCCTTTTCTAAGTCTACAAATGCCATGAACGTTCTCTTATCTACTAGAAACCCTGAAAATTTGAAATATTCTGCTCTTCACATAGGCTAGATTTATTTGGAAGATAACTTCTGCACCATGGGGAAAATACTGTGTAAGCTTGTTTGTAATTCCAAATTTTGGGGAAAATGTCTTGTAAAAGTACAGATTAATAAATAAATAATAGAGATTTACCCTTTGATTGTGTGAGAACTTAAAAAGTTGGTAGTGCCCTCCATTTAAGTCTGTACTAAAGTTGTAAAAATTGGTGTCGATTCTTTAGTAAAAAGCACCTACAGTTTGCTTGCTAATTTAGAGTATATGTTACATTTCAGAGCGGTTCTTCAGCTTCCATTGAGTGTACCATCTGCAGTGGGCGTGTGGAGACTATTGAGAAACTTGCAGTTCATATTGCTCGGTCTCATACCAATCCTCAAGCAACGGCCACATCTCCTGAGAACTTCGATCCGTTGTCCAGTGTTATCATCGAGCGTTATGAGCACGGCAATACATCTTCCAGTTTGTCTCTGCCCCCAAATACTGTGCTGAGATCACCTTCTCCCTATGCCGAGTGTTTAAAAGAAGAAAGGACATGTGGAGAGCAACAAGAAATATTGCCATTTGCTGCCCAATCACTGTCAGTATTAAGGGGAAGGACGTCCTGTAGGCCTCAAACTGTACCATTCGTTGCCCAATCATTGTCAGTATTAACAGAAAGGACATCCAGCAGGCGACAAAATGTACCCTTAGTTGCCCAAGTGTGCGAACAGTCATTGTCTGTATCAGATTATTGCACTCCTACCAGGCAACAAAATGTACCCTTTGTTGCTGAATTGTGCGAACAATCATTGTCTGTATCAGATTATAGCACGTCTACCAGGCAACAAAATGTACCCTTAGTTGCCCAAGTGTGCGAACAATCATTGTCTGTATCAGATTATAGCACGTCTACCAGGCAACAAAATGTACCATTTGTTGGTGAAACGTGTGAAGGATCAATGTGTATATCAGGGGAAGAAGAAAATCTACAATTCGCTCCCCAAGTGTGTGATCAATCATTGAATGAATCAGTTAATTCAGTTACTTTTGATAGCTTGTCGATTTCTGACAGCAGCACCATAATGCACTCAGTATTCGATCCTCTGGTGGGTTCGGTAAATAGCTGTAGCGATTATTTCCTGTCGCAAAAGTGGGGCAATGAATTTGAGGAGCAATCCTTTTCAGATCCATTGTATGAATACGAAAGCACGAGATGCGGCAGTAGGTCTGTCGATTCACAAGCCCATAGTTTGTATAGTGTGTATGAAACTGAAGAGGAGACAGTACGGACTAGTGAATCACCAAACAGTGTCGTAGATTGTAAGAGGACGTATGAGAAAAGCAGTACTATGCTTGTTAAACCATGCAGAAAGACATATAGCAGAAGATGTGTTTCTAATGTTACGCTTAAATCAAAGAATACACATCCAACATCAGTTTGTTTAGAGTGAGTACCAAAGTATTGCATCTACACAAATATTTCTTGCTACATTGATGGTGATCAAAAGCTTGAGCATGTTGTACCATGCCTTATTTTCCTTTCTTGCAGCATAGCATAGATAGAAAGCAAAGCAGCCCAGTATGTTGATGCTTTCCATTTGAGCTCCATGCTAACCTTATTTAGCATTGAGAAAATGTAAAGGTTGGTTTTAAGTGAACAAGCCATTTCATCAGAATTTTTGAATGCTTAAAATCTTTTATTACTTTCGTCCATAACTAGGTTACGGGCATCAAAGGAAGATTCTTTTGTGCCATTTCACTTGGAGCAGAATTACTTTCTTTTGACATTGGGTTAGAATCATTGGAGTGAACTGCTAAGCCTTACCGCAACTGTCTAGTGCCTTTTGCTATACGGGGAAGTTTCAGTTGGAATATCTTCAATGCATCTATTCATTGTTCTTAAAACTGGTGGCCAAGGTCTGAAAATCATAATTATTCCTTTTTGCTGTGTTCAAATTTAGAAAATTAGGATTGTACAATTATTGAGAAGTATATGGCTAACTAATTTTAGTAAAAATTTTGAAATGAACTTGGTCCCAATATTTTGCCATCAGTGGTGTGTGGTGTGTTTTGTGAAAGTCTATTTAATGCTGATTTAATAAAATACTATGAAATCTTTTGTTTCCAGAAAAACTAATGGAGGAACTACATCTAGTGAAGGTGTGTATATTCAAACATTTCCTCCCCCAGGAATAGGTTTCCCATCATAATGAGCTTATTGAAAAATTAACAAATTTGTTTTTAACACCTTATGTAACACATGACCTACAGCTGAAAGCTCATGACAAAAAGGAAGCAAATTAGCCTACATTGCAATTGTCATAGACTTGCAGAGGATAGCAGTATCCTATACAAGTGTGTCTGATATTCTCGACGGGAAGGCTTCTTGGCATCGTGTTGTGATAGCTCTAACCCGTAAACAAATTCCATTGGGCGCCACTCATTTCCACAATGAGAAAAAAATACAGAACACAAAAAATTCTCCTCCCGGGCAGAAGGACAATAAAGCTTGCGTATGGCAAAACACTCCCCCCCCCTCTCGTAGAAATAATATATGTAAAGAGTAAATATGGAAATGACCAAATAACCACTACTGAGTATAATGATAGGAAGGAAAGTATAATATTTATTGAATCACTCTATATCTTACTAACCGGAAAGTGCCGTGCATTACATATACATTTAGCTACCTAGGCTTACTTGTGATTTGGGGTATAACGTGTATACAGGTGTTCTTTATTTACCGCAAACTTGCGATATATCTGGTTCATCTTATAAAGGATCATTTCACGGATACTTCTCCGTTATTTAAAGATATGAATCTTCTCTAGTAAACAATTACATTCACTAGGACATGTAGAATCTCGTCGTATTTTATAACCACCGCATCCATTCGATACCAAACAATAATATAATGAAAGAATTTTAACCAAAGCGTGTGTATATCTACTGTCGACCAAAGTATTATGTGTACTCGAGTTTGAAGGTTGTTTGTGAAGTAACCAATAGACCTACATAAAATCCAATACCATCAACATTTTCGTCGTTCTATTTTACGTTAGTTCATGTAGGTTTGGATTTTTAAATCTATATTTTAATATTTTTTATCGCAGTTGGAACACAAAAAGTACAAGTTTTTAAGCGTGTTTCAACCATGCATCACATTTAAGAATTATTATCTCAAAAGCCCGTCATCAGATCAAATCCAAATTTTAACACAATATACATTGGAATGTTGTATAACTGGTTTATTAATTTCACAATTTTGTGTGTCCAAGAAACAAAGTTATCATTGTTGTAAGGTAACTTTTTCTCGGCTCGGGGTGGTTGGGAAATATAGTTCTTGGTTGCATTGTAATCGTTATACATCAAAAAGTTATGCTGTATGACTGTGAAATACGTAAATTAATTCACTTATTTTATATCAGTTTGTATTTGTACGAGGAAATAATACATGGTTCACCAGCTAGCCGCTCCGGGAAAAGCTGTACAGCGTTGCTGAGATGGAGCCCATCACTTCAGAGCGAGACACGCCATGATGCGTGTGGGCACCATTTCGGCAACGCTGTACAGCTTTTCCTGGAGCGGCTAGCTGGTGAACCATGTGTTATATCCTTGTACAAATACAATCCGATATAAAATAAGTGAATTAATTTACGTATTTCACAGTCATACAGCATAACTTTTCGATGTATAACGATTACAACGCAACCAAGAACTACATTTTCCAACCACCCCGAGCCGAGAAAATGTTACCTTACAAAAATGATAACAACTTTGTTTCTCGGACACACACAATTTTGAAATTAATAAACCAGTTATACAAAATACCAATGTATATTGTGTTAAAATTTGGATTCGATCTGATGACGGGCTTTTGTGATAATAATTCTTAAATGTGACGCATGGTTGAAACACGCTTAAAAACGTGCACTTTTTGTGTTCCAACTATGATAAAAAATATTAAGATATAAATTAAAAATTCCAAACCTACATGAACTAACGTAAAATAGAACGATGAAAATGATGATGTTATGGGATTTTATGTAGGTCTATTGGTTACTTCACAACCTTCAAACTCGAGTGCACATAATACTTTGGTCGACAGTAGTCACCACCACCTAGATTCTTGTCAGTTTCTAAACAATGCGTTAGTTCGACGTTATACCGTGTCGCTCTTAAGTAGGTTACACTTCATATAGAACACAAGGTCATCAGGCAACAGCCTGGTTACTAACTCCCACTCTACAAAGGGGCACTTTCCATGGCAATAAACAATGATGAGGAGTGTCTGTGGAAGTTGAAGTGACAGAAGCCATTTTTTTAGTGTTGCCTAGTGCTAATAGGGAAAGCTTCCCAGTCGGTCAACACAAATGGAAGTGTCACCGTGCTATGATAGAAAGGACGAAACGTTGAATGCTTGAGAATTTGCAATATGGTGGTTCACAACTACCGTGCCCCAATCGTACGAGGGCGGATCAACAAAGACGAGACTGATTTTCTTCCCATAGATGTTTATTACTCCATTTTGATGTTTACATGATCTTCTTCAAAATAGTCCCCTCCTACTTTAATGCACTTTTTATAGTGTCTCAGCCAGTCCTTGAACACATGTTGCAGAACATTCTTTGTCAAGTCCTTGAGAATCACCTCACTACTTCAGGGTTCTCAAAACGAATGCTCCTAAGCTTTGCCTTTAGTTATGAGAACAAAAAGCAATCACTGGGTGCAAGATCAGGGCTGTAAGGTGGCTGTGGTACACAAGTAATGTTGAATCGAGCCAGAAACTGCACGACTTGATTTGTGACGTGCATTGTATTGATGAAGTAGCACATGGCACCCTATGGGCACAAACTCGGCGAAGATCGTGCATAATCCTAAAGACACTGCCACATGAAATTCCCAACACTTCACTGAGGTTACGTAATCCTCATGGACAATCGCAGCAGCTGTGTTGATGTTGACATCAGTCACCAGGCCCACCTTGCTTAGCACAGACAAGTTGGCCTTCTTTGAAGTCCTTGAACCACCTAAACACTGTTGCACAAGGTTGTGCATCTTCACCGTGCGCTTGCTTCAGCTTTCCGTAAGTTTCAGTCGGTGTATGGCTTAAACGAAAACAGAATGTGATTGCACTGTACTGCTCTTCTTGCGTCGCCTCCATTGCACGGAACGTCTACAAAATAGAGCATTACTACCAACCTACCGATACGAGAGTGCTGCCTCATATGGACATTATACATAACAACGCGCTCTTTTTAAATGTTTATGTTACAGAATGGAAACTATCACGGAAGATACAGGAAGAAAAGTAGTCTCAGTGTTTGTTTATCAGCCCTCGTACATGTAAGCCCCGTTTGACCCTGTTGGGTTGACTGTATATTGTGCATGTCGTGCGCATTTTTCTTTTAAGGAAAAATGTTAACCATAATAGCCACATAATAAACATCCGTATTGTCTTACAAATTGACATCAATACATTTATTTTTTAATTAAGTTTTATGTGATGATAAATGTATTGGTAGGCATTTGATGTCATTTTTAAGATTCTAGTTTGTGATTAAAGGGAACTGTTTCCTGTTTTCAGCTTCTGATAATCCTATCATCCTGGAAGCAAATCCCAAGGATACCTTGGTGGTGGAGAGGCTGCATAACTTCGTTGCACAGGCTCACAAAGTAAGATATATTATTGCTCCACTCAGTACACTAGCACCAAGTACAGTTAAACCTCATTAATCCAGTCCCCATAGTATGTAATGCATAATGCAATTGTGTCGGTCGGAGCTGAGAAGCATTAAGTAAAAATTAGTATTTTTTAAAGAATTAGTATTGTGAAGTATTGACCCAAGGGCCTTGGAATGGCATAGGAAAGAACTAAGCCAGTCTTCTGTTTAAGCTACACACTAAACATTTTCGTCAGACAAGACACCATGTCCTTGCATTATTTAAGTGTAGCCTTTTACACGTGGTGGTGGTGGTGGTGGCGGCCCTGGTGGCAGGCAATGCGATTTTTGGCCACCACATGTTTACATTGAGTCAAACGGAGTCTTTCACATCAGACGCGACTTCTGTGCGGCCAGGCCAGACGTGTGGACTATCTGCTAGTGTTAAAAATGGATATCGTACTCCATCATTATCATTTCCCCTTATCGAGCTCCTGCCGGGTCGGGGTATTTCTGGCACTTCTCCACTTTCCTCTTTCCTTCCACCATTCTTCTTCCACGATCTTGTCCCAGTCCAGATTTCTTTTTCTTATGCTGTTCTTTACTGAATCAATCCACCTTGTTCTAGGTCTTCCTCTTGCTCTCTTACCCTTGCACTTTGCCTCCAGCATCTGTCTTGGTATTCTATTTTCCTCCATCCTCTTTACATGTCCAAACCACCTTAGTTTTCCCATCCCAACTTCCTTCCTAACAGCTTCATTCCTCACTCTGTCTTTCCTTGTCTTTCCTATCATACTTCTTAGGAATTTCATTTCACTGGCTTGGATTCTACTCTCTTGCCTGCTTGTCAGGGTCCAAGTCTCAGCTGCATAAGTTAATATGGGAACATAGTACACTTTATACATTACCTCCTTGCTTTTCCTTGGTACTTCCTTATCCCAAACAAGTTTTCTTACACTTTGATAGAATGCATTGCTCTGCCAATCTCCATGTCCAACCTACCAGTTTGCATCAATTCACTTCCTAGGTATTTGAACGTGTCCACAATTTCCAAACTCTGACTTCCAATTTTCACAGTGCCCTTTCCTTGTCTTTCCCCTCTTGTCATCACCATGGTCTTGCTTTTCTCTATACTGATTTTCAGGCCGTACTTCTGAATATTTTCGTTGAGTGCATCTAGTTGTTTTTGCACTTCTTCGGTGTTCCTTCCCCAGACCACAATATCATCTGCAAATAACAGTAACTTCATTTCTTTATGTCCATATGCTTCCTTTGTTTCCTTTACAACTTCATCCATCACCATTATGAACAAGAGAGGTGACAGCACACTCCCCTGTCTTAGTCCAGTCTTGTTCCTAAACCAATCTGTCTTTCCAACTGGGGTCAGTACCCTGCTAACACAGTTGTTGTACATTGCTTGCACCATTTCCAACATTTCTCTTCCCAGTCTCTTCTTAACCATGGTTTCCCATACCTTCTCTCTGGGGACACTATCATATGCCTTTTCTAGATCTATGAAAGTCATCAAATCCTCTCCATATTCCCAGTTCTTTTCCATCACCTGCCTCAAGCTAAAGATTGGGTCCACTGTGGATCTTCCACTCCTGAAGCCATACTGTTCCTCTTGCAACTCTCCTTCCACCTTTCTTCTAATTCTTCTTTCTAATATCCTTTCCAGTATTTTTACTATCTGTGATAAGAGGGTGATCCCTCTATAGTTATCACACACCTTCTTGTCCCCCTTCTTAAACACTGGTATTATTAGCCCTTTCTCCCAGTCTTCTGGTACACATTTCCATTTTCACACACACTTTAGCAGTCGATACAGCCATTGCATACCAACAGGTCCAGCAGCCTTTATCATTTCTACACTGATTTCATCCACCCCTGTTGCTTTTCCCTGTACTGCTAATTCCACCTCCAGCATTGTTATATCATCTTCTGTTATAGAGTCGTCAGGTTGTGTCACTTCCATCTCACCAGTACAATTGCTCACATTCAATAGCTTATCGAAATACTCCTTCCATCGTCCCTTTATCTCTTCTGGGTGTGTTAACAACTCCCCATCTTCCTTTTTCACTTGCTTTGTAGTAACTCATTTCTTAGAAGTCCATACAGCATCCTTTTACTGCCACTTACATCTGTTTCCATTCTTCGTGTAAATTCTTCCCAACTTTTCTTCTTTTCTTCTCCTACCACTTTCTTACACCTCCGTTTGCTGTCGTGATACTTCCTTTTGCTTTCTTCTGTTTGATCTCGGTTGCATTCTTTCCATGCAGACTTCTTTTCTTTCACTGCTTTCCTCATTCCACCACGGTGTCTCCTTCTCTTTCACTCTTGTTGACGTCCTACCACAAGCACTCTCTGCTGCACCAACAAATGCCTTTTTAAAGTGGGACCATTCCTCTTCTATGTTTTCCACTTCAGTAACTGGGATTTGTTGCTTCAATCTCTCCTGAAAATCTTCCTGTACAGTTTTGTCTTTCAATTTCCATACTTTTATTTTACTTTCTCTGATCTCCTTTAGTTTTTCCTACTTTTCCCATCTAAATTTTGCCACCACAGCTCTATGGTCCCCATCAAATGCTTCTCCTGGTAAAGCTGTCACATCCATCAGCTTTCTGCGATTAGTCCTTTCCACCAGAAAGTAGTCAATTACTGATTTTGTTCTTCTATTGCCCCAACCATATCTCGTAATTTTCGGCATTTTTATATTTAAATGCTGGATGTTTGCCGATAAAGTTTTCATCAGTCGCTAACACGCACTGCTGTATCTACGACCACAATGCTGGCAGTAGCTTCATAAAATGCCTTTGGGAGTGGCGACCCCATCGTAATAATAGCCTAAAATGGAAATAGCACTTCAAATGATTCGGAGAAAAAATAAAGAAAAAGATGTCAAAGTCTCAGTGGAGACAATGAAGCTGTTGAGCCATTCAGGGAAAAATTTAATGTCATTTTAAAAGATAAAAATAATGGATCCTTCGCAACTGTACAATTATGACGAGACCGGGTTATATTGGAGAGAGTTACCGGATAATACCCATGCAACTAAGGCTGAAAAAAATACACGCCTTGTAGGAAGATCGGTAAAGAACGAGTTTCTGCATTACCATGCGCGCTAATGCTAATGGAAGTCGCATGTTGAAGGCAGTGATTGTAGGCAAAAGTTAAAAGAACACAGAAAACAAAAGATATTATGGAAACTTTACCAGTTCACTACTACAACTCAAAAAAATCATGGTTCACTTCAGGTATTACAATGGATTGGTTTCAAAAAGAGCAGTGCCAGAAATCAGAAGAAATCAAACAGAAGTTTTGAGCAATCCTGACAATAAAGTGAAGGCACTAGTTTTACTGGAGAATTGCCCAGCACATCCATAAGTCGTTACTGTTGTTTTAAGGGGTGGAACTACGAGGTCATCTGCCATCCACAAGTCGAACAGCTGACCTCTCTGATCCAGCCTATGGAACAAGGCATCATCTATCACAGACAAGCGTCTATACAAAAAGAAGCATTTAAATGAAATTTTGGAAGTCGAGGAACCAGCTGCAGGAGAAGACAGAAGAGGGCAAAAGATGTTACAGAATCTTAAAGATTACAATATCAGATCCAAAATTTTCCCCGTGGCTCATGATCTCGAGATTAACGTTCACGTTAAACAACAAGCTTCCTTTTCCTTCCAAAATTTTCAATTTCACATCTGCTGTCAATGATATGAAACCATCAACTTTGATTAACTCGTGGAAAGAATTTTAATGAATGAAGAGATTGAACCAGATATTGTTGGATTGGTAACAGAGGAAAAGGATGTTTCTCGCAAAGACTTTGTTCTAATATACGTCCAAAACTGTATATCTATATAGATCAGAATGTCATTCTTATATTTTTGCATGATGATTTATAAATTTTTTTAATGTATTTTGTTGAATGTTTGTGTTTTGAAATGCTGTGTTAAATTGTGTAGGGCCGAAGAAGGGAACACCCTAAATTAGTAAAATAAGTTAGTGACCAGGTGTATTATCTCTATAAACCCTCCACAAAAGTGGTGAGAATTCAGCAACACTAGAAGACATTGATTTGTGGCTAGAAGCAGATGAAGAAATGCATGATATGACCAGGTGATATTATTAACCATAAGCCAAGATTTAGTGGAATTGAAGACCATCTAAACATTGTCATTAAATATGTTGAAGGTAACAGCAATGAAAACATATCTGTATATTACGAACATTTGAGGCATATCATCATCTTGCACAGTTTCCAGCCACTGGCCGTGTCTGTTTGGAACACGAGCCTCTCCAACGTCTTTTGTCTTCCCACCATCTCTCAGCCTCCACCCTTGTCCAGTCTTCTCCTCTCTTCTTCATGCTTTCTTCCACCCCACTTCAGCCACCTGTCTCTCGGTCTCTTTCCTTCCCACTTCGTCTTGTGTATCCTCCTGGGTATCCTCTTCTCCTCCAATCGTTTTACATGTCCATACCATCTAAGTCTAGATTCCTCTATACCATCCTGTAATAGTTCCTCCTTCATTAATTCTCTGGTCCTCTCATTTCTTATTCTGTCCATCTTTGTAGCTCCAATACTGCTTCTCAAGAACCTCATCTCACTGGCCTGTATTTTGCTCTTCTCCCTTCCTTTCATAACCCAGGTCTCCGAGGCATACGTCAGGATAGGGACATAGTACGTCCGATATATGATCCTTTTGCTGTTCCGAGGGACATCCTTGCTTCATAACATGCTTCTCACACTCCTCCGGAATGCTTCTGCCTGTCTGCCCCGCTCATTTATTTCTCTATCGTTTCTTCCATTATCTTGTATCAGGCTTCCCAGATACTTGAAACTCTCCACTTTCCTCAGCTGTTCCCCACCAATTGTTATTCCTGTTGTGGTTCTTTCCTTCTTCCTTGTTGTGATCACCATCTCACTCTTATTTATGCTAAATTTCATCCCATATCCTTGTATTATTCCTTCCCACACATCCAACTGATCCTGTACTCCTCCTCCTTGTTTCCCCAAATCATCAAATCATCTGCAAACACCATTGCTTTCATCTTTCCTTCCCCAATTACTTGTGCCACTCGGGTCATGTGAGGCATATGCGTGAGTTAATTATTAAAAGTATTGATGTTGAAGGAAGACAACATAAGGTAAGCAGTTTCTTCAAACCGGTAAGCGTGTCAAGTGCAGACAATGGAGGTGTGCACTAATTCTGTATTTTGCAGGGCTTAATACCACTGGATATTGCATTATACTAAATAACCTTTGTATTTCTTAAATTTGAAAATAGTGTCCTATACATGCTCTTTTTATTGAACAGTGTGTTTTAATATGTATCTTGGCTCATTTCATGGGTTATTTTGTTTAATTCAGACAACCTCTGGATTAATGAGGTTCTATTGTACAGTGCACTCTCGGTAATTCGCGGTAATTAATGCACGAAATTCCGCGAATTATTGAAAACCGCGAATTATCCGCAGTTATTTTTGTTAAGCCTAGTAAAAACAAAACTATTGATTAAAATATTGAAATAGGCTTGAACACGCAAAATAATAATTATAACACTTGATTGTAGTGTCCTATAAGACATGCTAGGCTAGAGGAAAGCGTATGTGGATTACGCCTACAATAATATTTGAAAAATAGTCATTCCATTTTGTTTCTTAGATCGTTTATTCTAATTTTCGAGTGCACATTTCCGAAGAAAACATTATAAGAGAACAAAAATTCATTTCGTTTTTCTATATAAGAGATAAGTGTGACTAGAGACTGTGGGAAACTTTCGGGATTTCCGTTGCATCACTCCCGCACTCGATATCAACTGGATCTCAGTTTTCCTCACCAACAGTCAAATTCCGCGCTATTTCATCTTTGCTTTCATGTCTTAAATCATAATCGTCTTTATCGGCGTCTAACTTGCCCGTTCGAAATATCGTCGTTACAGATGTCAGCAAGAGCTTGCTTTTGTAGCGGTATTTTTCTCTTATGACTGGTTCACTGCATGAAGAGCATCCAACAAATACGCTCTATGTCTCGCGAAAGTTTACGTCATTACGCAATAATACCTGTTTACAATACGCTGTCCGCGCATCCACCCTTCACAACTCACAGGTCAGCGACCTTGGAGTGTGGCTGTTGGGAAAGGGAGGGTAGGTTCCCAGTGAAAGCGCATTCCTCTTGTCTTGTTTGGGCTTCGAAGATAAAGGGAATCTATGCTATGCCACTCGCGGCAACCTAATCGTATGTTTCGAACTTGCGCAAGTAGGACTACTGTTCCATCACAGAGAAACGCAGTTCAGTCTTCTCGAATGTCCATGATTTCGTCTTTATGCATTGCGTCCCACGAAAATTATTTTAAATGACGGGGAGGTTGCTTTACTTAGCATGATAATTAGTTGCCGTGAGAATTTCTATTTAAAAATATATTTGGAGACCCGTGAATTAACCGCAAAGCGAATTATCGGGAGTGCACTGTACATGGGACTCTAATAAATATTGGATTTGTAAGTAATATGAAATTTCAGTACAATTCTTTTAACTCGCACCTAAGTACTTACTTTTTGAGTCGGTCCTCTTCTGCTGGTGGGTGTTGAGGTTTCACAGACGGTTCTCCATCCTTTTCTGTCTTGGGCCTTGATTCGAGCTGCTGTGCGTTGGATGCCCCCTTGCTTGTCTTCCCACTTGATGCGTGGACATCCTCTGGTTCTGGGACCCTTGCCATGTGCAACGTGACCATGCCAGAGGTATTCCTTGTAGTGTTGTTTCTGATGCGGTCTCCTCTTGTCTTTTGTTCTAAGCGCAGCAGGTATCACATTTCCATCGCTTGTGTCTAAGGTCCATGATAGAGAGCTGTTTGTGAGTATTGGTAAATACGCAGAGAGCTCACTTCTCTTTTGCTGATGAAGTTGTGACGTAGTGAGTAATAGAGTAGAGTCGTCCTACTCAAGCAATGAGACTATTTATGTCTGTGTCCATCTTTCTGTCTTCAGATATCATGGACCCTAAGTACAGTAGAACTCCAATTATCCAAATCAATTGGGACCGGACTGCATTTGGATAATCACAAATTCAGAATAGAATAGAACACCAGGAAATTATTTTGACAGAGAAGTGAGTGGGAGGAGACCGGTAGGAAGGCCAAGACACAGTGAAGTCTGAGGTCAACAAACGGAGTGTGAAGAACAGCAACTCTACTCCGACCGAAATGGCGAGCGCTTGTATATCACAGCTCTGAAACTGAAGCTAGAAATTGATGAGTTCGGATAATTGGATTGTAATACTGTACATGGTACAGTGGAACATGGCTAATTCGAACTTGTATAATTCAAAATCTTCTTTAATTCGAAATTTTCTCTTGGTCCCTAGCTAAAAAATCGTGGTTAATTCGAATTATATTTTGGATAATTCGAAGTTTTTACGTGTAAAAAGCTGATCGGAAACCAAACAGTTGGGTCAGGAATTCTCAAAAGAAGACGTTGTATAATTGGCATGCGACCCCTATTCGATTGTTTTGCCTATGTGACTAACAACACGCCTGCGACGCTCCTGCCCCATTGTTTTGCAACGCTCCACATCTCATATTTCATAACAATGTCATCTCTTACACCTGTCTAGTAGTGCGTGCTGAGTGGTTTGATTAGACTTAAGTTTGGCGATGAACTCGTGGAGGAAGTTCCCGAAAAATCTGTTCCGAGTGCAGCCCAAGCAACAAACCACATCACAGAACTCAGGCGTATTTTTGAAAGTTGAAATGTCGTAAGTGATTCTGTTTTCCATTCCTTAAATTTGTTAGATTCTTTTGTGATGGCCGAGAGACTTAATTGTAGGAAACAGGTAAAAATCTCAAAACATTTTTGAAAAATAGTAGATTTCTCTTAAGACTTGAGTAGATTGCAGGATTACTACTGTCGTTGAAAATGAAAATCCACAGCCTGCTTCCAGTCTCTGACCGGGTCAGGAATGGAATGAATGAAGCCCCCATCTAGCGGCGAGGATATGAACTGTGCCGGCTGCCGAGGCCTGACGCACTCCTCTGGGGCAATGATTAAATGAATGACAGATGTAATGAAATGATAGTGGAGAGTGTTGCTGGAATGAAATTTTGACAGGGAAAACTGGAGTGCCCGGAGAAAAACCTGTCTGCCTCCGTTTTGTCCAGCACAGATCTCACATGGAGTGACTGGGATTTGAACCACGGACCCAGCGGTGAGAGGCCGGCGTGCTGCCGCCTAAGCCACGGAGGCTTCCACTTTATATATACATATGTATTTTAAAGAAAAAAGAGCTTATTTTCGGTATTGAATGCATTATGTAATTAAATGGAAAGGCTACACTTTTACATGTTATTTAGCGTACGTGCTGTGCAATAGTAGTAAATGAAAGTCTTTTTTTTTTTCTGAACATCTCAGTCAAAGCAAGCTCATCATCGCGCTGCGCCTACAATAGCTTCGTGGAGGGAAGAACAATAGCTCGCGTAGACAGAACCATTATTTTGCGAATTGCACTACCCTACGTTTTTGTCTCTTTTTATCTTTCTTTCTGAAAGCGATTCGGATAGTTGGAGTTCTATTGAACTTAAATGTTGGTACATGTTCCAATTCCTTGCCATCAATCTTGACGTTCAGCACTCTCCTCTGTCTCAACACTCATCTGTACTGATCACCATTCCTGCCTTCTTCATTCCAGATGTCCATATTGTGCTGTAGCTGTCGAGGGGACTTCATATCATCATCTGCAAAGGATTCAACTTGTTGTGTTTGTTACATTTCTTCTATTTTGTTTAATTCAGACAACCCAATTAGTTTGGATTATATTATCTTGATATTTACATATTGATAAATATTATTTTCTTTCATTTAGTCACTTCATTTTTTGCAGGAGGAGGGGGAGGCAGATGACCCCTCTGTTTATCATCTAAAAATGACAATCATCACTGTCACTTCTCTTTTTAAATTCAATTATTTTTTCTTCTCTTTTAGGTGTCAGAGTCGGCAGAATCAAGAAGGGAGCAACATAAAATTACCAAAGATGCTACGAGAAAACCTAGTCTTGTCATCAACTCTGGTTGTACGACACCTGTAAATGCCAAAAATGCAAACTATGTTCGGAAATTAAGTGAAAATGGTGCCTTGGAGAGGTCTAGTGATATTCGTTTGGTGGCGAGTGATGAGAATGTTTTACCACTACCTTCAAACCACATCAGTTCAATATCTGAAGGCCTTGAACATGTTACTCAGTCTACAAGCTGTTCTGTAGAGCAAATTATTACTACAGCTTCACCAAATAGTCTTCCATCCCTAACTATTTCTAATAGTGCTCAAGAGAGTTGGAGCAAACAATCCCTGTGCCAAAATGAACAGAGTTTGGCTACTCCAACTATTGTTCATGCTAGCAAACTTTCCAGTGCAACGAAACTATCTCAACATTTCCCTTCTTCAGACAGCCTGCTATCAACTAGTCCAAGACTTGAATATCATTGTACTGAAGAATCACATCTTGAGAGAAACGAGTCTACATCTAACAGTGAAGAACTAGTGTTGGAAGAACAATCCCAAATGATTTGTAAGTCTCCTTCAGCTATGATGCTCCAGTCCAGTAAGGAAGATTATAACAATGAAAAGATTTCACAAGAAATTCCATCTTCATCTGCTGTTGAAGGTTCTGCTATTAGTTTGCAGCTGAATTGTGATAAATATCAGGGATTTGATTTGCAAATGTTAGTGAATGAAGAGAAATGTACTGGAACAATCTGTCAAAATTTACCAGCAGTGGAAAGTCCTTTAAATAATTCCAATCACAACATAGCAGCTGTGATTGGTAACAGTATTGAAGTTGTACCAACTAGGCTGAAGAACAAGACTGCAGACTGTATTGATGACAACATTGTTGAAGTAATTGCTCCATCTGTGATAGATAATGAAGATGCTGTGCATGAACCAGACTGTATTGTTGAGATGAGTAAGAGAAGTTCAATTGTTGAAGTGACTACTCCACAGCCGAAGACTGAAAACGATGTTGTGCCAGAATCCATTCTTCAAAATCGTTCTAAACAGTCTGTTATTGTTTCACATAAATCAACCAGAGAGACTTCAGCTAACAATTCCTTTACTCGTCACAAGGATAACCAAGATAACCTGCCACCCGGTGTGCAGAGTGATGACAACATGCCATTCTCCTCACAGTTGGTGATTGTGACCAAGGGTTCAGCGACAGAACCTTCAGGTGATGGTGACACACTATCAAGTAAAGATGTTTCATTACGAAATAGTGTTCAGAGATGCACTGAATCTTGCAATGAATACCGGTCGGACAGTAAAGCCGCTTTTGAAAATAGAAAACCTGAATCTGTTTCTTGGGAATGTTCTAGAAAATTATCAGCTGAAGAAGATGAACCGCAGCTGGGAGATGCAATGTACATTCCACCAGGATCTTCAAATACCTCTAACCTGTCTGTTATTGTGGCTAAGGCTTCATCGATTCTTCTGGCTAAAGAGCCACTCCTGAAGAGTGATGTGAATAGCATTCCGGACCAAGTCACTGTGGTTGGGAAGCAAGGAGCTGTATCTCTCTCCAAACCATCAGTTATTGTTCCACCAATTGCGAAGGACGATAATGCTTCATTAATGAATAATGGTGAAGATGTGAGCCACACCTCCTTCAAAAAGCAGCAAGTTGACGGCAAAACATCCTCTTTTCAAGACAATTATATAGATTTTAGTAGAAGACTGTCTAACACAATCAATGAAAATCAAGGAGGGAGTATCTCACGAGAGATTTGTGGTAAACCCACTGCAACATGTTTGAGTTTCTCTCAACCATCTGTTATTGTCGCATTGCCTTGCAATACCCTTCCAATTACTTCTCAGAATGCTGCAAATGCACGATCAGGTGAAGATACTCTTTATCCTACGATTCTGAATGATTCAAATATTGTTTATGAGTCTCGAGCCATCATTCAGAGGGATCCCGAAGATATATGTGGAGACAAGTCATTATTGGCAATGGAGAGTGCAAATCACCCATTTCTTGTCCCTTGTAATGAAAGTGATACACCCAAAATGCAGTGTGAGATAACCTTTACTGATGATTCTGAAAGTAATGTCACTAACCAAGATACCAAGGTTGGTTCATATACTGAAGAACTTGGACCATGTGATGTCACTAACCAAGATATCAAGGTTGGTTCATATACTGAAGAACTTGGACCATGTGATGTCACTAACCAAGATACCAAGGTTAGTTCAGATACTGAAGAACTTGGACCATGCGATAGTGCTAAGCAAGATATCAGGGTTAGTTCAGACACTGAAGAACTTCGACCATGTGATGTCACTAACCAAGATACCAAGGTTGGTTCAGGTACTGAAGAACTTCAAACATTTGATGTCACTAACCAAGATACTGAGTTTGGTTCAGTTACTGAAAGGCTTGGACCATGTGATGTCACTAACCAAGATACCAAGGTTGGTTCAGTTACTGACGATCTTCGAACATTTGATGTCACTAACCAAGATACTGAGGTTGGTTCAGGTACTACGGAACTTCGAACATTTGATGTCACTAACCAAGATACCGAGGTTGGTTCAGTTACTGAAGAACTTCGAACATTTGATGTCACTAACCAAGATACTGAGTTTGGTTCAATTACTGAAAGGCTTGGACCATGTGATGTCACTAACCAAGATACTGAGGTTGGTTCAGTTACTGAAGAGCTTCGAACATTTGATGTCACTAACCAAGATACTGAGGTGGGTTCAGGTACTGAAGAACTTCGAACATTTGATGTCACTAACCAAGATACCAAGGTTGGTTCAGGTACTGAAGAACTTCCATGTGATGTCACTAACCAACATAACAAGCTTGGCTCAGTTACTGAAGAATTTGGACCATGCGGTGCCGCTAACCAAGATACCAAGGTTAATTCAGATACTGAAGAACTTGGACCAAGTGATATCACTAACCAAGATACCAGTGTTGTTTTAGATACTGAAGAACTTCCATGTGATGTCACTAACCAACATAGGAAGCTTGGCTCAGATACTGAAGAATTTGGACCATGCAATGCTGCTAACCAAAATACCATATTTGGTTCAGATGCTGAAGAACTTCCATATGATGTCACTAACCAACATAGGAAGCTTGGCTCAGATACTGAAGAGCTTGGACCTTCCGATGTTGCTAACCAATATTCCGAGGTTGGTGCAGATACTCGAGAACTTTGGCCATGTGATGTCACTAACCAAGATACCAAGGTTGGTTCAGTTACTGAAGAACTTCGAACATTTGATGTCACTAACCAAGATACCGAGGTTGGTTCAGGTACTGAAGAACTTCCATGTGATGTCACTAACCAACATAGGAAGCTTGGCTCAGATACTGAAGAATTAGGACCATGCGATGCTGCTAACCAAAATACCATATTTGGTTCAGATGCTGAAGAACTTCCATGTGATGTTCTTAACCAACATAAGAGGCTTGGCTCAGATACTGAAGAGCTTGGACCATGTGATGTCTCTAACCAAGATATCAAGGTTGGTTCAGATACTGAAGAACTTCCATGTGATGTCACTAACCAACATAGGAAGCTTGGCTCAGATACTGAAGAATTTGGACCATGCGATGCTGCTAACCAAAATACCATATTTGGTTCAGATGCTGAAGAACTTCCATGTGATGTTCTTAACCAACATAAGAGGCTTGGCTCAGATACTGAAGAGCTTGGACCTTCTGATGCTGCTAACCAAGATACCATAATTTGTTCAGATGCTGAAGAACTTCCATGTGATGTTCCTAACCAACATAAGAAGCTTGGCTCAGATACTGAAGAGCTTGGACCTTCCGATACTGCTAACCAAGATTCCGAGGTTGGTGCAGATACTCGAGAATTTGGGCCATGTGCTGTCACTAACCAAAATACTGAGATTGGTTCAGTTACTGAAGAACTTCCATGTGATGTTCCTAACCAACATCAGAAGCTTGGCTCAGATACTGAAGAATTTAAACCATGCGATGCTGCTAACCAAGATACCATAATTGGTTCAGATGCTGAAGAACTTCCATGTGATGTTCCTAACCACCATAAGAAGCTTGACTTGAATACTGAAGAGCTTGGACCTTCCGATGTTGCTAACCAATATTCCGAGGTTGGTGCAGATACTCGAGAACTTTGGCCATGTGATGTCACTAACCAAGATACCAAGGTTGGTTCAGTTACTGAAGAACTTCGAACATTTGATGTCACTAACCAAGATACCGAGGTTGGTTCAGGTACTGAAGAACTTCGACCATGTGATGTCACTAACCAAGATACCGAGGTTGGTTCAGGTACTGAAGAACTTCGACCATGTGATGGCACTAACCAAGATACCAAGGTTGGTTCAGTTACTGAAGAACTTCGAACATTTGATATCACTAACCAAAATACAGAGGTTGGTTCATATACTGAAGAACTTGGACCATGCCATGTCACTAACCAAGATACCAAGGTTGGTTCAGATGCTGAAGAACTTGGACCATGTGATGTACCTAACCAAGATACCAAGGTTAATTCAGATACTGAAGAACTTGGACCAAGTGATATCACTAACCAAGATACCAGTGTTGTTTCAGATACTGAAGAACTTGGACCATGCAATGTCACTATCCAAGATACTGAGGTTGGTTCAGTTACTGAAGAACTTCGAACATTTGATGTCACTAACCAAGATACTGAGGTTGGTTCAGATGCTGAAGAACTTGGACCATGCCATGTCACTAACCAAGATACCAAGGTTGGTTCAGTTACTGAAGAACTTCGAACATTTGATGTCACTAACCAAGATACCAAGGTTGGTTCAGTTACTGAAGAACTTCGAACATTTGATGTCACTAACCAAGATACTGAGGTTGGTTCAGATGCTGAAGAACTTGGACCAAGTGATATCACTAACCAAGATACCAGTGTTGTTTCAGATACTGATGAACTTGGACCATGCGATGTCACTATCCAAGATACTGAGGTTGGTTCAGTTACTGAAGAACTTCGAACATTTGATGTTGCTAACCAAGATACTGAGGTTGGTTCAGATACTGAAGAACTTGGACCAAGTGATATCACTAACCAAGATACCAGTGTTGTTTCAGATACTGAAGAACTTGGACCATGTGATGTCACTATCCAAGATACCAAGGTTGGTTCAGATGCTGAAGAACTTGGACCATGCCATGTCACTAACCAAGATACCAAGGTTGGTTCAGATGCTGAAGAACTTGGACCATGCCATGTCACTATCCAAGATACTGAGGTTGGTTCAGTTACTGAAGAACTTCGAACATTTGATATCACTAACCAAGATACTGAGGTTGGTTCAGGTACTGAAGAACTTGGACCATGTGATGTCACTAAACAAGATACCAAGGCTGGTTCAGTTAATGAAGAACTTCGAACTTTTGATTTCACTAACCAGGATACTGAAATTGGTTCAGATACTGAGGAACTTGGACCATGTGATGTAACTAACCAAGATACTGAGTTTGGTTCAGATACTGTGGAACTTGGACCATGTGATGTAACTAACCAAGATACTGAGTTTGATTCAGATACTGAGGAACTTGGACCATGTGATGTAACTAACCAAGATTCTGAGTTTGGTTCAGATACTGTGGAACTTGGACCATGTGATGTAACTAACCAAGATACTGAGTTTGGTTCAGATACTGAGGAACTTGGACCGTGTGATGTAACTAACCAAGATACTGAGTTTGGTTCAGATACTGAGGAACTTGGACCATGTGATGTAACTAACCAAGATACCAAAGTTGGTTCAATTACTGAAGCACTTCGAACATTTGATGTTACTAACCAGGATACTGAGATTGGTTCAGATACTGAGGAACTTGGACAATGTGATGCTGCTAACCAAGATACCAAAGTTGGTTCAGTTACTGAAGTACTTCGAACAGTTGATGTTACTAACCAGGATACTGAGATTGGTTCAGATACTGAGGAACTTGGACAATGTGATGCTGCTAACCAAGATGCCAAGGTTGGTTCAGTTACTGAAAGACTTGGACCATGCAATGATATGTTGTATGAGATAGATGATTTCTCTCAACAGTCAGTTATTGTTGTAAAAGATTCATCCAATCACTCTTGTTTGGCAAGAACAGAGGCTTCATGTACCCTGCCAGATGCTGCCGGACAATATGTAGCACCGCCTGCTTCAGACGTTGAGCAGTTGTGTGCTGACGTGGGGGTACGAGATGAGCTGGGCAGTGGAAAGTCTGTCGTACATATGATGTTAGAAACTTCACAAGTTGTTGCAGGGGATACGTTAAGTGAGAAGGATAATTTGGAACCATTTCACTTGTCGGAATCTCCTCATAAAGAGGACTCATTCCTGGTCAATGATAAAACACCGTCTGACAATGAGAAGCAAAGTCATTTGGCAGGAACTAATCTCTCAGATACAATATATGATTCAAACAGAGAAGGAACTTCATCCACAGAACCAATATTGTGTAAAGCTAATACGCATAAAGAGGATCACACTACACTTCGTAGTGATGTTGGATTAGAACTCGTGTCCAACAGAATCCCTGCTGAGGAGGAGAGATCTCAGGCTATCAATGTATTCGGACCCTCTTCTGAGCAAACTGATGCTGGAGTGTCTAAACTTGGTGAAGAGTCTGAAACTGGAGACCAAATTTGTGTGACAAAACCGAACACAAGCTCCTCGTCCAGTATCAGAAATGCCAATGAAATGGAATCCTCTAGAGGCAAAGAATACCCTTTGCAGGTACAAAGCATTAGACTAGGTGTTGCAACAGATATGCACCTAAGCAAACAGTATTCTCATTCTGTTGATAAGAATGCCATCCCTACCGTGATAGATGCTCCTGAGATTGAGAGATGTATCGCAGTTACGTCTACCCCATTGAAGAAGAGGAGACGTAACTATGACATTCTACTTGATGAGACTCCTCCCAATCCAGAACCAGTCTCTGAAGAGCATGTTGGGAGAGGGAAGCGGAAGAGAACAAAGAAGGTATATTCCGACAGCGTGCTATTCGACGACTATGATAGTGTTAAGCCATCTAAGAAAAAGAAATGCCTGGAAGATATTGTTGAAGAGGATGTGAATAATAGTTGTGATTCTGCCAATCAGGGTATTCGTAGAGGAAAACGGAAAAGAACTCAGAAAGTATATGATGAGGATGTGCTCCTGTTTGATTGCTATAACAAGCTCCTCGGTAGTCAGGATGAAGAAATCAAGCAAGTTGAAGATCAACAGGCATCTGAAGTAGTCGTCAAAAGGAAACGAAGGCAGAGAGTACCACCTAATCAAGCAGTTGAAGGTTCGGGTGAATCTCCCAGTGATTTAGATAAAGTACTTTCACAAACTAGAAACTCCGCCATTATTGAACAGCAAGAGGCTAGTGAAGCCGATGTCGAGGGGAATGACGTCAAACCACACATAGAGAGTCCATCACAAGATCCCAGCCATACGCAGACAACTGAAGAATGTGGGACGTTGGACGCTGACGGATCGCCCCTCACACCCAGATCTGATTCTTCTGGAGACCAGGACTTTGAGCCATGTGCTGGTCTTGATGACAATGATGATGATGAGGATTTTGTCCCTACACCGTCTAGAAGAGGAAGAGGTGGGCGTAGAGGGCGAGGTCGTAGAGGCAAGGGCAGGAGCAGGAGCGGCCAAGGCAGACGGAGAGGAAAGAACCAGAGAGATGAAGAGGCTCGAGCACATGTGGACGAAGTTCCATTTGAGGACAGGCTGGTAAGTGCTTCTAATATAAACTCTAATACTGCCTCCTTTCAGAGGACCCAGTATGCCTGCACTGACACATTAGGCTAGGAATTGAGGGTGATTACTATGATAAATAATATCGAGGAAATCCGTCAATCAATACAATATAGAGGTGTGCAAATTAATAGAATTAAATAAAATAATTTTAATTAGTCATAATTTCTTTTATTCAAAATTATATTATTGGCCAACTTCTTTTGTTGTCCTACTGAGTAGTGTTTCCTCTCCCGTGGAATTACACCTTTTGTTGTCCTACTTAGTAGTGTTTCCTCTCCCGTGGAATTACACCTTTTGTTGTCCTACTGAGTAGTGTTTCCTCTCCCGTGGAATTACACCTTTTGTTGTCCTACTGAGTAGTGTTTCCTCTCCCGTGGAATTACACCTTTTGTTGTCCTACTGAGTAGTGTTTCCTCTCCCGTGGAATTACACCTTTTGTTGTCCTACTGAGTAGTGTTTCCTCTCCCGTGGAATTACACCTTTTGTTGTCCTACTGAGTAGTGTTTCCTCTCCCGTGGAATTACACCTTTTGTTGTCCTACTGAGTAGTGTTTCCTCTCCCGTGGAATTACACCTTTTGTTGTCCTACTGAGTAGTGTTTCCTCTCCCGTGGAATTACACCTTTTGTTGTCCTACTGAGTAGTGTTTCCTCTCCCGTGGAATTACACCTTTTGTTGTCCTACTGAGTGGTGTTTCCTCTCCTGTGGAATTACACCTTTTGTTGTCCTACTGAGTAGTGTTTCCTCTCCCGTGGAATTACACCTTTTGTTGTCCTACTGAGTAGTGTTTCCTCTCCCGTGGAATTACACCTTTTGTTGTCCTACTGAGTAGTGTTTCCTCTCCCGTGGAATTACACCTTTTGTTGTCCTACTGAGTAGTGTTTCCTCTCCTGTGGAATTACACCTTTTGTTGTCCTACTGAGTAGTGTTTCCTCTCCCGTGGAATTACACCTTTTGTTGTCCTACTGAGTAGTGTTTCCTCTCCCGTGGAATTACACCTTTTGTTGTCCTACTTAGTAGCGTTTCCTCTCCCGTGGAATTACTCCTTTTGTTGTCCTACTGAGTAGCGTTTCCTCTCCCATGGAATTACACCTTTTGTTGTCCTACTTAGTAGTGTTTCCTCTCCCGTGGAATTACACCTTTTGTTGTCCTACTTAGTAGTGTTTCCTCTCCCGTGGAATTACACCTTTTGTTGTCCTACTGAGTAGTGTTTCCTCTCCCGTGGAATTACACCTTTTGTTGTCCTACTGAGTAGTGTTTCCTCTCCCGTGGAATTACACCTTTTGTTGTCCTGCTGAGTAGTGTTTCCTCTCCCGTGGAATTACACCTTTTGTTGTCCTACTGAGTAGTGTTTCCTCTCCCGTGGAATTACACCTTTTGTTGTCCTACTGAGTAGTGTTTCCTCTCCCGTGGAATTACACCTTTTGTTGTCCTACTGAGTAGTGTTTCCTCTCCCGTGGAATTACACCTTTTGTTGTCCTACTTAGTAGTGTTTCCTCTCCCGTGGAATTACACCTTTTGTTGTCCTACTGAGTAGTGTTTCCTCTCCCGTGGAATTACACCTTTTGTTGTCCTACTGAGTAGTGTTTCCTCTCCCGTGGAATTGCACCTTTTGTTGTCCTACTTAGTAGTGTTTCCTCTCCCGTGGAATTACACCTTTTGTTGTCCTACTGAGTAGTGTTTCCTCTCCCGTGGAATTACACCTTTTGTTGTCCTACTGAGTAGTGTTTCCTCTCCCGTGGAATTGCACCTTTTGTTGTCCTACTGAGTAGTGTTTCCTCTCCCGTGGAATTGCACCTTTTGTTGTCCTACTGAGTAGTGTTTCCTCTCCCGTGGAATTACACCTTTTGTTGTCCTACTGAGTAGTGTTTCCTCTCCCGTGGAATTACACCTTTTGTTGTCCTACTGAGTAGTGTTTCCTCTCCCGTGGAATTACACCTTTTGTTGTCCTACTGAGTAGTGTTTCCTCTCCCGTGGAATTACACCTTTTGTTGTCCTACTGAGTAGTGTTTCCTCTCCTGTGGAATTACACCTTTTGTTGTCCTACTGAGTAGTGTTTCCTCTCCCGTGGAATTACACCTTTTGTTGTCCTACTGAGTAGTGTTTCCTCTCCCGTGGAATTACACCTTTTGTTGTCCTACTGAGTAGTGTTTCCTCTCCCGTGGAATTACACCTTTTGTTGTCCTACTGAGTAGTGTTTCCTCTCCCGTGGAATTACACCTTTTGTTGTCCTACTGAGTAGTGTTTCCTCTCCCGTGGAATTACACCTTTTCCCATAAGGAATTGCATTTGGAAACTTTCAGATTATTGGATTCCGAGGGTTATCTGAGCTGGGTCCGTTTTCAATTTTTCATTGACTTTGGAATTTAAGTCAGGTGATTTCAATACATAGTTCATGAATCTTTGAATAGTTCATCAGTTAAAAGACCCCAAATCCCTCTGCTCTAAATTCACACGTAAAGTAGAGTGAAGTAATAAAAACGTAACGTGTGGCATTTTGCTTTTGCAAGGCTCCTCTGTTAGTGGAAATTCTAAAAAATCATTTTAATTTGAGTTTCTTAAATGAAAATACAATTAGGAGTCTTGATAAACATTTGAAGTAATTTCATCGCCTTGTAAACATACTTAGTGCATTAAACCGTGAAAAGTAAAAATGCAATTTTGGAAAACTGACATCTAATCTAATAATTTGCACACCTCTGTATAATTATTAAATATTTACACTTAACCGGCCGCAGTGGCCAAGAGCGCTGACGCGCAACCTCGTGTTTAGCTGGCATCGGGAGAGTGTGGGTTCAAATTCCACCTCGGCCGTCCTGAAAATGGTTTTCGTGGTTTCCCATTTTCACCACCAGGCAAATGCCAGGACAGTTCCTTTCAATAGGCCACGGCCGATTTCCTTCCAATATCCCTTCCCTGGCCCGTCCTGAAAAGAAAGTACATGGCCATTGGCTGCATTAATAAAAAAAAAAGTTAAATTGGATTTAAATTGATTTGGTTTTTCTTTTTGGACAGACACATGTGTTTGGACGATTAACATCAGAAAATACAAAGGACACATTTTTAGTTTAATATGAGCCGAGGATCTCCATCATCGCTTGACAACCAGCCCCTTTTTAATTCAGAAGAATGAAACAGCTCAACATTCTAAACTGTTAACACACGATTTCAAGCTCACTGCAATAAGGAACAATTCTTTGAAGTGTATTTTTAAGAACTAATTTAGAGTCAAACATGAGGCCACTGAACGTTTAAAGTGTTTTTACCATGTTATGTGCTGTATAGTTTTAATGATATTTTTGATGAAATGATTCTTGATATGTTGGGTGATCTTTGCACGAATATTTTGACGTGATAGGGCTGAAGAAGGGCTTTCTGAGCTGGAAACATGCACCTAAAGTGTAAAAATTTAATAATTATATTGTATTGATTGAAAAAAAATGATAAAAGCCCAAAAATTAACATGGTTTATATATAAAAGAAAATGTCTATCAATCACAATAAAATTAAAACATTACAAGACGGTGGTTCAACCAGAGGTGGCATATGGAGACAAAACTCTTTTTAAAGTAACTCAGAAAAACAGATTACCTTCTACGAGGGCAGATCAAAAAATAAGTTGCACTTCCCAGTTATGGCCATTTATTACACCACCTATACAACAGCAACACGCCTATAACGACATACAATGTAACGTCACTTTTTCACATAGTTTCCAAGAGACTCCAAACATTTCTGCGAACGCACAACTAACTTGTCGATGCCGGATGCATAGAAAGTTCCTCCAGCGCTCTGCAACCACACGGAGACAGCGGCCTTCACCTCCTCATCGGTCTGGGTATGTCGACCACCGTTCTGTCTAATGATCGCATTCACACTGTTGACATTTGCACGGGTCCTGGACGTTGCGGGCCTGGCCTCGCGATATTCGTCAGTAAGTAGCTTTTCATTCGCTCTGGTCTTCTCAGAATATGCCAACTGGTTGATATTCAACTCCGCCAGACAATGCGGAGTATCTCTGGCACTCTACATTGCACTCCCTCACAGTGGCTACATGTACTGTGTAATATTGTTCCTCCTTACATCAGGAGACAGCAAGCTCTTTCCCGCCTGTGGCGCGGAATTGTGGATAGTGAAGTTCTCCCAATCCACCAACATGTCAATCAACAAAATCCTAAAAGTAGAAAGAAGAATAGCGAGAACATGCATAAGTAAAATATATCAAAAAGATGGACAATGGCGGCTAGTACCAAATGGAGTGGTTGGAGCCCCTCACTGATACTATTCGGAAGAAACTGATTCCTTTTTTTGGTCACATTATGAGGACACCGGAAACCAGATTACCTAGAAAAGTTGCTGAGAAACTTTGGAATGTGAAACAACAAGTAGGATGGATTAAGGAAATTAGAGAAGATGTGAAATAATTAGAAATAACCTTAGATGACTTGCAAAACAAAACAAAAAATGTAAAAAAACTGAAAGGGACAAAAATAAGACTTCAACCAATAATAGACAAAACGTCATACAATAAAATGGGTATTTACAGATGAGGAACACCTGATACATGTGCAAAACTTGTCGAGTCAGACACATAGAGTTCAAGCCCTTAAAAAGGCACGAGGTGGACACACAAAATATTGATGCAAGTTGACTGTGATTTTACATGTTCCGTTCAACTTAATTTTACTTTAAACAAAAATAAAAGTTCAGTTAACCAATGAAATACAGCCCCTTTGTTGTGTTTTTGACATACATTTAGTAAAATTTGTAGGTGGGGATATTATTTTGGACCGAAGTGTAGTTCATAAACCCGCCTTATTCCATGTAAATGTAACATGAATTTAGGTGTTGTTTTCGAAATCCGCCTTATCCTAAGAGGATGTTTCCAAAACCCGCCTTATCCTAAGAGGATGTTTCCAAACCCCCCCTTATCCTAAGAGGATGTTTCCAAAACCCGCCTTATCCTAAGAGGATGTTTCCAAAACCCGCCTTATCCTAAGAGGATGTTTCCAAAACCCGCCTTATCCTAAGACGATGTTTCCAAAACCCGCCTTATCCTAAGATGATATTTCCAAAACCCGCCTTATCCTAAGATGATGTTTCCAAAACCCGCCTTATCCTAAGAGGATGTTTCCAAAACCCGCCTTATCCTAAGAGGATGTTTCCAAAACCCGCCTTATCCTAAGAGGATGTTTCCAAAACCCGCCTTATCCTAAGAGGATGTTTCCAAAACCCGCCTTATCCTAAGACGATGTTTCCAAAACCCGCCTTATCCTAAGAGGATGTTTCCAAAACCCCGCCTTATCCTAAGAGGATGTTTCCAAAACCCCGCCTTATCCTAAGAGGATGTTTCCAAAACCCGCCTTATCCTAAGAGGATGTTTCCAAAACCCGCCTTATCCTAAGAGGATGTTTCCAAAACCCTCCTTATCCTAAGAGGATGTTTCCAAAACCCGCCTTATCCTAAGAGGATGCTTCCAAAACCCGCCTTATCCTTAGAGGATGTTTCCAAAACCCGCCTTATCCTAAGAGGATGTTTCCAAAACCCCGTCTTATCCTAAGAGGATGTTTCCAAAACCCCGCCTTATCCTAAGAGGATGTTTCCAAAACCCCGCCTTATCCTAAGAGGATGTTTCCAAAACCCGCCTTATCCTAAGAGGATGTTTCCAAAACCCGCCTTATCCTAAGAGGATGTTTCCAAAACCCTCCTTATCCTAAGAGGATGTTTCCAAAACCCGCCTTATCCTAAGAGGATGCTTCCAAAACCCGCCTTATCCTTAGAGGATGTTTCCAAAACCCGCCTTATCCTAAGAGGATGTTTCCAAAACCCGCCTTATCCTAAGAGGATGTTTCCAAAACCCGCCTTATCCTAAGAGGATGTTTCCAAAACCCCGTCTTATCCTAAGAGGATGTTTCCAAAACCCCGTCTTATCCTAAGAGGATGTTTCCAAAACCCCGCCTTATCCTAAGAGGATGTTTCCAAAACCCCGCCTTATCCTCAGAGGATGTTTCCAAAACCCCGCCTTATCCTAAGAGGATGTTTCCAAAACCCCGCCTTATCCTAAGAGGTTGTTTCCAAAATCCCGCCTTATCCTAAGTGGAGGTTTCCAAAACCCGCCTTATCCTAAGAGGAGGTTTCCAAAACCCGCCTTATCCTAAGAGGATGTTTCCAAAACCCGCCTTATCCTAAGAGGATGTTTTCAAAACCCGCCTTATCCTAGGAGGATGTTTCCAAAACCCGCCTTATCCTTGGAGGATGTTTCCAAAACCCGCCTTATCCTAGGAGGATGTTTCCGAAACCCCGTCTTATCCTAAGGGGATGTTTCCAAAACCCCGTCTTATCCTGAGGATGTTTCCAAAACCCACCTTATCCTAAGAGGATGTTTCCAAAACCCGCCTTATCCTAAGAGGATGTTTCCAAAACCCGCCTTATCCTAAGAGGATGTTTCCAAAACCCGCCTTATCCTAAGAGGATGTTTCCAAAACCCGCCTTATCCTAAGAGGATGTTTCCAAAACCCGCCTTATCCTAAGAGGATGTTTCCAAAACCCGCCTTATCCTAAGAGGATGTTTCCTAAACCCGCCTTATCCTAAGAGGATGTTTCCTAAACCCGCCTTATCCTAAGAGGATGTTTCCTAAACCCGCCTTATCCTAAGAGGATGTTTCCTAAACCCGCCTTATCCTTAGAGGATGTTTCCAAAACCCGCCTTATCCTAAGAGGATGTTTCCAAAACCAGCCTTATCCTTAGAGGATGTTTCCAAAACCCGCCTTATCCTAAGAGGATGTTTCCAAAACCCCGTCTTATCCTAAGGGGATGTTTCCAAAACCCCGTCTTATCCTAAGGGGATGTTTCCAAACCCCCGTCTTATCCTAAGGGGATGTTTCCAAAACCCCGTCTTATCCTAAGGGGATGTTTCCAAAACCCCGCCTTATCCTAAGGGGATGTTTCCAAAACCCGCCTTATCCTAAGGGGATGTTTCCAAAACCCGCCTTATCCTAAGGGGATGCTTCCAAAACCCGCCTGATCCTAAGGGGATGCTTCCAAAACCCGCCTCATCCTAAGAGGATGCTTCCAAAACCCGCCTCATCCTTAGAGGATGTTTCCAAAACCCGCCTCATCCTTAGAGGATGTTTCCAAAATCCGCCTCATCCTAAGAGGATGTTTCCAAAACCCGCTTCATCCTAAGAGGATGTTTCCAAAACCCGCCTTATCCTAAGAGGATGTTTCCAAAACCCGCCTTATCCTAAGAGGATGTTTCCAAAACCCCGTCTTATCCTAAGAGGATGTTTCCAAAACCCGCCTTATCCTTAGAGGATGTTTCCAAAACCCGCCTTATCCTAAGAGGATGTTTCCAAAACCCGCCTTATCCGAAGAGGATGTTTCCAAAACCCCGCCTTATCCTAAGATGATGTTTCCAAAACCCGCCTTATCCTAAGAGGGTGTTTCCAAAACCCGCCTTATCCGAAGAGGATGTTTCCAAAACCCCGCCTTATCCTAAGATGATGTTTCCTAAACCCGCTTTATCCTTATATGTGGCACCGAAAGTGTGGAACGTGTCTCAAAGAATACTCGATGGAGAAGGCGTTGGCACAATATTTATGGGGTTCTATGTACAGTGTGTAAGTGTGTATTCTTTGACACAGGTGGCAATGCTGTTCCCAATTATTTCGCCCCAGTTCTTTACACGCACATAACTTATTTTCTGGATGAACATTTCTTAATTTTAACATATTTTATGACTTTAAAGAACATGAACAATAAAACAATTTTGATTATAATGTCACTTAATGACGAAAGTTATCATTATAATTATTTGTTACGTTTCCAAAATCCGCCCTTATCCACCATGACAGTTCCAGAACTCTCCTTATCCAATCTTAATTTGTTAATATCTTCCTTGTAAAGCACGAGTTGTATGCAGATCGCAGGTAGCCTATATGAATAAGGGCATATATCTCCATATTATTATTATTATTATTAACTTTATTGGCCACATTGGACCACTTGAGTCTTCCTGGTGAACTTTTCCTTTGAAAGTTGTATTGTTTGATTGTTCTCATCTGCCCAGTACTTCTTCATTCGTTCTGATCGCAGTGTTCTTCATTCGTCTGAAATCTCTACAGGCCGTCTGTGTACCATTTCTGCTGAAAATTTGTGATTCTTAAGAAGGGTGGTATTTTTATTCTTGTTCTCTGCATCTGTAATTTCGAGTCCAACTGTTTTGAGATCCTCTTGAATTTCTTTGATCCAATGCCCTCCAGTCTTCTTTCCCAGATTTCTCATCACTAGTTGTCGTAAAATCCTGTTTTCTGGTAATCGTAGGATGTGAAAGAAATAAGAGATCCTTTTCTTCTTCATCGTGCTGGTAACTGAGTCAATCTCTCGATAGACTGTTTCATTGGAGAGGATTCTCCAGGCTCCTTCAACCTGGTACTTTTTATTTATGCAGGTTCTGATCAGTTCTTCTTTCAGTTTTAATTTGGAACAAGGTTTCGCTAGTAAAGTGGCATCGGGCAAAGTTAGTGTTGTAGTGTTGGATCTTAGTGCCTATTGACAAGCATTTTTTGTTATAAGTTGACCAGGTTAGAAAATGTGAAAAATGAAAATCCACAGCCTGCTTCCAGTCTCCGACCGGGTCAGGAATGGAATGAATGAAGCCCCCAACTAGCGGCGAGGATATGAACTGTGCCGGCTGCCGAGGCCTGACGCACTCCTCTGGGGCAATGATTAAATGAATGACAGATGAAATGAAATGATAGTGGAGAGTGTTGCTGGAATGAAATTTTGACAGGGAAAACCGGAGTACCCGGAGAAAAACCTGTCTGCCTCCGTTTTGTCCAGCACAGATCTCACATGGAGTGACCGGGATTTGAACCACGGACCCAGTGGTGAGAGGCCGGCGTGCTGCCGCCTAAGCCACGGAGGCTTAGGTTAGAAAATGTGCTATTTTCATTTTGTTGGTTCTTCCATGTTGTTTTTTCACTTAACCCTCCTAGTGCCAACCCATTTCCTGAAATACTTGCCAAGAATGCCAAGGCATTTTCAATGGTCATGGAGACTATTCGAAAAAAAAAATCATAACTACCAAATTTCCAACGATAGAATCATTATTTTTGCTTTGCATTATAACCAATAACTCGTTCTTTCATACATTATGTTCATCAAAGAAAATACGGCATCTAAACCTTTTTAATTGAGGTTATTTTGATAATTGGTCAATTTTTCAATTTCTTTTTTTTGTAAAAAATCAGTTTTGATCCTAAATTATCGACACCTAAGAGTCATAGTCAAAGAAACACTACGTTTGAAACTGTAGAAAGTTCTTAGATACATCTGTAGGCAGAAAACTTCAACAAGGAGAAAACAACTGCACCGCAATTTTGGCGGGAGCGCGCGTGATTGGGGCAGCGCAAAGGAAGGGCGTGAATACAAACTCAAACCTATCGCGTAACGCACTTCGAAAGAAAAAAGTAAACACCGCACAGGCAAGCTTGGAACCTCTCCTTTCCAACATTATGAAACAATCACGGACAAACAGTATGCCTACAGAAATCTACAAAATATAAGATAAACAGCGCGCCGATTAAATCAGCTTTGGAACTTTTGGCTCGAGGAGCGAGGGCCAATCTGATCGGCGCGTGGCTCTGAGAGGGTTAAGTTATGCATAATGATTTCTCCAAGGTATTTAAATTGTATAATAAACATTAATAAATACATTAATTTTACTGAAGTTGAACAAGATACTTTTTTTTTTTCCAGTCTCTTGAAAAAGTTGCCAAAATGGATAAGGTGCATTTTGGAACCGTGCGCCTCAGTTCTTGTGTGGTATTGCGCAATGCGAGAACCTGTACGTCATACCGCCAGAGTGGTCACGAATAGCAGGCTGTTGATGCCCATTAAAGTTCCTCTCTAAGGGAAAAATTCTGCAGTTAAACCCATAATACAGATAAGAATGAGATTGTTCCACCTCTCATCAAAAGTGGAGAGAAGTGGCTCTGTGAACATTATTGCTGACTTGCTAATCACTCAAGAGGTGTCGGTTTCGAAGACTTAAACGGGGCTAGAGGGTTTTTACCGTTATAAACGTCTTGAATTATTATTTCCTTATATTGAGTCCGCTGTAGTGGAAGTGTCATGCTAATCTTGTGACCTGTTTTACAGGTCCAGTGTGCTAAATGTCAAGAAGAACATATGCTGAGTTTATTTGAGAAGCATAATGCTACAAAACATAATGGCCTGTCGTGGATAGAAGGGGAGGAACCATTTGTAAGTATCATAGCATTATTTGTGCATGTGTGTAACACCTCTCCAGTTCAGCACCGACCTCTCGCAAATAGCTGACTGGTCATTGTCTTATTTGTGTGGGAGATGGAGGAGAAAGAAAAAGGCATGTGAAGTAACTCAAGGCTTTGAAGCAGTATCTCTGGGTACTAATTCATAAGAATTAATACTCTTCTGACTTCTCAGCATTTCGGCTGGGTGGGCCATTGGGTTCATTATTTGGTATGATATGCCTATAGGGGCCAACGGCCTAGCCTTGTTGAAACACCGGATCCCATGAGAACTTCGCAGTTAAGCAACATTGGGCGCAGTCGGAACTTGGATGGTATGCCGGTTCTAGGCACTGCGCGCTGTTGGCCATCATTAGGAGGAGCGGAAAGGCCCTGGCCACCCTACCGCAAGTAAACTCCGGCTGGGGGTAGCCTCTTCGGAGGCTCGGACCTGCCTCCGGGCAGAATACCAATTAATTAATTAATTAAATAATGCCTATAGGGCATCCAACGTTGAGAAAAGACTATAACTCTAGGCAAGGGTAGCGCTGACGTCATACGTTATCTTCACCCGCTTCCAGTACTGCGCTTTCATAAGTTAGTGACACAACACAACCCCAGCAGCCACTTGAAATAGAACACGCCCAGGAAGGAGCAGTTTTGCACGTGGTAACGGATTGGACTAGTATTAGGAATACGCGAAGAGAACCAATAACGACATTAATTTCGTTGTGATACGACTCATTACTAATTGACAGATATAATAGATAAAGAATTATCCTTTTTGGTTCCACCCAGTCAATACTGATTTGGAAATTATGTGATAGCTGGTAGTAGAGCAGCAGTTGTCAGTGTAGGAAAGTTTCAGCAAGGACGTGTGTCAAACGTTCGGGACGACATGTCAGTGTGCAGACCGACGTGGCACGTGCCGTCATCGAGCAGCTCCTGGATGAAGGCAGACGATGGACGCTACTGGAGATAGAGAGGGCAAGTGGCATCGAGAAACGCATCGTCCACAGGATATTGCATAATAAGTTGCAATGACGCAAAACGCATCGTGGGGGTACCGCATGCACTGATGAAAGTTCAAAGGTGGGTGCGCTATGCAATATGCTCCGAGCACCTTGCACGCTGGCAACAGGACGGCGATCAATTCTTGCCACGAATAATCGCCATCGATGAATTTTGGGCCAGGGCATACGAACCAGAACTGAAACGTCAGTCCGCGGAGTGGCGACATGCTGGATCACCAAGGAGGAAGAAGTTCCGCCAGAATCCTTTCCCAGTTAAATTGTTGGTGATCGTCGCGTATGATGTCAGGGGTGTCATTGTTTGCCACTTTGTTCCACATGGCAGAACAGTGACCACACAGTACTACAGGGACTTCCTGGTGCAACAGGTACGATGTGGCGTTCAGGAGAAACGTCCGGATCTTGTGGACAGTGCAATAATCCTGGACGACAATGTAAGACCACATAAAGCAGGGTGTGCGACGTTGGGAGCACCCACCGTACTCTCCCGACATTTCGCCCTGTGACTTTGATCTCATTCGAAAGATTAAGGAACCACTATGTGGTAGGCGGTTTGCAACACGAGAGGACATTGCTAATGCTGTGGGCCAACAGGTGACCCGATTCACACATGGTGCGGCAAATGCTAAGGCAGATGGTATTCAGCGTGTGGTGACAGTATCAGGGGACTACTTTGAGAGTCTTTAGGCCCAGGTTTGTCTTGTCAACTGTATGTGTACTGGGTTGTGTTCTTTTGCACCGTGAAGCCCATATTGCCCTGTATGGGTATACTGCCGTAATACATTAAATTAGTGTGCTACGATATTTCAGTGCTATTCATTGTCCACACATGTAGTTAACACCTTGTCCTTTTGTCTGTATATGTCACATTTTCCAACCGGACTGGTATCTTCATGAAAAAAAAAAAAAAAAAAAAGTTGCCATGACTTTTGCCCCAATCCTCGTACATCAAAACTGTACTTCACTGCATCAAATAATGATTAAGGGGATGCCATGTTTTATTCATCATACAAATGCCTCTTGATATGAAGCAAAAACATTAATCATGATAGAAAATGAGTTTAATCCATAATGTTTAATGAAACAAGTTTTCAAACCTGCATTGGGGTTATCATCAGCATGGGTTGTATGTATGTATTCTTTATTGTCCGACAGATAGACTCCACTAGTGACAATATAATAATTAAAAATAAAATTTACAAGTATAAACAAAACAAAAACAGCAAACACGAACAAAAAATTGAAATACACTACCCTGTTATAAATCAACAACCACAACCATACAGACACGCACTCAAACATCCAATCTCGAGCATTCATTCATATAATCCCTTTGTACAAGAAACATTGATTACAGAAAAATCAAAACTATCTCCAGTAAACGGAAAAAGGCTGCCCCAGCACGTCGAAACGCCCACAGGGTCTTTCAGGTAATCCTGTTAAGTAGAACGGGTCCCTAATCCTCAAGGCCGGGCTACCCCACACATGCACGCTAATCAATGGCACTTTAGTGAAAGAGAGAATATAATTGCAAAATAGAATTGAAAAACATAACATGGAACAATAAATAACATGGATCAACAAATAACAAGAAAATAAGAACACTCCTAGCTTAGCAAATGGCAAGGTGTACCTACCGTGTGGTATGGTTATGTAAGTTAGGTCAAAGCGTAGCCGGCGCATAAAGAAAACGATTAATTACGTGCATTTCACGATTGCGTGAATTACCAAGCCCAAGCAACAGGCTATATCAAACCAATAAGGCATCAGGCGCACAATCAAACGGAGAATAACTCCTGAAAGGAAATAAAAATTAATTAATTGGATTACCAAACCCAATCTCAATCAGAATAAGAGCTAGCAAGCTCGTAAATTAAATTCGGTTAGGAAACCACAAGCTGTAGCAGGTTCGCTTAGGCTGGGATGACAAGTGAAACGGTATTTACTTTGCTCCACGTTGAGCGTACAAATGTTGCAGATTTGCTAGCCCCCCCTTTGCCTAAGCTATGTTGTTTGAATGGGCGCCAAGACCTCAATGCAATGTTGAAATCTAAATTTGTATTTAACAACGTCTAGCTCTGGCAGAACACCTTCAAGACTCTATTCACTCAGATCGTGGTATGATTTGATCATTAACCCAACAAACAATTGTATCAGGAGAAGGAATTGGTCTATATCTAATGCTACCTACTGAAAGCAAAGATTGCATTGTAAAAGAAATGAATTTATTATATAAAACAAGAATAGCAAAATTAATAATAATAATAAGTTTAAAATTTAAATAGGAGCGTTGTGATTTTAATATTACCGATAGAAAATTACGTGAAAACGGAGTCTGATAAATTATTGATTTTACTCTTATTCCCAAGCTATGAAATTACTGAAATATGAAATATAAAACCAAGAGAAATGAGAGATTGCGTATTTCTGCGTCATTCGCGCTTACCACTGGAAATTGCCGAAACATTTCCCTCGTACTGGATGATGCTGTGAGCTTCCCACAGTCTCCTGGACGTCGACATCTTCGTCGATATTTGATGAGATTCTGGTAGATTAGATAATTCTATGGTCCGTACCTCGGACCCAAACACTCGTACAACCGCACTGGTTAAGTTTTACAAAAGTTAGTCCTCCAATCCACGGAACATCGGAGCGATTCCCGCGTACAACCGTACTCGTTAAATTCTATACAGATCGTCGCTAACTCCACCGAACATCGGAGCCACTCGCACGCGCACCCATACTCGTCTAGTATTTCACAGATTGTCCCTGTTCCACGGCGCGTCGAACATATATGCACCTGTCGGCTCCCCACTCTTCATCCGACTTGTAGCTTGCGTGGTCCTCACTGATTGGCTGACCCACCACGCGATCTTCCCCTCCTCCGGGTCATTACACTCGGCGCGGCGATGATGATGTCGATTTCCGTTCCAACTATTCGCCTTTCCTGGACGCTGCGACCCAGGATTGCGTCATGCTTTCTGACAAGATTAAGCGTGTATTGAATTCCCAGTGAGTCACGTCTCTCGATATACCCTAACTGACGAAAACTCCGTAAAATTCCGCAATCACATAATTTTCTATGATATTGTCGTTCGTAATAATTTGCTTGATAGCGTTTTCTAAGACATAGAAAACCTATCTGAATGCTAATAATTTTTATAAAATGCTCCGAAAATACCTTAATAATAATTATAATAAATTAATAATAATAATAAATTAACATGAAAAATTCTCTTGGCTGAACAATTTGCCGCGTAAATAAATATAGAATGGCTTCCTACTGACTTATGCCAGTTGCATAAAAACCCCTCGAAAAACACGTTACATATTCGCCTCGGATCATCGGATGATTTACCGTGACGACGGTCCTTTATCCGATTATCCCAGACACGTTAATAAACCCCATCCAAAATACATATTACATAAATGAAATCACCCTAAATTACAGATATATACTCATAATTTTTCTTCACGCACTTTGCGTCAAAGTTTGTTGTCACTATGGATTGCACTTTGCAACCAGTCCAATGTTTTACATATAGAATAGTGTTCCACGGATATTTCCGCCTCTCAAATTTCTCTATGTTGGAGAAATAGACATAATTAATGTGTGAGCACTATGTATTTATGATGTCATATCACACGCATTGAAGGTGTTCTGATATATTTATATCTCCATAGAACTTCCTAATTTCACTGGAGGTCCCTTCCTTATGGTGAAATTTAATCTCACTTATCACTGAGCACACGATCACACTATTGTGGCAGCGCCTCGTGACCATAATACTTAATCTCTCTTTAAAGTAGATTAAATTAATATTGACTTCTGAAAAAAACCAGTAAATGCGCATTACATATAAACCCAAATATTTCTGTGCCGTAATCGCCCTGTCTTGTTAAGTTCCCGTAGACCATATTCTACTTAATACTAGTTCTCAACACAGACCATTTCTCCTGACACAAATAATACCTTTGTACAAATTACCTTAAATTACACACTTACAAATCTTACATGGCGAGGCCGTAAACAGAAATCACGTGTGCTGATATGTATGAGTTTCATGAAGGACTGTCTCGCATTCTGATGGCCCATCTTTTGCCTCGTGGACGCCTTAAGCAAAAATACCCTGTTCAAAGCGCTCACCCATCTCTAGGAGGCAAATGGGAATTCACCAGCGCTACCAAATTCTGGCCTTGGTGTATCGAGACATTTTAGTGCTCAAGAGCATCCGACAATCCCGTCATATTTCCCTGTACCTTAAAAACTCTCATTTACTTACATACTACCCCCCTGTGTGACTTCTGATATGCCTGCCTTGAAGACCAGATCTTCCACGCACCATATACCACACTTACTCATTTGATAGGCTGGCTCGCCAGCTAAACACACTCACTTTATGACACATATTTTCGTAGACTATGTATATTATACGTCCCGTATAATCTGTTTCCCTTACTATCCTCCAGCACATATGCTGTTTTTCCAATACGTTTGGAAACTATAAATGTTTCTGCGTCACCTGCTTCCAACCTTGCAAGTGGCTCCCTTAAATGAACGTCATCACGTTGCTCTACCTAGCATATTTCTCAGTGTCTGTAACGATGCCCTGTTGCTACTGTCCACACATACTAACCCTACCTTCCTATGGTGTCACACCTCTACTCGACACTCTATGACCTAAAAATGTCACTTCTGACTGACAGAATGACGACTTAGACAGCTTTAAAGTGAACCCTGCCTGATCTAACTTCTGAAAAACTATATCTAAATGACGTAGATGCTCCTCAAAACTGCGTGAACTAATTACCATATCATCTATGTAAATGGTTACAAACTCTCCTGTGTCATCCCCTAATGCGATGTTTAAAGCCCTAATTAAAGCTGCTGAACTACTCTTTAACCCATAAGGTGTTCTACAAAATTGATAAAGGTTATATTTATGACTAAAAGCTGTAAATGGTCTATCTTCGTACATAAGTGGCACTTGCCAAAAACTGGAACTCAAATCTACACAAGTGAAATACTTCTTCCCCTCAAATGTTTGCATTAATTCCTCTATTGACATAGATTTCAGCTGATCTGAACTAATTCTACTGTTAACCAAACGAGCGTCTAAACAAATACGAACTGTGCCGTCGGTCTTGGGTACCGTGATAAAAGAATTAACATATGGACTGTTAGAGTGCTCAATAATCCCATCTTCAAGCATCTGGTTAATTTGTGCCTCAACTGCACTCTGATAAGCGAAAGGTACAGGATATCTATGTCCTGTGAATACTGACCTATCAATAACGTTCAATGAATGGGTATAGCAATTGGCCATACCAATGCGATCCTCAAAAACTCTATTACACAATAACACATCATAGAGCCGAACACATTGTTCCACCTCTATATTACCCTGAAATGCAGCATCACGTAACGAGTCCTCTAGACTTCCGTTCGTAATCACACTGCCCACAAAACATGGAGAACCCCGCTCTACGGCTGGCGATATCTCATTTAAAGTACAAATCACACCTACAATACTACTCCTCTGAATATGGTCATTGAACGCTACTTCTACTTCAGAATCTCCCCATTTAAATTTCAAACTCCCTACATCATAACATAAGTTACCAGACACTCTACTTAGCCACTCTGAACCCAAGATAACACTGAATACTAAATTTGGAATTACAAGGCAAATCTGCTTCTCTACATGATTATTAATTTCAATGTCTACTAAAACTTGCTTAGAAATTACTTTAGACCTCTTCCCAACAGCTGTGATAACAAAAGTGCTTTTAATTGGCATCTCCTCAAAATTTACTCCAGTTCCTTTCATTTTATCATAAAATGCACTACTTATGCAACTCTTCATACAACCACTATCAATTAAAACATCTGTGTACGCCTCGGACACGTTAAATTTAACTATGGGGCTCTTACTAACCACTTCCTGAATAATACCTTCATCATTTAGTTCATGTAATAATTCATTTCTTACATTTAGGTCATAGGGTTCCTGTATAATTGTATGGACAGGGCATGCTACAGACTGAGATTCTGACCTTACTTCGCAGCCTGGTTCGCGTTTAAAGAACCGCTACAGCTGGCCGTAGTACTACTAACTACTAAACTGGTCTAGTTGTTCTGGGCTGTGTTGTCATTGTTTGGCTGTATATTACTACCACTAGGCTGTCCTCTTCCTTGACCCCTATTCTGGTTGTAATTATTGTCATTATAATTTCTCCCTTGATTTGCCCTGAAATCATTGTTTCTCCCTTGATTTCCCCTGTAATCATTGTTCCTTCCTTGATACTGATTACCATAGCCATTTCCTCTGTTCTGATTTAGCTGATTATTATTATTTCTATTTTGAGCGTTGGCCCCTTCGCCACCGTTCCCTTGAACTTCTTGATGCCTGGCTTCATTAGGTCTGTTATTATTATTACCCTGGTTCCTATTGAAATTGTCCTCATAACCCCCTCTCCCTAGTGCATCAAATGTGGTTAGCAAATTTTCTACTTGTGATATAGTCTTTACATTCTGGATACAAGCAGCCTCCTTGATCCTATAGGGAAAGTGCCTAAGTAGCAACCTCACCACATCACTTTCCTCCTTCAAGCCATCCAGATATTTACACACTAATACCTGCCCTAAAAAGTATTCGGTCATGGTGGAGCTTCCTTTAGGGTTATATTTACCACACACTACTCCCTCACGATGCTGCGACTGAATAACCTCATTCCAGAACTTTTCACAGAATTTCATTTTAAAGTCATTAATATCAGTAAACTTGTCTCTGTAGACAGCAAACCAATTCCTCGTTTCCCCCACAAACACTTGTTCTAAAATTTCAACTACCTGGCACCACTCAATACTACCATTTTCCAACCTCTCCCCGAATTCATTTTCTATAGTGTTCATGAACTCCATTGGGCACCCCTGTCGATTGCTGAACTTACCCAGTTCTACCTCCCTGTGTGTGCTATTCACAAAAACTGGCCTATTCTGACTATTTTCTTGCCTGATCCTAGCTTTTAATTTTAACTCTAATTCTGCGATTTTCTCCTCAAGAGTTCCTCTCAATACTGTTTACTGTTAATTTAATGTTTCCTTCTGATTCTTCTACTTTATCATATAGCTTTGCTTGTTTCTCCTCAATCTTGCTAATGCTCTCTCTATTACTCTCTCTTAAATCATTTACTTCTGCAACTATTTGTGAGTGGACTTTCTCAATTCTACCCCCCAGCTGTTCCTTAACCTCTTTAGTAGCTACCTGAATTTTGTCAATTTCTCCCCCCAATTGCTTTTTGACCTGCTGTGTTTCCAGTTGCACTAGTTCTTTTAAATTTTCAGCCTGTGTACTGATTCTAATTTCCACCTCCTCCTGTACTTTTCCTAATTTTCTGTCTACATCTGCAATAATCTCTTTAGCCTTTTCTTCCATTACTCCTCTGATTTCACCTCTAATCAGTTCGAATTTGTCACTCATTTCCCTACTGTTTTGTTCTAATTTAGCATTTAAAGTTTCAGTACTCTCTCTATTTTCCTTACTGTTTTGTTCTAATCTGGCGTTTAAAGTTTCATTACTCTCTCTATTTTCCCTACTGTTTTGTTCTAATTTTGCATTATTCTGTTCTAATTTTGCATTTAAAGCGTCTGTACTTTCTTTATTTTCCCTACTGTTTTGTTCTAATTTTGCATTATTCTGTTCTAATTTTGCATTTAAAGCTTCTGTACTTTCTTTATTTTCCCTACTGTTTTGTTCTAATTTTGCATTATTCTGTTCTAATTTTGCATTTAAAGCTTCTGTACTTTCTTTATTTTCCCTACTGTTTTGTTCTAATTTTGCATTATTCTGTTCTAATTTTGCATTTAAGGCATCACTACTAACTTTGTTCTGATACATAAACTCGAGAAGTAAAGTTTTTAATTCTGGTTGGCCGCCTACACTCCCTGTTTCAGTATCGGGATTTACCTCCGCTACCCCGGTACTACCATCACTCGACATACTGCTCGTATCATCACTCTCCCGTTGATGACCACTACGTAACCTCATCTGTCTTTCTTTCTCATCCCCCATAATGATATACACTGATACAGACAAATAACCCCCAAAATACAGGCACAGAAATATATACCCTTCTCCTTCCACAAATGTTATTAGGTTTTCAGCCCCAAGTTGTCGGCACCAATGTAATGGTTTCCTTTGTCTAAGCTATGTTGTTTTAATGGGCGCCAAGACCTCAATGCAATGCTGAAATCTAAATTTGTATTTAACAACGTCTAGCTCTGGCAGAACACCTTCAAGACTCTATTCACTCAGATCGTGGTATGATTTGATCATTAACCCAACAAACAATTGTATCAGGAGAAGGAATTGGTCTATATCTAATGCTACCTACTGAAAGCAAAGATTGCATTGTAAAAGAAATGAATTTATTATACAGGCTGTAAAAAAAGTCCTGCACCAAACTTAAATCCCGCATGGGGATGGGGGCAGGGAGTAATTTGAGATAGGGAACCCATGTCCGCAACGCAACCGTAACGCCCCTATGAGCGATTTTAATTATGAGTACATCTGGCAACGTCGCGTGCTATCCACGGCAGAGGACCGATTATCGCTCACAAGTCTACCTAGCTACATTCCCACTTCGTGGCTCAGTAGTAAAGCGCTCGACCCTCAGGTGTAGGTGACTCCACGCTGGGGGTTCGAATCCTTCTTCCAACCCAACTTGATTTTTTTCCTCTCCGAGTAATTTGATGATGGATCAACTTAATTACCGTAAGCATGATGTTTTCAGGTAGATGTTTCAAGAACGTTTTAAGAATCTTAATTAAATGTCCTCAGTTCCAACGATCGCTGAACCTGTCTCTGTATCTTCACTGTACATTTTTTAAACTCGCAATCTTTTGCTTGTAAAGTAACCGCCTTTGGCCTTTACCTCAAATTGCGATCTTAAACATATCATTACGAAACAATCATACAGCAATTACGACAAAAACAAAGAGATCATTTGTGTCCAAACAAAATCCTACCGCGAAGAAATAAATCGGCAACGAACAGAACCAATTTGTTTTTCTTTTAAAACGCCAAATTGCGGCGTATAATGTAGCTCCTTTTAAAACGAAATTAGAAACAAAAAGGATCTAATCTAGCTCTATGTACTAATTAATTGATGCAAATACAAACGACTCGAAGAAAAAAATCTGCAATGTCGGAAGGGGGATTCGAACCCGGTCACCTCAGTGTGAGATTCTAACGACTTGGCACTGAACCACGAGGTGGGCCAATAGCTAGATTGACTTGTGAGAGGTAATCGGTCCTCTGCCGTGGGTAGCACGCGACGTTGCCAAATGTACTCATAATTAAAATCCCTCATAGGAGCGTAACGGTTGAGTTCCGCACATGGGTTCCCTATCTCAAATTACTCCCTGTCCCCACCCGCATGCGGTATTTAAGTTTGGTGCAGGACTTTTTTTACAGCCTGTATAAAACAAGAATAGCAAAATTAATAATAATAATAAGTTTAAATTTAAATAGGAGCGTTGTGATTTTAATATTCATCATCATCATCATTTCCCCTTATCCAGCTTCTGCCGGGTAGGGGTATTTATGGCACTTCTCCACTTTCCTCTTTCCTTCCACCATTCTTCTTCCACGATCTTGTCCCAGTCCAGATTTCTTTTTCTCACGCTGTTCTTCACTGAATCAATCCACCTTGTTCTAGGTCTTCCCCTTGCTCTCTTACCCTTGCACTTAGCCTCCAGCATCTGTCTTGGTATTCTATTTTCCTCCATCCTCTTTACATGTCCAAACCACCTTAGTTTATTCTTCTCAATTCTCTCATTTAGTTTTGCCATCCCAACTTCCTTCCTAACATCTTCATTCCTCACTCTGTCTTTCCTTGTCTTACCTATATTACCGATAGAAAATTACGTGAAAACGGAGTCTGATAAATTATTGATTTTACTCTTATTCCCAAGCTATGAAGTTACTGAAATATGAAATATAAAACCAAGAGAAATGAGAGATTGCGTATTTCTGCGTCATTCGCGCTTACCACTGGAAATTGCCGAAACATTTCCCTCGTACTGGATGATGCTGTGAGCTTCCCACAGTCTCCTGGACGTCGACATCTTCGTCGATATTTGATGAGATTCTGGTAGATTAGATAATTATATGGTCCGTACCTCGGACCCAAACACTCGTACAACCGCACTGGTTAAGTTTTACAAAAGTTAGTCCTCCAATCCACGGAACATCGGAGCGATTCCCGCGTACAACCGTACTCGTTAAATTCTATACAGATCGTCGCTAACTCCACCGAACATCGGAGCCACTCGCACGCGTACCCATACTCGTCTAGTATTTCACAGATTGTCCCTGTTCCACGGCGCGTCGAACGATATATGCACCTGTCAGCTCCCCACTCTTCATCCGACTTGTAGCTTGCGTGGTCCTCACTGATTGGCTGACCCACCACGCGATCTTCCCCTCCTCCGGGTCATTACACTCGGCGCAGCGATGATGAAGTCGATTTCCGTTCCAACTATTCGCCTTTCCTGGACGCTGCGACCCAGGATTGCGTCATGCTTTCCGACAAGATTAAGCGTGTACTTGAATTCCCAGTGAGTCACGTCTCTCGATATACCCTAACTGACGAAAACTCCGTAAAATTCCGCAATCACATAATTTTCTATGATATTGTCGTTCGTAATAATTTGCTTGATAGCGTTTTCTAAGACATAGAAAACCTATCTGAATGCTAATAATTTTTATAAAATGCTCCGAAAATACCTTAATAATAATTATAATAAATTAATAATAATAATAAATTAACATGAAAAATTCTCTTGGCTGAACAATTTGCCGCGTAAATAAACATAGAATGGCTTCCTACTGACTTATGCCAGTTGCATAAAAAACCCTCGAAAAACACGTTACAAAGCGTCGAATATACGCAAGGAAAGGTACAATCCGTATCGGGAATATTATAAATATCCAAAGGCCAACATTTGCCTACGAGCGGAACTCGCAACATCGCTCGACTTGCTTGACCAACATCAACATAATAATTCTTATTTCATTACATTTTTCTCAATAATCATCGCCATGGCTGACGACAATGAACAAGGTCGTCGTCATGTTTTTCCATGCCACGCGGCCAGGAAGGAGGCCTTGCCGAAACCTGAACTAAGCCCCACCAAAAGGTACAAATTCATATCAGAAGTAATAAAATATTGACCAAAATAAGACGAGCATTAAGTTAAACTGTTCTATTTAGATAATTGAACATAACCACATTCATCACGATGTAGAACCGGGCAAGCTACAATGCTAAGCCCTCACGGAAAGTTTTCAAAGTCCATGTGGTTTCAAGAAAATTTCGTAAAATTCCATACCGGAACACAACTCTAAACCGCACTAGAGTAGATGAAATAATAACTCGAACGCGAGTGTAGAGAGTCCCACAAAGAAGGTAGATCATTACAGTACCTGGTTTGCAGTAAATAGGCCATGCTGGCCTAAAAGGGCCCGGCTTCCGAGGAGCCGGGCACTAACACATGTGGATGGTTACATTGTCTCAAACAGAATGCGGAGATCTGAGCGTCGCTTCACCTTCCAGCATTCCAAAGCCGGGTTGATCTTAACCAAAAACAAACGCTCGGCCGGTGACTTACCAACCTTGGCTCAGAAAACAGGCAAAGTATTGCCGTAAGAAACAATTGCTAGTGCGCAATTTAAGTTGGTAGCATGACACTTTTAGCACAGTTCAAAATCACCCATAGTTCTTTGCATGGTCCCACCAATAAGATGAAAGGATTCAAACCTTGACCAGAATGTTCACTCGCAGTCCAATCGCAAGATCGTCAAATGGCCGCGCTGCAGGCGGGAGTTTGAATGTAGGAGAAAACAATTCAATATTGTTTTATGTCCAAATAAGGAGGCGCCGGGGTAGGAGACAGGCGAGGAGAAATGTGACAACTATTAGCCGTCACAAAGGCAAAAACATCAAATAAAAGATAAGAAGAAAAAGTTCAGAAACTGGGGAAAAAAGTAATACAAGAGTGACATTCGAGGATCTAGATAACAGCAAACAAAAAATACATTACTTCAGTCGCTTGTTCATTCAATCAAAAATTCAATCATCCATTCATTGAACCACATGTTCAATCAATCAATCAATGCAAATAGAAAATAACACAAGATACATACAATATTTTACAGCCCACTTGAGATGTGTCTCATAACAGTTGACCAAGAGTCGAAGTAAATATCAGTAGCACTTTTACTCTCCATCAAGCTGTATGTTGACTGCAACCGGATCAGACATGAATTTTTGTGCACATTAATTCTCGATCTGACCCCATCGAACGTGTGCTTCCGTCTGGTGGCTCTCTGAGGGACGTGAAAACCCAAGTCAGCTAGCAACTCAGAGTCAATTCCGCCATTTACCAGCTTCCAAAGGAATCTCACGTCACCAACTGTGCGCCGACTGCTCAGTGGAGGAAGACCGTACACGTTTCAATAACTCTCATACTCCGCTCTATGGTACGATCGTCCACCCCTGTAACAGAGCCATTTAACAAATCTCTTTTGCACACGTTCGATGGCGTCAATTTTTTTACTGTGAAAAGGATTCCAGATCACACTACAGTATTCTAATTTAGGCCGAATGAGTGACTTAAATAATTTGGATAGAGTTATGTCCGAAAAATAATTTAAGCAATTTCATTTTAAAAATCCCAGGATCTGGAAACTTTCACAACATAATTTTGAAATATGTTCATCGAACGAGAAATTATTTGTGATTGTCACCCCTAGGTCCTTAATGGTTGGCACTCTATCTAGCGTTTCATTATTAATACAATAATTAAACCTGGGTAGGCCACGAACCTACTACGTTGTCGTAGGAAGGCGGAGAGGTGATACTCCGACGTGGCGCGTCCCAGGTGGCGGATAGGGGGGTCCTCACCAGTTTTGCTGGCGGACTTGAGCGAAATAAAATAGCTCTCGCGGACCAAACACACTCCCATTTCTCATCAATCATCCTATCATATTCCATTCATCACCTTTCCAGATCACATCTGGAATTGTAATCCCTGACTACGGTCAGATCATGGGTCCTAGACCAGACAATCAACTCAAGTATGAACAGTCTTCTAATGAACTCTTCCACCGCAAGGCACCATTCGGATACAGTGGGGTGCCGCGTAGAAGAGTCAGGTGAGTTGAAGCGCCTGGAAACCCGAAAGTCCAAATACAAACTCAAAATTAACAAACATGGGGAATTTTCATTCTTTGCAACATTAAACATAAATTCGTTAATTAAAATTGGAAAACTTAAGCATTTAACCGATATATTGGACCAACACAAGATCTTCATAACAGCACTTCAAGAACTTAGAAACACAGATCAAGACCCCATTGAATCTGGAGGATACTGTCTCTACAAGGGACCTCCAGGACCATGAGTTATGAAAAATGTCCCCCAATTTGGTATGGGATTTTTAGTACATACCAGTATTATTGATTCAGTGGAAGACTTTTCGTCGAACTCATCAAGGTTAGCAACTTTAACAATTAGGACAGGAAACAAAATATACTCTTTGATAAACGTTCATGCCCCAACTAATGACAAGAATGTCAAAAAATTTAGAGATGAAACGGACAATTTTTGGGAAGAACTTGCCTTACTAATATCAAACATTCCAGACACTCATGTTAAAATCTTGCTTGGGGATTTTAATGCAAAAATTGGTCAAGAAAGAAAATTTCGTCCAATAGTAGGTAAGTGGCCAGCTCACAAATTCACTAACAAGAATGGTCAAAGATTAATTACCATTCGTGAAGAACATGGCCTATGTCTCAAAACTACTAGATTTAAGCGAAGACCACACAAACTTATGACCTGGAAATGCCCTAATAGTGCACTAGGGGAATTCCAGATAGACCATGTTGCAATGGATAAAAAGTTGTACAAAGAAATATATAACGTGAAGGTACTACGTGGAGTCGATGTTGACTCTGATCATTATATATCCAAGATAAAGATCAAGTTAACTCCACGACGTAACCAAAAATCGTCAAACTCGACCATGCAAAGGCAATATGACCCTAGTTATTTAATAAATAATGTGTCCTATAAGGAAAAGTCTAAAACTCTCTTAAGTGAAAAGCTAGAAACGATGGTTGACACACTGAAAACCGTTGCTGTCGAAATTGCCCCTATTAGGAAAAGGAAAAAGCATGCATGGTGGAATGCGGAATGTGATGCTGCAATTCGGAAAAGACATACAGCATGGCTCAATGATCAGCAAAAGAGGACCACACAATCGCGAGAAGAATTAACCATTGTTCGAAGGGAAACTGCCAAAGAAATTAGGAGAATTAAAAGAGAAAATCAAAAAAAGTCCATACAAATTATTGATGATTCCTTTAAGCAACACAAAACAAGGGACTATTACAGGACATTTCGTCAATATCATTCTAAATACAGCCCTCCTACACTATTAATGAAAGATAAATCAGGTAAACTAGCCCACAATGATACTGATAATGCTAAAATTCTAGCAGATTATTTTAGAGAACTACTAAATGCTGATGAACCTAAGGAATATCTTGATTTTGAGCCTAATCCAAAAAATAAAACAAATTTACAGAACATTATTCCTCCTGACTTGACTGAAGTATATGCAGCGATTAATTGGCTAAAAAATTATAGAGCAGCAGGAGAGAATTCATTGGTAGCAGAACTATGGAAATATGCAAATGAACAAACCATCTCCAACCTCCATAAACGCCTCATCGATGTATGGAATTCGGAACAAATACCAGAGGAATGGAGAATGGCTGTAATCCACCCAATTCATAAAAAGGGTGATAGATCAGACCCGAACAACTACCGTGGGATTTCTTTGCTTGATGTAACATACAAGATTCTATCTAGAATTATCTTGACAAGAATTCAACAACAACTCGATCAAGAACTAGGAGAATATCAAGGAGGGTTCCGACCAGGTCGCAGCTGTCCGGATCAGATCATCAGTCTGAAATGGATAATGAAATATCATAGAATGAGACAAAAGGATTTGGTCATTACTTTTGTGGATTTTAAGAAAGCTTATGACAGTATTCATCGAGGGTCATTACTTAATATCCTTTGGGAATTTGGGTTACATCAAAAGCTTATCAACCTCATCGGCGTTACTTTGAAAGATACTAAATCAAAGGTTAAATTTCGAGGCACCTTGTCTGAACCATTTGATATCCGGACTGGACTTCGACAGGGAGATGGTCTATCACCGTTATTATTTGTGTTCTTGAAAAGATCATGCGCGAGTCGAACAAAACTTGTCCTCCAAATGTAAAGATTGGTACTAATATAAAACTGAATTGCTTGGCCTTTGCGGATGACCTTGCACTGCTTGCAACCAGTATAGATGAGGCTAAACACCAAATTGAAGAACTTGGGTCTATTGCAGCAAAAGTAGGACTTCAAATTTCATTTGAAAAGACTGAAATCATGGCATCCTTTGATGTGGAAACACAAGCTATTACATTGATCAACAATAAAGAAATTAAAGTTGTACATAAATTTAAATATTTAGGGGAGATTATAACATGAAATTTGAATGAGAAAGCGTCAATCGAAAATAGAACAACAAAGTTAAGACAAGCGCAATATATTACTTGGTCTAGTTACAAAAAAAGATCACTCTCCATAAATGCCAAATTACGACATTACGAATCAGTTATTAAACCGGAAGCAATATATGCTTGTGAAACACTTTTCAAGTTAAACACTCGATCAGTTACTGACACATTACAGAAGATTGATAGAAGAATTCTCAGGACTATAATTAATAAAAAACATCAGGTGGATGGTCAATGGCGGCTATTACCAAATGAAGTGGTTTATAAAGAAACTGAGTCTATAGTCGATCCTATGCGAAAAAGGCGAATTGCTTTATTTTGTCATATCTCACGCCTGCCGGATACCAGACAATTAAAAGTATTATTTAATTATTTTTTCAAAAGTAAAACAAAGAACTCTTGGTTTATGGAAATTCAAAATGATCTGGATGAACTCGGCTTGACAATGTCCCAAATTGCTAACAAAGATGAGAAGAATATCTTGAAAAACAAGAACATCCGACTTCCCTTAAAAACCTTTACCCGCAAAACTTACACTATAAGCGATGCAGAGAGAGCGGCAAGGTCAACTAGAATGAAAATGTTTTGGGAAAAGAAGAAAAATAATAAGCTGAATCTCTAATATTGTTTTTGAGATATGTATATACTTGTTTTGGTTAAGTGCTCCAATGCGGGCGTAACATATGTAAATAAAATAAACCTGGGTAGGAGGTTACGTTTCAATGAAACTGACAACTTTACACTTTTCAGTATTCAGTTTCAGTTTCCATGTTTCACACCATTCACTGAGTTGGTATAGGTCTTATTGCAACAACTCAGTCATTTATAGTACTGATGGGCATATAGAGTTTTAAGGTCGTCAGCGTACATCAGGCACCTAGAATTATGAATTATGAATGTCCCTCAGAACAGCAAAAAGATCATATATCTGACGTACTATGTCCCTATCCTGACGTATGCCTCGGAGACCTGGGTTATGAAAGGAAGGGAGAAGAGCAAATTACAGGCCAGTGAGATGAGGTTCTTGAGAAGCAGTATTGGAGCTACAAAGAGGGACTGAATAAGAAATGAGAGGACCAGAGAATTATGAAGGAGGAACCATTACAGGATGGTATAGAGAAATCTAGACTTAGATGGTATGGACATGTAAAACGAATGGCGGAGAACAGGATACCCAGGAGGATACAAGAGACGAAGTGGGAAGGAAAGAGACCAAGAGGGAGACCGAGAGACAGGTGGCTGAAGGGGGTGGAAGAAAACGTGAAGAAGAGAGGAGAAGACTGGACAAGGGTGGAGGCTGAGAGATGGTGGGAAGACAGAAGACATTGGAGAGGCTTGTGTTCCAAACAGACCCGGCCAGTGGCTGGAAACTGTGCAAGATGATGATGATGACGAGGGATATCATTCACAAAAAGTATAAAGAGCAGAGGGCCCAATACAGAACCCTGAGGGACACTGGAAGTAACGCTAACCGATTTAGACTTATTATTACTAATTATAACTAATTGGGTTCTATTTGAGAGGTAGCTTTTGAAGAAACTTAAAAGATTACCAGCTATACCTAAGTTTGAAAGTTTATGAAGCAGTAGGTTGTGATGTACGCTGTTGAAAGCCCCAGAGAAATCAGTATAGATAACATCAGCATTACCACGGTTGTTCATAAAGGTGGATACATCATGAGTGAAGACTGCTAGGTTGGTAGCAGTGGATCGCCTAGGAAGGAAGCCGTGCTGAAGTTCAGTGATGAATGGTGACACGTGGGCGTACAGTTCGTCCCGAACAATTGATTCAAAGACTCGTGTGAAAATAGACATCAGTGATACTGGTCTGTAATTTACTACCTTCTGCCTGGAGCCCTTCTTTAACACTGGGGTGATATGGACTGATTTCCAGTAATCCGGAAACACTCCTTCACTGATGGCTTGGTTGAATAGAATGTAAACTGGACGAGATAGCTGGTGGCATAAAGATTTAATTATTTCTATAGGAATGGCATCAGGACCGGGAGACTTGCCAGAGGATAGATTATGTAATTTATTCTTGATGCAGTCTTGGGAAATATGGAAGTAACATAAGATAACATACTTATATACTGAAATGGTTATTTTCTATGAAAAATAATATAAAATTTAACTCTAAAATATCCAGTTTAGAATATACCCTCGTATTAGCAAACCAGTGGTGACATATGGAAGCGAAACTCTTTATAAAGTTACTCAGAGAAACAGATTCGACAAAATTCTAAAAGTAGAAAGAAGAATAGCTAGAACATGCATAAATAAAAAATATCAAAAAGATGGACAATGGTGTGGTTGGAGCCCATCACCGATACTATTCGGAAGAAACTGTAACCGTACTTACTTTAGTATGGGGTTATCGGGGCCGTGGTGGTAATTATTTACCATTAGGGAAAGCCATTTTAAAAACATATTACCTTCCTTTTAATCTCAATGAATCTCCTCAACAACTAGCAGATAAAACAATACCATTACATTCGTGATCTTCCGCTTCATAACCTTTCATTCCCTACAAAAGGATACTCTCTTCTTTCTTCATTCTTGCTAGCCAAACCAAAACCAATAATCATACTTCACATTCTACTGACATGGTCGTAGAATAAAACAACAGATACGGTACTCTAATAACTGTGAACAATACCCTATCTAAGTCTAAGAATAAAAACAAAAGAGCATCATAAAAGGAAATTATAAAAATATGCCTCACCTTATAACTGAACCATAGCAATGAATACCCAAGCTCCAGCGCTAAGGCCTTCAATAACCACAAGCAAAAGGTAGCTATGCTTCTAACCTCAACTAATCCAAGAAATAAACAGTAAAATAAGAACCTTGTAACCTCATAGAGTTACAAAACTAATGGTCACATTATGAGGACACCGGAAACCAGGTTATCTAGAAAAATTGCTGAGAAACTTTATAATATGAAACAACAAGTAGGATGGATTAAGGAAATTAGAGAAGATATGAAAGAATTAGAAATAACCTTGGATGACTTGCAAAACAAAAAATTTAAAAAAAACTGAAAGATATAAAAATAAGATTTTAACCAAAAATAGACAAACTTCATACAGTAAAAAAGGGTATTTACAGATGTGGAACGCTTGAGAAGATCAGAACGAATGAAAAGCTACTGGGCAACTCTTACTGAAGAAGAAGACCAAGAAATGATTGAGTGAAGTAGTCCAATGAGGCCGTAAAAGAAGGAGTAGAAGGAGAAGAAGTTAATTAATGCCTCACCAAGATGCTGGCTCGTACAAGCTGAGAAAGCTACTACAAGCAGGGCTAATGGCTGGTGTCCCCAGCAAACATGACGATGACAATCTTTTGGTGATAAATATTGCCAGTTAGATCATTGATATAAAGAGTCCCAGTACAGTGCCCTGCGTTACTCCATATCTGTCTTTAAGATCTGATTGAACATAACTATACTCTGTATTTCAAAAGAATGAACGTGAAGAAAATGGCAGGAGCTTGGAACAGCTGAGCTGTGTTGCCAAGTTTTTATAGTTGATGTAGAACAGCTGATTCGAATAATACACGGCTACACTTCGGATATTATTTCGGTACTATTATGAGCAATATAATGCAAATGTCGATCCTGAGTCAACGCTGAGGACATTCAAATAGAGAAATACGGTATAAAATAAATAACACACCGTTATTCAACAAATACGAGAAAGAGGCCAAACACTCGACAGCTATACAAATATAATACAAAATACAAACACAAAGTAATCTGATGATGAATATATCAACTCTCACCATGCAATGATTATATCCTTCAAGATGAAACGAGCGTTTGGGTGAAGGTCGTTCGCAGTTTATAGCAGTTAACACAGAAACAACATTATGATAACACCAAGCTCACTCACTGTATCGCGACTGTATGGTTAATAATAGCCTCCACATACGTAATGTTAAGGTAAAGTATTTAGCACCAAGCACACAAACAAGCTGTTCTGGGGATATTATTGCAGTGATTTTACATGGTCGATTTGTAGGTTATTGAATGACAAGCGTTAATTTGAACACTACGGTATGCAATGAAACATTACTGGATACGTAAACATTAAGACTAAATGTACATAACCTATTTTGTACGTCACGCATGTATTCTAAATTTAGTATATTTAAATTTGAATTGAACAAACAAGGCTAACCATGAAAATAGTTTGATGTCGAAATGAACGATAGCCGGCCGTTACAGGTTGGTGCGCGCGGTTTCCAGCTGTATTTCCAGCATTTTCCCACGTTCTTCCTGCGGTACTATTTACAACTTATTGACTCGATGCTTAAAGTAAACGAAACGATGGCAATGAAACAAACTCTGACACTGTTAACAGGCGACTGAATGAATGACAATCGCTGGCACGTATGGTATTAATTTTCAAAATCCAGCCAATAGGAGCCTGCAGCGGTCAGCTGTTCCAAGCTCCCGCCATTTCCTTCACGTTCATTCTTTTGAAATACAGAGTATAACAGTATATTATGTATCATACCATTCATAACAAATTTCAGCAACGTGTGTGTGTACAGTTTCCTAAGATTGAACGTATGCCATATTAGTCTAGTAACATAAGATCAACAAATGCTTGGAGTTAATACTATAATTGTAACATTTCAGGACATGAACGACGAGAAGAAGATGACCTCTGTGCTGTGGAAAGTAATCAAGTCACGTAGGAGAAGGTATCTTGCATGTGAGATGTGTGGCAAAGAGAATAAGAGTGTGGTGGGGTTCATCAGCCACTTAATGTCCTGTCAGAAGTCGTACGAGGTAAGTCGACATAGATTCCCGTTAATTTGTTTGTTTCTTCTGAACAGAATGAGCAAGAAGTAATAACATTAGCTAAACAGTTCATGTAAATGCACTTGATGTGCGAGAAACTTACTATACATTATCTATATATATACCGTATACAGGGTGTCCCACCTAACTTTGCGACCTCAAATATTATCGAAATGTAACAAGATTTGAAAAATCTACTTGCGCAGGAATGTAGCCACGTCAGCGGGTCACACAATGGGAGGATATGCACAATCCAGGAAATTATAACAATATCACTTTCAACGCAAAGTTACCTTTTTTTAAATGGAACATACATGTCTTTTCTAGCAAAATCAAGAGTAAACATACAATTAATGATAACAGAATTAGTTTCACTTCTTGATAGACTATCTTGCAATGCGCTCCAGAGAAAGTAGTCTAATGGCGTCAAGTCGAGGGACCGTGCTGGCCATCTCACAGGACCACCACGTCCTATCCACCGATTTGGAAACTTCTCATCCATTACATCTCTGGCAACACGTGCGAAATGTGCTGGAACCACAGTGATAACCGAGTTTCCAATCCCACGTCCTCCATGAGAAGGGGTAACGTGTCTTGAAGAAATGATGCATATCGCTGTCCGTTTAGTGTTCCCTGATAAAAATAGGGACCTACAATACGGTTGCCAGTGATACCGCACCAAACATTGATACTCCACTGTCGTTGGTTAGTAACCTACAACTTTAGTTATTTCAGAAGGTACGAGGTTTAGAGAAGTGAAACCAATTCTGTTATCAATAATTGTATGTTTACTATTGATTTTGCTAGAAAAAACATGTATGTTCCATTAAAAAGGGTCATGACACAACTGCAACAATTACTGTCGTCATCTTGTTGTACAGTTTCCAGCCCCTGCTCCTCCCACCACCTTTCACTCCTCACTCTGTCCCATTCCTCTCCTTCATTCCACCATCTCTTGGTCTCCATCCCATGCATCCTAACATGTCAGTACCAACTCTATGATCTCTTGTAAGGGATTCTCTTCCACAATCTCTCATTTCTTACTCCATCCCTTCGTGTTATTCCTAATCTGCTTCCCTGGAGCCTGGTGTTGTGTAACTTGAGATCGCTGTTCAGCCTTGATTGCTTTCCCACATGGTTGGTAGAACAGAACGTCCCCATCAGAAGTAAAATTATCTTTAAAATTTTGCAACATACTGCTGCAGACGATAACTTGTAGTTTCTTTTACTTGAGGCTTCGTAGAACTGCTTACACTTCACATTGCCAGAAATGAACTGCATGTGAGTGACACTGGTTCCAGGTAGCTGGGGGAGGGGGAAGGTCTAGCACGTGATGCAATATGGCTATGGACAAGGAAATCTCTGCCTTCCACAGTGAGTGGTACGGGGTGACAAATTAAGAATAACACAGTTGCAAGCTGACATACGCTGTGCATGAAGATTAGATAGCTCACAGGTTCTTACGCGTTGAAGTAACACAGAACAAAAATGCAGTAAACTGAAAGATCTAACATACTGATTTTAAAATATGTAAATATTATGTCTTTTTATGTGCTAATAAGTGAAAAGCAGGAATGTATGTATTGATAGAAAAAATGCTTAAAATATGTACATTAAGAATATGTATTTACCTAAAAATCCGAGCCCTAGTCATTAGTCCCATGTACTTGGGTGTATAGCCTGTGTTATTTTGATGTGTATATTTGAAAGGCTCTTGAAAGTAGAATGCCATCTGATACAGGATGTGTCAAATAAAATGGGCTTGATGGTGTTCACAGGAACTCGAGGCCTTGAAGGAGGACTGCCCCATTTGTGGACGCCATATGTTACCATCCAGCCTCAAGGTACACATGCTCATTCACCGGAATGAAACTAAGATGAAGGAGCTCCACAAACAAGAGGTCATCGAGAATGGATCAAGGAAGCGAGCTGCTGCTCAAAAGTAAGCTAAGGATTATTGATTAATAAAGATACGAGAAAATAGCATTTTGAAATTGATTTTGTAGCACTTTCATTTTGAAAAATAGCATTTTGGAGCATTTTGAATTTTAAAAATTAGAGTTTTGTAGCATTTAAAAGTTCGTCACCAGGTACGATAAAAATGTAACAGGTTCAAAATTATTATACACGGAAACTAATTCAAACTTGCACAGGATTGGAAATACGGGTGTTTCTGATTAACGGCATAAGCATTTACTATAATGATGTGAATCGTACATTTACTTAACTTCAGGTAAATACCATACAAATGATAAGTAACTATATAATGAAATGTACGTTCACTCCTTCTTTATTCCCTTTTCAATGAGAGCCAGGGATGAGCTGCATTGAATTTCTATTTGCCGGGTGGTTTAATGGTCAAATGCCCTTGAATCCAACCTCATAAGACTATTTATTAAAAGAAATGAATGGAACTTGGCAAGGAGTTAGTAGGGAAAGCACACAAAAGGATTTCATAGACATCTCACAGAATTTGAACCAATTCATCCACTGAGTTCAGGACAGCCCGGTATTGTCGTCATTCCAACTGCCACACGGTAAGCTTCGTAAGACGAGCATGGTCACCTGACTACAGCTCGCTTTATTCTAACAATCGGCACCTTGGTATCGGTGAACTAATACAACTCTCCGCCATTCCTCAACATTCTGTCCATTTCGCTTGTGGAGTTAGCACCGTACCGATAACACGAGCAGCTCAGGGTAATTTGAGTAGCTGCACAACACCTGATATTGGATCTTTTCAGCATAGCTCAAGTGCCCTCGTCTCGCATCATACAACCAACCGACAGTACTTGAGCTCAATCTTGCCAAATTAGCCAGGCTGGTGCCTTTATTTTCAGAGATCTCACATTTCTGAAAAATGTATGGTGTCAAGTTTCTACATTTCTTTAATACTGATATTAGGATTTTAGTACTTCTAACACTCCCTTAGTAAAACAATAAAAAACACACACAACAGGAGACTTAACACTGCTGCCAATGCAATTTGTATAAACGAATGTTGACAATCCTGTAAACTTTGTTGTGTACCTTTCATGTCTACTTATCATCATCTTGCACAGTTTCCAGCCACTGGCCGGGTCTGTTTGGAACACAAGCCTCTCCAACGTCTTCTGTCTTCCCACAGTCTCTCAGCCTCCACCCATGTCCAGTCTTCTCCTCTCTTCTTCACGCTTTCTTCCACCCCCTTCAGCCACCTGTCTCTCGGTCTTCCCCTCGGTCTCTTTCCTTCCCACTTCGTCTCATGTACTCTCCTGGGTATCCTCTTCTCCTCCATTCGTTTTACATGTCCATACCATCTAAGTCTAGATTTCTCTATACCATCCTGTAATGGTTCCTCCTTCATTAATTCTCTGGTCCTCTCATTTCTTATTCTGTCCATCTTTGTAACTCCAATACTGCTTCTCAAGAACCTCATCTCACTGGCCTGTATTTTGCTCTTCCCCCTTCCTTTCATAACCCAGGTCTCCGAGGCATACGTCAGGATAGGGACATAGTACGTCCGATATATGATCCTTTTGCTGTTCCGAGGGACATCCTTGCTCCATAACATGCTTCTCACACTCCTCCGGAATGCTTCTGCCTGTCTCCCCCGCTCATTTATTTCTCTATCGTTTCTTCCATCATCTTGTGTCAGGCTTCCCAGATACTTGAAACTCTCCACTTTCCTCAGCTGTTCCCCACCAATTGTTATTCCCGTTGTGGTTCTTTCCTTCTTCCTTGTTGTGATCACCATCTCACTCTTATTTATGCTAAATTTCATCCCATATCCTTGTATTATTCCTTCCCACACGTCCAACTGTTCCTGTACCTCCTCCTCCTTGTTTTCCCAAATCATGAAATCATCTGCAAACACCATTGCTTTCATCTTTCCTTCCCAAATTACTTGTGCCACTCGGGCCTTTATGTCATCCATCACCACAATGAAAAGTAACGGTGACAGTGCACTTCCTTGTTTCAGGCCGTTTCTCTGTTCCAACCAGTCCGATCTCTCTCCTCCCACTTTCACACAGCTCACGCTTCCCTTGTACATCTCCTTTATCCTCCTTATAGTCCATTTTTCAACTCATCTCTCCTCCAGGGACTTCCATACTTTGTTTCTGCATACACTGTCATATGCTTTCTCAATGTCCAGGAAGGCCATCAGTAGATCTGTTCCATATTCATAGTGCTGTTCTTGTAACTGCCTTACAGCAAAAATCAAATCCACTGTGGACCTTCCTGCTCTGAAGCCATGTTGTTCTTCCCTCATCCCTCCTTCTATCCTTGTCCTAATCCTCCTTTCCAAAACTTTCTCAAAGATCTTTGCACAATGACTCATCAGTGTTATTCCCCGATAGTTTCTGCATTCTGTTCTACTACCTTTCTTCAAGATCGGGACAACTATTCCTTTTTTCCAGTCCTCTGGGGTCTTTCTCCTCAGCCGCTAGTCTCCTTGCCTCCTTCTTTCTTTCCTGGTACTCTTCCCTTGTCTTCATGTCTACTCCAAGGATTTAAATGATCACATTTTATCAGTCTCAGAGGTTTTCTTTAGTTAAGTTAAACAGAACATGCAATTACTGGTATATCTTTTTGCGACTCTTGACTGACAATCTGTAAAACAGTAGCGTATCCGATCAAGGAGAAATCGCCGGACGCCGTGTAACATAACCTATAACTCTCACATTATAGAGAAGACTTTCATCAAATTATGCAACATTCCCCAAAGCAAGGAGAACGCCTAAGAAACATTGTCTATTCATATCACGATACTTACTTCACAGTTTCATTTATAATGGTCAAATACTAGAAATGAGGACCGGCGCGATATAAACCAATACCGGTATAAGCATAACCTTATTACTCCAATGTTTAAAAAAGAATCGATACAAACGATTGGAATATTCCTTTTATTAGCACAACCAAAAGAAACTACGAAATAATTTCTCCAAAAACATCGTTTTATTGGCGATGAACAGTGGATATTATGCGGCAATAACAACAGCCATTTTCAAATTGATTTTTACCGTATTCGATTGTTTTCATGACAATAATCGATGTTCGTACATATTACTCATAAATATAGATTATTTAGCCGAAATTTTTTCCATTGCTAGGAACTCGCAATTTTCAAAAGTTGCGCTAGCCTAAGGTTGCAAGTTCGAAACCTGGCACAGTCAGCTGGCATTTGAGGGTGCGCAAATGCGAGGGAGCCGTGTCAGTACATTTACTGGCATGTTAAAGATCCCCTTCGGGGCAAAATTACGGCACCCCGGCGTCTCTAAAAGCCAGGGTAGTTAAAAGGGACGTAAAACCAATAACATTATCAAATTTGCGGTGCAAAAATGTAATAAAACATTATATTTAATTTTTTCGGAAAATTGGGCACTTTTCGCATTTATGGGAATAATTCGCAAGAACCCCTAGTTATCGCACTTTGTCGCACATTCAGTTTTGCAAATTCTGGGTATACATAGTCATATTAGTTACCAAATAGTTGAAAAATTGAGAAAAAAGTAAAATTTGCATTTATCGCAATTGGGATTTTCCCGTATCTCTATTGATTATTAATTAGGATATCTGCACATCATTTGCTACCATTTTACATTCACACTGGGACTTCCAATCTATGTTGGTATATGGCATTATGGCAAGAGAGGGGACATTCTCCGACATGTCTCACTGTAACAAACTCAAACATAGTACCGGCAAGCTTATTAAAGTTTTTTAATTTTACAAAAGGTTGGTGCTTTTCAGTCGGTCAATACGAATGTAGGCAAAAGAGCTGGGTTATGTCCTAATCCCGAAAAAAAAAAAAAAAACAAAAAAAAAAAACATGAGATTAATAAATAAGTACACTAGGATGACCAGTTTCTATTGTCAAGCGATCATCATCAGATCCATTACACTTAGGCTGTAAAATCTATGTTTGAAAATACAGGTGAAAATTACAATATTATTTAGTTGCAGTATTGTTTATTAAGGCAACAGTGAAAAATGGCTTCAAACCCCACAATGTTTTTAATTTAATTTTTATATTTGTGCACAACAGGATTTTCATCCCAATTACAGTGGCATAATGATTACACAGTATGTTATATTATAACTACAACTAATCAGTGACTAAATAGAATAATAAGTAGGTGTGAAATTAAAACAGTATAGTACACATAATACAAATGTAACACAGTGGTAAGAATTCATGATTTACAATTTGCAAGGTTTAAGACCTTATTTCTGGAGACTGGGTAGAAATTCCATCAAAAATACTGTCAAGGAAGTACTAAAATCTATGGCATTAATTTATTTGTGAACAACTTGTTGAAGATTACTTAGTCTGTTCAGCAGTGAGTTTTTGTGGCCAGATGTCCTGGTTCTTTTAATTGCAAATGTGATATTGTTCCTTGAATTGATGCATGGTGCATGCAAATTTAAGACAGAAAGAAATTCGGAATCAATTGAATTGTTTATAATTTTGAAAAGGAATTTCATCGCATCTGTTTTTCTTCGTATTTCGAAACTGTCTACTTTAAAATTTATTAGCAGTTCCTGGTATCGTATCAAGTGAGGATAATTGGCTGTTCTTTTAAAATGTAGATATTTTAGGAATTTCTTTTGTGTTTTTTCAATCATAGGGGTATGTCTTGCATCTAGGACTCCATATTTATAATGCTAGCATATTCTAGTTTCGGTCTGACTAGTATGTTGTACAGGTGGATACACGTGCTTATGTTTTTGAATGGTTTTGTTTTCCTGATAACAAATCGCAGTGTTTTGTTTGAGTCAGCTATCATTTTCAGTGTATGGGGAGTAAACATTAGTTCTCTATCTAGCAACACCGCGAGATCTTTGTTTTCATTAACGGATTTCAGGACACTGCAACCTAGCTTGTAATTAAACACGATAAGGGTTTATATTCCGGGTGAACAACATTGAGAGATATATTTGTATGTTTAATCTTATTTCTATTCCTGTGTCTATTCAGGGCAGCATCTCTCATGCAGGAATTTATTAAGGATGAGGAGCAAGACAGACCAGAATCACCTGAAACCAATCTTGTAAGTACAATCTGCATGAAACTACAGGTAACCAGTAGCATCCAAACTACAAAATTACCGTATCAACCTGGGAAAGAAACAAGATGCTCCACAAAAGCAGAAGCATCTTTTGACAATGCTGTGCAGTTTAGAATAGTGATTGTTTTTGCATCAGATTCTGGGAATTGCGATGCCTCATATCCTGCTCTTAATGATGACAGTTATCTGTAACCCTAGAAGCACACTCTGCTAACCGGCCATTTTATGATCTCTTCGGTGCATGCGTCAAATGCCGTTAGCTTGCTGTTATTTCATCTACCTTCATTGTTGGAATAATTGTTGATGTGACTACATCGTTTAAGCGTTTGGAATGTTTTGTTGCTGAGTATTGTTATAATAAGGTCACATACGACCCCACTGTGTAGTTCGTGTAACAAACATTTCTACGAGATACCTTGCTTTATCCTACAATGTAATCATGTCTAGTTGTGAAAACACTGTGAAGCCCTGTAACCTAAATAGCAAGATGTATTATTGTCATACAAAGACAGAAAAGGGCAAACAAAGTGCGTGATTTGTTCTTGCAGTCTGTTTGCAGAACACTGCCAAGGAATCTGCAGCGAGTGCAAAGATGACGGGGCCTAGGTTTTCGCAGAATGGTTGAAATGAACAACTGTGAGCTACTTGTTGTTAATTCATATACATCAACGTTTTAAAGTATGTTCCTGTATGCATTAGAATAGTGATAATTTATTAAATTATGGAGGTTAATAGTTTGTGTTCAGTAAATTATTTCCAACAAGGCAACTTCATTAATCAACAGAATACACGTGTGAATGCATAGACGCAGGGAAGTACATCAATGCAACTCTCTAGATCACTGAAAGGAGAAACAATATGAAAATTAAAATCATAAATTCCAAATGAATTCCTATATCGCTACAGTATGGTCTCCAGGGACCTCACAGTGTGGGTCTGGTACTTGGCATGTTAGCTAATGTTAACAATTACATCTACTACTACGTAGTGTTCACAGTACAGAATATGAGCTGGATATTTCCCATGTTGTAAATTAATTTGTTAGTTGTGTATTTACTTCCAAGATGACCTGAAACACAGATAATACTCCAGCAACTTGCAGCAAGTGCATCATGCGTTGTGGATTTTAACCTCTTAACCTATTAATAATAATAATATTATTGGTTTTACATCCCTTTTAACTACTGCGGCTTTTGGAATTTTGATATTGCTCATGAAATAATTCCAACCATTTCAATTTATATTTTTATAAAGCTTTAGACATACCTACCAACTCTCCCGATTTAGGCGGGAGACTCCCAATTTCAGACCATTTCTCCCGCCCTCCCGCTTAACGTATTAAATCTCCCGATTTTTCAAAAATCCCCCGCGTAATTTCGGATTGAATGTGCAAGATGACACTCCAGTCATCTATCGAACGGATCGACTTTACGTGTTTTGAAGTTATATCTCGATACCGCAGTTTCGCTCTGTATCGATAATAGACAACTGTGTACTGACTCCCGCATCACGTCCTGCTGTTATAAAAAGTTCGCTTCGAATACATCTTTGTTTGAAATAGTCGATGGTTAATTCAGCGCTTGTTCCTAGATGTTTTCCATAATGACCTGTGGGTGATAGGTAGTTGTGCGCTGCGGAATATTGTATCTGTTTCACAAGTAAAATTATATGATTTATGTATAACTTAGATGTTGTTGGTGTTAATATGGCCGTAGGCTATTGTGATTTTTCGGTCAGAGTGATTGCGTCCGTTCCTCGGTAATATGGCGAGGAAATATGATGTGACATTTAAAAGTGAGTACACAGATAACTTTCCGCATATAACTGAGTCAAGAAGAGGCGCAACATTTGCATTTTGTGATTTCAGGTGTGATTTCAGTATCTCACATGGTGGAAAGGGAGACATTTTAAAACATGTGCTCTCAAAGAAACATAAAGACAATGTACAATGTGTTGGGAAAAACAAGAAACTTGATTATTTCAAGTGTAAGGAGGAAGACACTGACAGTATAACACGTGCTGATGTATTGTTCACATCGTTTATTATTGAACATAACCTCCCTGTCAATTGTTCCGATCACGCTGGTCCTTTATTTAGGATGATGTTCCCAGACTCAAAAATTGCCGGGAGATATGGCTCAGCCAGAACTCAAGTATGTCAAATTGTCTAAAGTTATGCTTTCCATTCTGACCATTCCGCATAGTAATGCAGAGTGTGAGAGGATGTTCAGTCTTGTCAGAAAACCAAGAACGCAGTTCAGGTCATCTCTCTCCGACAAGACTTTGGACAAACTTACAACTCTGAAGTCGATTCAGAAAGGGAAGTGTTTTGAGCAAGAATATAGCAAGACCTTTTTTGAAGAGGGCAAAATCAGCCACAGTCCCCTGCAACAACGACCAATAATATGATCTTCGATACGTCACTAGTTTTGTATGCCTGAGTGTGGTCGAAAGAAAGGTATGCTTGTTTGATAGACTAGTTAGAATTTAAAATTACTCAGTCTTAACCACTCAGCGTGGAGTGCCGTGAACTGCACGTCGTGAACTTGCTGCGCTCTGTCGCGGAGTGCCGTTACCTGCACGCACGTTGCAGTGCTTGCTTTGTGCTTCCATCTCGTGCCTAGTTTTGTAACTATTACAATTTTGCTGTGTTTATATCGATAGAGGAAGCTTTGATCTTTCGTCTCGAGTAAAAATATATCGATTTTGCATCGACCACATGAGATAAATCCGATTGCAAAGAGCGAGATTTTTGTTGTGTGTATGTAAACAGAGAATGGCGGCTAAACGTGTGCTTGTGATAGCGGATTCCGATATTAGTGAAGTTTTACGGAATGAAGAGTCGGAAATCTTGGTTTCTCTGAATGATGAATCAGATATAGAGTCTGAAAGTGAAAGTAGTGACAGTGAGAGTGAATGTGGTGACGTAAATACACCGAAAATAACGGGTAATGGTGTTGCCAGTCAGGAGTTAGTCTGGGAAGACATGGGGAATTATATCGGTAAAAGGGAAGTGTTTACTGGAAATTATGGGCCGCAAGAAGCTGTGAGGTATTGTTTAGATCCTGTGGCAATATTCCAGTAATTTTTTACGTGTGAATTCGTGAGTATGATAGTGGAACAAACAAATATATATGCTAAGCAGCACATGATGGCACATGGTATGCTCTTTCCTTTCAGGTCAAGGGTAAATGAATGGGTTCCAGTTACCGTCGAAGAAATGTACGTAGTTATTGCACTATATATGCTGATGGGCATTGTTCAAAAACCCACACTGACGTCCTATTTCTCAAAAAGCCGTTGACTAGCCACTCCTATATTTAATTCTGTCATCTCACTTGATAGATTTGAAAGTATTACAAGATTTTTACATTTTACTGACAATACCACCAAACCCCTTTTCCAAGGTCCCATGAAACTCTTCAAAATTTCACCTGTTTTAGACCATCTCAATCAAAAATTCAAGTTGATGTATCTCCCTGATCAAAACATTGCAATAGATGAATCCCTCACGTTGTGGAAAGGCAGACTGTCATTCAAGCAGTATATTCCTCTGAAGGCTTCGCAGTTTGGCATAAAAACATATGAACTCTGTGAATCCAAAACCGGATATTTATGGTCATTCATGGTATACACAGGAAAAGACACAATTTTTAGTTCTTCCTTCCTTTCGTGTAATACATCTAAGATCACTGCAATTGTTATGCACCTCGTAGAACCTCTACTTCATCGCGGCCACACATAATGGATGGACAAATTTTATAACAGCCCACAGTTAGCCAAAGACTTGAAAGACAATAAAACAGATTGTGTAGGTACACTGCGACTAAATAGAAAGCACGTATCAAAGAAAGTGAAAGACACAAAGCTGAAACAAGTAGTTCCGTGAAGAACTATACAGCCTATTTTCATATATCCTACTTATGTTAATTGCCACTATCAACATACACAATTTCTGTTTGATTGCTGTAATAGATTCGTAGATATTGAGAACCGACTAAATATTTCGGATGGTCGCCATGTTGGATTTTATATATGTAGGTCCTAGAGTTATGTACTGTTACATGCAGATTATTGTGAACGTGTAGTATTCAAACTTCAATCGCATAATTAGGACACAAGAAAAAAACAAGGAAATTTTAAAATTTTGCACAGCTGCCATCTTGAGGTTATGGAAACAATTGAAATAAATTAGATGCCAGTGGATTAACATTCATATAAGAATTTACTGTACCGAGTTTCACTGCACGCGGATGGTTAAATTGCGAGAAACGTCCATGTGAATATTTATAATTCGCGTCACCGCCATGTTGGATTTATGATCACCAGGTTATTTAAAGTCCTATAGGTGAACTTAAGTTCATAGCCCCTATGAACATTAAAAAATGCAGTTTGATTGCTAAAATAGATTCGTAGATATTCAGTATCGTCTAAATATTTCGGATGGTCGCCATGTTGGATTGTTAATTGTATAGGCCATAGAGTCATGTACCATTAAAGGAAAATTATTGCGTAGGTTCATTATTCAAACATTCACTTCGATCGCATGACTACATCACAAGAAATAAAAACTTAATTTTAAAATTCGCACTGCCGCCATCTTGAGGTTATGTAAACAATTGAACTAAATTAGATACCAGTGGATTACAATGTGTATAAATATTTCCTGTACCAGGTTTCAGTGCGCTTGGAACATTAAATCGCGAGAAAGGTCTATTTAAAATTTTCAAATTCGCTTGGCCGCCATGTTCGTTTTGTAGTTAACCGGTTTTTGAAAGTCTTATAGATGGACTTCCAGTAGTGCCCTTTATCTCCGTACAAAATTTTAGGGAGATACCGCTAATAGTTTCAGAGATATAGAATGCCGGTGAAATATTTCGCACATCCGCCATCTTGTGATTATGTGAACAATTGAACGAAGTTAGATGTCGGTGCATTACAATGTATATAAACATATACTGTACCAAGTTTCATTGCGTTTGGTTGGTCAAATCGCGAGAAACGTCTGTTTAAAAGTCGCAAATTCGCTTGGCCTCCATGTTGGTTTTGTAGTTACCAGGTTTTCAAAAGTCACATAAGTGAACTTATAATAGTTCCCTCTATCATATTAGAAAATGTCAGGGTAATATCGGTAATAGTTTCGGAGATATTGAATGCTGGTAAAATATTTCGCACAGCCGCCATGTTGGATTGGTGAGTCGTAACAAAATTTGAAGGGCACGGTCGAGGTCGCCTGGAACAGTGCTATGAACTTTCCAAGTTTCATTGAAATCGCTCCTGCTTTTAGATTTTATTAGGGGGGGACACACACACGAATCACACACACACACGCACACACACACGGACAAAAGGTGATCTCATAAGCCTATTTTTTCAAAATTGAAAATAGGCTAAAAAGGTGATATTGTAGCTCAGCATGCAGGACCTGTATCTGTTGTGGATGGACAAGAAGGTAGTGTCATTTATTTCAACATACCATAATGATAAGACAAGCATTGTGCAGAAGAGGGCGGAGGGAAAAATTAAACCGCTTTGTGCAATTGACTATAATAAATACATGGGTGGTGTTGACCTCAAAGACCAAATGCTGCAAAGTTATTTGATAGCAAGAGTTTAGTGCTTTTCAGTCGGTCAACACGAATGTACCCAAAAGAGATGGGTTATGCCCTAATCCTGAAATAAATTACATGAGATTAATAAAACACTAGGATGACCAGTTTCGATCGTCAAGCGATCATCATCAGATCCATTACACTTAGGCTACAAAATCTGTTTGAAATACAGGTGAAAATATTTACAATATGTACAATTATTTAGTTGCAGTATTGGTACTGCAACTGTCAGTGTATGCTAAATGCAGTATATATGTTAGGTGAAATGCTAAATGGTGATAGCTATCCGGAGATTGTACTTTAGAGAGATTATATGGTTGTAAACTATGGTTAAACTATACAATTTTAGGCTAACTACTTATCTGATTGTCTTCCGTACTACAGCTACTCGCAGTTTTCGTGCTCACTGGAACTCATTGTGCAGTTATCTTAACGACTGGTTTTTCCCTGCCTTCTCCCCCCTGTCCCTACGTGCTGTGGGAAGTGATAGCGATGTGTTTATGTGAGGTGTTGCCAACCTAGATAAGATGTATGTTATTGAATGAGGTGGGTCTACAACTATTAAAGACCGTGGATTAGCCCTCGCCACGCGTGGAGCATAACCCATTCGAACTAAGCGTTGACGGTCTTATGAGGACGTCCCGGCACCTTTAATACTGCCGCGAATATGGGCCTTGGTTTATTGCAGAAGAAAAGTACATCGTACACCTGATCCAGATAACATTTACCTATTAAAAACCCCCTAATTTCCCCCCTTTTTTATCTAGCTTGGTTGTGTCGCTAAATTGTGTTTTGTTTCCGACAGGGTGTGTTTTTTAGTAGCGTGAAGAGGGGTGAGCTCTCCATGAACGTGTGTTCATTTAGAATGTTGGGATTGTTTCGTTTGGCTAGGTGTATCTCGATTGCTTCCTTTATGTCAAGAGCCTTTCGAGTAGCTGTAGTACGGAAGACAATCAGATAAGTGGTTAGCCTAAAATTTTATAGTTTAACCATAGTTTACAACCTTTCGACTCGTGATGGATTATTTTAAGGTCCGACTCTATGTTGGTAAAGCTGTGCCCTGCGTCACACATATGTTCGCACACGGCTGAAAAAGGGGGGAAATTGGGGGGTTTTTAATAGGTAAATGTTATCTGGATCAGGTGTACGATGTACTTTTCTTCTGCAATAAACCAAGGCCCATATTCGCGGCAGTATTAAAGGTGCCGGGACGTCCTCATAAGACCGTCAACGCTTAGTTCGAATGGGTTATGCTCCACGCGTGGCGAGGGCTAATCCACGGTCTTTAATAGTTGTAGACCCACCTCATTCAATAACATACATCTTATCTAGGTTGGCAACACCTCACATAAACACATCGCTATCACTTCCCACAGCACGTAGGGACAGGGGGGAGAAGGCAGGGAAAAACCAGTCGTTAAGATAACCGCACAGTGAGTTCCAGTGAGCACGAAAACTGCGAGTAGCTGTAGTACGGAAGACAATCAGAAAAGTAGTTAGCCTAAAATTTTATAGTTTAACCATAGTTTACAACCATATAATCTCTCTAAAGTACAATCTCCGGATAGCTATCACCATTTAGCATTTCACCTAACATATATACTGCATTTAGCATACACTGACAGTTGCAGTACCAATACTGCAACTAAATAATTGTACATATTGTATATATTTTCACCTGGATTTCAAACATAGATTTTGTAGCCTAAGTGTAATGGATCTGATGATGATCGCTTGACGATCGAAACTGGTCATCCTAGTGTTTCATTAATCTCATGCAATTTATTTCAGGATTAGGGCATAACCCATCTCTTTTGGGTACATTCGTGTTGACCGACTGAAAAGCACTAAACTCTTGTTTACTAAGGCAACACTGAAAATATGGCTTCAAACACCACAATGTTATTTGATAGAAAGGAAAAAAATGTGCAAATGGTACATGAAACTTTTCAGGAGGCTTTTAAATGTTACAGTGTTCAATTCTTATATAATATGTAAGTGTAACCTACAGAACAATAGGGCTGACCACTTAAAGTTCAGGGTAGATTTGGTTGAGGAAATTCTAGCCAGGTATGGGAGTGATGTGAGCAGAAATGTTCCTGGTCGGCATTCAGTGGACAACACTGTGCCTCGTCTCACCGAAAGGCACTTTTTACAGAGGATACCCCCCACCGCAAACAAAGCTAGGCCACAGAAGAGGTGCGTGGTATGCTATAAGCAAGGCAAGAGGAAGGAATCAGTGTTATGGTGCCCAGACTGTGAAACTGGTCTCTGCATAGAAGAATGTTTTAAAATTTACCACACCAAATTAAATTTCTAAGGTACGCTTGGTCTTTAAAATTTGATAGTATGGTTTCAGTAACTTGTGTTTTCCCTCACTACATTTGCCATTAACAAACAGTGAAAATTTGGAGTAAATCCAATGCTTCTTGGCTCTGTTATGTCTTATATGATGGTGTGCACTTGGAGGCAAGCTCTGTGCTCAACTCCTCCCGCAGCACAGGGTAGCAGTGAGGTGAAAGTCCTCCCACGCTGAGAGGTTAAGTACATTTGTAAACTGGGATGTCATATTTAAACACAAATTGTGCTAAATGTTCCGGCATAACTCAACAAAATGACAGCGTTTCGCCCCGGTGTGCTATTGGGCTCTTCAGTTGGTTAAAGCACACCTCACCAAGACACTGTCTAGTACACACTGGGGAGGCCATTGCAAGACGTGTTTGATACATGTGTATCCATGTCACGAGCAAAGCCAGTGCACTATGGGAGTCGAAACTCCACTCCAAAGCAATTATAACCTTACCTTGGCATTGAATATATAATTTTCAAAAGAAAATAAATGTATTGTCCGTTGAGCCATTATATATTTAAACACAAATTGTGCTAAATGTTCCGGCATAACTCAACAAAATGACAGCGTTTCGCCCCGGTGTGCCATTGGGCTCTTCAGTTGGTTAAAGCACACCTCACCAAGACACTGTCTAGTACACACTGGGAAGGCCATTGCAAGACGTATTTGATACATGTGTATCCATGTCACGAGCAAAGCCAGTGCACTATGGGAGTCGAAACTCCACTCCAAAGCAATTATAACCTTACCTTGGCATTGAATATATAATTTTCAAAAGAAAATATATGTATTGTCCGTTGAGCCATTATATATTTAAACAGGGGGCGTGGTGGCTCAGCGGTCTAGCTGTATGCCTCTCACCAAGGTGGTCCGGGTTCGATTCCCGGTCAATGCATGTGAGATTTTCGATGTGAAATGCCATGTCCTGTGGTTCGGATTCCACGTAAAAAGGAGGTCCCGTGGCTCATAATCATAAGATTCACGGTCACGTAAACCTACAATCTTCCTTCCTTCTTCCTATATATTTAAACACAAATTGTGCTAAATGTTTCGGCATAACTCAACAAAATGACAGTGTTTCGCCCCGGTGTGCAATTGGGCTCTTCAGTTGGTTAAAGCACACCTCACCAAGACACTGTCTAGTACACACTGGGGAGGCCATTGCAAAACGTATTTGATACATGTGTATCCATGTCACGAGCAATATATTCAATATATATAACATCACAGAAGTGACAAAGAGGAAATCTGACATTCTACGGATCGGAGCGTGGAATGTTAGAAGTCTGCTAGGGAGTGGAAGGTTAGAAAACTTAGAAAGGGAAATGGATAGGTTGAGGTTGGATTTGGTTGGGATTAGTGAAATGCGCTGGCAGGAAGAACAGGACTTTTGGTCAGGAGACTATAGGGTCATTAGCACTAAATCAAACAATGGCCAAGCAGGGGTTGGCCTCATATTGAGTAGGAAACTTGGACAGCGGGTGGAATATTATGAGCAATATAGTGAACGGATTATTGTAGCAAAAATCAATACTAAACCTACCTGCACCACAGTGGTACAAGTCTATATGCCTACCAGTCAAGCTGATGATGAGGATGTTGAAAAGGTCTACGAATAAATAGGCGAAATTCTGAGGTATATCAAGGGTGATGAAAATGTTATAGTAATGGGAGATTGGAATGCTGTGGTAGGAAAAGGGAGAGAAGGGAAGATAGTAGGAGATTTCGGATTAGGTGAAAGGAATGATCGAGGAAGCAGGCTGGTAGAATTCTGCACCGAGCATGAGTTGGTCATAGCTAACACCTTATTCAATAACCACAATAGAAGAATATACACATGGATGAGACCAGGAGATACAGGGCGTTACCAAATCGACTTCATTATGGTCAAGCAGAGGTTTCGAAACCAGATTTTGGATTGTAAAACATATCCTGGTGCTGACATAAACTCTGACCACAATCTGGTTGTAATGAAATGCAGATTAAAGTTGAAGAAACTGAAGAAAAGTCAAAAGCCAAAAAGGTGGGCAATAGACAGACTGAAAGAGAAGGATGTAAACGAAAGATTCAAGAAGAGTATAAAGGAAGGACTAATGAAAAACCCTAAACAAACTTCAATTGCAGACGAATGGGCACTTTTGAAGAATGAAATAACAAAATCCGCAGAAGAAAACATTGGTAGGAAAGAAAGAATAGGTAGAAAACCGTGGATCACTCAGGATATACTAGAATTGATGGATGAAAGGCGGAAACACAAGAATGTAAGAGATGAAAAGGGGAAAGCAGAATACAGACGTCTGAGAAATGAGGTTAACAAGAAGTGCAAGGAAGCGAAAGAAGAATGGTTGAAAGAGAAATGTGCAGGTATAGAAAATTGTCTGAAATTAGGAAAAGTAGACACAGCTTATCGAAGGATTAAGAATACTTTTGGGGAAAAGAAGACTAAGTGCTGTAATATTAAGGACACAAATGGAAAGCCACTAACAGATAGGGAAGAAAAGGTTGAGAGATGGAAAGCTTACATAGAGAGTTTGTATAAGGGAAAGGAGATTGAGAATCATGTAATGGAAAGGGAGGAGGAAATTGATGAGGTTGCGAAAGGAGATTTAATATTGAGATCAGAATTTGATAGAGCTTTGGAAGACTTAAGCAGGAACAAAGCACCAGGCATAGATGATATACCGATTGAGTTGCTACGCTGCATAGGAGATGAAGGTCTGATCAGGTTATTTCACTTGGTGTGTAGGATTTATGAGACAGGTGAGGTACCCCCTGATTTCAAGAAGAATGTTATCATCCCTATACCAAAGAAAGTGGGAGCTGACAGATGTGAAGATTACCGTACAATCAGCTTGATTACTCATGCTTCAAAGATCCTGTCTAGAATAATTTACACGAGGATTGAAAGCCAGATAGAAACGGAGTTGGGTCAAGACCAGTTTGGTTTCAGGAGAAATGTAGGAACAAGGGAAGCTGTACTAAGTCTTAGGCTGATTTTGGAAGGTAGAATAAGAAAAGATAAGAGAACATTCATGGCTTTTGTAGACTTAGAAAAGGCTTTTGATAACGTTGATTGGACTAAATTGTTTGACATTTTGAAATCGATTGGAATAAAGTACAGGGATAGGAGGGTGATATACAATCTATACAGAAACCAGACAGCAGTCATTCGAGTTGAAGGACATGAGAGAGAAGCTGGTATTCAGAAAGGTGTAAGGCAAGGCTGCAACTTATCACCCATACTTTTCAATCTTTACATTGAACAAGCAATGAAGGAAATTAGAGAAAAATGTAAAGTGGGAGTGAAGATTCAAGGAGAAATAATTTCAACTCTGAGATTTGCTGATGACATAGTCATCTTGGCCGACAAGCCTGAGGATTTGAATGAGTTTTTGAATGGTATGGACTCCGTCTTACGGAAAGAATTCATGATGAAAATTAATAAATGTAAATCAAAAATACTGGAATGCAGCCGAAATAAATCAGAAACCTCTATGGAGATCAAATTGGCAGGTGAAAAGCTGAAGGAAGTAGGAGACTTCTGTTACTTAGGAAGCAGAATAACCAGTGATGGACGAAGCAAAGAGGATATAAAAAGTAGGTTGGCTCAGGCAAAGAAAGCATTTCTACAAAAAAGGAATCTGCTGACATCGAATATAGATTTAGGTATTAGGAAGTCATTTTTAAAAGCATTTGTCTGGAGCGTGGCGCTCTATGGAAGTGAAACTTGGACAATTGGTGTAGCAGAAAAGAGGAGAATTGAAGCATTTGAAATGTGGTGTTACAGGAGAATGATGAATATCAGATGGGTAGATAGGGTTACAAACGAAGAGGTATTAAGACGAGTGGGAGAGGAGAGATGTTTCTGGCGACTGCTAATGAAGAGAAGAGATAGGTTGGTAGGACACATACTAAGACACCCAGGAATAGCAAGCTTAGTTATGGAAGGAAGGGTCGAGGACAAGAACTGTAGGGGTAGACCAAGGTTAGAATATGTTAAACAGATTGCCTCGGATGTAGGGTGTGGTAGCTGTGTAGAGATGAAACGATTAGCTCAGGACAGGGAGGCATGGAAAGCTGCATCAAACCAGTCTAAAGACTGAAGACTCAAACAACAACAAACATATATTCAATGCCAAGGTAAGGTTATAATTGCTTTGGAGTGGAGTTTCGACTCCCATAGTGCACTGGCTTTGCTCGTGACATGGATACACATGTATCAAATACGTCTTGCAATGGCCTTCCCAGTGTGTACTAGACAGTGTCTTGGTGAGGTGTGCTTTAACCAACTGAAGAGCCCAATTGCACACCGGGGCGAAACGCTGTCATTTTGTTGAGTTATGCCGGAACATTTAGCACAATTTGTGTTTAAATATATAATGGCTCAACGGACAATACATATATTTTCTTTTGAAAATTATATATTCAATGCCAAGGTGGGATGTCATATCATGTTAGTCATGTACAGTTTAATAGTGTAACTTATATATTTGCTGAAATGTCTTAGCCTGTGTATGTGTTATGTTGTATCACGCCCCCCCCCATCGCCGCCGCGTCGAATCTCCCGATTTTTCATTTTGAGAGGTTGGCAGGTATGTTTAGAGAATAGTTTTGTGGTTTATTAGCTTTTCAACATGGAACATTGTTCACAATAGGTTGAAAATAAGAATCCACTTGGTAGGAAATTATCACACAAATTGGCTGCCGGTACAGAATTTCACATTGCTGGTTCTAGGGATAAAACTATCAACTTGTTCAATCTTATTTTCTAATTTATTGTTAGTTTTTCACCGTTTCCACCTATGACCATACATTTTGTTTATTTTTCTCATTTATTTTCATCCCATATTCATTATTATGCATGAATCTTATAATTACGAAGATGAAAATAAATAAGGTTTTTTTTTCCAGCCCAATCATTACAAGAAGCCACCATCTCAGAAGCCCAGCAATCCTGTGGTTGGATATTGGAAGAGAGAATTTCGACAAGAAGGCAGAGCTAAATGCCGCAACGCAGCCTGCAAGTTCAGGGGGTCGACATTGGATGAAATGATAGTTCACTTCAGAGAATGTACTTTCAATCCAGAGAAGGTGAGTCTTTTCAGTCGGTCGACCTGAGTGTGCAAGCAGTTGCAATTCATTTCTTGTTGTTTGAGTTTTCAGTCCTTTGACTGGTTTGATGCAGCCCTCCATGTCTCCCTGTCCTGAGCTAGTCATTTCATCTCTACATAGCTAGCACACCTCACATTCGAGCTCCCCCAGGGGATCGCATATAGTGGGACGTGGGTTGGCGACCACGGGACCCCAGCTGAGTCCAGCATTGCTTCCACTTACTTGTGCCGGGCTCCTCTCCGTCTTCTTTCCTGTCGACCTCCGTTGGTCAACTCTTGTTCTCTTCCGACCCCGACGGTATTAGGGTATCCGAGGCCTAGGGAGTCTTTCACTTTCCTGCCTTAATTGGCCCTTGTCTCATCTTTCCTGATCCCTCCTTCGAGGGGTCCAACCTCTTGTTTTCTTTTCTCTTTAAGATTCTCGCACTGTTTTTGTGACTTGTCTCCCCGTGTATCTAAATTCTCTTTAGCGATTTTTTTTTCTATCTACACTACATTTTGTAGGTATTTTTAATCTACGTTGCATTTTGTAAGTTTTTTCGATCTAAATTGCATTTCGCGATTGTTTTCAACCTCAATTGCATTTTGTAAAGATTGACAATCTAAATTGCTTTTTAGTAAGTTTTTCAATATAGGAGCAGGACATTTTAGTGCGTATTTTGAATTTCAATATCATTTTGTGAGTATTTTCAATCAAAACCGCTTTTCGCAAGAATTTTAAACCTAACTTTCCTTTTTTAATAATAGAGAAAAGATTCGCACAATGTGCAAAGAAAACATATTAGTTCACAGCATCGAGACAGAATTTAGTCAGCGACACTAGTCTTTTCCCGCAAAACATTGCGTGGTACCTCTCACAGCTTCTTCCGCACAATTTGCATATACACTGTAGTTCTTGTGGTTCATGATAGTTGGCTCTGCTGCATATCCGGTGGTGAAACCCGTGAACAGCGAAACGTGTCATTAAGTGTCTTAGTTCATATCCTGGCTTTTTCCAATCACTGCTTAACATTGCGTCTGTAGTGTAAAACTCCAGCCATATGTCTTCCCTTTTTCTTTGAAGGTCTATAAGCAAGCACTGATACACATGTGTAGAGGGTAGATGTAGTAGCAGGCGGAGATCTTCTATGAAGAAATTTTCCTTAGCCAGCACATATACCAGGCGCGAACGGGTGTACTTTGATACACCCAACGTCTTTTTTAGGAATTTTGCTTTTACTTTTTCTAAGTCCGTTAGATTACTTTTGGTAAGGTGTTCCCAAATTAACTCCATGCCGTATGTTATGATGGGCGTAATTTTCAATTTAAATATTTCCATTGCTGTTACCAGCGAGATCTGTGGAAGAGTTTTTAGACTTATCATGGCTAAGGTAGCAGCTGTTATTCTTTCTTTGACATGTATCGTAAAGACATTTCCATATGTCTGTAATGTGATTCCTAAGTATTTAAAGTATGGAACAGTTGTTAATGGTTCATTTCTGTATGTGATCTTGTCATTGGTTGCTGATTTGCCTCCTTTCCTGAATGTCATTAAAACGGTTTTCTTTTCGTTAATTTGCAGTTCATTTTTGGTGGCCCACCTTTCCAGCTGGTCAAAGGCTTCTTGAAGTTTTGTTATCTCTGGTGACATAAGAACCATGTCATCAGCATATGCCAGTATTTTGATGTCTGCTTTGATGCATTTGATGATATCTGATGTTGCTATATTGAACAATGGTGGGCTAAGTGGATCTCCCTGCAACACGCCATTTTTCTGTTCTAGTGGCCTGGATCGATCAACACTATCATCTATTTGTACCAAGTTACGGCCAAGTATATCTCTAATAATTCTCGTGATGTAATTTTCCCCTATGAACCCTTCCAGTTTTTCTATTATCATGGATCTATTTAAAAGGTCAAATGCCTTGGTGTAATCCACGAAAATCACATGAAGCTTTCCTCTCCGGTATTTCAAAACTTCCTCGATTTCGTCCTTAAGGTATTTCACTGCGTGTAAAGTCGATTTGCCCTTGGTGAATCTGAATTGCTCTTCAGGGATGAATTTCTCTATCATTTGGTATAGTCGGTTATTCAGAAGACTCGTTAGGATTTTGAAGGCTGTACATTCTAATGCTATGCCCCTGTATGCATTTGGATCTTCCATATCTCCTTTGCCTTTATATAACAGCTTTAGCGTGGCATGTCGCCAGTTATTTGGAATTGTTCCTTGTTTTAGGCATTCATTAAAAATGTCTGTCCATAGGTCTAAAAAGTATGGGGCCGTGCTTTTGATATGCTCATAGTAAATCCCATCTGGCCCACATGCCTTGTTTTTCTGAGTGTTCCTTATTACTTTATCTAATTCTGCTGGCGTGAAAGGTTCCATGTGCATTTCCGTATCTTTTATTGTTTGAGGTCGTGTTTCACGTGCCTCAAGTACTTTTTTTAAATGTTCTTCCCATATAGTCATTGGTATATCTTTTGGGAAATGCGGTTGGATTGTGTAAAGTGCCTTATACCATTTCTCTGTTGCTTCTTCTATCATTTTTTGTTCTTCTCTTTTTTTGAATTCTTCTTTTGCCCTTTTCACGTTTTCCTTATATTGTTTCCTAGCATCTGAATATTGTTGTAAATTAAAATCATCGGGTAGTTTTACTGCTCTATGTAGTGCTATTAAGGCCTCTTTTTTCGCTTGGATGCATTTCCTGTTGAACCATTGATTTTTCGTTCGTTTTGGTCGAGGAATGGGGATTGAGTTATCTTTGATGAGTTTTTCCAAGTTAGCTATTGCTGAGTCCAAATTCCCCGTCTTTATTTCCTGCTGTATATAATGTGTGTTGATGTGAGCAATAGCATCTGTGTCTATTTTTCTGCTGAATTTCGGTTTTTCCTCCTGGACAGTCGTTAGTTGTATGTTTGGTAGAATTATAGTAGTATCCACAGGCAGATGTTTTCTCGCAACTACATTCGTGATGATAGTTTGTTGAACTATACTGACGTTACTAAAGACTAGATCTATTGTACTTGTACCATTCACTCCAATATAAGTTTTATCGTTGCGGTTATTTATTAACCTTAGTCCTTCCCCATTTATATAATTCATGACTACTTTTGATTTTGTCTGATCTGTATCAATTCTGCAGTTCAGATCACCAGCTAGTACTACTGTGTCTGCGTTTGATAACACATAGAAGGCGGTTGCTAGTTCCTCTTCTTTATAATATGGTTGGAAATACGCACCGATAATTTTGCATGATATCGTTTCCACGACTAGAATATTATCTGTTCTTTGTATTAATTTAAAGGGAGCTAGTTTGGGTTTTAGAAGAATAGTTATACCGCCTATTGGTCTTCCTCTATCGCCTTGTTTTGCAAAAGAGTGTACGGAATAAAAATTTTCGTAACTCCAGTCTGAGGTAAGGAAAGTTTCAGTTAATATCACTGCATCATATGTCTGTAGTAGGTCTGCTGGGATGAGTTGGATAGCATTTCTTATTCCTTCTGAATTCCATAATAATATTCTCCATGATTCTTCCGGACGATTCGTTTGGCGTTCTTGTATTATTCTAAATTTAATTAAAGGTAGTTTCTGGGGTCTCTCTCCATCCTCGAAAGAAACGAAAACGTCTAACTAAAATTCTTTTTGGCCAGAACTGTGGGACTGAGATTGTTTCTAAATATTGGAATGGGATGCCTACTTTGAAGGACTTGCCTTCCCCACGCGTTGCTAATTCTTCACACTCTATGTGACCTTTTATACCATTTCTCTCCAAGAAATTTTTAACATGTTTCCTTTTTCGCTTTCCCTACATAAAGCCAAGCTGATTTTCCCATGGCCTGCAGTTCACAATCCTGTCGGCTGGTGCCTATCAGGGGTTGATCTCTTGTCATTGGTATGAACCTTTTCCGATCTATTTTTTGAATGCACTCCACACCCTCTTCTATTTCTTCCTTATCTTCTGACCTTATCATTTCCAGAGTTGCCATTGTCTTACTTGGACGTTTGATGTGTCTCTTTTTGTACACAACTTTGGTGAAGCCAGCTTTCTCCTCATCTTCTTCTACTGCCGAATCACCATCCCTAGCCTCTTCTATGTTCGCTACAAATTCTTCTCTCCTATTCAGAGTTTCCTCCGTATTAGAACTTTCAGTCATCACTTGTCTTTTGAAGGATACTGTTCTTCTTGTATCTTCCATGTTGCTGGAATTTTCATCTGTGAGGGGACTTGACCTTGTGCTACTGCCTACGTTTTTCGCTTTCCGAGATTGCTCTTGTAGTTTATTTATCATTTCAGCTAACTCCTGTAACTGCCTATTCATATCATCCCTTATGCGATCAATTTCATGTTTAATGGTCTCTCCTGCTTTATGGGATTGGAAGTCTTGCTCGCATTGGTAGCATAACCATAATAATTTGGATTTCTTTTTCTTTGTCGCCTTAAGCGCATCGTATTGTCCTTGTTGTAGTTCCGTGCAAGCCATATGATGCCATCTTTGACATGCTCCATCACACTCTACTCCACAATCAGAGTCTTTAACTTTTTTCTCACAGATGGGGCAGATGTCCACATCTTTGAGGTCAACTGTTTGGGACATGAGCTGTGTGCCCACGTCTGGCATGTTTGTAATCTAATAGGCTGTGACAATATGGCGGCTCTTCTCTGTGTCAACGTTTTGGATTATGATTACACTCGTATTTATCCTATTGTGGCTGGTTCGTGATGAAAACACTCTATGAATTACCGTTTTGTTTAGGTATATCCTCTTGACGTTTTTGATCTTCTTTCTTGTCTTCTACTACTGCTTCCTACTTGATTTTACTGACACTGAAATTCTCCTGCTTTCTTGCTTTTCAATTGTTCATTATCTTTTTTGTGGTGGGCATTGTGCAAGTATTTTGATTCTCAATTGCATTTTGTGGGTATTTTGAATCTAAATTACATTTTGTAACTATTGTCAATCCAAATGAGTAGTTTGAATCTACCATACATTTTGTAATCATTTTCAATTTCAATTGCATTTTGTAAGTATTTTGAATTTCAATTACACTTTGTGAATATTTTGGATTAGAAATAGGATCTTTCATTCTGAATTGCATTGTGTATTTTCAACTTCAATTACATTTTGTAAGTATTTTAAACCTCAATTGCATTTTGTACGTATTTTCGATCTCATTTGCATTTTGTAAGTATTTTGAATTTCAATTCCGTTTTATAAGTATTTCGACTCTCCATTGCATTTTGTACGTATTTTGAACCTAGCCTGCATTTTGTGCATCTTTTCAATCTATTCCTTTTGTGAATCTTTTCGTTCTAAATTCCCTTTTGTAAGACCATATTGTGAGTTGTTTCCATCTGAGTTCCTTTTTGTACGTATTTTCCGTCTCGCATAATTTTCGTTCTGGTTTTCATTTCATTCTCATTTTCGCTATCACCCAGATCATTAGGGGCCGATAACCTAGATGTTAGGCCCCATAAAACAACAATTATCATCATCATCATCATTGAAAACTAATGAGGAACTAATCGAGTTTTAGATGTGACTGTAGGCCTATGCCGCCCGTGACCTTCAGCCGATTCACAGAACGAGTGTGCGACAGGAAGCTGCCACTCCACTGTTTCAGTAGAGAGTGTGATTGCAATGGTGACAGTTCAGCAGAAAGCACAGTGTGTGTTGTTTGTTATAACTGTTCAGCGCACTTTCTGACGTGTTTATGGTAGGGATCCCCCTCATGCATTAGACGGTGGTATGAACAGGTACAGGAAACTGGCAGCGTTGACGTGAAGCAGTCCCCCGGACTCCCTAGAACGAGTGACGAAACAGTCCAGGGCAAATAGAAACATTACCGGTATTAAAAAAGTCTTGAGATGGTGAATTTGACAACAAAATACTCGTTTTAATATCTCAAATAGTTCGTGAGCTGTGATTGTTTGAAATTGCTGCAATCTTTTTCGATGACCCTCTATGTTGTGAATGGACGATATCGCCTAATATCACGAGACTTCACAGAGAAGAATATAAAAATAATGCCATGTCCTTTCTGTTTCAATGTGCTATGGTGACGTTAACCAAATGTGCTGCGGGTTGAAACTATCAGTGTTGACAAGGTGTAAGTGTAAGTGAACACGGATCCTGTTGTTGTTCGAGTCTTCAGTCTTTTGACTGGTTTGATGCAGCTCTCCATGGCTCCCTGTCCTGTTCATCTCTACATAGCTACCGCACCCTACATCCGAGGTATTCTGTTTAACATATTCTAACCTTGGTCTTGTCCTCGACCCTTCCTTCCATAACTAAGCTTGCTATTCCTGGGTGTCTTGCAAGGGAACTGTCCATAAGGGCATATCGAAACCCACAATGAAATTTCATAGAGATGATGAGGAAACCATAAATTGACGATGTACAAAAAATTAGCTGCCATTGAGAACTGGAAGGTCCTGAAATCGTCACGGAGATTCCTAATAGGATTACATGCGCTAGCATATAGCTCGACGTGGACAGCCCTGGTGACCAGCTGAAGCGTGCGCGTAACATTGAGTGATCTGTGCTAGGCAGTTAACACATGTTCCTTTGAGAGAGCAGTCATGAATCCGGCTAATGTTCTTGACATCTAGAGTATGCATTACATTATTTCCGTGAGAAAGATGCTTGATGAAATTTAATTCCTTTTCATCATCATCTTGCACTGTTTCCAGCCACTGGCCGGGTCTGTTTGGAACACAAGCCTCTCCAACGTCTTCTGTCTTCCCACAATCTCTCAGCCTCCACCCTTGTCCAGTCTTCTCCTCTCTTCTTCACGCTTTCTTCCACCCCCTTCAGCCAACTGTCTCTGTCTCTTTCCTTCCCACTTCGTTTCGTGTACCCTCCTGGGTATCCTCTTCTCCTCCATTCGCTTTACATGTCCATACCATCTAAGTCTAGATTTCTCTATACCATCCTGTAATGGTTCCGCCTTCATTAATTCTCTGGTCCTCTCATTTCTTATTCTGTCCATCTTTGTAGCTGCAATACTGCTTCTCAAGAACCTCATCTCACTGGCCTGTATTTTGCTCTTCTCCCTTCCTTTCATAACCCAGGTCTCCGAGGCATACGTCAGGATAGGGACATAGTACGTCTGATATATGATCTTTTTGCTGTTTTGAGGCACATCCTTGCTCCATAACATGCTTCTCACACTCCTCCGAAATGCTTCTGCCTGCCTCCCCTGCTCATTTATTTCTCTATCGTTTCTTCCATTATCTTGTATCAGGCTTCCCAGATACTTGAAACTCTCCACTTTCCTCAGCTGTTCCTTACCAATTGTTATTCCCGTTGTGGTTCTTTCCTTCTTCCTTGTTGTGATCACCATCTCACTCTTATTTATGCTAAATTTCATCCCATATCCTTGTATTATTCCTTCCCACACGTCCAACTGTTCCTGCACCTCCTCCTCCTTGTTTCCCCAAATCATCAAATCATCTGCAAACACCATTGCTTTCATCTTTCCTTCCCCAATTACTCCCAGTCCGATCTCTCTCCTCCCACTTTCACACAGCTCACGCTTCCCTTGTACATCTCCTTTATCCTCCTTATAGTCCATTTTTCTACTCATCTCTCCTCCAGGGACTTCCATACTTTGTTTCTGCATACACTGTCATATGCTTTCTCAATGTCCAGGAAGGCCATCAGTAGATCTGTTCCATACTCTTAGTGCTGTTCTTGTAACTGCCTTACAGCAAAAATCAAATCCACTGTGGACCTTCCTGCTCTGAAGCCATGTTGTTCTTCCCTCATCCCTCCTTCTATCCTTGTCCTAATTCTCTTTTCCAAAACTTTCTCGAAGATCTTTGCACAATGACTCATCAGTGTTATTCCCCGATAGTTTCTGCAATCTGTTCTACTATCTTTCTTGAAGATCGGGACAATGATTCCTTTTTTCCAGTCCTCTGGGGTCTTCCTTTCCTTCCATGCTGTCCTCATCACTCGGTACAACCACTGTATCCCCACCTCTCCTGCTGCTCTCACCATCTCCACACTCAACTCATCCACACCCGGTGCCTTCCCTCCTTTCATCTTGTTCACTGCATCTTCCACTTCTTTCCATGTTAAGTCCTTTTCTGTTTGCAGTTCATCTTCCTCTTCCCCGATTTCTTCCTCCTCACCATCTTTTCCATTTGGGTTCAGAAGTTCTTCAAAATATTCTTTCCACATTTTCTTCAGTTTTCCCTATTGTATTATGTAAACCATTAAAATTGTGGTTTTATCTAAACTAAATCAACTTCATTATAAAAAAAGTTGAAAACGCCAATGAATTCTATCCTTTTGTTGTATGAAAAAAAAATGTATTAAGCAAATATGAACTATTGAGGTGGCAGCAAATGGACTTTTGCCTATAGGCGACATACTCTTAAATCCGGCCCTCCAGCTTTCCTTTTATGTCCTTATCAAACCATTTCCGTGCTACCCTCTTTAGATCCATCCTCTTCAACAGGATTATGTCATCATCTCATTTTTGAGCTTGCCAAGTTAGAACAACCAACCATTTGCTATTTGGTATGGCACTGAATAGAGGAATGAACATAGTTGCTATAGTGTGGCACCTTGACTTTTTTTCAGATGTTCCAGTGCCTATTCTGTGACTTCAGAGCTCCAGATGAATCGGCCATACAAACGCATGTGAATCTGAAGCACGAAGAAAATGAAGATTCGGGAGGAGAACGTGAGAAGAAGCCTGAAGCACCAAAGAGTCATTACAGTATGTACAGAGCTCCATGTTTCCAGGAATTCATTTAAAAACCCTGTAGCCGACGTTCTTTTTCCCTTCTTACTGCACCCTTCAATAAAGCATGGTTTTCACAAGATTCATGTACGGGGTCGTGTTCAGTCCTGACTGCATTACACAGCAAAGTTCGCATAAAAACAACATGCTCTAATGAATAGAAAGGTCCATGACAGAGGCTATACTAGAAATAAAATGAATAACAAGTAGAATAAAAGATATTTAATGACTGAAAATTATGTGCATAATAATAATAATAAATAAAAAGAAATCCTCCCTGACTTTCACTCCCATAAGAAATAAATATATTACTGAGCGGTAAGACTCGCTCCACACAACAAAACAATGTGAATACAGCTTCACACAAAATGATTAATCATAACATAAACTTTGAGCGGTAAGAACTCGCTCGTCACAACATATGGATGCAAGTCCATTTTTCCTGGTCAAGAAGTTATATAATGCGTGGTGTACTGCTTGTTAATAAAAAAAATTAGTACTGATGCGAGTCCGTTTACAACTGAAACAGTCATGTTGCTCAAGGAGTTGCATCTTTTAAATCACACTACGGCTATGGGACCCACCCTTAATTAACACACTATAATTACTACTGACACATGCAAGATCTAATAATACAATAAGATGAAGAATCTCCCTGAGATTCTAGCTGGTGCCAACGCACACAAAATAAAAAGAGCATGCCACAAATAGGCCAAAACGCTCGCATCACAAAATTGGGAACGCAGCCTCGCACATCCTAATGCCACACGGGGTCATTGAACGCGTAAAATAAACACACAAGAAGTGAAGCAACAGCAACAAAATACAAGCCTAACGGCTGAAAACTATATTTACATTTTTATAAAAACGCCAGACAAACAGATGTTTTGGGAGCTACCTTCAACTATGGACAACACCCATTTAATCAATCAAATTCTCATTATAACCGATCAGTTTTTGTGAATTTTAAACAACGTCTTAAATTGAACTACAGGAGCCAGGCCTGTTACTAATGACAAGTCGCGTTATCTGATTTGAGCGCGCCCCTCTTGTATGAGTCATCGCTGCCTCAACTATCTCTCTCAGTCCCTCAAGCTAGGTGCAACTTCCATCTGGAAACGCCAACATATCTCACCCATCCACCTGGATGGCAAGAAAACACAAATATATACCACGGGTTCAGCCTCGCGAGGTTATGAACTGGGCTGATGTGGAGCAAGTCAGAATAATCACAATGATATATTCTCGCTAACCCATCATAAAATCACACTACGCACCATAAAGCTTGGACTGACTCACTCATAAACATACCACTGGGTCGGCTCAAAACAGATCAACCAATATTGCGTCCATAGACACAATAAACAAAATACACAACAAAAACTCGGGTGTGAAGTGCCATCCCGTACATGTCTGCTGGAAAAGCAAATATCAAAATAATCCTGATCCGTCATAAAATTCTGCTCACAAATAATCTTTACCCTCCAAATTCTATTTTTAATCTCAAAATTAATTCAGTTCCATTTTTGTTATAAGGCAGACTTCCGAATTACAATGCTTGACCGCGATTTACGCAAGCGAATGCGAGCACGAGCTGCGCGTCGCCCCGTATAGTTGAACCAAACAAAAATCACAATATTTACAAATTACACAGCGCTCGGCTTGTCCCATACTTAATGTGTCAGTAAACAGGAACTAAGAATCTGCATTACCAAACAAACAAACAAATATCTACAAAAATATGTCCCATAATACCATAGCTGATTTAATAAATTAATAAATTCATTTGTACTCAATCCTTTAAAACAGCGTCAAGGAAACATCTGCAGCCATCACTCCTTTAAGATGCTTAGCTCGTCATCGACATCTTCTGGCAAATGTCCTGCTGGTTCCAAGATCCGGTCTCATTCCTAGACGTCATCTCGTGCTGAATTAAATAAAGTTTGTCAGATACACTCACGATATATTTCCTATTAAATTCACCGATCAAGTACTAAATTCCTTGACAGTCTATTGGTGAATTATTTCGATGAACTGGTCCTATCTGGTAGTACTGGGACTACAAATAAATCACTGAAGTTACACTTATAACTTAACGGAAATGTTCCATGTTCAAATACATGAAAAATATTGCAGAGTATGCCTCGTGTCCTTGGATGCCTGAGTAACGGCCTTACTTCCTCAAAAGCTCAAATAAAAGAGTCAACGTTACGTCCTCAGACGCACAAATAAAATTGTGTTACGTCCTCAGACGCACAAATAAAAGTGTCTTCTCTCGAAGCTTTCTGGATCCTTATAAATGAAACTGGCTAGGGTAGGTGTGGAAGGGGATTTATAGAAAAATATTCCATAATAATTATCAGACTAGCATGCGATCGGTATCATTGAGTTCGTAGCAGTGTGGAGGTTACGATTATGCTGTAGCCGGCTCGAATCGATCGTGGAATTAATCCGTAGATAACTCCCGCGTTAATTTACCAGGGTGCGTTACCAAGCCGAGTTGCCGCTCAAACAGGGCGTCTTGATATTATTGGTTCAGACTCTTGTAGATCTTTGCGCGCTTCTACATGTATTTCTGCCACAGGGAGTGGTTAACATGAAGATTGACCAATTACATCGTAGCATTCGATTTTCTTCTTGGCGCCAACACTCATAGTGTAATGGTTTCCTTTGTCTAAGCTATGTTGTTTTAATGGGCGCCAAGACCTCAATGCAATGCTGAAATCTAAATTTGTATTTAACAACGTCTAGCTCTGGCAGAACACCTTCAAGACTGTATTCACTCAGATGGTGGTATGATTTGATCATTAACCCAACAAACAATTGTATCAGGAGAAGGAATTGGTCTATATCTAATGCTACCTACTGAAAGCAAAGATTGCATTGTAAAAGAAATGAATTTATTATATAAAACAAGTATAGCAAAATTAATAATAATAAGTATAAAATTTAAATTGGAGCGTTGCGATTTTAATATTACCGATAGAAAATTACGTGAAAACGGAGTTTGATAAATTGATTTTACTCTTATTTCCAAGCTATGAAGTTACTGAAATATGAAATGTAAAACAACGAGAAATGAGAGATTGCGTATTTCTGCGTCATTTGCGCTTACCACTGGAAATTGCCAAAGCATTTCCCTCGTACTTGATGATGCTGTGTGCTTCCCACAGTCTCCTGGACGTCGTCATCTCCATCGAAATTTGATGATATTCTGGTAGATTAGATAATTCTATGGTCCGTACATCGGACCCAAACACTCGTATAACCACACTGGTTAAGTTTTACCAAAGTTAGTCTTCCACTCCACTGAACATCGGAGCGACACGCACTTGCAACCGTACTCGGCAAGTTCTACACAGATAGTCCTCGTTTCACGGTGCGCTGAACGATATATGCACACGTCGGCTCCCCCACTCTTCAGCCGGCTTCAGCTTGCGTGGTCCTCTACTGATTGGCTGACCCCCACGCGCTATACTCCCCTTCTCTGGGTCATTACACTCGGCGGGAGGGTTCCGTTCCAACAATTCGCCTTTCCTGGACGATGCGAGCCCGCTTGCGTAATACTTCCCGACAGGATTAAGCTTGTATTTGAATTCCCAGCGAGTCACGTCTCTCAAATACCCTAACTGACAAAACTCCGTAAAATTCCGTAATCAGATAATTTTCTATGATATCGTCGTTCGTACTAATTTGCTTGATAGCGTTTTCTAAGACATAGAAAACCTATCTGTATGCTTATAATTTTTATAAAATGCTCCGAAAATATCTTAATAATAATTATAATAAATTAATAATAATAATAAATTAACATGAAAAATTCTCTTGGCTGAACAATTTGCCACGTAAATAAATATAGAATGGCTTCCTACTGACTTATGCCAGTTGCATAAAAACCCCTCGAAAAACACGTTACATATTCGCCTCGGATCATCGGATGATTTACCGTGACGACGGTCCATTATCCGATTATCCCAGACACGTTAATAAACCCCATCCAAAATACATATTACATAAATGAGATCACCCTAAATTACAGATATATACACTCATAATTTTTCTTCACGCACTTTGCGTCAAAGTTTGTTGTCACTATGGATTGCACTTTGCAACCAGTCCAATGTTTCTCATATAAAATAGTGTTCCACGGATATTTCCACCTCTCAAATTCCTCTATGTTGGAGAAATAGACATAATAAATGTGTGAGCACTATGTATTTTTGATGTCATATCACACGCATTGAAGGTGTTCTGATATATTTATATCACCATAGAACTTCCTAATTTCACTGGAGGTCCCTTCCTTATGGTGAAATTTAATCTCGCTTATCACTGAGCACACGATCACACTATTGTGGCAGCGCCTCGTGACCATAATACTTAATCTCTCTTTAAAGTAGATTAAATTAATATTGACTTCTGAAAAAAAAAACCAGTAAATGCGCATTACATATAACACCAAATATTTCTGTGCCGTAATCGCCCTGTCTTGTTAAGTTCCCGTAGACCAAATTCTACTTAATACTAGTTCTCAACACAGATCAGTTCTTCTCACACAAATAATACCTCTGTACAAATTATCTTAAATTACACACTTACAAATCTTACATGGCGAGGCCGTAAACAGAAATCACGTGTGCTGATATGTATGAGTTTCATGAAGGACTGTCTCGCATTCTGATGGCCCATCTTTTGCCTCGTGGACGCCTTAAGCAAAAATACCATGTACAAGCGCTCACCCATCTCTTGGAGGCAAATGGGAATTCATCAGCGCTACCAAATTCTGGCCTTGGTGTATCGAGACATTTTAGTGCTCAAGAGCATCCGACAATCCCGTCATATTTCCCTGTACCTTAAAAACTCTCATTTACTTACATATTACCCCCCTGTGCGACTTCTGATACGCCAGCCTTGAAGACCAGATCTTCCACGCACCAGACACCACACTTACTCATTTGATAGGCTGGCTCGCCAGCTAAACACACTCACTTTATGACACATATTTTCGTAGACTATGAATATTATACGTCCCGTATAATCTGTTTCCCTCACTATTCTCCAGCACATATGCTGTTTTCCCAATACGTTTGGAAACTATAAATGGGCCCTCGTAGAGATAAAAGAACTTGGACATGACTTTCTCTAGCTTATTTGACTGTTTCGGCACTCTAAGTAAGACTCTGTCTCCCGGCTCGAATAGGTCAAATTTAGTTTCTTTTTGTTGGTGAATTCTCTTTTGTGCTGACTTAGATAAATTCTGTTTCGCCAACTGGACAATGTAATCCATCCCCGGTTGCTTACCCTCATTTAATCCCAACACCCTCGCTAGTTCATTTTGTGGTCTTTTTCCGAAGTGAACTTCGTATGGCGTCAATTTCGTGCTCTCATGCTGGACAGAATTCAGCCTAGTCTCGACCTTGGGAAGATGTCCAACCCAGGCCGCATGCTTGTCATGCACTAGAGTCCGAAAAAGACGAGCCACTTCCCTTAATGGACGCTCTGCAGAATTACCCTGAGGGTACCTTACAGAGGAATGAACGTGTGTTATACCAGCTTCCTGCATACTGGTTCTCCATTTCTTTGCAGTAAACTGTGGTCCACTGTCAGATAGTATCCTGAGAGGAAGGCCAAACTCAGGTACATACTTATTAATGATCAGACGGCTACACGCTAGTCCCGTGGCTTTCCTTAGCGGATATAGCTTGACATACTTACTAAAAGCGTCAATAACTATAAAAATGTACTCGTAGCCGTACTGTCCTTTAACGATCGGGCCAAATAAATCCACACACAGTAGTTCGCCGGGACTACTGGTGAGAACTGCAGATCTCTCCCCCACTAAATATTTAACTGGATATTTACTCCTTTGACAGGTGTCACACTTAGCTAAAATTCTCCTAACGTCCCTTCCCATTTTACTCCAAATGAAGTTACGACCAATTTCATAGAAGACCTTGGCAGCACCAAAGTGTCCTAATTCCCTATGAATGAACCAAATTAGCTCCTCCCGCAAAGTGGCAGGAACACATATTGCCCACCGATTATTCCTACATTTCCTTGCAAGAAGCCCATCCTGCATCTTGTACGTGAACCGTCCTACTTTCACATACTCTTCTTCACCTATTTCCAACCTAGCCAGTGGCTCCTTTAACTTAACGTCATCACGTTGCTCCACTAGCATATTTCTCAGTGTCTGTAACGATGCCCTGTTGCTACTGTCCACACATGCACATATTAAAATACCATCCTCTGCTTTAACCACAGGATAATCCCTACATAAATTAGTGTCCCTCGATAGCATGTCTGCAAGAATGTTATCTTTACCTTTAATATATTTTACTGTGAATTCGTATTCCTGCAGAGCAAGAATCCACCTACTAACTCTGTTAGAACTGAGTTTACAAGTTCACATATACAGTAATGCATGGTGATCTGTGTGGATCTCAAATTTCCCCCCTACTAAATACATTCTAAATTTCCCTAAACTGAAAACAATACCTAAAAGCTCTAACTCAGTAATCGTGTATCTTTTCTCTGCTGCTGTCAGTCCTCGCGAGGCTAAAGATACAATGCACAGATTACCCTCATCATCTTTCTGACATAATACTCCAGCAATGCCTATATGTGAAGCATCTGTCATAACCACATATTCCTTATCTTTTAACGGATATTTCAGCACTACAGCTTTCTCAAAACCTTCCTTCAGCGCTCTAAAAGCCTGATCATGCTTGGACTCCCATCTCCACCGAGTCCCACTTTTAAGCAATTCCCTGAATGGTTCTACCAACCCTGAGTATTTAAGAACGAACCTCCTGAAAAACTTGCAAATTCCCAGGTATGTTTTTAACTGTTTAACATTCTGTGGCACCTCTGCGTTAAGTATCTTATTAACCCTACTTTCTTCTGGTGTTACACCTCTACTCGACACTCTATGACCTAAAAATGTCACTTCTGACTGACAGAATGACGACTTAGACAGCTTCAAAGTGAACCCTGCCTGATCTAACTTCTGAAAAACTATACTTAAATGACATAGATGCTCCTCAAAACTGCGTGAACTAATTACCATATCATCTATGTAAATGGTTACAAACTCTCCTGTGTCATCCCCTAATGCGATGTTTAAAGCCCTAATTAAAGCTGCTGAACTACTCTTTAACCCATAAGGTGTTCTACAAAATTGATAAAGGTTATATTTATGACTAAAAGCTGTAAATGGTCTATCTTCGTACATAAGTGGCACTTGCCAAAAACTGGAACTCAAATCTACACAAGTGAAATACTTCTTCCCCTCAAATGTTTGCATTAATTCCTCTATTGACATAGATTTCAGCTGATCTGAACTAATTCTACTGTTAACCAAACGAGCGTCTAAACAAATACGAACTGTGCCGTCGGTCTTGGGTACCGTGATAAAAGAATTAACATATGGACTGTTAGAGTGCTCAATAATCCCATCTTCAAGCATCTGGTTAATTTGTGCCTCAACTGCACTCTGATAAGCGAAAGGTACAGGATATCTATGTCCTGTGAATACTGACCTATCAATAACGTTCAATGAATGTGTATAGCAATTGGCCATACCAATGCGATCCTCAAAAACTCTCCTATTACACCATAACACATCATAGAGCCGAACACACTGGTCATCCTCTATATTTCCCTGAAATGCAGCATCACGTAACGAGTCCTCTAGACTTCCGTTCGTAATCACACTGCCCACAAAACATGGAGAACCCCGCTCTACGGCTGGCGATATCTCATTTAAAGTACAAATCACACCTACAACACTACTTCTCTGAATTTGGTCATTGAACGCTACTTCTACTTCAGAATCTCCCCATATAAATTTCAAACTCCCTACATCATAACATAAGTTACCAGACACTCTACTTAGCCACTCTGAACCCAAGATAACACTGAATACTAAATTTGGAATTACAAGGCAAATCTGCTTCTCTACATGATTATTAATTTTAATGTCTACTAAAACTTGCTTAGAAATTACTTTAGACCTCTTCCCAACAGCTGTGATAACAAAAGTGCTTTTAATTGGCATCTCCTCAAAATTTACTCCAGTTCCTTTCATTTTATCATAAAATGCACTACTTATGCAACTCTTCATACAACCACTATCAATTAAAACATCTGTGTACGCCTCGGACACGTTAAATTTAACTATGGGGCTCTTACTAACCACTTCCTGAATAATACCTTCATCATTTAGTTCATGTAATAATTCATTTCTTACATTTAGGTCATAGGGTTCCTGTATAATTGTATGGACAGGGCATGCTACAGACTGAGATTCTGACCTTACTTCGCAGCCTGGTTCGCGTTTAAAGAACCGCTACAGCTGGCCGTAGTACTACTAACTACTAAACTGGTCTGGTTGTTCTGGGCTGTGTTGTCATTGTTTGGCTGTATATTACTACCACTAGGCTGTCCTCTTCCTTGACCCCTATTCTGGTTGTAATTATTGTCATTATAATTTCTCCCTTGATTTCCCCTGAAATCATTGTTTCTCCCTTGATTTCCCCTGTAATCATTGTTCCTCCCTTGATTTCCCCTGAAATCATTGTTCCTCCCTAGATACTGATTACCATAGCCATTTCCTCTGTTCTGATTTAGCTGATTATTATTTCTATTTTGAGCGTTGGCCCCTTCGCCACCGTTCCCTTGAACTTCTTGATGCCTGGCTTCATTAGGTCTGTTATTATTATTACCCTGGTTCCTATTGAAATTGTCCTCATAACCCCCTCTCCCTAGTGCATCAAATGTGGTTAACAAATTTTCTACTTGTGATATAGTCTTTACATTCTGGATACAAGCAGCCTCCTTGATCCTATAGGGAAAGTGCCTAAGTAGCAACCTCACCACATCACTTTCCTCCTTCAAGCCATCCAGATATTTACACACTAATACCTGCCCTAAAAAGTATTCGGTCATGGTGGAGCTTCCTTTAGGGTTATATTTACCACACACTACTCCCTCACGATGCTGCGACTGAATAACCTCATTCCAGAACTTTTCACAGAATTTCATTTTAAAGTCATTAATATCAGTAAACTTGTCTCTGTAGACAGCAAACCAATTCCTCGTTTCCCCCACAAACACTTGTTCTAAAATTTCAACTACCTGGCACCACTCAATACTACCATTTTCCAACCTCTCCCCGAATTTATTTTCTATAGTGTTCATGAACTCCATTGGGCACCCCTGTCGATTGCTGAACTTACCCAGTTCTACCTCCCTGTGTGTGCTATTCACAAAAACTGGCCTATTCTGACTATTTTCTTGCCTGATCCTAGCTTTTAATTTTAACTCTAATTCTGCGATTTTCTCCTCAGCCTTCCTCTCAATACTGTTTACTGTTAATTTAATGTTTCCTTCTGATTCTTCTACTTTATCATATAGCTTTGCTTGTTTCTCCTCAATCTTGCTAATGCTCTCTCTATTACTCTCTCTTAAATCATTTACTTCTGCAACTATTTGTGAGTGGACTTTCTCAATTCTACCCCCCAGCTGTTCCTTAACCTCTTTAGTAGCTACCTGAATTTTGTCAATTTCTCCCCCCAATTGCTTTTTGACCTGCTGTGTTTCCAGTTGCACTAGTTCTTTTAAATTTTCAGCCTGTGTACTGATTCTAATTTCCAACTCCTCCTGTACTTTTCCTAATTTTCTGTCTACATCTGCAATAATCTCTTTAGCCTTTTCTTCCATCACCCCCCTGATCTCACCTCTAATCAGTTCGAATTTGTCACTCATTTCCCTACTGTTTTGTTCTAATTTAGCATTTAAAGTTTCAGTACTCTCTCTATTTTCCTTACTGTTTTGTTCTAATCTGGCGTTGTTTTGTTCCAGTTTTGCATTTAAAGTTTCAGTACTCTCTCTATTTTCCTTACTGTTTTGTTCTAATTTAGGGTTGTTTTGTTCCAGTTTTGCATTTAAAGCGTCTGTACTTTCTTTATTTTCCCTACTGTTTTGTTCTAATTTGGCGTTTAAAGTTTCATTACTCTCTCTATTTTCCCTACTGTTTTGTTCTAATTTAGCATTTAAGGCATCTGTACTTTCTTTATTTTCCCTACTATTTTGTTCTAATTTAGCGTTGTTTTGTTCTAACTTTGCATTTAAGGCGTCACTACTAACTTTGTTCTGATACATAAACTCGAGAAGTAAAGTTTTAAATTCTGGTTGGCCGCCTACACTCCCTGTTTCAGTATCGGGATTTATCTCCGCTACCCCGGTACTACCATCACTCGACATACTGCTCGTATCATCACTCTCCCGTTGATGACCACTACGTAACCTCATCTGTCTTTCTTTCTCATCCCCCATAATGATATACACTGATACAGACAAATAACCCCCAAAATACAGGCACAGAAATATATACCCTTCTCCTTCCACAAATGTTATTAGGTTTTCAGCCCCAAGTTGTCGGCACCAATGTAATGGTTTCCTTTGTCTAATCTATGTTGTTTTAATGGGCGCCAAGACCTCAATGCAATGCTGAAATCTAAATTTGTATTTAACAACGTCTAGCTCTGGCAGAACACCTTCAAGACTGTATTCACTCAGATGGTGGTATGATTTGATCATTAACCCAACAAACAATTGTATCAGGAGAAGGAATTGGTCTATATCTAATGCTACCTACTGAAAGCAAAGATTGCATTGTAAAAGAAATGAATTTATTATATAAAACAAGTATAGCAAAATTAATAATAATAAGTATAAAATTTAAATTGGAGCGTTGCGATTTTAATATTACCGATAGAAAATTACGTGAAAACGGAGTTTGATAAATTGATTTTACTCTTATTTCCAAGCTATGAAGTTACTGAAATATGAAATGTAAAACAACGAGAAATGAGAGATTGCGTATTTCTGCGTCATTTGGGCTTACCACCGGAAATTGCCAAAGCATTTCCCTCGTACTTGATGATGCTGTGTGCTTCCCACAGTCTCCTGGACGTCGTCATCTCCGTCGAAATTTGATGATATTCTGGTAGATTAGATAATTCTATGGTCCGTACATCGGACCCAAACACTCGTATAACCACACTGGTTAAGTTTTACCAAAGTTAGTCTTCCACTCCACTGAACATCGGAGCGACACGCACTTGCAACCGTACTCGGCAAGTTCTACACAGATAGTCCTCGTTTCACGGTGCGCTGAACGATATATGCACACGTCGGCTCCCCCACTCTTCAGCCGGCTTCAGCTTGCGTGGTCCTCTACTGATTGGCTGAACCCCACGCGCTATACTCCCCTTCTCTGGGTCATTACACTCGGCGGGAGGGTTCCGTTCCAACAATTCGCCTTTCCTGGACGATGCGAGCCCGCTTGCGTAATACTTCCCGACAGGATTAAGCTTGTATTTGAATTCCCAGTGAGTCACGTCTCTCAAATACCCTAACTGACAAAACTCCGTAAAATTCCGTAATCGGATAATTTTCTATGATATCGTCGTTCGTACTAATTTGCTTGATAGCGTTTTCTAAGACATAGAAAACCTATCTGTATGCTTATAATTTTTATAAAATGCTCCGAAAATATCTTAATAATAATTATAATAAATTAATAATAATAAGAAATTAACATGAAAAATTCTCTTGGCTGAACAATTTGCCGCGTAAATAAATATAGAATGGCTTCCTACTGACTTATGCCAGTTGCATAAAAACCCCTCGAAAAACACGTTACAATAGCAACAGGCCATATTGTGCGTACCCAAGTCATCTCTGCGCTAAAAGTTGCACCTGTCCTATGTGTCATGAATATTATGCTACTTCCTAAAATACCACAGGTGCTTAAACCATTGTGTCCTCTCGGCCACTGATTTCTCAATATTTCCCAACACCGTCTGGCTCTCATATCTGCTGTCTGTAGAAATGTATCAAAAGATGATGAATAATTTATTAGAATCCTTTATACAGCCTGTGGATGTTTACCCGTTTGCAACCCTTGGGAAGATTTAGCATTCTTTTTCACAACCATTAGCTTTTCTTGTTGCTTTCGCCAATAACTGATCAATTTTGGTTGAACAGCGAATTTGATGACTGGCGGCTCCCGCACAACATTTTTATTGGCAAAAGTAAGAACATTTAGTTTGAAGCAAGCAGAAAATTACTTCCGATATTTAATGCATGAACGTCCACGGAATGCCGTATGAAAAATAGCAATAAGATGGACACCGACACCAAGAACCCACTGATGAGCCAGCTTGGTGTGCTAGGCGAAACCCCACCCAAGACACGGCTCAAACCTAGAAAAATTGCTGAGTTTTAAATAGTAATAACTTGATCTTTTCTCATCATATAATGAATGCCTGGTAAAAGAAACTGTGTAGTTAGTTTCCTGTATTTTGTTAATAACGGGTCCAATATGCGAGGCAAAACTTATTCTTTTTCCTACTAAATAAAATGGGGGAGGGTGTTACATGCGATTAGCTTCGGTAATACTTACGTTTATCGTGCATATCATACCGTATTTGCTCGCGTATATCTCGCACTTTTTTGACCGAAAATTTGTGTGAAAATTTTCCGTGCGAGATATACGCGGGGAATGACCGTATTCCCGAAAAAACATAAAATTTGCGATCTAACAGTAGGCCTACTTCCGCAACTGACGTGGCACGCTAATCGCTAATTCGAACGTGTCTCAAGGCGGCGAATTTAACCAGCCGCGGCGAACGATGTACAGCGTGCGAACACTCACGCTGCGCCGTATGCTTGCACAAGGCCAAGCTCTGATACGACGCAATGCGTAAAGACGAAATCATTGAGATTCGAGGAGACTGAACTGCGTTTCTCTGCGATGTAACAAGAGGCCTACTTCCGCAACTTATGTGGCGCGCTAATCGCTAATTCGAACGTGTCTGAAGGCGGCGAATTTAGCCAACCGCTGCCTAAGACGCGGCGAACGATGTACAGCGTGCTAACACTCACGCTGCGCCGTATGCTTGCACACGGCACCTCGATCCCTAATCGGCTCATATCGAAGTTCGGATCAACTCGTTGTTGCTCGCTCTTCCTGTTAGTAACGCTTCGGGTAAGTTCCTGGACAATAACGACTGTTGCGGCGCGCTAAATCGAACGTGTTTCTACCTCAAGGTTATTACGGTCATTTATATGATGGCGTCAGTAATGAATGCGAGATATATGCGAGTACTTTTTTTCCCCTGAAATTTCAAGTAAAAAAATGGGGTGCGAGATATACGCGGGGGCGAGATATATGCGAGCAAATACGGTATTTGCATTCCTCACTCTGTATTTAAAATTCAATTCTTATCTTTTGGCATCATGGGAAATGAGTAAGTTGTTGTTGACGGTGATGTTCCAATTACCACTGTCAAGTTATGCACAGTACAGTCCTCGCATTATATCTCTGCCGGTGAGGACCGTTGCATTTCTGAGAATTCGAGCCGTCAACTCCTCGACTCTTATTCATTGTGACGGCCGACTTGCACTCGGCACACTCATTAGTGCTTGCCACACTATTGTTGGTGTGCCAAGTTGAGAAATGTCTTTGGTGTGGCTAATACAGTCGGTATACCTTTCCTAGAAGTAATGGCGTAGCAGAGATATAACGTGGGCACAGTACTTTGTGGTAACTTTTTGAAACTAATGACCTTAATTTCTTTGTTTTCTTCTTTTCCTTTCAGAAATTTCTAACAAATTTAAGTTCCTGCATAGAGAACTAAGTGGGACTGTGTATGGTGACCGGCCGTATCTCCCAGCTCTGAGGTGGAATGTGAAATTGTAAGTTCTTTTGATAAATATCATATAAATGGCATAATGCAACTGTGATCATAGTTGTGTTTGTATATATTGTCTTCTTCATTAAACACTGGACGTTGCCATTAAATAACTACACTTTACAAGGCTTTGTCCACAAGTTTGTTGATATACAAGACAACAGTCGGTCTGTATTGCCCATAACCAATTTTGTATTTCATCCGTTACCTTGTCGTCAACAAACTTCTCACTCTGCCGAGTTCTTTGGAGAGTTGTAATTCTGATGGTATCGAGTCAGGACTCGAATTCATATTTCAGACCATATTGTACAGATAAACAGAACCTTACCCACATCCGCCTCGCATCTGCATGACTGTTAACCGCATCTGGACGTTTGTTATCCAAATCCGCTGGCATTACAATACTAATTTTGATTTATTATATAAAGTATTAGAGCCTCCGTGGCTTAGGCGGCAGCACGCCAGCCTCTCACCGCTGGGACCGTGGTTCAAATCCCGGTCACTCCATGTGAGATTTGTGCTGGACAAAGCGGAGGCAGACAGGTTTTTCTCCGGGTACTCCGGTTTTCCCTGTCACAATTTAATTCCAGCAACACTCTCCAGTATCATTTCATTTCATCTGTCATTCATTTAATCATTGCCCCAGGGGAGTGTGACAGGCTTCGACAGCCAGCACAGTTCATATCCTTGCCGCTAGATGGGGGCTTCATTCATTCCATTCCCGACCTGGTCGACTGAATGCAGGCTGTGGATTTTCATTTTCATATAAAGTATTAAATAAACACATTTAGACATTTGAGGAGAAAGTCGTTCCCCCAGGCTGTGTGTGTCATGTGCTATGCTTAAAATGAAAGTATCACAGCCAGAATTGCAACCCTTTCCAGTTCGGAGTGTTAATTATGCTTAATGACATAATTTGAATGAGATTAGCATAAATCATCTTATATTTGTCGTGGAAAAAATGATACGTCATAAACATCCGCGTCCTAGTAATGATATTCAACAAGTACGGATTGTATTCTATCTGCAAATTGACTCCAAACATTATCCGCTATCCGCTAACCATGTCAGCTATATCCGCACATGGAACCTGAGAGCAGATCTCGGGGCGTTCCAGGTGAATTATCCGACTTAATGCACTCTCCCCACATCACATGTGAAGAAGAAAGGGTTAAAGAAAAACATACAGCACAAGACCATAGATTAACATAAAATTGTAGCTCAATTTTATTACGAAGTAGCAAATAAGACCACAGTGAAGTTCTTAAAGTTAAAAAGTTTTAATTTCAATGGCCTAGTTATTTCCATTCACAAATTTAAACAATTCTTTCACTTCCTGTGATTGAATGGTACTTACTCCTTGATGCTTCAGCCCTTAGAGGGCCACCCATTCTTCCCTGTTGACAGCTGGTTGATCCATTTCATCCATCCGGTTTCCTTTGTCCTTTGGTTTCGTGACAAGTGTTTTTTTTCCCGGGGTAGGGTTGTTAGTCCCACGCCCAACCCCCAACCTGGAGGACCAGGGTACCGCTCTTAGTCCTGTCCAGCTTGGGTGGCCCTACCAGGAGCCGAAGCTCCCGCTGGCATAGCCCCAAGGATCATTTGAACTCGCAAGCCTCCAAACACCCGGCAATACCAGATTGCCTTCTGCAAGGTGACGATAATGGCGGGAGGTTGAATCATATATATTATTTCAGTGGTATAGATCCCTCCTGCGGCACTCACATGCGACCGATCGTGAAAATGAGCATTCAAATGAAAGAGAATAGACATTAGCAGTGACGAATTGCACTCTAATTCCATGAATATCAATAATGTCTTTAAAAAATGTACGAAATGTGCGATTTGCAGATACTGTTGATGTATGAAGATACGCTCCATAATTGCTGTCCAATTCACATTTTGTCGCTGTGACACCCGTTTCAGTCATTTTAACATTATGGTCTTTCCTTTAACATTTTGCATGGATTTCAGAAACAGTAAATCAAAGGAATGAGTACTCAAATCGTATAATTTCATAAATATCAAATAACCCGTGAGTGTTACAGCACACTCAGCACACAAATGACATTATCAGTGACAAATTGCATTCTAATTTCTTAAATATCAATTTTTGTGAAACCTATTGGGGAAAGTGCGGTTTATGAACCTGCGAAATTTCTCGCACGGGTCAGCTAGTGATATTATAATTAGTTAATTATCTGCCTTTTTTCTGTCATTCAAGTCTTCATTATTTACCATTATCATAAATATCATGGATAATTATTTGCAGATGATATTGTGGTCTGGGGAAGGAACACAGAAGAAGTGCAAGAACAACTAGATGCACTGAACGAAAATATTCAGAAGTATGGCCTGAAAATCAGTATAGAGAAAAGCAAGAGGGGAAAGACAAGGAAAGGGCACTGTGAAAATTGGAAGTCAGAGTTTGGAAATTATGGACACGTTCAAATACCTAGGAAGTGAATTGATGCAAACTGGTAGGTTGGACATGGAGATTGGCAGAGCAATGCATTCTATCAAAGTGTAAGAAAACTTGTTTGGGATAACGAAGTACCAAGGAAAAGCAAGGAGGTAATGTATAAAGTGTACTATGTTCCCATATTGAGACTTGGACCCTGACAAGCAGGCAAGAGAGTAGAATCCAAGCCAGTGAAATGAAATTCCTAAGAAGTATGATGGGAAAGACAGAGTGAGGAATGAAGCTGTTAGGAAGGAAGTTGGGATGGGAAAACTAAATGAAGGAATTGAGAAGAATAAACTAAGGTGGTTGGGACATGTAAAGAGGATGGAGGAAAATAGAATACCAAGACAGATGCTGGAGGCGAAGTGCAAGGGTAAGAGAGCAAGGGGAAGACTAGAACAAGGTGGATCTATTCAGTGAAGAACAGCATAAGAAAAAGAAATCTGGACTGGGACAAGATCGTAGAAGAGGAATGGTGGAAGGAAAGAGGAAAGTGGAGAAGTGCCATAAATACCCCGACCCGGCAGGAGCTGGATAAGGGGAAATGATGATGATAATGATCATGGAAGGCAAGATTGAAGGACGGCGCAGACCAGGGAGGAGGAGGATCTCCTGGCTCAAGAATTTGCGGGGAGTGATTTGAACTTGATTCAGCTTCTCTGTTTCGAACGGCAACCTCGAGAGAAAGGATTGCAAAGATGATCGGCAATGTTCGACGCTGAGACGGCTCATAAAGAAGAAGAAGAAGAATATGGTTAGTCTGCCCCTTCATAGTTCATGGTGCAATTGTTCCATGTTTTGGAGTATCAGACACAAGTCCTGAATGATTGTGTTCAGAAGGATGAGCTTGGAGCGGTGGGCGACTGGGCTCTGAGCAAATTTTGACAGTGATTTAGAATTTTGCATAGCTGTGAAATGAACAATATTTCCGTTATTACCTCGCTATAGCTTTTTGATTTTGTAATGCATCATACCTGATGTGCAGAGAATCGGGAGCTTAGGACACTGTATTCAGTGTGCAGCACAAATTCGTGAACGTGCTTAGAAATGAATGTCGATGTGAACGTACTTGCACGTTTAGTACACACAGTCCATTTGTACTTTCAAAGATATGAAGGAGATCTGTGCCACAACATAATGGGTAATGGTTATTGCAGACAACCATTATGTCTATCCTAGTACAATTATTATACTGTTTGTTTATTAATATTTTAAACCGGGGACATGTTTCGAGCGACTTATTCCGCTCTTGCTCAGCCAGATGCACTATTTACGTGGAAAAACATTTACAAATACACATAGTCCTTAAGCACTTAACTGTCAAAATTTACAATTTGTCCTATTTATGTTGATTAAGATGAATTGCTGCTTTATTGTTGAACTCCTCTAGAAGTGAAGACTAGTATTAGAAAAGCAATCCAAAACCCATTTGAATGTCTAATATAGTGCAATAGATACTCTTACTTTTGTTCTAGTTTGGTCACCGATGTCCTCCTAATTTGATGTGTCGTCATTTGAGCAGCATGCAGTTCTAAGAAAAACACAGAAAACTATTATTGTTATTATTATTATTATTATTAGAGCGGAATAAATCGCTCAAACCATGTCCCTGGTTTAAATTATTAATAAACAAACGGTATAATAATTGTAGTAGGATATTCATTCAATACGGATCTAATAAAATGGAAACTAATACTCTTATCATACTGTACTTGGATTGGCAGATCTTGTGGTTTCCTGTTTTGATGTTATCTGGAGAAGACTGTGTATTCCCTTGTTGCTCAGGAGATTTGTTTAATGCAATAGCTCGGAGAGCAAGACAGCTTTTTGTGCCAGTAATTGTCTTGTGGATGTAGCTGCTGAGATGTAATAGAGAGTGCACATGTTGTCACACCTGCTATCCAATGTGAGAGTATGAAAATATTCATCCTCCTAAAGTATGTCCTTATGTAGGATGTTATATTCTGCTACATGCCCATATTGTAGGTTTGTTTTTCTCTTGTAGCCACAGCGCAAGCGACTCGCAATACCTCTTCCCTCTGGCACATACCACCATTGATGACTGGATGCCAGTACCAGACGCTGAGTGTGCCCACTATATTCCAGAGGCTGAACAGTCTATTCCTGTAGCAAATATTCGTATGAGAGACGAATTTGTGGATCCGAACGGAATTACAGACTTGGAATGGATGAAGTTCAAAATGTTTCAATCTGAAATCATTGAAGGTAAGGCATACTGAGTTGATACATGAAAGGAAAGAGTTCTTTATGGAAAATGCCAGAGTTCTGAATCATGGTGTCATTTGTGAGTCAATGCTAGACTTCCTTTATCAGGCAGGACTCGAGGAGAAGCCTCAACAAAGTTGAGCGTTAAAGGAGAATAAGATGATAGCAAGGGATAGTAGTGAAATAGTGACCAGGAATGGTGGTGGATAAGTGAGGTTATGGGAGTCTCATAATGGGCTGATTAAAGATGTAAACTTAGTTTATATTTACTCTCTCTCTTTCCCAAAATAATGGATTTTTGCGAAGTTCGCATCTATAGTACCCCCCCCCCCCCCTCAATTTCGGAACTAAACATTTAGAAAAAAGAGGTCCTATAGCCGAGTAAATACGGTAAGTTCTGTTGTAAAGTGGGAATAACAAGTTGTTTGGAGTGAATACATGGAATCTCGTTAGCACGTTCTCGGTTTCCAAGTTTTCTCGTTTAACGAGATGATTTTCTCAAGTCCCAGTCCCATTCCTACTAAATACATGTTGATATATCACCTTAATACGTTTTTATTCCCGCTTACAACTATCAAATTTTCGTTGTACTATTTGTTAGGGAACCGGATTTTATTCCTATTTCATTATAAAATTCAGCATCTTGAAAACACGATGCGATATTGCTTCCTATTCTCTGATAGTTATTGACAGTGCAGATGATTTTAGTGTGTTTTGACGGTGTAGAAGTGGCTTGAGAGCTATGACGCAACACAGAAGATAGCCGACGTGTCTCTCTCGCGCCAGTAGGCTAAATACAAAATCGCTACCTATAACACGTTCTTTGTTTCGAAATACACCACAGATTGGCGTGAGTTTGACGGCCGGCCCACCTCTCGTATCGTGCGTATGTCGGCATGCCCGCCATCTGTCGCGTAGCACGAGTCGAATAGCCCGTATGCACAGAACTCAAGACAGAGACTTGTTTCTTTAAACAAGGTCACGCTTTGTTAGCAACAGAGGTTGCATACGATTGAATGGTATGGTCCAAGCAGCCAACAATGATCCAACAACTGACAAGTATATTCCATGATTATTGCCAATCACCTCTGAAAAGATATCACACTTTGCCTGACCAACCGCCGGTCTTATCCCATTGCTAGACTATGACGGACAGGACTCTCAATAATCAGGGGTACTATAAGCAATTTCCGATAATTTTGTATTTTGGCTCTCGAAAATTAAGGGGGGTCCTATAGCCGAGTAAATGCGGTAATATACTTTAGTGTAGAGGTTCAGTAATTAATTTTTATGTTATTTATTCCCTGTGGAAGTTATTGATGTGTATGTTGTGACTAGTATTGCATGTAATCACTTACTAAGGTCGGCGATTTAACGTGCACGTCTAGACCGCGTTCTTTCTTCATCATCATCTTCATTTCCCCTTTTCCAGCTGACACTGGGTGGGGGCAAATATGGTTCCTCTCCACTTGGTTCTGTGGTTCTCTTCGGACACGGTGTTCCAATCCAGGTTCCGTTTTCTAATACTATTCTCCACTGAGTGCATCCAACACATTCTTGGTCTTCCTCGTCCTCTCTTCCCTGTCATCCGTCGTTCCAGTGCTCGTCTTGGTAGCCTTACTTCATTCATCCGTTTGACATGTCCAAACCATCTCAATCTGTTTTGCTCCAGTTTGTCATTTAGTTTCTGTACTCCCAGTCCTTTCCTTATATCTTCATTTATCACTCTGCCTCTCCTCGTTTTCTGGACCATACTTCTCAGGAATCTAATCTCAGCTGCCTGTACTCTGCTCTCATCCCTCTTAGTCATGCTGCATATGTCATTATAGGGACATAACATAACTTCTTTATCCTTGTTCCATACTAGTCCCCGTACCTGTTGGTAGAAAGCACTCCCGAGTTGTATTCTTCTGCTAATTTCCAAATCTAATCTTCCATCTTCAGTCAGTTCACTTCCCAAGTATTTGAAGTGTTTCACCACTTCCAGTTCCTTAATCTCCTACTTTGATTCCTCCTTTTCCTTCTTTCTTATCTCTACTCATCACCACTGTTTTACTGTTCTCCACATTTATCTTCAATGCCCATTGCTCAATCTTTTCATTTATTACACGTTCTTTCTTATACGTTGTAAATACAGTATGGTGTTTTTCGGTGTACGTTTTCCCGCATTTGACGTCCGAATATTTCAGTCCCTTGAAAAACGTACTAACGATAGTCCACTGTATGTGATTGTGGTTAAATGGTGTCTTGCGCTGTCCTGGTTATAATGCTGTTCTGTCTTGTAGATGTGCCAGTGTTCTTCGCTGGTGGACCTGTCTGGGCCCTGGCGTGGTGTCCACTTCCGGTGCGAGCCACAGCTAAGCCTGGCTCTAAAGTGAGTCAGTTCTTGGCTGTGAGCTGTCATCGAGGGATGAACGACAGATATTACAGTGATGAAAAGTATGAAGGAAAAGGCCTCATTCAGCTATGGGACTTTGGACCTCTTGAAAATCTTAAGAGGTAAGTTTTTCTTTACACCGTATATACATGAATACTACCCGAGTGTTATTTGAGTCAAGGTTGGTACCACTGCTCACAACATGTGATGTATGCTGACTCCTGCTCTCATGGCCACAGTTGTTTGATGCAGCCCTGCATGCTTCCCTGTCCTAAGCTAATCGTTTCATCTCTACATAGCTACGACACCCTACATCCGAGGCAATCTGATTAAAATATTCTAACCTTGGTCTACCCCTACAGTTCTTGTCCTCGACCCTTCCTTCCATAACTAAGCTTGCTATTCCTGGGTGTCTTAGTATGTGTCCTACTAACCTATCTCTTCTCTTCATTAGCAGTCGCCAGAAACGTCTCTCCTCTCCCACTCGTCTTAATACCTCTTCGTTTGTAACCCTATCTACCCATCTGATCTTCATCATTCTCCTGTAACACCACATTTCAAACACTTCGATTCTCCTCTTTTCTGCTGCACCAACAGTCCAAGTTTCACTTCCATAGAGCACCACGCTCCAGACAAAGGCTTTCAAAAATGATTTCCTAATACCTAAATCGATAATCGATGTCAACAGATTCCTTTTCTGTAGAAATGCTTTCCTTGCCTGAGCCAATCTACTTTTTATATCCTCTCTGCTTCGTCCATCACTGGTTATTTTGCTTCCTAAGTAACAGAAGTCTCCTACTTCATTTAGCTTTTCACGTGCCAATTCGACGTCCATCGGGGTTTCTGATTCCTTTTGACTGCATTCCAATAGTTTTGTTTTACATGGCCACTGACGACCACCATAATATTTTATAAAATTCCTTCCTAAAATAAGTTGTGTGGGAATGTTGCACATAAAGTGAAACCTCGATAGTTGGAAGGGCTATGCCAATCCCACAAATGAAATTCCAACTATTAACTCAAAAAATGTAAAAAATTCTTTAAAAACATGATTCTTCTTACATAAATCATCGCTCTGTGCTTTGTTATTCCTGTCCTCAAATGCGCTGCTCTCGACCGATAAAAATATCGATGATGTACTAACAAATAATCAATATTTGTGAATTATTTAATGTTTGCATTATCTGCGGAACGATTGATAAGATGTGTTTTATTTCAAAATTTGCAGTTTGTTCTTCTATCCGTGATTATGGCTGATGCAACAATGTTTTCGTAGTTTCATTTGGTTGCACTAATAAAAAGGAATGTCCTCCTCATCATCATCATCATCATCATCTTCCCTTTTCCACCAGACACTGGGTGAGGGCAAATATGGTTCCTCTCCACCTTGTTCTGTCGTTCCACCATTTCTCTTCCGACACGGTGTTCCAATCCAGGTGCCGTTTTCTGATGCTATTCTTCACCGAGTCCATCCAACGCATTCTTGTTCTTCCTCGTCCTCTCTTCCCTGTCATCCGTCATTCCAGTGCTCGTCTTGGTAGCCTACTTGATTCATCCGTTTGACATGTCCAAACCAACTCAATCTGATTTGGTCCAGTTTGTCAATTAGTTTCTGCACTCCCAATTCTTTCCGTATATCTTCATTTCTCACTCTCTCTCTGTCTCTCCTCGTTTTCTGGACCATACTTCTCAGGAATCTCATCTCAGCTGCTTGTAGTCTGCTCTCATTCAGTGCTGGTTTGGACTAAACAGCAGAAGGTCCGAAACTTCTTTGAAAAACGTCTTGCCGTAATTTTGGCACAGTGCGGTCGTGAATGATTTTCACCTTTCTTGAGAATTGAAGCTATGGTTGGGTGGCAATGTCTCACAAAAAAGGAAAATCTTCAGGAGAATCTCCAAACGTACCCACCTCAGTGCCGGCAGAATTTTTTGCCAAGGGCATTGGAAAGCTGGTGTAACGATACGACAAATTGCAATCGTTTAGGCGATTATGTTGAGACATAAGAATAAAACAAGCAAACATTTAGTAGTGGAATCAATTTGGTATGTCAATCTTTTATTTTTATACAGTCCATCGGAACTTAAAAAAAAAAAAAGAGCCTTCGTATTTCAACAATGTGAGTGTTATAGGTTATGTTACACATCATCCAATAATTTCTACTTCTATTCGGTACCACTGCATTTGAATACGATTTGGATGCTGTTGGATAGGTGACTAATAACGAAGAGTTGCTAAAAGGTGTAGGCATGTTTCCATTGATCACATGTTTGCAGGGACCCGGAACAGAACGTAACGCGGAACGGAACTCTTGTCTATGTGGAACGGAGAAATTCCGTTATCTCCAAGGTTATTTCCAAGTTGTAACGTTACCGCTGTCTGTTCCAAGCGTAACGTTACCGTCCTGGAACGGAACTGATTCTGAAACCGTACCTGGTATCTGGAACAGTGGAATGTTAGCCGAGCCTGTACCGGTACAGCGTATTGGAGACGGGTGGAACGTTACGTTGTCCCGTACCGAAATGAACAGAGGAATATCCGATACGTTACAGTTCGGAACATTCTACTTATAATAACGGAACAAACAGACGGAACGGAACGTTACAAATTTAACGGGATTGTATTGTTACAAGGCTGCATTATGACGTCTCAAGGTCAAGCAGAAGGCGTGCGATGTAGCTGTTATTTTTATTGGGACGACGTGCATGCATTTACTCACTCAATCCCATTTTCCCGCTCACCTCACAGAACGCCAGCCTTCTGTTTCAGCTAATGTAGAGATCCTGTACCCCAAAAGAAGCTGCGCGACTCCGTCCCCTCGTTGTGATCGGTTGATCAAAATTTCTTTGGGATACCATACACGATTTGTGAGGTAGGGCAATGGGCAAAGCACAGTGCTATCAAGCGGTTCCGTGGCACATTTTCCGTATATAACTAAGTAGATCTAAGCTGCGGGAACACCGTAGTGTTTGTTTGTACTTCAACGTTGATTATCACCGAGACATGAGGTTTGAGACCACATATAAAATTTATACATTTCAAGCTGCCTGGAGTTGGAGAGGGGAGTACAGACGATTCTCTAGTTTAATCAAATTTTGGTTGGCTTACATATCATTGACAATCATTTCATGTCTCTGCTTTCAGAATAAGGCTATATTATGACTACCCACATCGTCACTCCAAGAGGACAGCGAAATACTTATTATTAGACTATTGTTATTATTATTATTATCATCATTAGACATTTATGTTATTATTATTTTCATAATTATTAGTCAATAATGATTATTATTAGTATACTATTATTATTATATTTTTCATTATTCTAGACAATTGAGTTTGTACAAAAATTCGCTATCCAGCAACAGAGAAACTACCTTATACTATCGGGGCGCAGTTAGCCTATTATTAGGAACCGGATTCTTAGGTTCTTATCTATTTTTCCCATACTTCTAAATACTTTTACGAATCACACTGAAATTCCGTACTACCTAATAAACTAAATAATACGCGAGTACCTAAAATAACATATTGCAGTTTTGTACCATTTATTGTAGTATATTTCAAATTTTGTCCATAATCCTTGAAATTAAATGTGAAGATAGTGTTTACTCCTAGCTCCAGTCGATTGAAAGCAATCCTACCTAATGGAAAAATGAAATATTTTCAGCACTTTCCAGCTTATATATTATTGTTTGGTTATTTACCGAGAGGAAAGAGCGAATAAATCTCTTATTATTCCCAAGAATCCAATATAGTAAAGAATCAACATTATTTGAACGAGATAGAGTGTGAAAATCATCTCTGACATCCTTGGTTTTATTGCAATCCCTAAAAGTGTAAAGTTATCGGTGATAATTTGATTACGCATCATTATGTTAAATATTTACTCTCTCGTTGCAATCAGATTGTCTACTAACAATGAGGTATTAATTTTAAGCCTTATGTAATGTATGTCAACTTTCGCTACCCTTTAAACATAAGAACCTATTGTAAAAACCCATTCTACCTAATCATACTTAATATATAAAAAATTCCTCTCGGCACGCCGGAAGGCGGAGGTAGATTTCACCGGGCAAACTAGGGGATAGGCTATAATAGGCAAAATATGCAGGTTTTCGTGGGAGGATCAGACCTCATTTATTGCGAGAAAGTATTTTACAATTGGAGGTTAGTTAACATTTTTTCGTCTTTCTATGCATATTTTTAACATTTTACTGTCTTATGGGGATGGTAACCTTCTTGTCATTTGGGGTTAATTTTTATACTTGTGATCACTTTGTCCTTATGCAAGGTTTGGAACTAATGTGCAACTATCTAACAGTCTGTTACTTCTTCACGCAAACTTTTATCTCCCGCAGAGATGTTGGTTGGTTCCTCAGTTTAGGGGCTGCGACAAGGTGGTCATGTAACCCCGTGTACATTGGGTGTGTGTAGAATCTGTCTGATAAACGGTGTTATTTGTGATGACTGTATTAGTCTGTAATTCAGGTAAGGTCTGCAGACGGTCAATTTTAAGTAGTAGTACCTAATTTTGTACCAAATACTAACGTCAACGACACCTAGCTGTGAACTTGGCTGCTAGATGCCACCGCAACTAGCAACTTGCAACGAACGTTGTAACTTCCCCTCCGAAGGAAAGCATGCTGACGGATTTTTAGCGCTCTTAGAAAATCCGGCGACTTTGTCCGGCTTTGAACCTGCACCTTGGGCATAGAAGTTCAGCATGCTACCAGTTAGCCGCTTCCCTCATAGTCAGATGGAACAAGAAGTTCCGTGACGAACTAAAGAGCCTACTTTTCTTAAAATTAAGATTCATGACATAGATTAATCTACAGTATATGAACCTATCTAGAATAATGAAATTAAGTGGGTAATATCGAAATGTCTTAATTAGTTCGAAATAAGGTATACTAGGCATAATGTAGCCTAATAGAGCAATACAGTTGGCAGCTCTGATGACTGAATATATTCTTACTTCCATCTCCTAAGGTACAGAATACAAAATGTGGTTGAAGTCCAAAGGACGTTACATGGATTTAGACATTGGATTTATTAGTACACGTAAAAGCATGTTGGCAACAATATCATGCGAGTGCTGGTCAGAAATAATCTGAAATATTATATATTTTTGTGCCAATTTTGGATGAAATCCATTTGTTGGTATAGAAGTTACATGTATTTAAAACTTGGTCCTATCAGCAGGCTTAGAATCATGTTGGTAGAACTGACGTATACAAGTTACTCCAAATTAATGTAAAATGTCGGGTAATTTACGTGTGCATAGTTTAAAGCTGTCGGCTTGCATACTTTCTGATATATTTGGATACAAAATAGAGAGCAATTATTAACAGTTGGCAGCCCTGGTGGCTCTTAAGAATACACTCAGTCATATATGTTTATGTACACATATTACATACAAAATTTGGTTGAAATCCAATTGATAGTGTAGAAGTTATATGCATTTAAAAATTGGACTTATCAGAAGGCTTACAATTATTTTGGCAACGCTGTCGTGAATGGCTACCTGGAAATTAAACTGAAATAGTATTATCTACATGTGTGCCAATTTTAGAATAGCTCCCATGTATACCTTCCAAGATATCCAACATGGAGCTCAAATTTCTAGTGCATTTTTTAGCAGTTGGTAGCACTGGCATCTTTTTCAAATATGGGCCTGAGATATTCCGGTATACATCTTTACTCATACTAAATTTGGTTTCGATTGCTGCAGCCGTTTAGGAGTTGATAGGGGGGGGGGGACACACACACAGCCAGACAGACAGAAGGACAGACAGACAGAAGGACAGACACATTTTCCCGGATATATCTTATAAGTCTACTTTTTCCTCATTTTTGAAAAGTGTGAAAAGTAGGCTAACAAGATGTTCAGTAAAGAACATATAGCCTACTTTCTCCTAAATGCATGGGTATTGTTATAACTCTTTGTCCTTTTCAAGGAGTATAATTGAATGTTGGTTGTAGTAGCTTGTTGAAATACAACGTGCTATAGGTATATTAAACATGAATATGAGGTGCCCTTTGCTAGTGCTACCTCTGTAAAAAAAATCATTCAATTCGGTTTCATCGTGTTTGAATTGATCTGGGGAATGGATTTGCACACATACATGGCCGCTATTTGCAAACTATTGGGCTGATGACCTTGTAGTCAGTCATAAGATGCTTTCCACAAAAAGGCATGTTGTTGCAAAATCCGGTAGAGATCAAATTATTAGGATGGTCGAAATTTGATTTAAGCTTTTAACATTTGGGTGGCCGTCATTCCGTTTCCGTCAAGATGGCGACGATATAAAACATGACACTGAGGTGGCTTTTGCTAGTGCTACCTCTGTACCAAATTTCGTTCAATTCGGTTTCACCGTGTTTGAATTGATAGGGGGAATCGATTTGCACACATACTTGGCCACCATATGCAAACTATTGGACTGATGATCTAGCAGTTTGGTCAGAATATGCTTCCCACATAAAGATTTGCTGTTGCAAAATTTGGTAGAGACTAGATTATTAGGTTGGTCGTGATTACATTTTAGCCTTTAACATTTGGGTGGCCGCGATTACGTTTCCGTCATGATGGCGGTGATATAAAACATGACACTGACGTGGCCTTTTCTAGTGCTACCTCTGTACCAAATTTCGTTCCATTCGGTTTCACCGTGTTCGAATTAATAGGGGGAATCGATTTTCACACAAAGATGGCCGCCATCCGCAAAATATTAGGCTAATGACCTATTAGTTTGGTCAAAGGATGCTCCCTCCATAATGGTATGTTGATGCAAAATTTGGTAGAGATCGGATGATTAGGTTAATCGTAATTTGATTTAAGCTTTGAATATTTGTGCGGCCGCCATTACGTTTCCGTCAAGATGGCGGCGATATAAAACATGACACTGAGGTGCCCTCTGCTAGTGCAACCTCTGTACCAAATTTCATTCCATTCGGTTTCACCGAGTTCGAATTAATAGGGGTAATCGATTTTTACACAAGGATGGCCGCCATCCGCAAACTATTAGGCTAATGACCTACTGATTTGTCAAAGGATGCTTCCTCCATAAAGGTATGTTGTTGCAAAATTTGGTAGAGATCGGATGATTAGGTTAGTCGTAATTTGATTTAAGCTTTGAACATTTGTGTGGCCGCCATTACGTTTCCGTGAAGATGGCGGCGATATAAAACATGACACTGAGGTGCCCTTTGCTAGTGCTACCTCTGTACCAAATTTCATTCCATTCGGTTTCACCGTGTTCGAATTAATAGGGGTAATCGATTTTGACACAAAGATGGCCGCCATCCGCAAACTATTAGGCTAATCACCTACTAGATTTGTCATAGGATGCTTCCTCCACAAAGGTATGTTGTTGCAAAATTTGGTAGAGCTCGGATGATTAGGTTAGTCGTAATTTGATTTAAGCTTTGAACATTTGGGTGGCCGCCATTACGTTTCCTTCAAGATGGCGGCGATATAAAACATGACACTGGGGTGCCCTTTGCTAGTGCTACCTTTGTACCAAATTTCATTCCATTTGGTTTCACCGTGTTCGACTTAATAGGGGTAATCGATTTTGACACAAAGATGGCCGCCATCCGCAAACTATTAGGCTAATGACCTATTACATTTGTCAAAGGATGCTCCCTCCATAAAGGTATGTTGTTGCAAAATTTGGTAGAGATCGGATGATTAGGTTAGTCGTAATTTGATTTAAGCTTTGAACATTTGTGTGGCCGCCATTACGTTTCCGTCAAGATGGCGGCGATATAAAACATGACACTGAGGTGTCCTTTGCTAGTGCTACTTTTGTACCAAATTTCGTTCAATTTGCGCTCACCGTGTTCGAATTGATAGGGGGGGACACACATTCAGAGTACACACACTCACACACACACACACACACACACACAGACTCACACACACACATACATACACACAGACAGACTCACACACACACATACACACACACAGACAGACACACTTTTCTTCGCCCTGTAGTGATCTCATAAGTCTACTTTCATTTTTTGCAAAAATCGAAAGTAGGCTAAAAATGAATGTGATCTCGTCAATGGCGTTGTCTTGGCAACCTCTGATAGATCATCCCTTATCAATTTAAAAGCGTTGTTATGGTAACCTCTGATGGCACTTGGCATTTTTTAAAATTCCAAAATCATTTTTCTCATCCCTTGGCGTAATGGTGGGTCATATCAAAAATTCTTTCAGACAGAAGTTTTAGGTAATTATTAGGGGAATATTTTCCATTTTGTACGGTTTTGATATTGTGCCTATTAAGAGAGATATGATTAATGATTCCCGAAAAACCCACTTTTTTCCACCCCTTTGGTCAATGGTTGGTTCCATCAAAAAACTTATTTGACATAAATGTTTGGCACTTATCCGACACATATTATGAACTTTGAATGGATTCGATATTTCACGTATTAAGAGAGTTATAGCGAAATTTCACTTTTTCGAAAAAAGCCCCCCATTTTCACCCCCTTCGACCGATTTTGCCCATTAACGAACTCGACCGAGATTTTATAGGGATACATATTATGTAAAAAATTCAAAGTGATTGGTGTAAAATTACGGCAGTTATCGTGTCCACAAGAAACTGATATATATATATAGAGAGAGAGAGAGAGAGATAGATACATATATACATAAATTATATATAAACTTTTGAACTGACGGTGGTTTTGGGGTCTGGGGGATGTGAAACGCAAAGATATGTCGAAATTTTCCGGAAGTCGAAACATGGTACCCATTGCAATAGTTAGCTTTCTAATGAAATCTACCTAAAATGAGATGGTGTGTGTCTGTCTTTCTGTCTGTCTGTCTGTCTGTCTGTTACCTAATAACGCAAGAACCACTGGTCCGATTTAAATGAAATTTTGCATGGATGTATCTGAAATACCAGGGTTACATATAGGATACTTTTAATTTCGATATTTTGCACTATTAAGAAATGGCGACCATTTTAGTGACGTCACTACACCCTTTGGTTTCAAAATTTCATATTTCCATATCAAATAAAAAGAGAACGGTAGGAAATAGCAAACTTTTGATGGCACGTACGAGCTTCAAAATTTCATTTTCTATCCGAAAGGTCCTTATCATTTTTCGTGTATCTCCAACGGTTAGCGAGTAAAACCTACATTTGTGACGTCACTACACCCTTTGGTTTCAAAATTTCGTATTTCCATTTCAAATAAAAAGAGAACGCTAAGAAATAGCAAACTTTTGATGGTATACACGAGCTTTAGCATTTAATTTTCTATCCAAAAGTTTCTTATTACTTTTCGTGTATCTCCGACGGTTAGCGAGTAAAACATAAATTTGTGCAATAAAACACGGTCACATCGAGCGGTGCAGTAAATCTCTACATATATAAAAAAGAAAATTTGTCCTTTTTTCTGAATTTCTACGGAAATTTGAGTTATTTACACGTTTCAGACTGTTTTATGATAGATGCGCGCGAAAATAATGTTTTGGTCTGTCTGTCTGTTTGCTTGATTGTCTGTGGACAACTTTGTTCCCTTATAACTCGAGAACGGCTGGGTGTATCAACGTAAAATTTGGTACAGATATCCATCAGAGGCACGACACTAATCATTGATGTAACTCTTCTCTATACCTCTCATAAAAGGGGGCATACCCCCTTAAAATACATGCTGAAATAGGAGTAGAAGGACGAGACAAAGCTCACTTTCAGCCCCTCAATGTGAGAGACAAACCTCGGGGGCCCTAAAAGCACATTTTAAGGTCCTACGTCCAACCGTTTTTGACATATTCCCAGAAAACTAATTAAATTTAATAAACTATGAACGAATGCAAGCCGATAACCATGGCAACAAATTCTCAGAGATCCATCTATTGCTGTAAGACGCAATACAATTCCTTTAATTACATTAGTGTCAAAGTTTGCAAACGGTTAGATGGTTATTATGGAACCGAATTAAGCTGTAAATTTCATCAATACGTAAAATGCGCTTAATGGGGTCACGGGGTAGTCTAGATTTTTTTCACGCGATTTACATCTGCGGGTGTGGTATGGCAGGTCTATTAGATTCCTATCCCTATGTTATATTATTATTATTAGTATTATATTATGGCGTACAACGACGAGACAAAGCCCTCGGTGCCAGAAATAAAACTCGAGGGTCCTCGAAAACTACATTATAAGGCTCTAAAACCTACAGTTTCTGAAAAATTCCCAGAAAACTAATTAAATTAAATTTAACAAACTAATGAAGGAATGCAAATCGGTAACCATGACAACATTATCTCAAGGGGTGGCATCCAACATTCCATCTATTTCAGTAAGAAGCAATTTATTACATTCATTACATTTCTGTGAAAGTTTGCAAATATAAGGTTATCACGGAACCAACGTAGACTGTATAATTCATCAATGCAATTAAGGGGGTCAAGGGGTAACCTAGGATTTTTTCATGCAATTTTCACGTGCGACATATAGTGCAGAAGGTCTATTATATCTCCAAACAACAACATTATTTTCAAAAATTCTTGAATTGAATCAGCATTTTTGGCGGCTTTTAGGAATTTGGGCCATTTGAGACTAAAGAACCTGAATTTTCATGCACCACAAGCTTTTATAATTTATGAAAGAGGTCTTCCTGTGTATGGGGACCCAACCCAACGTAGAGGGTCAGTTTTTATGTGACGTGTATTGCGTTTCATCTACAAGGCTTTCAATTCTATTTCATGTCAGGAAGTACACGTCAGGTGAATTTACTTTGAGAGCATATTTCAACTAATTTTTTTTTTGTCGACATACGGGTTCATCGTAAGGATGATTTTCTTTGATACTGTGTGGTAGATATACCCATATTTGGATTTCTGGGTGATATGTTGTAGACAATAGTATTGTCTGTCTGTCTGTCTTTCTGTGTATCCTTATGTACGCCTATAACTCATGTTCGGATGCTTGGTGCATCGTAAAATTAGGTATGGTAAACATGAGTCAATACACCAATCATTTATAAAACTCTTCACCGTTCATTTCATACAGTAGAAGGGTGGATATAGGGATAAACTTCTCAAAATACATGCTAAAATAGGCGAAATATAAAAATTATCCTAGAAGGACGACCAAAGCATATGTTGCACTTCTCAATGTGAGACACAAAATTCGCGAGTCTATAAAGGGTCTCCGAAAACCACATTATAAGGCCCTTAAATTAACAGTGTGTGTGATATTCCCAGAAAACTAACTTCGTTTTGATAAACTTATGAAGGAATGACAAGCCGCTAACCATTGCAACAGTAGCTCAATTGATAATGTCTGGTGCGTCTCTAAAAGCAACAGTACTTAAAAGGGACGTAATACCAATAACATTTTTATTATTATTATTATTATTATTATAATGTCTGGTGTTAACACCGAACACCGTTCGAAGAACGGGTACTTCTGCTAGTAAAAAACTAAAAAGAACAATTTTATGTTTTTGAAAACCTAAAATGACAATTTTAAAAACCACCAAAATCCGGCCCCTATTTATTATATTCTGATGGTTGGGTGGTAGAGCAGCGGACTCTGTACTGGGATAAACGCCAGGAAAGAAGAAGATTGTTGGGTGGTTTCATACGTAAGACAAGAAGTTCTGTGAAGAACTATACAGCCTACTTTTCATGCCAATGATTATTCTACAGTATATGAACCTATCTAGAATAATGACGAAATTAAGTTGGTAATATCGAAATATCTAATTAGTTCAAAACATACCTGGTGTAATGTAGCCTAATAACGCACTACAGTTGGCAGCCCTGGTGACTGAATATATTCTTATTTCCATCTCTTAAGGTGCAGAATACAACATTTGGTTGAAGTCCAATGGACGTTACATGCAGTTAGACACTGGATCTATCAGCAGCGTAAAAGCATGTTGCCAACAATACCATGCGTGTGCTGGTCAGAAATAATCTGAAATTTTATGATATCTTGTTGTGCCAATTTTGGATGAAATCCACTTGTTAGTATAGAAGTTACATGTATTTTAAAATTGGACCTATCAGCAGGCATAGAATCATGTTGGCAGCACTGACTTATATTAATTACTCCAAATTAATCTAGAAAGTCAGGTGCTATACGTGTGCAAAGTATAGAGCTGTTGGCTTGCATACTTTCTGATATATTGATATTAGGGTAAAAAATATAGACAGCATTTATTAACAGTTGGCAGCCCTGATTGCTCTTAACAATACTTATAGTCATATCTGTTATGTTACACATAGCACATACGAAATTTGGTTGAAATCCAACTGATAGTATAGAAGTTACATGTATTTAAAAATTGGTACTATCAGCAGGCTTATAATCCTGTTGGTAGAACAGATGTATATAAGTTACTCCAAATTAATCTAAAATGTCAGAATATACGTGTGCATAGTTTAAAGCTGTCGGCTTGCATACTTTCTGATATATTGGTATTTGGATAAAAAATAGAGAGAGCAATTATTAACAGTTGGCAGCCTTGGTGGCTCTTAAGAATACGCTCAGTCATATCTGTTTACGTACACATTTTACATACAAAATTTGGTTGAAATCCCATTGATAGTGTACAAGTTATATGCATTTAAACATTGGACCTATCAGAAGGCTTAAAATTATGTTGGCAACATTGTCATGTATGGCCTCCTGGATATTAAACTGAAATAGTATTATCTACATGTGTGCCAATTTGGGAATAGCTCCCATGCATACCTTGCAAGATATCCAACATGGAGCTCAAATTTCTAGTGCGTTTTTCAGCAGTAGGTAGCACTGACATCATTTTCAAATATGGACGTGAGATATTCCGGTGCACATCTTTATTCATACTAAATTTGGTTTTGATTGCTGCAGCCGTTTAGGAGTTGATAGGGGGGGGGACACACACACAGCCAGACAGACAGACACACATTTTCCCGGATCGATCTCATAAGTCTACTTTTTCCTCATTTTTGCAAAATGTGAAAAGTAGGCTAGGGCCCACAGCCACTCCTATTTCAGTACACGAGCTATAGAGTCTAATACCAACAGGCCGAGTGGTTCGAGGCTGGCTGGCGTACCTCTGGTCGTATTGGGTACTGACGCACATTAGTAGTATATGCCAAAAGCATAAGATGGCGTCGATAATTTAGAGGTGGAACACCCGATTCGACGAGTTGGCTGGGTATTGGGCTGGTCCGGAAGGCACCAGTAGCCAGCCTAACGCCACTATGGTGGATACTGTCCAGCATTTTCAAGGTTGCCGGTCTTTCTGAACCATAAGCCGCAGAACCATAGTCTAGCCGGGACACGACGAGGGCTTGGTAGAACCGTAGCAGCACCGCTCCGTCAGCCCCCCACGTAGTGCTACTAAGAAACTCGGGCATGTTCAGTTTCCTGAGACACGTCGTTCTTAGTTGCCGTATATGGGGCTGCCACGTTAATTTGCTGTCAAAATGGAGCCCCAAGAAGCGATAAGTGTCAACCAACGGCAACGCAGCATACCTGAGATGTAGTTCAGGGTGTAAGTGTAGCCTTCGGAGCCGACAAAAATGGACGACGGAGGATTTCGCTGATGAAAACCGGTCGTGAGCCCACCTGTCGACCCGGTTAACAGCTATCTGCAATTGCCGTTCCACGATTGACATACTTCCAGAGCTGTAAAGCAGAGCTAAATCGGCTACATTCAGCGATGGAACTATCGTGGGCCTGGTGGCGGTAACAATGCCGTTTATGGCAACCTCTTTTACTTTTACGCTCATCGGCGTATCGCAGATTCTTTCTTCTTTTATATTTAAGGAAAATATATCAATTCAAAACAACCATTTATTGACACTTCTGGATGCCATGACAGTTAATTTTACAACAGTGGAAAAAAGATAATAAAGAAAAAAATGACAATCTTAATGTAGCATCTTTGGCCAAAAGATATGACACACTCCCACCTTGAGTTGGTGGAAGAACAACTCAACCATACATAAATAACTATAATTACCTCAAAATACAGTAATCATAAATCTAATCTCTTTGGTGTATTTACAGCTCTACCACTTTTAGTGGTTACTCTTGACATCCCTTCTCATCCCTAAACACATTTAGGCTAATGAGACTTTTGTCATTTTTTGAAGAGAAAGGCTCTTCCTGTACCAATCTTGCGACTATTTTTTCTGCTGACATTATCTCCTCACATGATAATTCTCCACGAGCTCTTGTAAGGTTTGCTCTTCGCGTATTTTGGATAAACCTCTTTATCCAAGCAACCAACCGAATTATTTTTTCATAGCTTGAAAAATATAAGTAATACCAATTAAAATCGTGGTACCTGCACTGATCATTATTTACATGTTTTGGGGTGCTACATGAAGTATCTACAAAGTAACTCATTATTTGAGTTGATTTTCTCTTTTCTTGCAAAATCAGCTCTGCCTCTGCAGGTGGAAATTCACCAGGCCACTCTGGCCGGTCCTTTCGTAAAAACTCTGGCCCCTCCCACAATTGAAGTGCTAACAATTTTTCTGTCAGACAACTCTTTAAGGAAGATCTGCAGGATTCAAATGGCCAGGAACATATCTCCACATTTCTGGTAAAGTCAACCGATGGATTTCTTTAACACGGTTGTTGACAAACACAGTCCATGTTTCTTCCTATAGAATCCATGCTAAACCCGTTGTCGAATCAGTCTAGAAATTCAACTTGACATCTTGGTAGTTTAATCCTTCTAGCACTGAATTACCTAATCTAGCTCCCACTGTTGCAGCAATTAGTTCCAGTCGGGGAATGATGACTGTGTTTAATGGGGCTACTCTTGCACTGGCTGCAAGAAGGTGTACCTTACTCTCACCGTCAATTTGTAGTCGTATGAAGACTACTGCAGCGTAGGCCTGTGCACTAGCATCACACAAAATTTGTAGACTGACATCCCTGTGGTTCTTGGAATAATGAAACCAGCGTGGAATTCTCATCTCTTTCAGGAGAAAAAGGCTTAAATACCAGGTTACAAATTGGTCCTTAATATCAGTAGTAACCTCTTCATCTCAAGATATACCACTTAGCCATATCTTTTGTAATAACAATTTAGGAACTAGAAGTACTGGACTAACTATGCCATTCGGATCAAATATCTTTTGTGCAACTGACAGAATGGATCTTATCGTGATCACTCCTAATTCATGGTTCTGTAACCATTCCAAGTTTAGCAATAAATTGTCAGATTCCAAATCCCATCGTAAACCTAGCACCGCTGTCTGTCCTACAAGAATGAAAGCATCATTGTTGGCCTGCCAACCTCTGAGGTCGACCTTTCCTTCCTGCATTATATCATGTGCTTCATTAATGAATTCTTTCAGTTCTGATTCAGTATCAACACTGGTTACAACATTGTCCACATAAAGGCTCTGTTTAAGTCTTGATATCTGTCCTTTACTATATTGACAATCTTCCATTGCCTTGTCCAAATGGTAATCAAGAACTGCTCCTAAAAGGAAAGTGCTACATTTTAATCCAAATACCACCCTCCGATGCCGAAATATCTTTATACCCTTCCAGTCATTTGAATCACACCAGAAGAACCTAAGAAAATCTCTGTCTTCTTGACGAACACTTATTTGTAGAGAAGCCATTTCTACATCAGCTGTCACCCCAAATCACCCTTCCCGAAATTTTAGTAACAGGGAAGGAATCAGTTCAATCAGATTGGGTCCACACTCTAAACAATGATTGAGAGAAGGAGCATTTCTACCTCTTGCTGACACGTCAAATACAGGACTAACTCTGGTGGTGCTATTCTCCTTAATAACAGTTCGATGTGGTAGGTAGTGTCCATAATTCCCTACTTCTTTGACTGGTACTTCTTCAATAATTCCCAGTTCTTCCAACTCAGCTAGAACTGCATCGTATGAAATGAGAAGATTTTGAGACTGAAGCTTTCTAGTGGTAGATTCTAACCTTTTGAGTGCTAGCTCCCTGTTACTAGGAAGAGCCAAGCTATCTTCTTTCCATAGCAATGAAACTTCGTAACGTCTCTCATCATTTACAGTAATACCTCTTAGAAAATCATCTCTAATTTGAAGCTGTCTTTCATTTTTGGACATTTTAACAGCTGAGTCTGAGATTCCAATGGTATCTAGGCTCCAGCGATCGTTGATCTCATTAACAAACAGAGCTGTAACTTCTTCTGCCAAGTTAACAGAAGATTGTTGTGGAACTTTCCCCATCAAAGTCCAGCCTAAATTTGTTTCCACAGCAACCAAACCAGAAGATAGAACTTTAATATTTCCTGTCTGAAGTTTGTCCGCTACATCCGCTCCAATCAGCAAGTCCACAGGCCTAGACTCATCCCCAATATCTGTTAGGCTGATATTCCCTTCCTCAAGTTCATTCAACCAAGGTCCTTTCTTGACCGAAGGGATGCCATTACATATTAAAACCTGATCCAATACTTCAAAATTACATTGATATTTTCCATCCAGGCTTTCAATTTCTACTTTGTAACATGAATGTTCATTAGCACTCGTTTTCACTCCCCCAAAAAGGTCATGTTTAATTGTTTCAGTTCTGACTGGAGTGTAACCTAATCTTTTAACAATGTCTTTCTTAACATAGGATCTTTGGGATCCTGAGTCAATTAAGGCTCTAACAGAGAAGGAAGAGCCAATACCTTTCATCTTTATAACCAAAGTTTGCAAAATAACTTTAGGATATTTAGAAATATTACTCAGCGAATTTGTCTTTTGTTCATTCTTCCCCCCGGATTGCCTGTGTTCGACATTATTATGGGATATATTTTGTTTATTCTGAGGTAAATCAGGGCACATCAGAACTTGGTGGCTCTTACTAAAAATAATGCACCGTACTACGGCTTTACATTTATTGACACAGTGTCCCTTCTTAAAGCACTTAAAACACCCACCCTTGTCCTTTAGGACCTTCTGTTTCTCAGATAGACCTAATTAGTGTGCTTTAAAGCAATTAAGGGCATCATGTTGACCTCCACAAAAAATACAGTACCCTCTCCTCTCTTCAACTGGGTTAGTGTTTAACAAGTCAGCTGCAGTAGCAATGTGCTCTGACAATTTGGGTTGGTCTCTACTCCTGTTATTATCTTTGATTCCAAAACCGGAAATTGCTAAACTGATCCGTTCCTCGGCTTCCACTTCCCTTTTCATGAATAGCATGAGATTGTCTAACCTATCTTTCGAATCACGTGTGTGTGCAAAATTGGAACTTCTTTGCCAGGCCCTAAGAAACTCCTCAGGCAAACATGACTCTACTAAAGGATACAACATAGATGCACACTTATCTGTTGTAACACCTAAGGTTTCAAGTGACCGTATGTGCGATTCCAAGTTGTCATAAAGGCTACACATTGAATTGCCATCACCGGGAGTGGAAGATTTCTTAAGAACTCTCTTACGTAAACTTCAACCAACAGATCATCTCTACCGAACCTGCTCTTTAAACATTCTACTGCCTTCGTATAATTTTCCCCAATAGGTGGAAACTTTCAGTAATTTCTCGAGCACGAGACCCTTTCACTGTAGCTTGCATTAAGTATTGAAACGTATCTTCCGGTGCAATATCCGGATCCTTGTCTATTTTTTCAAACTGGCCCCTGAACTGTATCCATTGTTTTACATCGCCATCAAATTTCCTTAGTTCTAATTTAGGTAGTTTGAATTTTCTCTTACTCACAAGATCTACACTGCTACAATCACTGTTGTCTTGAGCGATGCCTCCTGAAGGTAGAATATATTCAACACTCACCTCTATATCAAGAAATTGACGTTGATAGTCATCGGCAAGTCTACATTCGTCGTCCAAGTCCTCTTGGCCGAGGTCAAGTTTTAGACTTACGACCTTACCATCCAGCTGCAGGAGCTCATCATTTTTCTTCCGAAGTAAAGAAAGGGAAACCTGAACTTTCCTTCGCTTTTCATGAGCTGTCATTTGGACGTCATCAATTTCACCTTTGAGGTTATTCAACTGCCTCGAAAACGCCGCCCGTGTTACCTTACGTAGCTTTATCGCTCGATCCAGTTCACGTTGGGTTGTCTCCATAATTAAAATATATTGATATATTTATCCTATCACTGGTCGCCACTTATTTTACTTTTACGCTCACCGGCGTATCGCAGATTCTTTCTTCTTTTATATTTAAGGAAAATATATCAATTCAAAACAAACATTTATTGACACTTCTGGATGCCATGACAGTCAATTTTACAACAGTGGAAAAAGGATAATAGAGAAAAAAAATAACAATCTTAATGTAGCATCTTTGGCCAAAAGATATGACAACCTCGAACAAGGTGACAGAACAGAACCCTGAGGAACTTCGTGTTCTTGGGTATAATATTGCGATATGTTCTACCGACCCTTACACGGAAGAGTCGGACTACATGAAATTCGTAATGAAAGTCGGTAGATTACCACGGAGTCCCCACTCATGAAGGGTGGAAAGGATCTCGTAGCGCCATATGGTGTCGTAGGTAATTCGGAGAAATGCCTCCTGTATGGCGCTCACAAGTCGCACCAGATAGACGGTGGTGGACATATGGGAGCGAAATCTAGACTGGTACCCTGACAGTAAGCCTCTCTCTTCCAGGAACCACACCAGTCGATGGTTCACCATCTTCTCTCGCAGCTTACATAGGGCATTTGAGAGGCCTGTATCTGCTGACAAGTTTGGGATCCTTTCCAGCCTTGGGAACCGGTATCATGATCCACTCTCGCCATTGAGTTGGAAACTACCCATCAATCCATATACGATTGAAGAGGACCAACAATTGGTTTATACTGGATTCGCACAGATGTTTTAACATTTGATTCTGTATGTTATCCGGTCCGGGAGACGTATCCCTACACAGTGAAAGCGCACTGCGCAGTTCCCTTTCAGAGAATGGTACATTGTAGGACTCCAAAGCAGTAGTGGCAAAGGACAAGGGGTGAGCCTCCGCCTCCCGCTTCAGAGTCAGAAACGTAGGATCGTAACTCCCAGAACAGGATACATCATTGAAGTGCGATCCAATACGGTTGGCATTGGCGAGTTGGTCCATGATGATGTCTCCGATGATGGAGACTCCGTGTGCCATCAATGATATCGGGAGTCCGGAGATCCGACGAAGCTTAGTCCACACTTGAGATGAAGGAGTATGTGTCGTCATAAACAACACATACTTTTCCCACGTCGTTTTATTACTCTCCCGAATCAGATATCGGGCTCTAGCACGCATCCTTTTGAAGGTGATAAGGTTGGCCATAGTGTTTTGCCTCCGGCAGCATTTGAAAGCACGTCGGCGATCTTTAAAGGCTGCTGCAATCTCTGCTGTCCACCAAGGGGCAAGTTTCCGGTGGGAGTTGCCGGATGAGGAAGGTATTGTTTCCTCAGCAGCAGCCGAAATACCATGCGTTATGTGAATGGTATGATCATAGACACTCTCAAAGGTATCTTAGGCAAAATCAGCACGTGCTGTGAAAGTTGTCCAATCAGCCCGACGGAGAAGCCATCGACTTGGTAATTCGATGGCTCTCTGGTTCGGAAGAGTAATGATAATCGGGAAATGGTCACTAATACAAAGGTCGTTGTGTACACCCCACTGTAGCAGGGGAACCAGCGCACGACAGCACAAGGTGATATCGACATTTGAATAAGTGCCGTGTGCAATAGAGAAGTGCGTAGGTTCCCCTGTGTTTAAGAAATACAGCTCCAGCCACCTGATCAGTCTCTCAAAATCCCTCCCTCCATCACTAGTGGTAGCGGAGCCCTAGATGGTGTTGTGGGCATTAACATATCCCAGAAGGAGAAAAGGAGGGGGGGGGGGGGGAGGGAGCTGAGAGACTAGATCCACCAGCTGGTTTCAATCCAGTTGAGAATCAGGTGGAATGTACACGTTACATACTGTTGCCATTACTGGCGACGAAGTACGAACCGCAACTGCCTCTAGCTGAGTACGCAACGGCACCTCTTCACTAAAGAGGCTAGAGTGGACGAGAATGCAGACGCCACCGACGGCCACAGCTCCATCCACCGGGTCTTCAGAGAAGAGGTTGAAGTAACGCATTATTGTCTCACGTCCAGGACGAAACCTGGATTCCTGAAGACAGACAATTTGTCGAAAACGAAGATATTAATTGACGTAACTCATTGAGATGACCAGAATAGCTATTACAGTTCCCTTGTAAGTAGAAGTGGGTCTTCTACTTACGCTTGACCGTTTGCCACCATTCCTCATCTCTAGTTGGATATGATGGGGCAGGAGAGCGCACCTCAATCTCCACATCTCGGTCCGAAGACAAAGAAAATGGAGCGGGTAGTCCCCTGGATGGCGCGCGGTCCTCGTCGGACTTCACGATTCTCGCTCTTGGGGAAGAGCGAGAGCGGTGTCGAGGGACTTTCTCCCGGTCCGAAGACTGGGTGTCTGTCCCCGACATGTCCCGAAGAGATTTCTTTCTTGATCGGCGCTGACGTCTATTTGGGGAAGTCGATGGTGGCTTCCCCACAGACGCCAGTTCCTTACAAAACATGACCGCTCCTGCTGACACCACTCCACTGGTGGTGGTGGGAGTGGAATGGCCAGCAGATACCTAAGCAGCCCTGTCTCTAGGAGAGGAAGAGAAACGGCGCTGAACCGTTCCTCTCTCCTCCGCTGATGTATTTTCCTATTTGTAGGGGAGGTCCTCCATACGGACGAGTTTGGCTTCAGCCGGCTTCCCTCCCTTGATGGTCGTGGGAGCGGGAAGGCCAGCAGAGACAGTAGCCACTCCGTCAGGAGGAGGGCGAGAGAGATGGCGACGAACCTTCTCTCTCATCTCCACTACTACTTTTGTCATATCGGGTGGACTGGAAGAAGGACCAGCCCTGGTCGGCAAACTCTTCTTTCCCCTGTGAACTGAGGAAGACATGTTAGCCGACCGGTTCGAAGAAGAAGAGGACTTCTCCGATTTCGCCGGTTTAGATGATATAACTGTCGCCTTCTTTTCCTTGCCCGAAGAAGGTTGTGGGACCTCCTTCGGGCAGACAATTTTCGCTGGTACAGCGAGGGGTGATTTCAAATCTGCTGAATTACCGGACGTCGAGGGTACTACACTGGGAACTGTGACAGCAGGGGTGAATGAGGGTGTCGCTGCGGCCACAAACGTCACCCGAACTTCGGGGGCATCCATATCACAGTACCTCTTGCGAGCATCGTGATATGACAGCCGATGCAATGTTCTGATTTCTTGGATTGTGGCTTCTTTACAGAACTCAGGGCACTGCTTCGATCGTGGAGAGTGGCTTCCTTGGCAGTTATACCAGGCCCAAAACAACTGTGAACATGAGGGAGGAGCCAGATTCACGCGCTCACCCGCGCCAGCCAATTGCATAGCGCGGCGTTGCCTAGTTGACTACACAATCTGGGCTCGCTGTGCCGTACGAAATCCCTATTTCTCTCCGCGCACGAAAATCATTAATTATCCAATTATTTAGATGAACCTATGTTATAGAGCTAAACATTCTGAAGCTGACTGTGCAAACCCCATGACGATACGACCAGCCGTTCGGGAGATATCTTCTGCTCTTGAACTGAAGGGATAATTAGAGCGAAGAATGGTTAGGTGTTGAAATATTTAGTTTCGCTGGGGAAGATAACAGTGACAGCATGGCTGTATCAATTCAGTAGTGGAGCTTATAGAAGTTAGTGCTGTGAGCTGATGTTTTGAACTCATAACAATGTTCCGTAGCAAGCCGAGTGGCAGTCGAACAGCGAGGCAAGAACAATATTTTTCAGGGTATACGGCCTTTTAAAGAATCTTTCGAATACAGAAGTACGTGAAAACACAAAATCTGATAACCTGTGTTGTTGTGTTGTCGGCAAATATGTTTTCTTTTTTTTAATTGAGTCGAATAAAACTCACCTCTTCACAGTCTTACCTCACGAGGCATAGAGTACCCGGTTCTAACCCTAAGACCAGAACTAAATGTCTTGCTTGAGCCGTGAATCGAATCTGGACATCATGGGTGACAGCAAGAGTTGTTGTTGTTGTTGATTATTATTGTTGTAGGGGCTTTGTGACATCGTGGTCATGTAGCCCCGTGTATTTGGGTGTGTGTGGAATTTATCTGATAACCTGTGACACTGTGATGTCTTTACTAGTGTGTATATTTGTAATTGAGGAAGGATTTGCGTAGGAAGCGGCCGTGGCCTTACGTTAGGTACCATCCCGGCATTTGCCTGGAGTAGAAGTGCGAATCCACAGTAGAACCACTTCCAGGATGGCTAAGGTAGGAATCCAACCCACATATTCCTAGGTTTGCATCACGAGGCTGAGTGTACCGTGTTCCAGCCCTCAGACCAGAATTACATTTGTTGGGAATCGTACCCGGGACTCCGCGGTGACAGCCAAGAATGGACAGCAATGTGCTAGCCAGTACACCACAAGGTGGTCTCCAATAAACAAAAAATTATCCCAAAAATTGTATTCTCTGTTTCTATTACCTTATAAAGGGCTACCAAGCAATGTTATTCAGAATGGCTTGGGGTGTAGATTACGTCATGTGATATAATAACGTTGTAATTGTTGTTTCATTTGAGGGGCTTGGACATATTCGTACTTTAGCCCCGTGTACTTGTCTGAAAATCTGGGTTACTGTGGTGTCTGTATTAGAGTGTGTGTATTATTATTATTCTGGTGAGGATTGGGAAGGAGGCGGCCGTGTCCTTAAGTTAGGAACCATCCCGGCATTTGCCCGGAGTATAAATGAGAAACCACTTTCAGGATGACTGAGGTAGGAATTTTACCTACATCTTCCCAGCTTTGCCTCACGAGATTGAGCGAACCCTGTTCTAGCCCTCAGACTAAAATTAAATAGCTTGGCAGAGCCGGCAATCGAACCTGAACCTCCTGCGCGACAGCCAAGAATGCTGGTCGCTGGTGGTCACTTTCAAGAATAACGTTTGTTTGGCATCTTATATCTGCCTCATATCACATTGTGTGCAATCCGTTGTGAGGATAGATATTCGAAGGATCAGGTCCCCCAGCTCGTACATGCGCTTGCATTCGGAGCGCCTTGTGTTCTGGGGGAAGGTCGTGTGTATACTGCGAGCGTAGAGCTGTGTCATCTCTGTCAGTCTCACTGTGGCAACAGCGCTCCGCTGGACGCACGCTAATGGGCGAGCCCATGTTCACAGTTGTTTTGGGTCTGGTATAGGACAAATCGGGGGAGGCGTACACCTCTCACCCTCATGTGTCCCCTTGTCACACTCTCTACACACGGCCTTGGCAGTGCACCAGGCAGAAACATGCCCGAATTTCTGGCATTGATAACATCACATAGGTGGAGGGATGTACGGTCGAACATCGCAGTGGTTCGATGTGACCTACATCTGCTTAGGTAAAACATCACCCTCAAAATGGAGAATAAAAGCGCCGGTATCGACGCTGTTCTCTCCAATCATTCGGGTGATGCGCCCAATCTTGGTGACGCCTATCTTCCCCAGATTCCGCAACAATTCCGCATCGCTATTCAAAATGAATTTACGATGGAAAATAACTCCACGGACCTTATTCAGCGTTTCGTGTTTTGAGACCTTAACGGGAATTTCGCTGAAATGCGTGCATTCCAGCAACGTTTCGGTTTGCTGTCGGCTAATTGTATGCAGTAGGAGCTGTCCGTTCCGGAGCTTGGAAATCCCGTTTAGATCTCCAAATTTCCCCTCGAATTCCTCGGAAAAGATCATTGATTTCACCACTTTGAAATAATCCCCGTCTGTCCTGATAGCTACCAGGTAGCGATGTGACTTGTCAACAGGGAAACGTGCATTGAAAGTTTTATCCCTGATCCGACACTCAAGAGACGGCTATTTAAGGGGGCCACCCTCTGATGATTTATTGGGCCGCTTTCGCGTCATCCTGAAATCACCCTCCCCGAATACAACCTACTCCGAACGAGGGTCATCACTGTGGGCACCACCCAGCCAAGGCAATACCTACCTGGCATAGCAGGTATTGCCCGGGGTCCCAGTGCCTTGAATAGGCACTTCCCCCTCGGCATGCACAGTGATATGTTTGGCGAAATTATTCGGCCGTGCAGGGACCTCCGTTGTGAGGCGGATACCACTGCAAGGGTACATGGCGCACCCACCTGACGGGATGGGGAATACCGTCCAGGCTTTCTGGCCAGATGGCCAAGTTGGTGGCCCTTCCGCAGGCAGCATGACGTTTATTTCTAAGGGTCAAACCAAAAATGGGACCGGAAGTCGGAAAAGACCTTTTACAGGCAGGGGATACCGTAGATGAATTTTCTCTTCCCATCAACAGGGAGTCTTCAAAATCAAAGTCAGTCATGTCAGTCTGTCTTGTCGGCCCTATTAGTGTCCTCCTACGACAAGCAGAGCATACCGTGTGTGTATTCTAACCCGCAACCCACACGGGGGTGTACCTAAAAGGATGTCTGTCGCACCCAATGGGGATTACCCACACTCCAGTAATACATATTATGACGATAAACGGTTCCATTGTTGTGGAATCGTGCTTCGTCCGTAAATAAGATGGTCGCTATAAAGCCGGATCAGTTTCAACAGAACGCCACCCGTGCTTCGAAATCATGACCATGTATCTCCAGGTGTAAGTGCAGATGGTACGGGTGAGACCAGTGAGTGTGCATTATCCGCATAACAGACACTCGGCTGATGTTCGTCTCCAGTGCAATGGCCCATGTGGTAGTAAGAGGGTGACGCCGGATATCGTCAAACACAACCTCTTCACTGTGAGCAGACGTCACGCGATGATCTCAAACAGGCCGTGTTTTTCCCAGGGATCCAGTATCTCCCAGGCGTCTTTCCACACTCCGAAATACCATGCCTGTCGGTCGTTGTCTATCCGGATAGAGTTCTTGGTACAGGCGATGCGCCTGGTATGCATTCTGTCGAGCTCCTCCATTAATATAACATATTCAGGCGCGGATTCAAGGGGGGGGGGGGAGTCACGGGGGTCATGACCTCCCCCCCCTCCCCCAAACGGAGAACACTTTTTTTACAAACTCAGAAAACCAAAACAAAATAACCAGACAAATGAAACTTAACGAATTTTAACTGAAAAACAGTTTTTTTTTTCATTTTATTCAATACTGAAAATTTCTTTATTGCAATTATTGTGTTCTGTTACAACTGTACTTATTTACTACTTCATACCTGTTATATAAAAACGAGTATTTATATAACAAAATCAACTCGTCTATTTTGTTTAGCAAACCTTGTGATTACTGAATCGATGTTTATAGTGATGTCACGATGAATGTGCAGCAATGCACGAATAGGAATTTGGGGCTTTTTTCGCACCAAAAAAATTTTCCGACGTCCAAACTGCAAGGTTGGTTGGCAATTTAAGCTGTGACTTTCTCCCTTTGTCGGTACCAACCCGACTTGCCGAAACTGCAAGGTACTTTGGTATTTTTCTCGAAGCTCGATGTAAAAGTCGCAAAACACGCCGTTGCAATTTGTACGAATATTTTAGGTGCGCTAAACGCATCAAATTTCTATCCATGTAGCTTGCTAAAAATTGGTCTGGTTTTGTACGTTTGGTTATTTTGTGATTGCGTTTTTAGTGATACCATTTTGCTTAACTATTTCGATTCTCTGACCCCCCCCCCCCCCCCCCCCAAGCCAAACTCTAGATCCGCGCCTGAACATATTCATATGCTCTTCGCTGGAATACATCTCGAGGCAGTGAATACGCTTCGTGTTGTGAATTACGTCGAAGGAGCGAGTTCGCGCAGCTACATACTGACTTGCCATCGCATGTTGTTTTCGTTCCAATGGGGCACACTTTGCCCTAACTGTGGTCTACGAAGCTTGGAACATGTACGACGTAGCTATCTGGTTGCCTGTGCCCTAGCCAGAGACAATCACCTCCTCATCCTTGTCCAATCCAGCACCTTAGCTTATGCAATGATACACACGGTCTTCTTTTCTTTTTCTTTTTATTTGATCGCTTACCCTCCAAGCTCGGCTTTACCCTCGGACTTTGCGAGGGATCAGTCCTCTACCGTCGAATTCCAGGACAGTGCCTCGGAGCTGAACACACCTTGACAGCAGATACAACTGGCGATGGTGACAAGCCAATCGCCTGTGACCACGAACTTGGGTCTAATGAAGGAAAGGGCAGCGAAGGGAGTGGGAAGAAAGATGCCGTGGTCCTGTCGAAAGGAACCAACCCAGCAATCGCCTGGAGGAGACGTGGGTAACCACGGAAAACCACTTCTAGGATGGCTGAGGCAGGAAGCGAACCTGCCTCTACTAAGTCTGTGTGCCCCACGAGGTTGGGTGAACCCCGTTCCAGGCCTCAGACCAGGAACAAAATTTCGTGGCAGAGCCGAGATTTCAACCCGGGCCTCCGCAGTGACATGGTCTTTTACAGAGCCAAATAAACAAATCGTGTCGCCTCCGTGGTGTAGTGGTCAGCGTGCATAAATGCCACCCCGTAGGTCTGAGGTTCGATACCCGGCTCTAACAAGAAATTTGACAAGTGGTATGAGGGCTGAAACGGGGTCTACTCAGCCTCGGGGAGAAGAGTAGAGTGGGTTCGATTCCCACCTCAGCCATCTTCGAGTGGTTTTCCGTGGTTTCCCACTTCGTCTTCGGGCAAATGCTGGAAAGGTACAGTACCTAACCAAAGGCCACGACCGCCTTCTTCCCTCTTCCTTGCCTATCCCGCTCACTCTTCCCATCCCCTCATCAGGCCACTGTTCACTTCGCAGGTGAGGCCGCCTGGGCGAATTGCTAGTCACACTCCCCAGTTGTATCCCCTGATTCAGAGCCTCAAGTTGCAGGACACCGTCCTTCGCTTAGTCCGTGGGAAAAGCCAACCCAGGAGGGTAAAAAGATAACGAAAAAAAAAACTAATCAGTCTGTGAAAACGATTAAGTATATAACCTTGCCACTTGCCTGGCAACTCCAATCGCGCGCTTGCCATGTGAGCTACTGCGACATTTGACCTGCAACGCGCACCTCTCGGTCTATACAATACCTGCTCTTGGTGTGTGCGTGCACCTCTTGTTTTCAAGTGTGTGTTCTGCGTATCTCGGCTCGTTTAACGGGTTCATTCGAGGTACCCATACTGAATTAATAGTGGCGCTCACGATTCCTGCTGTCTTCCAGCCCGTAAACACACATCTCGTTATATTACCCCGGTTTAGGGAGAGGGACCTATGTCTTTCAGAATTGTAGTACATGTGACAGTGCATAAAACTGGATCGCAAGGGGCCAGTGGACCGTTCGGTATGTAGGCCATAGAGTTTTGTAGACTACTATTACCTGAAGATACCGTTGAGTTAACCGTGCTCGTTACGGCGTGACTGCAGGCAGTCGCTCACATCCAGTAGGCGAGGAGGCTCGAAACCCTCCACCGGCAACCTTGAAGATGGTTTTCTGTAGTTTCCTATCTTCCTTCCAGGCAAATGTCGGGGTTAGTCCCCAACTATAGGCCACAGCCTCTACCTTCCAATTCCTCATCCTTACATTCACATTTTCCTCGCCAGACAACCACCACACGGGACGGTACTTGTAGCTCACCCCATGGGTGTCCGCATAGAAGTAGCTGAAAACTTGAGCGAGCCGAACATGTACTCGGACACTCCCGGCACTAAAAGCCATACGCTTAAAAAATATAATATAAGAACATGAAGATAATTGCGTAAATATATTATTCAAACTTCAATCGCATAATTAGGACACAAGAAATAATAAGTATTTCCGTGAAGAAATGTGTAGCCTAGTTTCATTTATCCTGCTTATGTTAATTGCCTCTATCAACATACAAAATTCAGTTTGATTGCTGTAATAGATTCGTAGATATTGAGAACCGTCTAAATATATCGGATAGTCGACATGTTGGATTGTTATATATGTAGGCCTTAGAGTTATGTACTATTACATGAAGATTATTGTGTAAGAGTATTATTCAAACTTCAATTGCATGATTAGGACACAATAAATGGTAAAAACGAGATTTTAAAATTTTGCACAGCCTCCATCTTTTGGTTCTAAAAAAAATTGAAATAAATTAGATGCCAGTGGATTAAAATTTGTATAAGCATATACCATACCAAGTTTCACTGTGCTCATCTTTTTCAATATTCGCATTTCGCGTCGCCGTCAGGTTGGATTTGTGATCACCAGGTTATGAAAGTTTCATAGGTGAACTTATGTTTATAGCCTCTATCAACACACAAAATGTCAATTTGACTGCTGTCAGATTATCAGATTTTGTGATCCGTCTAAATATTTTGGATGCTCGCCATGTTGGATTGTAACATATGTAGGCCATAGAGTTATGTACTATTAGATGACTATTATTGCGTAGGTTCATTATTCAAACGTTGATTTCGATTGCATGATTGCGACACAAAAAATTAAAACTTAATTTTAAAAATTTGCACAGCTGCCATCCTGAGGTTATGTAAATAATTTGACAAAAATATATGTCAGTGCATTGCAAAGTGTATAAAGAATTGCTGTACCAAGTTTCACTGCGTTCGGATTTTTAACCCCGCCAGAAAATTCTATTTAAATGTTTCAAATTCGCATGGTCGCCATGTTTTTGTAGTTAACAGGTTTATGAAAGTCCCTTGAACGATTTTGTAGTAGTGCCTTTTATCACCGTACAAAATTTCAGGTTGATATGAGTAATAGATTCGGAGATATAGAATGACAGTGAAATATTTCGCACAGCCGCCACGTTGGATTGTCGAAACGTAATAAAATTTGTAGGGCACGGTCGGGGTCGGCCAGAATAGTACTATGACCTTACCGAATTTAATTGAAATCTATCCAGCCACTTAGATTTTATTAGTGGGGCGTGGGGGCTCACACACGGACAGAAGGTGAACCATAAGCCTATTTTTTCATAAATAGAAATAGGCTAAAAGCGAGATTTTAAAATTTGACACTGGCGCCATCTCGTGGTTAAAAAACAATTAAGTTTGATTGCTGTCACAGATTAGTTGACATTGAGAATCGTCTAAATATTTCGGATGGTCACCATATTGGATTTTTATATACTTTGTAGGCCATAGAGCTATGTACTATTGGATGATGATAATTGCATAGGTTCATTGTTCAAACGTTGGTTTCGATCGCATGATTAGGACACAAGAAATTAAACCTTAATTTTAAAATTTCGCACAACCGCCATCTTGAAGTTATGTAAACAATTGAGCTGAATAGGATGTCAGTGCATTACAAGGTGCATACCATTTGATGTACCATGTGTGACGGCACTCGGATGGTTTAAATTCGAGAAAAGTCTATTTAGATATAACAACTTCGCTTGACCGCTATGTTCGTTTTGTAAAGAGGTTTTTGAGAGTCCCATCGTTACACTTCTATTAGTGCTTTCTTCCACCATACAAAACGTCAAGGTGATATCTGTAATAGTTTCGGAGATTTGGAATGCCGGTGAAATATTTTGCGCAATTGCCAAGTTGGATTGGTGAGATGTAATAAAATTTGAAGAGCACAGTCGGGGTTGGACAAAATAGTACTATGACCTTACCGAGTTTCGTTGAAATCGCTCCAGCAGTTTAGATTTTATTAGGGAGGGGAGTGAGGCGACAGTCACATGCAAACACACACATACGTACACACACACGGACTATATGTGATGTCATAGGTCTATCTTTCATAAATGTAAATAATAAAGGAAGCTTTTCAGTCGGTCAACACGACTGAATAGCTTTCATTATTAGAATTAAGCATCACTGAAAAATGGCTTCCATCACTACTAAATGAAAGTAGGCCAACAAGTAAACGAAAATCAACAACGGGAGGTTTAATTTAGAAAAGAAATACTATTATTGGTCACAAAGGAGCTAAAGTTCCGCTAACCCGTACCTTGATGCTCGGTACAGTTGGGAGTCGAGTTCCGACTGTAATGTTTCAGGGCTGTAACGTTCCACACACTCGTTCTGAGTTCCAAGTTACAGTTCCGGAACGATACCGCAAGCCAGCTTGGGGCCGCGTTATAGCATACGTTACGTAACGTGATACACAGCGGTACGTAACGCATTTCAGTTCTGTTCCGTGTCCCGGATGATTAGTTTAGTCGTTTATTAATGTTAAGTTTTGTCCAATTGAGTAGCTACAATTGAGATTTGGTAAAGATGGCGGCAAAATAAACATGACACTGAGGTGCCCTTTTCTAGTGCTACTTCTGTACAAAATGTCATGTTTCAATTGATAGGGGGGAGCCGACATATACACACACAGATACACAATGTTTCTTGAATAAAAGTCCCTTAATACTAGCCACGTTCTTCTACTGGCAGTGATCTGTAAGAAAATCAGGCATTTTTAGTCTACTTTTGACATTTTGCAAAAATGAGGAAAAAGTTGACTTATGAGATCGATCCGGGAAAATGTGTTTCTGTCTGGCTACCTGTCTGTCTGTCTGTCTGGCTCTGTGTGTGTCTCCCCCCCCCCCCCCCCCCCCCTATCAACTCATAAACGGCTTCAGCAATCGAAACCATTTTTAGTATGAGTAAAGATGAATACCGGAATATCTCAAGCCCATATTTGAAAATGATGTCAGTGCTACCAACTGCTGAAAAAAACCGCACTAGAAATTTGAGCTCCATGTTGGATATCTTGCAAGGTATGCATGGGAGCTATTCCAAAATTGGCACACAAGTAGATAATGCTATTTCTGTTTAATTTCCAGGAGGCCATACGTGACAATGTTGCCAAAATAATTTTAAGCTTTCTGATAGGTCTAGTTTTTAAATGCATATAACTTCTGCACTATCAATTGGATTTCAACCAAATTTTGTATGTAATATTTGGACATAAACAGATATGGCTGAGCGTATTCTTAAGAACCAACAGGGCTGCCAACTGTTAATAATTGCTCTCTCTATTTTTTATCCAAATACCAAAATATCAGAAAGTATGCAAGCCGACAGCTTTAAACTATGCACACAATTAGTACCTTAAATTTTAGATTAATTTGGAGTAACTTATATAGTCAGTTCTACCAACATGATTCTAAGCCTGCTGATAGCACCAAATTTTAAATACATGTAACTCCTGTACTATCAGTTGGATTTCAACCAAATTTCGCATGTGCTATGTGTACCATAACAGATATGACTATGCTTATTCTTAAGAGGAATCAGGGCTGCCAACTGTTAATAAATGCTGTCTATATATTTTTCCCTAATATCAATAAATCAGAAAATATGCAAGCCAGCAGCTCCATACTTTCCACACGTATAGCACCTTGCATTCTAGATAAATTTGGAGTAATCAATATAAGACAGTGCTACCAACATGATTCTATGCCTGCAGATAGGTTCAATTTAAAAAAAACATGTAACTTGTATACTAAAAATGGATCTCATCCACAATTGGCACAACAAGATATCATAATATTTCAGATCATTTCTGACCAGCACACGCATGACATTGTTGCCAAACATGCGTTTACGCATGCTGATAAATCCAGAGTCTAACTGCATGTAAAGTTCATTGGAATTCAACCAAATTGTGTATTCTGTACCTTAAGAGATGGAACGAAGATGTATATATTAAGTCGCCAGGGCTGCCAACAGTACTGCTCTATTAGACTACATTATACCAGGTATATTTCGAACTAATTAGACATTTCGATATTAACAACTTAATTTCGTCATTATTCTAGATAGGTTCATATACACTAGTTTAATCATTGGTATGAAACTTAATTTTAGGAAAAGTAGGCTCTTTAGTTCGTCACGGAACTTCTTGTTAGGGTTTTAATATGTGTTTTAAATTTGTTGCAGATGATTATTTTATCATATTTTCATACATCATGTTGCGGTATGTTGATTTAGGCGTTCAATTTTCCATCCTTCTTTATGGTGCACCATGTAAGGTTTAATACCAAGGGACTTTTTAGTGTTACGCTATACATTTATCTTATGTCTTTGATATTTATCAATTCATTCATATCGGCTGATGTTGTTGTTTGAGTCTTCAGTCTTTTGACTGGTTTTATCCCGCTCTCCATGCCTCGCTGTCCTGAGCTAAGAGTTTCATCTCCACACAGCTACCACACCCCACATTCGAGGCAAACTGTTTAACATATTCTAATCTCGTTCTACCCTTACAGTTCTTGTCCTCGACCTTCCATCCATAACTAAGTTTGCTATTCCTGGGTGTCATAGTATGTATCCTACCAACCTATCTCTTCTCTTCATTAGCAGTCGCCAGAAACATCTCTCCTCTCCCACTCGCCTTAATAGCTCTTCGTTTGTAACCCTCTCTTCCCATCTGATCTTCATCATTCTCCTGTAACACCACATTTCTAACGCTTCAAATCTCCTCTTTTCTGCTGCATCAATAGTCCAATTTTCACTTCCATAGAGTGCCACGCTCCATGTCAACAGATTCCTCTTCTGTAGAAATGCCTTCCTTGCCTGAGCCAACCTAATTCTTATATCCTCTTTCCTCCATCAATCACTTGTTATTTTGCTTCCTAAGTAACAGAAGTCTTCTGTGATTCGGAGATATAGAATGCCAGTGAAATATATCGCACAACCGCCATGTTGGATTATTAGAACGTAATAAAATTTGTAGGGCACGATCGGGGTCGGCCTGAATAGTACTATGACCTTACCGAATTTAATTAAAATCCATCCAGCCACTTAGTTTTTATTAGTGGGGCGTGGGGGCACACACACGGACACACACAGACAAAAGGTGATCTCATAAGCCTATTTTTTCATGAATAGAAATAGGCTAAAAACGAGATTTTAAAATTTGACACAGGCTCCATCTCGTGGTTAAGAAAACAATTAAGTTTGATTGCTGTCACATATTAGTTGACATTGAGAAATGTCTAAATATTTCGGATGGTCACCATATTGGATTTGTATATACATGGTAGGCCATAGAGCTATGCACTATTGGATGATGATAATTGCGTAGGTTCATTGTTCAAACGTTGGTTTCGATCGCATGATTAGGACACAAGAAATTAAACCTTAATTTTAAAATTCCGCACAGCTGCCATCTTGAAGTTATGTAAACAATTGAGCTGAATAGGATGTCAGTGTATTACAAGGTGTATACCATTTGCTGTACCATTTGTGACGGCGCTCGGTTGGTTTAAATGCGAGAAAAGTCTATTTAAATACAACAACTTCGCTTGGCCGCCATGTTCGTTTTGTAAAGAGGTTTTTGAGAGTCCCTTAGTTAAAATTATATTAGTGCTTTTTTCCACCATACAAAACGTCAGGGTGATATCTGTAATAGTTTCGGAGATTTGGAATGCCGGTGAAATATTTCGCGCAATTGCCAAGTTGGATTGGTGAGATGTAATAAAATTTGAAGAGCACAGTCCGGGTTGGACAAAATAGTAGGCCCTACTATGACCTTACCGAGTTTCGTTGAAATCGCTCCAGCAGTTTAGATTTTATTAGGGAGGGGAGCGAGGCGACGGTCACATGCAAACACACACACGGACTCTTTGTGATGTCACAGGCCTATCTTTCATAAATGTAAATAATAAAGGAAGCTTTTCAGTCGGTCAACACGACTGAATAGCTCTCATTATTAGAATTAAGCATCACTGAAAAATGGCTTCTATCAATACTAAATGAAAATAGGCCAACAAGTAAACGAAAAGCTACAACGGGAGGTTTAATTTAGAAAAGAAATACAGTGCACTCCCGATAATTCGGGTGCGGATAATTCGCTTTGCGGTTAATTCGCGGGTCTCCAAATATATTTTTAAATAGAAATTCTCACGGCAACTAATTATCAAGCTAAGCAACCTCCCCGTCATTTAAAATAATTTTCGTGGGACGCAATGCGAAAAGACGAAATCATTGACATTCGAGAAGACTGAACTGCGTTTCTCTGTGATGGAACAGTAGTCCTACTTGCGCAAGTTCGAAACATACGAGTAGGTTGCCGCGAGTGGTATAGCATAGATTTCCTTTATCTTCGAAGCCCAAACAAGACAAGAGGAATGCGTCTTCACTGGGAACCTACCCTCCCTTTCCCAACAGCCACACTCAAAGGTCGCTGACCTGTGAGTTGTGAAGGGTGGATGCGCGGACAGCGTATTGTAAACAGGGATTATTGCGTAATGACGTAAACTTTCGCGAGACATAGAGCGTGTTTGTTGGATGCTCTTCATGCATTGAACCAGTCATAAGAGAAAAATACCGCTACAAAAGCAAGCTCTTGCCGACATCTGTAACGACGATATTTCGAACGGGCAAGTTAGACGCCGATAAAGACGATTATGATTTAAGACATGAAGGCAAAGATGAAATAGCGCGGAATTTGACTGTTGGTGAGGAAACCTGAGATCCAGTTGATATCGAGTGCGGGAGTAATGCAACGGAAATCCCGAAAGTTTCCCACAGTCTCTAGTCACACTTATCTCTTATATAGAAAAACGAAATGAATTTTTGTTCTCTTATAATGTTTTCTCGGAAATGTGCACTCGAAAATTAGAATAAACGATCTAAGAAACAAAATGGAATTACTTTTTTTTTTAAATATTATTGTAGGCATAATCCACATAGGCCTTCCTCTAGCCTAGCATGTCTTATAGGACACTACAATCAAGTGTTATAATTATTATTTTGCGTGTTCAAGCCTATTTCAATATTTTAATCAATAGTTTTGTTTTTACTAGGCTTAACAAAAATAACTGCGGATAATTCGCGGTTTTCAATAATTCGCGGAATTTCGTGCATTAATTACCGCGAATTACCGAGAGTGCACTGTACTATTATTGGTCACAAAGGAGCTAAAGTTCCGCTAACACGTACCTTGATGCTCGGTACAGTTAGGAGGCGAGTTCCGACTGTACCGTTCCATACGTAACGTTCCGCTAACACGTACCTTGACGCTCGGTACACTTGGGAGTCGAGTTCCGACTGTACCGTTCCAGGGCTGAATCTTTCCACTTGCTAGTACCGAGTTCAAAGTTACACGTACGGAACGATACCGCAAGCCAGCTTGGGGCCGCGTTATGGCATACGTTACGTAACGTGATACACAGCGGTACGTGACGCATTTTCGTTCGGTTCCAGGTCCCTGATGATTAGTTTAGTCGTTTATTAATGTTAAGTTTTGACCAATTGAGTAGCCACAATTGAGATTTGGTAAAGATGATGGCAAAATAAACATAACACAGAGGTGCCCTTTTCTAGTGCTACCTCTGTACAAAATTTCGTGTTTCAATTGATAGAGGGGAGCAGACATATACACACACAGACACACAATGTTTCTTGAAAAAAGTCCCTTAATACTAGCCACGTTCTTCCGCTGGCAGTGATCTGTGCGAAAATCAGGAATTATTAGTCTACTTTTCACATTTTGCAAAAATGGGGAAAAAGTAGACTTTTGAGATCGATCCGGGAAAATGTGTGTGTGTCTGTGTGTCTGTCTATCTGTCTATCTGTCTGTCTGGCTGGCTGTGTGTGTCCTCCCCCCCCCCTATCAACTCATAAACGGCTGCAGCAATCGAAAACAATTTTTCGTATGAGTAAAGATGTATACCGGAATATCTCAAGCCCATATTTGAAAATAATGTCACTGCTACCAACTGCTGAAAAAACGCACTAGAAATTTGAGCTCCATGTTGGATATCTTGCAAGGTATGCTTGGGAGCTATTCCAAAATCGGCACACATGTAGATAATGATATTTCTGTTTAATTTCCATGAGGCCATACATGACAGTGTTGCCAAAATTATTTTAAGCTTTCTGATAAGTCAAGTTTTTAAATGCATATAACTTCTGTACTATCAATTGGATTTCAACCAAATGTTGTATGTAATATGTGGACATAAACTGATATTACTGAGCGTATTCTTAAGAACCAACAGGGCTGCCAACTGTTAATAATTCTCTCTCTATTTTTTATCCAAATACCTGTATATCAGAAAGTATGCAAGCCGACAGCTTTAAACTATGAACACGTGTAGTACCTTACATTTTAGATTAATTTGGAGTAACATATATAGTCAGTTCTACCAACATGATTCTAAGCCTGCTGATAGCACCAATTTTTAAATACAAGTAACTCCTATACTATCAGTTGCATTTCAACCAAATTTCGTATGTGCTATGTGTACCTTAACAGATATGACTATGCTCATTCTTAAGAGCAATCAGGGCTGCCAACTGTTAATAAATGCTGTCTATATTTTTTCCCCAAGATCAATATATCAGAAAATATGCAAGCCAACAGCTCCATACTTTCCACACGTATAGCACCTGGCATTCTAGATAAATTTGGAGTAATCAATGTAAGTAAGTGCTGCCAACATGATTCTATGCCTACAGATAGGTCCAATTTAAGAAAACATGTAACGTCTATACTAACAAATGGATTTCATTCAAAATTGGCACAACAAGATATCATAATATTTCAGATCATTTCTGACCAGCACACGCATGACATTCTTGCCAAACATGCTTTTACGAGTGCTGATAAATCCAGAGTATAACTGCATGTAAAATTAATTGGACTTCTACCAAATTGTGTATTCTGTACCTTAAGAGATGGAACTAAGTCGTATATATTAAGTCGCCAGGGCTGCCAACTGTAGTGCTCTATTAGGCTACATTATACCAGGTATATTTCGAACTAATTGGACATTTCGATATTACCAACTTAATTTCGTCATTATTCTAGATAGGTTCATATACTGTAGATTAATCATTGGCATGAATCTTAATTTTAGGGAAGGTAAGCTCTTAAGTTCGTCACGGAACTTCTTGTTAGAGTTTTAATATGTGTTTGAAATGTGTTGCAGATGATTATTTTATCATATTTTCATACATCATGTTACGGTATGTTGATTTAGGCGTTCAATTTTCCATCCTTCTTTATGGTGCACCATGTAAGGTTTAATACCAAGGGACTTTTTAGTGTTACGCTATACATTTATCTTGTGTCTTTGATATTAATCAATTCATATCGGCTGATGTTGTTGTTTGAGTCTTCAGTCTTTTGACTGGTTTGATGCAGCATTCCATGCCACCCTGTCCTGAGCTAAGCGTTTCATCTCAACATAGCTACCACACCCTACATTCGAGGCAAACTGATTAATATATTCTAATCTCGGTCTATCCTTACAGTTCTTGTCCTCGACCCTTCCTTCCATAACTAAGTTTGCTATTCCTGGGTGTCTTAGTATGTGTCCTACCAACTTATCTCTTCGCTTCATTAGCAGTCGCCAGAAACATCTCTCCTCTCCCACTCATCTTAATACCTCTTCGTTTATAACCCTCTCTTCCCATCTGATCTTCATCATTCTCCTGTAACACCACATTTCTAACGCTTCAAATCTCCTCTTTTCTGCTGCACCAATAGTCCAATTTTCACTTCCATAGAGTGCCACACACGATGTCAACTGATTCCTTTTCTGTAGAAATGCTTTCCTTGCCTGAGCCAACCTACTTTTTATATCCTCTTTCCTCCAACCATCACTGGTTATTTTGCTTCCTAAGTAACTTAAAAGAAGTCTTCTGAGATTCGGAGATATAGAATGCCAGTGAAATATTTCGCACAGCCGCCATGTTGTATTGTTGAAAAGTAATAAAATTTGTAGGGCACGGTCGGGGTTGGCCAGAATAGTATTATGATCTTACCGAATTTAATTGAAATCTATCCAGCCACTTAGATTTTATTAGTGGGAGTTGGGGGCAAACACACCGACACACACGGACAAAAGTGATATCTTAAGCCTATTTTTTCATAAATAGAAATAGGCTAAAAACGAGATTTTAAAATTGACACTGGCGCCATTTCGTGGTTAAAAAAAACAATTAAGTTTGATTGCTGTCACAGATTAGTTGACATTGAGAATCGTCTAAATATTTCAGAAGGTCACCATATTGGATTTTTATATGCATTGTAGGCCATAGAGCTATGTACTATTAGATGATGATTATTGCGTAGGTGCATTGTTCAAACGTTGGTTTCGATCGCATGATTAGGACACAAAAAATTAAACCTTAATTTTAAAATTTCGCACAGCCGCCATCTTGAAGCTATGTAAACAATTGAGCTGAATAGGATGTCAGTGCATTACAAGGTGTATACCATTTGCTGTACCATGTGTGACGGCGCTCGGATGGTTTAAATGCGAGAAAAGTCTATTTAAATACAACAACTTCGCTTTGCTGCCATGTTCGTTTTGTAAAGAGATTTTTGAGAGTCCCATCGTTACACTTCTATTAGTGCTTTTTTCCACCATACAAAACGTCAAGGTGATATCTGTAATAGTTTCGGAGATATGAAATGCCGGTGAAATATTTCGCACAGTTGCCATGTTGGATTGGTGAGATGTAATAAAATTTGAAGAGCACAGTCGGGTCGGACAAAATAGTACAATGACCTTACCGAGTTTCGTTGAAATCGATCTAGCAGTTTAGATTTTATTAGGGAGGGGAGTGAGGCGACGGACACATGCAAACACACACATACGTGCACACACATGGACTATATGTGATGTCACAGGCCTATCTTTCATAAATGTACATAGTAAAGGAAACTTTTCAGTCGGTAAACACGACTGAATAGCTTTCATTAATAGAATTAAGCATCACTGAAAAATGCCTTCTATCACTACTAAATGAAAATAGGCTAACAAGTAAACGAAAAGCAAGAACGGGAGGTTTAATTTAGAAGAGAAATACTATTATTGGTCACAAAGGAGCTAAAGTTCCTCTAACACGTACCTTGATGCTCGGTACAGTTAGGAGGCGAGTTCCGACTGTACCGTTCCACACGTAACGTTCCGCTATGACGTAACTTGATGTTCGGTACAGTTGGGAGTCGAGTTCCGACTGTATCGTTCCAGGGCTGTAACGTTCCACTTGCTCGTACCGAGTTCCAAGTTACAGTTACGGAACGATACCGCAAGCCAGCTCGGGGCCGCGGTATGGCATACACAGCGGTACGTAACGCATTTCAGTTCTGTTCCGGGTCCCTGATGATTAGTTTAGTCGTTTATTAATGTTAAGTTTTGACCAATTGAGTACCCACAATTGAGATTTGGTAAAGATGGCGGCAAAATAAACATGACACTGAGGTGCCCTTTTCTAGTGCTACCTCTGGACAAAATTTCGTGTTTCAATTGAAAGGGGGGAGCACACATATACACACTCAGACACACAATGTTTCTTGAAAAAAGTCCCTTAATACTAGCCACGTTCTTCCACTGGCAATGGTCTGTAGGAAAATCAGGCATTTTTAGAGTTTTAATATGTGTTTGAAATTTGTTGCAGATGATTATTTTATCATATTTTCATACATCATGTTGTGGTATGTTGATTTAGGCGTTCAATTTTCCATCCTTCTTTATGGTGCACCATATAAGGTTTAATACCAAGGGACTTTTTAGTGTTACGCTATACATTTATCTTGTGTCTTTGATATTAATCAATTCATTCATATCGGCTGATGTTGTTGTTTGAGTCTTCAGTCTTTTGACTGGTTTTATTCCGCTCTCCATGCCTCCCTGTCCTGATCTAGGCGTTTCATCTCTACATAGCTACCACACCCTACATTCGAGGCAAACTAACATATTCTAATCTCGGTCTACCCCTACAGTTCTTGTCCTCGACCCTTCCTTCCATAACTAAGTTTGCTATTCCTGGGTATCTTAGTAAGTGTCCTACCAACCTATCTCTTCTCTTCATTAGCAGTCGTCAGAAACATCTCTCCTCTCCCACTCGTCTTAATACCTCTTCGTTTGTAACCCTATCTACCCATCTGATCTTCATCATTCTCCTGTAACACCACATTTCAAACGCTTCAAATCTCCTCTTTTCTGCTGCACCAATAGTCCAATTTTCACTTCCATAGAGCCCACGCTCGATGCCAACAGATTTCTTTTCTATAGAAACGCTTTTCTTGCCTGATCCAACCTACTTTTTATATCCTCTTTCCTCCGTCCATTACTGGTTATTTTGCTTCCTAAGTAACAGAAGTCTTCTGAGATTCGGAGATATAGAATGCCAGTGAAATATTTCGCACAGCCACCATGTTGGATTTTTGAAACGTAATAAAATTTGTAGGGCACGGTTGGGGTCGGCCAGAATAGTAATATGACCTTACCGAATTTAATTGAAATCTATCCAGCCACTTATATTTTATTAGTGGGGGGGGGGGGGGGGGGGCACACACACGGACGTACACACACGGATGAAAGGTGATCCCATAAGCCTATTTTTTCATAAATAGAAATAGGCTAAAAGCGAGATTTTAAAATTTGACGCTGGCGCCATTTCGTGGTTTATAAACAATTAAGTTTGATTGCTGTCACAGATTAGTTGACATTGAGAATCGTCTAAATATTTCCGATTGCCACCATATTGGATTTTTATATACTTTGTAGGCCATAGAGCTATGTACTATTAGATGATTATTGCGTAGGTTCATTGTTCAAACGTTGGTTTCGATCGCATGATTAGGACACAAGAAATTAAACCTTAATTTTAAAATTTCGCACAGCCGCCATCTTGACGTTATGTAAACAATTGAGCTGAATAGGATATCAGTGCATTACAAGGTGTATACCATTTGCTGTACCATGTGTGACGGCGTTTGTTTGGTTTAAATGCGAGAAAAGGCTATTTAAATACAACAACTTCGCTTGGCCGCCATTATGGAGAAAGTGAACTAAAGCTCTTTCGAGCAATCTACTTCCTGTAGAAAATAGACAGTGTTTTGATTTACATAGTTTTGATTTTGTTATCTTTGAGTGTAGTGTCTTTGGAATGTCTTTGGATGCGATGTTCAGTTGTGTTAATAAAATATTGATTACTGTATATTAAACTGATTTGGTATGGCATATAACTGGCGACCGTGACAGGACTACTGGCAATCTCAACATCAAATAAAACAGAACAACGATGACCGAACGTCGAGTATTACGCGGCGTATTTACACGTGAGGTAAACAAGCTTGAAGAACTGTTAGCGCTTGCTGATGGTGACCACGTGGAGATTCGTAGCAGATATGCTTCACTTGTGGAACGCTACGAGAAGTTGAAACGTCTGGATGATGAAGTTTACAATGAGCTGCTGCTAAAGGAAGACCTTGAAGACATCGTGCTTGAAACAGAGATCAACAATTGCAGTCAGTACGACTTGAAATATTTTAAGGTTAGGGAAAAGTGCAGGCCTTACAAGTTGGAGATCAAGCCGTTTCTGAAGCTAAATTTACTAAAATACATGAAGATAGCAGGCTTAAAGATGAAGATAAATTTGTTTATTTGATTCAGTGTATGGAACCTGTTTCGTGTGCTCAGTAGTAGGTAGAAAACTTTCCTCCTTCAAAGGAAAACTAAAAAGGCTATAGAATTGTTGAAGTCTAGGTATGGGAAGGATGAGTTGCTCATTGAGTACTATGTTAGGGAACTTTTATCCTTGGTGTTAAAGAAGGATAGTTTAAGATTCATAGCCCAACTGTATGACAGTCTGGAGGGACAGTTGAGAGCACTTGATTCCTTGGGCGTAACAAAGGAGAAATATGCTGCAATGTTATTTCCACTAGTAGAGAGTGCCTTGCCAGAGGTTATGTTTAGAACTTGGGACAGGTATCGTGTATCAAAAGAAACGTCTACCAAGGAACCTGACTGTTGCTTGAGTGAATTGTTTGCCTTCTTAAAGACTGAGGTAGAAGGTGAAGAACGGCTTAAGCTAAGACATAGTTCTTTTGAAGTTAACGAGAGGACGGATCGAGTTAAGCAAGATGATAGGACCAAGACTAAGAATAGGGACATACCTTCAGCGGCTTCTTTAATTTCAATAGAGGATGTTTCAGTTAGTAAGGGAAACAGAAATAACAAAGATACGGCTTGTATATTCTGTGGCAGAACCTCACATCTTTCTCAAGACTGTGCTGTAGCTATTGATTATTCTCAAGAAGAACGCCAAGTAACGTTAAAGAAAAAGGGAGCTTGTTTTAGGTGTCTACGACCGGGACATGTCAGTGTTAAGTGTAAGATGTTTGTGAAGTGCCCATTTTGCAAGGGGAAACATTACGCTTTGATGTGTGCGAAAACAGACTCAGATGAACCAAAAGGTAATTCGGTTCCAAAAACAGTTAGCATGATGGCAGGTAGTAATAAAGGACATGTGACCTATCTGCAGACTTTAGTTCCTAGAGTAGTTGTTGGTGGATCCACGCACAGAGTAAGAGTTCTGTGTGACAGTGGATCGCAGAGAAGCTACATAAAGAAGTCTTGTGCTAAGAAATTAGAGTTGGACAAACTGGAAAGGTAACACTAAGTCAAGAATTATTTGGAGGTAGGAAAACAGCACCTGTTTGTTTCGAGTCCTATCAAATAACTTTGCTGGGTATGAACGAGGAAAACAGATGTGAGGTTGCAGTGTTAGGCTCTGATAGTATCTGTGGAGGTGCTCCCCTAGTTGATGCTGACTTGTTTAATTTACTGAGGGACAAGGGAGTTGAACTTAGTGATGTTGGCCAAGATAATGGTGGCAACAGTACTGACATTCAGGTATTGTTAGGAGCTGACGTGTGGGCTCAGATAATCACGCCAGACTTTCTACATGTATACAAGAGTCTAGTAGCTGTGAGAACTTGTTTAGGGTGGACACTTAAGGTTCATCTGAGATCACTTCAACTACTGCCTCGTCTTACACTCTACTTACTTTAACTCAATCAACAAGAGTGGCGGATTTGTGGGAAATTGAGACTTTGGGTATAAAAGATCCTGGCGAACAGATAAAAAAGGAAGAAAGGGAACAAGAAGTTCAGATGTTCTTCGATAGGACTGTGAAGAGAGAAGAGGAATCTGGGCGCTACATTGTCAAACTACCCTGGATTGATGGTTGTACTTCTCTGGAAACGAATCGTGAAATTTATCAGAAACGATTATTGAACACTTCAAGAAAGTTACGAGTGATGCAGAAATTTCAGGATTATGATGAGGTGTTACAGGAATGGGTAAACAAAGGGATTATCGAAGGTGTTGAAAACGAGGTTTTGGATGGACCTACACATTATTTGCCTCATAGAGCTGTGCTGAAAGATGGTGGCACTACAAAGATAAGGCCGGTGTTCGATGCTTCCAACTAAGACAGAAATGGTCATTCCTTGAATGATTGCCTCGAGCCCGGACCCAACCTCATCGACCTTGTTCCATCAGTGCTGACCAATTTTCGAACCTCTCCTATAGGTCTAATAGCTGATATAGAGAAGGCATTCCTGCAGATTATAATTGATCCTGAAGACAGGGATATGCTCCGTTTTCTCTGGTGGGATAATGATAAGATTACCACTTTTCGACATTGCCGGGTGGTTTTTGGTGTTTGTTCCAGTCCCTTCCTATTGGTTTCTGTACCGAACAACCTTCTGGAAGAGCCCCCAACTCATTTGAAGGAAGTAGCTACAAAAATGAAACCTGCATTTTATGTGGACAACTGTCTTACTGGAGTCGCTTCAAAGGAAGAAATTGGACCCTTTATTTTAAAGGCACAAGAATTGATGTTATCCGCAGGTTTCAATTTGAGGGGATGGGTGAATTCCTTTGATTGTGGTGTTGGTAAAACTGAGAATGTCTTAGGACTTCGTTGGTATTGCGACGTAGATGAACTTGGATGTAACTTCAGCCCGACTACCGGTTTAGTAACCCGAAGAGTGGTACTATCCAGCGTGCAAAAAATATTTGATCCGATTGGATTTTCAGCCCCAGTAACTCTGATTTCCAAGCTCATTCTGCAGAAGACATGGCAGAAAAGTATAGGATGGGATGAGGTTTCACCAGGAGACATTTGTGAGGAATTCTGTCGATGGACTCAGCAGTTGCAATACCTACATGACTGTCGGATACCTAGAAGGATTTTCCTGAATGACAACAGCACTTTGCATGTATTTGTGGACGCTAGCAAAAGAGCGTTTGGTTGTTGCATATTTCTGAGAACGGAAGAAGAAGGTAAGATCAAACTGAGTCTTCTGATGGCTAAATCTAGAGTGGCGCCTCTCAAAGAACTGACACTACCCCGCCTTGAACTGATGGGAGCGCTCCTTGGAGTTAGAATGTCTCGGTTGAGCCTTCGATGCCTACACCGGAATGACATACACACAGTGTTTTGGTCCTATTCAACAGTAGTCTTGGCTTGGATTGCTAATAAAGGGCTTTGGTCGGTGTTCGTAGAGAATCGGGTAAAGGAAATTCATGACTACAGTAAGGCTAGTTCATGGAGACACATACCGGGCAGCCTCAATCCAGCAGATCTCCTGTCTAGAGGGTGTTCACCAACACAACTTTGGAGATCCAGATGGTGGGAGGGTCCGTCTTGGCTTAAATGTAAAGAAGAAGAATGCGTATTTAATCGTCCTGAACCATTGTTGGAAGAAGTCAACAGGGAAAGGAGGAAAACAGTTGTAGCTGCTAAGAACACTGCTGTGGAAACTATTTTACTGCTATTAAGTTCACGATTCTCTGGATACATCAAAATCATTAGGACCATTGCTTGGATTTTGAGATTGAAACAAAGGAATCGTAGAGACCACGTATCAACGGAAATTGATAGCGAAGAATTTCTCAATGCAGAGACGAAACTGTACTTCCTCATCCAGAAGGAAACGCTTTATGAAGAAGAGAGGAACAATTGAAGAATCTGGAGGTGTTCACAGACGATGAAGGAATTCTACACATGAAGTCAAGAGTCGTTGATTCTGACGACACTCCTGAGTATACCTATCCAGTTGTACTTCCATCAAAACATGTGATGGTTGAAAGAATGATTGAACAATTTCATCGATTCCATAACCATGCTGGGACGCACACACTGCTTGTTTTGTTGCGCCAAAGGGTTTGGATAATTAGAGGAAGAAGGACGGTGGCAGCAGTTGTTCGGAAATGCGTGATCTGTCGTCGTAACTCTGCTAAGGGTTTTGAGGTACCTTTTACTCCGTTGCCACAGGATCGAATCAAGGCATCGAGTGTTTTCCAGATCACGGGCACAGACTTGGCCGGCCCTGTGTTTCTACGAGGAGGAGAAAAGGGATGGAATGTGATATTCACTTGTGCAGTTTATCGGGCTGTACATCTGGAATTGATCACTTCACTTAGTACAGTAGCGTATATCCAAGCACTACGCCGATTTGCGGCAAGAAGAGGAAGAGTGAATACCATGTATTCGGACAATGGGACGAATTTCACCGGACTTCGCAGAACCATGGAGCAATTGGATTGGACTGAAATAGAGAGGACGTGCAGCCTTCTGAAGATTAAATGGAAGCTGAACCCTCCCACTGCAGCCTGGTGGGGAGGATTCTGGGAAAGGTTGATTAAGATTCTAAAGGATTTGCTTCGCCGTAATTTGGGTAAAGCTTGCCTAAATTATGAGGAAATGTATACTCTTCTATGCGATTGTGAGAACCTGATGAATAATCGACCTTTGACTTATCTTTCTGAAGAAGATGAACTCAAGCCACTCAGACCCTCCATGTTCCTACAGAGCCTAGAGGGTAATGATGTAACCGACTTAGACCAAATTCAAACCAGCAGTTTAAACGACAGATGGCGTTATCTACAACCTGTTCGGGAGAGCCTGAGAAATCGCTTCAAAAAAGAATACCTGGGATTCCTCCGAGCACGGAGCAAAAAGCAACAGGGATCCATACAAGTAGGAGACATAGTTCTGGTGGAGAGCGACAACAAGAAACGTATCAACTGGCCCTTAGGGAGAGTGGTGGAGCTGTTACCAGGAAGAGACAATGTGACTCGTCTGGTTAAAATTAAGACAGCAACTGGCATTCTTCTTCGTCCAGTACAGCGACTTTATTCGTTAGAGATAAACTGTCTTAACAAATGTGATTCTGTCAACACTTCACAACACCGACTAAGTGAGCCGGTCCTTAATGAAGATATTCCCTGCAGTAACTCAGGAACTGAAAAGGAGAGTGAATTCAAGACTCGTTGTGGTAGAACTGTTAGGCAACTCAAGAAACTAGACTTATAGTGGTTCACATTCCTGAGCTCAATGTTCAACTATAATTTTAGAATGTTTACTTCAGTTTATGAGTGTGTGTTGCAAAACTACCTTTTGCAAGGTGGGAGAATGTGGAGAAAGTGAACTAAAGCTCTTTCGAGCAATCTATTTCCTGTAGAAAATAGACAGTGTTTTAATTTAGAAAATAGACAGTGTTTTGATTTACATAGTTTTGATTTTGTTATCTTTGAGTGTAGTGTCTTTGGAATGTCTTTGGATGCGATGTTGAGTTGTGTTAATAAAATATTGATTACTGTATATTAAAATGATTTGGTATGGTATAGCCATGTTCGTTTTGTAAAGAGGTTTTTGAGAGTCCCATCGTTACACTTCTATTAGTGCTTTTTTCATTCATACAAAACGTCAGGATGATATCTGTAATAGTTTCGGAGATATGGAATGCCGGTGAAATATTTCGCACAGTTGCCATGTTGGATTGGTGAGATGTAATAAAATTTGAAGAGCACAGTCGGAGTTGGACAAAATAGTACTATGACCATACCGAGTTTCGTTGAAATCGCTCCAGCAGTTTAGATTTTATTAGGGAGGGGAGCGAGGCGACGGACACATGCAAACACACACATACGTACACACACACGGACTATATGTGATGTCATAGGTCTATCTTTCATAAATGTAAATAATAAAGGAAGCTTTTCAGTCGGTCAACACGACTGAATAGCCTTCATTATTAGAATTAAGCATCACTGAAAAATGGCTTCTATCACTACTAAATGAAAATAGGCTAACAAGTAAACGAAAAGCAAGAACGGGAGGTTTAATTTAGAAAAGAAATACTATTATTGGTCACAAAGGAGCTAAAGTTTGCTGTGTAGGTTACACTCTGCCTTATATGGCAACACTGCGAGAAGGTGAGTTGGATTCCCATCTAAGACATCTTAGATTGGTTTTCCGTGGTTTCCCACTTCTACTCTAGGAAAATGCGTGGATAGTTCCTAAGTCAAGGCCACGGACTACTCCTTCCCAAGCCATGCTATCATTACAAATACACACGTTACTACAGACATCACAATTACAAAGTTTAGACCTATCAGACAAATTCCATAAAAACCTCAACTACATGGACCGATGATCAATAACCTATGTTCCAAACCTCTATATGGAGCAACAATAAATATTTCGAATCAATGGGATCCATCGTATTGTTTTCAGGAAACATATTTCTAACGTAGGCTACAGTATGACCGCGATCGAAACGAGCAACGTGCCTTGCTTGCCCTGTGTGATGCGGCACGCACTCAGACTGAAATCAGTATTTTTATTTTTATTTTTATTGATATTTCAAGAAGTAATTATCCTATGTTTGAATAAATAATTTGCCTGGAATTGCATATGGCATCGTTCAAACTGGGATAGTTGTTGACGCAGAAAAAATGTTCTTTTCATCAGGGTTCTAGGTAGGACAGTAGATACTGAAATAATTCCTTAGGCTAGATAGAGTATTTCGATATCATGAAAGAAATGCCCCTAGATTAGATAACAGGTATGTAATTGATATAGTTGTTGTGTAATTAGGCTATTATGTGACAGTTTGTAACAACCAGCGTAACAGTGTAATAAACGCAGTGTTACAATTGCCGTGGTAACTAAATAGACTGTGTAATAGCCGTAATAGTCTACGTAAAAATTCGGTGTAATAGCCATAATGGTTTTAATAGCTAATGGACAGTAGTTCCGGTAACAGTCCTGTAATATTCTGTAGGCCTACATACATTTTGGGAAATGCTGCTGTACTGTTACAGGCTCTGTACCGTTCCACTTTCCGTTGGAACATGAGAACCTGGAACGTTACGCATAGATACCGGGTGGCTGGTTGGTATAACCTGGAACGGTACACAGTGTAACCGGGTACTGGTGGAAACGTTACTCTATTTCGATAACCAAGAACGGTACGCAGAGTAACTTTCCAACTGGTAACGCTGAGGAATCGTTCCAGTCATGTACCGTTCCATACGTAACGTTCCGCTAACACGTACCTTGATGCTCGGTACAGTTGGGAGTCGAGTTCCGACTGTACCGTTTCAGCGCTGTAACGTTCCACATGCTCGTACTGAGTTCCAAGTTACAGTTCCGGAACGATACCGCAAGCCAGCTCGGGGCCGCGGTATGGCATACGTAACGTAACGTGGAACACAGCGTTACGTAACGCATTTCAGTTCTGTTCCGGGTCCCTGCATGTTTGGGCTTATGGGTGGTTTTGGCGAGGGGAGGTTGATCCAGTTAATTCAGGTCTGTGCTCTGTCGGTCACTACAGTAATGTGATTCACTTCAAATGTTATAATAATAATAATAATACCATACTTGCTCGCATATAACTCGCCATCGAGTATATGTCGCGCCTCATTTTAAAATTTGTAATTGCAGGAAAATCAAATCCTCGCATTAATTCCGGACGGCATCATAAAGATGATGGTAGCAATATTCAGATAGAACCCGCACCCACTGGACATCACACGTCTTGCCCACGATGTGGCAGTGCTTTCCTTTCCTTCATGGTATTTTTTGCCAGTCTGTTGCATTGTCGATAAGTACCAGTATTCTGTCTTCACATTCCTTTGTTGTTTCTCAGTTAAGTGTGATTGATCTCTAAGTTAAATAAAGATGTGGAAGTTGTACAGTTGGGTTTAAATCCAAATTGATACAATACGCAGAAGACGATGGTAATATACCCTCGTACTCCTAGAGCTGCCAGTCGAGAATTCAATGTGACGGCATTCAATATTTGTTACTGGCGTGTACAGAAAGACACTCTAGAAACCACTAGCATGGTGTCCACAGGCAGGAAAAGTCAGGAATAGTCAGGAAAGTCAGGAATTTTGTTTTTAGTCAGGAAAAGGTGTGAAAAAATGGCGTGAGTCAGGAAAAAATGGCGAAAAGTATTAGAAAGTCAGGAATTTTATATTAACCATACAGTATTTTGTGTTTTACAGCCATATTTTGATGTTACTAGTTCAACTAATCTCTGAAGATAAAAAGCAATAACTCACTGGACATTATACATTTTTACAGTACATCATAGTAAAAACCTCTTTTACCTGTTTATTGTACGCTTTTTTGGCGTTGGCGTAGGGATGTGGCGACCCCATCCTATAGTTTAGGTTATTAAGCGTTGGGCAGCTATTGGGATGGTGGAGGCTGCAAATAAAAAATTAAAAAACTGCTCAATAAACCTTTTTTCCGATGTTACGATGACTTCGCGAGTCAGGAATTTTGTTGAAAAATGGTCAGTAAAAGTCAGGTAAATTGACATTGAAAATTCTGTGGACACCATGACTAACCAAACAGGTAAGGTGTTCTGAAATGTGGCAACGCAGTAAAACAATACACGGGGTGTGATGTCAGCTTTTTAGTGGCGCTCCACACGCTAAATGAGTAATTGTTAGGTTAGAACACGACAGATCTGGTATTGTTAGTTACGATAAGCTGACGACTGATGACAAAATAAAGAAGGCCGTCAGTGATTGGGTTATACAGTCATGGGTTATGGCGACGATAAATGTTGTTCAGAAGAGTTTCTTGACGACTGGCTTCGCAAATGCGTTGGCCGGAAGTCAGGATGAGGCATGCGAGAGTAGCTTGGAGATTGGTGGCACTGACAATGCCAGTTGTCTTGTTTTAATAATGCACATTTTATGTTGTTGTTTTTTTTCTTTCTTCGGGAATACGGTCTTTCGCACACCAATCCCCGCATATAATACACACCAAAAATGTTCACACTTATTTTCCGTTATATGCGAGCAAATACGGTAATAATAATAATTATTAGAACAACAAAAAAATGTAGTTAAAAAATGGGAAGTTGTTAGTTATTGTCGTTTTAAGGGGCGGAACTACGAGGTGATCTGCCCCTAAGATGGGACACTGTCTCCATGTTTTGTTTGTTCACAGGCCTGTCACACCTCCAAAGCTTGCGTTGGGAATCGCCCACGAGTATGGTGTTGTTTGGTGTTTAGAATGGTGTCCATCTGGGTGCTACGATGGTGGTGATTCAGATACTGAAGGAACGCTGAGGAGGCTAGGACTGTTGGCTGCTGCATTTTCTGATGGGGCTGTTCGTATCTTTCCCATCTGTTTTCCCTCGCAGCTCAAAGAGAAGAGTGGAATGTAAGTGGATTGAACTATATAAACTGGGTTATTTGTCGTCGGCTCTTTTGCAGTTGACAGATCACGTGGACTATGGATTCCTACCATCAAATGCCACGACCCCACTATGTTGCATCAGTTGACAAAAGATGGGTCAAATTTTAAAGGATTTTTTTAGAAAGGGCTTTGAGGAAAGGATGAATCAATAATAATAATAATCCCGTGTTTTGTTTCTGCTTGTTCCCCTATCGGGTGCGTCCCAGGTGGCGGATTGGGGGACTCGCTGGACTTGTCCGGAGGGCTTGAGGGAAATAAAATACCGTATATACTCGAATACCACCCGCACATTTTTAAATAAATTCGGACGTGAAAAATTGGGGTGCGGGTCTTATTTGAGTCATCCAAATTTGAAAGATCTAAATTGCCCACCACGCGCGATATCGGGTGTTGCGAGTATCCGCTAGATGGTGCTAGCCTTCTTCCGGCTATAACTTTGTTTTACCGTAAGCATGCGGCGTCAAAGTCATGCGCACCTTCTCCGAGTGTAAACATGAATGCTACGAAGCGTTTGCGGTCATTTACTGTGAGTGAGAAATTGAAAGTTGCGAGGGAAGCTGAAGTTATTGGAAATCGTGCCCGGTAGGAAATATGATATTGACGAGTCATGTATTCGTGATTGAGCGGGATGACGTCTATGCTACAACCACTGGATGTCTGTGTGAACCGCCCGTTCAAAGCAGCCTTGAAACAGCTGTATACTGAGCGGATGGCGGCCGATAAGCACACACTAACTCCAACTGGTCGTATTCAGCGCCCGGAAGTTCAGCTGCTGTGTTCGTGGATTTTGACAGCATGGAATCATATCTCTGGAGATCTCATGCGGAAGAGCTTCAAGAAATGTAGTATTTTGAATGCTATGGATGGCAGTGATGACGACATTTAGTGGGAAAGTGATGGTGATAAAAGTTCCGAAGTTGGTACTTCTGATGACGATGAATGAAGTGCTTGTGTACTTTTATTTGTATTTTTAATCGTTTGATGTGTGTTATTTTAGGACGACTTCAAAACTGTTGGAAACTATTTTGGATAAATGCTATTCTGTTTATTTAGTTAAGATTGTAAATAATTTTGAGTAAAAAATATTTTTTTTTTAAATTTTGTTCTTCAAAATCAGGGTGCGGGTCTTATTCGGGGGCGGGTCGTATTCGAGTAAATACGGTACCTCTCACGGACCAAAAACAGGCACAGTCAGAAAACAGCTTGAGGCAACCTCTGAGGCTCAATACCTTTAGTTGCAACTATGAGATCGACAAAGATCGATCTCCCCATTATCTTCAACTTACTTGCATGATAGTAACGTCAGTCGAGGATACTACTACCCCAGGCCCTAGTATTCATACTAGTTTATCTCGGTCATCGGATTCTGGGGGACGGAGGATGTCGGCGGGAATGTATCGGAGCTTCCCAAATCTCTTCGCTCAAAGGAAAAGCATTTTATTGGCATTTTAAATATCAACACTCTTTGCAGAGTTGGCAAGTTGAAGCACTTAACAGACACATTAGAACAATTGAACATTCAAATTCTGGCACTCCAAGAAACTAGGTACAGTGATGAAAACCATTTTGAATCGGGAAACTATAGAATTTATAAAGGTAAACCAGCGATCCTCCTCCCTCACAAAATATTACAATTTGGCACTAGTTTCACAGTGAGCAAAAATATCACTAAATCTACATCACCTTCTGAAAGAATTTCACTTATGACAATCAAATCAGGAAACAAAGCTTATACGGTACATTTATCAATGCATATACACCTACTAACAATTATAATCAAAAAGACCCGCACAGGGTAGATGACTTCTGGGAATTGCTAGAGGAGGCTGCAGCTAAGGTTCCAAAGCACCATGTCAAAATTCTGCTGGGGCACTTCAATCCACAAATTGGCAAAGAGAAGAAATTCATGACCACCGTAGGACTTCACCCTCCTCACAAAAGAACAAATACAAATGGGGAAAGATTGTCTTTTGCGAAAATTTTGATCTAAAGTTGATGTCAACCCATTTCTTGGCACTTCCGAGAAAGAAAATCACATGGAGATCCCCTAACTCACATTTAGGAGAATTTCAACTAGACCCTGTGGCTATATCCAAGAAAAATCAAAAAGAAATTATGAACGTTAAAGTCAAAAAGGGAATTATTGACTCCGGCCATATCCCATCCGCGAGTAGCTGCTCACGCCACGCTCGTTGCTAGACAATGACGGACAGGACTCTCAATAATTAAAGAGGGGTACTATAAACAAGAATTTTGTATTATGGCTCACGAAAATTAAGGAGGGGTTCTCTAGGCGAGGGGATCCTATAGCCGAGTAAATACCGTAATATTGTTACGTGCCACCCCCTAGTGGCACTTTTGTTAACTGGATTACGGAGGGTAGAAAACACAACACCAATTACTGCTTTAAAGAGAAGTTAGCTTTATTGCTTGCAGGAAGAGATACACTACTCATCAGCAAATACAAGCAATTGGAACCTTACTCCAGTTTCCTCAAGTCTCTTCCTTGAGCGCTCTTGGCCCTTTCACTTGTCAACAAACCACAGAAGTTAAACCGTCTTAATGAGTACGGTGGCCTTGACAGAAACTACCGGCTCCTCTCCCTTATGTACACCAACTCCAGTTACTTACGATAATCCGCTACCCGCTGTTTCGCTGTCCACAAGCTGGGGAAACAATGTCACTGGATTTCGTAACTCGCACGGCACTTCGTCACCACACTTCTGTCGCACTCGCTCAAAAACACACACCCACAGAAAACTCAGTCCCCTCACTGTTGAAGCCGCTTATATAGCAGGCTGGTGACTCACTGAATTCTAGAATCGTCCAGGACACACGGCTTCTAGAGATTTCCGTCACTGGCTGGGTCACGAATATTCTGGACCATCCCTTTCACTTCGCAGCCCGTTGCGTAACGCGCACGTAACACACTGAGGCAGAGCACACACAGCCTGGGGGCAGCTGTGACTCAACGCGGCGAGGCGACAAAACAAACTCACAGCCGTAACAATATCATATTTAGTGAATACCATTGTGTGTTTGTCTATTTTTGTGAATGTTTCATTGTGTATTTATTCACACCTTGATATTTATATCTCCTGTCTTTATTAGGTATCCAATCTTCAAATGTGAAGCCTCAATGGTATTGCATTTGGACTCGTTACAAACAACGAAACTCGGCGGCAATACGTGGAACTGCGTCCGCCTCTCCTGGTACAAGGGTAAGGGTCACAAGTAAGTGTGTTAGCCTCCCGGCATACATTCTTTCATTTTCATTGGACAATTATGCCTTGTAGCCTTCACTCCGTGAGTGATCCCCTATTAGCAGTTAGAACTGCGACCTCTACTTTTACAACTCTTGCCTTGAAATTGCTAAACGCAGAGTCTGAGCATTCCTCTGCTTCTTTAGCTGAGTTCATTAAACTCATTGGCAATCTCTCTTACTCATTCATACCATGTAAAAAGGAAGGAAGCTTGTAGTTTAACGTGACCGTTAATCTTTAGATCATTAGCCACGGGACCTCCTTTTTACGTGGAATCCGAACCACAGGACATGGCATTTCACTTCGAAAATCTCACATGCATTGACCGGGAATCGAACCCGGACCGCCTTGGTGAGAGGCATACAGCTAGACCGCTGAGCCACCACGCCCCCTTCATACCATGTAGCCCCATCATTAGAGCCAACTCGTAGGAACTCCCTCTCGGACGGAGTTTATTCCTAACTTACCTTTCATCTCCATTTATCCTCCCAGCAATAATTTGAGCAACCATCATATCTGTACACCCAGCTTTCGCTCCTTTACAGCATAATATGCGTCAATCCCAGGGGCTCACATCTAGCGTGACGTGGGTTGGCGACCACGGGACCCCAGCTGACTCCGACATTGCTTCCATTTACTTGTGCCGGGCTCCTCTCCGTCTTCTTTCCCATCGACCTCTCTTGGTCAACTCTTGTTCTCTTCCGACCCCGATAGTATTAGGGTGTCCGAGGCCTAGGGAGTCTCTTCCTTTCCCGCCTTAATTAGCTCTTGTCTCATTTTTCCTGATACCCTCCTTCTGCAAGGGGTCAGCCTTTTTTTTCCTTTCATGTTATCTCGTGCCTTCTGTACAAGCACCTCAAGGAGGCAGGGTGTGTGTAGCCCCACCACTTGTGGTGCACCCTGGATAGTGCTGCACCCTCAGGGGCTCACGGCTGGTGCGTTTGGGAGTTGGCGACCCCGAGGGATTCCTGAGCTGGGTCTGTTTTGTCCCCATTTTCTTCCGACCTTGGGGTGGGCCCTCTCCTCTTTCCCTTTCCTACCTGCCTTTCATGGCTCTGCTTCCTTCCAAGTCCCTCATTCTTCGAGGGTTGAGGGCATTTCTTTTCTTCTTGTCCTTTATTTGCCTTATCCTTTACTATCCCTACCTAGCTCATAAAATGTCGCCTCAGTAATTGAATGGAAATTGTTGGAAGATACGAAAACGTAAAAACACTTATAGTGGGCGATGTATTGAAGATCGCAGACTTTTTTGCTGAACAATTCTTACACGGATAGCATGTTGATATTCTCAACGGTTTGCCCAGCGTAAGCTTAAAAAGCGCACGGATGCCAGTTTTTTTTTTTTTTTACTGAAATCGTTACTGCTGGGCTTCCTTTTATCATAAATAAATTATTTTCTACAGAAACCTTCCTCGAGACATCCTTACAGAATGGTGGAAACCGCATCAAAATCCCTCCAGTGGTTCTCGAGATTACCCGTGACATCCAAGAATTGGGGACTTTGTTTATACCAAGTAGAGATTTGTTTACCATTTCTTCTTCTAGTATGTAAGTCTGTAGTTAGTTATAGTTTTCAATCTCATGTCTCACGATCACCCAAACCATTGGGGGCCGATAACCTAGATGTTAGGCCCCTTAAAACATGATCTTCATCATAATATGTGTGACACTTGTCTTTCGTGTAGTCTACAATAGACTGCAAGTGAGGAGTCGCTACTTGCTTACACCTTTACTATATAAAGTGGAACATCTATATTTTGTCCCCAGAAGTATCATTTTCTCACATCCATCTTCCCTAAGTTTGGACAAAGTTCATTGCAAAGCTTTGTTTCTGTAGCCAAGCAGTGTTGCCAAAATATTTTGCTGGCGGAAGTGTTTGTTTTTAATCTTTGTATTTTATTTTCAATCTGCTCCAAGAGAATTGTGATAATCGTAATGAATTTTGGAATGTTATACAAGATAACATAATGTGGTACAATTTCGTTCGGAAAGAGAGATCTGGCGAAGATGAATGTTAATGTGTGTTCAAGAAGTTCCATAGTTCCTACATTTGCAAGTATCAATTATCTTTTGTCTTTTATTTCTCCCACTAACACTGCAGAACATAGCACAGAAAAGAAACTACATTGACCAGCAAAGAAAACCGATGACTTTAAAAATTCAACATTACTTTCATTTAAATCCTAAATACGAACGCTCGAGGCCTAGTACATAAGTTACTGTTTATAGCATGGAAGTAAGGTTCTATTCGTCATGCTGGATGCATTATCATTCTTCATGTCATTGTTTCACTTAACAATAGCAACTCATTGACATGCTGCTGTTTCCCGCGGAAAGATGTGCACGCCACCACTTTCGATCAGAACCACTGCCCTGCCAACATCTTCAGGCCTCCAGCGCATATTCGTTTCTGAATTACACAAGGACCACTGAGGATGTGGCTGTATTGATCTTTCCTACACGAACAAGTGGCAAAAGAAAGAAAAAAGAAAACATTGCATTGCGCGGGAAACAGCATCGTGTCAAAGAATCGCTATTGTTAAGTGAATCAATGCCATGAAGAACGGTAATGCATCCAGGAAACCAATTAACCTTACTTCCATGCTATAACTACAGTGTGTACTGTACTAGGCCCAGAGCGTTCATATTTATAATTTGAATGAAAGTGATCGTTTTTCTTTTTTTTCCCCCGGTTAGTGTAGTTTATATGAATACGGCTTATTATGCTAGCCCAGTAAAAAATTAGCTCTTAATTTTTTTTTAAAGATAATTCACATGGAAAAATAGTTCTGTATTACCACAAGCCACAATCAATCCAATCCCATCCACAATTCATAGGAAAGCAAACTATCCGTGGAGAATAATAGGGAGTAGATATGAGCTGATGTTTGTGCAAATTATAGCCTTGTATTTTCGCTGATTTATTGATAATGTTATCGTCTAGAAAAATCCTCAAAATGTGTCCAGTCGCGAGTCAATTGGTGGGATTTATAGTTCCACACAAAAGCACAACACGTATTTTTAACGATAAACATGTCTTGCAAAAATGTGTGTTTCAAACCACAAGTTGGCTACTTCGACTGGAACCTATTAAGTCATGTCCCATTATTTTATTGATTATTGCTGTCTATCAAATAGGTAATCAATATTTCCTTTGTAGTAACATACCTGCAGAAAATGTAAACACATGAAAATATTTGTGAGGTTGCTGTAATAAAATCGGGCTTTCTTCGTATTTTCTCCAAAGCTAACTATGGAGCATGGAAGTACTTGTTATGGCTATAAGAACTGTTGCAATAACCCGTACGACAACTGGCGAAATACCGTTTCCGTTCCCATTATAGTTCCTATTCTACTCTTGCTTACTGATACCCATTATTTATAAATCAACTCCAGCAATGTCGCCAACAACTAAAACAATTATTTGATTGGATTTATGGGACGTGATAAACTCCCTAAGATATGGAAAATATGATTTCTCCAATGGATTGTGGGCGTGGTGGCCCAGCGGTTAAGCTGTTGGCCTCTCACCAAGGTGGACTAGGTTCGATTCCCAGTCAATGCATGTGAGATTTTTGAAGTGAAATGCCATGTCCTGTGGTTCGGATTCCACGTAAAATGGAGGTCCCGTGGCTCATAATCCCAAGATTCACGGTCACGTAAAACTACTATCTTCCTTTTTCTAACTCCAATGGATTAGTTAGTAACTCTGAAGCCGAGACATTTAGTACCAAGATATGTCAGCATAGAAGGCAGCATTTAAATATTTTGCCACAGTCAAACATTGTGATGGGCTGATGACTATTTGAAAATGTATAATTTTAGCAAATAATTTGTACTAAATCCTGAAAAGAATTTTTCCTAAAATTCCGTTATGTAAAATATCCGTTAAATTGGTCTCAACATGGTATAAAAAATATAAAATAATGGTGACAACACACTTCCTTGCTTCAGTCCAGTGTCAATTTTAAACCTTTCGAATGTCCCGACTCTAGTGTTCACACTACTGTAGCACTCCAAAGCCTTAAGTGTGTTTGTGTTTGAGCACCTGTGAGTGTGGCGTGGTTTGACCCTACCATTGCTGGGGCTTGCCTTTGTTTCAGACTTGTTGCTGGCAGTTTCAGCAATGGGATGGTGGCTGTGTGGAACATTGAAGATCCATCTTCACTCTTGACCAGGATGGAGGGAAAGTGTCGTGTGATCTATCCATTCCATGTGTTCCAGGCACATCAAGCAAGCGTCTCAGGTATGCTGTCAAACAATTGGCACCTTTTGAGTTTATCAATAACATTAACCCCTCAGCGTCGTAGCCATTTAAAGAGCTTCCTACTACGCGGCCGGAGGAGATTTCAACCACTTGCGACTGAAGTACATCGATTCACTTACAATGTTACTACAAGCGTAAGAGTAGCCCGATATTTACAAAATTTGGAATTCCTTATGAAAAACTTACTAACATGCATATATCATCGGCTTTAACTCGAATCCGAGTATAAATCTTCCTCCTTCAGCCCAGTTTGTGGATGTGTTTACGGTGACTAAAGAGTCCAATCCTGGCATGGAACAAGCGTCCACACAAGTCACATAGTATTGCTGGAGGAGGACGTGGTTGGGCTGCTCGAAGTTTCCTAGCTTGACGCTTGGCCTCTTCATGTGTGCGTCGATCCCTTTCAAACGTCTTTACAGTATCCGAGATGGTACGCCGCCAAGTCGAGCGGTCTTCAGCCAGCAAGTCCCAGGTTTGTGAATCAAGACCTGTCAATTTTAGGGTCTGCTTAAATTGGTCCTTGTAGCGCCTCTTAGGACCACCATGAGGTCTGGTGCCATAGCATAACTCACCATATAGCATTTGACGAGGTAATCTCACATCATCCATCCGATGGACATGACCAATCCATCTGAATTGGTGACCTATTATGGATGATTCTATGCTGTTGATTTGAGCCTTTTTCAGAACAGCAATATTGGTACTGTAATGCGGTCTTCCCATTTAATCCTCAGGATTGATCGAAGTTTTTGTAGGTGGAAGCGCTCAAGCTTCCTAAGATCACGTCAGTAAAGGGTTCACGTTTCACAGCCATACAACAATGTAGAAATGACTACTGCTTTGTACACCATAAGCTTTGTACTCATGGACAGATCTTTATTCATGAAGACCCGGTGCGCTAATCGTCCATATGCTGCATGGGCTGCGCCAATTCTCTTATCCACATCCTGCTCACAGGTACAGCTCACAGAAATGGTACTGCCCAGGTACGAGAAGTGATCTACCTGTTCTAATGGCAAATTTGAGATGGAGATATTGAACTGAGGAAGAGGTGTGCCTGGTGAAGGTTGTGCCAAGACATTTATGGTAAGACCAACGCGATCATGCACATAATTACATAATTGTTTCATATTACCTTAGTAATTCAGCTTGGTTCGAAGCACTCCTCGAGACAGTGACTCACGTAGCAGCAGTAGCCTATACCAATGTCTTCCTTTTACAGAGCTTCGAACACCGTCTCTGAGGTTTAGATTTCTCAGTTTTGGGTGTATTATCCGATGCTCGCCGGCCTTGAGCGAGCGTATTTTGTTAACAAACCTTCCACCAGCTGAACCTGATGAGGTAAGATAAGATAATTGCTCAATGTTTGCTCCTGTCACTTGCATAAATATTATTAGAGACTAAACTTTCATATGAATTGTACAATATTTCAAGCACGTTACTGTCAGCCGAAACACGGCTGGGGAATGTAATTGCGTGCAGCACGCCCAAACTTAGTGAGAGGAATAACATTTATTACGAAACAAACCAACTCTACACACATTTCATATAAAAGATCGAGACATCGTCTCTCAAACAAAATGCATACCGTCTACAACTGGTTCTCGTATTGTATGACAGAAAGCAGCACCAACTGATACCTACACACAGTGCTGGTGGAATTTTACGGATATATTTCAAGCCAAGGAAAAAGATGAAACCAATAAAATAATCCTCACTCTCATTGTACGAATAAAGCAAAGAACATCACGCGAAAAGACAAGAAAAAATTAAGCAAACATAACGAGAGATTATTTCTCAGACTTCCTTGAATTCTTTTTTTATCCTTGCACAAACTGCTATATTTTAACAAACTACAGTTCTTATTTTACAACACTGTTAAACCCCAACATTTCTTGAAATCAAAACCATTTGCATTTTGATGACTCCAAAACTCCTCACGCTACAACTGTAAATGCGAAGCCATGTATGGGTCTATACCTCGTATAAAGGTCGGCGCTGAGGGGTTAAACAACTAATGATAAAATTTGCAGGTATTTCCAATTTTTCTGCTGCTAAATTCATGTATAATTCGTGGTGAAGTGGTTGGCGTTTGAGGAAGACTGGCATATCTTGTGTGTGTTGAACTTTGTGTATATTGTGTAGTGTGTTCCTATCTGTACATAAGTTCTTTGGAGTTGAAATAAGATGGCGTTATGTTAACAAACTGTGTGTTTCCCTGTACTCCTTTTCACTCATTCTCCACATTATGGTGCCGAAAACTCGACAAGTCTCTTGTCGACATATTGAAGCTTCCTACTGTCACGGAACGTAACATATCTATAGCAGCGTTCAAATCTGATACAACTATCCCTCAAAAGCGTCGTCTGATTAGTTTCCAGTTACAGGGCACCCAGACCAACGCGTCAATAGGCATCACCGAACTCAAAAGTGCAAACACTTACTCAATGTACCCTACAGTGCCACAAGAAGTCTCTTCCCTGAAGTCCATACGCAAGTTAATATTAGCTGACCCTAAGGATGACTTACACGATCTCCCAATTGAACTTCTAGTTAGAGATCACTACTTGAAGTTGATCAAGGACACGCAACCTGTTCGCGTATCTCTGTCTTTGGTACTCATTCCTTCTCTTTTCGGATGGGTACTCAGTGGCAATAGATCCGGAGTCACAGTCAACCAGCTAACCGTTAACAAAGTAACACTGCAGGATGACCCTTCACTTCTCGAGCACCAAGTCCGTAACTTCTGGAACCTTGAAGCAATTGGAATCAAGGAAGAAGAATCAAGATCCCACACGATGAGCTCCAAGGATCTTGATATCCTCAAAAACTTTCATGAATCTCACTGCATTCAAGATAGATGGAGAGTTGTTTCTTTGCCAAAGAAAACCCAGGAATTTGCATCGGATAACCGCACGAATGCTGAGAGACGATTCCAAGCCTTGACGAAGAAACTGCAACGAAATAACGCCATGTACAACGAAAGAATGCTCGACTACAACATCCATGGCCAAGTAGAGATGTTGAACCCAGACAACCGAGCAAGTTCTGTGTACTATCTACCACATCATGCGGTCAAGAAGACGAAACAGAACGTAACTAAGTGGCGCGTTGTATTCGACGCTTCGTCTCATGAAAATAGATCTCTATCGCTGAATGACGTCCTAGAAATCGGACCTAATCTTGTCCCCGACGTAATGAGTATCCTGCTTCTGCTTCGGTTTAGATTGTACCAATACGCTATTCTTGGAGATATAAAGCAAGCCTTTCTGCAGCTCTCACTTGACTCCAGCGACAGGGATCTAACACAGTTCTTTTGGTTTCGAGTAATCAAGGACGAAAACGGCCAACACCACGTCACCGACGAAGTGGTCACCTACCGCTTCACCTGACTACCTTTCGGACTAACCAGTAGCCCTTTCCTCTTGTTAGCTACCCTGCGAGAATTGGCTACGAGGCACATTGATGACTACGCAGTTGCTGCTAGCCTCATGGACCAGCACATGTACATGGACGATTTTGCAGCATCTACTAACGACGAAGAGGAACTCCAAACAATATACTCTCAGCTCACGGATTTGATGAGTATTATCAACATGCCTATGTCGAAGTGGGCCACGAATTCAATCACACTGCAAAACGAGTGGCAACATCAAAATCTACCCATTCAAGAGGTTACACAGATCTTGGGAATCAACTGGAACACGGGCCATGACACACTGCATCTTTCAGCTATCGATGACTACAAGATGTCTCCAGATGACCCTGCCACAAAACGCCACGTTCTTCAGATAACATCACGACTACGATCCTCTCGGACTGTTCTCTCCGGTGACAATAAATGGAAAGATGTTGTTTCAAGAAACGTGGACCAGAGATATATAATGGCACGAGACTTTACCTTCTGATATTGGGCGCGAGTGGTTAGTTTGGTGTTCAAATCTTCAATACGTGTCGGACATTCACACCCCACGATGGATAGGTGCTCTCAACAAAGATTTGGACAACTATTCTCTACACGTATTCTGTGACGCTTCCGAACGGGCATATGGTGCTGCTGTAAATCTTCGATCTCACGCTCACGATACCACTACCGTTCAGTTAGTATGTAGCAAAGCTAGACTGGCTCCTATAAAGAAGGTCACGCTACCACGTTTGGAATTACTCGCTGCACTCGTGGGCACAAGACTTCTTCGTTACTTCTGCCGTGCTACATCCTGTGACATCAGGAAAGCAACGCTGTGGACAGATTCAGCTATCACTCTAGGCTGGATACAAAATGACCTGAACCGCTGGAAAACTTTCATCTGCAATAGTGTTACAGAAATCACTGGCTGCACCTCACCATCACCATGGTTTCATTGTCCAGGAACGGATAACCCTGCAGATCTTTTATCACGAGGACTACATGCACCAGATCTAAAATCAGCAGATATTTGGTTGCACGGGCCGGCCTGGTTGAGGGATCCTCCAAGAAGTTGACCTCCCAAATACAGCACCGAACATCTAACACTTCCAGAGGCTAAGAAGAAACCCTGTCAAGCCCTTGTTTTTACCACACATGAAACACTCTGTGACTTCACAAGATTCAGCACCTACAACAAATTACTTCGGACTACAGCTTGGATCCTCCGGTTCATTAAGAACCTTCGGTCAGCGGATAAGCAAACTGGTGACTTGACAGTGTTGGAACTCGAAGCAAGTCTGCGATATTTGCTAGCTCCTGTACAACGAGAGACCTTTGGCACAGAATACGAAGTTTTGTTGCACAACATGCCCATCCCCAAAACATCGAAGATCGCCTCTTTTCAACCGTTCCTGCAAGACACATCGATCCGCCTTGGTGGCCGCCTCCACTTCACAACGATGTCGTATGACGAAAAACACCCAATACTTTTAGACGGTGGACATCCCTTCACTTGTCTTCTAATCCGCCATACCCATATCAGACTGCACCACTTGGGATCACGGATTGTGCTCTCCGAGCTGCGAAGCCAATTTTGGATTCTACGAGCAAGGCAAAGCATTAGGAAGGTATTGAATTCGTGTTTGCCTTGCAAGTTATCAAGAAACCGTCCTGGACAGGAAAACGAAGCTCCATTACCTACCGATCGTGTACTATACTCCATACCTTTCACTGTAACAGGACCCGATTTTGCGGGCCCACTATACGTCCGCCACGATGACACCGTTCGCAAAAGTTTTGCTTACATGTGCTACTACCAGAGCTCTCCACTTGGAGCTAGCGTCGGATATGAGAGTAAATAAGTTTCTTGATGGCCTTCCAAAGATTCGTCAGCCGCCGAGGCCTACCTCATACCATATATTCCGACAATGCCACCACTTTTCACGCAGCTCATAGAGAACTTAGATAGCTTTCTGTGATCTTCCACGACCACGACGCATCGAGCTACCTTTTCAAAAACGGCATCCGCTGGAAATTCATCGCACCACGGGCGGCTTGGTAGGGAGGATGGTGGGAACGAAGACAGGAACCGGATAACGCGTCCAATTCAGCTGGTCATACCTCTAGAGCTCGACCAGGGTGGGGAGGATGTGGAAGACTGGCATATCTTTGTGTGTGTTGAACTTTGTGTATATAGTGTAGAGTGTTCCTATCTGTACATAAGTTCTTTGGAGTTGAAATATGATGGCGTTATGTTAACAAACTGTGTGTTTCCCTGTGCTCCTTTTCACTCATTCTCCACAGCGTTGTTGGTTGGAGACCTCTGTGTTCGATTCCCAGCTCTGCCGAAAAGTGCAATTCTGGTTTGAGGTGCTGAAATGTTATTGTTGACATGTAAATGGTGTCCGGACAGTGGGCTACACAAGTTTACTCTATGAGCACTGACTAATTGATAAATTGTTTGCAAGTACACACACAGTTGCAGAAAGTACACTTGTGTTTTCATTCATTCATTCATTCGTTTATTTGCAATGGGGGGTGTGTACCCCGGTGGCAAATTAGATATACATAACAAATAAATAATTGTACATAACAATTCAGTAACAATTAAACTGGAGTATTTACACAAAGTCAGTCTTTTCTTAAACACACCTATATGTTTGGGAAAAGGCTCTAAGACTGCGGCAGGTAGAGAGTTCCAATTATCAATGGCACGGTTTACGAAAGAATATTTACCATAATTTTAGCTCTGGACTTTAGCCGTGAAGCAGATGGTCGGTATCTGATGACGGGGTCAGTGGATGCTACTGTCAAAGTGTGGGATTTAGAGGATACTTCTTCGCCCACTACCACTTTCCGCAGGGGGATGGTCACAGATGGAGTGTGGCTTCCACATTGGCCTTCCTCCGTTACATCCTTTGATGATGTGTACAAGTAAGTGATAATGTTTCATGCTAATATGATTTGTTTTCTGCAAAAATAATTACTTCTATTTAAAAAAAGAATATTTTCATATTTCTTCTTAAAAATGCTATTTTAATTCATGAATAAGGATACATCGTTAGGATTGACAGCATTTTTAATGAAGAGCAACTTTTCTGCGGCCAAAGACTTAGTTTTCTATTTTTAATATTTATTTAATGGTTATGATATTATCATGCTACGGTGTAGGATTTGGTGTTCAGGATTTGTTTTTTAGATTTCAGAATTTTTCTAGGCGGCTTCGGTGGCGCAGTCGGTAGCATGCTGAGCTTGTATGCCCAAGATCGCAGGTTCAAATCTGGCCGAAGTCGTCGGATTCTTTAAGAGCGTTAAAAATCCCTCAGTATGGCTTCCTTCAGAGGGGAAGTAAAGCCGGCGGTCCCATGTCATAGATTTATGGCATGTTAAAGAACCTTCCACTAATTACACCTGTGTGAAGCTAAATTGTATAGATTAAGAATGTAAACAACGCTTTTAGATTTCTACGTTTGTTGCCAAGAGCCGACTGCAGTGGCGTCTGGTAGCTAAGTTTTGAACTAGTAGTCGTTGACGGTGGTGTTTAGGCGGCAAAAGTAGGAACTATTTAAAAAATTCAAAAGTCTGCAGTCCTTACTTGAATTAAAAAACAGATAACACACACTAATACAGTCATCACAATTAACACCGGTTATCAGACAGATTCTACACACACCCAAAGTACACAGGGCTACATGACCGCATTGTCGCAGCCCCTAAAAGCTTAAGAACCAACAGACTTTTTCCATTTCTGTTAGGAATTTTTTATTTTTTTTTATCTCGAAATGAGAGTTATTTGTGATATAGGCATATGTCGAGATGGCTGATAGTAATTTTACCACAAGGTACCTTACATTCTGCTGATATATGGCCTAGCCTAATCTTGCGACCACAGTACAGCTCAAGAGTTGCACCAATCTCATTTTCCTGGCTGAATGAGTGGTTCATCATCAGTTTCCCGGGTGTGGTTTACAAGTGCTTACCATTTCTTCCTGTCAGAGTAAAGTTCCTGTTCTTCTACGTCTTCCCATTTCACATTCCGTCTGTTGGCCTCCGACTTCACTTGTTTGTGTCCATCCATCGATTCCATCGTCTTCCTACTGGTCTCTTCCTCTCCCCCCCACACTTTTCTGTGAACGATAATCCTATTTCTGTCCATTCTCACGATGTGTCCAAACCACTGTAATCTGCGTCTTCCTAGGTGTTCAGTAACAGTATTTTGGTACAGACTTCATTCCTAATCTTATCTTTTATGGTCCTGCTGTTCATAGTTCTTGCAATCGAGGTATTTTGAGGGGAATGGTGGGATTGTTATATAAGGCCTAAGTGAGTCGGCTAAACCTAAGGTATAATTCTACTAAGTTCAAAAATGAAAGAATGGGTTCAAAACAGCAAAGGTAAAATAAAATATATTCTCCAAGGGATATTATAAAAAATACAAAGCCAAATGGCTAGATGGGAGGAAGCAAGGAAAGCACTCCTGACTAATATTCAAAAATGGAGGTCTACAATTACCCAATTAGATGTGGCAACGCTGCATCAAAATCAATCACATACAAGCGTGAAATACCCGTCACTATAACATTTAAATCTTTTCAAATTAATTTTCAAAACAACATTTAAGCAGCAACAAGGCTGAAATATTTAGGTCACTATTGACCGAGACGTGCCACATATGGCAAACTGAAACTAGGGGCTGTCTGCCATCGTTTAAAACCTAAACTGTTACCCACTCCAAAATGGTATCGTAACTTTAAGTAAAATTATATTTCTTTCCATAAGGAATAAAAACAGAAATCCAATTTACATAGTGAATGTTTGAATTTTAAAATCCTAGCACTACGCGTGTTACACCCTATCGTTAAGGCTTGTTGCCTAACAACACTTGGCCAGAATAAAGAAAACAATATGGGCCCATTTTTCAAATAAATAAGAAGGAATCACACAAAATATAAATTAACTATCTAGAGCTAGAAATGCTCAAAATAAAGCCAAGAAATCTCAAGTCTTTTTCATCATTGTGCAACGCGAAGATCAAACGCCACTTGATCTCAACAGGCTAACCTAAGAAATCTGGATAAGTTTTCGTCAAAATGTTTCAAATTAAAATACGCCGATCATCTTAGAGTTCGTGAAGATATATAATCAACCGTTTTACCTTTCTTTAGGGCCTAATTAGAGATAGTGGCCCGAGGCTACCACCTCACGTCCGTCCGTTTCAAATTCACATCATGAAGTCTTCCTTTTATTCTGTCGTTTGTTTATCTTGACAATCAGATACCATTTGCGCATGCGCAGAAAACACTGAATGCTACTCCGAGCATCCAATGATGGCAAGGCAAAAGGTAAACCATTGAACAACGCAAGGCGCTCGCACTAATTGCCAACCGTTGCACTAAACTTTTCGTAAATTACAATGGCCAAATCAGCTTCTCAGCTCGTGTTAACTTGGCGACGTATTAGCAATACATGTGACCAAATCTCATTGGTTATCCAGTCCCAAAGTTTGTATTAGTTTAAAACGCGCTGAAATTGCTGTACAGTTCAGCACATATAAAATATACAGATCGGCAACGTGTTTCCTTAATCAGCAATAGTTGACACACAGAAGGGAATATTTAGATCAACTTATGAGAATGTTGAATTTTACGCTTTATTTATTCCTTCTTTGTAATTTTGTTCTGATGAATATCAATTCTGATGCCTAGATTTTGCTATTGTAGGGTACACGTGTCAAGTCCGTAGGTGATAATCTGAAGGAAGTCTGTATGAAACGTGCTCCCTGGGGTATTTTGTCATCCCATTGTAGATTCCTCACTTGGGCAATAGAAAAGAGAAACTCAATGGGTCCTGTTAAGGATCTCTTGCTTTATAGTAATGTCCTTTGAGACAATGGACGACTAGGCCATTACCGCCCTCTGACGTCCCGCTATCACGTGTTGTGGGCAGTCATGAGATGCTTGTGTTCGTTGTTTTATACCTTTATTAATAATGGTTCGAATGTCTTTTATAATCATTTTCCGTGTTGACATTGTTTATCACATGATGGCCACTACTGGAAAACCTGGAAATCCTGGAAAACTCCTGGAAAATCACGAAAAATTTGAAAACTCCTTGATAATAGCCACTGTTAATTAACTATAAAAATCTTTCCATCTTAATCATACTCCCACTGCGGTTTTGGGTGAGCGTTCTATCTATATACCTCGGTAGCATTATGACTGAAGATAACAGATGTTCTGCTGAAGTCACCAACAGAATCCAAAAAGGAGCTCAGTTTTATCACCAGGTCAGGAACCTCCTTTGGGACCAACAAATTCCTTTAACATCCAAGAAAATGATGTATCAGGCCTACTTCTTACCTATAATGACGTATGGACTTGAAACTTGTACTATCAACAGAAGAGATAGTAGCAGACTTCAGGCTACAGAAATGAAGTTCCTGAGAACAATGCTTCAGAAGACCAGAAGAGACAAGATCCAAAATGTGAAGATTCATGCAGAGATTCAAGTGAAACCACTTCATGAAGCAATAGCAACATCAAGGTTGAAATGGTTTGGTCATGTGAAGAGGATGAATCCAAGCAGAACGGCAAGAGTATGGCTTGAGCAAGAGACCAAGAGGCAGACCACGGACACGCTGGATCTCCCAAATAAAAGAAGACCTGCAGGGAAGAGGTGTCGATTGGCACCAGGTAGAGGAGGAGAAAATATACCTGAATAGACAAACATGGAGAGCGCTCTTATACCGCACCCGGGAAGCTGGAGACGGTTAATGATAATAATAACTCTATCGTTAACAAAAGAAATTTCCTCAGGCTACCGGTTTCTGTGTGGGAGAACACACGATAGTATTTTTGTAAAACATATTGAGTATAGACAACTTCACCGCAATAAAATTGCAGGCGGCATTCTTTTCTCTTTTTTAAAGCGGATATTTGAGTCACAAAGGCCTTAAAAAAAACAACAATTAAATCATTTGTATGCAGGCTTGCGTATCAATAACGCAATCACCACTATTTTTTGTCAACATCTATATAAGTAAACCAAACACAACTGCTTTATTTTGGTCTTGAAGTAGGCAACCGATAAAGCCCCTCTCGCCCCCCCCCCCCCCCTCTCTTCCCCCAGAACTCGCACTTATTTTTAAATCTGGAAAATTCCTGGAAAACTCCTGGAAAATCGTTGACTGATTTGAGTGGCCACCATGATATCAGCTATATTTGTCATGTCCACTGTAAAAGTCAATTTACTTTGTTTGAGCTGCTAACTCCTCCTCATCCTGGCATTTGCCTGGAGAAGAAGTGGGGAGCCATGGATGGCTGAGGTGGGAATCGAACCCACCGCTTCACAGTTTTGCCTCACCCTTTTCCAGCCCTCAGACCAGAATTACATTTCTTGCCAGAGGCGGGGATCAAACCCTAACCTCTGGGGTGACAGCAAAGAATGCTAGCCATTACACCATGAATAGAGTATTCTTGGAGGGTCTAACAAATCAGACAGCTTTAACAATCATTAGATAACCAACAATGTCATGCTATCTTTCATTAGTCTTTGAGAACCATCATCTCCCATGTATTAGCCTACTTTTCTCACTATGCAAAAATGAGGAAAAAGTAGACTAATGAGATTGATCCAGGAAAATGTATGTCTGTCTGTGCCCCCCCTCCTATCAACTCCTAAACGGCTGCAGCTATCGAAACCAAATTTGGTAAGAGTAAAGATCTATACCTGAATATCTCACGGCCATATTTGAAACTGACGTCAGTGCTACCAACTGATGAAATATCTCAATTGAAATTTGAGCCCTATGTTAGATATCTCAGAAGTTATGCATGTGAACTATTTCAAAATTGGCACACATATAGATAATAACATTCCACATTAATTTTTCTACGATAGGCCCAGCAAGCCAGTAGTGGATAAAACCAAATGCTTTCAAAAATGGAACGAGCCTCGGACAGGATGGATTTAATAGACGACGACACGGCTGTACACACGGACTAAGATTTGGAACTTTAAACCTAAGAACGCTGACGGGGAAGGTGGAGGAGATAGTGGATATGATGGAAAGAAGGAAGTTGGATTTATTGGGATTGGCAGAAACAAAGTGGAAAGGGGAAGGAAGGAGAGTACTGAGAAAAGGCTATAGACTGTACTGGAGTGGGAACGAAGAGGGAAAGAGGAATGGAGTGGGATAGCGACCATCGATTACTGGTAATGAACCTGAGAGGGAGTAAGGAGAAGAAAGGGACTGAGAACCAGGAAAGACGTATAAGGATATGGAAACTGAAAGAAGGGGATAGAAGGGTCGAGTACCTCAAAATGGTAAAGGAAGGAATTCCAACAGATGAAGAAAGAGGGGTGGAAGAGGAATGGGCTAGATTTAAGAAGACACTAGTGGGTGCAGCAGAAGCAGTATGTGGGAGGACAAGTAGTAAGAAGAGGTGGAAGGAAACACCATGGTGGAATGAGAAGACAAAAGATATAGTAAGGGAAAAGAATAGAGCCTTTAGGAGGTGGTATCAAAATAGGACGGTAGAGACAAGGGAAGAGTACCAGGAAAGAAAGAAGGAGGCGAAGAGAGTGGTGGCTGAGGAGAGAAGGAAGTGGATGGAAGAGTGGACAAAGATGATGGAGGAGGATAGTGAAGGTACAAAAAAGGTCCTGTATGGGATGGTAAAAAATAAGAGGCGGAAGGATCCTACGGATTATGTTAGAATGGTGAACAAAAGGGGACAAGAGATAGAAAATAGGGAAGAACTGAAGAAAATGTGGAAAGAATATTTTGAAGAACTTCTGAACCCAAATGGAAAAGATGGTGAGGAGGAAGAAATCGGGGAAGAGGAAGCTGAACTGCAAACAGAAAAGGACTTAACATGGAAAGAAGTGGAAGATGCAGTGAACAAGATGAAAGGAGGGAAGGCACCGGGTGTGGATGAGTTGAGTGTGGAGATGGTGAGAGCAGCAGGAGAGGTGGGGATACAGTGGCTGTACCGAGTGATGAGGACAGCATGGAAGGAAAGGAAGACCCCAGAGGACTGGAAAAAAGGAATCATTGTCCCGATCTTCAAGAAAGGTAGTAGAACAGATTGCAGAAACTATCGGGGAATAACACTGATGAGTCATTGTGCAAAGATCTTCGAGAAAGTTTTGGAAAAGAGAATTAGGACAAGGATAGAAGGAGGGATGAGGGAAGAGCAGGAAGGTCCACAGTGGATTTGATTTTTGCTGTAAGGCAGTTACAAGAACAGCACTATGAGTATGGAACAGATCTACTGATGGCCTTCCTGGACATTGAGAAAGCATATGACAGTGTATGCAGAAACAAAGTATGGAAGTCCCTGGAGGATAGAGGAGTAGAGAAATGGACTATAAAGAGGATAAAGGAGATGTACAAGGGAAACGTGAGCTGTGTGAAAGTGGGAGGAGAGAGATCTGACTGGTTGAAACAAAGAAACGGCCTGAAACAAGGAAGTGCACTGTCACCGTTACTTTTCATTGTGGTGATGGATGACATAATGACCCGAGTGGCACAAGTAATTGGGGACGGAAAGATGAAAGCAATGGTGTTTGCAGATGATTTGGGGAAACAAGGAGGAGGAGGTACAGGAACAGTTGGACGTGTGGGAAGGAATAATACAAGGATATGGGATGAAATTTAGCATAAATAAGAGTGAGATGGTGATCACAAGGAACAAGGAAAGAACCACAACGGGAATAACAATTGGTGGGGAACAGCTGAAGAAAGTGGAGAGTTTCAAGTATCTGGGAAGCCTGATACAAGATAATGGAAGAAACGATAGAGAAATAAATGAGCAGGGGAGGCAGGCAGAAGCATTCCGGAGGAGTGTGAGAAGCATGTTATGGAGCAAGGATGTCCCTCAGAACAGCAAAAAGATCATATATCGGACGTACTATGTCCCTATCCTGACGTATGCCTCGGAGACCTGGGTTATGAAAGGAAGGGAGAAGAGCAAAATACAGGCCAGTGAGATGAGGTTCTTGAGAAGCAGTATTGGAGCTACAAAGATGGACAGAATAAGAAATGAGAGGACCAGAGAATTAATGAAGGAGGAACCATTACAGGATGGTATAGAGAAATCTAGACTTAGATGGTATGGACATGTAAAACGAATGGAGGAAAAGAGGATACCCAGGAGAGTACATGAGACGAAGTGGGAAGGAAAGAGACCGAGGGGAAGACCGAGAGACAGGTGGCTGAAGGGGGTGGAAGAAAGCGTGAAGAAGAGAGGAGAAGACTGGACAAGGGTGGAGGCTGAGAGATGGTGGGAAGACAGAAGACGTTGGAGAGGCTTGTGTTCCAAACAGACCCGGCCAGTGGCTGGAAACTGTGCAAGATGATGATGATGATTAATTTTTCTGAAGTCCATACATGCCAGTGTTGCCAACATGATTCTAAGCCTGCCAATAGGTCCAATTTCTAAATTTCTAATTGCATGTAACTTCTATACTATCGATTGGATTTTGACCAAATTTCGTATGTACTATGTGTACTACAGCAGATATGACTGTGTATATTCTAAAGAGCCACCAGGACTGGCAACTGTAGTAAGTTACTCGATTAAGCTACACTATTTCAGGTGTATTTCAAAATGCAGTACTTACAAGGGAAGTCTCTGAACCGGGGAATTGCGGATCCTGCTGGAACTTTTCAGATGTGTTGAGTGAGCCCAACTAAGCAGAACCGTGAAGAAAAATCTTTCGTAAATTAACTTCCGCTTGTACTAGATGAGAAAATAAGATTTACAGATTTAAATTGGCGCGCCAGCGGCGTGAGCTTCATTGGCTGCGTCAGAGGTTGCTTCCCAACTGTACTATGGTTTAAGGCCTACTGCGTACAATTACCGAATGAGAGGCAACAGACAGTGAGTGTCCCATGCATTGCATGATGAATGGTAACATTTGACATGTTGACAGGAGGAAAAGTATGGAAAGGTGTCTCAGCATTCAAGAACAGGACCTATTGGACAGTTTGGATGGTATGTTGATGGTTTTGTGCCTATCTGGTTTTCTGACATTCGTCTCTTGTAACAAATATCTTTATTTGTTGTGCTTATTGATATTTACGGGTATCATAACTGGTTGTATAGAAAACAGTACTATGAACGTGGACACCTATATATTGTAAAGATGCAGCATTAATGTCGCATGCCGCAGCGCAGCTTGTGAGCGCGAGTACGGGAGGGCCGTCGTTTCGAACGTGATCAGGGGGGGCACGGTGGCTCAGCGGTCTAGCTGTATGCCTTTCACCAAGGCGGTCCGGGTTCGATTCCCGGTCAATGCATGTGAGATTTTCGAAGTGAAATGCCATGTCCTGTGGTTCGGATTCCACGTAAAAAGGAGGTCCCGTGGCTCATGATCTCAAGATTAACGGTCACGTTAAACTACAAGCTTCCTTCCTTTCGAACGTGATCATTTCTGCCACCAGTCTTGACCAGCGCGCACAGTTCAAAATTGTTGTATTTACTGCCGCCTACGGTGAGTAGGAGTTAATTTCCGAAAGATTTTTCTTCACGGTTCTGCCTAGTTGGGCTCACGCAACGCATCTGCTAAGTTCCAGCTGGTCTATATAGATTGGCATGAATCTTAAATTTTAAATTTCGTCACGGAACTACTTGCTTGTAGCAGAGTTCAAACTCGATGTTTTGAGGTGCTCTAACAACGTGGTCCATGTCAACTCCTTTAGAAATGAAGTTTCAATTTTGCAACTAACATATTTACGAACATGGAGCCGTAACTATAAGAACATTCACTGGCTCCGGTAAGTTTATGCACTAAATATTACAACCCTTATCAGGACGCCTATATTGGAGGTATATTTATCCAAATTAAGATAATATATACGTATTGGCAACCGCAGGTCATAAACTTTCAAAACGGTAAATAACAAACTGTCACAAGAGTACTTGCCTCCAGTCACCACGACCTGCGCAGTCTGGGAGAAACGTGAGGAACCACAGCGCCACACCACATGTCTGGTTGTCCATTCCAATGTGTTTGAAGTTGGAAACAGGCAGCCGAGTTCCCTCCATAAGGATGTTTGAACATGAGCCTTTCGTATTGAGTGTCATTCCATCTGTTTTGTTTAACTAATCTATAGTCCGAATTCTTTAAACTTGTTATTCCAAAAATTATGTTTCTCCTGAATTTTTCTTTCCGTTTCATCCCATATCTGAACATCAGTAAATAGGCTCATTGTAATGTTCTTCCCAGATTTTTTGATCCATTCCTTGGTGACGATGCCCTCCCCTGTTAGACTCCTCTGTTATTTTCAAACCAATTTTATCTTCCATCCCCTATTTGTACACAGCTAAGGCACTTTTGATAGAGCATCTTTACTTTGTCAGGTTGGAATTTTGGTACACTTATACTCTCTAACCATTCCCAGATTTTTTGCATGGGGACACAGTCGTCGGCCTTTTTGATGTCCAGTGTTTACTTAGGTTAAATTGTCATGAGAATCCAATAAAATTCCATGCGAGAGTCCAGAAACTTAAACCAAGAAAGGTTAGTTGGTTGGTTTCTCAGTTTATGGGCTGTACAACGTCCCATGTACTTAAGGTGTGTGTAGAATCTGTCTGCTAACCGGTGTTAATTGTGGAGGCTGTATTAGTGTGTGTTATCTGTTTTTAATTCAAGTAAGGACTGCAGATATTCGATTTTCAAGTAGTTCCAACATTTGCTACCAAACTCCACCGTTAACGACCAACTAGTTCTGAACATTGTTACCAGATGCCACCACAGTCGGCTCCTGGCGACGGAACGTTAGAACCTAAGAGCGTTCGTCAAATATAACCTATAATTTAGCTTCACACACATGTAATTAGTGAAAGGTTCTTTATGATGCCATAAATCTATGACATAGGCCCGCCGGGTTTACTTCCCCTCCAAAGGAAGGCATACTGAGGGATTTTTAACACTCTTAAAAAATCTGACGGCTTCGGCCGGGTTTGAACCCGCGACCTTGGGCATAGAAGCTCAGAATGCTACCAACTACGCCACCAAAGCCGCTAAACCATGGAAAATCAAGGAGTTTTTTGGTTTATTTGCTAACGATGTTACAATTGTAACACACACCTTCGAGTTGCAAGCAGAAAGAGTGCTAAACTAGGTTACTGATCCCAACTCAATTCTATTGGCCTTTCTATCGAGTCTCTTCTTATAAGACAATTAGTCCAATGTAACATTGTTAGAATATGCTAAATTAGAACGGCTTAAATTCTAATAGTAAAATTTTTTAATTGGAAATGTTATGTTTTTAAATGCTGCAAACACAGTGTCTTAATTATCATTTGTTATTTTTCAGCATGGGACATTGTAATGGCACACTCAACACCCCCCGAGGCTACAGCTTTAAACCCTACCCACTGCTCGCACAGAATTCTACAGCCTGGGTGAGAATCTTCACTTTTACTTACATTAAAATCCCTTTATTTTTACTTATTTTTGAAGTGCAGACTTAAGAGTTTGAATTTTAGAAAAATCTGTTTCATGTGTTAACCATATTGTGAACTGCTTTGGAAGATGAGATTGCATTTAAGCCAGAATGTATTGTACATTGCAGAAAGCTTGACATTAACCGCTTTACTGCTGTAATAAGATCTGGAAATGCCTTCAAGACTTAAAAGTGCCCTACTACCTGGTTGACAAAATAAGGATGTTATATCGGAGTTGTTATAGTTGTGTCCAAATAGGAAATGGTCGTTCTGAATGGTTTCAGACAAAAAGGGGAGTCCAGCAAGGATGTGCCTTGTCACTGTTATGGACAGAATTTTAAAATCTATTAAGGAAACTGCAAATGAATCACGAGCTTTGGTATTTGCAGATGACGTAGTCTTATGGGGAGAAACAGAAGTGGACGTACAGGAGAGACTGACTGCTTGGAATAACAAATTTAAAGAATTTAGCCTGAAGATCAACAAGGCCAAGACTGTTGAAATGACCATTAGCAGAGAGAGGAAAAGTTCAAACATATATTTGGAGGGAGCAAAACTAGAATCCGTTTCTCACTTCGAGTATCTTGGAAGTATGGTCTCCAACAATAACACCCTCAAACAAGAAATTCTAAATACGACACAGAAAGCATCACATTTCTATAACCAAGTTCGGCACTTACTTTGGGACAAGAATATACCCTTGGCAGCAAAGGCAACGTTGTATCACACCCACTTTGTTCCAATCCTTACTTAAGGTATGGAAACATGTACACTGCTAGGTAAGGTTTACAGTAGAATTCAAGCCACAGAAATGAGATTTATTAGGACTATGAACCAAAGTACCAGGAGAAGGTACACAGAGCAACAGCTGGCATCAGGGTCCCTGGGGAAACTCAGACTTCAGTGGTATGGCCATGTAATGAGGAAGGATAGCTCTAGTACTTCAACCTGGATGTCAGAGAGAAGAGACCAAGAGGAAGACCAAGGAGACGATGGATCAGAGGTGGAGAAGAATGGTTTTAACTGGGACGATGTCCAAAAACAAATGGTGTACCAAGGTCGGGCAAGATGGAGAGCGCTTGTTTGCCACACCTGGGAAACTGGAGATGGAAGATGATGATGATGATGATTGCTGCAATCAAGTGTACTCGATCTGCTGTGTAACTGTCGTATTTGCTTATGCCACACTTTAAACCACTTAGTGCCTATGATGCACATGCATAGCGTTGCAAAATTGTTTTTCTTTTGTCACACAGTTGTAAACATCGTGTTTTAATTATGGCTACCACTTGCGAACATAATATGCATCCAGAGTTGATTCTTGTGGTTTTGGAGTCCAGGGTGGATTTAGATAGTGATGGAAGTGAACTGCTTTGGAAGACGGCATTGCATTTAAGCCCTGTGTATTGCAGAAAGCATGACATTCCCGCTTCACTGCTGCAATGATGACCGATGATAGGCCGTCAGAGGGGGGGAGAAATGATCCTGCCCAAGGAAGAGTTTGCCGAATTTTTGTACATCTTTATTGCTCAATTATTAGCATAGATATTGTATATTTAGTTGGAACAATGCTCTTATAATTTTTGCATGAAAGTTTAGATAAATGTGTTTGAAGGTAGTTGAGGTATTGGAATGACAAATTCCAGTGTACATTTAGTGATGTCTTGTGATATCTGTTGTGAAGTGCATACAGGGGATTTATATTGTGCATGCATTTTGGAAACATAGCCTATGGTGTAAATTAATATTTCTAAGCTTCTTTCTAATGGAGAACATCGTCAGCAGTCTCAAAGAACATTGAGAATACAAATTGAAATCGCACATATTAAAAACTGGAGGTGAAAAACCTGCAATGCATTAAAAACAATAGATGAACATCTAGAAACTTAACATTACACACATTCTTTACGTGTTAAATGCCTTGTTGCATTTAACATTAACATTTCATAGAAACAACTGCTCTCGTTTGATACTCTCACAAATACGGGCAAATCTTGTCTGTATTAACGAAACTTCACATTTAATATTGCTCTACGACTACTTATTGTCCTCGTTACATAAACGATGGGGAGAATGTGCAAAGATCGAAGAGATCCCAGCAAATATTGCATGTGTGCAGATAAGAAGAGAAGAAGAAAACACACTTTACCATTCAGCCAAAATTGTGAACTGTTCTCAGCAGGACCGCGCAAGACTCAACCAGATAAGTAGCCTGTACAATACAATCTGAATTGACCATTTACAACAACCACATATTCACTCCGAACAGGCAAATTCTGGAGGTCAACCACCACTTCCAGTATCTCAACAAAACATCACATAGACCATAACTAACAAATATTGACGACTTGCATTATCTCAACTAATACTGCAACTAAATAAGTGTACATATTGTAAATATTTTCAGACATAGATTTTATAGCATAAGTGTAATGGATCTGATGATGATCGCTTGACCATCGAAACTGGTCATCCTAGTGTATTTATTAATCTCATGTTTTTTTTTCAGGATTAGGGAATAACCCATCTTATTTAGGTACAATCGTGTTGATTGACTGAAAAGCATCAAACTTTTATTTACTAAGGCGAATGGCTTCAAACACCATAATGTTAATGTTTTATTGAATCAGTTCTGTCTGGCTGCGTGGCTCAGGGGTAACGTTCTCGCTTGCTGAGCCCAAGGTTGCAGGTACGAAACCTGGCGCAGTCAGCTGGCATTTGAGGGTGCGCAAATGCGAGGGAGCCGTGTCAGTACATTTACTGGCACGTTAAAGATCCCCTTCGGGGCAAAATTCCGGCACCCCGGCGTCTCTAAAAGCCAGGGTAGTTAAAAGGGACGTAAAACCAATAACATTATTATTATTATTAATCAGTTCTGTGAATTATTTACTGTATCTAATGAGACCTAGCAGTATATTTATATTTTGCTAATTTCATTCACATGTGTGTTAAAATAAACATGAGATTGGTGCAACACACTCTCTTGCAGACTGTATCGGCCAACGAGTGGATAAACGGGGTTGCTCAGGGAACCTGTGCTGGAGAGTTGACGGCCATCTTCCCACACCAGCTGCTGGTGGCGGTCGATACGGAGAAGGGAATGAAGGACAAGAGGATGGTACGTATATCTCCACTTTATTACACAATTTTAAATGCACTTTGTTGTGGCTATAAGTCGATTATGTGCTTAATGTCCAAGGAAAAGTCAGATATCAAATACGGGTATCCCTCGATTTGCGCGATGAATTCGTTCCGAGTAATCATCGCGTAATATGAAAACGCGTTAAGTGAATGTATCATAATATGGGTTAGATAGGTGATACGGACTCTTTCAAGAAAAAAAGAAAAAGCCCTGAGTGTTAAAGAAATGCAATTGAGTGCTCGTGGGTTCTCGGAATGATAAACCAACAGGGGTTTGATTTTATGGTCTCAAGAAGCATTTCCTCCAAACATCAAAGTGAATCTTGGGAGACTTTAATGTTGGGTGTCCTCTGGTATCGTATTGACAGTACTGTTCGCACTTTTGCAGCTTTCTGTAATTTTTTCTCCTTGAGTTCTTATCCAGGCGTGGATCTAGAGTTTGGCTTTGGTGGGGGGTCAGAGAATCAAAATTGTTAAGAAAAATGGAATCACTAAAAACGCAATCACAAAATAACCAAATGTAAAAAACCAGACCAATTCTTTTGCAAGCTTCATGGATAGAAATTTGATGCGTTTAGCGAACCAAAATTATTCGTACAAATTGCAACGGCGTGTTTTGCGACTTTTACATCGAGCTTCGAGAAAAGTATCAGGTACGTTACAGTTTCGGCAAGTCGAGTTGGTACTGACAAAGGGAGAAAGTCACAGCTCAAATTGTCAACCAAGCTTGCAGTTTGGACGTCGGCAAAAATTTTTGATGCGAAAAAAGCCCAAAATTCCTATCCGTGCATTGCTGCACATTCATCCTGACATCACTATAAACTTCGATTCGGTAATCACAAAGTAGACGAGTTGATTTTGTTGTATAAATAATCGTTTTTATATAAGAGGTTTGAAGTTGTACAGTTGTAACAGAACATAATAATTTGAATAAAGATATTTCAGTATTGAAAAAATGAAAAAAAAAACCTGTTTTTCAGTTAAAATTCGTTAAGTTTTATTTGTCTGGTTATTGTGTTTTCGTTTTTTGTGTTTGCAAAAAAATTTGGTCTCCGTTTGGGGGGGGGGGGGGGTCATGACCCCCGTGACCCCCCCCCCTTGAATCCGCGCCTGTTCTTATCATTCTCAGAGTTGATTCCGAGATTCCTGTATCTCTGACAATACCCACAGTGCGCTCATTGCGTTCATATCGCTTTATAACTTCCAGCTTTTCTTCAGGTGTTATTGATTTCCTTTGCTTCTCGTTATCGGAAGCATTTTGATCACACTCTCTTTTCTCCGTAACATTTTTAGAAACAATAAAGCTCAGCTAGTTAACTCAATGCTCTCGTTAATGATGACCACATGTCGCCAGTCAATACTGAAACAACGCAACACAGCACTCTCCTTGAGAACACACTGCACACTCGATCAAGAAATCGTCCCATTTGTACATATTTTTATATTTTATATAATTATGTACATTTTTTTAAATCACGCCATAGTGAAAATGCGTATAACGAGGGATGACTGCATGTATAAATGCATCTTTAAAATTTGACAAATCCTGAACCCTCAACTTATTAAATATAAGTGGCTCTTAGGAATACTTGAATGCACTGATGTTTTTATTAGGGCAGCCTCAGTGCTGGGCCGAGTCATAAACGATGAGTACGGTTCCTGTAATTTTGCAAATGTGTTTTACAATGAATTTGAAAAATAATGGCAAAAGATGTGTTGTATGAAGTATTGCAAGTGAAAGAAAATATTTTATACTCATAAATATTACAAAAAGTTTGCAAAATTTTGTGGTTTAAAACCTCTTGCATGAAATTTTGTGAGAATACCATTTTCTTTGGTGCAATGAGATTCTCAGTTAACAGCTTGAAGGCAGTGCCAGAAATATCCATGAATTCCTGGTTCATGACGGGATAGCTGTACAGGAAATTCCTGTTTACTCGAACCATGAGATTTGTACTTAACGGTGAGAGAAAAGTGAGTGGAATGCTCAGTACACAGCGTGAGAGCCTCGCTAACAGGAACTAGCCAATATGCTTTTTGTTCTCAGGCTCTCTAGTAGAAATGTGTTTCTCAGAATTGAATGGGGAAAGTGTCCGAAATCTAGCTGCTATAGGAGCTACTTAACACGTCGGGCCTAATCCCTTGCACAGCTTTTACATAGGTCAGAAATACATCACAGAAGATTGTGGGAAGTTTTCCATTCCCAGACCACCAAATGTCGGATGTCAGAACCCTTCAAATCCATCTTCAATTAGCATGCTGAACGTCTATGCCCGAGGTCGCAAGTTCAAACCCAGCCGAAGTCATAGGATTTTGTAAGAGCGTAAAAAAATCCCTAGGTATGCCTTCGTTTGGAGGGGAAGTAAAGCCGGCGGGCCCATGTCATAGATTTATTTTTGGTTTCAACTATTCCGTAGCACATTAGAATTACTCCTGACGTCAATACCACCTGTATTTTGTGTCTTGTAGTGGCCTTCTCAGTATGACCTAGGCACGCGTCTTGGTGAGGTGTGCCCTACCAACTGACGAGCCCAATGGTGCACTGGGGCGAAACGCTGGCAATTATAATTTGAGCTAACTGGACCATTTTATCATATCATAGATTTATGGCATGAAAAAGAACCTTCAACTAACTACACGTGTGTGAAGCCAAAATTTGTAGGTTAGAATTGATAACGCTTTATTAGTTCCAACATTCGCCGCCAGGTGCTGACTGCCATGCCATCTAGTAGCCAAATCCGCAAGCTAGGTGTCGTGGATGTGTAACTGTTTCGCTTAGGCTGGGATGACAAGTGAAACGGTATTTGCTTTGCTCCACGTTGAGCGACAAATGTAGCGTTTATTAGTGCCCCATGTTGGTAGCGACAAATGTAATGGTTTCGCTAGCCCACACTGTTGGGAGAGAAATGTAACTGTTTACCTTTGCCTAAGCTATGTTGTTTTAATGGGCGCCAAGACCTCAATGCAATGTTGAAATCTAAATTTGTATTTAACAACGTCTAGCTCTGGCAGAACACATTTAAGACTCTATTCACTCAGATCGTGGTATGATTTGATCATTAACCCAACAAACAATTGTATCAGGAGAAGGAATTGGTCTATATCTAATGCTACCTACTGAAAGCAAAGATTGCATTGTAAAAGAAATGAATTTATTATATAAAACAAGTATAGCAAAATTAATAATAATAATAAGTTTAAAATTTAAATTGGAGCGTTGTGATTTGAATATTACCGATAGAAAATTACGTGAAAACGGAGTCTGATAAATTGATTTTACTCTTATTTCCAAGCTATGAAGTTACTGAATTATGAAATATAAAACAAAGAAAAATGAGAGATTGCGTATTTCTGCGTCATTAGCGCTTACCCCTGGAAATTGCCAAAGCATTTCCCTCGTTCTTGATGATGCTGTGTGCTTCCCACAGTCTCCTGGACGTCGTCATCTCCGTCGAAATTTGATGATATTCTGGTAGATTAGATAATTCTATGGTCCGTACATCGGACCCAAACTCTCGTAAAACCGCACTGGTTACGTTTTACAAAAGTTCGTCGCTAACTCCACTGAACATCGGAGCGTCACGCACTTGCGACCGTACACTGCAAGTTCTACACAGATTGTCCTTAACTCCACCGAACATCGGAGCGACTCGCACGCGCATCCATACTCCTCAAGTATTTCACAGATAGTCCTTAACTCCACTGAACATCGGAGCGACTCGTACGCGCATCCATACTCCTCAAGTATTTCACAGATAGTCCTCGTTCGACGGCGCGTCGAACGATATATGCACCTGTTGGTTCCCCCACTCCAGTCTCAACTTCCAGCTTACGTTGTCTCCCCTGATTGGCTGAGCACGCCGCCAGTTCCCCTCCTCTGCCTCATTACACTCGTCGCGCGAGAGGGAGAAGTCGTTTTCCGTTTCAACAATTCGCCTCTTCTTGACGATGCGACCCAAGATTGCGTCATGCTTCTCGACAGGAATCAGCTTGTATTAGAATTCCCAGTGAGTCATCTCTCTCAAATACCCTAACTGACAAAACTCCGTAAAATTCCGTAATCAGATAATTTTCTATGATATCGTCGTTCGTAATAATTTGCTTGATAGCGTTTTCTAAGACATAGAAAACCTATCTGTATGCTTATAATTTTTATAAAATGCTCCGAAAATATCTAAATAATAATTATAATAAATTAATAATAATAATAAATTAACATGAAAAATTATCTTGGCTGAACAATTTGCCGCGTAAATAAATATAGAATGGCTTCCTACTGACTTATGCCAGTTGCATAAAAAAACCTCGAAAAACACGTTACAGATGGTAGCATTTGGTAGCGAAAGTAGGAACTACTTGAAATTATCGTCTGCAGTCCTCACTTGAATTAAAAACAGATAACACACACTAATACAGACATCACAATTAACACCGGTTATCGGACAGATTCTACACACACACGGAGCTACATGACTGCAGCCCCTAAACTAAGGAACCAACCATCTTCAATTCAGGGTTCGTAACATGTTATAGTAGTTGGAGCAGTCACATCTGTTGATTACTTGAAGATGTGACCTTTCCCAGCCAATAGTGTAGTGGTTTGGTCCATGATCGTAAAAGAAGGTGCACAACTTCATTTTGTAATGCAGCCAGGAGAATGTAAAATGTTGGAACCATACAAATGTTGAGTTGACATTGATTTTGTTCCAGAAGATATAAAATTCAAGGAAGGAGGTTAAATGTAAAATTGATGAACATTAAATTGAAGTCTAATTTCTGATTTTTAATTGCTCGTGCACTTTCAGATTTTGCCATTTTAGTGTGTGCTTCATTGCACCCCTCTTCTTCTTCTTCTTATCCCACTTCAAACGGGGCGATGTTTCTGGCCACTTTTCCCTGTCCCACACATCCTCTTCCTCTAACTGTTTCTCCTTCAGGTCTTCTCGGATATTGTCAGTCCATCTTCTTCTGGGTCTGCCCCTATTTCATGTTCCATCTTTCAACCAGATCCATTACTCTCCTCCTTACATAGCTTTCGTCCCTTCACATAATAAGCCCATACCACAACAATCTTTTCTCCTGGGTTTTCTTTGATGCTTCTGTCACTTTAGCATTTCCTCTGATTTTCTCATTTTTGATGCGGTGCTTCTTAGTGACACCACTCATCCATCTAAACATCTTCATCTCCGTCACATCCAGCTTATTACATGGTGACTTTGTTGTAGCCCACGACTCTGCTGTCTTGTAGGCTTTACCTTTCACTCTTATGGCGAGTTTCTTGTCGCACACAATTCCAGGAATCTTTTTCCAGTTCATCCAGGTCGACTGTACTCTGTGGTTGATTTCCGCATTATGTTGCCATCGTCCGACACCAATGACCCTAATTACTTGAAGCTACCCACTGACCTTAAGCTTGTTCCATCCATCTCCGCCAATTCATTCCGCTTGCCTCCAAGGCACAGGTACTCTGTTTTCTTCCTGCTGATTTTCAAGCCTCTGTTTTCCAGGAATATTCTCCAGTTTTCCAGCCTTTCTCCAGCTCTCTCTTACTGCTGCTGCACCTTCCTAACAGTTCTTGTAATAAGATGAGTTAAATGTTAAATATCATTATAAACTGGAACTGTTTTGATTTCCAGATATTGAGCTACATTGAACTGAAGGATTTTGAAGATGATGCCAAGGAGCATAAGTGTAGTGACTTGTGTCTGCAGCCATGCCAAAGAAGTTCGAGTGCAGCTGGTGAGGAGGACAGTGATGCCAGCACGCAGCCGAATAGCCCGCAGGAAGTTAGCCGAGTCCCAGCAGAAGACGACGATGTGGAAGAAGAGCAAGGTGTTTCATTTCTGGTAGAAAGACAACCTCGGACAGGAAGACAATGTGTCATTTTGCCATTCCAGAACAATGAATCAAATGTATTGAAAGTGAAAAGAGATGCCCAAGTACTTGATCTATTATCTAATGACTTTGAAAATGAAGGTACTAAAGTGGAACCAGGATCTCAGGATTGTTGCTATTCCATGCTGATGGAGCCCGAGAGGAAGCTGTTACGCTCCGTCAAGAAGGATATGGAGAGGCTGAACCTCGCTGCCAAGTTCAAGGTCTCGTTTCCTTCACACAATGCACTTCGTAACGAAAATGAAGATCCATTTTCAAATAAAACCAAAGAAAGAAAAATTGGCAGTCCCGACAATGTAAAAGTGTACGAAATGGTAGTCAGTACTTCTAAAAAACGGACGAAGCATTCTCAGAAAATATCTAGCGATTCTAAAGACATTGGTGCCAATGATCTTTCAAGTGATGTGACATTTAGACCAGGGGTCTATGAAGATGTGGCTAAAAAATTTGGAGTTATTTTGTGCGACTTTTATACGGTAAGTAGATATAATCTTAGAGACTTCAGTGCTGAAGTGCAGCACCTCATACAGTATACATCTTGAGGGAAGGAAACTAAAACCTACTATCGGATTTTTTATTATGGATACTAGAGTTTAGGCCTTAATTACAACCAAACCAACAGACCTATTGAAAAACGAGTTATACCAATATTTTCCTTGTTTAATTCTGCGTTAGACTATATAAGCCAATTATTTTAAAGTTGATTAATTATTTATTTATTTGTGGTTGTATGAAAAATTGTCCGTGTTTTTGACGTCTTTTCTAGGAACCGCTCACTTAAAACTATATACATGGAAAACTACTTGACTGAGGGTAATGCAATTTTTATATGTGATAGGCACAAGTATTGGTAGTGCAAATCTCTAGTTTCAATTTTTTTCAACTACCAAATAAAAAGTTCTTATACTTTTTCTGACGTAACGTTTTCTCAGCCCAGGATAAACGTACAGCAGGAAACTTGGTCTCATTTTGGAGCTCTCATTCATGATTATCGGAAACTACGACCGCTGTAAACGTACAGTGTGATGACGAATTTATGAAGAGTAATATTAATGGGAGGTTTTGTGGGTTGTAGCCCGTGCGAGTAAAAGCGAGCGGGCTTGTGAAATCCGATCCAGCGTTGCCGCGTTAAGTGCAGTCGTCGCAGCTGGCAACGTACGAACACTGCTTTATGTTTACTTTCAACCTTTGATTTTCTTTCCTCGTACAAATTTCATTTTCCATCACCTTTTTCACATAAGGGCTTTGGACCTTCAATGGCAGGTTTAAAAATGGTTTGCTTCCTAATTTGGAAATGTCATACTAGGCCTACACAATTTCTACATGGGTTATTTACATTATTGACATATCTATACAATATTAAATTCAATCAGTATTCTTCGTCTGAAGAATCACTCTGTTCCGATGAATCAGAACTGCTGTCATTCATGTTAATTATGACTGGCTCGAAATGAGGGACATTTTCAGACAGTCCATCTTTCTCCCAGTAGAGGTCTTCAATTCTTTTAGCGTGTTTAATACATTGTTTCCAGAGTTCGGGAGCAGGGCCGGAGAGAGCGGCCACAGGCCCCGGTGCTCGGGGTATTTCGGGCCCCTGCCATTTATGCATTTTTTGCTACCAAAATTCATTAATCGCAGATGTATTTAGTGTATTATACATACCATATTTTTGTAAAGTTTAAATGTCAAGTCATGTAAGCACTCCAATGCGTTTTAATAATTCTCACTCCCAAATGAACAGTATCCCATTCACTTTAAAAACAATGCAGTTCATATAACTAATTTTCTTTAACTTAAAAATCCAATCCATTTGTTTTTAAATTCGATTGTTAAAGGTTTCATTACCTTATTTGTAAACTGAACTGCAAGGTTAGAAATAAAATATTAAAACACTCATCATCATCATCTTGTACAGTTTCCAGCCCCAGGCTGGGTCTGTTTGGAACATAAGCCTCGCCACTTAGTTCTTTCTTCCCACCACCTCTCCGCTGTCACTCTGGTCCAGTCCTCGCCTCTCTTCTTGACACATTCCTCCACTCCTTTCAGCCATCTATCTCTTGGTCTTCCCCTTGGTCGTTTCTTCTGCATCTGCATCTCATGTATCCTCTTGGGAATCTTCTTCTCATCCATTCTCTTTAAGTGTCCATACCACCTCAGTCTTGATGTCTCAATCCTACCTTGCAAGGGCTCCTCTTTCACCATTTCCCTGACCTTTTCATTCCTCACCCTGTCTCTTCTTGTTACTCCGATCCTACTTCGCAGGAACTTCATTTCACCTGCCTGTATTCTACTTATGTCTCTTTTCTTCATTGTCCATGTTTCTGAAGCATAGGTCAGTATCGGGATATAGTAGCTTCTGTATAACACTTCCTTGCTTTTTTGTGGGACATCTTTATTCCACACTAAGCTCCTAATGCTTCTGCCTGTCTGCCACGTTCCGTAATCTCTTTGTCATTTCTCCCAATTTCCTCCACTATACTTCCCAAGTACTTGAGACTTTCCACCTTCTTCAGCTGTCCACCTCCAAGTGTTATCTCACTCATTGGTCTGTCCTTTTTCCTGGTCGTTAACAGGATCTCACATTTACTGATGTTGAACTTCCATCCGTACTCTCCCACTGTTTCTTCCCAAGCCTTCAGTTGCTCCTGAATTTCCTCCTCCTTGTTTCCCCAGACCATGAGATCATCTGCAAACACCATTGCTTTCATCTTATCTTCTCCTATCTTTCCTGCTACCCGTGTCATTACCTCGTCCATAACCACAATAAAGAGAAGGGGTGACAGCGCACTACCCTGTTTCAGGCCACTCATTTGTCTGAACCAGTCTGTTCTTTCCCCTCCAACTTTCACACAACTCACACTTCCACAATACATCTCCTTCACTCTGCCTACAGTCTCTTTTTCCACTCCCATGTTTTCCATTGCTTTCCAAACCTTCTCCCTACACACACTATCAGGCCTTTTCGATGTCCAGGAAGGCCATCAACAGATCCTCTCCAAATTCGTAGTGGTGTTCCTGGAGCTGTCTCACTGAAAATATGAGATCCACTGTTGATCTCCCAGGTCTGAATCCATACTGCTCCTCTCTCAATTTTCTCTCCACTTTGGCTCGTATTCTACTTTCTAATATCTTTTCATATATCTTGGCACAGTGAGGTATGAGTGTGACTCCCCTGTAATTTCTGCACTCCTTTCTGCTTCCTTTCTTAAATATTGGGACAATTAATCCTTTCTTCCAATCTTCTGGGGTCTTTTTCTCCTTCCATATCACCCTCATCACACGGTACAGCCACTGTTTCCCAACCTCCCCTGCTGCCTTCACCATTTCAACACTCACTTCATCCACACGCGGTGCTCTTCCTCCTTTCATCTTGTCTATAGCCATTTCCAGTTCTCTCCAAGTCAGGTCCTTTTCCATTCCTGTGTTGTCTTCTCCATCTTCCAATACATTGTCTTCCTCCCTATGACCATTTGAATTCAGCAAATCCTCAAAGTACTCTTTCCACACTGTCTTGAGTGCCTCTTTGTTCCTTTTTTGTCCATCATTACCACATCCTCTCGCAGACCTCTTCTCTTACTTTTGACCATCCCATAAAGTACTTTCTTATGTCCTCTGCTGTCTTCCTCCATCATCTCCGTCCACTTTACCATCCACTTCTTCCTCTCCTCTGCGACAATCTTGTTTGCTTCTTTCTTCTTTATCTTATAATCTTCCCTTGCCAGATCAGTTCTTTCCTGGAACCACACTCTGAAAGCCTTGTTCTTCCTTCCCACAGCTTCTTTTACTCTCTCATTCCACCATGGTGTCTCTTTACACCGCTTTCTGTTGCTTGTTCTTCCACATACTGCCACTGCAGCTTCCACCATTGTGTTTTTGAATTGCTTCCATTCCTCTTCCTCTGTTTTAGGATTGTCTGTTGGCATCCTTTCCCTTATTATCTTCTGGAATTCTTCCTTGACTTCCTTTTCCTTGAGTTTCCATACTTTGATTCTCCTTTCCTGGTACTCTGTCCTCTTGCTATCCTTAACTACTCCCAGGTTCATTACAAGTATTCTGTGGTCGCTATCTAAGGCCTCTGATGGTATTACCTTCATATCTCTGACACTTCTCTTCATTTCCCAGTCATACAGCATGTAATCTACCAAAGATTTCTTTGTTAAATCACTGCTGTACCACGTTACCTTGTGGCTTTCTTTCTTCCGGAACCAGGAGTTGCCTACCACTAAACCGTTTCTCTTGCAAAAATCCAGCAACTTTCTCCCTTCTTCATTCCTGCTACCCCATCCTTCTGCTCCCAATACATTTTCATATCCTTGCCTTTCACTTCCTACATGTGCATTCAAATCTCCCATGACAATGATGCTCTGACCATTCAACTGCTGTTGTAGCTCCTCCTCAGTCTTCCTTCTCTTGAGCTGTACATCCAACTTGAGGGGCATATACCTGGGCTTCCCTTTACAGTTACTCTGATCTTCATGATCCTGTCACTTATTCCCTTTACCTCTTCCTTCATTCCATCTCTCACAACTACTCCTACTCCGCTGCTCCTTCCTTCACTGTTCCCACTCCAGTATAACCGGTACCCTTTCCTCAGTTCTCTGCGACCTTCTCCTTTCCATCTTGTTTCTGCCAAGCCCAGTACATCCAGTTTTCTTCTCTCCATCACATCTACAATCTCCTCCACTTTTCCTGTCAGTGTCTGTATGTTTAATGTCCCAACTCGTAGTCCATTAGCATATCCGGGTCGTCGTCGTTTGCATCCGTCCTTTCCGAGGCCTGTTCCTGTTTTGAAAGCAGATATGATATCCACTACTGGCTTGCTAGGCCTATCGTAGCTTCACCAGAGCACCGTCAGCCGTCACTTTCCAGGGTTTCCATAGAGCCTTCACAGCTACCGCAGCGGTCCCGGGGCACACGAAGTCCCCACTGTACTTCACTAAACTTAACATATTTAATGGCTCACAGTACATGTACATGTACAAAACAAACCTTCAATACAAACAGTTATATTAACTTAGGCTAAGAGCCCCTTTCTGGCCTTTTTCTGGGAAGAATCATCTATGATAATGTCCAAATTGGTAGACTTCACAAGTTCCATTTCAACAGCCAAAACACCCAAGCTTGAAAGTCTTATTTTGGCACATCGTCGAGCGGAAAACTATTTTTACGCAATTGAGAACCGATAAAGAGCGCTCCGCGCTCGCAACTGTTGCGGGGATGGTAACAAATATTCTCAATGCTACATTAAGATTAGGAAATAGGGTTTCCAAATTTAAAGGTTTAACCTTATTGAGATGGTCCAAGGGCGTAAGAGTTTTGCTACCAAAGTTAGCGTGGTAAATTAATTTCAGGTTTTGTAATTCATCAGAAAGGTCGTTTTCTATGTCATTAGAATAGCGCCTTACAAGCTTAGCTGATTTTTCCGAGATTAATTCATCTGCCATTTCATTGCATTGCCACAAAACAGAAAACCTGCTACAAAGAGATTGTATTGATCGAAACCGCACTGTCATGTCCCCTATGATACTGTCCAGAATTATATTGAACACATAATTTCTGAAATTAGTTTTTGCATCATTACTGTCATCCTCTTCATCAGCTTGTCTCTTTCTTTTCTTTCGTCTCTTTTCTTCCTCTTCAAGTTGTTGGGGCCATCCTATATTTTTAGCCACAACTTCAGCGTCGCTATATATACGGTCCCACCCTTCACAACGTATAGTTTTCAAGTCTTCTATCAGAGAACCTACTGACCCGTTAATAAATATTAACGTGCATTCCAGTCGTTTCCGCGGGCGGCTGCAGTTGCAAACTTGATCTTCACGGTATCTGTTAGCGACAGTCCAAACTAGTGAGCCGGCAAGCTTCAGCGTGTTTCTGTCCAGTCGATGGCTCGCTCGAGTGGCAAATGTTTGTACTTAAGTTTTGGAAAGTACAAGGTCTTACGATCGGCTCCGTTCGTGCCCGAACGGCCGCCATTGCTCTGGTAGTTGTTAATAAACAAACGCCAGTTGTGGAACCATTGCAAGAAAGAAGAGATGTAGGAACGAATTCGCTGGTGAAAAACCGGGGATATCTGGCCTTTGGCCAGATAAATACCTTTCCCCGAGGATGTAATACTTTACTACTTGATTTCCACTTGGAAAACTGCGTCATTGCTTTAAATATGGAAATATAAAAGGAATACGTAAATTGTGAAATCTGGCTACAGAAGTACATCTCGAAGAAGGCTTGAGCTGCTGAATTATTATCTTGGCACTTTTTGCTTGCCTTGTCGTAGAAGGTCACTAGGTTTGTAGACCTGAGTAGGTATGAAAGAAATAGTGCCAATGACTTAATTATTATTTGATGTAATATATATATAATTTGGGGATAGTGTTTTCCCGTTTTATATCTGACGTGCCGACCTGTGTAATGTTGGCACACCGGGGCGAAACACTGTCATTTTGTTGAGTTATGCCGGAACATTTAGCACAATTTGTGTTTAAATATATAATGGCTCAACGGACAATACATATTTTTCTTTTGAAAATATATATTCAATGCCAAGGTAAGGTTATAATTGCTTTGGAGTGGAGTTTCGACTCCCATAGTGCACTGGCTTTGCTCGTGGCGTGGATACATATGTATCAAATACGTCTTGCAATGGCCTTCCCAGTGTGTACTAGACAGTGTCTTGGTGAGGTGTGCTTTAACCAACTGAAGAGGATCATCAAAGTCAATTTTGTAAAAGTTCATATTATTTCTATCAATAGGCTATATTGCATGCTCAAATTAGTAAAATGTAGTCAGAACGAGAGATCAGCTGCCATCTTGTGTAGTAAAGAAGACGGCTGAGCTTTTTAATGTAATTTCTGCATTATAATATTACAGTAAAAACTTTTAATTTCGAACGGGCCATGTCCTTTGGAACAGTTTAAACTATTCTTGGTTCGATAATCGGAACTGGTTGGTCCCATGTTATGGATTATAAAGTTTTCATAATTCACACGGCCGCTATCCTGAAATGGTAGGTTGATGACTTTGTAGTTTGGTCACAAGGCGCGTCCCATATAAAGGTATGTTTTTACCAAATTTGGTAAAGATCCGATGATAGTTTTTCCATTACGTTTTGGTAAAGATGGCGGCAATATAAAACATGACACTGAGGTGCCCTTTGCTAGTGCTACCTCTGTACCAAATTTCGTTCAATTTGGTTTCGTAGTGTTTGAATTGACCGAGTGGGACAGACATACCAAATCACACACACATACACACACACACACACACACACAATTTTTTCGCCCTGTGTAGATCTCAGAAGTCTGTTTTCATTTTTTGCAAAAATTGAAAGTAGGCTAAGAAAGTTTCAATTGATGTATGATAATTTTTTGTGTCACTTGCTGTTTGGGACATCGGCACCAGCTCTGGTGAGCTGTCAAATGGGTGTGGGACTCTGTCACTCCAAGTTGCTCGAGACATTGTAAGCAGGTTGCTAGCCTTCCTTACACAGGACCCTAAGTTCAGTAGAGCACAAAACATTCAACCGCAACAATAAGTTAGGAATATCCCTACTTACATAGTCGTTTGAAAATCTTCTTGATATTTCCCCGGATTGAGCTGGTATTTATTTTCTTGTGTTGTTTAGAGAGATATGAAGGAGATGCCTCACGAATCAAGACTGTGGATGCGCAGGTCGGACAAGATGAAGACTCCTCCAGCCCACATGTACCCCATAACATCCATTAATAAGGTAAGTCACCAGTGTATCATGAAGGTGCCTTTCACGCAAAAACTACTGGGCCGAGATTAAGGCTGCCTTCACACGTACCACTGTACAACCACAACCACACCACACGACGGTGGGTGATTGCAAGATGTTATGGAAATGGAATATTGCTTTCACACCTACCACACTCTGCAGTCAAATTCAACCACTGTCGCAATGCGTGGGCGATATCACCCACAAAAATGTCGCTGGCAGTGGTCGAACGCTATTCACACGCTCGACACGCCAACCACTTGCCAACCACGTGACAGCGCTCGGTGACCTTCACGCTTTACCCCCCCCCCACTGACGGAACTGTTGTACTTACCTTATTGTGATTGCGAGACGTTCTTCTGGTGATATACTTTTCCTCATAGGTGTGTTTTTCCGTTCTAAACTGTCTCTTAATTGAAGTAATAAATAATTGTATATGTCTTTGCTTATTCTAAAATAATTAAAAAGCTGTTCATCATACATTCTCAAAGACTGATACAATAAGTGAAACTGACTTTCGCTCTTGTTTTCTATAACCGGATGAATCTTATAAACACTCTTTCGATGACGCCGTCTTCGTAATAACAAAAGCAACAGCAATGCTTCCTCTCCTAAATCCATTTCAGTACTGTGAACGTATGGCTGTGGTGTGTCTGGAAAGTTGGCAGATACGAACTTCTAATAACTACAACGAACCACTTCATTGTGGTAAAAGAGTGGTTGTGTTTGGGGCACAGCAACAGTACCTGCACCTGCAACTCAATGTTTGGTACGATTGCTTGTGAGACAATCAACCGGAGGCTGTTTCGCAGGTTATTGTCATACATCAGAACACAATGCAGTGATTTTGTTAGTTTCAATGTAGATCAAAACGTTTCACAGACATACGTTGCTCCAAACTTTGATAACACCTGTGCAATTTTGGATATTCTTGCTGCTGTAATTTTGAGTAGAAATCGGGCAAATTTTTCACAGAGCTAAAAGTATCCTTAAGTGTAGTGCTACATTACGAATGTATAAGCTCCATTTGAAACTGTGCAGAACCTCAGTTACGGAGATCGAAAATGGCTTGACAAACAAATCAAAACCAGGTTGAAGTTTTGCAAGATCTAGAAATCTGATAGAAAACTCTTTCAATATAAGGGACACCACACCACAGCGCGACCGTTTGACCTTCGACATAGCAAAGATAGTATGGGAGAGAGTAAGACGAGAAAATGAGAGAGAGACAGACTAAAGTCTTCCCCCACCACCACAGCAAGGCCGTCCGCACCAGAAGCACGCTGGAGTGCAGCTACCGTGCCAGCGCTGTTTGGACACCTCTCCTTCAGGCAAATGATACTGTATCTTGTTATGGGTAACCTGGCCTAATCCCAGACGTTGGTAACTCATATTTACACTGGTTATCAGGCACATTTGATTTTATATTCTTCCTCCATTTTTAGGGGGTGCTAAATTTCCAACCGTAACACAAAGGTCAACAGAGTATGTTGTTTGCAGATCCAGTGGAACCAGAACTGCCGAAGCTTCCTGTGGATAGCAGCAGGCTACCAGTGTGGGCTGGTCCGTGTGCCCTGCGTGTCGGGCATGCACACGCGAGATGTGGACCGGATCCTGCAGCACACCACCGCCGCCTTTACGTAACGCTTGCTCTGCAAAGAGCCTTAGCTTAGATATTATCTTTTATAAAGATGAATCAAATAAGATGTGTAAAGTTTTCTGAACTTCAGAAATATTAATTTATTTAAAGCATATATCTACCTCGTTTGTAAAGTTTTAAAATAAAATATATGTTATTGAGCTTTGTTTTATTTCCACACTCCTGCCAACAACAAGGGTTGGCAATACTTGCCCCACACATTTCCACACTCGTGCCAACAACAAGGGTTGGCAATACTTGTCCCACACATTTCCACACTCGTGCCAACAACAAGGGTTGGCAATACTTGCCCCACCCATTTCCACACTGGTGCCAACAACAAGGGTTGGCAATACTTGCCCCACACATTTCCACACTGGTGCCAACAACAAGGGTTGGCAATACTTGCCCACACATTTCCACACTCCTGCCAACAACAAGGGTTGGCAATACTTGCCCCCACACATTTCCACACTGGTGCCAACAACAAGGGTTGGCAATACTTGCCCACACATTTCCACACTCCTGCCAACAACAAGGGTTGGCAATACTTGCCCCACACATTTCCACACTGGTGCCAACAACAAGGGTTGGCAATACTTGTCCACACATTTCCACACTCGTGCCAACAACAAGGGTTGGCAATACTTGCCCCACACATTTCCACACTGGTGCCAACAACAAGGGTTGGCAATACTTGCCCACACATTTCCACACTCCTGCCAACAACTAGGGTTGGCAATACTTGCCCCCACACATTTCCACACTGGTGCCAACAACAAGGGTTGGCAATACTTGTCCACACATTTCCACACTCCTGCCAACAACAAGGGTTGGCAATACTTGCCCCACACATTTCCACACTCCTGCCAACAACAAGGGTTGGCAATACTTGCCCCACTCATTTCCACACTCCTGCCAACAAGAAGGGTTGGCAATACTTGCCCACACATTTCCACACTCCTGCCAACAACAAGGGTTGGCAATACTTGCCCCCACACATTTCCACACTTCTGCCGACAACAAGGGTTGGCACCTTTCCCCACACATTTCCACACTCCTGCCAACAACAAGGGTTGGCAATACTTGCCCCCACACATTTCCACACTCCTGGCAACAACAAGGGTTGGCACCTTTCCCCGATGTGTGCAAGGTAGTGGGACGTACTTGGCCACAGTACATAAGCATGCCCTACCTTAGTGGATGTGGGTTATGATCACAGGACCCCAGACTTCCTGCCTGTCGACTCTTGTTCTCTTCCCCCGCTCTATTTGACCCTTGCCTTCTGTTTCCTGAAACCCTCTTTTCTTCTAGGGTTCAGACCTATTTTTCCATGGTATCCCTGGCTATTTCCAGCCTACTTGCCGTCCTCTCAACATATTGCTTATATATCGTATTTATGCGTGTATGCTGCGCATCTTTCTTTTGTTCTCCAAAAGATCAAGTCTAATATGTGGGATGCACTTTATATATGAGGAAATTGTATATGGACCACCCAAAACCATGTTTGCGCTACGGATGTATACGACATAATTTGACTAGTGTTGTTTAAATGAGGCGGCATACAGAAGTTGAACCAACACATTATTTAAATACCGTAATAATTAAATCAATTTTCCTTTCACACCAGTTGCTAGTCTATTCAAACCCCTGATAAAATTGGTGCAAAAACTGGATATTTTATATAAATAATGTAAAATTCAAACAATATTACACGATTGACAAACTGGAGCAAAACAGATTGAGATGGTTTGGACATGTCAAACGGATGAATGAAGTAAGGCTACCAAGACGAGCACTGGAACGGCGGATGACAGGGAAGAGAGGACGAGGAAAACCAAGAATGCGTTAGATGGACTCTGTGAAGTACAGTATAGCATTAGAAAACGGAACCTGGATTGGAACACCGTTTCGGAAGTGAATGGTGGAACGACAGAACAAAGTGGAGAGGAACCATATTTGCTGGAAAAGGGGAAATTAAGATGATGGTACAGTACACTTCCAATCGTTGCTGTTTTGTCTCAAGTTGTTAGCGTGGGCGTGGTTGTGTTGGTGTTCAGTGAACTTATGATAGAATGAGAATATAAGATCGTTTACCATGGGAGAAAAGCTTCAAATGATTAAGGAAGCAGAAGAAGGAAATGGGTAGGTAATATAATTGATCTGAAGCATGAATTTGAGACTGGGGAATAAACAAGGACAAACTCCAAAACTGTTCGCAACATCGTTTGACCTTTCAAGGTTAAAATAGGCGAAGTTCCTTGAAGTGGAAGAATGATTGCAAGAATATATAAGTACACGACAACTTGATTACGCTGTGTCTGCAGAGATGAGCCAATTGAAGGTGATTCATATCGCTTAAGAATTTTACCTGAAGGTAACTTGGCAAAATCAGGGTGTGCAGTTAAAACTTCAATAAGAAGTTTGAAAAAATGGCCCGGCTAACTCGAACATTTTACCAGCGTTTCGCCCCAGTGTGCCATTGGGCTCATCAGTTGGTATGGTCCACCTCACCAAGACGCTAGGTTAGTACACGCTGAGAAGGCGGACCATACCAACTGATGAGCCCAATGGTACACTGGGGCGAAACGCTGGTAAAATGTTCGAGTGAGCTGGGCCATTTTTTCAAACTTCTTTTTGAAGTTTGGTAAAGTACAATTAGCTCATTCGGAAAATAAACTTTCTATATACTTCGGGAACAGTTACTTCCAACTGACTATATTGTGGCTGTATGGCCGTAACACTTACTAAGGTGCCTCTGTGGCAAGTCCCACATCCAGAAATTCTGTTTGGTCTACACAGAGTTCCTTAGAACAAAAAAATATGGTCTCTTCCAACTTTTGGAGACATATCTGCAGTTCACCAATCTCTAGATGCTGGAATTCTATGCGAAACAGATGGATCAAAGGTCAATGAAAGGTGGTTTGTGCATGTCATTGATAGTGCAAGTACGGAGTTCTCTTTGTGTTTTCACTGTGCAGGCCATGAAGCTCCGTTATCCATTCTTGTTTCCCTCAACTCTCATTGGTCTAGTAAATCCACGACTGTTGAGACAGGATGTAGAACACTGTGGCTAGCGAGAAATGAGTTAGCTGATCAAACTGCAGTATCGCTACTACAGAGAGATTCGCTGTCGTTTATACTGCCAAGTACTGGCAAGTGGTGACTAGCTAATCCAAGACTGAGAAGGGTCGAGCTGCTACTGGGCCCACCTACTCGTACCTCGTGGCAAGACACTACCTTCCAATTTTTACCCGAGGAGCTTCTATGCCCAAGGTCGCGTGTTCAAACCCGGCCGAAGTTGTCGGATTTTTTAAGAAGCGTTAAAAATCCCTCAGGGGAAGTAAAGCCGGCGGTCCCACGTCATAGATTTATGCCATGTGAAAGAACCTTCCACTAATTACACGTGTGAAGTAAATTATACGTTATCATTGACTAACTCTTAGGTTCCAATGTTCGTCACTGGGCGCTGGTTGCGATGGTATCTCTAGTAGTAGCAAAGTTCACAGCTAGGTGTCGTGGATGGTAGGAACTACTTGAAATTATCGTCTGCAGTCCTTGCTTGAATTGAAAAACTGATAACACACACTAATACAGCCATCACAATTAATACCGGTTATCAGACAGATTCTACAGACACACACACAAAGTACACGGGGCCACATGACCGCGTTGTCGCTGTCCCTAAACTGAGGAACCGACCATCTCTCATTAACGTCTCGTGAGGTTGGCATCAGAAAGGGCATCCGGCTGTAAAAAACATCCGCGACATGGATTTCCATCGCATCTTGTCCCTGACCCCGTTGAAAACAGGAATAATAGACAAAGACTTCACTAAAGAAATTGAACGATCTACTAATACTAAAATGTAACACGAAGGTTAACAAAATGAACACCAAGATAATGAAATGTACTCCGGACGGTATACAGGACGTTAATGTTTGGTTGGTAGGAGAAAGAAGATTGGCTCAAGTAAATCAGTTCAGTTATTTGGGAAGCATCATCACATCTAATGGAAGATGTGACAAGGACGTCCGTTCCCGAATAGCCAAGGCTAAAGAAGCTTTTAATAAAAACAAAAAGAAGCCTATTGACCTCCAAGGCTATATCCCTACCAGTGAGAAAGCATTTCATTCGGAGCATTGCGAACTACGGCTCTGAAACCTGGACTCTATTAAAGGCTGATAAAAGAATAGATGCATTTGAAATGTGGTGCTGGCGCCGAATGTTACGGATACCCTGGACTGACAGGCTAACAAAAGGAGTTCTCAAGAGAACTGAAGATACAATCAGTCTAGGGGAAAATGATCTCTAAAAGAAGATATAGTTGAATTGGTCACTTACTCTGACATTCATCATGGTGCACCACACTGTTTGAAGGGAGACTAGGCTTCCTCTACGGCATTAAAGGGCGACTTCCATATCAACTAGTCAAGCAGTTGGCTCAAGGTTGTTGGATGAAGACAGTCATGCTACCCACCAACCATCAGGTTGAGAATATGAGAGAGGAGAGGAAGACGAAAATGTGTAAGACATGAAGCACTTACGAATGTATTTAGTTTCTTTTAGGATACATGAATACTGTTTTAAAGGGTTACAATAATTCCAGTCAGTTCTTGTGTTTCTTCCTACACAGCCTGTATGGTGATGGTGGTAAAGCTTCTTTAGCACAGTCCACCTCAAAGGTGAACCATAAAATAATACTGAAATGCAGTCACTGATTCTAGAAAGAGCTGTTCACTTCTTGGAAGTTAGGTTATCAAACATTTTCTTGAATTCCAAGCAGCCCGAATGGTTCAGTTCGTTGTAACCTTTGATTGTTGATTTGGCCCTCGTGAAGTACTTGGACACATTGGGATATCTGCTGATGTCGAATCCCAGAATCTAGAGAAAGAAAATGTGTAAATTAATGGTATATTCACTCCTTTCTTAGCCTATATTTATCATATGAAAAAGGGACACACTCGTGGACAAAAGCCTGTGACGGCTGGAGCTCGGCAAGGACATACTAGCTCGTCCAACCTTCACCATGCCTTTAAAATTTGAAAGTTTTACCAATCGAACATGGCAGCCACGTTGAATATCACACTGTCGTTTTAATAGATTGAGATCAGCACAAACCACTCAAGCAGACAAGTTCACAATCCACTCTAACCTCACCACTTAACAACAATCGCACAATAACCACTTCCAGTATCTTAACAAAATTTCACTTCTTCTTCTCTTCCTCCTCCTCCTCCTCCATTTCCCGGTTCCAGTGATCTGGGTCGGGGTGTGAATCAAGGACCTCCATACTTTTCTGTCTCTCCAACACACTCGTCCCTCTTCCAGTACATCCTCCACTTTCACTCCTCTTTTCTCAACGCTCTCCATCACCGCATCCATCCTCGGCCTTCCCGTGACTTTCTCAGTAAATAATCTCTTTGTGACAGTCGTCTCCCATTCGCATCATATGTCCACACCATTTTAGTTTACTGATCTCGGTCTTGTCTTGTAACTTTGGGAATCCTGTTTTCTCCCCAATTTCTTTGTTTCTGATTTTATCTCTAGGGGTCTTTCCAATTATACCTGTAAGGGACTTCATCTCTGCTGCCCAGATTCCACTTTCCTCCTGATTAGTTGTTGTCCACGTGCCTGCTGCATACGTCAACATAGGTGTGTAATCTGTTGAATGCAAGATATTTTCACATTTCTCGGGAACTTCCTGGTTCCACACTCTGGTAAAACCTATTTGCTTGTTGGATCCTCTTACCAATTTCCTCACTTATCCCTCCATCGTCTGTTAGGACACTCCCTAAGTATTTGAAGCTTTTCACAACTTATAACTAAAAATATTGACTAGTTACACTAGTTTAATTACTACTGCAACCAAATAAGTGTAAATACCATTGCCCATGAATGTAGACATAGCCTAGTATAATGGATCTGATGATAGCTTGACGAAATTCAAACTGGTCTTCCAAGTGTATTTATTAATCTCATGTAAATTGTTTTGAGGATTAGGGAATAACCCACCACAATTGAGTACAATCGTATTGTTGGGGTCACAACCATCTTACAAGAGTTGTGCCTACATCTATACCTAAGTAATTAAAAGTTAACAGAAGAAGCTACGGAACCGCATGGGAACATAATTGCCACAGGCACGACGGGGCATAGACCTAAGGGTGCCAGCTAGCATGTTAAGAAGGTCACCGCGAGCGTTACACTCTACGATTCCGCTGAGTAGACTGACACTGCATAATTACCTCATAAATACGAGGTACAGCCACGTGCCCGCTCTTGTCTTTTACTCCTACGACGCTTACACTTGTACTACGAAAGATCAGTAAGGGTGCTGCTCTTAACCGGATCCTAACACCATCCACATGGACATCTGTCATCGGTAGGGTGAGTAAGTGTGTCTGCTAAATTCCTTTTTCCCCCTTTAATCTAACCTAATCACCACCCCTCATTAGCAGTAATAAACCCTTTTTTACATTCAAGTACTTTATCTCTTTATTTCACATAATTATAGAAGCCTTCCCCCCTTAGATTATAACTTAGATTAAGATCTACACTGCACGCTGTTGAGCAGAAGACTCTGTACTAGCAAGCGCTTGGCTTACTAAGGCTCCCCAGGTAAGCATGGTGAGTATGTCTCCCGCAACCCTTCTTAAAGCCCCACTTTTACATCAATTGCCCCCTGGACGTCTCCGCAGCTCTTCGCAAAACATGATTATACACCCTAGTAAATCTCCGAAAATGATAAGGATGCCGTATAATCAACACCCCTTACAAATGGTGGTTGGGCACCATCAAGATGCCGACCAGGTCATCAATTCCCCAGCAGTATTGACCAACAGAAGAACATCAAATTTCAATTGCAACACTGAAAAATGGCTTCCAACACCATAATATTAAGCTACAGAAATTTTCAATTAAATATTTATTCCGTGAGTTTATTACACTTCTAAAGTGTGCATTTTTTGTTAGTACTTTTCATGTGTAGGGGAAAGCGAATATGTAAAAGTTAAGCAAAATCACGACAGGTGTCACGGAGTTGCTTCTGCAGGAAGCACTGCCATCTGCTGGTATAAGAATCCCTAGTACAAAGACTACAGTGGTTGACAGTGTGAGACTAGAAGCATTCGCAGATTTTTATAACATTTCTTAAAATGCTATCAAGGTAAGAAGCACAATATTAATCATAGATACGTATAACTATTTTGAAAGTGATTACATTGTGTTTTAGTGTTGTTGCAACCCTCTTATTGACACACTTTGTATTCTTTTTTGCCACATTACTTTTAAACGAACAGTCATGATTTCCTTAATGGCGCACAGCTGGGCAAAGCGGATAATTATTCATTTTGTCCGTTTGAGTTACTGTTGTTGAATACTTTGTTCACTAATTACTTAATGGTGACTAATAGTGTATTATCTTGTTAGGAATACTTTTCAAAGATTATTATTAAACTATTTATTTATTTGCGGTTTACGGCCCTTTGAAGACCTATTACGAGCAAGAAATTAGTACGTTCCTGAAGAATCATGCTGGAAGAATAAATAACGAAATTTGATGTCGCTGGACTGTTTGCTTATTTGAAAGCAGCCGTGGCTCAAAATGCTGTGAATGTATTTAGAATTGCTGAATTGTGGCCGTATAACCCAAACGTGTTTGGGGATGAAGAGTTTGTGCGTGCATCCATCACTAATCGTGAAGTTGGTCAGGATAACCCAAACACATCTCAGAATCAAGTCCTTGTTGAAACTAAAGAAACTTCACTGAGGAACCATCAACAGGTGCAGATAAAGCAAAACACTGGAGTCTGACAGAAATGAGGCCTCTTCCGAAAATGACACCTCAAGTGAAGGCCAGGAGACAAACCTGCCAGAAAGCTGACTTCCTTACAAGCACGCCGATCAGCAGAAGGCTAAAATGTCTAAAAAATTGAAAGACACTACTGGACCTAGATGTCCAGCCAAGAGACAGATTCCAAAAATGAAATATGAAGAAGAAAAGGGAGCATGTGATCAGAAGATTGGGCCCAGTGCACAAAGTGTAAGGTTTGGAGTCACGAATCTTATTCTGGGCGTGGTCAATATTATTGTGTTGATTGTGAATAAACAAATTGAGCATTAAATGAACTATGACAAGTAGTTCCGTGAAGAACTATTCAGTCTATTTTCATATATCCTACTCATGTTAACTGCCTCTATCAACATACAAAATTTCAGTTTGAAGGTTGTGATAGATTCGTAGATATTGAGAACCGTCCAAATATTTCAGATGGTTCGCAGGTTGGATTTTTATTTATGTGCTATTACATGAAGATTATTGTGTACGTGTGGTATTCAAACTTCAATCGCATGATTAGAACACAAGAAGTAAAAACGAGATTTTAAAATTTCGCACAGTGCCATCTTGTGGTAATGAAAACAATTGAAATAAATTAGATGCCAGAGGATTAACATTTGTATAAGTATTTAACGTGCAATGATTGACTGCACTCGGATGGTTAAATTACAAGAAACGTCCATTTAAATATGTATACTTCGCATCGCCGCCATGTTGGATTTCTGCTCACCAGGTTACTGAAAGTCCTATAGGTGAACCTATGTTCATAGCCTCTATGAACATAAAAAAATTCAGTTTGATTGCTGTAAAAGATTCGTAGATGTTAAGAACCATCTAAATATTTTGGATTGGTATATGTATAATCCATAGAGTTATGTACCATTAAAGGAAAATTATTGCGTAGGTTCATTATCCAAACTTTCACTTCGATCGCATAATTACGACACAAGAAATAAAAACTTAATTTTAAAATTTCGCACAGCGGCCATCTTGAGGTTATGTAAACAATTGAACTAAATTAGATGCCAGTGCATTACAATGTGTATAAACATTTGCTGTACCAAGATTCATTACATTTGGATGGTTAAATCACGAGAAAAGTCTATTTAAAAGTCTCAACTTCGCTTGGCCGCCATGTTGATTTTGTAGTTACCAAGTCTCATAGGTGAACTTCTAGTAGTACCCTTTATCACCGTACACAATTTCAGGGTGCTATCGGTAATTGTTTCGGAGATACTGAATGCTGGTGAAATATTTTGCACAGCCGCCATGTTGGATTGGTGAAACACAATAAAATTTGAAGGGCACGGTCAGGGTTGGCCAGAATGGTGCTATGATCTTACCGATTTTCATTGAAATCTCTCCAGTCGTTTTGAAGTTATTAGGGGGGGGGGACACGCGGACAAAAGGTGATCTCATAAGCCTATTTTTTCATAAAATGAAAATAGGCTAAAAATTATAAGAATTATTAATGTCTAGTGTATTGAAAGTGTAGTTCCTTTGGTTATTACAGGTGAACTGTGAAAGTTATAAAACCTATTGAAAAGCAATCGTGGGTCCCATTTATATGCAATGTTGAGTTTCTGTCAAATACTTGCTTAGTATTAATATTCTCATTTCTTAAACAATGCATTGAGTTATTCACTTTGCCCGGCTATACGGGCATAATCACTTAATACTGAATTCTAATTAAGAATAGTTTCGCAATTGATTCTGTTTGGACACCAAGTAAATGGAGAGATAACAATGAAGAATTACAGTAAATTGCATGTCGTCGTAGTACGTAATTACATAGATAAACTAATATAAAGATAGTTTATCCACTTTTCAAATCTATAGCAGAAGATTGGGCAAACTCTTTTTAATCGTTTTGTAGTAGGTTAATCACTTGAACAAACTTGAACTTAGCTGATTTCTGAGGGTTCCTGTACTCAACTCCCCTGTTTTGTTAAGGGACTAATTCACCGAATTAGTGTTAACCATTCTGTATTTAACTATTTATTTCACTACACAACAGACACATTCAAACATAGAACAACGAACAACAACTGCCACAGTCTTTTGTCACAGAGTCCAAACAGCACAAGATGGCCCTCCAGCCAGTTCCATAACATCCCCACTTACTCGTGTTGACCAACTGAAAAGCTTCTACTAATACATTGCGTAGACAGCATTGAAAAATGGCTTCTGATATTTCACTAATTAAGCTTTTTCGCTCATAAAATTTTATGCTGTGAGCCATTTTCATGAGATATATAAGTTACTCCTTTGTGCCATTTTTATCTGACGTGATCAATGCACGCCTTTGTGAAACCTTGGCTGTGAAGCTATTAATAGCCCTCTGATGTCTTAATACCATATATGGACATATCTGCATCTTGTCCCCTTATTGGCCAGTGATTTATATATTGGAAGGGGTCGTGACCAATCAAATTTTACCACGCAGTTAACTTTGTGTTGCGTCGTCATTTGCTTTGTTTCGAGGCATTACTATGCAGCCAAGTAGGCTAGTCGTATTCCCATATTCTTGGGGAAGTGCCCGCGTTCAAGGTGAAACCATGGCGAGGTGTCTGTATGTCGTAATCTATATTGCTTTACTGTAGTTCAGTTTCATATTTCGGCAATTTAAAACTCTTATTCTGTGTTATTTTTCTTTTGGTCGCGTGTACTTGCCCCCTCCCGATATTTTTCCCTCCGCCCTTTGTGTGCGTGTAATTGCTGGTGAGTTTTTGTTTTGTATGGTTGTGTTATTTTCATTTATTTTGATAACGTAGTTTTTGTACTTTAAGGGTTGAAAGTTATGTGTGTGGGCTGTCTTCATTTTCCTCTGGAGTGCGTGAAAGTGGGTTTGCCTACCTTGCAGGAGGCACCATTGTGTCTGTCATTCAGAGTGTATCTTATCGTAGAACAACATAACGGGATTGGAGATTATTTTTCTTGCTTCCCGTAATGCTTTGTTCTTTATCTTAAAGAGTTCACAAAAGGAGGTCTCGCCATTGCTATTTGCTGGTGACCTAACCTGTGATATTCTTGTGTCTGTGAATGCCCATATTTTGCGCATCACATATTTTCGTCGTCTTTGTTGTGCCCTTATCTTCTACGCATACTTTCAATTTTTAAAGTATATTTTTGGTTTTGCCGATAATTTAATGTAATTTTTACTTTTGTCTAAATTCCTATTTTTCTCGTAACTCACTAGATCTTGCATGTGCCTCCGCGTCTTTCTTCCTCATTCCTCCCCTCCCTCTCACCCCTCTCCACCCCGTTCTGAACCATTGTACCCCCTCCTATTTTGTTCATCCCTTTTGACACGCTTTGTCTAAATTGGAGAACGTATCTTGACTTCGTTGAGTGTAGTCGTTTCTGAGTTTTGTCTTTTTATTTAATTGCGACATACTTACATTTAGTCATCGTTTCATCTTGCCTTGAACACGTTACCTTAACTTATCTTATTTTATTTCATTTTAATATAATTTAATTTAGTATATTTTCGATTTTCTTACTAATTTGTATTTTTTCTTGCGGTAAACTAATTTTGTGGTTTATTTGTTGGTCATTTCTCTTCTTGCTTTTAATATCTCTGGGATCGTTGTTCATTGTAGTTGTTATTTTAATACATTTTATCTTTGCCTAAGTATCTCTGCTTTTGCGTCACGTCTTATTTCAATTTTAGTAACCTTCTTCGAGTTTTGTCTGGTTTTTGCTATATTTCGGTTTGTCGGTCTTATTAGCGTACTTGTGACGTTAATACGACCTACACGGCCTCTGATTTAAATTTGTTCATCTTTGGATTTTACCGTAGTTTAATTTTATTTAGCTTTCCCCCTTCCTTTTGGGATTGCTTTCTGGTTTGCCTTTTAAAATTTGGGCCCAGCGAAAGCCAAACAAGACTGCGATCTCCCCGTTTTTCTTTCTTCTATTTTATTTTATTTTATATTTCTTCGGGGATAGGGGAAGAGCTTCAGCTACGTTTCCACTGACGTCTGCTGCTTACGTAAGTATATGTTTATTTCTATTACTTCATCTAAGTTGTGTACAAATGGGATGAACAAAATAGGAGGGGGTACAATGGTTCAGAACGGGGTGAGAGGGAGGGGAGGAATGAGGAAGAAAGACGCGGAGGCACATGCAAGATCTAGTGAGTTACGAGAAAAATAGGAATTTAGACAAAAGTAAAAATTACATTAAATTATCGGCAAAACCAAAAATATACTTTAAAAATTGAAAGTATGCGTAGAAGATAAGGGCACAACAAAGACGACAAAAATATGTGATGCGCAAAATATGGGCATTCACAGACACAAGAATATCACAGGTTAGGTCACCAGCAAATAGCAATGGCGAGACCTCCTTTTGTGAACTCTTTAAGATAAAGAACAAAGCATTACGGGAAGCAAGAAAAATAATCTCCAATTCCGTTATGTTGTTCTACGATAAGATACACTCTGAATGACAGACACAATGGTGCCTCCTGCAAGGTAGGCAAACCCACTTTCACGCACTCCAGAGGAAAATGAAGACAGCCCACACACATAACTTTCAACCCTTAAAGTACAAAAACTACGTTATCAAAATAAATGAAAATAACACAACCATACAAAACAAAAACTCGCCAGCAATTACACGCACACAAAGGGCGGAGGGAAAAATATCGGGAGGGGGCAAGTACACGCGACCAAAAGAAAAATAACACAGAATAAGAGTTTTAAATTGCCGAAATATGAAACTGAACTACAGTAAAGCAATATAGATTACGACATACAGACACCTCGCCATGGTTTCACCTTGAACGCGGGCACTTCCCCAAGAATATGGGAATACGACTAGCCTACTTGGCTGCAAGAAAGTAATGCCTCGAGGCAAAGCAAATGACGACGCAACACAAAGGTAACTGCGTGGTAAAATTTGATTGGTCACGACCCCTTCCAATATATAAATCACTGGCCAATAAGGGGACAAGATGCAGATATGTCCATATATGGTATTAAGACATCAGAGGGCTAATAATAGCTTCACAGCCAAGGTTTCACAAAGGCGTGCATTGATCACGTCAGATAAAAATGGCACAAAGGAGTAACTTATATATCTCATGAAAATGGCTCAGCTGTAAATGGAAAAATGTGCATTTCATGAAAGCTGTTGAGTTTGTATGTTGGTATCATAATAACCCTTCACAAAGTCGAACTTACATCAGCAGTGGACACTGAGGAAACAATGGCGAAGTCTGCAATTGTGAGGTTGTCTCCAGCAGCCCAATCTTGTTTCTCAAGGAACTTATCCAGGAATTCGTAGGCTTCTTCTAGCTTCTTCATCTTGGCTGGTTCAGCCTCAGCACCAGTGAAGGCTATCGGATACTGCAAACAGAACTCTTGCTATTACCAACACAGTATTCTATAGAAAGCATGAAATCACCTTGCTAGATGAGAGGATCAATGCAGGAAGAGTGTTTGTGCTAAGCCATGCTAGAAAGCAAACCCATGGCTGAAGGCCTGCATGGATGTGGATATCCGCAGATAAACCCGCAAAAATTTTCGCCACGCGGATATAGATTGGATGGCAGATAAGCTGCGGATAATATTTCAGTAAATTTGCGGATAATTTTAGAATACAATCCAAACGTGATGAATATCACTACTCGAACCCGGATGTTCATGACTAAGGTTCGGAAGGTTAAGACCTAAAGACGTACAAAATATGCAAGCAAATATGCTCTAAAAACTAGCTAAATATGACCTAAAAAACTATGAAATATGACATGAATTTTTGGGATAGGTAGAGTATCACTAACATACAGTAACCGTCTTAAGTGGCAAAACGTGATCAGCGATAATACACCAGACACATTTAATCATACAAACTGACTGAGAGCTACAGTACATTACAATGTTCAACATTCATTCAGTATCATATCCTTGCTCGGTTTTCCTAAAAGACATAACATGGCATTTCCTTGTTTGCTAATTGCTTCTGAGCTAAATATATCTACTGGAGTGACATCCTATTGAAAGGCGGAAGCACACTATCGTCATGTTCCGTGACCTCATGCGTTCAGTGTCGCAATCTAACTTGTCCAGAAAGATGTACTAACAGACGTCCGTAGAGGAGTGGAATCAGGTCCTCTAAACCTGCTATCTGCTGTTCTGGGAAAAGAAAGAAAAATATACTGTATCTACTACACTATTCGGAAATCCTGTGTTTGAAACTCAACGCAGATAACACGTACCGTACCTTGTTAATGACACCTAAATTTAAACAAAAATGCTGGAAATTATAACCAAATATGACCTTATATCACTAAAATATGACCAAAACAATAAAAATGGCCAAAATATGCATTTATAGGCAACATAAAATTGCTTTAAACGTGGTCAGGGATCCGTCATTTAAACTTATTTTTCAGATTTCGGGTAAAATGAGCTCAGGAAAAAAATATGACTTTTCATTAACATCCGAACCTTATTGATGACTAATTTTTTTCCGTTATGTGTTTCCAGGACAATTTTAAGATGATGATTTAAGCTAATCACATTAAAATTATGTCATAAAGTATAATTAACACTCCGAAGGGTTGCAATTCTGGCTGTGTAGCATTCATTGTAAACATAGGGGAACAACTTCTTCCTCGAATGTGTTGCTTTAATACTTTAATAAATTAAGATTCGGATAACAAACGTTCGGGGCTCTTAACTTCTCTTCTCTTCTCTTCAGACTAATATATCCAAAATTCAGCAATTCTTCTAGGTTTGTGCCGTGTCTTGTGTGGGGTTTCTCGGCGGGCTCTTGGTGTCTACGCCCAGACACCGGCCGTGAAAGCCAATATACCATCTTTTTGGAATCCTTCATAGGGAGGTTAAGGCTGCTTGAGCTTTTAGTTCTCGCAGTTGAGTGGTGCAGTTGCACCTAATATAAAGGGAGGTGGCGCACAGTTCGTTACTCCTGTGGGGTTCCGGGCGGAGACACCAAGAGCCCGCCGATGAGCCAGCTTGGTGTCCTAGGCGAAACCCCACACAAGACACGGCACAAACCTAGAAGAATTGCTGAGTTTTCATTCACCAGCTGTGAAAGCCAATACACCATCTTTTAATATATCCAAGTCAGATCATCGACAAAGTAAGATTGAATTGATGCCATATTGGTTTTATGATCAACTCGAAGCAACACTGTAAGAAACTTGAGTTCCTCGTGGACAAAACGCCAGTGGAGAATTTTCATTTTCATTTGAGACTGTCTTGCCTTTGAGTGTCCAGTGTAGTCTGCAAGCCTCCATGATCCCCTATTAGCAGTTAGCACTGCCCCCTCCAATGCATCTACACCTCTCACTTCAGAGGTCGTTCATCATTGAATCCAACCGTCGCCTACTAGGTCTACCTCTGCCGTTCTTACCCTTTACAGCTGAACTCCTTAAACTCTTAGGTAATCTCTCCCTCCCCCCCTCTCTTCACATGCCCTCACCACCTGAGTCGGCTCATACGAACAGCTTCATCTAACTTAAGTCTTTATCACTTCATGACGAGTACCTTCCTACCATTGCTCCCATCTATTGGTCCTAGCTACCCTCTAGCTTATGTATCAGCTCTCACTTCCATACAGCAAGGTCACTCTGAATACTGAGCGATGTGGGGAGAGTGTCGTCGCTGCACTAACTTCTTCCTTGCGGAATACTGTAGATCACAACTGGGAACTCACTGCCCCTGCATTGACTTTTCTACACCACGACTCTTATTTCCTTCCCCACACTACCAACCATCCTGAGAGAACACACAGCCTAATACTTTACTCCACTGTTAGCAGGGATATGACCTAGAAGTTGCCTTCTGTTACTCTATGAACCCGTACTGGCGACTAGTTCTATATAACTCAATACTAACATTTACAATGATATGGAATAAAGTAAGGCTACCAACACGAGCACTGGAACGACGGATGACAGGGAAGAGAGGCGAGGAAGACCAAGAATGCGTTGGATGGACTCGGTGAAATATAGCATTAGAAAACGGAACCTGGATTGGAACACCATGTCGGAAGAGGAATGGTGGAACGACAGAACAAAGTGGGGAGGAACCATATTTTCCCCCACCCAGTCTCAGCTGGAAAAGGAGAAATGAAGATGATGATTATGGAATAAAGATGTACCAATGAAGGCTAAAGATGTAAAGCAAAAGACATACGCGGCAGAAACATGGGCAGTGACACACAGAGATGAAATTCTAGTGGAGTACCGGTATTTTATAGAAGACACAACGGGTTAAAGTAAGAAATGAAGAATTAAAAGTGCAGAGGCTAAACGAAAACTAGACTGAAATGGATTGGACATCAAGCAAATGAGTGCAGAAGGACTGGCAAAACAAGCACTGCCAAGATAAGAGGACGAGGAAGACCAGGACTTGGTGAGGAAGAGCGTGTCCGGTGAGAGGAACCAATTCACCCCCACCCAGTGTCGATGGCACACTGGGAACAAGAATACTTACGTAATACTCGGCAAATCTCTGGTACAGTGTCCCCATATCGAAGTACAGTCTTTGGTCTACTTGGGCACGCTTCTTAGGGTCCTTGGGATACAGTGATTCATCCTTCCCATACTGCTCTGCCAGGTAGCTGAGTATCGCTCGGCTGTGGACAGGAAAAAACATAGTTCAGGACACACAACGACTGGACATTCAATGACGGCTGTAGAGATTATCCCCGTTAAGTTGGATATATTATTTTTGGGCTGGAGTCTGTCTGGAATTAGCATGAACAAATACCCGTTACCATTGCAACAACTTTTTTAGTTCAGACAAGCAACTCAATGTTAATAATAATAATAAATAATATCGTATGGCCTTGAGTGCAAGCTTTGTTAATTGACGACCAGAATTTAATGCTTCTTGGAGCGCTATGAAATTCAAGGAGGTTAGATAACTATGCTCGTTCACACTACAGCCCCTTCCAGTAGAGAAATGACGGAACTTTTTGTGTGGCGGAAAGCCCGAGATTAATTTTGCCATTATGAACACGGCCTACTGAATTCAAATGGGTTCTTTAAACATGCATGTCGTGATTTTTGTCGCCTTTCAAAAATCACTTACCAGGGCCAGGAGTGAACCTGCAAGCTTGGGGTTGGTAGTCCGACACGATAACCACTCATCCACCGTGGCAAGCTAACTCAATGTGGAAGACGATTCATTTAGGGGATATGGACTTGGCACATTGTGCCTGTAAGAGATTTTTGCTACTTTTCCAAATGCAAAGGCCACACTAAACGTTTCTTACGAGGTGGATTAGATTAGCAGTTTGCCTTTTCTACCACTACGATCGCTAGTGTGAGTCAATGAAACTCAACCACATCCGGTGGATTAGACCAGCAGTTTGCCTTTTCTACCACTACGATCGCTAGTGTGAGTCAATGAAACTCAACCATATCCAGTGGATTAGATTAGCAGTTTGCCTTTTCTACCACTACGTGCGCTAGTGTGAGTCAATGAGACTCAACCACATCCGGTGGATTAGACCAGCAGTTTGCCTTTTCTACCACTACGATCGCTAGTGTGAGTCAATGAAACTCAACCATATCCAGTGGATTAGATTAGCAGTTTGCCTTTTCTACCACTACAAGCGCTAGTGTGAGTCAATGAAACTCAACCATATCCAGTGGATTAGATTAGCAGTTTGCCTTTTCTACCACTACAAGCGCTAGTGTGAGTCAATGAAACTCAACCATATCCGGTGGATTAGATTAGCAGTTTGCCGTTTCTACCACTACAAGCGCTAGTGTGAGTCAATGAAACTCAACCATATCCGGTGGATTAGACCAGCAGTTTGCCTTTTCTACCACTACGTGCGCTAGTGTGAGTCAATGAAACTCAACCATATCCGGTGGATTAGACCAGCAGTTTGCCTTTTCTACCACTACGTGCGCTAGTGTGAGTCAATGAGACTCAACCACATCCGGTGGATTAGACCAGCAGTTTGCCTTTCTACCACTACGAGCGCTAGTGTGAGTCAATGAAACTCAACCATATCCGGTGGATTAGATTAGCAGTTTGCCTTTTCTACCACTACGTGCGCTAGTGTGAGTCAATGAAACTCAACCTTATCCGGTGGATTAGACCAGCAGTTTGCCTTTTCTACCTCTACGTGCGCTAGTGTGAGTCAATGAAACTCAACCATATCCGGTGGATTAGACCAGCAGTTTGCCTTTTCTACCACTACGTGCGCTAGTGTGAGTCAATGAAACTCAACCATATCCGGTGGATTAGATTAGCAGTTTGCCTTTTCTACCACTACGTGCGCTAGTGTGAGTCAATGAGACTCAACCATATCCGGTGGATTAGACCAGCAGTTTGCCTTTTCTACCACCACGTGCGCTAGTGTGAGTCAATGAAACTCAACCATATCCGGTGGATTAGACCAGCAGTTTGCCTTTTCTACCACTACGTGCGCTAGTGTGAGTCAATGAGACTCAACCACATCCGGTGGATTAGACCAGCAGTTTGCCTTTCTACCACTACGAGCGCTAGTGTGAGTCAATGAAACTCAACCATATCCGGTGGATTAGATTAGCAGTTTGCCTTTTCTACCACTACGTGCGCTAGTGTGAGTCAATGAAACTCAACCATATCCGGTGGATTAGATTAGCAGTTTGCCTTTTCTACCACTACGTGCGCTAGTGTGAGTCAATGAGACTCAACCATATCCGGTGGATTAGACCAGCAGTTTGCCTTTTCTACCACCACGTGCGCTAGTGTGAGTCAATGAAACTCAACCATATCCGGTGGATTAGACCAGCAGTTTGCCTTTTCTACCACTACGTGCACTAGTGTGAGTCAATGAAACTCAACCATATCCGGTGGATTAGATTAGCAGTTTGCCTTTTCTACCACTACAAGCGCTAGTTTGAGTCAATAAACCTCAACCATATCCGGTGGATTAGACCAGCAGTTTGCCTTTTCTACCTCTACGTGCGCTAGTGTGAGTCCATGAAACTCAACCATATCCGGTGGATTAGACCAGCAGTTTGCCTTTTCTACCACTACGTGCGCTAGTGTGAGTCAATGAAACTCAACCATATCCGGTGGATTAGATTAGCAGTTTGCCTTTTCTACCACTACAAGCGCTAGTGTGAGTCAATGAAACTCAACCATATCCGGTGGATTAGACCAGCAGTTTGCCTTTTCTACCACTACGTGCGCTAGTGTGAGTCAATGAAACTCAACCATATCCGGTGGATTAGACCAGCAGTTTGCCTTTTCTACCACTACGTGCGCTAGTGTGAGTCAATGAAACTCAACCATATCCGGTGGATTAGACCAGCAGTTTGCCTTTTCTACCACTACGTGCGCTAGTGTGAGTCAATGAGACTCAACCACATCCGGTGGATTAGACCAGCAGTTTGCCTTTCTACCACTACGAGCGCTAGTGTGAGTCAATGAAACTCAACCATATCCGGTGGATTAGATTAGCAGTTTGCCTTTTCTACCTCTACGTGCGCTAGTGTGAGTCCATGAGACTCAACCACATCCGGTGGATTAGACCAGCAGTTTGCCTTTCTACCACTACGAGCGCTAGTGTGAGTCAATGAAACTCAACCATATCCGGTGGATTAGATTAGCAGTTTGCCTTTTCTACCACTACGTGCGCTAGTGTGAGTCAATGAAACTCAACCATATCCGGTGGATTAGACCAGCAGTTTGCCTTTTCTACCTCTACGTGCGCTAGTGTGAGTCCATGAAACTCAACCATATCCGGTGGATTAGATTAGCAGTTTGCCTTTTCTACCACTACGCGCGCTAGTGTGAGTCAATGAGACTCAACCACATCCGGTGGATTAGACCAGCAGTTTGCCTTTCTACCACTACGAGCGCTAGTGTGAGTCAATGAAACACAACCATATCCGGTGGATTAGATTAGCAGTTTGCCTTTTCTACCACTACGAGCGCTAGTGTGAGTCAATGAAACTCAACCATATCCGGTGGATTAGATTAGCAGTTTGCCTTTTCTACCACTACGAGCGCTAGTGTGAGTCAATGAAACTCAACCATATCCGGTGGATTAGACCAGCAGTTTGCCTTTTCTACCACTACGTGCGCTAGTGTGAGTCCATGAAACTCAACCATATCCGGTGGATTAGACCAGCAGTTTGCCTTTTCTACCACTACGTGCGCTAGTGTGAGTCAATGAAACTCAACCATATCCGGTGGATTAGATTAGCAGTTTGCCTTTTCTACCACTACAAGCGCTAGTTTGAGTCAATAAACCTCAACCATAACCGGTGGATTAGATTAGCAGTTTGCCTTTTCTACCACTACGCGCGCTAGTGTGAGTCAATGAGACTCAACCACATCCGGTGGATTAGACCAGCAGTTTGCCTTTTCTACCACTACAAGCTCTAGTTTGAGTCAATAAACCTCAACCATAACCGGTGGATTAGATTAGCAGTTTGCCTTTTCTACCACTACGCGCGCTAGTGTGAGTCAATGAGACTCAACCACATCCGGTGGATTAGACCAGCAGTTTGCCTTTCTACCACTACGAGCGCTAGTGTGAGTCAATGAAACTCAACCATATCCGGTGGATTAGATTAGCAGTTTGCCTTTTCTACCACTACGAGCGCTAGTGTGAGTCAATGAAACTCAACCATATCCGGTGGATTAGATTAGCAGTTTGCCTTTTCTACCACTACGATCGCTAGTTTGAGTAAATAAAACTCAACCATAACCGGTGGATTAGATTAACAGTTTGCCTTTTCTACCACTACGAGCGCTAGTGTGAGTCAATGAAACTCAACCATATCCGGTGGATTAGAGTAGCAGTTTGCCTTTTCTACCACTACGATCGCTAGTTTGAGTAAATAAAACTCAACCATAACCGGTGGATTAGATTAGCAGTTTGCCTTTTGTACCGCTACGATCGCTAGTTTGAGTCAATAAAACTCAACCATAACCGGTGGATTAGATTAGCAGTTTGCCTTTTCTACCACTACGATCGTTAGTGTGAGTCAATGAAACTCAACCATATCCGGTGGATTAGATTAGCAGTTTGCCTTTTCTACCACTACGATCGTTAGTGTGAGTCAATGGAACTCAACCATAACCGGTAGATTAGGTTAGCAGTTTACCTTTTCTACCACTACGATCGCTAGTGTGAGTCAATGGAACTCCACCATATCCGGTGGATTAGATTACCGGTAGCAGTTTGCCTTTTCTACCACTACGAGCGATAGTGCGAGTCAATGTGGAGTTTCACTTAAGCCCTTATAACTACTTCCGGTGTGAAGATTTTTCAAAAAATCAAAAAAGTCTGAGAGTATTGAACCCTGAACCAAGGAACACATTAAAGGAAGACTTGTAAATAAGTTAATTTGGTTAGGATTTGAATAAGGAAGAAAACGACAAAAGAAACACGTGCATTTAGACTGTTTTTCCGGAACTACATTTAGGCCAGAAGTTTGATACAGCGCTCCAGGGCTAAGATGGGGGCCATACTAAGAAATGTTTTAAACATCCATGATTCTATGTCTAGGTTCCGCCTGTCCTTGTGTTCTCTCATTGGGTGCGACTAGTGAGAGCAATTTTTGGATCTATGGATATTGGTGTCTTGATATTTTTAAGCGGGAAAAATAAAAATCTGCAGATTAAAACAATTCAGAAGAAGTCCTGAAATTAACGAAATTACCAGAATCAATAGTCGGGAAAATATCTGGAGATGATGTAGTAATAGATGTTTATTCCTCCGCTGTCTGAGACCCGCCCAGCCATCCCAAATAGGATTACCGCTTAAATAGGCAAAAGTCCAGCTGATTCAACCATCTTTAAATCATGCACCGTATTGCCAACCCCACGCATGCGCGCAGGTGGAAACCGTAACAAAGTACGTTAATTAATGGTAAATTCACCAGCAATTCATTATTAAAGAACTTACCTTTTCATGGAAGATGCTGAAACAGCTGCCAGAAAGGCGTTGTACCGTGTAAATAAATTAGCGTTTACACGTTATAACTCCCTTCTGTTGTGAGGGATATCTGCTGCCGTATATTGTCCTCCAGCTCCACTAGGGTACAGGTAATTGACCCGTACACTTTGTATTTTAAATTACCCCACAATTAAACATCAAACAGGCTTCGATTAATTACACTAAACACGCAAGGGGGCACAGGAGTAGCTACATAATGTAACGCTGTAACTCCCAAAGTTACTGTCTGTCAGTTGAAGGAGAACATGTTCAGCATCTTCTGTGAAAAGGTAAGTTCTAACCTTTAACTGGTGACGAGAGGTCATCCGGATCCCCAAAACATCTGTGCTTCTTTAAATAAGTCTTGCAAGAAGCTGTTGTTTATGTTACCTTCTCATCTGTGCGCTGACACCTCACACCCTCGTTGATGAAAGTTTAGTGACCTAATGACCCTGGTTATCTCGCCTGCACGCTATCCGCGGCCCGAGCTCGGTTGGCTGGCGGAAGGCGCGCGCCGGTGACTGGCCCCGCTCCAGCATAAGAATCTCCCTATATAAACACCCCTGGTTTTTGTCAGGCATCAATAATATTTATCCAGGCCAATGGTTTTGCCTTTTATTTCTTTATTCACATGTCGTGTGGTGTATTTTGTGTCGGACATGTTGGCAACAGGTAGGACGTCAATGTGTCATGGCAGCCGTCGTCGAATGAGCAAGAAGTAAAATCATTTATTTACGTAATATGCAAGAGTTTAGTGCTTTTCAGTCGGTCAACACGAATGTACCCAAAAGAGCTGGGTTATGCCCTAATCTTGAAATAAATTACATGAGATTAATAAATACACTAGGAGTTTCAAACCCCACAATGTTTACGTAATAAAACAAACATTTCCGGTGCAGCAATTACAACTCCCAACAATCTGCCTTATAAAAGTTGTGAAAAGGGAAAAGTACCCTCTTCCTAACAATTAATGAAAATACTAAGCTCTTGATGAGAATAACTAATTAGTTCTCATTTTCTTAGGGCTTGCTATGAAAACAGAAGTAGAAGAGTGTGATTTATGAGTATTCAGGGCTGAATAATGGACTCTCACTATATGAAGGACATTATTGCAATGCTCACCTCTCCCAGAGAGCGAATCCATCATCCACCATTGTCGGCACACAGTGTTGTGGGTTGATCTGGAACAATGAACACACACCAACTGCTCATCAAAAGTATAACATAGATGGGGTGCTCTTAGCCTCTTCCCATCCCCTAGGCTACTCAAGGCAAGCCTTCCCAGTGATATCTCAAGTTGCTGAATGCAATTACAACTCCCCTTCAGTTAGGCAACCCACACATCCTGCAATAAAGCTCTCATGAGAAAATGGGGCGCGAGTATCGTATACTATGACGTCATCAGTATTTCGGTATTAACCGAAGAGACGGTTAAACTGTACCAGGGAAATGTGTGTCATAAAATAATTAGTAAAAAGGGTTTACTAAATACAGTCCTAAACTCCAAATTGATGGGAGAAGAAACAAACACCGACATCCATTGGTCATAACCGGAAACAGACAGTTATATTCAAAAAAATACATTTGACTTGTACGGTATACAAAAACAAAAGAAGAACACTATGAGAAATACAAAAACAAAAGAAACACACTATGAGAATTTGTGAATGCAAACTCACACTTCCCCCCATTCACAAATTGCAAAAAAACAAAAAACAAACAAAAATACATAACTAGCCTTACACTAACAACAAACATTTGCGTATCATTCCTTGTATGGTAGCAAAGGGCAACATACAGGTCATGATCTGAGCTAAATTACAGACATGGATCACATTTGCTTTGATTTAAGACAAGCTTGACAAGTTGTGCAGTGATACAATTGTGCCAATCTTTACCAGCTTGACATAAACCGTAAATACTCTTTTTGAGTTTTAGCACATAGTCTGGGTATTCTACACTGCGAAAACCTTCTGGTTGACTTACAAATACAGTTTCCTTAATTTTGCTATTAAGGTATGCCGATACAATGTCCAAATGACAATTATCCCATTCACGCTCTACTCCTATGGCTATAAGGGTCCTAATAGTTTTCCTTTCCACAGGACTGTAGGATTCAAGGAAATCTGTACCCTTTATCTGACTGAAACCTTGAGCTACTAAACGTGCTCTATACCTAAGTACTTCACCTTCTTGGTTTCGTTTAGTTTTATACACCCATTTGGTGCCTATGACAGTCTTGCCACCTGAATCTTCTACAAGTGTCCACACATTATGTTTTTCCAAGAGGGCAATCTCTTGGTTCATTGCTTCAAACCATTTATCTTTGTCATCTCGTGAGGTGGCTTCTTGAAAAGACACCGGATCGTTATATTCTGACCTTAACATGACAATGCGACATTTGACCTTGACTTCATTACAACACACACACTTACTGGGAAGTTTACTCTCTCTACTCGACCTGAGTAATACTGTGTGTTCAGGCTGTAATGGAGCGTCTATTACGACATCAGAATCTGACAAAGAGGCATCACTATCACTTGTTACAGAATTTTCATTTCCTGAATCGGCTACTTCGTGTTCAAACACGTCACCTCCACAATCTTTCTGCTCGACAAACACTTCTCCAACTGTTCTAGGTTCACAATCTATCTGAGTTACAGGTTTTTCCTGGGCTTTTACAGAAAACGGAAATACATCTTCAACAAGTTCTACATTCCTGGATTTAATGACACATTTCTTTTCGATGTCCCATACACGGTAGCCCCTCGAGTCATCGGGGTACCCTAGCATTGCACCAACATTTGCCCTTGGCACTAACTTTTCCACATTACGTTTATGGATCCAAACTTTACAACCAAATGATTTTAACATAAGCAATTCCTGGTCTGACAACTTTCTACTCGTCCACAGTTCAAATGGGATGTTCTTTACAGTTGATGACACACACCTATTCTTTATATAGCAGGCTGTGCTGATGGCTTCCCCCCAAAATTGAACTGGCATGCCTGACTGAATGAGCATGCACCTACTAGTGGTGAGAAGTTGCTGGTTGAGGCGTTCAGCAACGCCATTCTGTTGGGGAGAGTAAGCCATTGTTAACCTACGAACAATACCTTCCTTTTCAAGATAGTTACAAAACTCTGTACTTAAATACTCTCCACCGTTGTCTGAATGGAAAGATTTCAACTTGGTCCCTTGTGCTGTCTCCATTAGGACCTTAACCTTGAGAAACTCATTAAATGCATCACTCTTATGCTTAAGGAACCTTACATATGAGAATCTGGTACAATCATCAGTAAATGTAATAAAATATTTGCTACCTCCAATCGATGGGTGCTCTAGCTGGCATATATCAGAGAACACAACATCTAATGGCTTCTGAGATACATGATCTCTTTCATTAAATTTAAGTCTTTTCATTTTACCTTGTTTACAAGTATCACAATCAAGATTCTTTTCTTTGGGTATAAAATCACGATCTGGAATGTTCAGAGCATGGCCAAAACGCTGATGCCATATTCCGCTAGTTACAGCTTTGTTACTCTTAGCATACACAACCTCCACCTCGTCTTTACAAGCAAATTCTTTCCCTTGTTCTACCATAAAATAATCACAATTTACCTCATACATATTTCCAACGGCCTCACCCGTAAGGAATATACCCTCATGATCTGACAATACAACTTTGCTATCTTTAATGGTTACGACTGCACCTTTCCTGTCAAATTGACCTACAGATATTAAATTGTCTTGAAGACCTGGGACATACAACACTCTTTTCAGTTTCAGAAAAGAACCTCCACACTTGTCAGATAGCTTCATAAGCACACTTCCCATACCACATACACTAACTACGGATCCATCAGCTGTGTCTACACTACCAGAAACCTTTGGGGTGTAATCATACAGAATATCCTTATAAGGTGTCAGGTGCTCAGTGGCTCCTGAATCTACATACCACCTGCATACACAATCAGATGCATCATCCTTGCTTTCAGTTGTCACATAAGCCTTTACCTTAACACTACTAGCATTAACCTGAACACATTCGTTTGCCGCCTCATCGTCCTTTACCGTGGCAATGACCTCACGATTCTTAACCTTAACATTTTCCTTGCGTCCATTACTACAATTCCGGGAAGTATGACCTATCTTGGCACAATTAAAACACAAAACTGAACCTTTCTTTCTTGCTTCATGAACTAAATCACAGAACTTCGCAATATGCCCCTGTTCTTGGCACTTGTAGCACATGAATCCACCACTACCTGTTGGCTTGTTGACACTTTTGCTGCTGTTGACGACCTCCTTGGAATTTAAGCGCATGGCTGCCACCATTGCCTTCACGCTTTCACCCTCAGATTCTTCCTTCTTCAGCCTCGCATAAGTCTCCTGTTCTCGCTCCATCTTTAGTTTGTCCAACTTGTTCTTTCTCTCCTCCAACAATAGTTTGGCTCGCACTACCTTTACACTTAAGTTTTCTTCATTGCTTTCCAATGAACGTATCAAATTTTCGTAACCCCGCTTTTTCAGTCCTCTGAGAATAAAAGCAGCTTTGACCTTATCCGTAAATTTTATACCTACATCGTCCAACCGTGCACACCAAGTAAGCACTTTATCAACAAATGTACGCATGCTTATGTCACTAGTTTTCTTAAAAAAACACAATTCTTCTAACATCGTCACAATCTGAAGGACTCCGGTATCGCAACATGAAGTCAGAAGATTCTGCCATGCTTCCTTAGCTGTCTCCGCTTCTTTGATATCACCTAGGAAAGGGTCCGTGACCAAACCTATGAGCAAGTTTTTCGCGTCTTGATCTTTGCCCAGTTGGGCCTCGGAGTACTCTTCAACGGGTGTATCTTCTACCTCTCCTGTATCGGTCTTTCGTGGGAAACCTTGAACCGCGTCCCACAGACGCCTTGTTTGAAGCAATGCCCTTGTTCGGGTGCTCCACGCTTCCCAATTGTCGTCCTGTAACCTCACTATTGCAACTACTCGCTCGCTGCTTCCCGTAGCTGCATCCATGTTAGTATGTATACTTAAAATAAAGCGTACAAATAGTCCTCACAATAGAAAAATCGTCCACAAAATTCACCAAAAATTATCTTGAATGCACACTTAACTGTCCACATGTGCGCCGCACATAACACCTTTTAACGACCGACATTCTTCCATCACAAAGTCCACACATTAACAACAATAAGCGTTTAACTGGGCTCATAACCTGTCATAAAATAATTAGTAAAAAGGGTTTACTAAATACAGTCCTAAACTCCAAATTGATGGGAGAAGAAACAAACACCGACATCCATTGGTCATAACCGGAAACAGACAGTTATATTAAAAATAATACATTTGACTTGTACGGTATACAAAAACAAAAGAAGAACACTATGAGAAATACAAAAACAAAAGAAACACACTATGAGAATTTGTGAATGCAAACTCACAATGTGAAGTTACTCGCAGGAATAACAAACTTAAACCAATTCTTAAACTCTTTAGTTTGTAATATAAAGTTAACTTATAGCGAGTTGTAGCCCACTATATTTACTATGGAGAGAAGAGCTCGCGCTGTGTGGATACCACCCATACAACAGACAAGTCAGTGCAGCGTGCCTATTTCAGTTGCTCTACCCCTACAGTTCTTGTCCTCAACCTTTCCTTCCATAACTGAATTTCGTATTCCTGGGTCTCTTCCCTTCATTAGCAGTCGCCAGAAACATCTCTCCTCTTCCACTCGTCTTAATACCTCCTCATTTGTTACCCTATCTACCCATCTGATCTTCATCATTCTTCTGTAACACCACATTTCAAATCCTTCTATTCTCCTCTTTTTTTGCTGCGCCACAGTCCAAGTTTTACTTCCATAGAGCGCCATGCTCCAGACAAAGACTTTCTAATACCTAACTCTATATTCCATGTCAACAGATTCCTTTTCTGCAGTGCTTTCCTTGCCTGAGCTAACCTACTTTCCATATCCTCTTTGCTTCGTCCATTATATTTGGGAGACTGAATATAATCCATACCTTGACAAACTCGGGTTTGAGATGGTCTCCAGCCATCAGGTTGGTCAGCTTCAGGTTGAGGTCCACCCCGACGGCCTTGGCGCACAGCATGACCGACCGGCAGGGGGCACTGCCCGGCACGTAGTAGAAGTCGATGGTCATCTGAAACAGACATTTGCTTTGATATGTAGAGCTCTTCAACTTGAGACTTCTATCTAAATGTTAGCGGCTTCGGTGTCATAGTTGGTAGGGTGTCCGGACAAAACGTACCACTTGATGTCAGACGGGCATTCCAGTTACAGGTTCATTACCACATAAACATCAGTGGCGATCGCACTGTGCGGCTTTAAACATTTTGGTATTGTAACATGGAGTTGTGTACAACGAATAAGAGCGGTTTATGTACGCACTTCGGCGGATGAAGTACGAATTGTACATTGAAAGTTCAAAGAGAAAGAAGAAATATGTTAAGTGTGATGAACGGCTTGACAGAATAATGAAGCGGTATGAAGAGAATGGAAACTTGAAATCTTGCTTGAGAGCTCTCCCATATTCGCAGAACCTGGAATGAACTTGCTATTCGCTAGGATATAAAACTCACAAAAAAACAATAAAAAAAGTAAAGAAAAGGAAAAATGACCAGAGCTTATCCACAGCTGATTTTAAACACACCAAAATGTTTATAAACATTTTGCCAGTCCAAAGCCTGGATAAAGTGTGATGGGAATCCAAAATCTTATCATATTTTATATTAGTTTATGTTATGTTATTGTCCACGTATTTATTACCAGGATTAATTGAGCAATACCGAGCAAGTGGCCGTGCGGTTAGGGTTTCGTGCACCCTAAATACTTTCCACTCTTTCAAGTGGTACGTTATGCCCTATAACCAGTTGGTAGCATGCTGAACGTCTATACCCAAGGTCACGGGTTCAAACCCGGCCGAAGTCATCGGATTTCTTAAGAGTGTTAAAAATCCCTCAGTATGCCTTCCTTCGGAGGGGAAGTAAAGCCGACAGTCCCATGTCATAGATTTATGGCCTGATAAAGAACCTTCCACTAATTACACTTGTAAGAAGCTAAATTATAGGTTATATTTGACTAACGTTCTTAGGCTCCAACGTTCGTCGCCAGGAGCCGACTGCGGTGGCATCTAGAAACAAAGTTCAGAGCTAGTTGGTCGTTGACGGTGGCGTTTGGTAGCAAAGGTTGGAACTACATACTTGAAAATCGAATGTCTGCAGTCCTTATTTGAATTAAAAACAGATAACACACACTAATACAGTCATCACAATTAACACCGGTTATCAGACAGATTCTACACACACCCAAAGTACACGGGGCTACATGACCGCGTTGTCGCGGCCCATAAACTGAGAAACCAACCATAGGCCTACCTTAATGTCATACAGTAACAAAGGCAATGGACAGAGCAGCTTGAAAAAGTCAACACAGTGTTCGTAGACAATTGCTGGTTATTAGTGTCTCTGGCGGCTTCCGTAGTGTAGTTGGTACCATGATGAGCTTCTATGCCCAAGATCGCGGGTTCAAACCCAGCCGAAGTCGTCGAATTATTTAAGAGCGTTAAAAATCCCTCAGTATGCCTTCCTTCGGAGGGGAAGTAAACCCGGTGATCCAATGTCATAGATTTCAAGCGTTACAATGGCAAACAAAGGCAACTTTAACAAGTTGTTCCGTGACGAACTAAAGAGCCTACTTTTCTTAAAATTTATGATTCATGCCAATCTGTATGGACTTATCTGACATCAATTTGGTAATACTAACATTTCTAAGTAGGCTACTGCAGTTTGAAATACACCTAAAGTAGTGTAGCCTAATAAACGTACTACAGTTGGCAGCCCTGGTGACTCTGAATATATGCTTAGTACCACCTCTTAAGGTATTGACGTCAGAAAAGTTGGATGGCGCAGCCACGCGGCGGAATGTTGAAGCTGTAACATTGTGACTGGTGAGATTTATTTAGATGGTGAAGCATTGCCGTCGTGATGGAAACAGAAAGAAATTTGTCAAATTCGAGGAGGTACTGCTCTGTATACGGTTGCAAATCGTATAAAACGGCTACGAAATATCTTCACTACTTTCCTGTACAAAAATTTCGGAGAGAAAGATGGGCATCGGCGCTGTCAATTGGAAAATGTGTTACATGTTACATGACAGTGTGCAGCCTGCATTTTTGTGAAGACGACTTCTTTCCACCGGTACTGTTGATTATTGATAGTTATTGTCTCTAATTTGTATTCACATGGATTTAGCTATATCAAAAATACTGATAAACTTATAGCCTATTACTTCTGTGCCGTACAAAGAATGTAATCCGCTCTTCGTATACTTATTTTAGGGGTTCTTCCGATTGACAATAGCCGAATGGTTAGAAAACTTAAGAAAAATGCTGTTCCTAGCCTTAATTTGCTAGAGGATTTATATTCTTGCCTTTGAACAGCAAGTATGTAGGTCATTGAAGTATGATTTGGCTTAAATTGTGTTTTTCGCTATGATCTCCCTACTGTTGAATTTAGTTAATTAAAATGTAAAATCTTAGTTTTAAGTATCGGTTTGGTGACCCATCATCCCAGGCAGGCCGGCAACACACAGATAGGTCACTTAGCAGTAATTTTGAAGTTATAGTGATGTTAAGTATACATATGCGGTAATGTAGCAGGAGACCGGATCGGCCTAGGCTATTCTAACTTTAATTAGTTCTCATTTCAGGGTTTTACAGTTTTGAGTGCGAATAGTTGGTTTGAAAGTTGTACAACAGTAAGGAGAGTATGTTTTGTATATTGGTATTATGGTTTATGTCGAGCTGAGGAGTGAATTTGGTTTGGCTTTTAGTGTAGTTTTTGATCTGTTCCGTTTGCTTATGACAAGTTCAAATGGAGACTCCAGCTTTGTTAAATATCTATACTTTAAATATTTAATTAAATATATTGATAAAGAGGATGTCTCCATTTTAACTTGCCTGTGGCAAGAGATTAATAAATTAACATTCTTGCCTTTGAACAGCAAGTATGTAGGTCAATATTTGCAATATTGAAGTATGATTTGAGCATCCCAAGTAACGCTTCTTTGAACCCAGAACATTCATGCAAATTCAGGGTTGCTTGATTCAATTTATTATCAGGGAGTCATCCTTTGTGTTATGTGAGATATATATATATATTGTGAAAATAATAAAAACATCGATACCGCTAGGCTCCCAAGTACAGGCTTCATATATGTAACAGCAGACAGTAAATTAACTATCTACATCTGGGTAATATTTTTAACTGGTAGTAATTAGGCACTGCATTTAAATTGATTATAAAAATATTTCTATCAATGAAAGGAAATATGTAGTATTTTGCCATCATAAATTAGAAGCCATAACAAACGCACACCCAATTACTTCACGTCACTATATCGCCGCCATATTGCAAACAGCTGACCGTAAGCTCCTCCCCCGTTTCGGACGTCAATAGAATGCACATATAAAATTTGGTTGAAGTCTAATGGATAGTATGGACGTTACATGCTGTTTGATATTGGATTTATCAGTGCACGTAAAATCATGTTGGAAACAATGTTATGTATGTGATGATCAGAATTAATCTGAAATATTACGATCTATTATAGTGCCAATTTTGGATAAATCCATTTTTAGTATAGAAATAACATGTAATTAAAAATTGAAACTATCAGAAAGCTTATAATCATGTTGGCAGCACTGAGGTATATTCGTTACTCCATGTTGGCAGTACTGAGGTATATTAAGTTAGTTACTCAAAATTAATCTAGAATGTCGGGTACTACACGCGTGCAAAGTTTAGAGCTGATGGCTTGCATACTTTCTGATATATTGATATTGCAGATTAAACAAATAGAGCATTTATTAACAGTTGCCAGCCCTGCTGGTTCTTACGAATACGCATAGCCATAACTTTTATAGTACACAAAGCACCTACGAAATTTGGTTGAAATCTAATCGATAGTATAGAAGTTACATGAATTTAGAAATTGGACGTATCGGCAAGCTTAGAATCATGTTGGCAACACTGGCATGTATGGACTTCTGAAAATTAATCTAGAATGTTATTATCTATTTGTGTGCCAATTTTGGAATAGTTCGCATTCATAACTTCTGAGATATTCAACATAGAGCTCAAATTTCAATTACGATTTTTCAACAGTTGGTAGCACTGACGTAAATTTCAAATACGGCCGTGAGATACGCATGTATAGATCTTTACTCAAACCAAATTTGGTTTCGATAGCTGCAGCCGTGATAGGGGACACACACACAAACAGACAGACATACATTTTCCCGGATCGATCTCATACGTCTACTTTCTCCTCATTTTTGCAAAATGAGAAAAGTAGGCAAAACATGTAGGTTAATCAGGAAAGTTAAAAGTAAAATATCCACAAATAAATAAGAAATGAGATTATGAGCCGATGGTGGAAAATCAATAAATTGAATAGCTTTCCACATCATTTCATATAAATTTTGAAATTTTAGTTTGTTTTAGGAGAAAACACGAATATTAACATTTCGTGGCAAGAACTTAAATGTAGTGGGGCCCGTGATCGCTCTCTACGGCCCTGTATTCACAGGTGTCATTGTTAAGTTTCTCTCTTTTCTCTCTCTCGTTTTTCTCAACCTGATGGCATGACTGTCTGCATCCAAGAACCTTCTATCTTGAGCCAACTGCTTGACTAGTTGATATGGACGTCGCCCTTCAATGCCGTCGAGGAACCCTGTTCTTGGTCTTCCTCTCCTAGTCTTACCTTCCAGTTTCCCTTCAAACAGTGTGGTGCACCAGGATGAATGTCTGAGTAAGTGACCAATCCAACTATATCTTCTTTTAGTGATCATTTCCCCTAGACTGATTGTTTCTTCAGCTCTCTTGAGAACTCCTTCTTTTGTTAGCCTGTCAGTCCAGGGTATCCGTAACATTCGGCGCCAGCACCACATTTCAAATGCATTTATTCTTTTCTTATCAGCCTTTAATAGACTCCAGGTTTCAGAGCCGTAGGTCGCAATGCTCCGAATAAAATGCTCTCTCACTGGTAGGGATATAGCCTTGGAGGTCAATAGGCTTCTTTTTTTTTATTAAAAGCTTCTTTAGCCTTGGCTATTCGAGAACGGACGTCCTTGTCACATCTTCCATTAGATGCGATGATGCTTCCCAAATAACTGAACTGATTTACTTGAGCCAATCTTTCTCCTTCCAACCAAACATTAACATCGAGTTTACCATCCGGAGTACATTTCATTATCTTGGTTTTTGTTTTGTTAACCTTCATGTTACATTTTAGTATTAGTAGATCGTTCAATTGCTTTAGTGAAGTCTTTATCTGTTTCTTAGTCTCATGAACCATTAAATACTAAAGCATTAAGCACCTAAAGAGAACTGCTTATTTTAATATCTAGAATGTTGCAATAAGCCCTAAACAAATATAACAATTCTATATGGTGGGAACTTGTTCTGCCAACCTTTGTGCACTAACCATAGTAGCTATCACGATATTACTCAGAATGTATCAGCGAATTGAAATAAAGCTTCAGAAGGTATTTTATACATCGAAAGGGGGGGGGGGGGGTGGTTCTCCTCCTGTTATATAGGCCTACTCAATGAAAGCAAAGAAACAGTTTTACGAGGATATAGAAAATCTTTTGGTATTCTCCTCGTGATATTGCTGTAGTTAGAACTGAAGAAGACGTTCTGGCTGCACAGCTGACGGTGTCTGTCATATCTAAATCTAGACTGTTCAGTAGAGGAACATGTCAGGCTGCTGCGCACACGAACAGTGAGTGATGAACCATAAGCATGTTGGAGTTGCTCAAACAAACCCTGTTTACTTCTACGCAAATAGAAGCAGTGACGAAAACTGTAGCCCAAGTGTCATATCAACGATAAATACTCCGAAACTGCGAAGCTTGTTAGCCGCTTGTACCGTTCTGTGTAATGAGGGATAAGAACACACACCCTTACCCTGGTCCGCCAACTCGCTTTGTTTATCACAACTTGTAGGTTGTTGTCCCGTTTCCGCAAATCGCGTTATGTTGTATAAGGTGCGTTCAAAAAGTAACGAGCCGGAGGCTGGAATGCGCAAACCGGTGACTACATCGGCTAATCGTGGCGTGTGTAACGAGGTGTGGTTCCGACCAGAGCGTGGAAGGTCACAGCCTTTCTCTAGAGGGCACGCGTGTACGTCACGTGACGATACAAAGGCAGCAGCAGCATGCATCAATCGTCCAACGCTGCCAGTCGCATTGCAAACAGTGACATGGAGGCGTCAACCGAAGAGCAAAGATGTGTTGTTCGGTTTCTGACAGCGGAAGGAGTAGGGGGAACGGACACGCCGAATGTCACAAGTGTACGGCGAACACTGCATGTCCCTTGCAAGGGTCAAGGCGTGGCACAAGCGCTTCAGGGAAGGTCGGGTGTAGTTAGCCGATGATGCCCGGTCTGGGGCACCCTCCTGCAGTACCGATCACAACATCCAGCTGGTTGATGCACTCATTACCCAGGACCTCCGAGTGACAGTGAACGCCATAGCCACCGTGGTCGCTCTACGAGAATGCACGACCCCACACGGCCAACACAGTCGCGGCACTCCTGCAGAAATTCTAATGGGAGGTTCTCGGCCACCCTCCATACAGTCCAGACCTCTCTCCATGTGATTACGCCATGTTTGGTCCCCTGAAAAGGGCTCTGCGGGGCCAACGATTCACCTCGGACGCCGACGTGCGGAACTGGTTCACATCGCAGCCCAGGGAATTTTATGAGACAGCCATTCACCGCCTCGTGTCACAGTGGGACAAGTGCCTCAACAGCCAGGGCCAATACTTCTGACATACAGGTACTGGTTTCTGTAATTATGCCTCCGGCTCGTTACTTTTTGAACGCACCTTATATAATAATTTTAACTATATCTTAATGTGGAGAAGATAGCGGACACCATACGCAAAATACATCTCTCTTTCTATGGTCAATTGACACGAATGAGCTTTGGATGGTTGTCCAGTGGAATCTGTGCCTACTTTTCCACAAAGAAAATTAAAGGGATCTGGTTTACAGAGGTGGAAAAAGACCTACGAGAACTGAGGAGATCTGGAAATGTGACTCTTTGAAGAAGAAACTTGAGGAAATAAAGAATTTTCAGCCAAAACCCAAAATGAAAACTGGCAAGGTGTGGACCGGGAATATGTGAGGGGTCAAGCGTGGTCCATAATGTTATTGGTTTTACGTCCCTTTTAACAACTGCGGATTTTAGAGTCGCCTGGGTGCTGGAATTTTGCCCCCAAGGGGATCTTTAACGTGCCAGTAAATGCACTGACACGACTTCCTCGCCTTTGCGCACCCTCAACGGACTGCGCCAGGATTCGATCCTGCAGCCTTGAAAACAGCAGGCGAGAACGTTACCGCTGAGCTATTTTATCCATATGACTTGTACTCAATGTTCACTACACGACCCAATAGCTGAAAGCTTCCTTGGTCATGCGAGTGCTTAATTATACATTTATGTTTTATGAGTCTTGAGGAAAGAATTCATGAAGAAAATTAATAAATGTAAAACAAAAATACTGGAATGCAGCCAAAATAAATCAGAAACCTCTATGGACATCAAATTGGCAGATGAAAAGCTGAAGGAAGTAGGAGACTTCTGTTACTTAGGAAGCAAAATAACCAGTGATGGACGAAACAAAGAGGATATAAAAAGTAGGTTGGCTCAGGCAAGGAAAGCATTTCTACAAAAAGGGAATCTGTTGACATCGAATATAGATTTAGGTATTAGGGAGTCATTTTTGAAAGCCTTTGTGTGGAGCGTGGCGCTCTATGGAAGTGAAACTTGGACTATTGGTGCAGCAGAAAAGAGGAGAATTGAAGCGTTTGAAATGTGGTGTTACAGGAGAATGATGAAGATCGGATTGGTAGATAGGGTTACAAATGAAGAGGTATTAAGACGAGTGGGAGAGGAGAGATGTTTCTGGCGACTGCTAATGAAGAGAAGAGATAGGTTGGTAGGACACATACTAAGACACCCAGAAATAGGAAGCTTAGTTATGGAAGGAAGGGTCGAGGACAAGAACTGCAGGGGTAGACCAAGGTCAGAATATGTTAAACAGATTGCCTCGGATGTAGGGTGTGGTAGCTATGTAGAGATGAAAAGATTAGCTCAGGACAGGGAGGCATGGAGGGCTGCATCAAACCAGTCAAAAGACTGAAGACTCAAGCACACATGCTCCCGTAAAGTATAACAGTAACAGTAAGGAGAACTGACAACTGCTGTTCCATTCTTATGGCTTCTTTTGTGTACGGTGTAATCTGACTGCCAGGCCCGTGGGGGGCTCTCACGTGCCTAGCAGGAGCCGGGGGGGGGGGGGGCTGTCTATCGTGGAAAATTGTGTGTATTCTCTGGGGATTGTCACCGCAAAATACCCAGAAATATCAACCAATATCTTAGAGCACATAACTTTGTGTAATTATTTTAGATAAGATTCAAAGTTTATACAGCCTACAATTACTGGCAATACAACACAACACACAAATAAAATGTGAATTATGGAGTAAGAATGGTAAATAGCTAAATATTTGTCGTTGATAATTTATTTCTCAAAAGTACCGTACTGTGGAATTCTCAGTTTTGCCTCACAAGGCTGAGTGTAGGCTACCCCGTTCCAACCCTCAGACTAGAATTAAACTTTCTAGGCAGAGCCGGGAATCGAATTCGGACCTCCGGGCTGGCAGCGAAGAATGCTAGCCACTACACCACGAGTTAGTCTAATTTCAATCTTAATATTGTTTATAACTTAGACAATAAGTTTACATTAGGGTACAACCAAATATACAATTAGTTTATGCTCTTACGAAAGCAACACTTTCTTAATCCCTCTGCTCCCCCTTATATACGCCCCTGAGTAGGATAATACATTAACCACTCCCTAATGTCTTTCTGTAAAACTACATAAGGTCTTTCGTCGGTTGGAAGAGCAAAGAGAACTACTATAGGCTACAACAACGAAAAACAAGATACATGGCGAACAAGAACTATATAGCCTATTTTCATATATCCTACTAATCAAGAGTTTAGTGCTTTTCAGTCGGTCAACACGAATGTACCCAAAAGATATGGGTTATGCCCTAATCCTGAAATAAATTACATGAGATTAATAAACCACTAGGATGACCAGTTTCGATCGTCAAGCGATCATCATCAGATCCAATACACTTAGGCTATAAAATACATGTTTGAAATACAGGTGAAAATATTTACAATATGTACAATTATTTAGTTGCAGTATTGGTACTGCAACTGTCAGTGTATGCTAAATGCAGTATATATGTTAGGTGAAATGCTAAATGGTAATAGCTATCCGGAGATTGTACTTTAGAGAGATTATATGGTTGTAAACTATGGTTAAACTATAAAATTTTTAGGCTAACTACTTATCTGATTGTCTTCCGTACTACAGCTATTCGCAGTTTTCGTGCTCACTTGAACTCGCTGTGCGGTCAACTGCGGTGGTTATCTTAACGACTGGTTTTTCCCTGCCTTCCCCCCCTGTCCCTACGTGCTGTGGGGAGTGATCGCGATGTGTTTATGTGAGGTGTTGCCAACCTAGATAAGATGTATGTTATTGAATGAGGTGGATCTACAACTATTAAAGACCGTGGATTAGTTCTCGCCACGCGTGGAGCATAACCCATTCGAACTAAGCGTTGACGGTCTTATGAGGACGTCCCGGCACCTTTAATACTGCCTCTAATATGGGCCTTGGTTTATTGCAGAAGAAAAGTACATCGTACACCTGATCCAGATAACATTTACCTATTAAAAACCCCCTAATTTCCCCCCTTTTTTATCTAGCTTGGCTGTGTCGCTAAATTGTGTTTTGTTTCCGACAGGGTGTGTTTTTTAGTAGCGTGAAGAGGGGTGAGCTCTCCATGAACGTGTGTTCATTTAGATTGTTGGGATTGTTTCGTTTGGCTAGGTGTATTTCGATTGCTTCCTTTATGTCAAGAGCTCTGCCTTTCGATTCGTGATGGATTATTTTAAGGTCCGACTCTATGTTGGTAAAGCTATGCCCTGCGTCACACATATGTTCGCACACGGCTGAATGTGTTCCGTATCTTATCGCATTTCTATGTTCATTATAACGTGTGTCTACTCGCCTTCCACTCTGCCCGATGTAATTAGCTTGACAATCGGTGTCTTGGCACGTTATAGAATATACCCCTGACCTTGAATACGGGTCACGTTTATTTAGATTACTATTTAGGAGGTGCCTAGCGGTTGTGTTTTTCGTCGTGAAAGCTATCTTTATGCCTTGCTTTTTGAATAGGTTAGTGATTTTATATGTATTCGCATTCACATAGTTGAAACGCGCAAATTTTTTCTCATTACTGTCCGGTTTGGGAATCGTTTTATCTTTACTTTTATGTTTGGCTATAATTTGATTTATTTTGCTTGGCGAGAAGTTGTTTTCCTTTGCTATTTGCATAATAGTTCTTATTTCCTTATTATAGTTGTCTTTTGACATGGGTATGTTTAAAGCCCTGTGCACCATTGAATTGAAACCCGCTAGTTTGTGCGTACTGGGGTGATTAGACTGATTGTCGATTGCATGCGAGGTTTGTGTTGCTTTCCGGAATATGGAATATGAAAGGTCGTTGTCTTTACGTTCAATAGTTATATCGAGATAATTTATTTTCCGGTCTATTTCGGATTCCTTAGTGAATTTGATAGAATGGTGAAGGCTATTAATGGATTGGAGAATTGTTTCTTCGCTTGTTAGTTCAGTATCGTAGATGCAAATTACATCATCTACGTATCTTTTCCATATTACTATTCCCTTTGTTGAAGTATTTTCTAAGAACGCATTTTCTAGTGCATTGATGAAGATGTCAGCGATTAACCCACTTAGAGGCGATCCCATTGCTAGGCCTTCTCTCTGTGTGTATATTTTATTGTCGAATTGAAACAAGTTTTGGGTGAGAACGACCCTCAGTAATCTCACAATCTCTTCAATTTCTTTTACCGAATTGTTGGATTTTAAGTTGTTTTCGATAGTGTTGATTGCTTCAATAATCGGAATATTGGTGTACATGTTAGTTACGTCGAAGGATACTAGCCTGAAGCTAGGTTTCATTTGTAGGGTGTTCAATGCTGTTACTAGTTCTGTTGTGTTCTTTACAGAGTTGTTTTTGTCGTTGGAAAGACGGCATTTTAAGATTTTTAGTAACTCTTTGCTGATTTTGTAATTAGGGGCATTCCTACAATTGACTATTGGTCTCATTGGGCATTCCTTTTTGTGTATTTTTGGTTGTCCCCTCACTGACGGTATTTTCGGGTTCATGTTTATTAGTTTTGATTTTTCGGCTTTGGTCAGTATGTATTCTGTTTCTTTTAGCGCACTTTTTATTTGTTTTTGGAATTTGTTGGTGGGGTCTTTTGTTAATTCCTTGATTTCGTTGTTGTTTAGGAATTCGACTGTTTTTTCAATGTATTCTGTTTTGTTCAAAATTACTGTAGTGTTTCCCTTATCTGCTTTTGTGATGATTAAGTCATGTTCTTTTATTTTTTGTTTCAACGACTTTATTTCTTTGATTTGTTTGTTGTTTTGAATGTTATTGCTATCGCCCTCTCGTTTGAGGATTTTTTTGGCTTCGTTGGTGGCGAGATTTTTGGTTAATTCCCTGTCTTCTGCTGGGAGCTTGTGACTGGCTATCTCAATATCTGTGATTAACTGTTTTATATTGTGGTTCGTGTGTGCGTCTGTGCAGTTGTATTTCAAACCTTTGTCTAACATATTCATTTCACCTTGAGAAAAGGTTACGTTCGTTCTGTTGTTTACTCTGCTGTGGAAATTGAATTCATTGTTATTCGTGTGTTGTTCGTTAGATTGATGGTTCTGTGTTTCTCCTAGTTTTCTTAATTTATTTTCTAGCGTTTCATGCTTCCTCGTTGCTCTGATTTTGATGTTGTCATGTAGGTGTTCGGTGAAGCTGTCCCATTGGGCTGCGTGCCAGAAATTACTTAGTTGCAATTGAATGTCGTATAATTGTTGGTTAATTTTTTGCTTTCTTATGTATGCAAATCTTAATTCGTTTTTTATCCAAAGCGCTTTGGCTTGTTTAGTTGAAATGATCGAGGCTGGTGTGTTCGGTACGGTTTTAATTGGTACGTATTTAGGGGTGAGGTTTAGTTCTATACATTTTTTGTTGAACCAAATTGACTTGTCTAAATTCATGAGTTTAAGCCTGAGTGATTTGAATTTCTTGGCTTCACGATTTGCCTGACTAGCCGTGAACATTGTGGTGTTTGAAGCCATATTTTCAGTGTTGCCTTAGTAAACAAGAGTTTAGTGCTTTTCAGTCGGTCAACACGAATGTACCCAAAAGATATGGGTTATGCCCTAATCCTGAAATAAATTACATGAGATTAATAAACCACTAGGATGACCAGTTTCGATCGTCAAGCGATCATCATCAGATCCAATACACTTAGGCTATAAAATACATGTTTGAAATACAGGTGAAAATATTTACAATATGTACAATTATTTAGTTTAGTTCAAGGTCAGGGGTATATTCTATAACGTGCCAAGACACCGATTGTCAAGCTAATTACATCGGGCAGAGTGGAAGGCGAGTAGACACACGTTATAATGAACATAGAAATGCGATAAGATACGGAACACATTCAGCCGTGTGCGAACATATGTGTGACGCAGGGCATAGCTTTACCAACATAGAGTCGGACCTTAAAATAATCCATCACGAATCGAAAGGCAGAGCTCTTGACATAAAGGAAGCAATCGAAATACACCTAGCCAAACGAAACAATCCCAACAATCTAAATGAACACACGTTCATGGAGAGCTCACCCCTCTTCACGCTACTAAAAAACACACCCTGTCGGAAACAAAACACAATTTAGCGACACAGCCAAGCTAGATAAAAAAGGGGGGAAATTAGGGGGTTTTTAATAGGTAAATGTTATCTGGATCAGGTGTACGATGTACTTTTCTTCTGCAATAAACCAAGGCCCATATTAGAGGCAGTATTAAAGGTGCCGGGACGTCCTCATAAGACCGTCAACGCTTAGTTCGAATGGGTTATGCTCCACGCGTGGCGAGAACTAATCCACGGTCTTTAATAGTTGTAGATCCACCTCATTCAATAACATACATCTTATCTAGGTTGGCAACACCTCACATAAACACATCGCGATCACTCCCCACAGCACGTAGGGACAGGGGGGGAAGGCAGGGAAAAACCAGTCGTTAAGATAACCACCGCAGTTGACCGCACAGCGAGTTCAAGTGAGCACGAAAACTGCGAATAGCTGTAGTACGGAAGACAATCAGATAAGTAGTTAGCCTAAAAATTTTATAGTTTAACCATAGTTTACAACCATATAATCTCTCTAAAGTACAATCTCCGGATAGCTATTACCATTTAGCATTTCACCTAACATATATACTGCATTTAGCATACACTGACAGTTGCAGTACCAATACTGCAACTAAATAATTGTACATATTGTAAATATTTTCACCTGTATTTCAAACATGTATTTTATAGCCTAAGTGTATTGGATCTGATGATGATCGCTTGACGATCGAAACTGGTCATCCTAGTGGTTTATTAATCTCATGTAATTTATTTCAGGATTAGGGCATAACCCATATCTTTTGGGTACATTCGTGTTGACCGACTGAAAAGCACTAAACTCTTGTTTACTAAGGCAACACTGAAAATATGGCTTCAAACACCACAATGTTCACGGCTAGTCAGGCAAATCGTGAAGCCAAGAAATTCAAATCACTCAGGCTTAAACTCATGAATTTAGACAAGTCAATTTGGTTCAACAAAAAATGTATAGAACTAAACCTCACCCCTAAATACGTACCAATTAAAACCGTACCGAACACACCAGCCTCGATCATTTCAACTAAACAAGCCAAAGCGCTTTGGATAAAAAACGAATTAAGATTTGCATACATAAGAAAGCAAAAAATTAACCAACAATTATACGACATTCAATTGCAACTAAGTAATTTCTGGCACGCAGCCCAATGGGACAGCTTCACCGAACACCTACATGACAACATCAAAATCAGAGCAACGAGGAAGCATGAAACGCTAGAAAATAAATTAAGAAAACTAGGAGAAACACAGAACCATCAATCTAACGAACAACACACGAATAACAATGAATTCAATTTCCACAGCAGAGTAAACAACAGAACGAACGTAACCTTTTCTCAAGGTGAAATGAATATGTTAGACAAAGGTTTGAAATACAACTGCACAGACGCACACACGAACCACAATATAAAACAGTTAATCACAGATATTGAGATAGCCAGTCACAAGCTCCCAGCAGAAGACAGGGAATTAACCAAAAATCTCGCCACCAACGAAGCCAAAAAAATCCTCAAACGAGAGGGCGATAGCAATAACATTCAAAACAACAAACAAATCAAAGAAATAAAGTCGTTGAAACAAAAAATAAAAGAACATGACTTAATCATCACAAAAGCAGATAAGGGAAACACTACAGTAATTTTGAACAAAACAGAATACATTGAAAAAACAGTCGAATTCCTAAACAACAACGAAATCAAGGAATTAACAAAAGACCCCACCAACAAATTCCAAAAACAAATAAAAAGTGCGCTAAAAGAAACAGAATACATACTGACCAAAGCCGAAAAATCAAAACTAATAAACATGAACCCGAAAATACCGTCATTGAGGGGACAACCAAAAATACACAAAAAGGAATGCCCAATGAGACCAATAGTCAATTGTAGGAATGCCCCTAATTACAAAATCAGCAAAGAGTTACTAAAAATCTTAAAATGCCGTCTTTCCAACGACAAAAACAACTCTGTAAAGAACACAACAGAACTAGTAACAGCATTGAACACCCTACAAATGAAACCTAGCTTCAGGCTAGTATCCTTCGACGTAACTAACATGTACACCAATAATCCGATTATTGAAGCAATCAACACTATCGAAAACAACTTAAAATCCAACAATTCGGTAAAAGAAATTGAAGAGATTGTGAGATTACTGAGGGTCGTTCTCACCCAAAACGTGTTTCAATTCGACAATAAAATATACACACAGAGAGAAGGCCTAGCAATGGGATCGCCTCTAAGTGGGTTAATCGCTGACATCTTCATCAATGCACTAGAAAATGCGTTCTTAGAAAATACTTCAACAAAGGGAATAGTAATATGGAAAAGATACGTAGATGATGTAATTTGCATCTACGATACTGAACTAACAAGCGAAGAAACAATTCTCCAATCCATTAATAGCCTTCACCATTCTATCAAATTCACTAAGGAATCCGAAATAGACCGGAAAATAAATTATCTCGATATAACTATTGAACGTAAAGACAACGACCTTTCATATTCCATATTCCGGAAAGCAACACAAACCTCGCATGCAATCGACAATCAGTCTAATCACCCCAGTACGCACAAACTAGCGGGTTTCAATTCAATGGTGCACAGGGCTTTAAACATACCCATGTCAAAAGACAACTATAATAAGGAAATAAGAACTATTATGCAAATAGCAAAGGAAAACAACTTCTCGCCAAGCAAAATAAATCAAATTATAGCCAAACATAAAAATAAAGATAAAACGATTCCCAAACCGGACAGTAATGAGAAAAAATTTGCGCGTTTCAACTATGTGAATGCGAATACATATAAAATCACTAACCTATTCAAAAAGCAAGGCATAAAGATAGCTTTCACGACGAAAAACACAACCGCTAGGCACCTCCTAAATAGTAATCTAAATAAACGTGACCCGTATTCAAGGTCAGGGGTATATTCTATAACGTGCCAAGACACCGATTGTCAAGCTAATTACATCGGGCAGAGTGGAAGGCGAGTAGACACACGTTATAATGAACATAGAAATGCGATAAGATACGGAACACATTCAGCCGTGTGCGAACATATGTGTGACGCAGGGCATAGCTTTACCAACATAGAGTCGGACCTTAAAATAATCCATCACGAATCGAAAGGCAGAGCTCTTGACATAAAGGAAGCAATCGAAATACACCTAGCCAAACGAAACAATCCCAACAATCTAAATGAACACACGTTCATGGAGAGCTCACCCCTCTTCACGCTACTAAAAAACACACCCTGTCGGAAACAAAACACAATTTAGCGACACAGCCAAGCTAGATAAAAAAGGGGGGAAATTAGGGGGTTTTTAATAGGTAAATGTTATCTGGATCAGGTGTACGATGTACTTTTCTTCTGCAATAAACCAAGGCCCATATTAGAGGCAGTATTAAAGGTGCCGGGACGTCCTCATAAGACCGTCAACGCTTAGTTCGAATGGGTTATGCTCCACGCGTGGCGAGAACTAATCCACGGTCTTTAATAGTTGTAGATCCACCTCATTCAATAACATACATCTTATCTAGGTTGGCAACACCTCACATAAACACATCGCGATCACTCCCCACAGCACGTAGGGACAGGGGGGGAAGGCAGGGAAAAACCAGTCGTTAAGATAACCACCGCAGTTGACCGCACAGCGAGTTCAAGTGAGCACGAAAACTGCGAATAGCTGTAGTACGGAAGACAATCAGATAAGTAGTTAGCCTAAAAATTTTATAGTTTAACCATAGTTTACAACCATATAATCTCTCTAAAGTACAATCTCCGGATAGCTATTACCATTTAGCATTTCACCTAACATATATACTGCATTTAGCATACACTGACAGTTGCAGTACCAATACTGCAACTAAATAATTGTACATATTGTAAATATTTTCACCTGTATTTCAAACATGTATTTTATAGCCTAAGTGTATTGGATCTGATGATGATCGCTTGACGATCGAAACTGGTCATCCTAGTGGTTTATTAATATCATGTAATTTATTTCAGGATTAGGGCATAACCCATATCTTTTGGGTACATTCGTGTTGACCGACTGAAAAGCACTAAACTCTTGTTTACTAAGGCAACACTGAAAATATGGCTTCAAACACCACAATATCCTACTAATGTTAATTGCCTCTATCAACATACAAAATTTCAGTTTGGTTGCTGTAATAGATTCGTAGATATTGAGAATCGACTAAATATTTCGGACGGTCGCCATGTTGGATTGTTATGTAGGTCTAAGAGTTATGTACTATTAGGCCTAGATGACGATTATTGCGTAGGTTCATTAATCAAACGTTCACCTCGATCGTATGATTAAATTAATACACAAGAAATAAAATCTTAACTATAAAATTTCGAACGGCCGCCATATTGAGGTTATGTAAACAATTGAACTAAATTAGATGCCAGTGCATTACAATGTGTGTAACCATTTACTGTACTATATTTCACTGCGCTCAGATAGTTAAATCGCGAGAAAATGAAAATGTTTCAACTTCGCGTGGCCACCATGTTCGTTTTATACTTAACAGGTTTTTCAAAGTTACATAGATGAACTTGTAGTAGTGTCCTTTATTACCGTACAAAATCTCAGGGTGATATCAGTAATAGTTTTGGAGATATAGAATGTCGGTGAAATATTTCGCACAGCCGCCATCTTGAGGTTATGTAAACAATTGAACTAAATTAGATTCCAGTGCATTACAATGTGTATAAACATTTACTGTACCAAGTTTAATTGCGTTTGGATGGTTAAATCGCGAGAAAAGTCTATTTAAATGTTTTAACTTCGCTTGGCCACCATGTTCGTTTTGCAGTTAACAAATTTATGAAAGTCACTTAAGTGAAATTCTAGTTGTGCCCTTTATCGCCGTACAAAATTTCAGGGTGATGTCAGTAATAGTTTCGGTGATATAGAATACCGGTTAAATATTTCGCACAGCCGCCATGTTGGATTGGTGAGACGTAATAAAATTTGAAGGGCACGGTCAGGGTCGGCCAAACTGGTGCTATGACTTTACCATGTTTCATTGAAATCGCTCCAGCCGTTTAGAAATTATTACGGACACACGCGGACAAAAGGTGATCTCATAAGCCTAGGCTAAAAATACCAGTTACTACAACTAATTATAGAACGGAAATTTCATGGAATAAGGTCTATTTGGAAGACGAGGAAACTCGAGGCTGAAGGATATTGTTGCACATCAGAAGAGGCCTTTCATGCTGCAATGCCAATATCACAGCTGGCTATGTGGATTGTCAACCAGTGTTCGGAGACGACGTCTTAAGAAGAAGGAGAAGCTCCAATTGCTAGGATATCCAGCAGCCAACTATGTTGCTCAGCAACTTCAGGGAAGATACTTACCCTAGCGCAGTGTGCATCAATCTTCTTGGAGCGCCAAGATGTTAATTGCAGTGGGAGGCTGGAATGGTTTTGTGTTAGGCCCGTGGTAATAAAACACATGGGCAAACTAACATCCCCAGAGGTAAGGACGCACGTATTTAGAGAGGAATTAAGTGCAACCAAATCCCAAAGACAGCTTACGTGGCCCCCCTAGTTCCATCGCGAAGCCGGGAGGATTCAATAAACACAATACGGAGAGGAACAGAAATTATTACTGCGTCTGTTTGTTTTAATTCTTTGCTTCAATGTATCCTCATTTTGCCAAATAAACATGTTGTTTTGATGCCTTAATGACGTGCTTAAAGGACTCATTCTACAAGCGAATGCTGAGATGGTTCCAGTAATTATTTTCTTGGCCACACACCCCCTCTGTAAGGCTGCTGTTTGTCATGCGACCAAAATAATGAGGTATAATAATAATAATTTAATAATAATATGCCTGTCCAAAAATACTAAACTACGTCATTATGGAACTGTTCTGAAACCAGTGGTTATGTATGCAGCCGAAACCCTATCCCTAAATGCTAATAAAGGACTCCTTGAAGAACTGGAGAAAAAAGAGCGCAAAATCGTCAGAGGTATAATGGGATCAAATTACAAGAATGGTATCCACTATTAAAAAAACAACAAAGAAGTCTACAGTGAAATAGAGAAAAATTCAGAAACGATCCGTAAAAGGCGGGCACGGTATTACGGTCATCTCAAACGAATGGACGGAAACAGGCTGACTAAACAGATTTTTCATTTCTTTGACTCCAAAACCAAAACCACAATGCCCTGGTATATGAATACCAAAGACGACCTCAAAATGCTGCATCTAAAACCCGACGACACCTTCAATAGAGATCTCTTCCGCAAAAAGATACTGACTAATGGACTAACCCGAGACGAGACACCGAGACCGAAAAGAAGACAAGGCACCACCTGGACAGCGGAGCGCAAGATGGCCCACTCACAGAGAATGAGGGAATTCTGGGCTGAGAGGAAGGCGAAACAAATTGCCAAGTGTGGCAAGACTTAACGTGGTCCTAGATGGCCTCAACGAATTTTATATAAATATCGTCAACTGAAAAATACTCAAACATCGAAGTCGACATCAGAAAAAGACGATTGAAATTCTCGGGCACATAAGTAGACTGCCGAATACCCGACTAACCAAAAGATTACTAGATTACATATCACTCAAAAGTACAACACCATGGATGAAACATAACCGACACATCAGACAGAGACTCTTTCCGTAACAAAGTGAACAACTGGGAAGTCCAACCAGAGCAAGCAAAACCTACACCTTTCAGACCTCAATGGTCTGACGAAAGAAAATTGGCATTCTCCAACAGAATGAAACAATACTGGCAAAATAAGAAGAACTCAAGAATTGAGTCAAAGTGCTTAACGCATTCGCATTCGCTGTAAATAAATAAATACAACATTATACGAGCCTTACAGTAGTCGCATATGATGTGTAACATGTGATAATGTTATCCTGCTATGTGTGTCCCGGGAGCGCAAATCCCTTGTTGACAGTGAACTTTGTTGGTCATTGAAATAACTACTTGTAAAACTCCACTGCCAAATCCTGACCGTAATGAATCATAATTGTTATTTGCCGTGGCGGAAGCAATCCACTGCCTACTTGATGCGAGCTGCGCTCTATACCGGCCAGTTAGTGAACCCATGCCAGCGATGTTATTGAAAATGCCCTCGTTTTGCCGATCTGCGCACTGCCAAGTGTAGGCGCGATTAAAAATTAGGTGTGCGGAAGGTATATTAAATGTGTTTCTCCCAGTGATATGTTTAGACCAACGAAGTTTCGATTATTGTTAGTAGTCAGCGTTAATATACTGAATTCCTACGTTGTTTGGAGTGTTTGTTGATGCGATATAGATTCCACATAGCCACATGGCCGACAGTACATCGAGTGCTTACATTAAATAAGAATAAAGCAAAAGTATAAAGATTTAATAAATCGTGATTGTTTCCAGCACATATGATAAAATGAATATTTTCACACCAAAGAACGACAACTTGAAGATGATTTATTGTATGAATATCTTAAATGGGGTCTCCAAACCTTGAACTAAACTGTATGCGATATACATTCGCCATAGCCACATGGCCTTCAGTACATCGTTGTACCGATCTCCGCCACCACGCGCGCTCATTGTTTCCGTCCCATGCACTTCCGTCCCATCCATTTCCGTCCCTTTTCCAAAATCACTCCCACAAAAATGTCCAACTACCGAGTGGAAAGATGTTACACATCAATAATATCGTATGGCTTCGGGTGCCGAGTGCAAGTATAGTTATTTGACGCCCAGAGGGCAGCATGCATGTCGAATTTTATCGCTCCTAGGAGCGCTGTGAAAGTCAAGGAGGTTAGATATCTGAGCTCCTTGACACTATAGCGCTTTCTAGTAGAGAAAGGAGGAACTTTTGTGTTGACGGAAAATCCCGAGATTAATTTTGCCATTATGAACACGGCCTACTGAATTCAAATGGGTTCTTTAACATGCCAACAACGTATGACTTAAAAAAAACACTTACCATGGCCAGGAGCGAACCTGCAAGCTTGGGGTTGGTAGTCCGACACGATAACCACTCACCCACCTTGAGGTACTAGCGTTACAGGGCAGTGGAGTTCAAAAGCCTGACATTCATTCTGAACGCTGAAGGCAATACCACCGCTCCTAATCGATTATCGACCCATCACATCAGGAATGCGGATAATGCTTCCCTGATGTATACAGGTTAGTTGCCTGTCAATGGAAAGCAGGTATGGTGTCTATGACAGCACGTGTCTGCAATAACACAATGGCCGACGATATTACTGCCTCTTGTCCGTAAAAACAACCCCGAGTTCTAATGTCACCCCCTCCCCTGTGCACGAATATTGCTATTGTTCGTCACTGCAGTAGGCTATTCTCGGCTTACAAGTGAAACACACTATAAGCCCTTCGGAACAAATTGGCCCGTGAGCTAGAAACTGAAGCTGGCCACTGGGCCTACCTCCAGTTCAATGACAGCTTACAATGCAGAAGAGGGTTGGGAAGGGGAGAGAGGGGGCGAAGGAAGAAAGACTGCTTCTTGGGACAGATTTATAACAGAGAGATACAGTCAGCCAGTTGTTCCCAACATGCTACTTATTTACCAGTCACATAAAAGAAGTAAGGACTATCACAAAGATATGAACAGTGAATATTATATTCGTTGGTTAAAAGAAAAGTTGATCCCTAATTTGGAACGCAACTCAGTGCTTGTTATTGACAACGCATCGTACCACAACACGCAGAAAGAATGGTTGATTATTAACAGTACAGTGCTCAACTATGTAGGCATAATATTTTCGTTACAATATTATTCCATTACACGTATAGTGTCATTTAATTATTCTAAACACCAATTCCCGACTACAAAATCCTCCTTATTTACCTTAATACAGCCGAAATGAAACCATTTCTCACTTAGTGCAATTTTGCATACGTCCCCCTAAAATTGCATTTTGTGACAATTTTGAATCTAAATTACATTTTGTAAGTATTTTCTATCTGTGAAGCCTCCGTGGCTCAGGCGGCAGCACGCCGGCCTCTCACCGCTGGGTCCGTGGTTCAAATCCCGGTCACTCCATGTGAGATCTGTGCTGGACAAAACGGAGGCAGACAGGTTTTTCTCCGGGTACTCAGGTTTTCCCTGTCACAATTTTATTCCAGCAACACTCTCCACTATCATTTCATTTCATCTGTCATTCATTTAATCATTGCCCCAGAGGAGTGCGTCAGGCCTCGGCAGCCGGCACAGTTCATATCCTCGCCGCTAGATGGGGGCTTCATTCATTCCATTCCTGACCCGGTCGGAGACTGGAAGCAGGCTGTGGATTTTCATTTTCAAGTATTTTCTATCTAAATTGCATTTTGTAAATATTGTCAATTCAAATAAAAGTACAGTAAGTATGTAGTTAGTTTTAGTTGTAAGTAGGTAGTTAGTTTGTCTATTAGATATATGTCATTGTTCTATTATGCTTTGGTGTGTGAGTGTGTCTGGTAGCAGTTGCATTGTTTATTAGTTATAGTTCATTGTTTCAGTAGACTGTGTTGTGTGAGGGTGCATGTGAGTGTGCCTGTTGACAGAATGTTTTAGTGGTAGTATTTGTTGTTGGTGGAACTTATGTTTTTTGTTAGTAGAGTTTTGGTATTTAATTGTTAGTACGGTAGAAGGTTAGTATTTTTGTTAGTAGAATTGTTCTTTACTTATTCTGAAAGGGAGTAGCAGCCTTTCAGAATAAATCAATTCTTTACTAGTCTTATAGACGGTTAAGATATTGATAATATAAGCCAATAATGGCTACACTGCGTCCTGCTGCACGGCTGAAAGCAACGGGAAACTACAGCCGTATGCTATTCCCGAGGATATGCACCTCTCTATGCATAATTACATGTGATGATGGCCTCCTCCCTTGTAAAATTTCAATCCGGAGGTAAACTAGTCCCCCGTTCGGATCTCCGGGTGGGGACTACTCGAGAGGGGGTTAACATCACAGAAGTGACAAAGAGGAAATCTGACATTCTACGGATCGGAGCGTGGAATGTTAGAAGTCTGCTAGGAAGTGGAAGGTTAGAAAACTTAGAAAGGGAAATGGATAGGTTGAGGTTGGATTTGGTTGGGATTAGTGAAATGCGCTGGCAGGAAGAACAGGACTTTTGGTCAGGAGACTATAGGGTCATTAGCACTAAATCAAACAATGGCCAAGCAGGGGTTGGCCTCATATTGAGTAGGAAACTTGGACAGCGGGTGGAATATTATGAGCAATATAGTGAACGGATTATTGTAGCAAAAATCAATACAAAACCTACCTGCACTACAGTGGTACAAGTCTATATGCCTACCAGTCAAGCTGATGATGAGGATGTTGGAAAGGTCTACGAAGAAATAGACGAAATTCTGAGGTATATCAAGGGTGATGAAAATGTTATAGTAATGGGAGATTGGAATGCTGTGGTAGAAAAAGGGAGAGAAGGGAAGATAGTAGGAGATTTCGGATTAGGTGAAAGGAATGATCGAGGAAGCAGGCTGGTAGAATTCTGCACCGAGCATGAATTGGTCATAGCTAACACCTTATTTAATAACCACAATAGAAGAATATACACATGGATGAGACCAGGAGATACAGGGCGTTACCAAATCGACTTCATTATGGTCAAGCAGAGGTTTCGAAACCAGATTTTGGATTGTAAAACATATCCTGGTGCTGACATAAACTCTGATCACAATCTGGTTGTAATGAAATGCAGATTAAAGTTGAAGAAACTGAAGAAAAGTCAAAAGCCAAAAAGGTGGGCAATAGACAGACTGAAAGAGAAGGATGTAAACGAAAGATTCAAGAAGAGTATAAAGGAAGGACTAAAGAAAAACCCTAAACAAACTTCAATTGCAGACGAATGGGCACTTTTGAAGAATGAAATAACAAAATCCGCAGAAGAAAACATTGGTAGGAAAGAAAGAATAGGTAGAAAACCGTGGATCACTCAGGATATACTAGAATTGATGGATGAAAGGCGGAAACACAAGAATCTAAGAGATGAAAAGGGGAAAGCAGAATACAGACGTCTGAGAAATGAGGTTAATAAGAAGTGCAAGGAAGCGAAAGAAGAATGGTTGAAAGAGAAATGTGCAGGTATAGAAAATTGTCTGAAATTAGGAAAAGTAGACACAGCTTATCGAAGGATTAAGAATACTTTTGGGGAAAAGAAGACTAAGTGCTGTAATATTAAGGACACAAATGGAAAGCCTCTAACAGATAGGGAAGAAAAGGTTGAGAGATGGAAAGCTTACATAGAGAGTTTGTATAAGGGAAAGGAGATTGAGCATCATGTAATGGAAAGGGAGGAGGAAATTGATGAGGATGCGAAAGGAGATTTAATATTGAGATCAGAATTTGATAGAGCTTTGGAAGACTTCAGCAGGAACAAAGCACCAGGCATAGATGATATACCGATTGAGTTGCTACGCTGCATAGGAGATGAAGGTCTGATCAGGTTATTTCACTTGGTGTGTAGGATTTATGAGACAGGTGAGGTACCCCCTGATTTCAAGAAGAATGTAATCATCCCTATACCAAAGAAAGTGGGAGCTGACAGATGTGAAGATTACCGTACAATCAGCTTGATTACTCATGCTTCAAAGATCCTGTCTAGGATAATTTACAAGAGGATTGAAAGCCAGATAGAAACGGAGTTGGGTGTAGACCAGTTTGGTTTCAGGAGAAATGTAGGAACAAGGGAAGCTGTACTAAGTCTTAGGCTGATTTTAGAAGGTAGAATAAGGAAAGATAAGAGAACGTTCATGGCTTTTGTAGACTTAGAAAAGGCTTTTGATAACGTTGATTGGACTAAATTGTTTGACATTTTGAAATCAATTGGAATAAAGTACAGGGATAGGAGGGTGATATACTGTAACCTATATTTTATGAGTCCCCCATGACAGTTTTAATGTAGGCTAGTGGGTTTATTATTTCTTTATATCATGTTATCGTGTTGGCAACGTGTTCAATTGCATTGGACACGTCTGCAGTAGACGCAGTGTCATTATTATTATTATTACTATTATCATATACGAATGCTTTTTATTATTAATTATTCAATGTATTTTAGGTCACTTTTGACGAGATTCTGAAGCTAGCTCTAATCATATGTTGTCTAAGAAAGTTTATTAATATTGTTCGGACCACTGAACCAGGAGTCAGGTTCATGTTTTGGTCACACGTACAGGAGGCAGCATTTATGGACACTATTGTCTCGAGCAGGTATGCTCGCTTACCCCGGGGAGGGTGAGGAGGAAGCAGCCAGGGGGCCTTGCTAGGAGTGGAATGGACAAGCAGGCGTATGACAATAAGACTTCCTGGAAGGAGCTGTGGGTTTCAGACGTGTGGTAGCAAGCTACTGGATGCACTGCGGAATGGATTGTCTCGCTGGACTTTGAGATGTCAGGTTGTGTAGGGTGTCTCTCTTGAGCTGAGCGCTTGGTGTTTCTACGGAAAGCTTGAAGACCGTACGGTACCTCCGAATTGTTTTAGTATGGAGGGTACCACGTGATTGGGTTCTGGCTGTAATGCCACAATCATAGTAGGGCTAATACCCATCAAGATAACTGTGCTAAGTTGAAGAAGACCTTCATGGCGGTAAACCATAATGGCATGGCTGACCAGCTTCAAAGTGGTGATGAAATGGACATATTGGGCAGACGACGGCATTACCGGTAATGTGAAAACAAACTAAGAAATCTTTAAAGGCCTAAATATTATTATTATTATTATTATATTATATATTTTAATTGCATTTCTTGGGTGTCACTCTTTTTATTATATTTATCAATTTCTCGCATGCAGCTTCAGAATATAAAGTAAATTTAAATTGGATAGTTTCTTTTTAGTTAGATGCATGTAAACCTTCCTTCATCTTTATTAATTTATAGGAGGTTTTGGTAAGGCCTATGTACGAGCCAGTCCTTTCAGAATATCTGCACACGCCCGGAGATAAGAAGAGTTTCGATAAGGTGGATTTGTTTAATTACAATACCAATTATGTCAGTTGCTTAAAATTTAAAGAAAGGCCATTTATGAGGCAGAATATTCATTTTTATTTAAATTTTGTATCTTCAAAGTTACAAATGGCTTCTCTGGGTGAAGCCATCTTGTGGCTAGAATTGAGAGATTACAAATGGCGCCCAACTATGGAGTGTGAATAAGGCTGGCTGGTGCATAGTATGGCAGTACGTACAGGGAATTTGTGAAATCTGATCGGGTGTTTTAGGAAGGGTATATATGTTCAGTGATTTTGGAGGGTATGCTAAGTAATAAGAGTGAGCCTGATTTATTAAAGTTGAGATCTAGAAGTGTTGACAGAAGCACTCTTGGTCATTCTAGAAGAGGCAGGAGTCAGTCAAACAGGCAGACCAATAAGCGGTCAGATTCCACAAATTCGAGAGTAGTTCTTAGTAAAATGGCAGATAAGGATGTGGTTTCTGGTACGTTGGAGGGACGTGAGGGGGCCGAGAAAGATGATGTTGCAACTAGCAAGGAGTTAGGAATGGGAGTGAATAGTGACGAGGAAAATGTAGGGCTGGGGGAAAACTCACAGATGATCAAGTTAATGGAGCAGATGATGTCTAAATTCAGTAGTAAGCTAAGTGATTTAAGTACTAAAATGGATACTCAGAGTAGTGATTTAAGTACTCAAATTAATAATCAGAGCAGTGAATTTAGTACTAAGATAGACATTCAAAGTACGGATTTAGAGAGCAAAATTAATAAGATTGTAGAAAGTATGAGTAAAGGCTATAAGGAAATTCGTCAGGAAATTGCTAGTAGAATTGAGATGGTAGATAAAAGATTCGAGCAAGTTGAGGAGAAGATGAGCTTACAGAGGCAGGGCATTATGGATACTGTTGATAAGCAGATAGGCGAGGTGAGTAATGAGGTAGTCATTGTCAAGAAAGAAGTTAGTGAGAGGTTGATAGTTGTAGAGGAAGAGATGAAGGATATAACTGAGGTTAGAAATAAGCAGGTGTTTTTGGAACAGGAGTTAGCGGTGTCTTCAGCCAGAGTAACGATGGTAGATAAGAGTTTAAAAAAGGAGATTAGTGAACTGAAATCCTTTAATGAGAGCGAAAATTTGAAATTGAGAAGAGAGCTGAATCAGGCCAAGTCAAATAAGGAAAATTGTAATCACTCTGTAGGACATAGTAACTTCTATAGGGAATCTGACTTACCTAAATTTAGTGGAAGGCAGTTTAACCCTATGGAGTTTGTTAAAGTTGTTCAGAAGAGGTTTTCGAAAGGGTTAGAAGATGGGACTTTAGACTGGGATATTGTTGAGGAAGTCATATCATTAGCTTTTGTGGGGGAGGCTAAATCTTGGTATCAAGTTTTTAGGGGAGGTTTTCAGGGGTTAGAAGATTTTAGGCAGAAGTTTGAGGGAAAGTTTTGGAACGAACAGACCAAAGGAAGAGAAAGAGACAAGATTTCTTTTGGGAGGTATCAGTCGAAACAGGGGGTGAGCATGACGGAGTATTTCCTCACACATGTCCTTATCAGTCAGAATTTAGACACTAGTTCTTCTGAAGGTGATATTGTTAGGCGTATGGCCCGTCATTTTTCTGATGAGGTGAAGATGGCCGTAGTCATGCAGGATGTAAATACGATTAAGGACATGGAACGTGTGTTAGAAAGGTTTGATACTTTGGGTAGAATGGGAGGCAAAAGGCAAGAACAGGGAAGGGAAGGAAATTACGATCAGGGGTATCAGGAGGAAGGGAATAGGCATTATGAGCGTAGGAATATCGATAGGCCAGGTAACTTTGTGAGAAATGATAGAGGAAATTTTGTAAATAGGGATAGGGGTGACCAAGGGAATTTTCGGAATAGGGGGCGCGGAGAACAGAGGCAGGCAGAAAATCGGGGACCTGGGGAACAAAGGCAGTTAGAGAATAGGGGGCGTGAAGAAGAGAGACAGCCAGCTCAGCCGAGTAATTTAAACGGGAACAGGGCTCTTTAAGACGGTCAGATAGAGGGTCCCATCCCAGTATTCCAGTTCATGTGTTGAAGAAGATAGAATACGACTTTGATGTTAGAAAGGAATTGTTAGATGACCAGGTTGAGGTTATGCAGGAGAGATGTGAGCCTACGTTGATCAGTCCTGTGATTAAGGTGAAGATGTGGGGTCAAGTCGTCGATGCCTTATTGGACTCAGGGAGCATGTGTTCTTGCATTAAGGCAGGCTTTTATGATGAGGTTAAGAGTAAAGGAGAAGCCATAGAGGAGATTCCTGTGTCCAATATATTTATATTGTCTGCTGTTGGGACTAAGTCACAGAGAGTGCGTAGACAGGTTGTCGCACCTATGTACATTGATGAGAAATGTGGTCGTCAGAGTTTTCTAGTGGTCGCGAATTTAGTGTATCCTGTCATATTGGGTGCGGATTGGCTAAGCAGTCAGATGTGTACGCTTGATTATGGCGAATCTAAGGTGAGATTCAAGTGGGGTGAGAATTTTGATACGATTAGTCTGAGTTATCAGGTTGACTCGGGAACCTTTGTGAGTATATCAGTGTGTGTCCAGGTTTTAAATGAAGAGGAAGAAGTCAGTGAGGTTAGTAGCGACATGGTATCAGAGGATATTCAAAGTTGTAGTATGGTAGTGGAAGAGGAGCGTGAAGGCGAATTTTCAAGTGTTGTGGAAGATACCATGTTGGAGGTAGAGCAGAAGGCTCAGTTGTTAGAAGTCTTGAGAGAGCACAGTGAGGTGTTCTCTGATAAACCTGGTAGGACACATGTTTACGAGCATAGTTTCGAGATCACCGATAGGTCAAGTTTTAATGGTGTTAGATACCCGATACCACACGCCCATGTCAAAGCAGTAGATGATGTCATTTCGCAGATGCTAGACGATGAGGTGATCGAATTCAGTAGGAGCCAGTATGTCAATCCGTTGGTAGTAGTGATTAAGAAGGATGGGTCAGTTAGGCTATGTTTGGATGCAAGACAAGCTAATAAGCGCATTGCGCCGGATCATCAGCGACCGGAAACTACTGAGGATTTAGTTCAGAGATTTGGGGGTAAAGAATGGCTGTCCACATTAGATTTGAGTGCTAGTTTTTGGCAGGTACCCTTACGGAAGGAGGATAGGCAATTCACGGCTTTTTGTTACAAAAACCAGCTGTTACAATTTACACGGATTCCTTTTGGTATGAAAACATCGTCAGCTGGGCTCATTCGCGCACTTAACATCGCTCTGGGACACGACACAGGGGATTTCACAGCCAGTTACATCGATGACTTAGTCATCGCATCACGTACATTTGGGGAACACATGGAACACCTTAGAATCGTTTTGGGGAAGTTGCATCGGGCCGGGTTCACAGTGAAACTTAAGAAGGCGACCTTTTGTGCACAACAGATCACGTTTTTAGGCCACACCATTACACCACAGGGGGTTACGCCAGAAGGGTCGAAATTAGACAACATAATCAACACTCGGACACCACGTAACGTCAAACAACTTCGCTCTTTTCTGGGGGTATGTAATTATTTCAGGAGGTTTGTACTGCGGTATTCGCAGCTGTGCGGGCCATTTAGCGGGTTACTTAAACAGAATTCTAAGTGGGTTTGGGAAAAGGAACACGATGAGGCATTCATCAAACTTAAAGAGGGTTTTAGGGATGCTGTCACAGTTAGGTACCCCGGGCAGGATAGTCAGTATATAGTGATGACAGATGCTAGCGACTTAGGGTTAGCAGGGGTGCTTTGTCAAAAGGATGGGGATGGTAATCTAGGCATCGTGTCACTCGCTAGTAGAGGTCTAAATTCCGCGGAGAAAAGATACACTACTAGTGAGAAGGAATTGCTAGCCATTGTGTATTCGCTGGGCAAGTTCCGGACCTATGTGCTTGGCCGGAAATTCCTAATCTATACAGACCATAACGCACTTACGTTTCTTAGGACATGTAGGATAACCTCGAACCGGCTTTCTAGGTGGATATTGGCGATCCAAGAGTACGATTTTGATATATTTCACGTAAAAGGGTCAGAAAACGCATTCGCGGATTTTGTGAGTCGCCACCCGGAAATTGCTGGGGAGGGAGTTGAAGCTAGGAGAGAGGAAGGAATTTTGGTCTGTGTAACTAGGATTTCAGATAGGGACGGGGAGAGGTTAAAGTTGGGAAAAATGAGAGAGGAACAATGCAAGGACGAGGAGATTCAGGATATTTATCGGGAACTCGAGGAAATGGAACATATGAGCATTGCTAAGAGGGGTAATAAGGAATTCAGGCTTTTTAACGACTTGCTAACTAGGAAATGCTTTGGCGAGAGATGGTGCGTGTGGGTTCCTAAGTCTTTGAGGTATGATATTATCTGGTTTTATCATAAGGAGTTAGGCCACTATGGTGCAGAGAAGGTGTTGGGTGCTATTCAGGAGAACTTCTTCTGGAAAAACATGGGCAGGGAAGTCAGAAAAACCCTAGCAACATGTGAGTTGTGTCAGAAGTGCAAGCACCCCACAAGGTATTTAGAAGGGCCAAGGCAGGCTGTTTTAACTCAGAAACCAGGTGAGTTGGTGTGTGTTGACCTCTATGGGCCGTTGGTGAAGTCTCAGTATGGCTACCAATATGTGTTTGTCGTTGTTGATGCCTTTTCTAAGTATGTTAAGCTCTATCCCCTAAGACAGGCCACGGGGAGGGGTTGTGTAAATTGCATACTGGGGAAATATGTTCCGGAGTTTGGTAAGCCACTCCGAATACTCTCAGACCACGGTTCTCAGTTCACCTCGCAGATATGGAGGACCAAGTTGAGTGAACTGGGAATACAGTGTACGTATTCCTCTATTAGGTATCCCCAAGGAAACATGTCTGAGAGAGTAATGAGAGAACTAGGGCGCATGTTTAGGACTTATGTGAGTGAGCGACATAATGCCTGGTTTTCGATGCTTGAGGACGTTGAGCGTTGGCTCAATGTAACTAAACACGAGAGCACGGGTCGCACTCCCATAGAAGTCCAGCTGGGCAGGAAGCCTGTCAGCGAACTTGCCATGATTTTGGGTTTGAGGACAGGGGAGGCCGTACCCAGAGATTTAAGTATCAGGTTAGCTGGGGAATATTTATGTAAGGCCAGTAAGAAACGGCAGAAGCAGCAAGGGAAGCGGGCAGGAGATAAGTTAGATGTAGGTGACCTTGTGCTTTTGAGGGTGCCTCATGTCTCGTCCGCAGACCAGAAATTGGTGAGTAAATTTTTTCATTTGTATGAAGGACCGTATGACATTGCACGGAAATTAGGGGCCTGTGCGTACGAGCTCCTTACAAAGGACGGCAGGGTGCTAGGGATTTACAATACTTCCAATCTGAGGATGTACATATCCTAGTAGCCCTGTTGATTGTGTATATATTTGTGGGAGGTAGGAGTTAGGATTTTGGAAGGGAAGTCATGCCTAAAAGGATTGCTATTTATTCTATGGTATAGGACCAAATGAATGAAAAGCAAGGGGGCGTTCTGTAACCTATATTTTATGAGTCCCCCATGACAGTTTTAATGTAGGCTAGTGGGTTTATTATTTCTTTATATCATGTTATCGTGTTGGCAACGTGTTCAATTGCATTGGACACGTCTGCAGTAGACGCAGTGTCATTATTATTATTATTACTATTATCATATACGAATGCTTTTTATTATTAATTATTCAATGTATTTTAGGTCACTTTTGACGAGATTCTGAAGCTAGCTCTAATCATATGTTGTCTAAGAAAGTTTATTAATATTGTTCGGACCACTGAACCAGGAGTCAGGTTCATGTTTTGGTCACACGTACAGGAGGCAGCATTTATGGACACTATTGTCTCGAGCAGGTATGCTCGCTTACCCCGGGGAGGGTGAGGAGGAAGCAGCCAGGGGGCCTTGCTAGGAGTGGAATGGACAAGCAGGCGTATGACAATAAGACTTCCTGGAAGGAGCTGTGGGTTTCAGACGTGTGGTAGCAAGCTACTGGATGCACTGCGGAATGGATTGTCTCGCTGGACTTTGAGATGTCAGGTTGTGTAGGGTGTCTCTCTTGAGCTGAGCGCTTGGTGTTTCTACGGAAAGCTTGAAGACCGTACGGTACCTCCGAATTGTTTTAGTATGGAGGGTACCACGTGATTGGGTTCTGGCTGTAATGCCACAATCATAGTAGGGCTAATACCCATCAAGATAACTGTGCTAAGTTGAAGAAGACCTTCATGGCGGTAAACCATAATGGCATGGCTGACCAGCTTCAAAGTGGTGATGAAATGGACATATTGGGCAGACGACGGCATTACCGGTAATGTGAAAACAAACTAAGAAATCTTTAAAGGCCTAAATATTATTATTATTATTATTATATTATATATTTTAATTGCATTTCTTGGGTGTCACTCTTTTTATTATATTTATCAATTTCTCGCATGCAGCTTCAGAATATAAAGTAAATTTAAATTGGATAGTTTCTTTTTAGTTAGATGCATGTAAACCTTCCTTCATCTTTATTAATTTATAGGAGGTTTTGGTAAGGCCTATGTACGAGCCAGTCCTTTCAGAATATCTGCACACGCCCGGAGATAAGAAGAGTTTCGATAAGGTGGATTTGTTTAATTACAATACCAATTATGTCAGTTGCTTAAAATTTAAAGAAAGGCCATTTATGAGGCAGAATATTCATTTTTATTTAAATTTTGTATCTTCAAAGTTACAAATGGCTTCTCTGGGTGAAGCCATCTTGTGGCTAGAATTGAGAGATTACAATACAATCTGTGCAGAAACCAGACAGCAGTCATTCGAGTTGAAGGACATGAGAGAGAAGCTGGTATTCAGAAAGGTGTAAGGCAAGGCTGCAACTTATCACCCATACTTTTCAATCTTTACATTGAACAAGCAATGAAGGAAATTAGGGAAAAATTTAAAGTGGGGGTGAATATTCAAGGAGAAATAATTTCAACTCTGAGATTTGCTGATGACATAGTCATCTTGGCCGACAAGCCTGAGGATTTGAATGAGTTTTTGAATGGTATGGACTCCGTCTTACAGAAATAATTCATGATGAAAATTAATAAATGTAAAACAAAAATACTGGAATGCAGCCGAAATAAATCAGAAACCTCTATGGAGATCAAATTGGCAGGTGAAAAGCTGAAGGAAGTAGGAGACTTCTGTTACTTAGGAAGCAGAATAACCAGTGATGGACGAAGCAAAGAGGATATTAAAAGTAGGTTGGCTCAGGCAAAGAAAGCATTTCTACAAAAAAGGAATCTGCTGACATCGAATATAGATTTAGGTATTAGGAAGTCATTTTTGAAAGCCTTTGTCTGGAGCGTGGCGCTCTATGGAAGTGAAACTTGGACTATTGGTGCAGCAGAAAAGAGGAGAATTGAAGCATTTGAAATGTGGTGGTACAGGAGAATGATGAAGATCAGATGGGTAGATAGGGTTACAAACAAAGAGGTATTAAGACGAGTGGGAGAGGAGAGATGTTTCTGGCGACTGCTAATGAAGAGAAGAGATAGGTTGGTAGGACACATACTAAGACACCCAGGAATAGCAAGCTTAGTTATGGAAGGAAGGGTCGAGGACAAAAACTGTAGGGGTAGACCAAGGTTAGAATATGTTAAACAGATTGCCTCCGATGTAGGGTGTCGGAGCTATGTAGAGATGAAACGATTAGCTCAGGACAGGGAGGCATGGAAAGCTGCATCAAACCAGTCAAAAGACTGAAGACTCAAACAACAAACAACAACAATCACCTAATAGGCTACAGTTTGTAACAAGCGAAATAAATAATGGTTGTTATTGTGTGAGTGAGTGACAGTTGCTGCGGGAACAGAGTGTACTTCTGACGACTGACGGGTGACGCAGCGGACAGCACCCAGCAGGCTGAGAAAAGCAGACTCTCTCTTCAGCTTCCTACTAGATTTTCACAAGGGTCAATTAGTTCTGAGGCTGTTATAACTAAGAAAACAGGTTCTTGAGAAGATGGGCACAGATATGACTTGACTTGGTGATATTTGATACACCGTAAAAATCTCTAAGTTTACTTGGTATAAAACGGACTCCTCTATTCTTGGATGGCAGAGGCAATCTCGAGAACCACTGGATGGATTATGATGCGGTTTTCACCATTCTGTAAAGTGTAAAGGATACCTCTAGGAAGGTTTCTGTAGAAAATTATTTATGATGAAAGGAAGCCAAGCAGTAACAATTTCAGTGAAAAAGTCGAAAAATAAACCTGACTTCCGTGCTCTTTTTAAGCTTACGCTGGGCAAACCGTTAAAAATATCTGTATACTAAGTGTAAGAATTGTTCAGCATGAAAAGTTCTACAAAACAAAATCCGCGAGAGCATATCTCTATCTTCAATACATCGCCCACTATAAGGATTTTAAGGTTTTCATTTCTTCCAACAATCTCCATTCAATTACTGAGGCGACAGTTTACGAGTCAACTAGGTGCGAGCCTATCACCCCCAGTTACAGCCTAGCTAGCGGGCGAGCCTATTACCCCAGATACAGCCAGCAGCAGACTGTCGAGTCGTGTTGAGTTACGACTTCAGAGAAGAGTGGTTGTGTTTGGAGTTTCCCTGGAAGTGCAACTTGACTTTTCTTCATATCGCCTGTGAAATTTTCGTTCTGCACCTCGCCATTCTTAAATTACGTCTGACAAGAATTCGTTGCATATGCATCTCCAAGATAATATAATTAATAGTCCAGTCAGTGATTTTAACCCATCATGGTGAGGTGGATATAGGTCGTAGTTCATTGATATAAGAATGAGTGCTTATCAGGTAATGCATTCATAACAGTTCCCGGGCGAAGCCGGGGCGGGTTGCTAGTATATAATATTATGCATTTGTCTATGTTATTTTACAAATGGTAGAACAATCAAATGCTAAAAGGCACGTTACAATTGGACAGTAAATTAGGCTACCTAAAGTACCTCGGTTCGATTCTTGGGTCTACCACCAGGTACTGTATATGAGGAAGATGAGACCATATCATTATTTATTTTATAAACAATCTACAATCCACCCCCTTTTACATGTAGTGATTGTGACGCAGCACAGTGGTTGTCTCTCCTTCATTTGGGAAACACGTTAGCGTGGTGTCAGGGCGCTGTACCACAACCTGGGGCCGATCCCTGCCTCAGCCGTCCTTCCATGGTTTCCCCACTTCTAATCCAGGTTCCTAAGTTAAGTGTCCTTCCATGGTCCCCCCCCCCCCCCTTCTATTTCAGGTTCCTAAGTTAAGGACGATGGACGAAGCAAAGAGGATATAAAAAGTAGGTTGGCTCAGACAAGGATCTGTTGACATCGAATATAGATTTAGATATTAGGAAGTCATTTTTGAAAGCCTTTGTCTGGAGCGTGGCGCTCTATGGAAGTGAAACTTGGACTGTTGGAGCAGCAGAAAAGAGGAGAATTGAAGCGTTTGAAATGTGGTGTTACAGAAGAATGATGATCAGATGGGAGAGGAGAGATGTTTCTGGCGACTGCAAATGAAGAGAAGAGATAGGTTGGTAGGACACATACTAAGACACCCAGGAATAGCAAGTTTAGTTATGGAAGGAAGGGTCGAGGACAAGAACTGTAGAGGTAGACAAAGGTTATAAAAAGTTAAACAGATTAACTCGGATGTAGGGTGTGGTAGCTATGTAGAGTTGGAACTATTAGCTCAGGACAGGGAGGCATGGAGGGCTGCATCAAACCAGTCAAAAGACTGACGACTCAAACAACAAGTTTACGCCGGGATGATGACTTCCCATAACTAGCTTTAATTACAAGTACACACACTACACCACAATGGCACAGGTTATTTGACAAATTCTACACCCACCCAAGTATACGGAACTGATGACCATGATATCCAATGCAACAACAACAACAACAACAATTAATAGCTTAGTATGAAGGATGTTCTCCGCCGAGACTCAGTGTCAAGGCCATCAAACCACTGAGGCTGCAGCGTGAAGGTGAGCAAGGCCACTATCGCACAATCGAGTTTCCAGGTTGCAGTGCTGAGTACATTACCTAAAGGACCTCGGATCGATTCCTGAGTCTACCACCAGGTGCTGTAAGATGGGTCCTTACCTAATACAGAAATACTCCACCGTTAATTGAAAAATATTGCGATTTTTAAATTAAAACATTTAGTTAAATTTAAAGTGTAGCCTCCGTGGCTTAGGCGGTCGCACGCCGGCCTCTCACCGCTGGGTCCGTGGTTCAAATGCCGGTCACTCGATGTGAGATTTGTGCTGGACAAAACGGAGGCAGACAGGTTTTTCTCCGGGTACTTCGGTTTTCCCTGACACAATTTCATTCCAGCAACACTCTCCACTATCATTTCATTCCATCTGTCATTCATTTAATTATTGCCCCAGGGGTTGGGTGACCACCCGTCCCGCATTTTAAGGAATTTTGTAAATGTTCCACGCGGGACGGCATTTGTCCCGTAATTGTTTTGTTTTCTATCTGAACGAATTTTCGTCTTACTGTCATCGATACGAAATTTCACAGTCAGACTCGAGGAACAGGCTTCATATGAATACTCTTAAATCAGAACTACAAATAAAAATAAATTGTGTTGCACAGATATCTATAAGCCAGTGCTGAATGACAAAGACATTTTGGCTTGTGCAAGAAGTAACAATAAATACAGTTTCAAGCAAGATAAGTTATGTGATAGTTTTATTTATGTTGAGGTTTTTTTATATTTCTGTACTTAATAGTTATAACTGGAAGTTGAAATTTAGAAAAAGTACGGTACTGCTAGAAAGTATTTCATGTAATTGATAAAACTAAGAAGTACCACAAATATGTATTATTTCTTCTATTTCCAACTTTTTAAACTTGTGATAACATTTAAGCTATACATTGTTTAATATTTATTTTAGAATTTCTTGGTTTTCGTATGTCTTCAGTTAGATTAGGGGTCTTCAACCTACGGACTGAAAAATAAATCATATGATAAAGATGAGTGAAATGTATTTTTGTATGTAGTTACTTCAGTGAGGCCCCTACCCGGCTCCAGCTGGATAAAGGGAAATGATGATGATGATGATGATTACTTCAGTAAGAGCACTGAGAATCGAACAGGTTATGAGGAACCGGTAGATTCCACACGCACTCAAGCACATGGTGTTGATGACCATGTCTCTAGACCTACCGGTAGGCCTACATGAAACAGTTTTAGGAACCTTAGCAAATACAGAATGGACATACAGTAACAGTAGCGACTATGCACATTTGCATTCTCGGTGTGCGGTATAAACAAGCCACTGGGCGGTGTCTCTGAATGTCGTGAGATATCTCACAAAGACACTCTTCTTAATAATTGTGAAGCTTTTACGTTTAACATAAACTTTAAGAGCCATATCTGTGCTCAAAACAAACACGATGCGCAAATGCGCCAACTTACCGCTAGTCTGGATCGAACACAACACAAGTCACAACACACACACAACTAACTAATCAAGAATGTGGCCGGGCTTCATATAGCTTGCCATGACTCGGCAATTTGCCGGCTGTCAGAGGCCAGGGGCTGGTTGTGGGCGGGGTTTCTCTCGCCAATAGCACCGCGCCACCTCCCAAGGTCACCGCGCGGCTATTGTTTAACTCATTCCCGCCAAAAGATCTAACGCACGGCGGGATTGCTACGATAATGTTATTTCCTCCACAAGCCGAATCACCAAAGTCCGGCCTCGTCAAGGATATAAGAGGATCTACTAGAAGACCCGTGCGGGAAATCTCCACAAACCACACTGTCCCCTATAGGTTTATAATGACTAATGAAAGACAGGAGAAAGGTTGTTATGTACGGTATTTATTTCAAACAAATGATTCTAGAACACTATTTACATTTCAGTTAGAATTCCAAGTTCTATGTTCCCTAACTTAAAAGTTGTTAGGTGGTTTAAAATTACATACAGCAATTGGTTATGTGGGGTGCTGAGATCTCCCCAAAATTTTGCTGGAATATCTCGGACATACATTTTTCAGAAAATTTCTTACTTATTTTGCATACTATTAACATCCTTTTAAGCCAGTTTTAATTACCTTACAACAATAAATTAATTCACTAAAGAAAGTAAAGCCTTTGGAAGATATACCTATATTGTTTCGTCGCTTGATTCTACATGTTGCTATTTCAAGCATTTTGCGTTGGCTCATTTCTTAGAAAAGTTCAGTTTTGTGTTTTACTAATCTATACATAACACACTTCCATAAAACAACACATAATTAATGATATTCTGTTTTACAATGAGAAATATTGAAAGAGTAGGAGACCGATAATCATTAATAAAAATTGGGAAGTTTCTGTCTTTAGTACCAAAGTTCATGTAAAAATCACTCACTAATGTGAAGATTACATTATATTTCTAATACACTTATGTCACGAAACCATTACTGAAAACTTAAGTCATCAGTGTCATCAGAGGAAGAATCATTGCAGCACGTGCGGCATATACTCTCCGTATGATTCAGGCACATGGACTCTTGACATCTGTAGCAGAAATGTATGGTTTTCTTGTCTGACTTCTTCAGTTTCTTCTTCAAGCATTCTCCTTATACGCTGTTGTTCCTTATCGAAAGACATGGTAAGACAAACAAAGCTTCTACACAGAACTGGGTGTATAATCTAAAAAGGACTTAGCCAACCAAGATATTACGCAAGTTTTTAGGTGGGGTGTATACAGCACCCCAGTGTCAATAAACGTTTATAACATTCAAACAGTTTGTTACTTATGGCCAACAATGAGATTATTTCAAATGGCACTGTTCGGTGAGAAGCTACTGAACCCACCACCATCATAGCCAACTTAGTAACTTTACAACATAACAAATAATAATGCTGGGGTGTTGTGAGCACCCCACATAACCACTGGAGGGTTTTAAGAAGGCAATCACTGAAAATTGGATCATCATAACACTCACCGCTTATTTGATATTTATGAAATTTTACGATTTGAGTACTAATTCCATTGATTTACTGTTTCTGGAATCAATGCAGAATGATAAAGGAAAGTCCTCAGAATGTTAAAATGACATGAAACAGGCGTCACAGCGGCCAAAATGTGATGTGGACAGCAATTATGGAGCGTATTTTCCTACAACAACAGTATCTGCAAATCGCACACTTTGTACATTTTTTAAAAGTAATTTTTTAAAGAAATTATAGATATTTACGAAATTGGAGTGCCATTCGTCGCCGCTAATGTGTATTTTCTTTCATTTGAATGCTCATTGTCACGATCGGTCGCAGGAGGGATCTATAAGTTACTACTGATATAATATACTAGCATGTACCCGCGGCTTCGCTCGCGTCATAGTCGTGTCATATTGTTATTCAATGAAATGCAGGTTTAACCCCGTTAACACCCCTTTAGAACCTGAATATCCAAAAATCCCTCCTTAGTAGACGTTTTCGACACACAACAAACATACCCCCAAAATATCATTCTTCTAACTTTAATAGTTTTGGTTGGTCAATGAGAGTGAACATCCAAAAATCCCTCCTTAGTGGACGTTTTTCTTCCAGAATTTCACCCCTCCCCATGGGCCCCTTATAAAAGATTTATGAAAAAACGGTCGAACACCTATTTATTTATTTATTTATTTATTATTAAGCTCATTGTTTTCCTCTGAGTTTCAAACTCCTCGCCTATGTCGTTTAAATGCACGCTCTGTTAGGGATCCTTCAACCCCCACTTTTCACCCCTTTCACTCATAATATACACCACATCGGAAAACCATTAGACATGTGTCAGCTTATTTTTAATGATTTGTTTAACAAAAGTTTGGTGCTTTTCAGTCGGTCAACACGAATGTACCCAAAAGAGCTGGGTTATTCCATAATCCTGAAATAAATTACATAAGATTAATAAATACACTAGGATGACCGGTTTCGATCGTCAAGCGATCATCATCAGATCCATTACACTTAGGCTATAACATCTATGTTTGAGAATACTGGTGAAAAATATATACAATATGTACAATTATTTAGTTGCAGTGTTGGTAATGCATCAGTCGGTGTATGCTAAATGTGGTATATCTAATGTTAGGTGAACTTCTAAAATAGTGATAAAAATCCGGAATTTGTCTGTTAGGGGTGATTATATGGTTATACAAAATCAACTATGGTTATAGCCTACTGTAATAATGTAGGCTTATACTTATCGGGTTGTCTCCTTAACTGGAACTTGAAGCAGTTGCGTGTTTCCTCGGTCATCCTAGTGTATTTATTAATCTTATGTAATTTATTTCAGGATCAGGGCATAACCCAGCTCTATTTGGGTACATTCGTGTTGACCGACTGAAAAGCACCAAACTTTTGTTTACTTAGGCAACACTGAAAAATGGCTTCAAACCTCACAATGATTTGTTTAAGTATATGCCAAATATCACATCCCCAAATGAAACCACTCGTGAGATATTGCTATTCAATGAAATGCACGTTTACCCCCTTAACACCCCTTTAGAACCTGAATATCCAAAAATCTTTCCTTAGTGGACGTTTTCGACATACAACGAACATATCCCCAAAATTTCATGTTTCTAACTTCAATAATTTTGGCTGGGTGATGATGAGTGAGTGAGACAGTCAGGACATTTATTTCATTTATTTTTGAGAATTTTACCCCTCCCCATGAACCCCTTAAATGGGATTTATGAAAAAAAAACGGTCGACCACCTATTTACATATTTTTCAAGCTGATTTTCCCCCCTGAGTTTCATACTTTATGCCTCTGTCTTTTAGGAGATACTTGCTCCGTTAGGAATCCTTCAGTCCCCACTTTTCACACTTACACCTCATAATATACACTACATCGAAAAACCCTCATACATGTGTCTTCCTATTCTGAATGATGAGTTTATATGCCGAGTATCGCATCCCCCAAGGAAATCAATCGGGAGATATTGTTTTTCAATTAAATGTAGGTCTACCCCCTTAACACCCCTTTAGAACCTGAATATCCAAAAATCCTTCCTCAGCGGACGTTTTCGACATACAACGAACATAACCCCAAAATTGCATGTTTCTAACTTCAATAATTTTGGCTGGGCGATGACGAGTGAGTGAGTAAGTCAGGACATTTTCTTTCATTTATTTTTCAGAATTTCACCCCTCTCATGAACCTCTTAAATTGGATTTAAAAAAACGGTCGAACACCTATTTACTTATTTTTAATCTGTTCTTCCCCCCTGAGTTTGATGAGTGAGTGAGTTAATCAGTTAGAACACTTTCTTTCCTGTTTTTTCTTTCAGAATTTAACCCTTTCCAAAGGCCCCTTAAATTGGATTTATGAAAAAACGGTCGAACACCTATTTATTAATATTTTAAGCTGGTTTTTTTTTTCGAATTTCAAACTTCTCGCCTATGTCGTTTAAGAGATACACGCTCCGTTAAGAATCCTTCCCCAATTTTCACCCCTTTCACCACATAATATACACCACATCGATAAACCCTTAGACATATTGAACCCTTTAGTATTGCAGTGTTTATATGTAAGAAATCTTAATCAAGGGGTCGCGCTCAGTTCATAGTGTGATGTTTACGTTCGCCAAACAACATGCTCTACTGAGGCAAGGGTCATAGGATTTAAACTATAATTAAGAAAGAAGTGACAAGACGTAAAATAATAACATAATTTAATGACTATTTGTGCAAAATGAAATGAATATAAACAATAATAAAAATAAAATTCCTCCCTGAATCTTCCCATGACAAAATATCTATTAATGTTGAGGAGTCAGAAGGATCTCCCCCTTATAAAAATTGTGGATCCAAGTTCCACTAACTTGCATTGGGATTTCATGTACGCGTAATGACTAACTACGAGGAATGAGTACTTTGGATGACTGTTCGTTTACATCGGGTAACAGCCACGATGCTTACTATCAATCATCTCGTAAATCAACGTTTACGGATATGGGACACAACACTAATAAAAAAAAAACTTAAAAATTAATGCTGACACACAATCTAAAATCTACTATTTACAGGAATCTCCCTTGAGACCCTCCTTCAATGCGGTGACGCATCTGACAAATGAGCTGCCAACCCGGCCAATTGCTCAATACACAAACAAGGAAAGACAGCATCGCACGTGACTACATGGGTCACAAATATGAAACATAAACATGGAATTAAACCAACAACAACAAAAGCCTCAACGGCTGAGATTACCTTATATGAACAAACATGCACGTTAAGCTAACGCTTCGGAGATTATAGTGATTCGTAGGCAACTCCCATTTATTTAAACAATTTTTACCATTGATCAGTTCTTATTCTGTATTTCAAGTAACTTTACGGAGCCAAAGCACTCCCTAATGACCTTGCTGCAATCCTTTCAGCCCGCCTTGTGAAACAGCTTCCCCCTACCACAACACCTGTCATTGTCCAGCCCAGTGTGTAAAAATAACCTGACCAACTGTCCCGTTATCTCGTAGAATCAACAGCAACAAATCTCAACCACATAAACATATGGTAAGACATTAATCGAAATAGCCACATATGTCCTCGCAAGGTAACGATATGGGCTTGGCATCAAGCTGACAGAAATCAGTCTACGCTGAAATTCCCGCTTGTAATGACCCATAAAATACACACACTCACACTGCTGGAAATGACATAACACTTTTCACACAGGTCGGTTGAATAAGATGCTCACAAACTATTAAAACTATTAAAACCTACGAGAGAGCTGACTGCTCCTCGCCTCAAACCACATTGCTCCAACAGCAATAAACTCACTGAATCTGATCAATAATAAACATTACAAAGATTACTTTACCCACCAATCTACTGCATGATTATACTAATTCAGTCCTACTTCTGAAACACAACATATCTCCGAGAGACGATTCTCAACCCCATTACGTAAACATATGCGAACACGGTCGTCCACATAGTCACGTTAGTTTAAAAAAAAACAAGGAACTACAACTAAATAAAATTGTGCGAGCTGTTTCCATGCAAAAGGTGTGTCAGACCAAAACTAAATACACTACGTTAATCAACACAAGCAAGATATTTACAAAACCAAATATGTCCCATATACCATAAGTTAATTTATCAGATAATAAGAATATTATTCAGTACTCATCCTCAGCCAATCACCGTCAACGGACATCTGCAGCCATTTCCTAACTAATGCTGCTTAGCTCGTCTCAAACATTTCGACGGAGTGTTGTCGGTTCCAAACTTCTTCCATGGTCAGTGATGTCATCTCTCGTGCTGATGTAAAAAAGTTATAGATTATTATACACTCGATATCTGACTACTAAATTCGCCGTTCTAGGTACTTAGTTCCCCAGAAAACAGTCTGTTGGCGAATTGTCGAAGATACTGTCCCTACAAAAATAGTACAGTGACTATCTATCACACTAATTTTAACACACTTTAGTATTAATAACAAGTAGTTCCGTGAAGAACTATACAGCCTATTTTCATATATCCTACTTATGTTAATTGCCACAATCAACATACACAATTTCTGTTTGATTGCTGTAATAGATTCGTAGATATTGAGAACCGACTAAATATTTCGGATGGTCGCCATGTTGGATTTTATATATGTAGGTCCTAGAGTTATGTACTGTTACATGCAGATTATTGTGAACGTGTAGTATTCAAAATTCAATCGCATAATTTGGACACAAGAAAAAACAAGGAGATTTTAAAATTTTGCACAGCTGCCATCTTGAGGTTATGGAAACAATTGAAATAAATTATATGCCAGTGGATTAACATTCGTATAAGGATTTACTGTACCAAGTTTCACTGCACGCGGATGGTTAAATTGCGAGAAACGTCCATGTGAATATTTATAATTCGCGTCACCGCCATGTTGGATTTGTGATCACCAGGTTATTTAAAGTCCTATAGGTGAACTTAAGTTCATAGCCACTATGAATATTAAAAAATGCAGTTTGATTGCTAAAATAGATTCGTAGATATTCAGTATCGTCTAAATATTTCGGATGGTCGCCATGTTGGATTGTTAAATGTATAGGCCATAGAGTCATGTACCATTAAAGGAAAATTATTGCGTAGGTTCATTATTCAAACTTTCACTTCGATCGCATGACTACATCACAAGAAATAAAAACTTAATTTTAAAATTCGCACTGCCGCCATCTTGAGGTTATGTAAACAATTGAACTAAATTAGATACCAGTGGATTACAATGTGTATAAATATTTCCTGTACCAGGTTTCAATGCGCTTGGAACATTAAATCGCGAGAAAGGTCTATTTAAAATTTTCAAATTCGCTTGGCCGCCATGTTCGTTTTGTAGTTAACCGGTTTTTGAAAGTCTTATAGATGGACTTCCAGTAGTGCCCTTTATCTCCGTACAAAATTTTAGGGAGATACCGCTAATAGTTTCAGAGATATAGAATGCCAGTGAAATATTTCGCACATCCGCCATCTTGTGATTATGTGAACAATTGAACGAAGTTAGATGTCGGTGCATTACAATGTATATAAACATATACTGTACCAAGTTTCATTGGGTTTGGTTGGTCAAATCGCGAGAAACGTCTATTTAAATGTCGCAAATTCGCTTGGCCGCCATGTTGGTTTTGTAGTTACCAGATTTTCAAAAGTCACATAAGTGAACTTATAGTAGTTTCCTCTATCACCATAGAAAATGTCAGGGTAATATCGGTAATAGTTTCGGAGATATTGAATGCTGGTGAAATATTTCGCACAGCCGCCATGTTGGATTGGTGAGTCGTAACAAAATTTGAAGGGCACGGTCGAGGTCGCCGGGAATAGTGCTATGAACTTTCCGAGTTTCATTGAAATCGCTCCAGCCGTTTAGATTTTATTAGGGGGGGACACACACACGAATCACACACACACACACACACACACACACGCACACACACACGGACAAAAGGTGATCTCATAAGCCTATTTTTTCAAAATTGAAAATAGGCTAAAAATCTGTGTCCTCATGACATGCAAAGTACAAGTGCCTACGTCCTCGGACGCGCGAAAAGTAGTATAACCTGTGTCTTCCGACACACAGAATATAATCCTTAGAAGTGAGGTCTTGGCTCTTCACGCCACTTATAAATGAACTGGCCCTAGGTATCGATAGAGGGGGAAATTTATAAAAATTTCTCAAAATAATGGTGGTACAGGAATGAAACAAATGTCACTGAACTCGTAAAATTGCGCAGGTCAAGAATATGCCCATTAATTCAAGAATCGATCGTAGAGATGTTGTCTAGCCGATCTCCCGCGTTAATGCTAGATAACGCGTGCCCAAGCTAGACTTGGCGCGCTCGTAAGCATTCATCTCCCATTGGTTCCACATTTTCTGTTAACTTCGCGGTTTTATCAGACCTCGGCTTCGTAGGAGTGTCCAGTGGTACCATCAACCACTCACGTTACTGCATTATATTTTTCTTGGAGCGAATAGTACAATGCACATGCCATAAGCGTGTCTCACCACGCGTCCCTTCTATTTTGAGGTGGCCACCACCTGTCCTTCTGAATCATTGCTATGCTCTTTCTTTCCACAATCCTTAAGTATTTAGCCTTTTGTCAAACTGCTGCAGGTATGTCCCAACTGTCTCCAACAAAGCTTGAAATTTCCTCATCTTTGTCTGGCTATTTTATGACGCTGGTGGAAATATTAATTAATTGAAGAAATAAAACATCGAATCATTTATCCATCAGAGGATAAAGGGTTCAATATGTTAGCTTATTTGTAATGATTAGTTTATATGCCGAATATCACATCCCCAAAGAAACAACTCATGAGATATCGTTATTCAATGATATGCACGTTTACCCCCTTAACACCTCTTCAGAACCCGAATAAACAAAAATCCTTCCTTAGTTGACGTTTTCGACATACAGTGAACATATTCCCAAAATTTAAAGTTTCCAACTACAATAGCTTTCGCTGGGCGATGATGAGTAGGTGAGTTAGGTCATTTTCTTTCAATTATTTTTACCAGAATTTTACCCCTCCCCATGGACCCCTTAAATTGGATTTATGAAGAAACGCTCGAACACCTATTAACATATTTTTTAAGCGGTCTTTTTCCCCCTGAGTTTGATGAGTGAGTGAGTTAGTCAGTCAGTTAGGACACTTTCTCGGTCGAACACCGATTTACTTATTTTTAAGCTGATTTTTTTCCGCTGAGTTTCAAACTTCTCGCCTATGTCGTTTAAGAGATACACGCTCCGTTAGGAATCCTTCAACCCCCCACTTTTCACCCCTTTCACCTCATAATATACACCACATCGAAAAAGCCTCAGACACGTGTCTTCTTATTAGCCTACTTTTCACATTTTGCAAAAATGAGGAAAATGTAGTCTTATGAGATCGGGCAAATGTGTGTCTGTCTGTCTGTCTGTCCTTCTGTCTGTCTGTCTGGCTGTGTGTGTGTGTCCCCCCTATCAACTCCTAAACGGCGGCAGCAAACGAAACAAAATTTGGTAGGAGTAAAGACCTATACCTGAATATCTCACGGCCATATTTGAAAATGATGTCAGTGCTACCAACTGCTGAAAAATCGCATTTGAAATTTGAGCTCCATGTTGGATATCTTGGAAGGTATGAATCGGAAATATTTCAAAATCGGCACACGTATAGACAATAATATTGCAGTTTAATTTCCAGGAGGCCATACAAGGCAGTGTTGCCAAAATGATTATAAGCCTGCTGAGAGGACCAAATTTTAAATGCATACAACTTCTACACTATCAATTGGATGTCAACCAAATTTCGTATGTGCTATGTGTACACAAACAGATATGACTGAGCGTATTCTTAAGAGCCACCAGGGCTGCCAACTGTTAATAAATTCTCTCAATTTGTTTTAATCCAAATACCCGTATATCAGAAAGTATGCAAGCCGACAGTTTTAAACTATGCACACGTATAGTACCTGACATTCTATATTAATTTGGAGAAACTTATATACGTCAGTGCTACCAACATGATTCTAAGCCTGCTGAGACGTCCAACTTTAAATTCACGTAACTTCAATACTAACTAATGGATTTCATTCAAAATTGCCACAACAATAGATCATATTATTTCAGATTAATTCTGACCAATACATGCATGGCATTGTTGTCAACATGATTTTACGCGCGCTGTTAGATCCAATGTTTAACTGCATGTAACGTTCATGCTAACCATTGGACTTCAACCAAATTTTGTATTCTGTACCCTAAGAAATGGATCTAAGAATATATTCAGTCACCAGGGCTGCCAACTGTAGTGCTTTATTAGGCTACATTATGCCAGGTATACAGTATTTCGAACTAATTAGAAATTTCGATATTACCAACTTAATTTCGTCATTAATCATTGGCATGAATCTTAAATTTTAAGAAAAGTAGGCTCTTTAGTTCGTCACGGAACTTCTTGTTTTTAATGATGAGTTTATATGCCGAGTATCGCATTCCCCAATGAAGCCAATCGGGAGTTATTATTATTCAACGAAATGCAGGTTTAACCCCCTTAAGAACCCTTTAGAACCTGAATATCCGAAAATTTTCCCTTAGTGGACAGTTTTGACATACAATGATCATATCCCCAAAATGTCATGTTTCTAACTTCAATAATTTTGGCTGGGCGATGGTGAGTGAGTCAGGACTTTTTCTTTTAATTTTCTTTTTTCAGAATTTCACCCCTCCCCATGAACCCCTTAAATTGGGTTTATGAAAAAAACTGTCGAACACCTATTTAATTATTTTTAAGCAGTTTTTCCCCTGAGTTTGATGAGTGTGTCTGTCAGTCAATCAGTTAGGACACTTTCTTTCCTGTTTTCCCCCCAGAATTTCACCCCTCCCCATGGGCCCCTTAAATTGGATTTATGAAAAGAAAAACGGTCAAACATCTCTTTACTTATTTTTTAAGTTGATATTTTTCCGCTGAGTTTCAAACTCCTCGCCTAGTCCTTCAACCCCCACTTTTCACCCCTTTCACCTCATAATATACACCACATCGAAAAACCCTCAGACACGTGTCCTCTTATTTTTAATGATGAGTTGATATACCGAGTATCACATCGCTCAATGAAACCAAGCCGGAGATATTGTTATTCAATGAAATGCAGGTGTACCCCCTTAACACCCCTTTAGAACCTCAATATCCAAAAATCCTTCCTTAGTGGGCGTTTTCGACTTACAACGAACACATCACCAAAATTTCATGTGTCTAACTTGAATAGTTTTGGCTGGGCGATGATGAGTCAGTGAGTCAGTCAGTCAGTCAATCAGTCAGGACACTTGTTTTTTATATAAGAGATATGATGATGATGATGATGATGATGATGATGATAAGAGATTCGTCACCATTGGGTATAAAAGTGCCTAGAGATAAGGCATTGCGTTCTGTCATTTCGGCCTACACAAGGAGAGAAATGCCATATGAATGTGTACTATAACGCACGTAAACCAACGGTATTGCTTGTAAAAATGGAAATTATTTTAAGGCTAAATGTCCCGTTTTTTTAGTTTGTTATTCTGACACCACGTAGCAGCACCAAAGTGAGACAATTTCTTTTTTCAGTTTTCTCCTGAACGAAAGCTCGTATTTGCGATCTGAAAACCACTATGTATACTAGACTGCAATTGAATTGATATTAATTCAATGCATTTTCCAAAATGTGAAAAATAAAAAAGTTACTAACAGTTTTTTATATCTCTGCTTAAAATATGAAGAAAACCTGGTAATACGAAAATGGAGATTTATTTCCTGTTTCCAATGCATTTTTCAGAATTAAAATCGGGTGAATGGAATCGACAGCATTAGTTTGGGAATTGTTTTGAAAAGGCTGGTAGGCGGCGCGGCTCCACAAGATCTCTTGCGCAAGGAAAATTATGAACACGCTGACAGGGTGGAGGGAGAAGGGAACAATTTGACGACAGGAAGGAGTTGTCTTCCTCTTGTCACAAATATTATAGTTCGACAAGTTACGTGTACAAGTGCCTAGGCGTGGAAAATATCTGAGCAATAAAATTATACTGTAGTAGTGTCACAATATGTAACGTTTACACAATGTGTTCGTACAGATACCTTTCTTACTTCCTCTAACATTCTTGTTGACAATAATACATTGTAGGGGCTTGGGACATCTTGGTCATCAGTACCTTTGGCTGGCTGCGTGGCTCAGCGGTATCGTTCTCATTTGCTGTTCCCAAGGTTGCAGGATCGAATCCTGGTGCAGCCAGTTGGCATTTGAGGGTGTGCGAATGCGAGGGAGCCGTGTCATTAGATTTACTGGCACGTTAAAGATCCCCTTCGGGGCAAAATTCCGGCAGCCCGGCGTCTCTAAAAGCCCGCAGTAGTTAAAAGGGACGTAAAACCAATAACGTTATTATTATTATTATCATCATCAGTTCCGTGCACAGCGGCTTCGGTGGCGTAGTCGGTAGCATGCTGAGTTTCTATGGCCAAGATCGTGGGTTCAAACCCGGCCGAAGCCGTCGGATTTTTTAAGAACGTTAAAAATCCCCCAGTATGCCTTCCTTCGGAGGGGAAGTAAAGCCGGCGGTCCCATGCCATAGATTTATGGCATGTTAAAGAACCTTCCACTAATTACACCTGTATGAAGCTAAATTGGATAGGTTCAGAATTTAAACAACGCTCTTAGGATTCTACGTTCGTTGCCAAGAGCCGACTGTGTTGGCGTCTAGTAGCTAAGTTATGAACTAGGCCTAGTAGTCGTTGACGGTGGCACTTGGCGGCAAAAGTAGAAACTATTTGAAAAATTCTAAGTTGCAGTCTGTACTTAAATTAAGAAAGTCCTCTCGCCACGCCGGAAGGCGGAGGTAGATTTCACCGGACAAACTTGGGGATAGGCGAAAATAGGCAGAATAAGCAGGTTTTCGTAGAAGGATCAGACCTCATTTTTTGCGAGAAGATATTTTATAATTGGAGCTTAATTAACTTTGTTTTTCGTCATTTTATGCTTATTTTAAACATTTTATTGTCTTATGGGAACGGTAACCTTCTTGTCATTTGGGGTCCATTTTTATACTTATGGTCACACTGTCCTTATGCAAGGTTTCGACACTGATGTGTAACTATGTAACGGTCTGTTACTTCTTCACGCAAAATTATATCTCCCGCAGAGATTTTGGTTGGTTGCTCAGTTTAGGGGCTGCGACAACGCGGTCATGTAACCCCGTGTACTTAGGGATGGCTATATTAGTCTGTAATTCAGGTAAGGACTGCAGACAGTCAATTTCAAGCAGTAGTTCCTAATGTTGGTACCAGGTACTACCGTCAACGACACCTAGCTGTGAACTTGGCTACTAGATGCCACCGCAACCAGCAACTCGAAACGAACGTTGGAACTTCCCCTCCAAAGGAAAGCATACTGAGGGATTTTTAGCGCTCTTAGAAAATCCGACGACTTCGGCCGGCTTTGAACTCGCGACCTTGCTTGCTACCAGTTACGTCACCGAAGCCGCTTCACACTTAGTCAGATGAAAATCTGAATCTGATCTCGTGCAAGTGCATTATCTTGGCAACGTCTGATGGCTCATCCCTCATCAATTTAGTAGTGTTGCCATGGCAACCATTGATAGCTCTTGGCATTTTCTTATAATTCCGAAATAATTTTTCTCATCCCTTGGCAAAATGGTGGGTCATATCCAAAATTCTTTCAGATAAAAGTTTTAGGTAATTATTAGGGGAATATTGTCCATTTTGTACGGTTTTGATATTGTGCCTATTAAGAGAGATATGATTAATGTTTCCCGAAAAACCCACTTTTTCCGACCCCTTTGGTCAATGGTTGGTGCTATAAAAAACTCTTCAAACATAAATTTTTGGGCTTTATCCGACACATAGTATGAACGTTGAACGGATTCGATATGTCACATATTAAGAGAGTTATAGCAATATTTCACTTTTTCGAAAAAAAGCCCCCCATTTTCACCCCCTCCGACCGATTTAGCCCAGTAACCAACTCGACCGAAATTTTATAGGTATACATATTCGGTAAAAAATTCAAAGTGATTGGTGCAAAATCACGGCAGTTATCGTGTCCACAAGAAACTGATATATATATATATATATATATATATATATATATATATATATATATATATTTATATATATACATACATAAATTATATATCAACTTTAGAACTGACGGTGGTTTTGGGGTCTGGGGGATGTGAAACGCGAAGATATGTCGAAATTTTCCGGAAGTCGAAACATGGTACCCATTGCAATAGTTAGCTTTCTAATGAAATCTACCTCTGGTTGGTTCCTCAGTTTAGGGGCTGCGACAACGCGGTCATCTAACCCCGTGTACTTTGGGTGAGTGTAGAATCTGTCTGATAAACGGTGTGAATTGTAATGGCTGTATTTGTCTTAATTCAGGTAAGGACTGCAGACGGTCAATTTCAAGCAGTAGTTCCTAATGTTGCTACCAGGTACTACCGTCAACGACACCTAGCTGTGAACTTGGCTACTAGATGCCACCCCAACCAGCAACTCGCAACGAACGTTGGAACTTCCCTTCCAAAGGAAAGCATACTGAGGGATTTTAGCGCTCTTAGAAAATCTGACGACTTCAGCCGGCTTTGAAACCGCGACCTTGGGCATAGACATTCAGCATGCTACCAGTTACGTCACCGAAGCCGCTTCCCACTTAGTCAGATGGAAATACTGAATCTGATCTCGTGCAAGTGCGTTGTCATGGCAACAATGATGGCTTATCCCTCATCAATTTAGTAGTGTTGCCATGGCAACCTCTGATAGCTCTTGGCATTTTCTTATAATTCCTAAATCATTTTTCTCATCCCTTGGCGTAATGGTGGGTCATATCAAAAATTCTTTCAGACAAAAGTTTTAGGTAATTATTAGGGGAATATTGTCCATTTTGTACGATTTTGATATTGTGCCTATTAAGAGAGATATGATTAATGTTTCCCGAAAAACCCACTTTTTCCCACCCCGTCAATGGTTGGTGCTATAAAAACCTCTTCAAACAAATTTTTGGGCTTTATCCGACACATAGTATGAACGTTGAACGGATTCGATATGTCATATATTAAGAGAGTTATAGCAATATTTCATTTTTTCGAAAAAAGCCCCCCATTTTCACCCCCTTCGACCGATTTAGCCCAGTAACGAACTCGACCGAGATTTTATAGGTATACATATTCGGTAAAAAATTCAAAGTGATTGGTGCAAAATTACGGCAGTTATCGTGTCCACAAGAAACTGATATACATATATATATATACATAAATTATATATAAACTTTTGAACTGACGGTGGTTTTGGGGTCTGGGGGATGTGAAACGCGAAGATATGTCGAAATTTTCCGGAAGTCGAAACATGGGACCCATTGCAATAGTTAGCTTTCTAATGAAATTTACCTAAAACAGATAACACACACTAATACAGCCATCACAATTAACACCGGTTGTCAGACAGATTCTACACACACCCAAAGTACACGGGGCTACATGACCGCGTTGTCGCAGCCCCTAAACTGAGGAACCAACCAACCATCAGTCCCGTGTAGTTGATTATGAATGTGTGTAACTGTATTAGAGTCAGGGATGGGACAGGTGCCCTGAAACTTAACGTACGGTACTATCTCGGCATTTACCTGTAGGAATTGTGGAAAAACCGGTGAAAATACACTCAGGATAGATGCCGACAGAGTTGGATTCCCTCATAGGTAACTGTTTTAGAGTTATTTGAGGATAAACTCCCGAACAAAAAACATATTATTCCGACATTAGAAATACTTTGTAGGGCATAATTCTTACCGCACAGATCAGCGACTGGTTTCACTCGATGCGAAATTGAATACTGTATAGAAAGATATGACTGGTTTGTAGTTAGCACGTTCTTGATATTTTAGAAAAAAGATGGACAAGATATGTTCGTGAAAAGGGTTTATTGGGAATATCTATTCTAAAAACCATCCGATGCGGACGTCCAACTCTAGGTATCGTCTTTAGACATAACAAACAAGACCACAAACCGTGAAATATTCTAATCAATGGAGCCGGCTATTATCGATTTATAAGAGGCCAAATGCTCACTCACATAGACCTACATACATACATACATACATACATACATACATACATACATACATACATACATACATGAAATGAAAATCCACAGCCTGCTTCCAGTCTCCGACCGGGTCAGGAATGGAATGAATGAAGCCCCCATCTAGCGGCGAGGATATGAACTGTGCCGGCTGCCGAGGCCTGACGCACTCCTCTGGGGCAATGATTAGATGAATGACAGATGAATTGAAATGATAGTGGAGAGTGTAGCTGGAATGAAATTTTGACAGGGAAAACCGGAGTACCCGGAGAAAAACCTGTCTGCCTCCGTTTTGTCCAGCACAGATCTCACATGGAGTGACCGGGATTTGAGCCACGGACCCAGCGGTGAGAGGCCGGCGTACTGCCACCTAAGCCACGGAGGCTTTTACATACATACATACATACATACATGCATACATACATTTATTTTGGTGATTCGTATGGTTCTTTGGTTCTTTTGACTCTAATTCCCCCTTTTTTTCTTGAGATCTGTAACGACTCCGTGTGGCCAATCACTACAACTTACTTCAATTTTCATGGAGGTTACATGTACAAGTGCTTAGGCGTGGAAAATATCTGAGCAATAAAATTATACTGTAGTTATGTCATTTATGTAGGAGATTTTATTACAATAAACAAATTATGAAAATGCATAACAAGAGCAAAATTATTATGTACATAATAGAATTAAAGTTCCTAAGATATTCTCATCTGCATATTGTTAGCACTGGCACTAGTACTGCGTACTATAAACAGACAAAAATATTATACCTAATTATTTCCTGTTCTTGAAATCAATGCTTCAATTTTTTCCATATCAAAGATAGCGTTTCATGATTTACACACACTCAGTATTTAACTTCACCTCAGGTTCTCTTATATCCATTGATCTGGTCATCCTGGGATCAATGATCTCAGGCAACAAGATTTTCTCGCAGCAGCATGTCAGTTACATAAGCATGTTTTGTCTCCAGAACTTTTCGTCCCCCTTTATTGTTTCTATGTGAATGTTCTTAGGCGCCCATACCACAAAATAACATATTTCCCGCTATGTTATTTCCAACTGGCCCTGGTTGTGAAAATAAAAACCATGTGAGTGTTAGAGAGTTATCAACCTGTTCTCTTCTGAAAGGCACTGTTCTTGACATTCTCTGGCTTTCTTTTTCGCATACTTTCTGCCAAACAAAATCCCTTTAGCTTTTTGCAGGCTTCCAGTATGGTCATATTCCGTGCAGAATAAGGGCACTTGACTTCGACTTCAGCGTCGTCTCCTATTATTCCCTCTGGAGAGGCACCTAAAAACCCATAAGTTTTATGTACGAAAATACCACATTCTTCGACTTTTCTACCGATTTCTCCTCTAAATTTCGTTTTACAATTCGCTCATTATCACAGTCATACTGCATTGCTTTTGAGTGAAATTCGCCGTACAGAATGTTTTTTGCTAATGGAGCCCATTTCGAAGTAGGTTTCCTCTTGCATACATATCCAAAATTGGATGCCGTAAGTCTGTCCTTTCTAGCTGTGTGCCACTTTTCATTTTCCCTTTGGCCCCTTGTTTCCTTTTCCAGTTAGTTGCTTGATATTCTCATCACTAAACTCTCTCAACAGTGCCTCATCGAAATCCAACTGCATTGATCGGTTTCTATAATCACGTGAGACATTACGTTTCATTTCATTAGACTGTTGTCGGGACATTCTTTTCCCTTCTCGCGACGCAAATAACCTTTTTCGGAAAGCTGCTCTTCTTCTCTTTCTGCTGAGTGCAGTGTCCTTCACTATTGTGGCAGTTTTTTTTCTAAACGGATTTCATTGTTTTATAGTGCCAGGATGGCCCAAACTTAAAGACCAGTTCGGCAGGTTTGGTTCTATGAGTAAAGGAACCTCGTTTCCCTCGATTGATCTGCTTATCTCCCGTGAATTTTGCAACAAGGACATATAATTTTCGGCAGCATTGCTGGCGGTGTTTGATACTAGTTGGGAACATTTTGCAATTAGGGGCTGCAAGCAATAACGTAAAGTTTGGTTGCAGTTAGCTGTCTGTCTTCACCTTGCCCACTGGTAGTTCAAAAGTACTGTTTGCAGTCTTTATGGATCCCAATCCAATACAGTATTTCCGGAAACCAATTTTCCATTTTCACATTCGATACGCCTTTATTTTTCCACACAACGCATTGTTTTCATTTGAAGTTGAACTTGCTTCTCTGAAAAAAGTTGACATTGAATAGTTGGTGATTTTATACCCCTACACTGATGTATTAGAAGTAAAAATAAAAAACAAACTACACCAGTGGCGTGACAGCCCATTAAGGGCCTAGGCCTACCAAGCAACCGCTGCGCTGTTCAGCCATGTAGCCTGCAGATTTCGGGGTGACGTTTAGTCATCCAACTTGTAGGCTACAGGTAAAATATAAGTGAAATTAATCGGTTTTGGTGGTGGCTCCATTTTTCAACAAAAACGAAAAAATAACTCCACGTGATGACCGTAATGCTCTCCACCAGTCGTAGCCTACCTATATGTACAGTACATGTATCTATTCAACCTCCGGCTCCGTAGCTTAGCGGTCAGCATGGTTCGCTGCCGCCCCGGAGGTCCTGAGTTCGATTTCCAGCTCTGCCACGAAATTTGAAAAGTGGTATGATGACTGGAACGGGGTCTACTCAGCCTTGGGCAGTCCAAATGGGTAGAGGGGGTTGATTCCCACCTCAGCCATCCTCGAAGTGGTTTTCCGTGGTTTCCCACTTCGTCTTCGGGCAAATGCCGGGATGGCAGCTACTGTAAGGCCACGGCCGCCTCCTTCCCTCTTCCTTGCATATCCATCCCAATCTTCCTTTCCCATCCCATCCCTCATGAGGCCCCTGTTTGCTTTGAAGGTGATCACAACTCCCCAGTTGTATCCAATCCGACCAAGGGTTCCCAGCTCTAGGACACTGCCTGGAAAGGCGGTAGTGGTGAGTTCCCTCGCTGAGTCCGTGGGAACTACCAACCTGGAGGGTAAAATAGACTAAAAGAAAAATTCTATTCTACCAGAAATACTGTCCAAAAAATAAAGTGCCGAAAATAGAACACCTAACGGGCATTAAAAAATAATGCTGTTGCAGGTAAAATAAATTAAATAAAAAGTAATTAATGAGACCGATGAACTAAAAACAAGAAGTCGTAACTAGGAACTGGTAAAATATCAATGGATTACTCACAAATATTGTCAATAATTCAGAACTAACCACCACATTCAATCGCAATATTGGACAAGATGCTCGGGAATTCCATACCGTCTGGCAAGGTTGTCGCTCTCTCAAATCACTCTAGCTCCACTTCCCTCCCCCCAACCCGCTCTCCATGACCTTGTTCTACTGCCGCGCCTTGTTGCAAATACAGTAACACTTTTATTCACAAACTTCCCAAAGTGATCCCGACGGTTCTATTCAACCGATTTAGGTTTAAGATGCGGCTTTGGAATCAGTGAGTAAAACTCAACTTTCGTATTACCCGTTTTCTTTCGAATTTTAATCAGATATTTGAAAAACAAACAGCAACTTTTCTGTTTTTGAAATTAAATGGCAAGCAATGAATTAATATCAATTTTGCTACAAGACAGAGTGCATAGAAGTTTTCAGATCGGAGCTCCCCTTCGATACAAAAATAAATAAATAAATAAATTCAGCTTCGCTTGTGCTGCCATCTGATGAAATATATTCTAACCAAAGTGTCGGGACATTTAGCCTTAATATGTGTGCGTAATATGAAATATTTATGCGTCTCCAAAGAAATACTTTGCATATGCTTGGTGATTTTAAAAAGAAACATAACAATCAATTACTTCAATGTTGGTAACACATTTGCTAAAATTAGTTCTCTTGCGGCTCTAGCATGTTAATTTAATCTTATATCAATTAAATATTGAACTATTCATGTGTAGGTCTACACATGCTCCTAAGTTCATATATCAACATCAATATACCCACTGCTTTCATTATGAAACTGCCATAACCACACTTATGGACCATGATTGTCTACCCTCACCCCCCTTCTCACTGCTACCCATAACTAACAAGCTTGCTATTCCTGGGTGTCTTAGTATGTGTCCTACCAACCTATCTCTTCTCTTCATTAGCAGTCGCCAGAAACATCTCTCCTCTCCCACTCGTCTTAATGTCTCTTCGTTTGCAACCCTATCTACCCATCTAATCTTCATCATTCTCCTGTAACACCACATTTCAAACGCTTTAATTCTCCTCTTTTCTGCTGCACCAATAGTGCAAGTTTCACTTCCATAGAGCACCACGCTCCAGACAAAGGCTTTCAAAAATGACTTCCTAACACCTAAATCTATATTGGATGTCAACAGATTCCTTTTCAGTAGAAATGCTTTCCTTGCCTGAGCCAACCTACTTTTTATATCCTCTTTGCTTCGTCCATCACTGGTTATTTTGCTTCCTAATTAACAGAAGTCTCCTACTTCTTTCAGCTTTTCACCTGCCAATTTGATGTCCATAGAGGTTTCTGATTTTTTTCGGCTGCATTTCAATATTTTTGACAACATCTATATTAACACAAAAAAGAGCACATCAGAGTTATTTATTATTCATCAGATATATTCAAACCGCGATACAAAAAAGACACATGTTTTCATCAAAATATTCGAGACAACTGCATTTTTTATTTTCTATTATAAGATTAATTTATACTCGCTTTAACTTAGAAAATCTTATCGCGACTTTCACTGTAGATTTACATTATACAATACATTAAATTGAATGCACTATAAAATCATAAAATGAACACTAGAAATAAAGAAAAGTTCTACTACTATGAGTTGATCAATCAGATTTTGAAATAAAGTTCAGTGTCTTTGAATAACTTGATGAGTTTTTTGAGCTGTGAAAGAGATGAGAAGGCCTCACATATCTTCTTGGGAATGCTGTTGTGCTGGCCCCAGTGGTTGTAGAGAGCTCAGTCTGAGATTATGTGCTGCACAGTCAGTACGCTGTTACATGTTGAGCAGATTCTCGGGGAGATAGCTGTGGGTGACGTTGGTATGACCTATTCTTATTCGTGATATTACAACTTGATCTTGCCTGGAAAGTGCTGCACAGTCAGTACGCTGTTACATGTTGAGCAGATTCTCGGGGAGATAGCTGTGGGTGACGTTGGTATGACCTATTCTTATTCGTGATATTACAACTTGATCTTGCCTGGAAAGTGCTGCACAGTCAGTACGCTGTTACATGTTGAGCAGATTCTCGGGGAGATAGCTGTGGGTGACGTTGGTATGACCTATTCTTATTCGTGATATTAGAACTTGATCTTGCCTGGAAAGTGCTGCACAGTCAGTACGCTGTTACATGTTGAGCAGATTCTCGAGGAGATAGCTGTGGGTGACGTTGGTATGACCTATTCTTATTCGTGATATTAGAACTTGATCTTGCCTGGAAAGTGCTGCACAGTCAGTACGCTGTTACATGTTGAGCAGATTCTCGGGGAGATAGCTGTGGGTGACGTTGGTATGACCTATTCTTATTCGTGATATTAGAACTTGATCTTGCCTGGAAAGTGCTGCACAGTCAGTACGCTGTTACATGTTGAGCAGATTCTCGGGGAGATAGCTGTGGGTGACGTTGGTATGACCTATTCTTATTCGTGATATTACAACTTGATCTTGCCTGGAAAGTGCTGCACAGTCAGTACGCTGTTACATGTTGAGCAGATTCTCGAGGAGATAGCTGTGGGTGACGTTGGTATGACCTATTCTTATTCGTGATATTAGAACTTGATCTTGCCTGGAAAGTTTATGATGGAGATATTGTTCTGTGGTTCCTGATGTCATTTCATGGAGTTTACTGCTAAAAGTTCTAAGCCAATGACTCTTCCACTGTTGGAATACTTTTCTTTTGACGTAGGAAATGATGTCACTATGAGGTGTAGCTATTGTAGGATCACATAAAGGTACAAGTGTGGCTTCTTTAGCTGCTTGATCGGCAGATTCATTGCCATGAATGCCTCTGTGAGAGGGTACCCACACAAATATGACTTGTTTACCTTGCTTCACCACTTTATGGAATATCAATTGAATTTCTTGTACAAGGACGTTTGTCCAAGATAGATTCTCTATTGCGTTTAATGCACTTTGTGAATCGGAGTAAATAATAAATGAGTTGTTGCAGCTGGCTGTATTCGAAATGTATTTCATGGCCTGTTTAGGAGCAAAGATGTCATTAGAATAGCAGTGAAAGATTCAGGAAGTCGAAAAAGCATAGTATGGTCAGGATAAATTATCCCACAACCGTTTCTTTCATCATATTTCGAACCATCAGTAGCCTATAAATAGCACTGTGCATTGGGTACCTATTAGAGATTTCAAGTAATAATCGATGGTACTGTGATCTGTCAGTTTGGTTTTTAACTAAGTTGTTCAGTTCGAAGTTGACTGTTGGTAAGGTAATTGTCCACGGTGGGATATCAAGTGAATGGTCTGAGAGTAGTATGGGAGGAATATTTAGGTTTAATTCTTCAAGGAACTTTAATATTCTGACATTGAAGGGCGAAGGTTGTCGTCTTGATTCAGTGTTTGTTCTTGTGTGGCTGTTAGTAGGGAAAACATACGACTTAATGCGTGATTTAGTCATAGTTGATACTTTGAGTGCATATGATAAACTTAGTTGTTGACGTCTAATTGCAAGAGGTGGTTCATTGGCTTCTATTTGCATACTGGTTACTGGACTGCTGCGGAGAGTTCCCAGAGCAATTCGAAGAGCAGCTGACTGGATAGAATCAACGATCTTGAGGGAAGACGCTGTTGCAGAGTTGTATACTATACTGCCATAATCTAATTTGGCCCTAATAATTATCTATAAGTATTCATGAGCACTTGATAGTCTGCTCCCCAGTTTTTTTGCTGCGAGAAACTTCATTAAGTTAGTCCGTCGTAGACACTCATCCTTGGGATTTTTCAGGTATGGAATCCAACTTAATTTACTATCAAACAGAATTCCCAGGATTTTAAGAGTTGATACTGTCTCAATTTTATGACTGTTTATGTTGAGCTCGGGATCTGGTACAGAGTGTTTGTTTTTAGAGAATACTATGCATTTGGACTTTGTTTTGGAGAACTTGAATCCAGTAATCTTGGCCCATTGTTGAATATTTTCAAGTGATTCTTGAAGTAGTTGTTGAGTAGTTGAACTATTTATTCCAGCACTGAATATGGTCAAATCATCGGCAAAAAAAAGCCTTTACTGGAAAGTGGATGTTGGATACAATTCCGTTTATTGCGACCAGGAATAAAGTAACACTGATGACTGATCCTTGAGGGACTCCATTGTCGATTGTAACTTCCTGTGACAAAATGCCATTTGTCTTAACTTGAATTCTACGATCTTTGAGGAAGTTGTAGATGAAATAGAGCATATTTTCTGAAGTGTTATATTCCATCAATGATTTAAGTATATGGTCTTTGAACACCAAGTCATATGCCTTTTCAATATCTAGACTAACTGCTATGAGGTGATGGTTGTTTAGGAAAGCCTCCCGAATTTCAGTTTCCAAACTTATGAGAGTATCGACAGTTGAACGTCCTTTACGAAACCCACTTTGTACATCACTAAAAAAGTTTATATGTTCCAGATACCATCGTAATCTCCTGTTAAAAATTTTCTCCATTAATTTGCATATTGCTTTTGTTAAAGCGATTGGACGGTAATTTTCTGCAATTGAGTTATCCTTCCCTGGCTTGAGTATTGGAACAACAATGGCTCTCCGCCATTCATCAGGGAACGTCTGAGAGGTCCATGTGTAGTTGAAAGTAGCCAGAAGATAATTTAATGCGTTTAGTAGGAGCTGTCTTAGGAACTCATAAGGGACCGTATCTGGGCCAGGGCTGGATTTGCCACATTTGTCAAGTTCAATAATCATGTCCTGTAATTGAAAAGGTTCATTTAAATTAGAATTGGAGTCAAAGAAAGTTCTTTTTAGATCAAGAGGTTCGCTGGTTTTCTTTATATGGAGAAAATTTTGGTCATAATTGTGGTCACTAGAAATCTCAGAGAATGTGTCAGCTAATTTATCAGCAATGTTTTGAGGGTTGGATGAAGGATCCATCATTCGGGTTTCTGAGAGAAGTAATGTGGAACTGGTTATATTTACCATTTACACGTTTGAGTTTATTCCATACTTCTTTTTGTGGAGTTTGAGAATTTAGTGAGGAAATAAATTTCAGCCACGAGTTCTTTTTGCTATCTTTAATTTCTTTTCGGGCGATTGCTCTACATTTCTGAAATTGGGCTTTATTTTCAGGAGTTGGTTTTCTCTTAAAGCCATAGAAAGCATGGTTTTTATTCTTTAGAGCTTCCTTACATGCGTCGTTCCACCAAGGTACTGTCTTCTTATACGGGTTTATCTTTATTTTCGGAACACTAAGGTTTGCAGATTTAACTATTGCTTCTGTAAAATCTTGAACAATATCATTAATGTGTTTGGAAGGTAAGTCATGTAGATGGGTTAGGCCAGTTAAATGGTTATTGACTATATGATTGAACTGCGTCCAATTTGCTTTATTTAAGTTCCATTTAAGGGTTTGGGGGTATCGGGGCGTTGATTGAAGCGTTGTCGTTATTGATCAGTATGGGGAAGTGGTCACTATTTCCTTGGAGCGTCGAATAGACAGACAATTCAAAACCAGTTGCTATCTCCGGAGTGCAGATAGTTAGGTCTATGCTACTATAGGTTCCATGAGCAATATCGAAACGAGTTGGAGCTGTTGAATTCATTAGAATTAGGTCATATTCATCTAGTATCTTTTATATCTCTTTCCCTCTTGCATCGGTGTGATGACTGCCCCATAACGTGTTATGGCTGTTGAACTCGCCTACTAGAATGAATGGTTTAGGTAGCTGACGGATAAGATTTCGTAGATCATCTCCGTGAAATAGATAACTGTTTGGTATATAAATATTACAGATACACAGAGAGGGAGGTAGATGCAATGAGACGGCTACAGCTTCCAAATTGGAGTTTGAAGAAATTTCTTTAAGGTATATTATACCCGGATCGTTCACACGTCCGTGACATTGTTGACATTATTATTTTGGAAAGAAGAGTTATTAATTGAAGAGATTGAGGGAATGGATGGTTTGAAAAGCGCGCGGAGGAGACTCAAGAGTGCTGAGGGAAGCATGCATCGCAGGGGCGAGTGACGTGGAGCCCGCATACATCACCAGATTTTTTTCTGTAATTACCTGTAGGAGAAGAGATGGACGCTAGGAAATTAGCACACTTTACTGGCAATTACAAGAGAAGGAATTTGAGCTATGAAGCGTTAAAATCGGTCTAGTAGAAGCCGAGATACGAGATGGAAGTTTCTGGAACAATTGCTCGCTGGACTATATAAAGGGCACGATTCTCAAGATAGTTACATCATTACAACGGAGCATTTGCTCATGTGCGGAACTACGTAGCGTGGAGTGACAGTATACACGCCGAGATTCTGACGGTCGAAGGACTTAGTCGCTGTACAAGTGGTCAGCAAGACTTAGTTTTTGTTCGAGTGAACAAACTTAACTTTTGGCAGCGAATGGACTTAGAATATCCACTGAATTTCAGGTCACATATTCTACAGTCAGGTGATGGTAGTGTCGAAACCATTCACAGAAGTTAGCCTACAGAACGATGTATTTGTTGTGGTGACTGTACATCAGGCACTTCGAATTTCATCAGGAGAAGTTATTTATTTCATCAGTTCGTTTATGCAGCTAATAGGTGTCCCTATCTTAGCGTGCAAACGAAACCACATTATTTGAATATGAGATTTATTCTCAAATCTACAAGAGTACTGTACCAGTCTATGACTGAGCAACGTTTCGTCATGTTACACGATACTGGTGATAGCGGGAGTTATTTCGAACGAGTGACTGCGTATATCAACATGCGCCGTTAAACTACTCGTAGGATTGGTAGGACATGGAGACAAACGAGGTATACGGATACAGCAGATGGCCATGGGAAGACACTGTTGGAATAGTGTCCTCCGCAGGACACGCTCTTCCTACACATCAAGAATGAAGTAAGACAACTATTCATGTAGGCTACTATCCACTAACCTGTAGTATTAGAGAATTCCATATTTTTGAACAGTCACGATCAGAAATCAACACACATTTTTCACCGTAGCTAGATTTTCGATTGTATTTGTCTGGATGACAAATGGAACTGCTGTGTGACAATTTATTTTTCGATATACGATTTGTCAGGACAGGCATTAGTTCATGTTCCGACATGAAATATTTCGATTACTCCAAGGGATAGGAGTATTTTTCTTTAATTCTTATTATGAGAGCAGAAGTAATTGCGACTTGGATTATTTAAATAATTTGATTTATTTAATAATAATAATAATAATAATAATAATAATAATAATAATAATCATGTGTGAAGTGAATAAGTTAATAATATTATAAATAATAACGAAGCTATTTAAAGTTATAAATAATTAGGGAGTGATAATACCGAACATTAGGAACTAAATTAAATTAATTGTTAATTGTTTATTGTGATTAAGTAATTAGTGCATTAAATAAAAATAATAGAAGATGTTAATAATAATCACTTACAGATGAGATTTAAATATTTATTTATTAAAGAAATAGGGCGATAATAATCATTTATGACATTGATGATGCCTAAATTTTTTTTGTAATAAAAATAATAATTTGTGGATGAATTTAATTAGTTGGAAGGACTTAAATTAAACAACTTTGTTTATTTTTGAATAAAAGTTTGGAAGTTTAAATAAACTTAAATGAGTTTATGGATGAAGAGAATGAAGTAGTAAGATTTTTGAGCTCAGAATTATTTTTTTCCAAAAGCACTTTAAAAAAAACAGATGAAAAGAAAGGAAACGGCAGGTATTTAATGTATCAAATCAGGGAGAATTTATGTAAATGGGAGGCAAGGAGAGATTGACCAGAATTTATTTTATTGGTAAAATAACACTGAAGAACACAGTCTAGTAATTGACAGAATATTACAAGAGAAAAAAATATATATGATAAAAAAAGAGAATAATATGATGTTGTGTGCAGAATATTTTGGTGATGAATTTAGTGTGCGTTTGGCGACACTTAAAGTTGTGGAGACCTTGGGGGTCATCCAAGAGGGCTTTTGTTCCCGTAGTTGTGGGCACACATGGATGTGCGTATGTTTTTGAAAGAGCATGGGGCTAAATTGTAAAAGAAGGGTTAGGCAATGTGGACCGCCCCATATTCTTGTCAGATTTCACTATTCTGTCAATCCAGATATTAAATAATTTTTTTCTGGATCAACTCGAAGTTTCAATGGTATGCATAAATAAATAATTGAAGAACATGAATTTAGATTTGTTGAACCTGACCGAGAAAAAAAAAATAAGATGAAAAGTGCAAATGAATTAAAATAAATAATTAATGAATTTTTTAATAACAGTGGAAATGAGCAAATAAAATATTCATTTTGTGAGAGGTTGAGAAAACTTGTTATAAATAAAGTGAAGGGAAATTTTGAAATTTATTAATTAATAATAATAATAAATCTTTTTGATTAAAAGTTCTTTTTTTGGAGATTATATGAAAATTTTGGTGATAGAAAATTTTGATGATATAAAATTTGGCGAAGAGTTAATGATTTAATCCGCTGATGGTGGATAGCAACAATTTATATTGTTTACAACAATTTTTTGTAATTTTAATAACCTATGAAAATGATTTAATTTTTTGTGACATTTAAACAAATGAAAGTGAGAAAAGAAGAAAGTTAATTTTTCAAAATATTATGAAAAGTTTTTTGAACAAATTTTGTTTTTTTGAATTTGAAAATCTTTATGAACAATTATTAACATTCGACTTTATGTCAGTCGAGTATTGATATTGTTATGAAACAACGAATCAGTGATATGATAATTTTTCCAAATGAGTCTAATTTTGGATTAACACCGAATGAATCAAGTGACTGTTTTTTGGGGGGAATGTTTTGCTACGAATATTTGAACAATCAAGTGCAATCTTTCGAAAAGTGAACTACGAACATGTAAATATTAGGGATCACTCAGAACTCTTTATTGAACAGTGATTACCAGTGTAAATATTTTTTTTGATTTTTTTATATCAGAATGGACTAATTAATTTTCTGATTATCATATCTGCGACATTCTAGTAATAATCTTAGGGACTGTTGATTTCTCATGTGTGATTTGTTTTATCTTTGTTGAGGTTTTTGCCATTCAAATCATATTTTTATCTATAAATAAATTGAGATTTTAAAGGAATGTGCTAATTCAAAACAATTTCTCACCTTACCTTTCTTGTGAATTACTGAGATCAGGGATGCCAGATTAGACCCAAGTATTCACCTAGATAAACCCTGAGATATATTTTCTCGTGCTAATCTGATGTCGGTATTTTACAAAATGTGGTCGTTGGATCTCGGTCCAAACGGGCACAATATATTGTTTTTGACATAGGTAGCTACTCCTCCACTTGCATGACTTGCATTAGTTCTGTTTTATGATACACATTGTAAAGTCTTAGATTAGCAGCAAAATCGTTCCGAAAGTTGGTCTCTTGGAGACAGATAATTGGTGGTTGCTGTTTATTTATTAGGAGTTGTAGGAATTCTAACTGGGATCGATAGCTGTTGATATTCCATTGGAGTAGTGTTGTTGCCATAAGTATGATAAGGAATAGCAAAAGATCCATTTCCATTATTTTAGAGGGAGAGATTAGTCATCGCTAGAGTAGTCTAGAGTTACATTGTTATCCATTTGGTCTTCGCTTTGGTTGACGAACTTCAGTAATTTCTTCACTATCCGAGAGCCTCTGTTTTTAATGCCTTTATCGGTATAGTAGGGTTATAGTTTCTGTAGGGCTTTAGCGAGTCCTTCTGTATGCCTTGGGTGTAATTGAAAGCAATTGCCACCACGTCCTTGACACCTTGGGAATTTTCGAGAAAAGATTGGAGTTGTGTGTAACTAAGAGGAGCTAGTGATGGATCAGCTTCCAGAACCTGTTTCACAGGAAGGAGAAAATCGCTAATTGTTGGTTTTTGTGGTTCTTTCTTGGGTTTCTTAGAAGTGTGATTTACCTTGTGATTCTCAATTTGTTCAGAAAAGTCGATTTTGGGTCTGTTGCAATTAGAAATATTTTGGTCAGTTCTTTCACTGCTGGCGAGTGACATTGGTCTTTTAAATCTAGGGAAATGTCCAGTTGTTGAGGCAGGACATGTTTCACTATGTCCAGGCACTGTTCTTTCTATTGGAATTTCGGAGAGAGAAATACCATTACAATCTTGGTTTTGAGTTAAGTTTAGGATAGCTGATGAAGTTTCATCATGTGAATTTGTTGGAGGAAGGTCGGAAGTACTGGTTGCATTTTTGGGGTTGATCTCTGTTGTTTGTGGTTTCTCTTGTAGTTTAGGAAATTTGGAGAGGTTAGGTTTGTCAATTTCACGAATGTCGTGCTGAGTGGTTGGTTGATCATTTGGAACTGAGTTGTTAGTAGGACAGTCTTTGGCCAAATGTCTCTCAGTTTTACAAATAAAGCAGGTGGGTGAGTCAGATGATAGGTAAATCCAGTAGTTAGTGCCATCGTATTCAATTTGGAGAGATGCAGGGAATTTATCGAAGTCTTCATTTTGGATGTTCATTTGTCTTCGAAAGCTCAAAATATGAGAGATACCTGGGGTGGATAAGCCTGCTCTGATAGGGGGTAATTTTAGACATGATTTTCACACCAATGTTTAACAATTCCTCTTCAATTACATAGTTGGGTATTACAGGACAAACGTTTGATAATATAATACGCTTGTTTTTTGTTAAGAGTGGTCGTATTTCCAAAGATACACTGTTTATTAAGATCTTGGGGTTTGCTAATATTAACTCTTCAACAACTTTCTTGCTAGAATGGAAAATGCATATTCGTCCATTCGATATTCGTGAAACGAAACGAATGTTGCTAGGGCTAGTGAGTTTTCCTACAGCTAGCACATAATCTTTGATACTGATTCCATCTTGAGATTCAATTACGATAGCTTGTTCTTTGGAGGGGAGAGAATGAGCTATAGCAGAATTGGATTGGTTTCTTTGGTAGTTAATGTAGTTGTCATCAGGGCCGGATTTAAGAGTATGCCGCCTTCAGGCTAAAGTCCATTTGCCTCCCCCTCAATAGTAAGCTCTACTAAGGGAGGCTAAGAAAATCTTTGCATCACCCTCTTTGCCATTGCACCAAGAATTCTGCCATCCTTCACAGCAACGACTGCAATCTAGAAGACCAGTAAGTGTCACTGCGGGGCAACTCATTGCTGCTGGAATTGATCTAAATGAAAGATGGAAGGATGAGTGGTCAGCCAAAACATTGGGATCAAGTGCCCATCCTCTTGATCCTACAAAGAAACCAAACGGCTTTGACTTACCGAAGAACTTCTGGTGCCGCATCAACAGGCTGAGGACTGGACATGGTTGCTGCAATAATTTCAGGTACAAGTGGGGGTGGATCAGCTCACCAATGTGTGAGTGTAACCTGGAAGAACAGACGATCGAATATCTGGTCCAACGCTGTCCTCTTTATTCACACCCTGGCATTCCTGACGATTTGTTCGCTCTCACACCCAATTTAACCGAATGATTGAAAAGGATGGACTTTAAAGTTTGAATATTACCTTAGTATGTATAATTGTATATTTTATAAATTACCATACGATTAAATAAAATAGTTCATATTTGCTTAATACATTTGTTTTATACAACAAAAGGATAGAGTTCATTGGCGTTTTCATCTTTTTTAATCATAAAGTTCATTTAGTTTAGATAAAACTACAAATTTAATGGCTTACATAATAAATGTTATCTACTTGTTTTCTTTACTTCTTTTAAGATTCGTTAGTGGTCACAAAACAACGACATGCACATAAACCAGGACAAAAGCAAGATTATGAAGTTCCGCAAGGGAGGGAAACTATCGTCCAAGGACATCTTCACCTGTGGAAATCAAACGTTTGAAATAGTAAACTCGTTCAAATACCTAGGAGTGACTCTACAGGTCTCCGGACTGACTTTCACCAGACACATAGAGGACAAAACCGTCGCCGCGATAAAGGCCACAATGGATATCCGAAACTTGAAAACCCTCTCCCTTAGAACTGCAATGGCACTAGTTAAGCTAAAAGTCGCCCCAGTGGTGTCATATGCCATCGAGATGATATGGCCACACCTACGCCACAACAACCTACAGTCTCTCGACAGAGCCAAGGCCAGATACGTAAAGCGAGCTCTCTGCATTTCCAAATTGGCGCCAACCCGATTTGCGTACCAGCTAGCAGGTACTAGATCCTTAATTGAAGATGTAATGGCTACCCACAACCTGGCATCAACCCCAGCCTCCACAAAATTCCTTGAGGAACAACTTCTGAAAACAGAAGAAATAAACCCGGAGTTCTATCGAACCCCGGCTATGATCAACCAAGAATGGAAAGAAGCAAACTTCGAGCTAGGCCACATCTACACGAGGGGCACAATACTGTACATGGGTTTCATCATCGCATCTGTAACAGGAAGGACTTACTTGAACCATCCATAGACTGTGTGTGTACACTGCCCACGGTATCACCTGATTGAGTGCACACACCTCTGTCCCACTATGCGCTATATTGTGTAACATGATCCTACTTACTGTATGGCTATTGGCTGCAATAAATTATATTACTTTTAAGATTCGTAGAAAAATGAAATGGGTTTCGAACTTACTTAATGAATTTGTTCTCGGAGATCAGTGATCACTATTTTACACATAATTTTATATTTTAATGCTAATGACTATCTTTTGCCTAATTGAAGAATTAAGTTGTCCTTAATGGTGAAATGAAATTACAAAAAATGTAGTTAATTACTGGTTTATTTGTTGAAAAATATACAAACTTCTCTAAAACAACTCTCCCCACGCAATCTTGATGTTCAAATTTACATAGCTTTCTTACGAGATTTCTTAATGGCAAACTCGTTAATAATGTCCTCATATGAAAGTGTTTTTGTTGTATTTGCCTTAATACAAAGTAATGAAAGTGCGTTTAACCGTATTTCAGAAACACTAGTTCGCAGATAGTTCTTCACTCTTCTAAGGCAGGAACAACTGTAGAAGGACTAAAACATATTTTTAAGTAACTTGTATTCTTAAATTCGTACGGAAAATCTTATTAACGTCTGACATATTTCATTTTAGCTTTTCAATGAATTACCAAACTGCCGCCCCTGAAAATTTGCCGCTCTAGGCTGTAGCCTACTTAGCCTATTTAGAAATACGGCCCTGGTTGTCATTTGGGTGCCAGATGTACTGTTGTTACAATCAGGGTTATTTACAGTATTATAATAATTGGTGGATTGATACGTCAGAAGTTTTATCATTCGTTGTGTTCGTTAAGAGACGCCGACCTGTATCAACAGAGGTGGCGGCCATGTTGGGATGATCAGAACAGAGTTTTAGGTTGTGTATTTTCCACTTCACGTACGGTAAGGCTCACAAATATTAGGAATAATACTTACAAGAGTGTTGAAGGTATCTAGAATACTTTGATATATGATTCGTACTCCAATGTGATATCCAAAAACCTCTCCAAATGAGATGTAACTAAGGCAGCACGAACCTCGTGAACATTGTCTAGTCACAGCCTTCTCGACTCTCACAACTGCGATATTGTAATGCGCTATTCTACACAAATATCTAGAGTAACGAACTCGCATTAAGGAATTAACCTTCGGTACATGGGTCGAATCGCTGGCCATTGTTTTGGGCTACCCGGAACATTTTATCTATTTTGTTAAAATATGTTGGCTCAAACGGACAAATACAACATGTTTTCTTTCGAGAACATTCCATTCCATATCGATACCAAGGTAAAGGTCTATTGCTTTGGGGAAGGGAGCTTGAATCCCCTAGTGCATTGGGATTGCTCGTGACATGTATCGAGTGTCTTGCAATGGCCTCAGTATGTGCTAGCCACGCGTCTTGGTGAGGTGTACCAGAAGAGCCCAATGGTACACTGCACTGGGGCGAAACGCTGGCCATTTGTTTGAGCTAACCTGGACATTTCACCATATTTTGTTAAAGTTGACAGTAAAACTTACCCAATCGATCACCGAACGCTAGTATCTACGAGGATCTTGCCTTCACTTTATTCCAACACAATATAACCATCCCCTGTTTGAATATTAAGAAACGTATATATCTGCACTAACAATCTACTTTCATAATAAACTCTTCGAAAAACTTGTCACACACAAACAGCACACAGGAATTATCGCAGTAGTAGAATCCATTACTCCTACTTGCATTACCCGATATGGGAATTATATAATTCCTTCAACCGTAAATTAACTTCCCTCTAAAATACGACGTAATATAAAGATGCGATGTATGATTCAGCATGTCAATAATACATTGTTTATTTACATCAAAAATGCATCTCCTACAAGACATATCAAGCTTCCTGTGGAAGTGATGTTGTTCCTACACCATTAAGACATATCAACATTTAATAAATTACTATCGGTATTTGGCTTATTTGCCCCATACAATCCGGCATGTACTAATGATGAACGGGAGGTCTAATAACTGAATTCCTAGGGGGTATCCTGTAATGCAAGCAGGTTACGTCAGAATTCCAAGAGACGGCTGCTCGCTGCATGTTACTCAGTGCTCTCGTCTAATGCACCCCATTGTGTTATGAAACCTCGAGCTCTGACAGCATTACCACCAGCTTCCCCATAGATTAGTTTGATGTCCGTGTACTCGTTGTTCCTGAATACACCAGCCATTGTCAATATGCTGACAGCAACTGTCGTGTAGTTGTACCACATTACGCTCTCAAATGTGAGGTTTCATAACGCAATGGGGCGCATTAGACGGGTAGCGCTGAGGAACACGCAGCAAGTGGCCGTCAGATTGTATTCTGACGTAATCTGCCAGCATTCAGTGTGACCCCTGTGGAAATCCTTCATTAGGCATCCCATACAGCAGTAGTGTATGCGGGACACATGTGGGTAGATTGTACGGGGCAAATGAACCACTTGGGGCTTGTTTCATAAAACTAACTGATAATTAGGGCCCGGATTTTGATGAAAAGTCATCTTTCTTCTGAGTACACGGAGACGATGCTTAGTGGTAATTAAGTGTATTCTACAATAAATATGTTAGATATAAGGGGGGTTTTTAAAAGTCATCAAAATGCATTTTTCCTACATTTTCCAGAATAAGGTAATTTTCTAACATTTAGGTGCATTTTAGGTCATTTTTCAAGTGTTATACGTTTATATCTTAGGTATTTTTAATTGAATATGGTTAAATGTTCATTTTAAAGTTATGTTTTTAATATCTGTATTTCTAAACATGTCAGCGTTTAGCATTCTTGGACTAACCCATGTACTGTAATTCTTCACTGCTCATCTGTTTTCATTACCCGTTTCTTATCTACGCAGCTGATTTAATTTTTCTCGACGATGCATTTGTGTGTACAGTTTGCGTCACCGATTTCTTCACGTGCACGTGAGTATTGCGTCAGTCTGAGAAAAGAAACGGGGTAATGCCCTCAGCGCCATGTGGCTTGTGTCGAGTTTATCGGATTGTTGACAGCTCTGACGCAGCTCTGGCTGGCTCTGTCCTCTGATCGTTCACTCAAATACCCTCCAACTATAGGACTTTTAAGGTGTGTTTGTGTTGTAGGTGTGTGACGTTTTGTTGTGCAGTGTAATTGAAATGCCAAACCAAAAGCAGCTAACTGCAAGCCGTTTAAAACAGTAGACTATGTGTCAGATTTCGGTGAAAACATATTCTCAACTGATGGAACTATTTTGTTCTGTAAAGTGTGCGAAATTAATGTCGCTGCAGATAGACGGTTCACCGTACAACAACATGTCGGCTGCGATAAACATTTGCGAGGTCTTGAAAAAGTGGAAAAAAGGAAAGTGTCTCAATTACTGTTAAAAGAAACTGCTTCGACATCAAATAACAAGTCATCTTCCTTTTATAGAGAATTATGTGTAGTGTTTGTTAGAGCTAATATTCCACTAGGAAAACTAAGCAATCCTAAATTAAGTGATTTCCTCGAACGCCACACTGGTCATACTATTCCAGACGAATCAACATTGAGTAAAAACTACCTATCAAAATGTTACGAAGACACGTTAAACCAAATACGTGAATGTGTGAGATTGGGAAATAAATTACGTATCAATTGACGAGACTACAGATTCAGAGGGACGTTATGAAGGAAATGTAGTGATAGGGACCCTAGAAACAAACACTCCCGGAAAACCGTTTCTGCTGACCACAGAGGTTTTGGAAGCGGTTAACCACACTCAGATATGCAAACTGTTTGATAAATCCATGTGTTTAAAATGGCCTAGGGGAATACAACATGAGAATGTGCTCCTCTTCCTAACAGATGCAGCACCTTACATGGCAAAGGCAGCAAAATCTATCAAAGTATTTTACAATAAGATGGTGCATGTTACTTGTCTGGCCCATGCTTTGCATCGAATTGCAGAAGAGGTCCGATCAACATTTTCAGAAGTAGATAGACTAGTTTCCACAGTAAAGAAAGTCTTTGTCAAAGCACCATCCCGCACTAAGTATTTCAAAGACAAGGCCCCTGATGTAGCTTTGCCCCCCGCACCAGTTTTAACACGCTGGGGTACCTGGTTGACTGCATGCATATACTATTGTGACAATTTTCACATAGTGAGAGAAGTAGTGAATGGCTTTGATAGGACAGATGCTAAGGCTATTGGGAGTGCACAGGACCTGTTTTCTGATCCTCAAATGGAAGGTAATTGGGCTTGCATAAAATGAAAATGTTCATTTTTGCCAGAAACTATAACCTGCCTAGAAGAAAGCGGCATGGTATTGGCCAAGTCAATAGAGTTAGTCAGGAATGCTGAAGGTTGTATAAAACATGTAAAAGGTGAAATTGGTGACACAGTCAGACAGAAAATAAAATTTGTATTGGAGAAGAATAAAGGGTATCAGACAGTGTGTCAAATAGATAGTATTTTGTCGAGAGAAGACTTCAGAATTGACATTTTTGAAGAGGATTAACAGCCAGTGACATAGTGTTTTTCAAATATGCTCCTATTACATCAGTGGAAGTGGAGAGAAGTTTCTTGAAATATAAAGCAGTATTAGCTGACAACCGCCGTTCCTTCACCTTTGATAACTTGAGGATGACGATGGTGGTGTATTGCAACGCTATCTAAGGTATGTTTATTTAGTAATATATTTTTTCACTTTGTAGTAGAAATGAAAATGACGTATTGTTAATCTATTGAGTAATAGTTTAGTAGTAATACACTAATTCTACTAAGAATGTTTGTTATTCGAACCATTATTTGTACAAGACAATCATGAAATTGATCATTTTTATGTAATTTGTTTTTAAAAACAAGTAGTTCCGTGAAGAACTATACAGCCTATTTTCATATATCCTACTTATGTTAATTGCCTCTATCAACATACAAAATTTCAGTTTGAATGATGTAATAGATTCGTAGATATTGAGAACCGACTGAATATTTCGGATGGTCGCCATGTTGGATTTTATATATGTAGGTCCTCGAGTTATGAACTGTTACATGAAGATTATTGTGTACGTGTAGTATTCAAACTTCAATCGCATGATTAGGACACAAGAAGTAACAAGGAGATTTTAAAATTTCGCACAGCTGCCATCTTGTCGTTATGGAAACAATTGAAATAAATTAGATGCCAGTGGATTAACATTCGTATAAGGTTTTACTGTACTAAGATTGACTGCACTCGGATGGTTAAATTGCGAGAAACGTCCATGTGAATATTTATACTTCGCGTCGCCGCCATGTTGGATTTGTGATCACAAGGTTATTTAAAGTTCTATAGTGAACTTATGTTCATAGCCTCTATGGACATAAAAAATTCAGTTTGATTGCTATAATAGATTCGTAGATATTCAGAGCCGTCTAAATATTTCGGATGGTCGCCATGTTGGATTGTTAAATGTATAGGCCATAGAGTCATGTACCATTAAAGGAAAATTATTGCGTAGGTTCATTATTCAAACTTTCACTTCGATCGCATGATTACGACACAAGAAATAAAAATTCAATTTTAAAATTCGCACAGCCGTCATCTTGATGTTATGTAAACAATTGAACTAAATTATATAGCAGAGTATTACAATGTGTATAAACATTTCCTGTACCAAGTTTCATTGCTTTTGGATCATTAAATCGCGAGGAAGGTCTATTTAAAATTTTCAACTTCGCTTGGACGCCATATTCGTTTTGTAGTTAACCGGTTGTTGAAAGCCTTATAAATGAACTTCCAGTAGTGTCCTTTATCTGCGTACAAAATTTCAGGGTGATACCGCCAATAGTTTCAGAGATATAGAATGCCGGTGAAATATTTCGCACAGCCGCCATATTGTGGTTATGTAAACAATTGAACTAAATTAGATACCAGTGCATTACAATGTGTATAAACATATACTGTACCAAGTTTTATTGCGTTTGGTTCGTTAAATCGCGAGAAACATCTATTTAAAAGTCGCAAATTCGCGTGGCCGCCATGTTGGTTTTGTAGTTACCAGTTTTTCAAAAGTCACATAGGTGAACTTCTAGTAGTTCCTTTTATCACTGGAAAAACATCCAGGGTGTTATCGGGAATGGTTTCGGAGATATTGAATGCTGGTGAAATATTTCGCACAGCCGCCATGTTGGATTGGTGAGACGTAACAAAATTTGAAGGGCACGGTCGGGGTCATCCTGAATAGTGCTATGAACTTACCGAGTTTCATAGAAGTCGCTCCAGCCGTTTAGAAGTAATTAGGGACACACACACACGCACGCACACACACACACACACGGACAAAAGGTGATCTCATCAGGATATTTTTTCAAAATTGAAAATAGGCTAATGATCATTTTTAGGTCATTAATTTAATAAATGAGGTCATTTTATGAGAATTTTAGGGGCATTTTAGAGGTCATTTTTGGATATCTTTAAGGTCATCAACATCCTGGCCCTACTGATATGATTACTCATAATAATTTCTATTTGTTAGCCAAATTATTTTTGAAAGGAAGTTTTGACTTCCGTAGTACATTGGCGCTGCTCGTGGTGACATTTGTGCCTTGCAGCGGCCTTCTCAGTATGTACTAGCCACGAGTCTTGGAGAGGTGTACCAATTCCAACTGAAGAGCCCAATGGTACACTGGGGCGAAACGCTGGCAACTGTTTTGAGTTAACCGGACCATTTTATCAAATTTCATTGTGAATTTGTTAATATACATAACTCAATCGGACAATTGACATCCTGTTTCTTTCGAGAACAGATATTTCCAATTTGGATTAGCAAGGTAAGCTAACATTATTTTTGAAAGGAAGTTTTGATTTCCGTAGTACATTGGCGCTGCTCGTGGTGACATTTGTGCCTTGCAGCGGCCTTCTCAGTATGTACTAGCCACGAGTCTTGGAGAGGTGTACCAATTCCAACTGAAGAGCCCAATGGTACACTGGGGCGAAACGCTGGCAACTGTTTTGAGTTAACCGGACCATTTTATCAAATTTCATTGTGAATTTGTTAATATACATAACTCAATCGGACAATTGACATCCTGTTTCTTTCGAGAACAGATATTTCCAATTTGGATTAGCAAGGTAAGCTAACATTATTTTTGAAAGGAAGTTTTGACTTCCGTAGTACATTGGCGCTGCTCGTGGTGACATTTGTGCCTTGCAGCGGCCTTCTCAGTATGTACTAGCCACGCGTCTTGGAGAGGTGTACCAATTCCAACTGAAGAGCCCAATGGTACACTGGGGCGAAACGCTGGCAACTGTTTTGAGTTAACCGGACCATTTTATCAAATTTCATTGTGAATTTGTTAATATACATAACTCAATCGGACAATTGACATCCTGTTTCTTTCGAGAACAGATATTTCCAATTTGGATTAGCAAGGTAAGCTAACATTATTTTTGAAAGGAAGTTTTGACTTCCGTAGCACATTGGCGCTGCTCGTGGTGACATTTGTGCCTTGCAGCGGCCTTCTCAGTATGTACTAGCCACGAGTCTTGGAGAGGTGTACCAATTCCAACTGAAGAGCCCAATGGTACACTGGGGCGAAACGCTGGCAACTGTTTTGAGTTAACCGGACCATTTTATCAAATTTCATTGTGAATTTGTTAATATACATAACTCAATCGGACAATTGACATCCTGTTTCTTTCGAGGACAGATATTTCCAATTTGGATTAGCAAGGTAAGCTAACATTATTTTTGAAAGGAAGTTTTGACTTCCGTAGTACATTGGCGCTGCTCGTGGTGACATTTGTGCCTTGCAGCGGCCTTCTCAGTATGTACTAGCCACGAGTCTTGGAGAGGTGTACCAATTCCAACTGAAGAGCCCAATGGTACACTGGGGCGAAACGCTGGCAACTGTTTTGAGTTAACCGGACCATTTTATCAAATTTCATTGTGAATTTGTTAATATACATAACTCAATCGGACAATTGACGTCCTGTTTCTTTCGAGAACAGATATTTCCAATTTGGATTAGCAAGGTAAGCTAACATTATTTTTGAAAGGAAGTTTTGACTTCCGTAGTACATAGGCGCTGCTCGTGGTGACATTTGTGCCTTGCAGCGGCCTTCTCAGTATGTACTAGCCACGCGTCTTGGAGAGGTGTACCAATTCCAACTGAAGAGCCCAATGGTACACTGGGGCGAAACGCTGGCAACTGTTTTGAGTTAACCGGACCATTTTATCAAATTTCATTGTGAATTTGTTAATATACATAACTCAATCGGACAATTGACATCCTGTTTCTTTCGAGAACAGATATTTCCAATTTGGATTAGCAAGGTAAGCTAACATTATTCTTGAAAGGAAGTTTTGACTTCCGTAGTACATTGGCGCTGCTCGTGGTGACATTTGTGCCTTGCAGCGGCCTTCTCAGTATGTACTAGCCACGCGTCTTGGAGAGGTGTACCAATTACAACTGAAGAGCCCAATGGTACACTGGGGCGAAACGCTGGCAACTGTTTTGAGTTAACCGGACCATTTTATCAAATTTCATTGTGAATTTGTTAATATACATAACTCAATCGGACAATTGACATCCTGTTTCTTTCGAGAACAGATATTTCCAATTTGGATTAGCAAGGTAAGCTAACATTATTTTTGAAAGGAAGTTTTGACTTCCGTAGTACATTGGCGCTGCTCGTGGTGACATTTGTGCCTTGCAGCGGCCTTCTCAGTATGTACTAGCCACGCGTCTTGGAGAGGTGTACCAATTCCAACTGAAGAGCCCAATGGTACACTGGGGCGAAACGCTGGCAACTGTTTTGAGTTAACCGGACCATTTTATCAAATTTCATTGTGAATTTGTTAATATACATAACTCAATCGGACAATTGACATCCTGTTTCTTTCGAGAACAGATATTTCCAATTTGGATTAGCAAGGTAAGCTAACATTATTTTTGAAAGGAAGTTTTGACTTCCGTAGTACATTGGCGCTGCTCGTGGTGACATTTGTGCCTTGCAGCGGCCTTCTCAGTATGTACTAGCCACGCGTCTTGGAGAGGTGTACCAATTCCAACTGAAGAGCCCAATGGTACACTGGGGCGAAACGCTGGCAACTGTTTTGAGTTAACCGGACCATTTTATCAAATTTCATTGTGAATTTGTTAATATACATAACTCAATCGGACAATTGACATCCTGTTTCTTTCGAGAACAGATATTTCCAATTTGGATTAGCAAGGTAAGCTAACATTATTTTTGAAAGGAAGTTTTGACTTCCGTAGTACATTGGCGCTGCTCGTGGTGACATTTGTGCCTTGCAGCGGCCTTCTCAGTATGTACTAGCCACGCGTCTTGGAGAGGTGTACCAATTCCAACTGAAGAGCCCAATGGTACACTGGGGCGAAACGCTGGCAACTGTTTTGAGTTAACCGGACCATTTTATCAAATTTCATTGTGAATTTGTTAATATACATAACTCAATCGGACAATTGACATCCTGTTTCTTTCGAGAACAGATATTTCCAATTTGGATTAGCAAGGTAAGCTAACATTATTTTTGAAAGGAAGTTTTGACTTCCGTAGTACATTGGCGCTGCTCGTGGTGACATTTGTGCCTTGCAGCGGCCTACTCAGTATGTACTAGCCACGCGTCTTGGAGAGGTGTACCAATTCCAACTGAAGAGCCCAATGGTACACTGGGGCGAAACGCTGGCAACTGTTTTGAGTTAACCGGACCATTTTATCAAATTTCATTGTGAATTTGTTAATATACATAACTCAATCGGACAATTGACATCCTGTTTCTTTCGAGAACAGATATTTCCAATTTGGATTAGCAAGGTAAGCTAACATTATTTTTGAAAGGAAGTTTTGACTTCCGTATTACATTGGCGCTGCTCGTGGTGACATTTGTGCCTTGCAGCGGCCTTCTCAGTATGTACTAGCCACGCGTCTTGGAGAGGTGTACCAATTCCAACTGAAGAGCCCAATGGTACACTGGGGCGAAACGCTGGCAACTGTTTTGAGTTAACCGGACCATTTTATCAAATTTCATTGTGAATTTGTTAATATACATAACTCAATCGGACAATTGACATCCTGTTTCTTTCGAGAACAGATATTTCCAATTTGGATTAGCAAGGTAAGCTAACATTATTTTTGAAAGGAAGTTTTGACTTCCGTAGTACATTGGCGCTGCTCGTGGTGACATTTGTGCCTTGCAGCGGCCTTCTCAGTATGTACTAGCCACGCGTCTTGGAGAGGTGTACCAATTCCAACTGAAGAGCCCAATGGTTTACTGGGGCGAAACGCTGGCAACTGTTTTGAGTTAACCGGACCATTTTATCAAATTTCATTGTGAATTTGTTAATATACATAACTCAATCGGACAATTGACATCCTGTTTCTTTCGAGAACAGATATTTCCAATTTGGATTAGCAAGGTAAGCTAACATTATTTTTGAAAGGAAGTTTTGACTTCCGTAGTACATTGGCGCTGCTCGTGGTGACATTTGTGCCTTGCAGCGGCCTTCTCAGTATGTACTAGCCACGAGTCTTGGAGAGGTGTACCAATTCCAACTGAAGAGCCCAATGGTACACTGGGGCGGAACGCTGGCAAGTGTTTTGAGTTAACCGGACCATTTTATCAAATTTCATTGTGAATTTGTTAATATACATAACTCAATCGGACAATTGACATCCTGTTTCTTTCGAGAACAGATATTTCCAATTTGGATTAGCAAGGTAAGCTAACATTATTTTTGAAAGGAAGTTTTGACTTCCGTAGTACATTGGCGCTGCTCGTGGTGACATTTGTGCCTTGCAGCGGCCTTCTCAGTATGTACTAGCCACGAGTCTTGGAGAGGTGTACCAATTCCAACTGAAGAGCCCAATGGTACACTGGGGCGAAACGCTGGCAACTGTTTTGAGTTAACCGGACCATTTTATCAAATTTCATTGTGAATTTGTTAATATACATAACTCAATCGGACAATTGACGTCCTGTTTCTTTCGAGAACAGATATTTCCAATTTGGATTAGCAAGGTAAGCTAACATTATTTTTGAAAGGAAGTTTTGACTTCCGTAGTACATTGGCGCTGCTCGTGGTGACATTTGTGCCTTGCAGCGGCCTTCTCAGTATGTACTAGCCACGCGTCTTGGAGAGGTGTACCAATTCCAACTGAAGAGCCCAATGGTACACTGGGGCGAAACGCTGGCAACTGTTTTGAGTTAACCGGACCATTTTATCAAATTTCATTGTGAATTTGTTAATATACATAACTCAATCGGACAATTGACATCCTGTTTCTTTCGAGAACAGATATTTCCAATTTGGATTAGCAAGGTAAGCTAACATTATTCTTGAAAGGAAGTTTTGACTTCCGTAGTACATTGGCGCTGCTCGTGGTGACATTTGTGCCTTGCAGCGGCCTTCTCAGTATGTACTAGCCACGCGTCTTGGAGAGGTGTACCAATTCCAACTGAAGAGCCCAATGGTACACTGGGGCGAAACGCTGGCAACTGTTTTGAGTTAACCGGACCATTTTATCAAATTTCATTGTGAATTTGTTAATATACATAACTCAATCGGACAATTGACATCCTGTTTCTTTCGAGAACAGATATTTCCAATTTGGATTAGCAAGGTAAGCTAACATTATTTTTGAAAGGAAGTTTTGACTTCCGTAGTACATTGGCGCTGCTCGTGGTGACATTTGTGCCTTGCAGCGGCCTTCTCAGTATGTACTAGCCACGCGTCTTGGAGAGGTGTACCAATTCCAACTGAAGAGCCCAATGGTACACTGGGGCGAAACGCTGGCAACTGTTTTGAGTTAACCGGACCATTTTATCAAATTTCATTGTGAATTTGTTAATATACATAACTCAATCGGACAATTGACATCCTGTTTCTTTCGAGAACAGATATTTCCAATTTGGATTAGCAAGGTAAGCTAACATTATTTTTGAAAGGAAGTTTTGACTTCCGTAGTACATTGGCGCTGCTCGTGGTGACATTTGTGCCTTGCAGCGGCCTTCTCAGTATGTACTAGCCACGCGTCTTGGAGAGGTGTACCAATTCCAACTGAAGAGCCCAATGGTACACTGGGGCGAAACGCTGGCAACTGTTTTGAGTTAACCGGACCATTTTATCAAATTTCATTGTGAATTTGTTAATATACATAACTCAATCGGACAATTGACATCCTGTTTCTTTCGAGAACAGATATTTCCAATTTGGATTAGCAAGGTAAGCTAACATTATTTTTGAAAGGAAGTTTTGACTTCCGTAGTACATTGGCGCTGCTCGTGGTGACATTTGTGCCTTGCAGCGGCCTTCTCAGTATGTACTAGCCACGCGTCTTGGAGAGGTGTACCAATTCCAACTGAAGAGCCCAATGGTACACTGGGGCGAAACGCTGGCAACTGTTTTGAGTTAACCGGACCATTTTATCAAATTTCATTGTGAATTTGTTAATATACATAACTCAATCGGACAATTGACATCCTGTTTCTTTCGAGAACAGATATTTCCAATTTGGATTAGCAAGGTAAGCTAACATTATTTTTGAAAGGAAGTTTTGACTTCCGTAGTACATTGGCGCTGCTCGTGGTGACATTTGTGCCTTGCAGCGGCCTTCTCAGTATGTACTAGCCACGCGTCTTGGAGAGGTGTACCAATTCCAACTGAAGAGCCCAATGGTACACTGGGGCGAAACGCTGGCAACTGTTTTGAGTTAACCGGACCATTTTATCAAATTTCATTGTGAATTTGTTAATATACATAACTCAATCGGACAATTGACATCCTGTTTCTTTCGAGAACAGATATTTCCAATTTGGATTAGCAAGGTAAGCTAACATTATTTTTGAAAGGAAGTTTTGACTTCCGTAGTACATTGGCGCTGCTCGTGGTGACATTTGTGCCTTGCAGCGGCCTTCTCAGTATGTACTAGCCACGCGTCTTGGAGAGGTGTACCAATTCCAACTGAAGAGCCCAATGGTACACTGGGGCGAAACGCTGGCAACTGTTTTGAGTTAACCGGACCATTTTATCAAATTTCATTGTGAATTTGTTAATATACATAACTCAATCGGACAATTGACATCCTGTTTCTTTCGAGAACAGATATTTCCAATTTGGATTAGCAAGGTAAGCTAACATTATTTTTGAAAGGAAGTTTTGACTTCCGTATTACATTGGCGCTGCTCGTGGTGACATTTGTGCCTTGCAGCGGCCTTCTCAGTATGTACTAGCCACGCGTCTTGGAGAGGTGTACCAATTCCAACTGAAGAGCCCAATGGTACACTGGGGCGAAACGCTGGCAACTGTTTTGAGTTAACCGGACCATTTTATCAAATTTCATTGTGAATTTGTTAATATACATAACTCAATCGGACAATTGACATCCTGTTTCTTTCGAGAACAGATATTTCCAATTTGGATTAGCAAGGTAAGCTAACATTATTTTTGAAAGGAAGTTTTGACTTCCGTAGTACATTGGCGCTGCTCGTGGTGACATTTGTGCCTTGCAGCGGCCTTCTCAGTATGTACTAGCCACGCGTCTTGGAGAGGTGTACCAATTCCAACTGAAGAGCCCAATGGTTTACTGGGGCGAAACGCTGGCAACTGTTTTGAGTTAACCGGACCATTTTATCAAATTTCATTGTGAATTTGTTAATATACATAACTCAATCGGACAATTGACATCCTGTTTCTTTCGAGAACAGATATTTCCAATTTGGATTAGCAAGGTAAGCTAACATTATTTTTGAAAGGAAGTTTTGACTTCCGTAGTACATTGGCGCTGCTCGTGGTGACATTTGTGCCTTGCAGCGGCCTTCTCAGTATGTACTAGCCACGAGTCTTGGAGAGGTGTACCAATTCCAACTGAAGAGCCCAATGGTACACTGGGGCGGAACGCTGGCAAGTGTTTTGAGTTAACCGGACCATTTTATCAAATTTCATTGTGAATTTGTTAATATACATAACTCAATCGGACAATTGACATCCTGTTTCTTTCGAGAACAGATATTTCCAATTTGGATTAGCAAGGTAAGCTAACATTATTTTTGAAAGGAAGTTTTGACTTCCGTAGTACATTGGCGCTGCTCGTGGTGACATTTGTGCCTTGCAGCGGCCTTCTCAGTATGTACTAGCCACGAGTCTTGGAGAGGTGTACCAATTCCAACTGAAGAGCCCAATGGTACACTGGGGCGAAACGCTGGCAACTGTTTTGAGTTAACCGGACCATTTTATCAAATTTCATTGTGAATTTGTTAATATACATAACTCAATCGGACAATTGACGTCCTGTTTCTTTCGAGAACAGATATTTCCAATTTGGATTAGCAAGGTAAGCTAACATTATTTTTGAAAGGAAGTTTTGACTTCCGTAGTACATTGGCGCTGCTCGTGGTGACATTTGTGCCTTGCAGCGGCCTTCTCAGTATGTACTAGCCACGCGTCTTGGAGAGGTGTACCAATTCCAACTGAAGAGCCCAATGGTACACTGGGGCGAAACGCTGGCAACTGTTTTGAGTTAACCGGACCATTTTATCAAATTTCATTGTGAATTTGTTAATATACATAACTCAATCGGACAATTGACATCCTGTTTCTTTCGAGAACAGATATTTCCAATTTGGATTAGCAAGGTAAGCTAACATTATTCTTGAAAGGAAGTTTTGACTTCCGTAGTACATTGGCGCTGCTCGTGGTGACATTTGTGCCTTGCAGCGGCCTTCTCAGTATGTACTAGCCACGCGTCTTGGAGAGGTGTACCAATTCCAACTGAAGAGCCCAATGGTACACTGGGGCGAAACGCTGGCAACTGTTTTGAGTTAACCGGACCATTTTATCAAATTTCATTGTGAATTTGTTAATATACATAACTCAATCGGACAATTGACATCCTGTTTCTTTCGAGAACAGATATTTCCAATTTGGATTAGCAAGGTAAGCTAACATTATTTTTGAAAGGAAGTTCTGACTTCCGTAGTACATTGGCGCTGCTCGTGGTGACATTTGTGCCTTGCAGCGGCCTTCTCAGTATGTACTAGCCACGCGTCTTGGAGAGGTGTACCAATTCCAACTGAAGAGCCCAATGGTACACTGGGGCGAAACGCTGGCAACTGTTTTGAGTTAACCGGACCATTTTATCAAATTTCATTGTGAATTTGTTAATATACATAACTCAATCGGACAATTGACATCCTGTTTCTTTCGAGAACAGATATTTCCAATTTGGATTAGCAAGGTAAGCTAACATTATTTTTGAAAGGAAGTTTTGACTTCCGTAGTACATTGGCGCTGCTCGTGGTGACATTTGTGCCTTGCAGCGGCCTTCTCAGTATGTACTAGCCACGCGTCTTGGAGAGGTGTACCAATTCCAACTGAAGAGCCCAATGGTACACTGGGGCGAAACGCTGGCAACTGTTTTGAGTTAACCGGACCATTTTATCAAATTTCATTGTGAATTTGTTAATATACATAACTCAATCGGACAATTGACATCCTGTTTCTTTCGAGAACAGATATTTCCAATTTGGATTAGCAAGGTAAGCTAACATTATTTTTGAAAGGAAGTTTTGACTTCCGTAGTACATTGGCGCTGCTCGTGGTGACATTTGTGCCTTGCAGCGGCCTTCTCAGTATGTACTAGCCACGCGTCTTGGAGAGGTGTACCAATTCCAACTGAAGAGCCCAATGGTACACTGGGGCGAAACGCTGGCAACTGTTTTGAGTTAACCGGACCATTTTATCAAATTTCATTGTGAATTTGTTAATATACATAACTCAATCGGACAATTGACATCCTGTTTCTTTCGAGAACAGATATTTCCAATTTGGATTAGCAAGGTAAGCTAACATTATTTTTGAAAGGAAGTTTTGACTTCCGTAGTACATTGGCGCTGCTCGTGGTGACATTTGTGCCTTGCAGCGGCCTTCTCAGTATGTACTAGCCACGCGTCTTGGAGAGGTGTACCAATTCCAACTGAAGAGCCCAATGGTACACTGGGGCGAAACGCTGGCAACTGTTTTGAGTTAACCGGACCATTTTATCAAATTTCATTGTGAATTTGTTAATATACATAACTCAATCGGACAATTGACATCCTGTTTCTTTCGAGAACAGATATTTCCAATTTGGATTAGCAAGGTAAGCTAACATTATTTTTGAAAGGAAGTTTTGACTTCCGTAGTACATTGGCGTTGCTCGTGGTGACATTTGTGCCTTGCAGCGGCCTTCTCAGTATGTACTAGCCACGCGTCTTGGAGAGGTGTACCAATTCCAACTGAAGAGCCCAATGGTACACTGGGGCGAAACGCTGGCAACTGTTTTGAGTTAACCGGACCATTTTATCAAATTTCATTGTGAATTTGTTAATATACATAACTCAATCGGACAATTGACATCCTGTTTCTTTCGAGAACAGATATTTCCAATTTGGATTAGCAAGGTAAGCTAACATTATTTTTGAAAGGAAGTTTTGACTTCCGTAGTACATTGGCGCTGCTCGTGGTGACATTTGTGCCTTGCAGCGGCCTTCTCAGTATGTACTAGCCACGCGTCTTGGAGAGGTGTACCAATTCCAACTGAAGAGCCCAATGGTACACTGGGGCGAAACGCTGGCAACTGTTTTGAGTTAACCGGACCATTTTATCAAATTTCATTGTGAATTTGTTAATATACATAACTCAATCGGACAATTGACATCCTGTTTCTTTCGAGAGCAGATATTTCCAATTTGGATTAGCAAGGTAAGCTAACATTATTTTTGAAAGGAAGTTTTGACTTCCGTAGTACATTGGCGCTGCTCGTGGTGACATTTGTGCCTTGCAGCGGCCTTCTCAGTATGTAGTAGCCACGAGTCTTGGAGAGGTGTACCAATTCCAACTGAAGAGCCCAATGGTACACTGGGGCGGAACGCTGGCAAGTGTTTTGAGTTAACCGGACCATTTTATCAAATTTCATTGTGAATTTGTTAATATACATAACTCAATCGGACAATTGACATCCTGTTTCTTTCGAGAACAGATATTTCCAATTTGGATTAGCAAGGTAAGCTAACATTATTTTTGAAAGGAAGTTTTGACTTCCGTAGTACATTGGCGCTGCTCGTGGTGACATTTGTGCCTTGCAGCGGCCTTCTCAGTATGTACTAGCCACGCGTCTTGGAGAGGTGTACCAATTCCAACTGAAGAGCCCAATGGTACACTGGGGCGAAACGCTGGCAACTGTTTTGAGTTAACCGGACCATTTTATCAAATTTCATTGTGAATTTGTTAATATACATAACTCAATCGGACAATTGACATCCTGTTTCTTTCGAGAACAGATATTTCCAATTTGGATTAGCAAGGTAAGCTAACATTATTTTTGAAAGGAAGTTTTGACTTCCGTAGTACATTGGCGCTGCTCGTGGTGACATTTGTGCCTTGCAGCGGCCTTCTCAGTATGTACTAGCCACGCGTCTTGGAGAGGTGTACCAATTCCAACTGAAGAGCCCAATGGTACACTGGGGCGAAACGCTGGCAACTGTTTTGAGTTAACCGGACCATTTTATCAAATTTCATTGTGAATTTGTTAATATACATAACTCAATCGGACAATTGACATCCTGTTTCTTTCGAGAACAGATATTTCCAATTTGGATTAGCAAGGTAAGCTAACATTATTTTTGAAAGGAAGTTTTGACTTCCGTAGTACATTGGCGCTGCTCGTGGTGACATTTGTGCCTTGCAGCGGCCTTCTCAGTATGTACTAGCCACGCGTCTTGGAGAGGTGTACCAATTCCAACTGAAGAGCCCAATGGTACACTGGGGCGAAACGCTGGCAACTGTTTTGAGTTAACCGGACCATTTTATCAAATTTCATTGTGAATTTGTTAATATACATAACTCAATCGGACAATTGACATCCTGTTTCTTTCGAGAACAGATATTTCCAATTTGGATTAGCAAGGAAAGCTAACATTATTTTTGAAAGGAAGTTTTGACTTCCGTAGTACATTGGCGCTGCTCGTGGTGACATTTGTGCCTTGCAGCGGCCTTCTCAGTATGTACTAGCCACGAGTCTTGGAGAGGTGTACCAATTCCAACTGAAGAGCCCAATGGTACACTGGGGCGGAACGCTGGCAAGTGTTTTGAGTTAACCGGACCATTATATCAAATTTCATTGTGAATTTGTTAATATACATAACTCAATCGGACAATTGACATCCTGTTTCTTTCGAGAACAGATATTTCCAATTTGGATTAGCAAGGTAAGCTAACATTATTTTTGAAAGGAAGTTTTGACTTCCGTAGTACATTGGCGCTGCTCGTGGTGACATTTGTGCCTTGCAGCGGCCTTCTCAGTATGTACTAGCCACGCGTCTTGGAGAGGTGTACCAATTCCAACTGAAGAGCCCAATGGTACACTGGGGCGAAACGCTGGCAACTGTTTTGAGTTAACCGGACCATTTTATCAAATTTCATTGTGAATTTGTTAATATACATAACTCAATCGGACAATTGACATCCTGTTTCTTTCGAGAACAGATATTTCCAATTTGGATTAGCAAGGTAAGCTAACATTATTTTTGAAAGGAAGTTTTGACTTCCGTAGTACATTGGCGCTGCTCGTGGTGACATTTGTGCCTTGCAGCGGCCTTCTCAGTATGTACTAGCCACGCGTCTTGGAGAGGTGTACCAATTCCAACTGAAGAGCCCAATGGTACACTGGGGCGAAACGCTGGCAACTGTTTTGAGTTAACCGGACCATTTTATCAAATTTCATTGTGAATTTGTTAATATACATAACTCAATCGGACAATTGACATCCTGTTTCTTTCGAGAACAGATATTTCCAATTTGGATTAGCAAGGTAAGCTAACATTATTTTTGAAAGGAAGTTTTGACTTCCGTAGTACATTGGCGCTGCTCGTGGTGACATTTATGCCTTGCAGCGGCCTTCTCAGTATGTACTAGCCACGAGTCTTGGAGAGGTGTACCAATTACAACTGAAGAGCCCAATGGTACACTGGGGCGAAACGCTGGCAACTTTTGAGTTAACCGGATCATTTTATCAAATTTCATTGTGAATTTGTTAATATACATAACTCAATCGGACAATTAACGTCCTGTTTCTTTCGAGAACAGATATTTCCAATTTGGATTAGCAAGGTAAGCTAACATTATTTTTGAAACGAAGTTTTGACTTCCGTAGTACATTGGCGCTGCTCGTGGTGACATTTGTGCCTTGCAGCGGCCTTCTCAGTATGTACTAGCCACGCGTCTTTGAGAGGTGTACCAATTCCAACTGAAGAGCCCAATGGTACACTGGGGCGAAACGCTGGCAACTGTTTTGAGTTAACCGGACCATTTTATCAAATTTCATTGTGAATTTGTTAATATACATAACTCAATCGGACAATTGACATCCTGTTTCTTTCGAGAACAGATATTTCCAATTTGGATTAGCAAGGTAAGCTAACATTATTTTTGAAAGGAAGTTTTGACTTCCGTAGTACATTGGCGCTGCTCGTGGTGACATTTGTGCCTTGCAGCGGCCTTCTCAGTATGTACTAGCCACGCGTCTTGGAGAGGTGTACCAATTCCAACTGAAGAGCCCAATGGTACACTGGGGCGAAACGCTGGCAACTGTTTTGAGTTTACCGGACCATTTTATCAAATTTCATTGTGAATTTGTTAATATACATAACTCAATCGGACAATTGACATCCTGTTTCTTTCGAGAACAGATATCTTGGAGAGGTGTACCAATTCCAACTGAAGAGCCCAATGGTACACTGGGGCGAAACGCTGGCAACTGTTATGAGTTAACCGGACCATTTTATCAAATTTCATTGTGAATTTGTTAATATACATAACTCAATCGGACAATTGACGTCCTGTTTCTTTCGAGAACAGATATTTCCAATTTGGATTAGCAAGGTAAGCTAACATTATTCTTGAAAGGAAGTTTTGACTTCCGTAGTACATTGGCGCTGCTCGTGGTGACATTTGTGCCTTGCAGCGGCCTTCTCAGTATGTACTAGCCACGCGTCTTGGAGAGGTGTACCAATTCCAACTGAAGAGCCCAATGGTACACTGGGGCGAAACGCTGGCAACTGTTTTGTGTTAACCGGACCATTTTATCAAATTTCATTGTGAATTTGTTACTATACATAACTCAATCGGACAATTGACATCCTGTTTCTTTCGAGAACAGATATTTCCAATTTGAATTAGCAAGGTAAGCTAACATTATTTTTGAAAGGAAGTTTTGACTTCCGTAGTACATTGGCGCTGCTCGTGGTGACATTTGTGCCTTGCAGCGGCCTTCTCAGTATGTACTAGCCACGCGTCTTGGAGAGGTGTACCAATTCCAACTGAAGAGCCCAATGGTACACTGGGGCGAAACGCTGGCAACTGTTTTGAGTTAACCGGACCATTTTATCAAATTTCATTGTGAATTTGTTAATATACATAACTCAATCGGACAATTGACATCCTGTTTCTTTCGAGAACAGATATTTCCAATTTGGATTAGCAAGGTAAGCTAACATTATTTTTGAAAGGAAGTTTTGACTTCCGTAGTACATTGGCGCTGCTCGTGGTGACATTTGTGCCTTGCAGCGGCCTTCTCAGTATGTACTAGCCACGCGTCTTGGAGAGGTGTACCAATTCCAACTGAAGAGCCCAATGGTACACTGGGGCGAAACGCTGGCAACTGTTTTGAGTTAACCGGACCATTTTATCAAATTTCATTGTGAATTTGTTAATATACATAACTCAATCGGACAATTGACATCCTGTTTCTTTCGAGAACAGATATTTCCAATTTGGATTAGCAAGGTAAGCTAACATTATTTTTGAAAGGAAGTTTTGACTTCCGTAGTACATTGGCGCTGCTCGTGGTGACATTTGTGCCTTGCAGCGGCCTTCTCAGTATGTACTAGCCACGCGTCTTGGAGAGGTGTACCAATTCCAACTGAAGAGCCCAATGGTACACTGGGGCGAAACGCTGGCAACTGTTTTGAGTTAACCGGACCATTTTATCAAATTTCATTGTGAATTTGTTAATATACATAACTCAATCGGACAATTGACATCCTGTTTCTTTCGAGAACAGATATTTCCAATTTGGATTAGCAAGGTAAGCTAACATTATTTTTGAAAGGAAGTTTTGACTTCCGTAGTACATTGGCGCTGCTCGTGGTGACATTTGTGCCTTGCAGCGGCCTTCTCAGTATGTACTAGCCACGCGTCTTGGAGAGGTGTACCAATTCCAACTGAAGAGCCCAATGGTACACTGGGGCGAAACGCTGGCAACTGTATTGAGTTAACCGGACCATTTCATCAAATTTCATTGTGAATTTGTTAATATACATAACTCAATCGGACAATTGACATCCTGTTTCTTTCGAGAACAGATATTTCCAATTTGGATTAGCAAGGTAAGCTAACATTATTTTTGAAAGGAAGTTTTGACTTCCGTAGTACATTGGCGCTGCTCGTGGTGACATTTGTGCCTTGCAGCGGCCTTCTCAGTATGTACTAGCCACGCGTCTTGGAGAGGTGTACCAATTCCAACTGAAGAGCACAATGGTTTACTGGGGCGAAACGCTGGCAACTGTTTTGAGTTAACCGGACCATTTTATCAAATTTCATTGTGAATTTGTTAATATACATAACTCAATCGGACAATTGACATCCTGTTTCTTTCGAGAACAGATATTTCCAATTTGGATTAGCAAGGTAAGCTAACATTATTTTTGAAAGGAAGTTTTGACTTCCGTAGTACATTGGCGCTGCTCGTGGTGACATTTGTGCCTTGCAGCGGCCTTCTCAGTATATACTAGCCACGCGTCTTGGAGAGGTGTACCAATTCCAACTGAAGAGCCCAATGGTACACTGGGGCGAAACGCTGGCAACTGTTTTGAGTTAACCGGACCATTTTATCAAATTTCATTGTGAATTTGTTAATATACATAACTCAATCGGACAATTGACATCCTGTTTCTTTCGAGAACAGATATTTCCAATTTGGATTAGCAAGGTAAGCTAACATTATTCTTGAAAGGAAGTTTTGACTTCCGTAGTACATTGGCGCTGCTCGTGGTGACATTTGTGCCTTGCAGCGGCCTTCTCAGTATGTACTAGCCACGCGTCTTGGAGAGGTGTACCAATTCCAACTGAAGAGCCCAATGGTACACTGGGGCGAAACGCTGGCAACTGTTTTGAGTTAACCGGACCATTTTATCAAATTTCATTGTGAATTTGTTAATATACATAACTCAATCGGACAATTGACATCCTGTTTCTTTCGAGAACAGATATTTCCAATTTGGATTAGCAAGGTAAGCTAACATTATTTTTGAAAGGAAGTTTTGACTTCCGTAGTACATTGGCGCTGCTCGTGGTGACATTTGTGCCTTGCAGCGGCCTTCTCAGTATGTACTAGCCACGCGTCTTGGAGAGGTGTACCAATTCCAACTGAAGAGCCCAATGGTACACTGGGGCGAAACGCTGGCAACTGTTTTGAGTTAACCGGACCATTTTATCAAATTTCATTGTGAATTTGTTAATATACATAACTCAATCGGACAATTGACATCCTGTTTCTTTCGAGAACAGATATTTCCAATTTGGATTAGCAAGGTAAGCTAACATTATTTTTGAAAGGAAGTTTTGACTTCCGTAGTACATTGGCGCTGCTCGTGGTGACATTTGTGCCTTGCAGCGGCCTTCTCAGTATGTACTAGCCACGAGTCTTGGAGAGGTGTACCAATTCCAACTGAAGAGCCCAATGGTACACTGGGGCGGAACGCTGGCAAGTGTTTTGAGTTAACCGGACCATTATATCAAATTTCATTGTGAATTTGTTAATATACATAACTCAATCGGACAATTGACATCCTGTTTCTTTCGAGAACAGATATTTCCAATTTGGATTAGCAAGGTAAGCTAACATTATTTTTGAAAGGAAGTTTTGACTTCCGTAGTACATTGGCGCTGCTCGTGGTGACATTTGTGCCTTGCAGCGGCCTTCTCAGTATGTACTAGCCACGCGTCTTGGAGAGGTGTACCAATTCCAACTGAAGAGCCCAATGGTACACTGGGGCGAAACGCTGGCAACTGTTTTGAGTTAACCGGACCATTTTATCAAATTTCATTGTGAATTTGTTAATATACATAACTCAATCGGACAATTGACATCCTGTTTCTTTCGAGAACAGATATTTCCAATTTGGATTAGCAAGGTAAGCTAACATTATTTTTGAAAGGAAGTTTTGACTTCCGTAGTACATTGGCGCTGCTCGTGGTGACATTTGTGCCTTGCAGCGGCCTTCTCAGTATGTACTAGCCACGCGTCTTGGAGAGGTGTACCAATTCCAACTGAAGAGCCCAATGGTACACTGGGGCGAAACGCTGGCAACTGTTTTGAGTTAACCGGACCATTTTATCAAATTTCATTGTGAATTTGTTAATATACATAACTCAATCGGACAATTGACATCCTGTTTCTTTCGAGAACAGATATTTCCAATTTGGATTAGCAAGGTAAGCTAACATTATTTTTGAAAGGAAGTTTTGACTTCCGTAGTACATTGGCGCTGCTCGTGGTGACATTTATGCCTTGCAGCGGCCTTCTCAGTATGTACTAGCCACGAGTCTTGGAGAGGTGTACCAATTACAACTGAAGAGCCCAATGGTACACTGGGGCGAAACGCTGGCAACTTTTGAGTTAACCGGATCATTTTATCAAATTTCATTGTGAATTTGTTAATATACATAACTCAATCGGACAATTGACGTCCTGTTTCTTTCGAGAACAGATATTTCCAATTTGGATTAGCAAGGTAAGCTAACATTATTTTTGAAACGAAGTTTTGACTTCCGTAGTACATTGGCGCTGCTCGTGGTGACATTTGTGCCTTGCAGCGGCCTTCTCAGTATGTACTAGCCACGCGTCTTTGAGAGGTGTACCAATTCCAACTGAAGAGCCCAATGGTACACTGGGGCGAAACGCTGGCAACTGTTTTGAGTTAACCGGACCATTTTATCAAATTTCATTGTGAATTTGTTAATATACATAACTCAATCGGACAATTGACATCCTGTTTCTTTCGAGAACAGATATTTCCAATTTGGATTAGCAAGGTAAGCTAACATTATTTTTGAAAGGAAGTTTTGACTTCCGTAGTACATTGGCGCTGCTCGTGGTGACATTTGTGCCTTGCAGCGGCCTTCTCAGTATGTACTAGCCACGCGTCTTGGAGAGGTGTACCAATTCCAACTGAAGAGCCCAATGGTACACTGGGGCGAAACGCTGGCAACTGTTTTGAGTTTACCGGACCATTTTATCAAATTTCATTGTGAATTTGTTAATATACATAACTCAATCGGACAATTGACATCCTGTTTCTTTCGAGAACAGATATCTTGGAGAGGTGTACCAATTCCAACTGAAGAGCCCAATGGTACACTGGGGCGAAACGCTGGCAACTGTTATGAGTTAACCGGACCATTTTATCAAATTTCATTGTGAATTTGTTAATATACATAACTCAATCGGACAATTGACGTCCTGTTTCTTTCGAGAACAGATATTTCCAATTTGGATTAGCAAGGTAAGCTAACATTATTCTTGAAAGGAAGTTTTGACTTCCGTAGTACATTGGCGCTGCTCGTGGTGACATTTGTGCCTTGCAGCGGCCTTCTCAGTATGTACTAGCCACGCGTCTTGGAGAGGTGTACCAATTCCAACTGAAGAGCCCAATGGTACACTGGGGCGAAACGCTGGCAACTGTTTTGTGTTAACCGGACCATTTTATCAAATTTCATTGTGAATTTGTTACTATACATAACTCAATCGGACAATTGACATCCTGTTTCTTTCGAGAACAGATATTTCCAATTTGAATTAGCAAGGTAAGCTAACATTATTTTTGAAAGGAAGTTTTGACTTCCGTAGTACATTGGCGCTGCTCGTGGTGACATTTGTGCCTTGCAGCGGCCTTCTCAGTATGTACTAGCCACGCGTCTTGGAGAGGTGTACCAATTCCAACTGAAGAGCCCAATGGTACACTGGGGCGAAACGCTGGCAACTGTTTTGAGTTAACCGGACCATTTTATCAAATTTCATTGTGAATTTGTTAATATACATAACTCAATCGGACAATTGACATCCTGTTTCTTTCGAGAACAGATATTTCCAATTTGGATTAGCAAGGTAAGCTAACATTATTTTTGAAAGGAAGTTTTGACTTCCGTAGTACATTGGCGCTGCTCGTGGTGACATTTGTGCCTTGCAGCGGCCTTCTCAGTATGTACTAGCCACGCGTCTTGGAGAGGTGTACCAATTCCAACTGAAGAGCCCAATGGTACACTGGGGCGAAACGCTGGCAACTGTTTTGAGTTAACCGGACCATTTTATCAAATTTCATTGTGAATTTGTTAATATACATAACTCAATCGGACAATTGACATCCTGTTTCTTTCGAGAACAGATATTTCCAATTTGGATTAGCAAGGTAAGCTAACATTATTTTTGAAAGGAAGTTTTGACTTCCGTAGTACATTGGCGCTGCTCGTGGTGACATTTGTGCCTTGCAGCGGCCTTCTCAGTATGTACTAGCCACGCGTCTTGGAGAGGTGTACCAATTCCAACTGAAGAGCCCAATGGTACACTGGGGCGAAACGCTGGCAACTGTTTTGAGTTAACCGGACCATTTTATCAAATTTCATTGTGAATTTGTTAATATACATAACTCAATCGGACAATTGACATCCTGTTTCTTTCGAGAACAGATATTTCCAATTTGGATTAGCAAGGTAAGCTAACATTATTTTTGAAAGGAAGTTTTGACTTCCGTAGTACATTGGCGCTGCTCGTGGTGACATTTGTGCCTTGCAGCGGCCTTCTCAGTATGTACTAGCCACGCGTCTTGGAGAGGTGTACCAATTCCAACTGAAGAGCCCAATGGTACACTGGGGCGAAACGCTGGCAACTGTATTGAGTTAACCGGACCATTTCATCAAATTTCATTGTGAATTTGTTAATATACATAACTCAATCGGACAATTGACATCCTGTTTCTTTCGAGAACAGATATTTCCAATTTGGATTAGCAAGGTAAGCTAACATTATTTTTGAAAGGAAGTTTTGACTTCCGTAGTACATTGGCGCTGCTCGTGGTGACATTTGTGCCTTGCAGCGGCCTTCTCAGTATGTACTAGCCACGCGTCTTGGAGAGGTGTACCAATTCCAACTGAAGAGCACAATGGTTTACTGGGGCGAAACGCTGGCAACTGTTTTGAGTTAACCGGACCATTTTATCAAATTTCATTGTGAATTTGTTAATATACATAACTCAATCGGACAATTGACATCCTGTTTCTTTCGAGAACAGATATTTCCAATTTGGATTAGCAAGGTAAGCTAACATTATTTTTGAAAGGAAGTTTTGACTTCCGTAGTACATTGGCGCTGCTCGTGGTGACATTTGTGCCTTGCAGCGGCCTTCTCAGTATGTACTAGCCACGAGTCTTGGAGAGGTGTACCAATTCCAACTGAAGAGCCCAATGGTACACTGGGGCGGAACGCTGGCAAGTGTTTTGAGTTAACCGGACCATTTTATCAAATTTCATTGTGAATTTGTTAATATACATAACTCAATCGGACAATTGACATCCTGTTTCTTTCGAGAACAGATATTTCCAATTTGGATTAGCAAGGTAAGCTAACATTATTTTTGAAAGGAAGTTTTGACTTCCGTAGTACATTGGCGCTGCTCGTGGTGACATTTGTGCCTTGCAGCGGCCTTCTCAGTATGTACTAGCCACGAGTCTTGGAGAGGTGTACCAATTCCAACTGAAGAGCCCTATGGTACACTGGGGCGAAACGCTGGCAACTGTTTTGAGTTAACCGGACCATTTTATCAAATTTCATTGTGAATTTGTTAATATACATAACTCAATCGGACAATTGACGTCCTGTTTCTTTCGAGAACAGATATTTCCAATTTGGATTAGCAAGGTAAGCTAACATTATTTTTGAAAGGAAGTTTTGACTTCCGTAGTACATTGGCGCTGCTCGTGGTGACATTTGTGCCTTGCAGCGGCCTTCTCAGTATATACTAGCCACGCGTCTTGGAGAGGTGTACCAATTCCAACTGAAGAGCCCAATGGTACACTGGGGCGAAACGCTGGCAACTGTTTTGAGTTAACCGGACCATTTTATCAAATTTCATTGTGAATTTGTTAATATACATAACTCAATCGGACAATTGACATCCTGTTTCTTTCGAGAACAGATATTTCCAATTTGGATTAGCAAGGTAAGCTAACATTATTCTTGAAAGGAAGTTTTGACTTCCGTAGTACATTGGCGCTGCTCGTGGTGACATTTGTGCCTTGCAGCGGCCTTCTCAGTATGTACTAGCCACGCGTCTTGGAGAGGTGTACCAATTCCAACTGAAGAGCCCAATGGTACACTGGGGCGAAACGCTGGCAACTGTTTTGAGTTAACCGGACCATTTTATCAAATTTCATTGTGAATTTGTTAATATACATAACTCAATCGGACAATTGACATCCTGTTTCTTTCGAGAACAGATATTTCCAATTTGGATTAGCAAGGTAAGCTAACATTATTTTTGAAAGGAAGTTTTGACTTCCGTAGTACATTGGCGCTGCTCGTGGTGACATTTGTGCCTTGCAGCGGCCTTCTCAGTATGTACTAGCCACGCGTCTTGGAGAGGTGTACCAATTCCAACTGAAGAGCCCAATGGTACACTGGGGCGAAACGCTGGCAACTGTTTTGAGTTAACCGGACCATTTTATCAAATTTCATTGTGAATTTGTTAATATACATAACTCAATCGGACAATTGACATCCTGTTTCTTTCGAGAACAGATATTTCCAATTTGGATTAGCAAGGTAAGCTAACATTATTTTTGAAAGGAAGTTTTGACTTCCGTAGTACATTGGCGCTGCTCGTGGTGACATTTGTGCCTTGCAGCGGCCTTCTCAGTATGTACTAGCCACGCGTCTTGGAGAGGTGTACCAATTCCAACTGAAGAGCCCAATGGTACACTGGGGCGGAACGCTGGCAAGTGTTTTGAGTTAACCGGACCATTTTATCAAATTTCATTGTGAATTTGTTAATATACATAACTCAATCGGACAATTGACATCCTGTTTCTTTCGAGAGCAGATATTTCCAATTTGGATTAGCAAGGTAAGCTAACATTATTTTTGAAAGGAAGTTTTGACTTCCGTAGTACATTGGCGCTGCTCGTGGTGACATTTGTGCCTTGCAGCGGCCTTCTCAGTATGTACTAGCCACGCGTCTTGGAGAGGTGTACCAATTCCAACTGAAGAGCCCAATGGTACACTGGGGCGAAACGCTGGCAACTGTTTTGAGTTAACCGGACCATTTTATCAAATTTCATTGTGAATTTGTTAATATACATAACTCAATCGGACAATTGACATCCTGTTTCTTTCGAGAACAGATATTTCCAATTTGGATTAGCAAGGTAAGCTAACATTATTTTTGAAAGGAAGTTTTGACTTCCGTAGTACATTGGCGCTGCTCGTGGTGACATTTGTGCCTTGCAGCGGCCTTCTCAGTATGTACTAGCCACGCGTCTTGGAGAGGTGTACCAATTCCAACTGAAGAGCCCAATGGTACACTGGGGCGAAACGCTGGCAACTGTTTTGAGTTAACCGGACCTTTTTATCAAATTTCATTGTGAATTTGTTAATATACATAACTCAATCGGACAATTGACATCCTGTTTCTTTCGAGAACAGATATTTCCAATTTGGATTAGCAAGGTAAGCTAACATTATTTTTGAAAGGATGTTTTGACTTCCGTAGTACATTGGCGCTGCTCGTGGTGACATTTGTGCCTTGCAGCGGCCTTCTCAGTATGTACTAGCCACGCGTCTTGGAGAGGTGTACCAATTCCAACTGAAGAGCCCAATGGTACACTGGGGCGAAACGCTGGCAACTGTTTTGAGTTAACCGGACCATTTTATCAAATTTCATTGTGAATTTGTTAATATACATAACTCAATCGGACAATTGACATCCTGTTTCTTTCGAGAACAGATATTTCCAATTTGGATTAGCAAGGTAAGCTAACATTATTTTTGAAAGGAAGTTTTGACTTCCGTAGTACATTGGCGCTGCTCGTGGTGACATTTGTGCCTTGCAGCGGCCTTCTCAGTATGTACTAGCCACGAGTCTTGGAGAGGTGTACCAATTCCAACTGAAGAGCCCAATGGTACACTGGGGCGGAACGCTGGCAAGTGTTTTGAGTTAACCGGACCATTATATCAAATTTCATTGTGAATTTGTTAATATACATAACTCAATCGGACAATTGACATCCTGTTTCTTTCGAGAACAGATATTTCCAATTTGGATTAGCAAGGTAAGCTAACATTATTTTTGAAAGGAAGTTTTGACTTCCGTAGTACATTGGCGCTGCTCGTGGTGACATTTGTGCCTTGCAGCGGCCTTCTCAGTATGTACTAGCCACGCGTCTTGGAGAGGTGTACCAATTCCAACTGAAGAGCCCAATGGTACACTGGGGCGAAACGCTGGCAACTGTTTTGAGTTAACCGGACCATTTTATCAAATTTCATTGTGAATTTGTTAATATACATAACTCAATCGGACAATTGACATCCTGTTTCTTTCGAGAACAGATATTTCCAATTTGGATTAGCAAGGTAAGCTAACATTATTTTTGAAAGGAAGTTTTGACTTCCGTAGTACATTGGCGCTGCTCGTGGTGACATTTGTGCCTTGCAGCGGCCTTCTCAGTATGTACTAGCCACGCGTCTTGGAGAGGTGTACCAATTCCAACTGAAGAGCCCAATGGTACACTGGGGCGAAACGCTGGCAACTGTTTTGAGTTAACCGGACCATTTTATCAAATTTCATTGTGAATTTGTTAATATACATAACTCAATCGGACAATTGACATCCTGTTTCTTTCGAGAACAGATATTTCCAATTTGGATTAGCAAGGTAAGCTAACATTATTTTTGAAAGGAAGTTTTGACTTCCGTAGTACATTGGCGCTGCTCGTGGTGACATTTGTGCCTTGCAGCGGCCTTCTCAGTATGTACTAGCCACGAGTCTTGGAGAGGTGTACCAATTACAACTGAAGAGCCCAATGGTACACTGGGGCGAAACGCTGGCAACTTTTGTGTTAACCGGATCATTTTATCAAATTTCATTGTGAATTTGTTAATATACATAACTCAATCGGACAATTGACGTCCTGTTTCTTTCGAGAACAGATATTTCCAATTTGTATTAGCAAGGTAAGCTAACATTATTTTTGAAACGAAGTTTTGACTTCCGTAGTACATTGGCGCTGCTCGTGGTGACATTTGTGCCTTGCAGCGGCCTTCTCAGTATGTACTAGCCACGCGTCTTGGAGAGGTGTACCAATTCCAACTGAAGAGCCCAATGGTACACTGGGGCGAAACGCTGGCAACTGTTTTGAGTTAACCGGACCATTTTATCAAATTTCATTGTGAATTTGTTAATATACATAACTCAATCGGACAATTGACATCCTGTTTCTTTCGAGAACAGATATTTCCAATTTGGATTAGCAAGGTAAGCTAACATTATTTTTGAAAGGAAGTTTTGACTTCCGTAGTACATTGGCGCTGCTCGTGGTGACATTTGTGCCTTGCAGCGGCCTTCTCAGTATGTACTAGCCACGCGTCTTGGAGAGGTGTACCAATTCCAACTGAAGAGCCCAATGGTACACTGGGGCGAAACGCTGGCAACTGTTTTGAGTTTACCGGACCATTTTATCTAATTTCATTGTGAATTTGTTAATATACATAACTCAATCGGACAATTGACATCCTGTTTCTTTCGAGAACAGATATCTTGGAGAGGTGTACCAATTCCAACTGAAGAGCCCAATGGTACACTGGGGCGAAACGCTGGCAACTGTTATGAGTTAACCGGACCATTTTATCAAATTTCATTGTGAATTTGTTAATATACATAACTCAATCGGACAATTGACGTCCTGTTTCTTTCGAGAACAGATATTTCCAATTTGGATTTGCAAGGTAAGCTAACATTATTCTTGAAAGGAAGTTTTGACTTCCGTAGTACATTGGCGCTGCTCGTGGTGACATTTGTGCCTTGCAGCGGCCTTCTCAGTATGTACTAGCCACGCGTCTTGGAGAGGTGTACCAATTCCAACTGAAGAGCCCAATGGTACACTGGGGCGAAACGCTGGCAACTGTTTTGAGTTAACCGGACCATTTTATCAAATTTCATTGTGAATTTGTTAATATACATAACTCAATCGGACAATTGACATCCTGTTTCTTTCGAGAACAGATATTTCCAATTTGAATTAGCAAGGTAAGCTAACATTATTTTTGAAAGGAAGTTTTGACTTCCGTAGTACATTGGCGCTGCTCGTGGTGACATTTGTGCCTTGCAGCGGCCTTCTCAGTATGTACTAGCCACGCGTCTTGGAGAGGTGTACCAATTCCAACTGAAGAGCCCAATGGTACACTGGGGCGAAACGCTGGCAACTGTTTTGAGTTAACCGGACCATTTTATCAAATTTCATTGTGAATTTGTTAATATACATAACTCAATCGGACAATTGACATCCTGTTTCTTTCGAGAACAGATATTTCCAATTTGGATTAGCAAGGTAAGCTAACATTATTTTTGAAAGGAAGTTTTGACTTCCGTAGTACATTGGCGCTGCTCTTGGTGACATTTGTGCCTTGCAGCGGCCTTCTCAGTATGTACTAGCCACGCGTCTTGGAGAGGTGTACCAATTCCAACTGAAGAGCCCAATGGTACACTGGGGCGAAACGCTGGCAACTGTTTTGAGTTAACCGGACCATTTTATCAAATTTCATTGTGAATTTGTTAATATACATAACTCAATCGGACAATTGACATCCTGTTTCTTTCGAGAACAGATATTTCCAATTTGGATTAGCAAGGTAAGCTAACATTATTCTTGAAAGGAAGTTTTGACTTCCGTAGTACATTGGCGCTGCTCGTGGTGACATTTGTGCCTTGCAGCGGCCTTCTCAGTATGTACTAGCCACGCGTCTTGGAGAGGTGTACCAATTCCAACTGAAGAGCCCAATGGTACACTGGGGCGAAACGCTGGCAACTGTTGTGAGTTAACCGGACCATTTTATCAAATTTCATTGTGAATTTGTTAATATACATAACTCAATCGGACAATTGACATCCTGTTTCTTTCGAGAACAGATATTTCCAATTTGGATTAGCAAGGTAAGCTAACATTATTTTTGAAAGGAAGTTTTGACTTCCGTAGTACATTGGCGCTGCTCGTGGTGACATTTGTGCCTTGCAGCGGCCTTCTCAGTATGTACTAGCCACGCGTCTTGGAGAGGTGTACCAATTCCAACTGAAGAGCCCAATGGTACACTGGGGCGAAACGCTGGCAACTGTTTTGAGTTAACCGGACCATTTTATCAAATTTCATTGTGAATTTGTTAATATACATAACTCAATCGGACAATTGACATCCTGTTTCTTTCGAGAACAGATATTTCCAATTTGGATTAGCAAGGTAAGCTAACATTATTTTTGAAAGGAAGTTTTGACTTCCGTAGTACATTGGCGCTGCTCGTGGTGACATTTGTGCCTTGCAGCGGCCTTCTCAGTATGTACTAGCCACGCGTCTTGGAGAGGTGTACCAATTCCAACTGAAGAGCCCAATGGTACACTGGGGCGAAACGCTGGCAACTGTTTTGAGTTAACCGGACCATTTTATCAAATTTCATTGTGAATTTGTTAATATACATAACTCAATCGGACAATTGACATCCTGTTTCTTTCGAGAACAGATATTTCCAATTTGGATTAGCAAGGTAAGCTAACATTATTTTTGAAAGGAAGTTTTGACTTCCGTAGTACATTGGCGCTGCTCGTGGTGACATTTGTGCCTTGCAGCGGCCTTCTCAGTATGTACTAGCCACGCGTCTTGGAGAGGTGTACCAATTCCAACTGAAGAGCCCAATGGTACACTGGGGCGAAACGCTGGCAACTGTTTTGAGTTAACCGGACCATTTTATCAAATTTCATTGTGAATTTGTTAATATACATAACTCAATCGGACAATTGACATCCTGTTTCTTTCGAGAACAGATATTTCCAATTTGGATTAGCAAGGTAAGCTAACATTATTTTTGAAAGGAAGTTTTGACTTCCGTAGTACATTGGCGCTGCTCGTGGTGACATTTGTGCCTTGCAGCGGCCTTCTCAGTATGTACTAGCCACGCGTCTTGGAGAGGTGTACCAATTCCAACTGAAGAGCCCAATGGTACACTGGGGCGAAACGCTGGCAACTGTTTTGAGTTAACCGGACCATTTTATCAAATTTCATTGTGAATTTGTTAATATACATAACTCAATCGGACAATTGACATCCTGTTTCTTTCGAGAACAGATATTTCCAATTTGGATTAGCAAGGTAAGCTAACATTATTTTTGAAAGGAAGTTTTGACTTCCGTAGTACATTGGCGCTGCTCGTGGTGACATTTGTGCCTTGCAGCGGCCTTCTCAGTATGTACTAGCCACGCGTCTTGGAGAGGTGTACCAATTCCAACTGAAGAGCCCAATGTTACACTGGGGCGAAACGCTGGCAACTGTTTTGAGTTAACCGGACCATTTTATCAAATTTCATTGTGAATTTGTTAATATACATAACTCAATCGGACAATTGACATCCTGCTTCTTTCGAGAACAGATATTTCCAATTTGGATTAGCAAGGTAAGCTAACATTATTTTTGAAAGGAAGTTTTGACTTCCGTAGTACATTGGCGCTGCTCGTGGTGACATTTGTGCCTTGCAGCGGCCTTCTCAGTATGTACTAGCCACGAGTCTTGGAGAGGTGTACCAATTCCAACTGAAGAGCCCAATGGTACACTGGGGCGAAACGCTGGCAAGTGTTTTGAGTTAACCGGACCATTTTATCAAATTTCATTGTGAATTTGTTAATATACATAACTCAATCCGACAATTGACATCCTGTTTCTTTCGAGAACAGATATTTCCAATTTGGATTAGCAAGGTAAGCTAACATTATTTTTGAAAGGATGTTTTGACTTCCGTAGTACATTGGCGCTGCTCGTGGTGACATTTGTGCCTTGCAGCGGCCTTCTCAGTATGTACTAGCCACGCGTCTTGGAGAGGTGTACCAATTCCAACTGAAGAGCCCAATGGTACACTGGGGCGAAACGCTGGCAACTGTTTTGAGTTAACCGGACCATTTTATCAAATTTCATTGTGAATTTGTTAATATACATAACTCAATCGGACAATTGACATCCTGTTTCTTTCGAGAACAGATATTTCCAATTTGGATTAGCAAGGTAAGCTAACATTATTTTTGAAAGGAAGTTTTGACTTCCGTAGTACATTGGCGCTGCTCGTGGTGACATTTGTGCCTTGCAGCGGCCTTCTCAGTATGTACTAGCCACGCGTCTTGGAGAGGTGTACCAATTCCAACTGAAGAGCCCAATGGTACACTGGGGCGAAACGCTGGCAACTGTTTTGAGTTAACCGGACCATTTTATCAAATTTCATTGTGAATTTGTTAATATACATAACTCAATCGGACAATTGACATCCTGTTTCTTTCGAGAACAGATATTTCCAATTTGGATTAGCAAGGTAAGCTAACATTATTTTTGAAAGGAAGTTTTGACTTCCGTAGTACATTGGCGCTGCTCGTGGTGACATTTGTGCCTTGCAGCGGCCTTCTCAGTATGTACTAGCCACGCGTCTTGGAGAGGTGTACCAATTCCAACTGAAGAGCCCAATGGTACACTGGGGCGGAACGCTGGCAAGTGTTTTGAGTTAACCGGACCATTTTATCAAATTTCATTGTGAATTTGTTAATATACATAACTCAATCGGACAATTGACATCCTGTTTCTTTCGAGAACAGATATTTCCAATTTGGATTAGCAAGGTAAGCTAACATTATTTTTGAAAGGAAGTTTTGACTTCCGTAGTACATTGGCGCTGCTCGTGGTGACATTTGTGCCTTGCAGCGGCCTTCTCAGTATGTACTAGCCACGCGTCTTGGAGAGGTGCACCAATTCCAACTGAAGAGCCCAATGGTACACTGGGGCGAAACGCTGGCAACTGTTTTGAGTTAACCGGACCATTTTATCAAATTTCATTGTGAATTTGTTAATATACATAACTCAATCGGACAATTGACATCCTGTTTCTTTCGAGAACAGATATTTCCAATTTGGATTAGCAAGGTAAGCTAACATTATTTTTGAAAGGAAGTTTTGACTTCCGTAGTACATTGGCGCTGCTCGTGGTGACATTTGTGCCTTGCAGCGGCCTTCTCAGTATGTACTAGCCACGCGTCTTGGAGAGGTGTACCAATTCCAACTGAAGAGCCCAATGGTACACTGGGGCGAAACGCTGGCAACTGTTTTGAGTTAACCGGACCATTTTATCAAATTTCATTGTGAATTTGGTAATATACATAACTCAATCGGACAATTGACATCCTGTTTCTTTCGAGAACAGATATTTCCAATTTGGATTAGCAAGGTAAGCTAACATTATTTTTGAAAGGAAGTTTTGACTTCCGTAGTACATTGGCGCTGCTCGTGGTGACATTTGTGCCTTGCAGCGGCCTTCTCAGTATGTACTAGCCACGCGTCTTGGAGAGGTGTACCAATTCCAACTGAAGAGCCCAATGGTACACTGGGGCGAAACGCTGGCAACTGTTTTGAGTTAACCGGACCATTTTATCAAATTTCATTGTGAATTTGTTAATATACATAACTCAATCGGACAATTGACATCCTGTTTCTTTCGAGAACAGATATTTCCAATTTGGATTAGCAAGGTAAGCTAACATTATTTTTGAAAGGAAGTTTTGACTTCCGTAGTACATTGGCGCTGCTCGTGGTGACATTTGTGCCTTGCAGCGGCCTTCTCAGTATGTACTAGCCACGAGTCTTGGAGAGGTGTACCAATTCCAACTGAAGAGCCCAATGGTACACTGGGGCGAAACGCTGGCAACTTTTGAGTTAACCGGATCATTTTATCAAATTTCATTGTGAATTTGTTAATATACATAACTCAATCGGACAATTGACGTCCTGTTTCTTTCGAGAACAGATATTTCCAATTTGGATTAGCAAGGTAAGCTAACATTATTTTTGAAACGAAGTTTTGACTTCCGTAGTACATTGGCGCTGCTCGTGGTGACATTTGTGCCTTGCAGCGGCCTTCTCAGTATGTACTAGCCACGCGTCTTGGAGAGGTGTACCAATTCCAACTGAAGAGCCCAATGGTACACTGGGGCGAAACGCTGGCAACTGTTTTGAGTTAACCGGACCATTTTATCAAATTTCATTGTGAATTTGTTAATATACATAACTCAATCGGACAATTGACATCCTGTTTCTTTCGAGAACAGATATTTCCAATTTGGATTAGCAAGGTAAGCTAACATTATTTTTGAAAGGAAGTTTTGACTTCCGTAGTACATTGGCGCTGCTCGTGGTGACATTTGTGCCTTGCAGCGGCCTTCTCAGTATGTACTAGCCACGCGTCTTGGAGAGGTGTACCAATTCCAACTGTAGAGCCCAATGGTACACTGGGGCGAAACGCTGGCAACTGTTTTGAGTTAACCGGACCATTTTATCTAATTTCATTGTGAATTTGTTAATATACATAACTCAATCGGACAATTGACATCCTGTTTCTTTCGAGAACAGATATTTCCAATTTGGATTAGCAAGGTAAGCTAACATTATTTTTGAAAGGAAGTTTTGACTTCCGTAGTACATTGGCGCTGCTCGTGGTGACATTTGTGCCTTGCAGCGGCCTTCTCAGTATGTACTAGCCACGAGTCTTGGAGAGGTGTACCAATTACAACTGAAGAGCCCAATGGTACACTGGGGCGAAACGCTGGCAACTTTTGAGTTAACCGGATCATTTTATCAAATTTCATTGTGAATTTGTTAATATACATAACTCAATCGGACAATTGACGTCCTGTTTCTTTCGAGAACAGATATTTCCAATTTGGATTAGCAAGGTAAGCTAACATTATTTTTGAAACGAAGTTTTGACTTCCGTAGTACATTGGCGCTGCTCGTGGTGACATTTGTGCCTTGCAGCGGCCTTCTCAGTATGTACTAGCCACGCGTCTTGGAGAGGTGTACCAATTCCAACTGAAGAGCCCAATGGTACACTGGGGCGAAACGCTGGCAACTGTTTTGAGTTAACCGGACCATTTTATCAAATTTCATTGTGAATTTGTTAATATACATAACTCAATCGGACAATTGACATCCTGTTTCTTTCGAGAACAGATATTTCCAATTTGGATTAGCAAGGTAAGCTAACATTATTTTTGAAAGGAAGTTTTGACTTCCGTAGTACATTGGCGCTGCTCGTGGTGACATTTGTGCCTTGCAGCGGCCTTCTCAGTATGTACTAGCCACGCGTCTTGGAGAGGTGTACCAATTCCAACTGAAGAGCCCAATGGTACACTGGGGCGAAACGCTGGCAACTGTTTTGAGTTTACCGGACCATTTTATCTAATTTCATTGTGAATTTGTTAATATACATAACTCAATCGGACAATTGACATCCTGTTTCTTTCGAGAACAGATATCTTGGAGAGGTGTACCAATTCCAACTGAAGAGCCCAATGGTACACTGGGGCGAAACGCTGGCAACTGTTATGAGTTAACCGGACCATTTTATCAAATTTCATTGTGAATTTGTTAATATACATAACTCAATCGGACAATTGACGTCCTGTTTCTTTCGAGAACAGATATTTCCAATTTGGATTAGCAAGGTAAGCTAACATTATTCTTGAAAGGAAGTTTTGACTTCCGTAGTACATTGGCGCTGCTCGTGGTGACATTTGTGCCTTGCAGCGGCCTTCTCAGTATGTACTAGCCACGCGTCTTGGAGAGGTGTACCAATTCCAACTGAAGAGCCCAATGGTACACTGGGGCGAAACGCTGGCAACTGTTTTGAGTTAACCGGACCATTTTATCAAATTTCATTGTGAATTTGTTAATATACATAACTCAATCGGACAATTGACATCCTGTTTCTTTCGAGAACAGATATTTCCAATTTGGATTAGCAAGGTAAGCTAACATTATTTTTGAAAGGAAGTTTTGACTTCCGTAGTACATTGGCGCTGCTCTTGGTGACATTTGTGCCTTGCAGCGGCCTTCTCAGTTTGTACTAGCCACGCGTCTTGGAGAGGTGTACCAATTCCAACTGAAGAGCCCAATGGTACACTGGGGCGAAACGCTGGCAACTGTTTTGAGTTAACCGGACCATTTTATCAAATTTCATTGTGAATTTGTTAATATACATAACTCAATCGGACAATTGACATCCTGTTTCTTTCGAGAACAGATATTTCCAATTTGGATTAGCAAGGTAAGCTAACATTATTCTTGAAAGGAAGTTTTGACTTTCGTAGTACATTGGCGCTGCTCGTGGTGACATTTGTGCCTTGCAGCGGCCTTCTCAGTATGTACTAGCCACGCGTCTTGGAGAGGTGTACCAATTCCAACTGAAGAGCCCAATGGTACACTGGGGCGAAACGCTGGCAACTGTTTTGAGTTAACCGGACCATTTTATCAAATTTCATTGTGAATTTGTTAATATACATAACTCAATCGGACAATTGACATCCTGTTTCTTTCGAGAACAGATATTTCCAATTTGGATTAGCAAGGTAAGCTAACATTATTTTTGAAAGGAAGTTTTGACTTCCGTAGTACATTGGCGCTGCTCGTGGTGACATTTGTGCCTTGCAGCGGCCTTCTCAGTATGTACTAGCCACGCGTCTTGGAGAGATGTACCAATTCCAACTGAAGAGCCCAATGGTACACTGGGGCGAAACGCTGGCAACTGTTTTGAGTTAACCGGACCATTTTATCAAATTTCATTGTGAATTTGTTAATATACAAAACTCAATCGGACAATTGACATCCTGTTTCTTTCGAGAACAGATATTTCCAATTTGGATTAGCAAGGTAAGCTAACATTATTTTTGAAAGGAAGTTTTGACTTCCGTAGTACATTGGCGCTGCTCGTGGTGACATTTGTGCCTTGCAGCGGCCTTCTCAGTATGTACTAGCCACGCGTCTTGGAGAGGTGTACCAATTCCAACTGAAGAGCCCAATGGTACACTGGGGCGAAACGCTGGCAACTGTTTTGAGTTAACCGGACCATTTTATCAAATTTCATTGTGAATTTGTTAATATACATAACTCAATCGGACAATTGACATCCTGTTTCTTTCGAGAACAGATATTTCCAATTTGGATTAGCAAGGTAAGCTAACATTATTTTTGAAAGGAAGTTTTGACTTCCGTAGTACATTGGCGCTGCTCGTGGTGACATTTGTGTCTTGCAGCGGCCTTCTCAGTATGTACTAGCCACGCGTCTTGGAGAGGTGTACCAATTCCAACTGAAGAGCCCAATGGTACACTGGGGCGAAACGCTGGCAACTGTTTTGAGTTAACCGGACCATTTTATCTAATTTCATTGTGAATTTGTTAATATACATAACTCAATCGGACAATTGACATCCTGTTTCTTTCGAGAACAGATATTTCCAATTTGGATTAGCAAGGTAAGCTAACATTATTTTTGAAAGGAAGTTTTGACTTCCGTAGTACATTGGCGCTGCTCGTGGTGACATTTGTGCCTTGCAGCGGCCTTCTCAGTATGTACTAGCCACGCGTCTTGGAGAGGTGTACCAATTCCAACTGAAGAGCCCAATGGTACACTGGGGCGAAACGCTGGCAACTGTTTTGAGTTAACCGGACCATTTTATCAAATTTCATTGTGAATTTGTTAATATACATAACTCAATCGGACAATTGACATCCTGTTTCTTTCGAGAACAGATATTTCCAATTTGGATTAGCAAGGTAAGCTAACATTATTTTTGAAAGGAAGTTTTGACTTCCGTAGTACATTGGCGCTGCTCGTGGTGACATTTGTGCCTTGCAGCGGCCTTCTCAGTATGTACTAGCCACGCGTCTTGGAGAGGTGTACCAATTCCAACTGAAGAGCCCAATGGTACACTGGGGCGAAACGCTGGCAACTGTTTTGAGTTAACCGGACCATTTTATCAAATTTCATTGTGAATTTGTTAATATACATAACTCAATCGGACAATTGACATCCTGTTTCTTTCGAGAACAGATATTTCCAATTTGGATTAGCAAGGTAAGCTAACATTATTTTTGAAAGGAAGTTTTGACTTCCGTAGTACATTGGCGCTGCTCGTGGTGACATTTGTGCCTTGCAGCGGCCTTCTCAGTATGTACTAGCCACGCGTCTTGGAGAGGTGTACCAATTCCAACTGAAGAGCCCAATGGTACACTGGGGCGAAACGCTGGCAACTGTTTTGAGTTAACCGGACCATTTTATCAAATTTCATTGTGAATTTGTTAATATACATAACTCAATCGGACAATTGACATCCTGTTTCTTTCGAGAACAGATATTTCCAATTTGGATTAGCAAGGTAAGCTAACATTATTTTTGAAAGGAAGTTTTGACTTCCGTAGTACATTGGCGCTGCTCGTGGTGACATTTGTGCCTTGCAGCGGCCTTCTCAGTATGTACTAGCCACGAGTCTTGGAGAGGTGTACCAATTCCAACTGAAGAGCCCAATGGTACACTGGGGCGGAACGCTGGCAAGTGTTTTGAGTTAACCGGACCATTTTATCAAATTTCATTGTGAATTTGTTAATATACATAACTCAATCCGACAATTGACATCCTGTTTCTTTCGAGAACAGATATTTCCAATTTGGATTAGCAAGGTAAGCTAACATTATTTTTGAAAGGAAGTTTTGACTTCCGTAGTACATTGGCGCTGCTCGTGGTGACATTTGTGCCTTGCAGCGGCCTTCTCAGTATGTACTAGCCACGCGTCTTGGAGAGGTGTACCAATTCCAACTGAAGAGCCCAATGGTACACAGGGGCGAAACGCTGGCAACTGTTTTGAGTTAACCGGACCATTTTATCAAATTTCATTGTGAATTTGTTAATATACATAACTCAATCGGACAATTGACATCCTGTTTCTTTCGAGAACAGATATTTCCAATTTGGATTAGCAAGGTAAGCTAACATTATTTTTGAAAGGAAGTTTTGACTTCCGTAGTACATTGGCGCTGCTCGTGGTGACATTTGTGCCTTGCAGCGGCCTTCTCAGTATGTACTAGCCACGCGTCTTGGAGAGGTGTACCAATTCCAACTGAAGAGCCCAATGGTACACTGGGGCGAAACGCTGGCAACTGTTTTGAGTTAACCGGACCATTTTATCAAATTTCATTGTGAATTTGTTAATATACATAACTCAATCGGACAATTGACATCCTGTTTCTTTCGAGAACAGATATTTCCAATTTGGATTAGCAAGGTAAGCTAACATTATTTTTGAAAGGAAGTTTTGACTTCCGTAGTACATTGGCGCTGCTCGTGGTGACATTTGTGCCTTGCAGCGGCCTTCTCAGTATGTACTAGCCACGCGTCTTGGAGAGGTGTACCAATTCCAACTGAAGAGCCATATGGTACACTGGGGCGAAACGCTGGCAACTGTTTTGAGTTAACCGGACCATTTTATCAAATTTCATTGTGAATTTGTTAATATACATAACTCAATCGGACAATTGACATCCTGTTTCTTTCGAGAACAGATATTTCCAATTTGGATTAGCATGGTAAGCTAACATTATTTTTGAAAGGAAGTTTTGACTTCCGTAGTACATTGGCGCTGCTCGTGGTGACATTTGTGCCTTGCAGCGGCCTTCTCAGTATGTACTAGCCACGCGTCTTGGAGAGGTGTACCAATTCCAACTGAAGAGCCCAATGGTACACTGGGGCGAAACGCTGGCAACTGTTTTGAGTTAACCGGACCATTTTATCAAATTTCATTGTGAATTTGTTAATATACATAACTCAATCGGACAATTGACATCCTGTTTCTTTCGAGAACAGATATTTCCAATTTGGATTATCAAGGTAAGCTAACATTATTTTTGAAAGGAAGTTTTGACTTCCGTAGTACATTGGCGCTGCTCGTGGTGACATTTGTGCCTTGCAGCGGCCTTCTCAGTATGTACTAGCCACGAGTCTTGGAGAGGTGTACCAATTCCAACTGAAGAGCCCAATGGTACACTGGGGCGGAACGCTGGCAAGTGTTTAGAGTTAACCGGACCATTATATCAAATTTCATTGTGAATTTGTTAATATACATAACTCAATCGGACAATTGACATCCTGTTTCTTTCGAGAACAGATATTTCCAATTTGGATTAGCAAGGTAAGCTAACATTATTTTTGAAAGGAAGTTTTGACTTCCGTAGTACATTGGCGCTGCTCGTGGTGACATTTGTGCCTTGCAGCGGCCTTCTCAGTATGTACTAGCCACGCGTCTTGGAGAGGTGTACCAATTCCAACTGAAGAGCCCAATGGTACACTGGGGCGGAACGCTGGCAAGTGTTTTGAGTTAACCGGACCATTTTATCAAATTTCATTGTGAATTTGTTAATATACATAACTCAATCGGACAATTGACATCCTGTTTCTTTCGAGAACAGATATTTCCAATTTGGATTAGCAAGGTAAGCTAACATTATTTTTGAAAGGAAGTTCTGACTTCCGTAGTACATTGGCGCTGCTCGTGGTGACATTTGTGCCTTGCAGCGGCCTTCTCAGTATGTACTAGCCACGCGTCTTGGAGAGGTGTACCAATTCCAACTGAAGAGCCCAATGGTACACTGGGGCGAAACGCTGGCAACTGTTTTGAGTTAACCGGACCATTTTATCAAATTTCATTGTGAATTTGTTAATATACATAACTCAATCGGACAATTGACGTCCTGTTTCTTTCGAGAACAGATATTTCCAATTTGGATTAGCAAGGTAAGCTAACATTATTTTTGAAACGAAGTTTTGACTTCCGTAGTACATTGGCGCTGCTCGTGGTGACATTTGTGCCTTGCAGCGGCCTTCTCAGTATGTACTAGCCACGCGTCTTGGAGAGGTGTACCAATTCCAACTGACGAGCCCAATGGTACACTGGGGCGAAACGCTGGCAACTGTTTTGAGTTAACCGGACCATTTTATCAAATTTCATTGTGAATTTGTTAATATACATAACTCAATCGGACAATTGACATCCTGTTTCTTTCGAGAACAGATATTTCCAATTTGGATTAGCAAGGTAAGCTAACATTATTTTTGAAAGGAAGTTTTGACTTCCGTAGTACATTGGCGCTGCTCGTGGTGACGTTTGTGCCTTGCAGCGGCCTTCTCAGTATGTACTAGCCACGCGTCTTGGAGAGGTGTACCAATTCCAACTGAAGAGCCCAATGGTACACTGGGGCGAAACGCTGGCAACTGTTTTGTGTTTACCGGACCATTTTATCTAATTTCATTGTGAATTTGTTAATATACATAACTCAATCGGACAATTGACATCCTGTTTCTTTCGAGAACAGATATCTTGGAGAGGTGTACCAATTCCAACTGAAGAGCCCAATGGTACACTGGGGCGAAACGCTGGCAACTGTTATGAGTTAACCGGACCATTTTATCAAATTTCATTGTGAATTTGTTAATATACATAACTCAATCGGACAATTGACGTCCTGTTTCTTTCGAGAACAGATATTTCCAATTTGGATTAGCAAGGTAAGCTAACATTATTCTTGAAAGGAAGTTTTGACTTCCGTAGTACATTGGCGCTGCTCGTGGTGACATTTGTGCCTTGCAGCGGCCTTCTCAGTATGTACTAGCCACGCGTCTTGGAGAGGTGTACCAATTCCAACTGAAGAGCCCAATGGTACACTGGGGCGAAACGCTGGCAACTGTTTTGAGTTAACCGGACCATTTCATCAAATTTCATTGTGAATTTGTTAATATACATAACTCAATCGGACAATTGACATCCTGTTTCTTTCGAGAACAGATATTTCCAATTTGAATTAGCAAGGTAAGCTAACATTATTTTTGAAAGGAAGTTTTGACTTCCGTAGTACATTGGCGCTGCTCGTGGTGACATTTGTGCCTTGCAGCGGCCTTCTCAGTATGTACTAGCCACGCGTCTTGGAGAGGTGTACCAATTCCAACTGAAGAGCCCAATGGTACACTGGGGCGAAACGCTGGCAACTGTTTTGAGTTAACCGGACCATTTTATCAAATTTCATTGTGAATTTGTTAATATACATAACTCAATCGGACAATTGACATCCTGTTTCTTTCGAGAACAGATATTTCCAATTTGGATTAGCAAGGTAAGCTAACATTATTTTTGAAAGGAAGTTTTGACTTCCGTAGTACATTGGCGCTGCTCTTGGTGACATTTGTGCCTTGCAGCGGCCTTCTCAGTATGTACTAGCCACGCGTCTTGGAGAGGTGTACCAATTCCAACTGAAGAGCCCAATGGTACACTGGGGCGAAACGCTGGCAACTGTTTTGAGTTAACCGGACCATTTTATCAAATTTCATTGTGAATTTGTTAATATACATAACTCAATCGGACAATTGACATCCTGTTTCTTTCGAGAACAGATATTTCCAATTTGGATTAGCAAGGTAAGCTAACATTATTCTTGAAAGGAAGTTTTGACTTCCGTAGTACATTGGCGCTGCTCGTGGTGACATTTGTGCCTTGCAGCGGCCTTCTCAGTATGTACTAGCCACGCGTCTTGGAGAGGTGTACCAATTCCAACTGAAGAGCCCAATGGTACACTGGGGCGAAACGCTGGCAACTGTTTTGAGTTAACCGGACCATTTTATCAAATTTCATTGTGAATTTGTTAATATACATAACTCAATCGGACAATTGACATCCTGTTTCTTTCGAGAACAGATATTTCCAATTTGGATTAGCAAGGTAAGCTAACATTATTTTTGAAAGGAAGTTTTGACTTCCGTAGTACATTGGCGCTGCTCGTGGTGACATTTGTGCCTTGCAGCGGCCTTCTCAGTATGTACTAGCCACGCGTCTTGGAGAGGTGTACCAATTCCAACTGAAGAGCCCAATGGTACACTGGGGCGAAACGCTGGCAACTGTTTTGAGTTAACCGGACCATTTTATCAAATTTCATTGTGAATTTGTTAATATACATAACTCAATCGGACAATTGACATCCTGTTTCTTTCGAGAACAGATATTTCCAATTTGGATTAGCAAGGTAAGCTAACATTATTTTTGAAAGGAAGTTTTGACTTCCGTAGTACATTGGCGCTGCTCGTGGTGACATTTGTGCCTTGCAGCGGCCTTCTCAGTATGTACTAGCCACGCGTCTTGGAGAGGTGTACCAATTCCAACTGAAGAGCCCAATGGTACACTGGGGCGAAACGCTGGCAACTGTTTTGAGTTAACCGGACCATTTTATCAAATTTCATTGTGAATTTGTTAATATACATAACTCAATCGGACAATTGACATCCTGTTTCTTTCGAGAACAGATATTTCCAATTTGGATTAGCAAGGTAAGCTAACATTATTTTTGAAAGGAAGTTTTGACTTCCGTAGTACATTGGCGCTGCTCGTGGTGACATTTGTGCCTTGCAGCGGCCTTCTCAGTATGTACTAGCCACGCGTCTTGGAGAGGTGTACCAATTCCAACTGAAGAGCCCAATGGTACACTGGGGCGAAACGCTGGCAACTGTTTTGAGTTAACCGGACCATTTTATCTAATTTCATTGTGAATTTGTTAATATACATAACTCAATCGGACAATTGACATCCTGTTTCTTTCGAGAACAGATATTTCCAATTTGGATTAGCAAGGTAAGCTAACATTATTTTTGAAAGGAAGTTTTGACTTCCGTAGTACATTGGCGCTGCTCGTGGTGACATTTGTGCCTTGCAGCGGCCTTCTCAGTATGTACTAGCCACGCGTCTTGGAGAGGTGTACCAATTCCAACTGAAGAGCCCAATGGTACACTGGGGCGAAACGCTGGCAACTGTTTTGAGTTAACCGGACCATTTTATCAAATTTCATTGTGAATTTGTTAATATACATAACTCAATCGGACAATTGACATCCTGTTTCTTTCGAGAACAGATATTTCCAATTTGGATTAGCAAGGTAAGCTAACATTATTTTTGAAAGGAAGTTTTGACTTCCGTAGTACATTGGCGCTGCTCGTGGTGACATTTGTGCCTTGCAGCGGCCTTCTCAGTATGTACTAGCCACGCGTCTTGGAGAGGTGTACCAATTCCAACTGAAGAGCCCAATGGTACACTGGGGCGAAACGCTGGCAACTGTTTTGAGTTAACCGGACCATTTTATCAAATTTCATTGTGAATTTGTTAATATACATAACTCAATCGGACAATTGACATCCTGTTTCTTTCGAGAACAGATATTTCCAATTTGGATTAGCAAGGTATGCTAACATTATTTTTGAAAGGAAGTTTTGACTTCCGTAGTACATTGGCGCTGCTCGTGGTGACATTTGTGCCTTGCAGCGGCCTTCTCAGTATGTACTAGCCACGCGTCTTGGAGAGGTGTACCAATTCCAACTGAAGAGCCCAATGGTACACTGGGGCGAAACGCTGGCAACTGTTTTGAGTTAACCGGACCATTTTATCAAATTTCATTGTGAATTTGTTAATATACATAACTCAATCGGACAATTGACATCCTGTTTCTTTCGAGAACAGATATTTCCAATTTGGATTAGCAAGGTAAGCTAACATTATTTTTGAAAGGAAGTTTTGACTTCCGTAGTACATTGGCGCTGCTCGTGGTGACATTTGTGCCTTGCAGCGGCCTTCTCAGTATGTACTAGCCACGAGTCTTGGAGAGGTGTACCAATTCCAACTGAAGAGCCCAATGGTACACTGGGGCGGAACGCTGGCAAGTGTTTTGAGTTAACCGGACCATTTTATCAAATTTCATTGTGAATTTGTTAATATACATAACTCAATCCGACAATTGACATCCTGTTTCTTTCGAGAACAGATATTTCCAATTTGGATTAGCAAGGTAAGCTAACATTATTTTTGAAAGGAAGTTTTGACTTCCGTAGTACATTGGCGCTGCTCGTGGTGACATTTGTGCCTTGCAGCGGCCTTCTCAGTATGTACTAGCCACGCGTCTTGGAGAGGTGTACCAATTCCAACTGAAGAGCCCAATGGTACACTGGGGCGAAACGCTGGCAACTGTTTTGAGTTAACCGGACCATTTTATCAAATTTCATTGTGAATTTGTTAATATACATAACTCAATCGGACAATTGACATCCTGTTTCTTTCGAGAACAGATATTTCCAATTTGGATTAGCAAGGTAAGCTAACATTATTTTTGAAAGGAAGTTTTGACTTCCGTAGTACATTGGCGCTGCTCGTGGTGACATTTGTGCCTTGCAGCGGCCTTCTCAGTATGTACTAGCCACGCGTCTTGGAGAGGTGTACCAATTCCAACTGAAGAGCCCAATGGTACACTGGGGCGAAACGCTGGCAACTGTTTTGAGTTAACCGGACCATTTTATCAAATTTCATTGTGAATTTGTTAATATACATAACTCAATCGGACAATTGACATCCTGTTTCTTTCGAGAACAGATATTTCCAATTTGGATTAGCAAGGTAAGCTAACATTATTTTTGAAAGGAAGTTTTGACTTCCGTAGTACATTGGCGCTGCTCGTGGTGACATTTGTGCCTTGCAGCGGCCTTCTCAGTATCTACTAGCCACGAGTCTTGGAGAGGTGTACCAATTCCAACTGAAGAGCCCAATGGTACACTGGGGCGAAACGCTGGCAACTTTTGAGTTAACCGGATCATTTTATCAAATTTCATTGTGAATTTGTTAATATACATAACTCAATCGGACAATTGACGTCCTGTTTCTTTCGAGAACAGATATTTCCAATTTGGATTAGCAAGGTAAGCTAACATTATTTTTGAAACGAAGTTTTGACTTCCGTAGTACATTGGCGCTGCTCGTGGTGACATTTGTGCCTTGCAGCGGCCTTCTCAGTATGTACTAGCCACGCGTCTTGGAGAGGTGTACCAATTCCAACTGAAGAGCCCAATGGTACACTGGGGCGAAACGCTGGCAACTGTTTTGAGTTAACCGGACCATTTTATCAAATTTCATTGTGAATTTGTTAATATACATAACTCAATCGGACAATTGACATCCTGTTTCTTTCGAGAACAGATATTTCCAATTTGGATTAGCAAGGTAAGCTAACATTATTTTTGAAAGGAAGTTTTGACTTCCGTAGTACATTGGCGCTGCTCGTGGTGACATTTGTGCCTTGCAGCGGCCTTCTCAGTATGTACTAGCCACGCGTCTTGGAGAGGTGTACCAATTCCAACTGAAGAGCCCAATGGTACACTGGGGCGAAACGCTGGCAACTGTTTTGAGTTAACCGGACCATTTTATCTAATTTCATTGTGAATTTGTTAATATACATAACTCAATCGGACAATTGACATCCTGTTTCTTTCGAGAACAGATATCTTGGAGAGGTGTACCAATTCCAACTGAAGAGCCCAATGGTACACTGGGGCGAAACGCTGGCAACTGTTATGAGTTAACCGGACCATTTTATCAAATTTCATTGTGAATTTGTTAATATACATAACTCAATCGGACAATTGACGTCCTGTTTCTTTCGAGAACAGATATTTCCAATTTGGATTAGCAAGGTAAGCTAACATTATTCTTGAAAGGAAGTTTTGACTTCCGTAGTACATTGGCGCTGCTCGTGGTGACATTTGTGCCTTGCAGCGGCCTTCTCAGTATGTACTAGACACGCGTCTTGGAGAGGTGTACCAATTCCAACTGAAGAGCCCAATGGTACACTGGGGCGAAACGCTGGCAACTGTTTTGAGTTAACCGGACCATTTTATCAAATTTCATTGTGAATTTGTTAATATACATAACTCAATCGGACAATTGACATCCTGTTTCTTTCGAGAACAGATATTTCCAATTTGAATTAGCAAGGTAAGCTAACATTATTTTTGAAAGGATGTTTTGACTTCCGTAGTACATTGGCGCTGCTCGTGGTGACATTTGTGCCTTGCAGCGGCCTTCTCAGTATGTACTAGCCACGCGTCTTGGAGAGGTGTACCAATTCCAACTGAAGAGCCCAATGGTACACTGGGGCGAAACGCTGGCAACTGTTTTGAGTTAACCGGACCATTTTATCAAATTTCATTGTGAGTTTGTTAATATACATAACTCAATCGGACAATTGACATCCTGTTTCTTTCGAGAACAGATATTTCCAATTTGGATTAGCAAGGTAAGCTAACATTATTTTTGAAAGGAAGTTTTGACTTCCGTAGTACATTGGCGCTGCTCGTGGTGACATTTGTGCCTTGCAGCGGCCTTCTCAGTATGTACTAGCCACGCGTCTTGGAGAGGTGTACCAATTCCAACTGAAGAGCCCAATGGTACACTGGGGCGAAACGCTGGCAACTGTTTTGAGTTAACCGGACCATTTTATCAAATTTCATTGTGAATTTGTTAATATACATAACTCAATCGGACAATTGACATCCTGTTTCTTTCGAGAACAGATATTTCCAATTTGGATTAGCAAGGTAAGCTAACATTATTCTTGAAAGGAAGTTTTGACTTCCGTAGTACATTGGCGCTGCTCGTGGTGACATTTGTGCCTTACAGCGGCCTTCTCAGTATGTACTAGCCACGCGTCTTGGAGAAGTGTACCAATTCCAACTGAAGAGCCCAATGGTACACTGGGGCGAAACGCTGGCAACTGTTTTGAGTTAACCGGACCATTTTATCAAATTTCATTGTGAATTTGTTAATATACATAACTCAATCGGACAATTGACATCCTGTTTCTTTCGAGAACAGATATTTCCAATTTGGATTAGCAAGGTAAGCTAACATTATTTTTGAAAGGAAGTTTTGACTTCCGTAGTACATTGGCGCTGCTCGTGGTGACATTTGTGCCTTGCAGCGGCCTTCTCAGTATGTACTAGCCACGCGTCTTGGAGAGGTGTACCAATTCCAACTGAAGAGCCCAATGGTACACTGGGGCGAAACGCTGGCAACTGTTTTGAGTTAACCGGACCATTTTATCAAATTTCATTGTGAATTTGTTAATATACATAACTCAATCGGACAATTGACATCCTGTTTCTTTCGAGAACAGATATTTCCAATTTGGATTAGCAAGGTAAGCTAACATTATTTTTGAAAGGAAGTTTTGACTTCCGTAGTACATTGGCGCTGCTCGTGGTGACATTTGTGCCTTGCAGCGGCCTTCTCAGTATGTACTAGCCACGCGTCTTGGAGAGGTGTACCAATTCCAACTGAAGAGCCCAATGGTACACTGGGGCGAAACGCTGGCAACTGTTTTGAGTTAACCGGACCATTTTATCAAATTTCATTGTGAATTTGTTAATATACATAACTCAATCGGACAATTGACATCCTGTTTCTTTCGAGAACAGTTATTTCCAATTTGGATTAGCAAGGTAAGCTAACATTATTTTTGAAAGGAAGTTTTGACTTCCGTAGTACATTGGCGCTGCTCGTGGTGACATTTGTGCCTTGCAGCGGCCCTCTCAGTATGTACTAGCCACGCGTCTTGGAGAGGTGTACCAATTCCAACTGAAGAGCCCAATGGTACACTGGGGCGAAACGCTGGCAACTGTTTTGAGTTAACCGGACCATTTTATCAAATTTCATTGTGAATTTGTTAATATACATAACTCAATCGGACAATTGACATCCTGTTTCTTTCGAGAACAGATATTTCCAATTTGGATTAGCAAGGTAAGCTAACATTATTTTTGAAAGGAAGTTTTGACTTCCGTAGTACATTGGCGCTGCTCGTGGTGACATTTGTGCCTTGCAGCGGCCTTCTCAGTATGTACTAGCCACGCGTCTTGGAGAGGTGTACCAATTCCAACTGAAGAGCCCAATGGTACACTGGGGCGAAACGCTGGCAACTGTTTTGAGTTAACCGGACCATTTTATCAAATTTCATTGTGAATTTGTTAATATACATAACTCAATCGGACAATTGACATCCTGTTTCTTTCGAGAACAGATATTTCCAATTTGGATTATCAAGGTAAGCTAACATTATTTTTGAAAGGAAGTTTTGACTTCCGTAGTACATTGGCGCTGCTCGTGGTGACATTTGTGCCTTGCAGCGGCCTTCTCAGTATGTACTAGCCACGAGTCTTGGAGAGGTGTACCAATTCCAACTGAAGAGCCCAATGGTACACTGGGGCGGAACGCTGGCAAGTGTTTTGAGTTAACCGGACCATTATATCAAATTTCATTGTGAATTTGTTAATATACATAACTCAATCGGACAATTGACATCCTGTTTCTTTCGAGAACAGATATTTCCAATTTGGATTAGCAAGGTAAGCTAACATTATTTTTGAAAGGAAGTTTTGACTTCCGTAGTACATTGGCGCTGCTCGTGGTGACATTTGTGCCTTGCAGCGGCCTTCTCAGTATGTACTAGCCACGCGTCTTGGAGAGGTGTACCAATTCCAACTGAAGAGCCCAATGGTACACTGGGGCGAAACGCTGGCAACTGTTTTGAGTTAACCGGACCATTTTATCAAATTTCATTGTGAATTTGTTAATATACATAACTCAATCGGACAATTGACATCCTGTTTCTTTCGAGAACAGATATTTCCAATTTGGATTAGCAAGGTAAGCTAACATTATTTTTGAAAGGAAGATTTGACTTCCGTAGTACATTGGCGCTGCTCGTGGTGACATTTGTGCCTTGCAGCGGCCTTCTCAGTATGTACTAGCCACGCGTCTTGGAGAGGTGTACCAATTCCAACTGAAGAGCCCAATGGTACACTGGGGCGAAACGCTGGCAACTGTTTTGAGTTAACCGGACCATTTTATCAAATTTCATTGTGAATTTGTTAATATACATAACTCAATCGGACAATTGACATCCTGTTTCTTTCGAGAACAGATATTTCCAATTTGGATTAGCAAGGTAAGCTAACATTATTTTTGAAAGGAAGTTTTGACTTCCGTAGTACATTGGCGCTGCTCGTGGTGACATTTGTGCCTTGCAGCGGCCTTCTCAGTATGTACTAGCCACGAGTCTTGGAGAGGTGTACCAATTCCAACTGAAGAGCCCAATGGTACACTGGGGCGAAACGCTGGCAACTTTTGAGTTAACCGGATCATTTTATCAAATTTCATTGTGAATTTGTTAATATACATAACTCAATCGGACAATTGACGTCCTGTTTCTTTCGAGAACAGATATTTCCAATTTGGATTAGCAAGGTAAGCTAACATTATTTTTGAAACGAAGTTTTGACTTCCGTAGTACATTGGCGCTGCTCGTGGTGACATTTGTGCCTTGCAGCGGCCTTCTCAGTATGTACTAGCCACGCGTCTTGGAGAGGTGTACCAATTCCAACTGAAGAGCCCAATGGTACACTGGGGCAAAACGCTGGCAACTGTTTTGAGTTAACCGGACCATTTTATCTAATTTCATTGTGAATTTGTTAATATACATAACTCAATCGGACAATTGACATCCTGTTTCTTTCGAGAACAGATATCTTGGAGAGGTGTACCAATTCCAACTGAAGAGCCCAATGGTACACTGGGGCGAAACGCTGGCAACTGTTATGAGTTAACCGGACCATTTTATCAAATTTCATTGTGAATTTGTTAATATACATAACTCAATCGGACAATTGACGTCCTGTTTCTTTCGAGAACAGATATTTCCAATTTGGATTAGCAAGGTAAGCTAACATTATTCTTGAAAGGAAGTTTTGACTTCCGTAGTACATTGGCGCTGCTCGTGGTGACATTTGTGCCTTGCAGCGGCCTTCTCAGTATGTACTAGACACGCGTCTTGGAGAGGTGTACCAATTCCAACTGAAGAGCCCAATGGTACACTGGGGCGAAACGCTGGCAACTGTTTTGAGTTAACCGGACCATTTTATCAAATTTCATTGTGAATTTGTTAATATACATAACTCAATCGGACAATTGACATCCTGTTTCTTTCGAGAACAGATATTTCCAATTTGAATTAGCAAGGTAAGCTAACATTATTTTTGAAAGGAAGTTTTGACTTCCGTAGTACATTGGCGCTGCTCGTGGTGACATTTGTGCCTTGCAGCGGCCTTCTCAGTATGTACTAGCCACGCGTCTTGGAGAGGTGTACCAATTCCAACTGAAGAGCCCAATGGTACACTGGGGCGAAACGCTGGCAACTGTTTTGAGTTAACCGGACCATTTTATCAAATTTCATTGTGAATTTTTTAATATACATAACTCAATCGGACAATTGACATCCTGTTTCTTTCGAGGACAGATATTTCCAATTTGGATTAGCAAGGTAAGCTAACATTATTTTTGAAAGGAAGTTTTGACTTCCGTAGTACATTGGCGCTGCTCGTGGTGACATTTGTGCCTTGCAGCGGCCTTCTCAGTATGTACTAGCCACGCGTCTTGGAGAGGTGTACCAATTCCAACTGAAGAGCCCAATGGTACACTGGGGCGAAACGCTGGCAACTGTTTTGAGTTAACCGGACCATTTTATCAAATTTCATTGTGAATTTGTTAATATACATAACTCAATCGGACAATTGACATCCTGTTTCTTTCGAGAACAGATATTTCCAATTTGGATTATCAAGGTAAGCTAACATTATTTTTGAAAGGAAGTTTTGACTTCCGTAGTACATTGGCGCTGCTCGTGGTGACATTTGTGCCTTGCAGCGGCCTTCTCAGTATGTACTAGCCACGAGTCTTGGAGAGGTGTACCAATTCCAACTGAAGAGCCCAATGGTACACTGGGGCGGAACGCTGGCAAGTGTTTAGAGTTAACCGGACCATTATATCAAATTTCATTGTGAATTTGTTAATATACATAACTCAATCGGACAATTGACATCCTGTTTCTTTCGAGAACAGATATTTCCAATTTGGATTAGCAAGGTAAGCTAACATTATTTTTGAAAGGAAGTTTTGACTTCCGTAGTACATTGGCGCTGCTCGTGGTGACATTTGTGCCTTGCAGCGGCCTTCTCAGTATGTACTAGCCACGCGTCTTGGAGAGGTGTACCAATTCCAACTGAAGAGCCCAATGGTACACTGGGGCGAAACGCTGGCAACTGTTTTGAGTTAACCGGACCATTTTATCAAATTTCATTGTGAATTTGTTAATATACATAACTCAATCGGACAATTGACATCCTGTTTCTTTCGAGAACAGATATTTCCAATTTGGATTAGCAAGGTAAGCTAACATTATTTTTGAAAGGAAGTTTTGACTTCCGTAGTACATTGGCGCTGCTCGTGGTGACATTTGTGCCTTGCAGCGGCCTTCTCAGTATGTACTAGCCACGCGTCTTGGAGAGGTGTACCAATTCCAACTGAAGAGCCCAATGGTACACTGGGGCGAAACGCTGGCAACTGTTTTGAGTTAACCGGACCATTTTATCAAATTTCATTGTGAATTTGTTAATATACATAACTCAATCGGACAATTGACATCCTGTTTCTTTCGAGAACAGATATTTCCAATTTGGATTAGCAAGGTAAGCTAACATTATTTTTGAAAGGAAGTTTTGACTTCCGTAGTACATTGGCGCTGCTCGTGGTGACATTTGTGCCTTGCAGCGGCCTTCTCAGTATGTACTAGCCACGAGTCTTGGAGAGGTGTACCAATTCCAACTGAAGAGCCCAATGGTACACTGGGGCGAAACGCTGGCCACTTTTGAGTTAACCGGATCATTTTATCAAATTTCATTGTGAATTTGTTAATATACATAACTCAATCGGACAATTGACGTCCTGTTTCTTTCGAGAACAGATATTTCCAATTTGGATTAGCAAGGTAAGCTAACATTATTTTTGAAACGAAGTTTTGACTTCCGTAGTACATTGGCGCTGCTCGTGGTGACATTTGTGCCTTGCAGCGGCCTTCTCAGTATGTACTAGCCACGCGTCTTGGAGAGGTGTACCAATTCCAACTGAAGAGCCCAATGGTACACTGGGGCGAAACGCTGGCAACTGTTTTGAGTTAACCGGACCATTTTATCAAATTTCATTGTGAATTTGTTAATATACATAACTCAATCGGACAATTGACATCCTGTTTCTTTCGAGAACAGATATTTCCAATTTGGATTAGCAAGGTAAGCTAACATTATTTTTGAAAGGAAGTTTTGACTTCCGTAGTACATTGGCGCTGCTCGTGGTGACATTTGTGCCTTGCAGCGGCCTTCTCAGTATGTACTAGCCACGCGTCTTGGAGAGGTGTACCAATTCCAACTGAAGAGCCCAATGGTACACTGGGGCGAAACGCTGGCAACTGTTTTGAGTTAACCGGACCATTTTATCTAATTTCATTGTGAATTTGTTAATATACATAACTCAATCGGACAATTGACATCCTGTTTCTTTCGAGAACAGATATCTTGGAGAGGTGTACAAATTCCAACTGAAGAGCCCAATGGTACACTGGGGCGAAACGCTGGCAACTGTTATGAGTTAACCGGACCATTTTATCAAATTTCATTGTGAATTTGTTAATATACATAACTCAATCGGACAATTGACGTCCTGTTTCTTTCGAGAACAGATATTTCCAATTTGGATTAGCAAGGTAAGCTAACATTATTCTTGAAAGGAAGTTTTGACTTCCGTAGTACATTGGCGCTGCTCGTGGTGACATTTGTGCCTTGCAGCGGCCTTCTCAGTATGTACTAGCCACGCGTCTTGGAGAGGTGTACCAATTCCAACTGAAGAGCCCAATGGTACACTGGGGCGAAACGCTGGCAACTGTTTTGAGTTAACCGGACCATTTTATCAAATTTCATTGTGAATTTGTTAATATATATAACTCAATCGGACAATTGACATCCTGTTTCTTTCGAGAACAGATATTTCCAATTTGGATTAGCAAGGTAAGCTAACATTATTTTTGAAAGGAAGTTTTGACTTCCGTAGTACATTGGCGCTGCTCGTGGTGACATTTGTGCCTTGCAGCGGCCTTCTCAGTATGTACTAGCCACGCGTCTTGGAGAGGTGTACCAATTCCAACTGAAGAGCCCAATGGTACACTGGGGCGAAACGCTGGCAACTGTTTTGAGTTAACCGGACCATTTTATCAAATTTCATTGTGAATTTGTTAATATACATAACTCAATCGGACAATTGACATCCTGTTTCTTTCGAGAACAGATATTTCCAATTTGGATTAGCAAGGTAAGCTAACATTATTTTTGAAAGGAAGTATTGACTTCCGTAGTACATTGGCGCTGCTCGTGGTGACATTTGTGCCTTGCAGCGGCCTTCTCAGTATGTACTAGCCACGAGTCTTGGAGAGGTGTACCAATTCCAACTGAAGAGCCCAATGGTACACTGGGGAGGAACGCTGGCAAGTGTTTTGAGTTAACCGGACCATTTTATCAAATTTCATTGTGAATTTGTTAATATACATAACTCAATCGGACAATTGACATCCTGTTTCTTTCGAGAACAGATATTTCCAATTTGGATTAGCAAGGTAAGCTAACATTATTTTGAAAGGAAGTTTTGACTTCCGTAGTACATTGGCGCTGCTCGTGGTGACATTTGTGCCTTGCAGCGGCCTTCTCAGTATGTACTAGCCACGCGTCTTGGAGAGGTGTACCAATTCCAACTGAAGAGCCCAATGGTACACTGGGGCGAAACGCTGGCAACTGTTTTGAGTTAACCGGACCATTTTATCAAATTTCATTGTGAATTTGTTAATATACATAACTCAATCGGACAATTGACATCCTGTTTCTTTCGAGAACAGTTATTTCCAATTTGGATTAGCAAGGTATGCTAACATTATTTTTGAAAGGAAGTTTTGACTTCCGTAGTACATTGGCGCTGCTCGTGGTGACATTTGTGCCTTGCAGCGGCCTTCTCAGTATGTACTAGCCACGCGTCTTGGAGAGGTGTACCAATTCCAACTGAAGAGCCCAATGGTACACTGGGGCGAAACGCTGGCAACTGTTTTGAGTTAACCGGACCATTTTATCAAATTTCATTGTGAATTTGTTAATATACATAACTCAATCGGACAATTGACATCCTGTTTCTTTCGAGAACAGATATTTCCAATTTGGATTAGCAAGGTAAGCTAACATTATTTTGAAAGGAAGTTTTGACTTCCGTAGTACATTGGCGCTGCTCGTGGTGACATTTGTGCCTTGCAGCGGCCTTCTCAGTATGTACTAGCCACGCGTCTTGGAGAGGTGTACCAATTCCAACTGAAGAGCCCAATGGTACACTGGGGCGAAACGCTGGCAACTGTTTTGAGTTAACCGGACCATTTTATCAAATTTCATTGTGAATTTGTTAATATACATAACTCAATCGGACAATTGACATCCTGTTTCTTTCGAGAACAGATATTTCCAATTTGGATTAGCAAGGTAAGCTAACATTATTTTTGAAAGGAAGTTTTGACTTCCGTAGTACATTGGCGCTGCTCGTGGTGACATTTGTGCCTTGCAGCGGCCTTCTCAGTATGTACTAGCCACGCGTCTTGGAGAGGTGTACCAATTCCAACTGAAGAGCCCAATGGTACACTGGGGCGAAACGCTGGCAACTGTATTGAGTTAACCGGACCATTTCATCAAATTTCATTGTGAATTTGTTAATATACATAACTCAATCGGACAATTGACATCCTGTTTCTTTCGAGAACAGATATTTCCAATTTGGATTAGCAAGGTAAGCTAACATTATTTTTGAAAGGAAGTTTTGACTTCCGTAGTACATTGGCGCTGCTCGTGGTGACATTTGTGCCTTGCAGCGGCCTTCTCAGTATGTACTAGCCACGCGTCTTGGAGAGGTGTACCAATTCCAACTGAAGAGCCCAATGGTTTACTGGGGCGAAACGCTGGCAACTGTTTTGAGTTAACCGGACCATTTTATCAAATTTCATTGTGAATTTGTTAATATACATAACTCAATCGGACAATTGACATCCTGTTTCTTTCGAGAACAGATATTTCCAATTTGGATTAGCAAGGTAAGCTAACATTATTTTTGAAAGGAAGTTTTGACTTCCGTAGTACATTGGCGCTGCTCGTGGTGACATTTGTGCCTTGCAGCGGCCTTCTCAGTATGTACTAGCCACGAGTCTTGGAGAGGTGTACCAATTCCAACTGAAGAGCCCAATGGTACACTGGGGCGGAACGCTGGCAAGTGTTTTGAGTTAACCGGACCATTTTATCAAATTTCATTGTGAATTTGTTAATATACATAACTCAATCGGACAATTGACATCCTGTTTCTTTCGAGAACAGATATTTCCAATTTGGATTAGCAAGGTAAGCTAACATTATTTTTGAAAGGAAGTTTTGACTTCCGTAGTACATTGGCGCTGCTCGTGGTGACATTTGTGCCTTGCAGCGGCCTTCTCAGTATGTACTAGCCACGAGTCTTGGAGAGGTGTACCAATTCCAACTGAAGAGCCCTATGGTACACTGGGGCGAAACGCTGGCAACTGTTTTGAGTTAACCGGACCATTTTATCAAATTTCATTGTGAATTTGTTAATATACATAACTCTATCGGACAATTGACGTCCTGTTTCTTTCGAGAACAGATATTTCCAATTTGGATTAGCAAGGTAAGCTAACATTATTTTTGAAAGGAAGTTTTGACTTCCGTAGTACATTGGCGCTGCTCGTGGTGACATTTGTGCCTTGCAGCGGCCTTCTCAGTATGTACTAGCCACGCGTCTTGGAGAGGTGTACCAATTCCAACTGAAGAGCCCAATGGTACACTGGGGCGAAACGCTGGCAACTGTTTTGAGTTAACCGGACCATTTTATCAAATTTCATTGTGAATTTGTTAATATACATAACTCAATCGGACAATTGACATCCTGTTTCTTTCGAGAACAGATATTTCCAATTTGGATTAGCAAGGTAAGCTAACATTATTCTTGAAAGGAAGTTTTGACTTCCGTAGTACATTGGCGCTGCTCGTGGTGACATTTGTGCCTTGCAGCGGCCTTCTCAGTATGTACTAGCCACGCGTCTTGGAGAGGTGTACCAATTCCAACTGAAGAGCCCAATGGTACACTGGGGCGAAACGCTGGCAACTGTTTTGAGTTAACCGGACCATTTTATCAAATTTCATTGTGAATTTGTTAATATACATAACTCAATCGGACAATTGACATCCTGTTTCTTTCGAGAACAGATATTTCCAATTTGGATTAGCAAGGTAAGCTAACATTATTTTTGAAAGGAAGTTTTGACTTCCGTAGTACATTGGCGCTGCTCGTGGTGACATTTGTGCCTTGCAGCGGCCTTCTCAGTATGTACTAGCCACGCGTCTTGGAGAGGTGTACCAATTCCAACTGAAGAGCCCAATGGTACACTGGGGCGAAACGCTGGCAACTGTTTTGAGTTAACCGGACCATTTTATCAAATTTCATTGTGAATTTGTTAATATACATAACTCAATCGGACAATTGACATCCTGTTTCTTTCGAGAACAGATATTTCCAATTTGGATTAGCAAGGGAAGCTAACATTATTTTTGAAAGGAAGTTTTGACTTCCGTAGTACATTGGCGCTGCTCGTGGTGACATTTGTGCCTTGCAGCGGCCTTCTCAGTATGTACTAGCCACGCGTCTTGGAGAGGTGTACCAATTCCAACTGAAGAGCCCAATGGTACACTGGGGCGGAACGCTGGCAAGTGTTTTGAGTTAACCGGACCATTTTATCAAATTTCATTGTGAATTTGTTAATATACATAACTCAATCGGACAATTGACATCCTGTTTCTTTCGAGAACAGATATTTCCAATTTGGATTAGCAAGGTAAGCTAACATTATTTTTGAAAGGAAGTTTTGACTTCCGTAGTACATTGGCGCTGCTCGTGGTGACATTTGTGCCTTGCAGCGGCCTTCTCAGTATGTACTAGCCACGCGTCTTGGAGAGGTGTACCAATTCCAACTGAAGAGCCCAATGGTACACTGGGGCGAAACGCTGGCAACTGTTTTGAGTTAACCGGACCATTTTATCAAATTTCATTGTGAATTTGTTAATATACATAACTCAATCGGACAATTGACATCCTGTTTCTTTCGAGAACAGATATTTCCAATTTGGATTAGCAAGGTAAGCTAACATTATTTTTGAAAGGAAGTTTTGACTTCCGTAGTACATTGGCGCTGCTCGTGGTGACATTTGTGCCTTGCAGCGGCCTTCTCAGTATGTACTAGCCACGCGTCTTGGAGAGGTGTACCAATTCCAACTGAAGAGCCCAATGGTACACTGGGGCGAAACGCTGGCAACTGTTTTGAGTTAACCGGACCATTTTATCAAATTTCATTGTGAATTTGTTAATATACATAACTCAATCGGACAATTGACATCCTGTTTCTTTCGAGAACAGATATTTCCAATTTGGATTAGCAAGGTAAGCTAACATTATTTTTGAAAGGATGTTTTGACTTCCGTAGTACATTGGCGCTGCTCGTGGTGACATTTGTGCCTTGCAGCGGCCTTCTCAGTATGTACTAGCCACGCGTCTTGGAGAGGTGTACCAATTCCAACTGAAGAGCCCAATGGTACACTGGGGCGAAACGCTGGCAACTGTTTTGAGTTAACCGGACCATTTTATCAAATTTCATTGTGAATTTGTTAATATACATAACTCAATCGGACAATTGACATCCTGTTTCTTTCGAGAACAGATATTTCCAATTTGGATTAGCAAGGTAAGCTAACATTATTTTTGAAAGGAAGTTTTGACTTCCGTAGTACATTGGCGCTGCTCGTGGTGACATTTGTGCCTTGCAGCGGCCTTCTCAGTATGTACTAGCCACGAGTCTTGGAGAGGTGTACCAATTCCAACTGAAGAGCCCAATGGTACACTGGGGCGGAACGCTGGCAAGTGTTTTGAGTTAACCGGACCATTATATCAAATTTCATTGTGAATTTGTTAATATACATAACTCAATCGGACAATTGACATCCTGTTTCTTTCGAGAACAGATATTTCCAATTTGGATTAGCAAGGTAAGCTAACATTATTTTTGAAAGGAAGTTTTGACTTCCGTAGTACATTGGCGCTGCTCGTGGTGACATTTGTGCCTTGCAGCGGCCTTCTCAGTATGTACTAGCCACGCGTCTTGGAGAGGTGTACCAATTCCAACTGAAGAGCCCAATGGTACACTGGGGCGAAACGCTGGCAACTGTTTTGAGTTAACCGGACCATTTTATCAAATTTCATTGTGAATTTGTTAATATACATAACTCAATCGGACAATTGACATCCTGTTTCTTTCGAGAACAGATATTTCCAATTTGGATTAGCAAGGTAAGCTAACATTATTTTTGAAAGGAAGTTTTGACTTCCGTAGTACATTGGCGCTGCTCGTGGTGACATTTGTGCCTTGCAGCGGCCTTCTCAGTATGTACTAGCCACGCGTCTTGGAGAGGTGTACCAATTCCAACTGAAGAGCCCAATGGTACACTGGGGCGAAACGCTGGCAACTGTTTTGAGTTAACCGGACCATATTATCAAATTTCATTGTGAATTTGTTAATATACATAACTCAATCGGACAATTGACATCCTGTTTCTTTCGAGAACAGATATTTCCAATTTGGATTAGCAAGGTAAGCTAACATTATTTTTGAAAGGAAGTTTTGACTTCCGTAGTACATTGGTGCTGCTCGTGGTGACATTTCTGCCTTGCAGCGGCCTTCTCAGTATGTACTAGCCACGAGTCTTGGAGAGGTGTACCAATTACAACTGAAGAGCCCAATGGTACACTGGGGCGAAACGCTGGCAACTTTTGAGTTAACCGGATCATTTTATCAAATTTCATTGTGAATTTGTTAATATACATAACTCAATCGGACAATTGACGTCCTGTTTCTTTCGAGAACAGATATTTCCAATTTGGATTAGCAAGGTAAGCTAACATTATTTTTGAAACGAAGTTTTGACTTCCGTAGTACATTGGCGCTGCTCGTGGTGACATTTGTGCCTTGCAGCGGCCTTCTCAGTATGTACTAGCCACGCGTCTTGGAGAGGTGTACCAATTCCAACTGAAGAGCCCAATGGTACACTGGGGCGAAACGCTGGCAACTGTTTTGAGTTAACCGGACCATTTTATCAAATTTCATTGTGAATTTGTTAATATACATAACTCAATCGGACAATTGACATCCTGTTTCTTTCGAGAACAGATATTTCCAATTTGGATTAGCAAGGTAAGCTAACATTATTTTTGAAAGGAAGTTTTGACTTCCGTAGTACATTGGCGCTGCTCGTGGTGACATTTGTGCCTTGCAGCGGCCTTCTCAGTATGTACTAGCCACGCGTCTTGGAGAGGTGTACCAATTCCAACTGAAGAGCCCAATGGTACACTGGGGCGAAACGCTGGCAACTGTTTTGAGTTTACCGGACCATTTTATCTAATTTCATTGTGAATTTGTTAATATACATAACTCAATCGGACAATTGACATCCTGTTTCTTTCGAGAACAGATATCTTGGAGAGGTGTACCAATTCCAACTGAAGAGCCCAATGGTACACTGGGGCGAAACGCTGGCAACTGTTATGAGTTAACCGGACCATTTTATCAAATTTCATTGTGAATTTGTTAATATACATAACTCAATCGGACAATTGACGTCCTGTTTCTTTCGAGAACAGATATTTCCAATTTGGATTAGCAAGGTAAGCTAACATTATTCTTGAAAGGAAGTTTTGACTTCCGTAGTACATTGGCGCTGCTCGTGGTGACATTTGTGCCTTGCAGCGGCCTTCTCAGTATGTACTAGCCACGCGTCTTGGAGAGGTGTACCAATTCCAACTGAAGAGCCCAATGGTACACTGGGGCGAAACGCTGGCAACTGTTTTGAGTTAACCGGACCATTTTATCAAATTTCATTGTGAATTTGTTAATATACATAACTCAATCGGACAATTGACATCCTGTTTCTTTCGAGAACAGATATTTCCAATTTGAATTAGCAAGGTAAGCTAACATTATTTTTGAAAGGAAGTTTTGACTTCCGTAGTACATTGGCGCTGCTCGTGGTGACATTTGTGCCTTGCAGCGGCCTTCTCAGTATGTACTAGCCACGCGTCTTGGAGAGGTGTACCAATTCCAACTGAAGAGCCCAATGGTACACTGGGGCGAAACGCTGGCAACTGTTTTGAGTTAACCGGACCATTTTATCAAATTTCATTGTGAATTTGTTAATATACATAACTCAATCGGACAATTGACATCCTGTTTCTTTCGAGAACAGATATTTCCAATTTGGATTAGCAAGGTAAGCTAACATTATTTTTGAAAGGAAGTTTTGACTTCCGTAGTACATTGGCGCTGCTCTTGGTGACATTTGTGCCTTGCAGCGGCCTTCTCAGTATGTACTAGCCACGCGTCTTGGAGAGGTGTACCAATTCCAACTGAAGAGCCCAATGGTACACTGGGGCGAAACGCTGGCAACTGTTTTGAGTTAACCGGACCATTTTATCAAATTTCATTGTGAATTTGTTAATATACATAACTCAATCGGACAATTGACATCCTGTTTCATTCGAGAACAGATATTTCCAATTTGGATTAGCAAGGTAAGCTAACATTATTCTTGAAAGGAAGTTTTGACTTCCGTAGTACATTGGCGCTGCTCGTGGTGACATTTGTACCTTGCAGCGGCCTTCTCAGTATGTACTAGCCACGCGTCTTGGAGAGGTGTACCAATTCCAACTGAAGAGCCCAATGGTACACTGGGGCGAAACGCTGGCAACTGTTTTGAGTTAACCGGACCATTTTATCAAATTTCATTGTGAATTTGTTAATATACATAACTCAATCGGACAATTGACATCCTGTTTCTTTCGAGAACAGATATTTCCAATTTGGATTAGCAAGGTAAGCTAACATTATTTTTGAAAGGAAGTTTTGACTTCCGTAGTACATTGGCGCTGCTCGTGGTGACATTTGTGCCTTGCAGCGGCCTTCTCAGTATGTACTAGCCACGCGTCTTGGAGAGGTGTACCAATTCCAACTGAAGAGCCCAATGGTACACTGGGGCGAAACGCTGGCAACTGTTTTGAGTTAACCGGACCATTTTATCAAATTTCATTGTGAATTTGTTAATATACATAACTCAATCGGACAATTGACATCCTGTTTCTTTCGAGAACAGATATTTCCAATTTGGATTAGCAAGGTAAGCTAACATTATTTTTGAAAGGAAGTTTTGACTTCCGTAGTACATTGGCGCTGCTCGTGGTGACATTTGTGCCTTGCAGCGGCCTTCTCAGTATGTACTAGCCACGCGTCTTGGAGAGGTGTACCAATTCCAACTGAAGAGCCCAATGGTACACTGGGGCGAAACGCTGGCAACTGTTTTGAGTTAACCGGACCATTTTATCAAATTTCATTGTGAATTTGTTAATATACATAACTCAATCGGACAATTGACGTCCTGTTTCTTTCGAGAACAGATATTTCCAATTTGGATTAGCAAGGTAAGCTAACATTATTTTTGAAACGAAGTTTTGACTTCCGTAGTACATTGGCGCTGCTCGTGGTGACATTTGTGCCTTGCAGCGGCCTTCTCTGTATGTACTAGCCACGCGTCTTGGAGAGGTGTACCAATTCCAACTGAAGAGCCCAATGGTACACTGGGGCGAAACGCTGGCAACTGTTTTGAGTTAACCGGACCATTTTATCAAATTTCATTGTGAATTTGTTAATATACATAACTCAATCGGACAATTGACATCCTGTTTCTTTCGAGAACAGATATTTCCAATTTGGATTAGCAAGGTAAGCTAACATTATTTTTGAAAGGAAGTTTTGACTTCCGTAGTACATTGGCGCTGCTCGTGGTGACATTTGTGCCTTGCAGCGGCCTTCTCAGTATGTACTAGCCACGCGTCTTGGAGAGGTGTACCAATTCCAACTGAAGAGCCCAATGGTACACTGGGGCGAAACGCTGGCAACTGTTTTGAGTTAACCGGACCATTTTATCAAATTTCATTGTGAATTTGTTAATATACATAACTCAATCGGACAATTGACATCCTGTTTCTTTCGAGAACAGATATTTCCAATTTGGATTAGCAAGGTAAGCTAACATTATTTTTGAAAGGAAGTTTTGACTTCCGTAGTACATTGGCGCTGCTCGTGGTGACATTTGTGCCTTGCAGCGGCCTTCTCAGTATGTACTAGCCACGCGTCTTGGAGAGGTGTACCAATTCCAACTGAAGAGCCCAATGGTACACTGGGGCGAAACGCTGGCAACTGTTTTGAGTTAACCGGACCATTTTATCAAATTTCATTGTGAATTTGTTAATATACATAACTCAATCGGACAATTGACATCCTGTTTCTTTCGAGAACAGATATTTCCAATTTGGATTAGCAAGGTAAGCTAACATTATTTTTGAAAGGAAGTTTTGACTTCCGTAGTACATTGGCGCTGCTCGTGGTGACATTTGTGCCTTGCAGCGGCCTTCTCAGTATGTACTAGCCACGCGTCTTGGAGAGGTGTACCAATTCCAACTGAAGAGCCCAATGGTACACTGGGGCGAAACGCTGGCAACTGTTTTGAGTTAACCGGACCATTTTATCAAATTTCATTGTGAATTTGTTAATATACATAACTCAATCGGACAATTGACATCCTGTTTCTTTCGAGAACAGATATTTCCAATTTGGATTAGCAAGGTAAGCTAACATTATTTTTGAAAGGAAGTTTTGACTTCCGTAGTACATTGGCGCTGCTCGTGGTGACATTTGTGCCTTGCAGCGGCCTTCTCAGTATGTACTAGCCACGAGTCTTGGAGAGGTGTACCAATTCCAACTGAAGAGCCCAATGGTACACTGGGGCGGAACGCTGGCAAGTGTTTTGAGTTAACCGGACCATTTTATCAAATTTCATTGTGAATTTGTTAATATACATAACTCAATCCGACAATTGACATCCTGTTTCTTTCGAGAACAGATATTTCCAATTTGGATTAGCAAGGTAAGCTAACATTATTTTTGAAAGGAAGTTTTGACTTCCGTAGTACATTGGCGCTGCTCGTGGTGACATTTGTGCCTTGCAGCGGCCTTCTCAGTATGTACTAGCCACGCGTCTTGGAGAGGTGTACCAATTCCAACTGAAGAGCCCAATGGTACACTGGGGCGAAACGCTGGCAACTGTTTTGAGTTAACCGGACCATTTTATCAAATTTCATTGTGAATTTGTTAATATACATAACTCAATCGGACAATTGACATCCTGTTTCTTTCGAGAACAGATATTTCCAATTTGGATTAGCAAGGTAAGCTAACATTATTTTTGAAAGGATGTTTTGACTTCCGTAGTACATTGGCGCTGCTCGTGGTGACATTTGTGCCTTGCAGCGGCCTTCTCAGTATGTACCAGCCACGCGTCTTGGAGAGGTGTACCAATTCCAACTGAAGAGCCCAATGGTACACTGGGGCGAAACGCTGGCAACTGTTTTGAGTTAACCGGACCATTTTATCAAATTTCATTGTGAATTTGTTAATATACATAACTCAATCGGACAATTGACATCCTGTTTCTTTCGAGAACAGATATTTCCAATTTGGATTAGCAAGGTAAGCTAACATTATTTTTGAAAGGAAGTTTTGACTTCCGTAGTACATTGGCGCTGCTCGTGGTGACATTTGTGCCTTGCAGCGGCCTTCTCAGTATGTACTAGCCACGCGTCTTGGAGAGGTGTACCAATTCCAACTGAAGAGCCCAATGGTACACTGGGGCGAAACGCTGGCAACTGTTTTGAGTTAACCGGACCATTTTATCAAATTTCATTGTGAATTTGTTAATATACATAACTCAATCGGACAATTGACATCCTGTTTCTTTCGAGAACAGATATTTCCAATTTGGATTAGCAAGGTAAGCTAACATTATTTTTGAAAGGAAGTTTTGACTTCCGTAGTACATTGGCGCTGCTCGTGGTGACATTTGTGCCTTGCAGCGGCCTTCTCAGTATGTACTAGCCACGCGTCTTGGAGAGGTGTACCAATTCCAACTGAAGAGCCCAATGGTACACTGGGGCGGAACGCTGGCAAGTGTTTTGAGTTAACCGGACCATTTTATCAAATTTCATTGTGAATTTGTTAATATACATAACTCAATCGGACAATTGACATCCTGTTTCTTTCGAGAACAGATATTTCCAATTTGGATTAGCAAGGTAAGCTAACATTATTTTTGAAAGGAAGTTTTGACTTCCGTAGTACATTGGCGCTGCTCGTGGTGACATTTGTGCCTTGCAGCGGCCTTCTCAGTATGTACTAGCCACGCGTCTTGGAGAGGTGTACCAATTCCAACTGAAGAGCCCAATGGTACACTGGGGCGAAACGCTGGCAACTGTTTTGAGTTAACCGGACCATTTTATCAAATTTCATTGTGAATTTGTTAATATACATAACTCAATCGGACAATTGACATCCTGTTTCTTTCGAGAACAGATATTTCCAATTTGGATTAGCAAGGTAAGCTAACATTATTTTTGAAAGGAAGTTTTGACTTCCGTAGTACATTGGCGCTGCTCGTGGTGACATTTGTGCCTTGCAGCGGCCTTCTCAGTATGTACTAGCCACGCGTCTTGGAGAGGTGTACCAATTCCAACTGAAGAGCCCAATGGTACACTGGGGCGAAACGCTGGCAACTGTTTTGAGTTAACCGGACCATTTTATCAAATTTCATTGTGAATTTGTTAATATACATAACTCAATCGGACAATTGACATCCTGTTTCTTTCGAGAACAGATATTTCCAATTTGGATTAGCAAGGTAAGCTAACATTATTTTTGAAAGGAAGTTTTGACTTCCGTAGTACATTGGCGCTGCTCGTGGTGACATTTGTGCCTTGCAGCGGCCTTCTCAGTATGTACTAGCCACGCGTCTTGGAGAGGTGTACCAATTCCAACTGAAGAGCCCAATGGTACACTGGGGCGAAACGCTGGCACCTGTTTTGAGTTAACCGGACCATTTTATCAAATTTCATTGTGAATTTGTTAATATACATAACTCAATCGGACAATTGACATCCTGTTTCTTTCGAGAACAGATATTTCCAATTTGGATTAGCAAGGTAAGCTAACATTATTTTTGAAAGGAAGTTTTGACTTCCGTAATACATTGGCGCTGCTCGTGGTGACATTTGTGCCTTGCAGTGGCCTTCTGAGTATGTACTAGCCACGACTCTTGGAGAGGTGTACCAATTCCAACTGAAGAGCCCAATGGTACACTGGGGCGAAACGCTGGCAACTTTTGAGTTAACCGGATCATTTTATCAAATTTCATTGTGAATTTGTTAATATACATAACTCAATCGGACAATTGACGTCCTGTTTCTTTCGAGAACAGATATTTCCAATTTGGATTAGCAAGGTAAGCTAACATTATTTTTGAAACGAAGTTTTGACTTCCGTAGTACATTGGCGCTGCTCGTGGTGACATTTGTGCCTTGCAGCGGCCTTCTCAGTATGTACTAGCCACGCGTCTTGGAGAGGTGTACCAATTCCAACTGAAGAGCCCAATGGTACACTGGGGCGAAACGCTGGCAACTGTTTTGAGTTAACCGGACCATTTTATCAAATTTCATTGTGAATTTGTTAATATACATAACTCAATCGGACAATTGACATCCTGTTTCTTTCGAGAACAGATATTTCCAATTTGGATTAGCAAGGTAAGCTAACATTATTTTTGAAAGGAAGTTTTGACTTCCGTAGTACATTGGCGCTGCTCGTGGTGACATTTGTGCCTTGCAGCGGCCTTCTCAGTATGTACTAGCCACGCGTCTTGGAGAGGTGTACCAATTCCAACTGTAGAGCCCAATGGTACACTGGGGCGAAACGCTGGCAACTGTTTTGAGTTAACCGGACCATTTTATCTAATTTCATTGTGAATTTGTTAATATACATAACTCAATCGGACAATTGACATCCTGTTTCTTTCGAGAACAGATATTTCCAATTTGGATTAGCAAGGTAAGCTAACATTATTTTTGAAAGGAAGTTTTGACTTCCGTAGTACATTGGCGCTGCTCGTGGTGACATTTGTGCCTTGCAGCGGCCTTCTCAGTATGTACTAGCCACGAGTCTTGGAGAGGTGTACCAATTACAACTGAAGAGCCCAATGGTACACTGGGGCGAAACGCTGGCAACTTTTGAGTTAACCGGATCATTTTATCAAATTTCATTGTGAATTTGTTAATATACATAACTCAATCGGACAATTGACGTCCTGTTTCTTTCGAGAACAGATATTTCCAATTTGGATTAGCAAGGTAAGCTAACATTATTTTTGAAACGAAGTTTTGACTTCCGTAGTACATTGGCGCTGCTCGTGGTGACATTTGTGCCTTGCAGCGGCCTTCTCAGTATGTACTAGCCACGCGTCTTGGAGAGGTGTACCAATTCCAACTGAAGAGCCCAATGGTACACTGGGGCGAAACGCTGGCAACTGTTTTGAGTTAACCGGACCATTTTATCAAATTTCATTGTGAATTTGTTAATATACATAACTCAATCGGACAATTGACATCCTGTTTCTTTCGAGAACAGATATTTCCAATTTGGATTAGCAAGGTAAGCTAACATTATTTTTGAAAGGAAGTTTTGACTTCCGTAGTACATTGGCGCTGCTCGTGGTGACATTTGTGCCTTGCAGCGGCCTTCTCAGTATGTACTAGCCACGCGTCTTGGAGAGGTGTACCAATTCCAACTGAAGAGCCCAATGGTACACTGGGGCGAAACGCTGGCAACTGTTTTGAGTTTACCGGACCATTTTATCTAATTTCATTGTGAATTTGTTAATATACATAACTCAATCGGACAATTGACATCCTGTTTCTTTCGAGAACAGATATCTTGGAGAGGTGTACCAATTCCAACTGAAGAGCCCAATGGTACACTGGGGCGAAACGCTGGCAACTGTTATGAGTTAACCGGACCATTTTATCAAATTTCATTGTGAATTTGTTAATATACATAACTCAATCGGACAATTGACGTCCTGTTTCTTTCGAGAACAGATATTTCCAATTTGGATTAGCAAGGTAAGCTAACATTATTCTTGAAAGGAAGTTTTGACTTCCGTAGTACATTGGCGCTGCTCGTGGTGACATTTGTGCCTTGCAGCGGCCTTCTCAGTATGTACTAGCCACGCGTCTTGGAGAGGTGTACCAATTCCAACTGAAGAGCCCAATGGTACACTGGGGCGAAACGCTGGCAACTGTTTTGAGTTAACCGGACCATTTTATCAAATTTCATTGTGAATTTGTTAATATACATAACTCAATCGGACAATTGACATCCTGTTTCTTTCGAGAACAGATATTTCCAATTTGAATTAGCAAGGTAAGCTAACATTATTTTTGAAAGGAAGTTTTGACTTCCGTAGTACATTGGCGCTGCTCGTGGTGACATTTGTGCCTTGCAGCGGCCTTCTCAGTATGTACTAGCCACGCGTCTTGGAGAGGTGTACCAATTCCAACTGAAGAGCCCAATGGTACACTGGGGCGAAACGCTGGCAACTGTTTTGAGTTAACCGGACCATTTTATCAAATTTCATTGTGAATTTGTTAATATACATAACTCAATCGGACAATTGACATCCTGTTTCTTTCGAGAACAGATATTTCCAATTTGGATTAGCAAGGTAAGCTAACATTATTTTTGAAAGGAAGTTCTGACTTCCGTAGTACATTGGCGCTGCTCTTGGTGACATTTGTGCCTTGCAGCGGCCTTCTCAGTATGTACTAGCCACGCGTCTTGGAGAGGTGTACCAATTCCAACTGAAGAGCCCAATGGTACACTGGGGCGAAACGCTGGCAACTGTTTTGAGTTAACCGGACCATTTTATCAAATTTCATTGTGAATTTGTTAATATACATAACTCAATCGGACAATTGACATCCTGTTTCTTTCGAGAACAGATATTTCCAATTTGGATTAGCAAGGTAAGCTAACATTATTCTTGAAAGGAAGTTTTGACTTCCGTAGTACATTGGCGCTGCTCGTGGTGACATTTGTGCCTTGCAGCGGCCTTCTCAGTATGTACTAGCCACGCGTCTTGGAGAGGTGTACCAATTCCAACTGAAGAGCCCAATGGTACACTGGGGCGAAACGCTGGCAACTGTTTTGAGTTAACCGGACCATTTTATCAAATTTCATTGTGAATTTGTTAATATACATAACTCAATCGGACAATTGACATCCTGTTTCTTTCGAGAACAGATATTTCCAATTTGGATTAGCAAGGTAAGCTAACATTATTTTTGAAAGGAAGTTTTGACTTCCGTAGTACATTGGCGCTGCTCGTGGTGACATTTGTGCCTTGCAGCGGCCTTCTCAGTATGTACTAGCCACGCGTCTTGGAGAGATGTACCAATTCCAACTGAAGAGCCCAATGGTACACTGGGGCGAAACGCTGGCAACTGTTTTGAGTTAACCGGACCATTTTATCAAATTTCATTGTGAATTTGTTAATATACATAACTCAATCGGACAATTGACATCCTGTTTCTTTCGAGAACAGATATTTCCAATTTGGATTAGCAAGGTAAGCTAACATTATTTTTGAAAGGAAGTTTTGACTTCCGTAGTACATTGGCGCTGCTCGTGGTGACATTTGTGCCTTGCAGCGGCCTTCTCAGTATGTACTAGCCACGCGTCTTGGAGAGGTGTACCAATTCCAACTGAAGAGCCCAATGGTACACTGGGGCGAAACGCTGGCAACTGTTTTGAGTTAACCGGACCATTTTATCAAATTTCATTGTGAATTTGTTAATATACATAACTCAATCGGACAATTGACATCCTGTTTCTTTCGAGAACAGATATTTCCAATTTGGATTAGCAAGGTAAGCTAACATTATTTTTGAAAGGAAGTTTTGACTTCCGTAGTACATTGGCGCTGCTCGTGGTGACATTTGTGCCTTGCAGCGGCCTTCTCAGTATGTACTAGCCACGCGTCTTGGAGAGGTGTACCAATTCCAACTGAAGAGCCCAATGGTACACTGGGGCGAAACGCTGGCAACTGTTTTGAGTTAACCGGACCATTTTATCTAATTTCATTGTGAATTTGTTAATATACATAACTCAATCGGACAATTGACATCCTGTTTCTTTCGAGAACAGATATTTCCAATTTGGATTAGCAAGGTAAGCTAACATTATTTTTGAAAGGAAGTTTTGACTTCCGTAGTACATTGGCGCTGCTCGTGGTGACATTTGTGCCTTGCAGCGGCCTTCTCAGTATGTACTAGCCACGCGTCTTGGAGAGGTGTACCAATTCCAACTGAAGAGCCCAATGGTACACTGGGGCGAAACGCTGGCAACTGTTTTGAGTTAACCGGACCATTTTATCAAATTTCATTGTGAATTTGTTAATATACATAACTCAATCGGACAATTGACATCCTGTTTCTTTCGAGAACAGATATTTCCAATTTGGATTAGCAAGGTAAGCTAACATTATTTTTGAAAGGAAGTTTTGACTTCCGTAGTACATTGGCGCTGCTCGTGGTGACATTTGTGCCTTGCAGCGGCCTTCTCAGTATGTACTAGCCACGCGTCTTGGAGAGGTGTACCAATTCCAACTGAAGAGCCCAATGGTACACTGGGGCGAAACGCTGGCAACTGTTTTGAGTTAACCGGACCATTTTATCAAATTTCATTGTGAATTTGTTAATATACATAACTCAATCGGACAATTGACATCCTGTTTCTTTCGAGAACAGATATTTCCAATTTGGATTAGCAAGGTAAGCTAACATTATTTTTGAAAGGAAGTTTTGACTTCCGTAGTACATTGGCGCTGCTCGTGGTGACATTTGTGCCTTGCAGCGGCCTTCTCAGTATGTACTAGCCACGCGTCTTGGAGAGGTGTACCAATTCCAACTGAAGAGCCCAATGGTACACTGGGGCGAAACGCTGGCAACTGTTTTGAGTTAACCGGACCATTTTATCAAATTTCATTGTGAATTTGTTAATATACATAACTCAATCGGACAATTGACATCCTGTTTCTTTCGAGAACAGATATTTCCAATTTGGATTAGCAAGGTAAGCTAACATTATTTTTGAAAGGAAGTTTTGACTTCCGTAGTACATTGGCGCTGCTCGTGGTGACATTTGTGCCTTGCAGCGGCCTTCTCAGTATGTACTAGCCACGAGTCTTGGAGAGGTGTACCAATTCCAACTGAAGAGCCCAATGGTACACTGGGGCGGAACGCTGGCAAGTGTTTTGAGTTAACCGGACCATTTTATCAAATTTCATTGTGAATTTGTTAATATACATAACTCAATCCGACAATTGACATCCTGTTTCTTTCGAGAACAGATATTTCCAATTTGGATTAGCAAGGTAAGCTAACATTATTTTTGAAAGGAAGTTTTGACTTCCGTAGTACATTGGCGCTGCTCGTGGTGACATTTGTGCCTTGCAGCGGCCTTCTCAGTATGTACTAGCCACGCGTCTTGGAGAGGTGTACCAATTCCAACTGAAGAGCCCAATGGTACACAGGGGCGAAACGCTGGCAACTGTTTTGAGTTAACCGGACCATTTTATCAAATTTCATTGTGAATTTGTTAATATACATAACTCAATAGGACAATTGACATCCTGTTTCTTTCGAGAACAGATATTTCCAATTTGGATTATCAAGGTAAGCTAACATTATTTTTGAAAGGAAGTTTTGACTTCCGTAGTACATTGGCGCTGCTCGTGGTGACATTTGTGCCTTGCAGCGGCCTTCTCAGTATGTACTAGCCACGCGTCTTGGAGAGGTGTACCAATTCCAACTGAAGAGCCCAATGGTACACTGGGGCGAAACGCTGGCAACTGTTTTGAGTTAACCGGACCATTTTATCAAATTTCATTGTGAATTTGTTAATATACATAACTCAATCGGACAATTGACATCCTGTTTCTTTCGAGAACAGATATTTCCAATTTGGATTAGCAAGGTAAGCTAACATTATTTTTGAAAGGAAGTTTTGACTTCCGTAGTACATTGGCGCTGCTCGTGGTGACATTTGTGCCTTGCAGCGGCCTTCTCAGTATGTACTAGCCACGCGTCTTGGAGAGGTGTACCAATTCCAACTGAAGAGCCCAATGGTACACTGGGGCGAAACGCTGGCAACTGTTTTGAGTTAACCGGACCATTTTATCAAATTTCATTGTGAATTTGTTAATATACATAACTCAATCGGACAATTGACATCCTGTTTCTTTCGAGAACAGATATTTCCAATTTGGATTAGCAAGGTAAGCTAACATTATTTTTGAAAGGAAGTTTTGACTTCCGTAGTACATTGGCGCTGCTCGTGGTGACATTTGTGCCTTGCAGCGGCCTTCTCAGTATGTACTAGCCACGCGTCTTGGAGAGGTGTACCAATTCCAACTGAAGAGCCCAATGGTACACTGGGGCGAAACGCTGGCAACTGTTTTGAGTTAACCGGACCATTTTATCAAATTTCATTGTGAATTTGTTAATATACATAACTCAATCGGACAATTGACATCCTGTTTCTTTCGAGAACAGATATTTCCAATTTGGATTAGCAAGGTAAGCTAACATTATTTTTGAAAGGAAGTTTTGACTTCCGTAGTACATTGGCGCTGCTCGTGGTGACATTTGTGCCTTGCAGCGGCCTTCTCAGTATGTACTAGCCACGCGTCTTGGAGAGGTGTACCAATTCCAACTGAAGAGCCCAATGGTACACTGGGGCGAAACGCTGGCAACTGTTTTGAGTTAACCGGACCATTTTATCAAATTTCATTGTGAATTTGTTAATATACATAACTCAATCGGACAATTGACATCCTGTTTCTTTCGAGAACAGATATTTCCAATTTGGATTAGCAAGGTAAGCTAACATTATTTTTGAAAGGAAGTTTTGACTTCCGTAGTACATTGGCGCTGCTCGTGGTGACATTTGTGCCTTGCAGCGGCCTTCTCAGTATGTACTAGCCACGAGTCTTGGAGAGGTGTACCAATTCCAACTGAAGAGCCCAATGGTACACTGGGGCGGAACGCTGGCAAGTGTTTTGAGTTAACCGGACCATTTTATCAAATTTCATTGTGAATTTGTTAATATACATAACTCAATCCGACAATTGACATCCTGTTTCTTTCGAGAACAGATATTTCCAATTTGGATTAGCAAGGTAAGCTAACATTATTTTTGAAAGGAAGTTTTGACTTCCGTAGTACATTGGCGCTGCTCGTGGTGACATTTGTGCCTTGCAGCGGCCTTCTCAGTATGTACTAGCCACGCGTCTTGGAGAGGTGTACCAATTCCAACTGAAGAGCCCAATGGTACACAGGGGCGAAACGCTGGCAACTGTTTTGAGTTAACCGGACCATTTTATCAAATTTCATTGTGAATTTGTTAATATACATAACTCAATCGGACAATTGACATCCTGTTTCTTTCGAGAACAGATATTTCCAATTTGGATTATCAAGGTAAGCTAACATTATTTTTGAAAGGAAGTTTTGACTTCCGTAGTACATTGGCGCTGCTCGTGGTGACATTTGTGCCTTGCAGCGGCCTTCTCAGTATGTACTAGCCACGCGTCTTGGAGAGGTGTACCAATTCCAACTGAAGAGCCCAATGGTACACTGGGGCGAAACGCTGGCAACTGTTTTGAGTTAACCGGACCATTTTATCAAATTTCATTGTGAATTTGTTAATATACATAACTCAATCGGACAATTGACATCCTGTTTCTTTCGAGAACAGATATTTCCAATTTGGATTAGCAAGGTAAGCTAACATTATTTTTGAAAGGAAGTTTTGCCTTCCGTAGTACATTGGCGCTGCTCGTGGTGACATTTGTGCCTTGCAGCGGCCTTCTCAGTATGTACTAGCCACGCGTCTTGGAGAGGTGTACCAATTCCAACTGAAGAGCCCAATGGTACACTGGGGCGAAACGCTGGCAACTGTTTTGAGTTAACCGGACCATTTTATCAAATTTCATTGTGAATTTGTTAATATACATAACTCAATCGGACAATTGACATCCTGTTTCTTTCGAGAACAGATATTTCCAATTTGGATTAGCAAGGTAAGCTAACATTATTTTTGAAAGGAAGTTTTGACTTCCGTAGTACATTGGCGCTGCTCGTGGTGACATTTGTGCCTTGCAGCGGCCTTCTCAGTATGTACTAGCCACGCGTCTTGGAGAGGTGTACCAATTCCAACTGAAGAGCCCAATGGTACACTGGGGCGAAACGCTGGCAACTGTTTTGAGTTAACCGGACCATTTTATCAAATTTCATTGTGAATTTGTTAATATACATAACTCAATCGGACAATTGACATCCTGTTTCTTTCGAGAACAGATATTTCCAATTTGGATTATCAAGGTAATCTAACATTATTTTTGAAAGGAAGTTTTGACTTCCGTAGTACATTGGCGCTGCTCGTGGTGACATTTGTGCCTTGCAGCGGCCTTCTCAGTATGTACTAGCCACGAGTCTTGGAGAGGTGTACCAATTCCAACTGAAGAGCCCAATGGTACACTGGGGCGGAACGCTGGCAAGTGTTTAGAGTTAACCGGACCATTATATCAAATTTCATTGTGAATTTGTTAATATACATAACTCAATCGGACAATTGACATCCTGTTTCTTTCGAGAACAGATATTTCCAATTTGGATTAGCAAGGTAAGCTAACATTATTTTTGAAAGGAAGTTTTGACTTCCGTAGTACATTGGCGCTGCTCGTGGTGACATTTGTGCCTTGCAGCGGCCTTCTCAGTATGTACTAGCCACGCGTCTTGGAGAGGTGTACCAATTCCAACTGAAGAGCCCAATGGTACACTGGGGCGGAACGCTGGCAAGTGTTTTGAGTTAACCGGACCATTTTATCAAATTTCATTGTGAATTTGTTAATATACATAACTCAATCGGACAATTGACATCCTGTTTCTTTCGAGAACAGATATTTCCAATTTGGATTAGCAAGGTAAGCTAACATTATTTTTGAAAGGAAGTTTTGACTTCCGTAGTACATTGGCGCTGCTCGTGGTGACATTTGTGCCTTGCAAGGGCCTTCTCAGTATGTACTAGCCACGCGTCTTGGAGAGGTGTACCAATTCCAACTGAAGAGCCCAATGGTACACTGGGGCGAAACGCTGGCAACTGTTTTGTGTTTACCGGACCATTTTATCTAATTTCATTGTGAATTTGTTAATATACATAACTCAATCGGACAATTGACATCCTGTTTCTTTCGAGAACAGATATCTTGGAGAGGTGTTCCAATTCCAACTGAAGAGCCCAATGGTACACTGGGGCGAAACGCTGGCAACTGTTATGAGTTAACCGGACCATTTTATCAAATTTCATTGTGAATTTGTTAATATACATAACTCAATCGGACAATTGACGTCCTGTTTCTTTCGAGAACAGATATTTCCAATTTGGATTAGCAAGGTAAGCTAACATTATTCTTGAAAGGAAGTTTTGACTTCCGTAGTACATTGGCGCTGCTCGTGGTGACATTTGTGCCTTGCAGCGGCCTTCTCAGTATGTACTAGCCACGCGTCTTGGAGAGGTGTACCAATTCCAACTGAAGAGCCCAATGGTACACTGGGGCGAAACGCTGGCAACTGTTTTGAGTTAACCGGACCATTTTATCAAATTTCATTGTGAATTTGTTAATATACATAACTCAATCGGACAATTGACATCCTGTTTCTTTCGAGAACAGATATTTCCAATTTGAATTAGCAAGGTAAGCTAACATTATTTTTGAAAGGAAGTTTTGACTTCCGTAGTACATTGGCGCTGCTCGTGGTGACATTTGTGCCTTGCAGCGGCCTTCTCAGTATGTACTAGCCACGCGTCTTGGAGAGGTGTACCAATTCCAACTGAAGAGCCCAATGGTACACTGGGGCGAAACGCTGGCAACTGTTTTGAGTTAACCGGACCATTTTATCAAATTTCATTGTGAATTTGTTAATATACATAACTCAATCGGACAATTGACATCCTGTTTCTTTCGAGAACAGATATTTCCAATTTGGATTAGCAAGGTAAGCTAACATTATTTTTGAAAGGAAGTTTTGACTTCCGTAGTACATTGGCGCTGCTCTTGGTGACATTTGTGCCTTGCAGCGGCCTTCTCAGTATGTACTAGCCACGCGTCTTGGAGAGGTGTACCAATTCCAACTGAAGAGCCCAATGGTACACTGGGGCGAAACGCTGGCAACTGTTTTGAGTTAACCGGACCATTTTATCAAATTTCATTGTGAATTTGTTAATATACATAACTCAATCGGACAATTGACATCCTGTTTCTTTCGAGAACAGATATTTCCAATTTGGATTAGCAAGGTAAGCTAACATTATTCTTGAAAGGAAGTTTTGACTTCCGTAGTACATTGGCGCTGCTCGTGGTGACATTTGTGCCTTGCAGCGGCCTTCTCAGTATGTACTAGCCACGCGTCTTGGAGAGGTGTACCAATTCCAACTGAAGAGCCCAATGGTACACTGGGGCGAAACGCTGGCAACTGTTTTGAGTTAACCGGACCATTTTATCAAATTTCATTGTGAATTTGTTAATATACATAACTCAATCGGACAATTGACATCCTGTTTCTTTCGAGAACAGATATTTCCAATTTGGATTAGCAAGGTAAGCTAACATTATTTTTGAAAGGAAGTTTTGACTTCCGTAGTACATTGGCGCTGCTCGTGGTGACATTTGTGCCTTGCAGCGGCCTTCTCAGTATGTACTAGCCACGCGTCTTGGAGAGGTGTACCAATTCCAACTGAAGAGCCCAATGGTACACTGGGGCGAAACGCTGGCAACTGTTTTGAGTTAACCGGACCATTTTATCAAATTTCATTGTGAATTTGTTAATATACATAACTCAATCGGACAATTGACATCCTGTTTCTTTCGAGAACAGATATTTCCAATTTGGATTAGCAAGGTAAGCTAACATTATTTTTGAAAGGAAGTTTTGACTTCCGTAGTACATTGGCGCTGCTCGTGGTGACATTTGTGCCTTGCAGCGGCCTTCTCAGTATGTACTAGCCACGCGTCTTGGAGAGGTGTACCAATTCCAACTGAAGAGCCCAATGGTACACTGGGGCGAAACGCTGGCAACTGTTTTGAGTTAACCGGACCATTTTATCAAATTTCATTGTGAATTTGTTAATATACATAACTCAATCGGACAATTGACATCCTGTTTCTTTCGAGAACAGATATTTCCAATTTGGATTAGCAAGGTAAGCTAACATTATTTTTGAAAGGAAGTTTTGACTTCCGTAGTACATTGGCGCTGCTCGTGGTGACATTTGTGCCTTGCAGCGGCCTTCTCAGTATGTACTAGCCACGCGTCTTGGAGAGGTGTACCAATTCCAACTGAAGAGCCCAATGGTACACTGGGGCGAAACGCTGGCAACTGTTTTGAGTTAACCGGACCATTTTATCTAATTTCATTGTGAATTTGTTAATATACATAACTCAATCGGACAATTGACATCCTGTTTCTTTCGAGAACAGATATTTCCAATTTGGATTAGCAAGGTAAGCTAACATTATTTTTGAAAGGAAGTTTTGACTTCCGTAGTACATTGGCGCTGCTCGTGGTGACATTTGTGCCTTGCAGCGGCCTTCTCAGTATGTACTAGCCACGCGTCTTGGAGAGGTGTACCAATTCCAACTGAAGAGCCCAATGGTACACTGGGGCGAAACGCTGGCAACTGTTTTGAGTTAACCGGACCATTTTATCAAATTTCATTGTGAATTTGTTAATATACATAACTCAATCGGACAATTGACATCCTGTTTCTTTCGAGAACAGATATTTCCAATTTGGATTAGCAAGGTAAGCTAACATTATTTTTGAAAGGAAGTTTTGACTTCCGTAGTACATTGGCGCTGCTCGTGGTGACATTTGTGCCTTGCAGCGGCCTTCTCAGTATGTACTAGCCACGCGTCTTGGAGAGGTGTACCAATTCCAACTGAAGAGCCCAATGGTACACTGGGGCGAAACGCTGGCAACTGTTTTGAGTTAACCGGACCATTTTATCAAATTTCATTGTGAATTTGTTAATATACATAACTCAATCGGACAATTGACATCCTGTTTCTTTCGAGAACAGATATTTCCAATTTGGATTAGCAAGGTATGCTAACATTATTTTTGAAAGGAAGTTTTGACTTCCGTAGTACATTGGCGCTGCTCGTGGTGACATTTGTGCCTTGCAGCGGCCTTCTCAGTATGTACTAGCCACGCGTCTTGGAGAGGTGTACCAATTCCAACTGAAGAGCCCAATGGTACACTGGGGCGAAACGCTGGCAACTGTTTTGAGTTAACCGGACCATTTTATCAAATTTCATTGTGAATTTGTTAATGTACATAACTCAATCGGACAATTGACATCCTGTTTCTTTCGAGAACAGATATTTCCAATTTGGATTAGCAAGGTAAGCTAACATTATTTTTGAAAGGAAGTTTTGACTTCCGTAGTACATTGGCGCTGCTCGTGGTGACATTTGTGCCTTGCAGCGGCCTTCTCAGTATGTACTAGCCACGAGTCTTGGAGAGGTGTACCAATTCCAACTGAAGAGCCCAATGGTACACTGGGGCGGAACGCTGGCAAGTGTTTTGAGTTAACCGGACCATTTTATCAAATTTCATTGTGAATTTGTTAATATACATAACTCAATCCGACAATTGACATCCTGTTTCTTTCGAGAACAGATATTTCCAATTTGGATTAGCAAGGTAAGCTAACATTATTTTTGAAACGAAGTTTTGACTTCCGTAGTACATTGGCGCTGCTCGTGGTGACATTTGTGCCTTGCAGCGGCCTTCTCAGTATGTACTAGCCACGCGTCTTGGAGAGGTGTACCAATTCCAACTGAAGAGCCCAATGGTACACTGGGGCGAAACGCTGGCAACTGTTTTGAGTTAACCGGACCATTTTATCAAATTTCATTGTGAATTTGTTAATATACATAACTCAATCGGACAATTGACATCCTGTTTCTTTCGAGAACAGATATTTCCAATTTGGATTAGCAAGGTAAGCTAACATTATTTTTGAAAGGAAGTTTTGACTTCCGTAGTACATTGGCGCTGCTCGTGGTGACATTTGTGCCTTGCAGCGGCCTTCTCAGTATGTACTAGCCACGCGTCTTGGAGAGGTGTACCAATTCCAACTGAAGAGCCCAATGGTACACTGGGGCGAAACGCTGGCAACTGTTTTGTGTTTACCGGACCATTTTATCTAATTTCATTGTGAATTTGTTAATATACATAACTCAATCGGACAATTGACATCCTGTTTCTTTCGAGAACAGATATCTTGGAGAGGTGTTCCAATTCCAACTGAAGAGCCCAATGGTACACTGGGGCGAAACGCTGGCAACTGTTATGAGTTAACCGGACCATTTTATCAAATTTCATTGTGAATTTGTTAATATACATAACTCAATCGGACAATTGACGTCCTGTTTCTTTCGAGAACAGATATTTCCAATTTGGATTAGCAAGGTAAGCTAACATTATTCTTGAAAGGAAGTTTTGACTTCCGTAGTACATTGGCGCTGCTCGTGGTGACATTTGTGCCTTGCAGCGGCCTTCTCAGTATGTACTAGCCACGCGTCTTGGAGAGGTGTACCAATTCCAACTGAAGAGCCCAATGGTACACTGGGGCGAAACGCTGGCAACTGTTTTGAGTTAACCGGACCATTTTATCAAATTTCATTGTGAATTTGTTAATATACATAACTCAATCGGACAATTGACATCCTGTTTCTTTCGAGAACAGATATTTCCAATTTGAATTAGCAAGGTAAGCTAACATTATTTTTGAAAGGAAGTTTTGACTTCCGTAGTACATTGGCGCTGCTCGTGGTGACATTTGTGCCTTGCAGCGGCCTTCTCAGTATGTACTAGCCACGCGTCTTGGAGAGGTGTACCAATTCCAACTGAAGAGCCCAATGGTACACTGGGGCGAAACGCTGGCAACTGTTTTGAGTTAACCGGACCATTTTATCAAATTTCATTGTGAATTTGTTAATATACATAACTCAATCGGACAATTGACATCCTGTTTCTTTCGAGAACAGATATTTCCAATTTGGATTAGCAAGGTAAGCTAACATTATTTTTGAAAGGAAGTTTTGACTTCCGTAGTACATTGGCGCTGCTCTTGGTGACATTTGTGCCTTGCAGCGGCCTTCTCAGTATGTACTAGCCACGCGTCTTGGAGAGGTGTACCAATTCCAACTGAAGAGCCCAATGGTACACTGGGGCGAAACGCTGGCAACTGTTTTGAGTTAACCGGACCATTTTATCAAATTTCATTGTGAATTTGTTAATATACATAACTCAATCGGACAATTGACATCCTGTTTCTTTCGAGAACAGATATTTCCAATTTGGATTAGCAAGGTAAGCTAACATTATTCTTGAAAGGAAGTTTTGACTTCCGTAGTACATTGGCGCTGCTCGTGGTGACATTTGTGCCTTGCAGCGGCCTTCTCAGTATGTACTAGCCACGCGTCTTGGAGAGGTGTACCAATTCCAACTGAAGAGCCCAATGGTACACTGGGGCGAAACGCTGGCAACTGTTTTGAGTTAACCGGACCATTTTATCAAATTTCATTGTGAATTTGTTAATATACATAACTCAATCGGACAATTGACATCCTGTTTCTTTCGAGAACAGATATTTCCAATTTGGATTAGCAAGGTAAGCTAACATTATTTTTGAAAGGAAGTTTTGACTTCCGTAGTACATTGGCGCTGCTCGTGGTGACATTTGTGCCTTGCAGCGGCCTTCTCAGTATGTACTAGCCACGCGTCTTGGAGAGGTGTACCAATTCCAACTGAAGAGCCCAATGGTACACTGGGGCGAAACGCTGGCAACTGTTTTGAGTTAACCGGACCATTTTATCAAATTTCATTGTGAATTTGTTAATATACATAACTCAATCGGACAATTGACATCCTGTTTCTTTCGAGAACAGATATTTCCAATTTGGATTAGCAAGGTAAGCTAACATTATTTTTGAAAGGAAGTTTTGACTTCCGTAGTACATTGGCGCTGCTCGTGGTGACATTTGTGCCTTGCAGCGGCCTTCTCAGTATGTACTAGCCACGCGTCTTGGAGAGGTGTACCAATTCCAACTGAAGAGCCCAATGGTACACTGGGGCGAAACGCTGGCAACTGTTTTGAGTTAACCGGACCATTTTATCAAATTTCATTGTGAATTTGTTAATATACATAACTCAATCGGACAATTGACATCCTGTTTCTTTCGAGAACAGATATTTCCCATTTGGATTAGCAAGGTAAGCTAACATTATTTTTGAAAGGAAGTTTTGACTTCCGTAGTACATTGGCGCTGCTCGTGGTGACATTTGTGCCTTGCAGCGGCCTTCTCAGTATGTACTAGCCACGCGTCTTGGAGAGGTGTACCAATTCCAACTGAAGAGCCCAATGGTACACTGGGGCGAAACGCTGGCAACTGTTTTGAGTTAACCGGACCATTTTATCTAATTTCATTGTGAATTTGTTAATATACATAACTCAATCGGACAATTGACATCCTGTTTCTTTCGAGAACAGATATTTCCAATTTGGATTAGCAAGGTAAGCTAACATTATTTTTGAAAGGAAGTTTTGACTTCCGTAGTACATTGGCGCTGCTCGTGGTGACATTTGTGCCTTGCAGCGGCCTTCTCAGTATGTACTAGCCACGCGTCTTGGAGAGGTGTACCAATTCCAACTGAAGAGCCCAATGGTACACTGGGGCGAAACGCTGGCAACTGTTTTGAGTTAACCGGACCATTTTATCAAATTTCATTGTGAATTTGTTAATATACATAACTCAATCGGACAATTGACATCCTGTTTCTTTCGAGAACAGATATTTCCAATTTGGATTAGCAAGGTAAGCTAACATTATTTTTGAAAGGAAGTTTTGACTTCCGTAGTACATTGGCGCTGCTCGTGGTGACATTTGTGCCTTGCAGCGGCCTTCTCAGTATGTACTAGCCACGCGTCTTGGAGAGGTGTACCAATTCCAACTGAAGAGCCCAATGGTACACTGGGGCGAAACGCTGGCAACTGTTTTGAGTTAACCGGACCATTTTATCAAATTTCATTGTGAATTTGTTAATATACATAACTCAATCGGACAATTGACATCCTGTTTCTTTCGAGAACAGATATTTCCAATTTGGATTAGCAAGGTATGCTAACATTATTTTTGAAAGGAAGTTTTGACTTCCGTAGTACATTGGCGCTGCTCGTGGTGACATTTGTGCCTTGCAGCGGCCTTCTCAGTATGTACTAGCCACGCGTCTTGGAGAGGTGTACCAATTCCAACTGAAGAGCCCAATGGTACACTGGGGCGAAACGCTGGCAACTGTTTTGAGTTAACCGGACCATTTTATCAAATTTCATTGTGAATTTGTTAATGTACATAACTCAATCGGACAATTGACATCCTGTTTCTTTCGAGAACAGATATTTCCAATTTGGATTAGCAAGGTAAGCTAACATTATTTTTGAAAGGAAGTTTTGACTTCCGTAGTACATTGGCGCTGCTCGTGGTGACATTTGTGCCTTGCAGCGGCCTTCTCAGTATGTACTAGCCACGAGTCTTGGAGAGGTGTACCAATTCCAACTGAAGAGCCCAATGGTACACTGGGGCGGAACGCTGGCAAGTGTTTTGAGTTAACCGGACCATTTTATCAAATTTCATTGTGAATTTGTTAATATACATAACTCAATCCGACAATTGACATCCTGTTTCTTTCGAGAACAGATATTTCCAATTTGGATTAGCAAGGTAAGCTAACATTATTTTTGAAAGGAAGTTTTGACTTCCGTAGTACATTGGCGCTGCTCGTGGTGACATTTGTGCCTTGCAGCGGCCTTCTCAGTATGTACTAGCCATGCGTCTTGGAGAGGTGTACCAATTCCAACTGAAGAGCCCAATGGTACACAGGGGCGAAACGCTGGCAACTGTTTTGAGTTAACCGGACCATTTTATCAAATTTCATTGTGAATTTGTTAATATACATAACTCAATCGGACAATTGACATCCTGTTTCTTTCGAGAGCAGATATTTCCAATTTGGATTAGCAAGGTAAGCTAACATTATTTTTGAAAGGAAGTTTTGACTTCCGTAGTACATTGGCGCTGCTCGTGGTGACATTTGTGCCTTGCAGCGGCCTTCTCAGTATGTACTAGCCACGCGTCTTGGAGAGGTGTACCAATTCCAACTGAAGAGCCCAATGGTACACTGGGGCGAAACGCTGGCAACTGTTTTGAGTTAACCGGACCATTTTATCAAATTTCATTGTGAATTTGTTAATATACATAACTCAATCGGACAATTGACATCCTGTTTCTTTCGAGAACAGATATTTCCAATTTGGATTAGCAAGGTAAGCTAACATTATTTTTGAAAGGAAGTTTTGACTTCCGTAGTACATTGGCGCTGCTCGTGGTGACATTTGTGCCTTGCAGCGGCCTTCTCAGTATGTACTAGCCACGCGTCTTGGAGAGGTGTACCAATTCCAACTGAAGAGCCCAATGGTACACTGGGGCGAAACGCTGGCAACTGTTTTGAGTTAACCGGACCATTTTATCAAATTTCATTGTGAATTTGTTAATATACATAACTCAATCGGACAATTGACATCCTGTTTCTTTCGAGAACAGATATTTCCAATTTGGATTAGCAAGGTAAGCTAACATTATTTTTGAAAGGAAGTTTTGACTTCCGTAGTACATTGGCGCTGCTCGTGGTGACATTTGTGCCTTGCAGCGGCCTTCTCAGTATGTACTAGCCACGCGTCTTGGAGAGGTGTACCAATTCCAACTGAAGAGCCCAATGGTACACTGGGGCGAAACGCTGGCAACTGTTTTGAGTTAACCGGACCATTTTATCAAATTTCATTGTGAATTTGTTAATATACATAACTCAATCGGACAATTGACATCCTGTTTCTTTCGAGAACAGATATTTCCAATTTGGATTATCAAGGTAAGCTAACATTATTTTTGAAAGGAAGTTTTGACTTCCGTAGTACATTGGCGCTGCTCGTGGTGACATTTGTGCCTTGCAGCGGCCTTCTCAGTATGTACTAGCCACGAGTCTTGGAGAGGTGTACCAATTCCAACTGAAGAGCCCAATGGTACACTGGGGCGGAACGCTGGCAAGTGTTTAGAGTTAACCGGACCATTATATCAAATTTCATTGTGAATTTGTTAATATACATAACTCAATCGGACAATTGACATCCTGTTTCTTTCGAGAACAGATAATTCCAATTTGGATTAGCAAGGTAAGCTAACATTATTTTTGAAAGGAAGTTTTGACTTCCGTAGTACATTGGCGCTGCTCGTGGTGACATTTGTGCCTTGCAGCGGCCTTCTCAGTATGTACTAGCCACGCGTCTTGGAGAGGTGTACCAATTCCAACTGAAGAGCCCAATGGTACACTGGGGCGAAACGCTGGCAACTGTTTTGAGTTAACCGGACCATTTTATCAAATTTCATTGTGAATTTGTTAATATACATAACTCAATCGGACAATTGACATCCTGTTTCTTTCGAGAACAGATATTTCCAATTTGGATTAGCAAGGTAAGCTAACATTATTTTTGAAAGGAAGTTTTGACTTCCGTAGTACATTGGCGCTGCTCGTGGTGACATTTGTGCCTTGCAGCGGCCTTCTCAGTATGTACTAGCCACGCGTCTTGGAGAGGTGTACCAATTCCAACTGAAGAGCCCAATGGTACACTGGGGCGAAACGCTGGCAACTGTTTTGAGTTAACCGGACCATTTTATCAAATTTCATTGTGAATTTGTTAATATACATAACTCAATCGGACAATTGACATCCTGTTTCTTTCGAGAACAGATATTTCCAATTTGGATTAGCAAGGTAAGCTAACATTATTTTTGAAAGGAAGTTTTGACTTCCGTAGTACATTGGCGCTGCTCGTGGTGACATTTGTGCCTTGCAGCGGCCTTCTCAGTATGTACTAGCCACGAGTCTTGGAGAGGTGTACCAATTCCAACTGAAGAGCCCAATGGTACACTGGGGCGAAACGCTGGCAACTTTTGAGTTAACCGGATCATTTTATCAAATTTCATTGTGAATTTGTTAATATACATAACTCAATCGGACAATTGACGTCCTGTTTCTTTCGAGAACAGATATTTCCAATTTGGATTAGCAAGGTAAGCTAACATTATTTTTGAAACGAAGTTTTGACTTCCGTAGTACATTGGCGCTGCTCGTGGTGACATTTGTGCCTTGCAGCGGCCTTCTCAGTATGTACTAGCCACGCGTCTTGGAGAGGTGTACCAATTCCAACTGAAGAGCCCAATGGTACACTGGGGCGAAACGCTGGCAACTGTTTTGAGTTAACCGGACCATTTTATCAAATTTCATTGTGAATTTGTTAATATACATAACTCAATCGGACAATTGACATCCTGTTTCTTTCGAGAACAGATATTTCCAATTTGGATTAGCAAGGTAAGCTAACATTATTTTTGAAAGGAAGTTTTGACTTCCGTAGTACATTGGCGCTGCTCGTGGTGACATTTGTGCCTTGCAGCGGCCTTCTCAGTATGTACTAGCCACGCGTCTTGGAGAGGTGTACCAATTCCAACTGAAGAGCCCAATGGTACACTGGGGCGAAACGCTGGCAACTGTTTTGAGTTAACCGGACCATTTTATCTAATTTCATTGTGAATTTGTTAATATACATAACTCAATCGGACAATTGACATCCTGTTTCTTTCGAGAACAGATATCTTGGAGAGGTGTACCAATTCCAACTGAAGAGCCCAATGGTACACTGGGGCGAAACGCTGGCAACTGTTATGAGTTAACCGGACCATTTTATCAAATTTCATTGTGAATTTGTTAATATACATAACTCAATCGGACAATTGACGTCCTGTTTCTTTCGAGAACAGATATTTCCAATTTGGATTAGCAAGGTAAGCTAACATTATTCTTGAAAGGAAGTTTTGACTTCCGTAGTACATTGGCGCTGCTCGTGGTGACATTTGTGCCTTGCAGCGGCCTTCTCAGTATGTACTAGACACGCGTCTTGGAGAGGTGTACCAATTCCAACTGAAGAGCCCAATGGTACACTGGGGCGAAACGCTGGCAACTGTTTTGAGTTAACCGGACCATTTTATCAAATTTCATTGTGAATTTGTTAATATACATAACTCAATCGGACAATTGACATCCTGTTTCTTTCGAGAACAGATATTTCCAATTTGAATTAGCAAGGTAAGCTAACATTATTTTTGAAAGGATGTTTTGACTTCCGTAGTACATTGGCGCTGCTCGTGGTGACATTTGTGCCTTGCAGCGGCCTTCTCAGTATGTACTAGCCACGCGTCTTGGAGAGGTGTACCAATTCCAACTGAAGAGCCCAATGGTACACTGGGGCGAAACGCTGGCAACTGTTTTGAGTTAACCGGACCATTTTATCAAATTTCATTGTGAATTTGTTAATATACATAACTCAATCGGACAATTGACATCCTGTTTCTTTCGAGAACAGATATTTCCAATTTGGATTAGCAAGGTAAGCTAACATTATTTTTGAAAGGAAGTTTTGACTTCCGTAGTACATTGGCGCTGCTCGTGGTGACATTTGTGCCTTGCAGCGGCCTTCTCAGTATGTACTAGCCACGCGTCTTGGAGAGGTGTACCAATTCCAACTGAAGAGCCCAATGGTACACTGGGGCGAAACGCTGGCAACTGTTTTGAGTTAACCGGACCATTTTATCAAATTTCATTGTGAATTTGTTAATATACATAACTCAATCGGACAATTGACATCCTGTTTCTTTCGAGAACAGATATTTCCAATTTGGATTAGCAAGGTAAGCTAACATTATTCTTGAAAGGAAGTTTTGACTTCCGTAGTACATTGGCGCTGCTCGTGGTGACATTTGTGCCTTACAGCGGCCTTCTCAGTATGTACTAGCCACGCGTCTTGGAGAAGTGTACCAATTCCAACTGAAGAGCCCAATGGTACACTGGGGCGAAACGCTGGCAACTGTTTTGAGTTAACCGGACCATTTTATCAAATTTCATTGTGAATTTGTTAATATACATAACTCAATCGGACAATTGACATCCTGTTTCTTTCGAGAACAGATATTTCCAATTTGGATTAGCAAGGTAAGCTAACATTATTTTTGAAAGGAAGTTTTGACTTCCGTAGTACATTGGCGCTGCTCGTGGTGACATTTGTGCCTTGCAGCGGCCTTCTCAGTATGTACTAGCCACGCGTCTTGGAGAGGTGTACCAATTCCAACTGAAGAGCCCAATGGTACACTGGGGCGAAACGCTGGCAACTGTTTTGAGTTAACCGGACCATTTTATCAAATTTCATTGTGAATTTGTTAATATACATAACTCAATCGGACAATTGACATCCTGTTTCTTTCGAGAACAGATATTTCCAATTTGGATTAGCAAGGTAAGCTAACATTATTTTTGAAAGGAAGTTTTGACTTCCGTAGTACATTGGCGCTGCTCGTGGTGACATTTGTGCCTTGCAGCGGCCTTCTCAGTATGTAGTAGCCACGCGTCTTGGAGAGGTGTACCAATTCCAACTGAAGAGCCCAATGGTACACTGGGGCGAAACGCTGGCAACTGTTTTGAGTTAACTGGACCATTTTATCAAATTTCATTGTGAATTTGTTAATATACATAACTCAATCGGACAATTGACATCCTGTTTCTTTCGAGAACAGTTATTTCCAATTTGGATTAGCAAGGTAAGCTAACATTATTTTTGAAAGGAAGTTTTGACTTCCGTAGTACATTGGCGCTGCTCGTGGTGACATTTGTGCCTTGCAGCGGCCTTCTCAGTATGTACTAGCCACGCGTCTTGGAGAGGTGTACCAATTCCAACTGAAGAGCCCAATGGTACACTGGGGCGAAACGCTGGCAACTGTTTTGAGTTAACCGGACCATTTTATCAAATTTCATTGTGAATTTGTTAATATACATAACTCAATCGGACAATTGACATCCTGTTTCTTTCGAGAACAGATATTTCCAATTTGGATTAGCAAGGTAAGCTAACATTATTTTTGAAAGGAAGTTTTGACTTCCGTAGTACATTGGCGCTGCTCGTGGTGACATTTGTGCCTTGCAGCGGCCTTCTCAGTATGTACTAGCCACGCGTCTTGGAGAGGTGTACCAATTCCAACTGAAGAGCCCAATGGTACACTGGGGCGAAACGCTGGCAACTGTTTTGAGTTAACCGGACCATTTTATCAAATTTCATTGTGAATTTGTTAATATACATAACTCAATCGGACAATTGACATCCTGTTTCTTTCGAGAACAGATATTTCCAATTTGGATTATCAAGGTAAGCTAACATTATTTTTGAAAGGAAGTTTTGACTTCCGTAGTACATTGGCGCTGCTCGTGGTGACATTTGTGCCTTGCAGCGGCCTTCTCAGTATGTACTAGCCACGAGTCTTGGAGAGGTGTACCAATTCCAACTGAAGAGCCCAATGGTACACTGGGGCGGAACGCTGGCAAGTGTTTTGAGTTAACCGGACCATTATATCAAATTTCATTGTGAATTTGTTAATATACATAACTCAATCGGACAATTGACATCCTGTTTCTTTCGAGAACAGATATTTCCAATTTGGATTAGCAAGGTAAGCTAACATTATTTTTGAAAGGAAGTTTTGACTTCCGTAGTACATTGGCGCTGCTCGTGGTGACATTTGTGCCTTGCAGCGGCCTTCTCAGTATGTACTAGCCACGCGTCTTGGAGAGGTGTACCAATTCCAACTGAAGAGCCCAATGGTACACTGGGGCGAAACGCTGGCAACTGTTTTGAGTTAACCGGACCATTTTATCAAATTTCATTGTGAATTTGTTAATATACATAACTCAATCGGACAATTGACATCCTGTTTCTTTCGAGAACAGATATTTCCAATTTGGATTAGCAAGGTAAGCTAACATTATTTTTGAAAGGAAGATTTGACTTCCGTAGTACATTGGCGCTGCTCGTGGTGACATTTGTGCCTTGCAGCGGCCTTCTCAGTATGTACTAGCCACGCGTCTTGGAGAGGTGTACCAATTCCAACTGAAGAGCCCAATGGTACACTGGGGCGAAACGCTGGCAACTGTTTTGAGTTAACCGGACCATTTTATCAAATTTCATTGTGAATTTGTTAATATACATAACTCAATCGGACAATTGACATCCTGTTTCTTTCGAGAACAGATATTTCCAATTTGGATTAGCAAGGTAAGCTAACATTATTTTTGAAAGGAAGTTTTGACTTCCGTAGTACATTGGCGCTGCTCGTGGTGACATTTGTGCCTTGCAGCGGCCTTCTCAGTATGTACTAGCCACGAGTCTTGGAGAGGTGTACCAATTCCAACTGAAGAGCCCAATGGTACACTGGGGCGAAACGCTGGCAAGTTTTGAGTTAACCGGATCATTTTATCAAATTTCATTGTGAATTTGTTAATATACATAACTCAATCGGACAATTGACGTCCTGTTTCTTTCGAGAACAGATATTTCCAATTTGGATTAGCAAGGTAAGCTAACATTATTTTTGAAACGAAGTTTTGACTTCCGTAGTACATTGGCGCTGCTCGTGGTGACATTTGTGCCTTGCAGCGGCCTTCTCAGTATGTACTAGCCACGCGTCTTGGAGAGGTGTACCAATTCCAACTGAAGAGCCCAATGGTACACTGGGGCAAAACGCTGGCAACTGTTTTGAGTTAACCGGACCATTTTATCTAATTTCATTGTGAATTTGTTAATATACATAACTCAATCGGACAATTGACATCCTGTTTCTTTCGAGAACAGATATCTTGGAGAGGTGTACCAATTCCAACTGAAGAGCCCAATGGTACACTGGGGCGAAACGCTGGCAACTGTTATGAGTTAACCGGACCATTTTATCAAATTTCATTGTGAATTTGTTAATATACATAACTCAATCGGACAATTGACGTCCTGTTTCTTTCGAGAACAGATATTTCCAATTTGGATTAGCAAGGTAAGCTAACATTATTCTTGAAAGGAAGTTTTGACTTCCGTAGTACATTGGCGCTGCTCGTGGTGACATTTGTGCCTTGCAGCGGCCTTCTCAGTATGTACTAGACACGCGTCTTGGAGAGGTGTACCAATTCCAACTGAAGAGCCCAATGGTACACTGGGGCGAAACGCTGGCAACTGTTTTGAGTTAACCGGACCATTTTATCAAATTTCATTGTGAATTTGTTAATATACATAACTCAATCGGACAATTGACATCCTGTTTCTTTCGAGAACAGATATTTCCAATTTGAATTAGCAAGGTAAGCTAACATTATTTTTGAAAGGAAGTTTTGACTTCCGTAGTACATTGGCGCTGCTCGTGGTGACATTTGTGCCTTGCAGCGGCCTTCTCAGTATGTACTAGCCACGCGTCTTGGAGAGGTGTACCAATTCCAACTGAAGAGCCCAATGGTACACTGGGGCGAAACGCTGGCAACTGTTTTGAGTTAACCGGACCATTTTATCAAATTTCATTGTGAATTTGTTAATATACATAACTCAATCGGACAATTGACATCCTGTTTCTTTCGAGAACAGATATTTCCAATTTGGATTAGCAAGGTAAGCTAACATTATTTTTGAAAGGAAGTTTTGACTTCCGTAGTACATTGGCGCTGCTCGTGGTGACATTTGTGCCTTGCAGCGGCCTTCTCAGTATGTACTAGCCACGCGTCTTGGAGAGGTGTACCAATTCCAACTGAAGAGCCCAATGGTACACTGGGGCGAAACGCTGGCAACTGTTTTGAGTTAACCGGACCATTTTATCAAATTTCATTGTGAATTTGTTAATATACATAACTCAATCGGACAATTGACATCCTGTTTCTTTCGAGAACAGATATTTCCAATTTGGATTATCAAGGTAAGCTAACATTATTTTTGAAAGGAAGTTTTGACTTCCGTAGTACATTGGCGCTGCTCGTGGTGACATTTGTGCCTTGCAGCGGCCTTCTCAGTATGTACTAGCCACGAGTCTTGGAGAGGTGTACCAATTCCAACTGAAGAGCCCAATGGTACACTGGGGCGGAACGCTGGCAAGTGTTTAGAGTTAACCGGACCATTATATCAAATTTCATTGTGAATTTGTTAATATACATAACTCAATCGGACAATTGACATCCTGTTTCTTTCGAGAACAGATATTTCCAATTTGGATTAGCAAGGTAAGCTAACATTATTTTTGAAAGGAAGTTTTGACTTCCGTAGTACATTGGCGCTGCTCGTGGTGACATTTGTGCCTTGCAGCGGCCTTCTCAGTATGTACTAGCCACGCGTCTTGGAGAGGTGTACCAATTCCAACTGAAGAGCCCAATGGTACACTGGGGCGAAACGCTGGCAACTGTTTTGAGTTAACCGGACCATTTTATCAAATTTCATTGTGAATTTGTTAATATACATAACTCAATCGGACAATTGACATCCTGTTTCTTTCGAGAACAGATATTTCCAATTTGGATTAGCAAGGTAAGCTAACATTATTTTTGAAAGGAAGTTTTGACTTCCGTAGTACATTGGCGCTGCTCGTGGTGACATTTGTGCCTTGCAGCGGCCTTCTCAGTATGTACTAGCCACGCGTCTTGGAGAGGTGTACCAATTCCAACTGAAGAGCCCAATGGTACACTGGGGCGAAACGCTGGCAACTGTTTTGAGTTAACCGGACCATTTTATCAAATTTCATTGTGAATTTGTTAATATACATAACTCAATCGGACAATTGACATCCTGTTTCTTTCGAGAACAGATATTTCCAATTTGGATTAGCAAGGTAAGCTAACATTATTTTTGAAAGGAAGTTTTGACTTCCGTAGTACATTGGCGCTGCTCGTGGTGACATTTGTGCCTTGCAGCGGCCTTCTCAGTATGTACTAGCCACGAGTCTTGGAGAGGTGTACCAATTCCAACTGAAGAGCCCAATGGTACACTGGGGCGAAACGCTGGCCACTTTTGAGTTAACCGGATCATTTTATCAAATTTCATTGTGAATTTGTTAATATACATAACTCAATCGGACAATTGACGTCCTGTTTCTTTCGAGAACAGATATTTCCAATTTGGATTAGCAAGGTAAGCTAACATTATTTTTGAAACGAAGTTTTGACTTCCGTAGTACATTGGCGCTGCTCGTGGTGACATTTGTGCCTTGCAGCGGCCTTCTCAGTATGTACTAGCCACGCGTCTTGGAGAGGTGTACCAATTCCAACTGAAGAGCCCAATGGTACACTGGGGCGAAACGCTGGCAACTGTTTTGAGTTAACCGGACCATTTTATCAAATTTCATTGTGAATTTGTTAATATACATAACTCAATCGGACAATTGACATCCTGTTTCTTTCGAGAACAGATATTTCCAATTTGGATTAGCAAGGTAAGCTAACATTATTTTTGAAAGGAAGTTTTGACTTCCGTAGTACATTGGCGCTGCTCGTGGTGACATTTGTGCCTTGCAGCGGCCTTCTCAGTATGTACTAGCCACGCGTCTTGGAGAGGTGTACCAATTCCAACTGAAGAGCCCAATGGTACACTGGGGCGAAACGCTGGCAACTGTTTTGAGTTAACCGGACCATTTTATCTAATTTCATTGTGAATTTGTTAATATACATAACTCAATCGGACAATTGACATCCTGTTTCTTTCGAGAACAGATGTCTTGGAGAGGTGTACAAATTCCAACTGAAGAGCCCAATGGTACACTGGGGCGAAACGCTGGCAACTGTTATGAGTTAACCGGACCATTTTATCAAATTTCATTGTGAATTTGTTAATATACATAACTCAATCGGACAATTGACGTCCTGTTTCTTTCGAGAACAGATATTTCCAATTTGGATTAGCAAGGTAAGCTAACATTATTCTTGAAAGGAAGTTTTGACTTCCGTAGTACATTGGCGCTGCTCGTGGTGACATTTGTGCCTTGCAGCGGCCTTCTCAGTATGTACTAGCCACGCGTCTTGGAGAGGTGTACCAATTCCAACTGAAGAGCCCAATGGTACACTGGGGCGAAACGCTGGCAACTGTTTTGAGTTAACCGGACCATTTTATCAAATTTCATTGTGAATTTGTTAATATATATAACTCAATCGGACAATTGACATCCTGTTTCTTTCGAGAACAGATATTTCCAATTTGGATTAGCAAGGTAAGCTAACATTATTTTTGAAAGGAAGTTTTGACTTCCGTAGTACATTGGCGCTGCTCGTGGTGACATTTGTGCCTTGCAGCGGCCTTCTCAGTATGTACTAGCCACGAGTCTTGGAGAGGTGTACCAATTCCAACTGAAGAGCCCAATGGTACACTGGGGCGGAACGCTGGCAAGTGTTTTGAGTTAACCGGACCATTATATCAAATTTCATTGTGAATTTGTTAATATACATAACTCAATCGGACAATTGACATCCTGTTTCTTTCGAGAACAGATATTTCCAATTTGGATTAGCAAGGTAAGCTAACATTATTTTTGAAAGGAAGTTTTGACTTCCGTAGTACATTGGCGCTGCTCGTGGTGACATTTGTGCCTTGCAGCGGCCTTCTCAGTATGTACTAGCCACGCGTCTTGGAGAGGTGTACCAATTCCAACTGAAGAGCCCAATGGTACACTGGGGCGAAACGCTGGCAACTGTTTTGAGTTAACCGGACCATTTTATCAAATTTCATTGTGAATTTGTTAATATACATAACTCAATCGGACAATTGACATCCTGTTTCTTTCGAGAACAGATATTTCCAATTTGGATTAGCAAGGTAAGCTAACATTATTTTTGAAAGGAAGATTTGACTTCCGTAGTACATTGGCGCTGCTCGTGGTGACATTTGTGCCTTGCAGCGGCCTTCTCAGTATGTACTAGCCACGCGTCTTGGAGAGGTGTACCAATTCCAACTGAAGAGCCCAATGGTACACTGGGGCGAAACGCTGGCAACTGTTTTGAGTTAACCGGACCATTTTATCAAATTTCATTGTGAATTTGTTAATATACATAACTCAATCGGACAATTGACATCCTGTTTCTTTCGAGAACAGATATTTCCAATTTGGATTAGCAAGGTAAGCTAACATTATTTTTGAAAGGAAGTTTTGACTTCCGTAGTACATTGGCGCTGCTCGTGGTGACATTTGTGCCTTGCAGCGGCCTTCTCAGTATGTACTAGCCACGAGTCTTGGAGAGGTGTACCAATTCCAACTGAAGAGCCCAATGGTACACTGGGGCGAAACGCTGGCAACTTTTGAGTTAACCGGATCATTTTATCAAATTTCATTGTGAATTTGTTAATATACATAACTCAATCGGACAATTGACGTCCTGTTTCTTTCGAGAACAGATATTTCCAATTTGGATTAGCAAGGTAAGCTAACATTATTTTTGAAACGAAGTTTTGACTTCCGTAGTACATTGGCGCTGCTCGTGGTGACATTTGTGCCTTGCAGCGGCCTTCTCAGTATGTACTAGCCACGCGTCTTGGAGAGGTGTACCAATTCCAACTGAAGAGCCCAATGGTACACTGGGGCAAAACGCTGGCAACTGTTTTGAGTTAACCGGACCATTTTATCTAATTTCATTGTGAATTTGTTAATATACATAACTCAATCGGACAATTGACATCCTGTTTCTTTCGAGAACAGATATCTTGGAGAGGTGTACCAATTCCAACTGAAGAGCCCAATGGTACACTGGGGCGAAACGCTGGCAACTGTTATGAGTTAACCGGACCATTTTATCAAATTTCATTGTGAATTTGTTAATATACATAACTCAATCGGACAATTGACGTCCTGTTTCTTTCGAGAACAGATATTTCCAATTTGGATTAGCAAGGTAAGCTAACATTATTCTTGAAAGGAAGTTTTGACTTCCGTAGTACATTGGCGCTGCTCGTGGTGACATTTGTGCCTTGCAGCGGCCTTCTCAGTATGTACTAGACACGCGTCTTGGAGAGGTGTACCAATTCCAACTGAAGAGCCCAATGGTACACTGGGGCGAAACGCTGGCAACTGTTTTGAGTTAACCGGACCATTTTATCAAATTTCATTGTGAATTTGTTAATATACATAACTCAATCGGACAATTGACATCCTGTTTCTTTCGAGAACAGATATTTCCAATTTGAATTAGCAAGGTAAGCTAACATTATTTTTGAAAGGAAGTTTTGACTTCCGTAGTACATTGGCGCTGCTCGTGGTGACATTTGTGCCTTGCAGAGGCCTTCTCAGTATGTACTAGCCACGCGTCTTGGAGAGGTGTACCAATTCCAACTGAAGAGCCCAATGGTACACTGGGGCGAAACGCTGGCAACTGTTTTGAGTTAACCGGACCATTTTATCAAATTTCATTGTGAATTTGTTAATATACATAACTCAATCGGACAATTGACATCCTGTTTCTTTCGAGAACAGATATTTCCAATTTGGATTAGCAAGGTAAGCTAACATTATTTTTGAAAGGAAGTTTTGACTTCCGTAGTACATTGGCGCTGCTCGTGGTGACATTTGTGCCTTGCAGCGGCCTTCTCAGTATGTACTAGCCACGAGTCTTGGAGAGGTGTACCAATTCCAACTGAAGAGCCCAATGGTACACTGGGGCGGAACGCTGGCAAGTGTTTAGAGTTAACCGGACCATTATATCAAATTTCATTGTGAATTTGTTAATATACATAACTCAATCGGACAATTGACATCCTGTTTCTTTCGAGAACAGATATTTCCAATTTGGATTAGCAAGGTAAGCTAACATTATTTTTGAAAGGAAGTTTTGACTTCCGTAGTACATTGGCGCTGCTCGTGGTGACATTTGTGCCTTGCAGCGGCCTTCTCAGTATGTACTAGCCACGCGTCTTGGAGAGGTGTACCAATTCCAACTGAAGAGCCCAATGGTACACTGGGGCGAAACGCTGGCAACTGTTTTGAGTTAACCGGACCATTTTATCAAATTTCATTGTGAATTTGTTAATATACATAACTCAATCGGACAATTGACATCCTGTTTCTTTCGAGAACAGATATTTCCAATTTGGATTAGCAAGGTAAGCTAACATTATTTTTGAAAGGAAGTTTTGACTTCCGTAGTACATTGGCGCTGCTCGTGGTGACATTTGTGCCTTGCAGCGGCCTTCTCAGTATGTACTAGCCACGCGTCTTGGAGAGGTGTACCAATTCCAACTGAAGAGCCCAATGGTACACTGGGGCGAAACGCTGGCAACTGTTTTGAGTTAACCGGACCATTTTATCAAATTTCATTGTGAATTTGTTAATATACATAACTCAATCGGACAATTGACATCCTGTTTCTTTCGAGAACAGATATTTCCAATTTGGATTAGCAAGGTAAGCTAACATTATTTTTGAAAGGAAGTTTTGACTTCCGTAGTACATTGGCGCTGCTCGTGGTGACATTTGTGCCTTGCAGCGGCCTTCTCAGTATGTACTAGCCACGAGTCTTGGAGAGGTGTACCAATTCCAACTGAAGAGCCCAATGGTACACTGGGGCGAAACGCTGGCCATTTTTGAGTTAACCGGATCATTTTATCAAATTTCATTGTGAATTTGTTAATATACATAACTCAATCGGACAATTGACGTCCTGTTTCTTTCGAGAACAGATATTTCCAATTTGGATTAGCAAGGTAAGCTAACATTATTTTTGAAACGAAGTTTTGACTTCCGTAGTACATTGGCGCTGCTCGTGGTGACATTTGTGCCTTGCAGCGGCCTTCTCAGTATGTACTAGCCACGCGTCTTGGAGAGGTGTACCAATTCCAACTGAAGAGCCCAATGGTACACTGGGGCGAAACGCTGGCAACTGTTTTGAGTTAACCGGACCATTTTATCAAATTTCATTGTGAATTTGTTAATATACATAACTCAATCGGACAATTGACATCCTGTTTCTTTCGAGAACAGATATTTCCAATTTGGATTAGCAAGGTAAGCTAACATTATTTTTGAAAGGAAGTTTTGACTTCCGTAGTACATTGGCGCTGCTCGTGGTGACATTTGTGCCTTGCAGCGGCCTTCTCAGTATGTACTAGCCACGCGTCTTGGAGAGGTGTACCAATTCCAACTGAAGAGCCCAATGGTACACTGGGGCGAAACGCTGGCAACTGTTTTGAGTTAACCGGACCATTTTATCTAATTTCATTGTGAATTTGTTAATATACATAACTCAATCGGACAATTGACATCCTGTTTCTTTCGAGAACAGATATCTTGGAGAGGTGTACAAATTCCAACTGAAGAGCCCAATGGTACACTGGGGCGAAACGCTGGCAACTGTTATGAGTTAACCGGACCATTTTATCAAATTTCATTGTGAATTTGTTAATATACATAACTCAATCGGACAATTGACGTCCTGTTTCTTTCGAGAACAGATATTTCCAATTTGGATTAGCAAGGTAAGCTAACATTATTCTTGAAAGGAAGTTTTGACTTCCGTAGTACATTGGCGCTGCTCGTGGTGACATTTGTGCCTTGCAGCGGCCTTCTCAGTATGTACTAGACACGCGTCTTGGAGAGGTGTACCAATTCCAACTGAAGAGCCCAATGGTACACTGGGGCGAAACGCTGGCAACTGTTTTGAGTTAACCGGACCATTTTATCAAATTTCATTGTGAATTTGTTAATATACATAACTCAATCGGACAATTGACATCCTGTTTCTTTCGAGAACAGATATTTCCAATTTGAATTAGCAAGGTAAGCTAACATTATTTTTGAAAGGAAGTTTTGACTTCCGTAGTACATTGGCGCTGCTCGTGGTGACATTTGTGCCTTGCAGCGGCCTTCTCAGTATGTACTAGCCACGCGTCTTGGAGAGGTGTACCAATTCCAACTGAAGAGCCCAATGGTACACTGGGGCGAAACGCTGGCAACTGTTTTGAGTTAACCGGACCATTTTATCAAATTTCATTGTGAATTTGTTAATATACATAACTCAATCGGACAATTGACATCCTGTTTCTTTCGAGAACAGATATTTCCAATTTGGATTAGCAAGGTAAGCTAACATTATTTTTGAAAGGAAGTTTTGACTTCCGTAGTACATTGGCGCTGCTCGTGGTGACATTTGTGCCTTGCAGCGGCCTTCTCAGTATGTACTAGCCACGCGTCTTGGAGAGGTGTACCAATTCCAACTGAAGAGCCCAATGGTACACTGGGGCGAAACGCTGGCAACTGTTTTGAGTTAACCGGACCATTTTATCAAATTTCATTGTGAATTTGTTAATATACATAACTCAATCGGACAATTGACATCCTGTTTCTTTCGAGAACAGATATTTCCAATTTGGATTATCAAGGTAAGCTAACATTATTTTTGAAAGGAAGTTTTGACTTCCGTAGTACATTGGCGCTGCTCGTGGTGACATTTGTGCCTTGCAGCGGCCTTCTCAGTATGTACTAGCCACGAGTCTTGGAGAGGTGTACCAATTCCAACTGAAGAGCCCAATGGTACACTGGGGCGGAACGCTGGCAAGTGTTTAGAGTTAACCGGACCATTATATCAAATTTCATTGTGAATTTGTTAATATACATAACTCAATCGGACAATTGACATCCTGTTTCTTTCGAGAACAGATATTTCCAATTTGGATTAGCAAGGTAAGCTAACATTATTTTTGAAAGGAAGTTTTGACTTCCGTAGTACATTGGCGCTGCTCGTGGTGACATTTGTGCCTTGCAGCGGCCTTCTCAGTATGTACTAGCCACGCGTCTTGGAGAGGTGTACCAATTCCAACTGAAGAGCCCAATGGTACACTGGGGCGAAACGCTGGCAACTGTTTTGAGTTAACCGGACCATTTTATCAAATTTCATTGTGAATTTGTTAATATACATAACTCAATCGGACAATTGACATCCTGTTTCTTTCGAGAACAGATATTTCCAATTTGGATTAGCAAGGTAAGCTAACATTATTTTTGAAAGGAAGTTTTGACTTCCGTAGTACATTGGCGCTGCTCGTGGTGACATTTGTGCCTTGCAGCGGCCTTCTCAGTATGTACTAGCCACGCGTCTTGGAGAGGTGTACCAATTCCAACTGAAGAGCCCAATGGTACACTGGGGCGAAACGCTGGCAACTGTTTTGAGTTAACCGGACCATTTTATCAAATTTCATTGTGAATTTGTTAATATACATAACTCAATCGGACAATTGACATCCTGTTTCTTTCGAGAACAGATATTTCCAATTTGGATTAGCAAGGTAAGCTAACATTATTTTTGAAAGGAAGTTTTGACTTCCGTAGTACATTGGCGCTGCTCGTGGTGACATTTGTGCCTTGCAGCGGCCTTCTCAGTATGTACTAGCCACGAGTCTTGGAGAGGTGTACCAATTCCAACTGAAGAGCCCAATGGTACACTGGGGCGAAACGCTGGCCACTTTTGAGTTAACCGGATCATTTTATCAAATTTCATTGTGAATTTGTTAATATACATAACTCAATCGGACAATTGACGTCCTGTTTCTTTCGAGAACAGATATTTCCAATTTGGATTAGCAAGGTAAGCTAACATTATTTTTGAAACGAAGTTTTGACTTCCGTAGTACATTGGCGCTGCTCGTGGTGACATTTGTGCCTTGCAGCGGCCTTCTCAGTATGTACTAGCCACGCGTCTTGGAGAGGTGTACCAATTCCAACTGAAGAGCCCAATGGTACACTGGGGCGAAACGCTGGCAACTGTTTTGAGTTAACCGGACCATTTTATCAAATTTCATTGTGAATTTGTTAATATACATAACTCAATCGGACAATTGACATCCTGTTTCTTTCGAGAACAGATATTTCCAATTTGGATTAGCAAGGTAAGCTAACATTATTTTTGAAAGGAAGTTTTGACTTCCGTAGTACATTGGCGCTGCTCGTGGTGACATTTGTGCCTTGCAGCGGCCTTCTCAGTATGTACTAGCCACGCGTCTTGGAGAGGTGTACCAATTCCAACTGAAGAGCCCAATGGTACACTGGGGCGAAACGCTGGCAACTGTTTTGAGTTAACCGGACCATTTTATCTAATTTCATTGTGAATTTGTTAATATACATAACTCAATCGGACAATTGACATCCTGTTTCTTTCGAGAACAGATGTCTTGGAGAGGTGTACAAATTCCAACTGAAGAGCCCAATGGTACACTGGGGCGAAACGCTGGCAACTGTTATGAGTTAACCGGACCATTTTATCAAATTTCATTGTGAATTTGTTAATATACATAACTCAATCGGACAATTGACGTCCTGTTTCTTTCGAGAACAGATATTTCCAATTTGGATTAGCAAGGTAAGCTAACATTATTCTTGAAAGGAAGTTTTGACTTCCGTAGTACATTGGCGCTGCTCGTGGTGACATTTGTGCCTTGCAGCGGCCTTCTCAGTATGTACTAGCCACGCGTCTTGGAGAGGTGTACCAATTCCAACTGAAGAGCCCAATGGTACACTGGGGCGAAACGCTGGCAACTGTTTTGAGTTAACCGGACCATTTTATCAAATTTCATTGTGAATTTGTTAATATATATAACTCAATCGGACAATTGACATCCTGTTTCTTTCGAGAACAGATATTTCCAATTTGGATTAGCAAGGTAAGCTAACATTATTTTTGAAAGGAAGTTTTGACTTCCGTAGTACATTGGCGCTGCTCGTGGTGACATTTGTGCCTTGCAGCGGCCTTCTCAGTATGTACTAGCCACGAGTCTTGGAGAGGTGTACCAATTCCAACTGAAGAGCCCAATGGTACACTGGGGCGGAACGCTGGCAAGTGTTTTGAGTTAACCGGACCATTATATCAAATTTCATTGTGAATTTGTTAATATACATAACTCAATCGGACAATTGACATCCTGTTTCTTTCGAGAACAGATATTTCCAATTTGGATTAGCAAGGTAAGCTAACATTATTTTTGAAAGGAAGTTTTGACTTCCGTAGTACATTGGCGCTGCTCGTGGTGACATTTGTGCCTTGCAGCGGCCTTCTCAGTATGTACTAGCCACGCGTCTTGGAGAGGTGTACCAATTCCAACTGAAGAGCCCAATGGTACACTGGGGCGAAACGCTGGCAACTGTTTTGAGTTAACCGGACCATTTTATCAAATTTCATTGTGAATTTGTTAATATACATAACTCAATCGGACAATTGACATCCTGTTTCTTTCGAGAACAGATATTTCCAATTTGGATTAGCAAGGTAAGCTAACATTATTTTTGAAAGGAAGATTTGACTTCCGTAGTACATTGGCGCTGCTCGTGGTGACATTTGTGCCTTGCAGCGGCCTTCTCAGTATGTACTAGCCACGCGTCTTGGAGAGGTGTACCAATTCCAACTGAAGAGCCCAATGGTACACTGGGGCGAAACGCTGGCAACTGTTTTGAGTTAACCGGACCATTTTATCAAATTTCATTGTGAATTTGTTAATATACATAACTCAATCGGACAATTGACATCCTGTTTCTTTCGAGAACAGATATTTCCAATTTGGATTAGCAAGGTAAGCTAACATTATTTTTGAAAGGAAGTTTTGACTTCCGTAGTACATTGGCGCTGCTCGTGGTGACATTTGTGCCTTGCAGCGGCCTTCTCAGTATGTACTAGCCACGAGTCTTGGAGAGGTGTACCAATTCCAACTGAAGAGCCCAATGGTACACTGGGGCGAAACGCTGGCAACTTTTGAGTTAACCGGATCATTTTATCAAATTTCATTGTGAATTTGTTAATATACATAACTCAATCGGACAATTGACGTCCTGTTTCTTTCGAGAACAGATATTTCCAATTTGGATTAGCAAGGTAAGCTAACATTATTTTTGAAACGAAGTTTTGACTTCCGTAGTACATTGGCGCTGCTCGTGGTGACATTTGTGCCTTGCAGCGGCCTTCTCAGTATGTACTAGCCACGCGTCTTGGAGAGGTGTACCAATTCCAACTGAAGAGCCCAATGGTACACTGGGGCAAAACGCTGGCAACTGTTTTGAGTTAACCGGACCATTTTATCTAATTTCATTGTGAATTTGTTAATATACATAACTCAATCGGACAATTGACATCCTGTTTCTTTCGAGAACAGATATCTTGGAGAGGTGTACCAATTCCAACTGAAGAGCCCAATGGTACACTGGGGCGAAACGCTGGCAACTGTTATGAGTTAACCGGACCATTTTATCAAATTTCATTGTGAATTTGTTAATATACATAACTCAATCGGACAATTGACGTCCTGTTTCTTTCGAGAACAGATATTTCCAATTTGGATTAGCAAGGTAAGCTAACATTATTCTTGAAAGGAAGTTTTGACTTCCGTAGTACATTGGCGCTGCTCGTGGTGACATTTGTGCCTTGCAGCGGCCTTCTCAGTATGTACTAGACACGCGTCTTGGAGAGGTGTACCAATTCCAACTGAAGAGCCCAATGGTACACTGGGGCGAAACGCTGGCAACTGTTTTGAGTTAACCGGACCATTTTATCAAATTTCATTGTGAATTTGTTAATATACATAACTCAATCGGACAATTGACATCCTGTTTCTTTCGAGAACAGATATTTCCAATTTGAATTAGCAAGGTAAGCTAACATTATTTTTGAAAGGAAGTTTTGACTTCCGTAGTACATTGGCGCTGCTCGTGGTGACATTTGTGCCTTGCAGAGGCCTTCTCAGTATGTACTAGCCACGCGTCTTGGAGAGGTGTACCAATTCCAACTGAAGAGCCCAATGGTACACTGGGGCGAAACGCTGGCAACTGTTTTGAGTTAACCGGACCATTTTATCAAATTTCATTGTGAATTTGTTAATATACATAACTCAATCGGACAATTGACATCCTGTTTCTTTCGAGAACAGATATTTCCAATTTGGATTAGCAAGGTAAGCTAACATTATTTTTGAAAGGAAGTTTTGACTTCCGTAGTACATTGGCGCTGCTCGTGGTGACATTTGTGCCTTGCAGCGGCCTTCTCAGTATGTACTAGCCACGAGTCTTGGAGAGGTGTACCAATTCCAACTGAAGAGCCCAATGGTACACTGGGGCGGAACGCTGGCAAGTGTTTAGAGTTAACCGGACCATTATATCAAATTTCATTGTGAATTTGTTAATATACATAACTCAATCGGACAATTGACATCCTGTTTCTTTCGAGAACAGATATTTCCAATTTGGATTAGCAAGGTAAGCTAACATTATTTTTGAAAGGAAGTTTTGACTTCCGTAGTACATTGGCGCTGCTCGTGGTGACATTTGTGCCTTGCAGCGGCCTTCTCAGTATGTACTAGCCACGCGTCTTGGAGAGGTGTACCAATTCCAACTGAAGAGCCCAATGGTACACTGGGGCGAAACGCTGGCAACTGTTTTGAGTTAACCGGACCATTTTATCAAATTTCATTGTGAATTTGTTAATATACATAACTCAATCGGACAATTGACATCCTGTTTCTTTCGAGAACAGATATTTCCAATTTGGATTAGCAAGGTAAGCTAACATTATTTTTGAAAGGAAGTTTTGACTTCCGTAGTACATTGGCGCTGCTCGTGGTGACATTTGTGCCTTGCAGCGGCCTTCTCAGTATGTACTAGCCACGCGTCTTGGAGAGGTGTACCAATTCCAACTGAAGAGCCCAATGGTACACTGGGGCGAAACGCTGGCAACTGTTTTGAGTTAACCGGACCATTTTATCAAATTTCATTGTGAATTTGTTAATATACATAACTCAATCGGACAATTGACATCCTGTTTCTTTCGAGAACAGATATTTCCAATTTGGATTAGCAAGGTAAGCTAACATTATTTTTGAAAGGAAGTTTTGACTTCCGTAGTACATTGGCGCTGCTCGTGGTGACATTTGTGCCTTGCAGCGGCCTTCTCAGTATGTACTAGCCACGAGTCTTGGAGAGGTGTACCAATTCCAACTGAAGAGCCCAATGGTACACTGGGGCGAAACGCTGGCCATTTTTGAGTTAACCGGATCATTTTATCAAATTTCATTGTGAATTTGTTAATATACATAACTCAATCGGACAATTGACGTCCTGTTTCTTTCGAGAACAGATATTTCCAATTTGGATTAGCAAGGTAAGCTAACATTATTTTTGAAACGAAGTTTTGACTTCCGTAGTACATTGGCGCTGCTCGTGGTGACATTTGTGCCTTGCAGCGGCCTTCTCAGTATGTACTAGCCACGCGTCTTGGAGAGGTGTACCAATTCCAACTGAAGAGCCCAATGGTACACTGGGGCGAAACGCTGGCAACTGTTTTGAGTTAACCGGACCATTTTATCAAATTTCATTGTGAATTTGTTAATATACATAACTCAATCGGACAATTGACATCCTGTTTCTTTCGAGAACAGATATTTCCAATTTGGATTAGCAAGGTAAGCTAACATTATTTTTGAAAGGAAGTTTTGACTTCCGTAGTACATTGGCGCTGCTCGTGGTGACATTTGTGCCTTGCAGCGGCCTTCTCAGTATGTACTAGCCACGCGTCTTGGAGAGGTGTACCAATTCCAACTGAAGAGCCCAATGGTACACTGGGGCGAAACGCTGGCAACTGTTTTGAGTTAACCGGACCATTTTATCTAATTTCATTGTGAATTTGTTAATATACATAACTCAATCGGACAATTGACATCCTGTTTCTTTCGAGAACAGATATCTTGGAGAGGTGTACAAATTCCAACTGAAGAGCCCAATGGTACACTGGGGCGAAACGCTGGCAACTGTTATGAGTTAACCGGACCATTTTATCAAATTTCATTGTGAATTTGTTAATATACATAACTCAATCGGACAATTGACGTCCTGTTTCTTTCGAGAACAGATATTTCCAATTTGGATTAGCAAGGTAAGCTAACATTATTCTTGAAAGGAAGTTTTGACTTCCGTAGTACATTGGCGCTGCTCGTGGTGACATTTGTGCCTTGCAGCGGCCTTCTCAGTATGTACTAGCCACGCGTCTTGGAGAGGTGTACCAATTCCAACTGAAGAGCCCAATGGTACACTGGGGCGAAACGCTGGCAACTGTTTTGAGTTAACCGGACCATTTTATCAAATTTCATTGTGAATTTGTTAATATATATAACTCAATCGGACAATTGACATCCTGTTTCTTTCGAGAACAGATATTTCCAATTTGGATTAGCAAGGTAAGCTAACATTATTTTTGAAAGGAAGTTTTGACTTCCGTAGTACATTGGCGCTGCTCGTGGTGACATTTGTGCCTTGCAGCGGCCTTCTCAGTATGTACTAGCCACGCGTCTTGGAGAGGTGTACCAATTCCAACTGAAGAGCCCAATGGTACACTGGGGCGAAACGCTGGCAACTGTTTTGAGTTAACCGGACCATTTTATCAAATTTCATTGTGAAATTGTTAATATACATAACTCAATCGGACAATTGACATCCTGTTTCTTTCGAGAACAGATATTTCCAATTTGGATTAGCAAGGTAAGCTAACATTATTTTTGAAAGGAAGTTTTGACTTCCGTAGTACATTGGCGCTGCTCGTGGTGACATTTGTGCCTTGCAGCGGCCTTCTCAGTATGTACTAGCCACGAGTCTTGGAGAGGTGTACCAATTCCAACTGAAGAGCCCAATGGTACACTGGGGCGGAACGCTGGCAAGTGTTTTGAGTTAACCGGACCATTTTATCAAATTTCATTGTGAATTTGTTAATATACATAACTCAATCGGACAATTGACATCCTGTTTCTTTCGAGAACAGATATTTCCAATTTGGATTAGCAAGGTAAGCTAACATTATTTTGAAAGGAAGTTTTGACTTCCGTAGTACATTGGCGCTGCTCGTGGTGACATTTGTGCCTTGCAGCGGCCTTCTCAGTATGTACTAGCCACGCGTCTTGGAGAGGTGTACCAATTCCAACTGAAGAGCCCAATGGTACACTGGGGCGAAACGCTGGCAACTGTTTTGAGTTAACCGGACCATTTTATCAAATTTCATTGTGAATTTGTTAATATACATAACTCAATCGGACAATTGACATCCTGTTTCTTTCGAGAACAGTTATTTCCAATTTGGATTAGCAAGGTAAGCTAACATTATTTTTGAAAGGAAGTTTTGACTTCCGTAGTACATTGGCGCTGCTCGTGGTGACATTTGTGCCTTGCAGCGGCCTTCTCAGTATGTACTAGCCACGCGTCTTGGAGAGGTGTACCAATTCCAACTGAAGAGCCCAATGGTAGACTGGGGCGAAACGCTGGCAACTGTTTTGAGTTAACCGGACCATTTTATCAAATTTCATTGTGAATTTGTTAATATACATAACTCAATCGGACAATTGACATCCTGTTTCTTTCGAGAACAGATATTTCCAATTTGGATTAGCAAGGTAAGCTAACATTATTTTTGAAAGGAAGTTTTGACTTCCGTAGTACATTGGCGCTGCTCGTGGTGACATTTGTGCCTTGCAGCGGCCTTCTCAGTATGTACTAGCCACGCGTCTTGGAGAGGTGTACCAATTCCAACTGAAGAGCCCAATGGTACACTGGGGCGAAACGCTGGCAACTGTTTTGAGTTAACCGGACCATTTTATCAAATTTCATTGTGAATTTGTTAATATACATAACTCAATCGGACAATTGACATCCTGTTTCTTTCGAGAACAGATATTTCCAATTTGGATTATCAAGGTAAGCTAACATTATTTTTGAAAGGAAGTTTTGACTTCCGTAGTACATTGGCGCTGCTCGTGGTGACATTTGTGCCTTGCAGCGGCCTTCTCAGTATGTACTAGCCACGAGTCTTGGAGAGGTGTACCAATTCCAACTGAAGAGCCCAATGGTACACTGGGGCGGAACGCTGGCAAGTGTTTTGAGTTAACCGGACCATTATATCAAATTTCATTGTGAATTTGTTAATATACATAACTCAATCGGACAATTGACATCCTGTTTCTTTCGAGAACAGATATTTCCAATTTGGATTAGCAAGGTAAGCTAACATTATTTTTGAAAGGAAGTTTTGACTTCCGTAGTACATTGGCGCTGCTCGTGGTGACATTTGTGCCTTGCAGCGGCCTTCTCAGTATGTACTAGCCACGCGTCTTGGAGAGGTGTACCAATTCCAACTGAAGAGCCCAATGGTACACTGGGGCGAAACGCTGGCAACTGTTTTGAGTTAACCGGACCATTTTATCAAATTTCATTGTGAATTTGTTAATATACATAACTCAATCGGACAATTGACATCCTGTTTCTTTCGAGAACAGATATTTCCAATTTGGATTAGCAAGGTAAGCTAACATTATTTTTGAAAGGAAGATTTGACTTCCGTAGTACATTGGCGCTGCTCGTGGTGACATTTGTGCCTTGCAGCGGCCTTCTCAGTATGTACTAGCCACGCGTCTTGGAGAGGTGTACCAATTCCAACTGAAGAGCCCAATGGTACACTGGGGCGAAACGCTGGCAACTGTTTTGAGTTAACCGGACCATTTTATCAAATTTCATTGTGAATTTGTTAATATACATAACTCAATCGGACAATTGACATCCTGTTTCTTTCGAGAACAGATATTTCCAATTTGGATTAGCAAGGTAAGCTAACATTATTTTTGAAAGGAAGTTTTGACTTCCGTAGTACATTGGCGCTGCTCGTGGTGACATTTGTGCCTTGCAGCGGCCTTCTCAGTATGTACTAGCCACGAGTCTTGGAGAGGTGTACCAATTCCAACTGAAGAGCCCAATGGTACACTGGGGCGAAACGCTGGCAACTTTTGAGTTAACCGGATCATTTTATCAAATTTCATTGTGAATTTGTTAATATACATAACTCAATCGGACAATTGACGTCCTGTTTCTTTCGAGAACAGATATTTCCAATTTGGATTAGCAAGGTAAGCTAACATTATTTTTGAAACGAAGTTTTGACTTCCGTAGTACATTGGCGCTGCTCGTGGTGACATTTGTGCCTTGCAGCGGCCTTCTCAGTATGTACTAGCCACGCGTCTTGGAGAGGTGTACCAATTCCAACTGAAGAGCCCAATGGTACACTGGGGCAAAACGCTGGCAACTGTTTTGAGTTAACCGGACCATTTTATCTAATTTCATTGTGAATTTGTTAATATACATAACTCAATCGGACAATTGACATCCTGTTTCTTTCGAGAACAGATATCTTGGAGAGGTGTACCAATTCCAACTGAAGAGCCCAATGGTACACTGGGGCGAAACGCTGGCAACTGTTATGAGTTAACCGGACCATTTTATCAAATTTCATTGTGAATTTGTTAATATACATAACTCAATCGGACAATTGACGTCCTGTTTCTTTCGAGAACAGATATTTCCAATTTGGATTAGCAAGGTAAGCTAACATTATTCTTGAAAGGAAGTTTTGACTTCCGTAGTACATTGGCGCTGCTCGTGGTGACATTTGTGCCTTGCAGCGGCCTTCTCAGTATGTACTAGACACGCGTCTTGGAGAGGTGTACCAATTCCAACTGAAGAGCCCAATGGTACACTGGGGCGAAACGCTGGCAACTGTTTTGAGTTAACCGGACCATTTTATCAAATTTCATTGTGAATTTGTTAATATACATAACTCAATCGGACAATTGACATCCTGTTTCTTTCGAGAACAGATATTTCCAATTTGAATTAGCAAGGTAAGCTAACATTATTTTTGAAAGGAAGTTTTGACTTCCGTAGTACATTGGCGCTGCTCGTGGTGACATTTGTGCCTTGCAGCGGCCTTCTCAGTATGTACTAGCCACGCGTCTTGGAGAGGTGTACCAATTCCAACTGAAGAGCCCAATGGTACACTGGGGCGAAACGCTGGCAACTGTTTTGAGTTAACCGGACCATTTTATCAAATTTCATTGTGAATTTTTTAATATACATAACTCAATCGGACAATTGACATCCTGTTTCTTTCGAGAACAGATATTTCCAATTTGGATTAGCAAGGTAAGCTAACATTATTTTTGAAAGGAAGTTTTGATTTCCGTAGTACATTGGCGCTGCTCGTGGTGACATTTGTGCCTTGCAGCGGCCTTCTCAGTATGTACTAGCCACGCGTCTTGGAGAGGTGTACCAATTCCAACTGAAGAGCCCAATGGTACACTGGGGCGAAACGCTGGCAACTGTTTTGAGTTAACCGGACCATTTTATCAAATTTCATTGTGAATTTGTTAATATACATAACTCAATCGGACAATTGACATCCTGTTTCTTTCGAGAACAGATATTTCCAATTTGGATTATCAAGGTAAGCTAACATTATTTTTGAAAGGAAGTTTTGACTTCCGTAGTACATTGGCGCTGCTCGTGGTGACATTTGTGCCTTGCAGCGGCCTTCTCAGTATGTACTAGCCACGAGTCTTGGAGAGGTGTACCAATTCCAACTGAAGAGCCCAATGGTACACTGGGGCGGAACGCTGGCAAGTGTTTAGAGTTAACCGGACCATTATATCAAATTTCATTGTGAATTTGTTAATATACATAACTCAATCGGACAATTGACATCCTGTTTCTTTCGAGAACAGATATTTCCAATTTGGATTAGCAAGGTAAGCTAACATTATTTTTGAAAGGAAGTTTTGACTTCCGTAGTACATTGGCGCTGCTCGTGGTGACATTTGTGCCTTGCAGCGGCCTTCTCAGTATGTACTAGCCACGCGTCTTGGAGAGGTGTACCAATTCCAACTGAAGAGCCCAATGGTACACTGGGGCGAAACGCTGGCAACTGTTTTGAGTTAACCGGACCATTTTATCAAATTTCATTGTGAATTTGTTAATATACATAACTCAATCGGACAATTGACATCCTGTTTCTTTCGAGAACAGATATTTCCAATTTGGATTAGCAAGGTAAGCTAACATTATTTTTGAAAGGAAGTTTTGACTTCCGTAGTACATTGGCGCTGCTCGTGGTGACATTTGTGCCTTGCAGCGGCCTTCTCAGTATGTACTAGCCACGCGTCTTGGAGAGGTGTACCAATTCCAACTGAAGAGCCCAATGGTACACTGGGGCGAAACGCTGGCAACTGTTTTGGGTTAACCGGACCATTTTATCAAATTTCATTGTGAATTTGTTAATATACATAACTCAATAGGACAATTGACATCCTGTTTCTTTCGAGAACAGATATTTCCAATTTGGATTAGCAAGGTAAGCTAACATTATTTTTGAAAGGAAGTTTTGACTTCCGTAGTACATTGGCGCTGCTCGTGGTGACATTTGTGCCTTGCAGCGGCCTTCTCAGTATGTACTAGCCACGAGTCTTGGAGAGGTGTACCAATTCCAACTGAAGAGCCCAATGGTACACTGGGGCGAAACGCTGGCCACTTTTGAGTTAACCGGATCATTTTATCAAATTTCATTGTGAATTTGTTAATATACATAACTCAATCGGACAATTGACGTCCTGTTTCTTTCGAGAACAGATATTTCCAATTTGGATTAGCAAGGTAAGCTAACATTATTTTTGAAACGAAGTTTTGACTTCCGTAGTACATTGGCGCTGCTCGTGGTGACATTTGTGCCTTGCAGCGGCCTTCTCAGTATGTACTAGCCACGCGTCTTGGAGAGGTGTACCAATTCCAACTGAAGAGCCCAATGGTACACTGGGGCGAAACGCTGGCAACTGTTTTGAGTTAACCGGACCATTTTATCAAATTTCATTGTGAATTTGTTAATATACATAACTCAATCGGACAATTGACATCCTGTTTCTTTCGAGAACAGATATTTCCAATTTGGATTAGCAAGGTAAGCTAACATTATTTTTGAAAGGAAGTTTTGACTTCCGTAGTACATTGGCGCTGCTCGTGGTGACATTTGTGCCTTGCAGCGGCCTTCTCAGTATGTACTAGCCACGCGTCTTGGAGAGGTGTACCAATTCCAACTGAAGAGCCCAATGGTACACTGGGGCGAAACGCTGGCAACTGTTTTGAGTTAACCGGACCATTTTATCTAATTTCATTGTGAATTTGTTAATATACATAACTCAATCGGACAATTGACATCCTGTTTCGTTCGAGAACAGATATCTTGGAGAGGTGTACAAATTCCAACTGAAGAGCCCAATGGTACACTGGGGCGAAACGCTGGCAACTGTTATGAGTTAACCGGACCATTTTATCAAATTTCATTGTGAATTTGTTAATATACATAACTCAATCGGACAATTGACGTCCTGTTTCTTTCGAGAACAGATATTTCAAATTTGGATTAGCAAGGTAAGCTAACATTATTCTTGAAAGGAAGTTTTGACTTCCGTAGTACATTGGCGCTGCTCGTGGTGACATTTGTGCCTTGCAGCGGCCTTCTCAGTATGTACTAGACACGCGTCTTGGAGAGGTGTACCAATTCCAACTGAAGAGCCCAATGGTACACTGGGGCGAAACGCTGGCAACTGTTTTGAGTTAACCGGACCATTTTATCAAATTTCATTGTGAATTTGTTAATATACATAACTCAATCGGACAATTGACATCCTGTTTCTTTCGAGAACAGATATTTCCAATTTGAATTAGCAAGGTAAGCTAACATTATTTTTGAAAGGAAGTTTTGACTTCCGTAGTACATTGGCGCTGCTCGTTGTGACATTTGTGCCTTGCAGCGGCCTTCTCAGTATGTACTAGCCACGCGTCTTGGAGAGGTGTACCAATTCCAACTGAAGAGCCCAATGGTACACTGGGGCGAAACGCTGGCAACTGTTTTGAGTTAACCGGACCATTTTATCAAATTTCATTGTGAATTTGTTAATATACATAACTCAATCGGACAATTGACATCCTGTTTCTTTCGAGAACAGATATTTCCAATTTGGATTAGCAAGGTAAGCTAACATTATTTTTGAAAGGAAGTTTTGACTTCCGTAGTACATTGGCGCTGCTCGTGGTGACATTTGTGCCTTGCAGCGGCCTTCTCAGTATGTACTAGCCACGCGTCTTGGAGAGGTGTACCAATTCCAACTGAAGAGCCCAATGGTACACTGGGGCGAAACGCTGGCAACTGTTTTGAGTTAACCGGACCATTTTATCAAATTTCATTGTGAATTTGTTAATATACATAACTCAATCGGACAATTGACATCCTGTTTCTTTCGAGAACAGATATTTCCAATTTGGATTAGCAAGGTAAGCTAACATTATTCTTGAAAGGAAGTTTTGACTTCCGTAGTACATTGGCGCTGCTCGTGGTGACATTTGTGCCTTACAGCGGCCTTCTCAGTATGTACTAGCCACGCGTCTTGGAGAGGTGTACCAATTCCAACTGAAGAGCCCAATGGTACACTGGGGCGAAACGCTGGCAACTGTTTTGAGTTAACCGGACCATTTTATCAAATTTCATTGTGAATTTGTTAATATACATAACTCAATCGGACAATTGACATCCTGTTTCTTTCGAGAACAGATATTTCCAATTTGGATTAGCAAGGTAAGCTAACATTATTTTTGAAAGGAAGTTTTGACTTCCGTAGTACATTGGCGCTGCTCGTGGTGACATTTGTGCCTTGCAGCGGCCTTCTCAGTATGTACTAGCCACGCGTCTTGGAGAGGTGTACCAATTCCAACTGAAGAGCCCAATGGTACACTGGGGCGAAACGCTGGCAACTGTTTTGAGTTAACCGGACCATTTTATCAAATTTCATTGTGAATTTGTTAATATACATAACTCAATCGGACAATTGACATCCTGTTTCTTTCGAGAACAGATATTTCCAATTTGGATTAGCAAGGTAAGCTAACATTATTTTCGAAAGGAAGTTTTGACTTCCGTAGTACATTGGCGCTGCTCGTGGTGACATTTGTGCCTTGCAGCGGCCTTCTCAGTATGTACTAGCCACGCGTCTTGGAGAGGTGTACCAATTCCAACTGAAGAGCCCAATGGTACACTGGGGCGAAACGCTGGCAACTGTTTTGAGTTAACCGGACCATTTTATCAAATTTCATTGTGAATTTGTTAATATACATAACTCAATCGGACAATTGACATCCTGTTTCTTTCGAGAACAGATATTTCCAATTTGGATTAGCAAGGTAAGCTAACATTATTTTTGAAAGGATGTTTTGACTTCCGTAGTACATTGGCGCTGCTCGTGGTGACATTTGTGCCTTGCAGCGGCCTTCTCAGTATGTACTAGCCACGCGTCTTGGAGAGGTGTACCAATTCCAACTGAAGAGCCCAATGGTACACTGGGGCGAAACGCTGGCAACTGTTTTGAGTTAACCGGACCATTTTATCAAATTTCATTGTGAATTTGTTAATATACATAACTCAATCGGACAATTGACATCCTGTTTCTTTCGAGAACAGATATTTCCAATTTGGATTAGCAAGGTAAGCTAACATTATTTTTGAAAGGAAGTTTTGACTTCCGTAGTACATTGGCGCTGCTCGTGGTGACATTTGTGCCTTGCAGCGGCCTTCTCAGTATGTACTAGCCACGCGTCTTGGAGAGGTGTACCAATTCCAACTGAAGAGCCCAATGGTACACTGGGGCGAAACGCTGGCAACTGTTTTGAGTTAACCGGACCATTTTATCAAATTTCATTGTGAATTTGTTAATATACATAACTCAATCGGACAATTGACATCCTGTTTCTTTCGAGAACAGATATTTCCAATTTGGATTAGCAAGGTAAGCTAACATTATTTTTGAAAGGAAGTTTTGACTTCCGTAGTACATTGGCGCTGCTCGTGGTGACATTTGTGCCTTGCAGCGGCCTTCTCAGTATGTACTAGCCACGCGTCTTGGAGAGGTGTACCGATTCCAACTGAAGAGCCCAATGGTACACTGGGGCGAAACGCTGGCAACTGTTTTGAGTTAACCGGACCATTTTATCAAATTTCATTGTGAATTTGTTAATATACATAACTCAATCGGACAATTGACATCCTGTTTCTTTCGAGAACAGATATTTCCAATTTGGATTAGCAAGGTAAGCTAACATTATTTTTGAAAGGAAGTTTTGACTTCCGTAGTACATTGGCGCTGCTCGTGGTGACATTTGTGCCTTGCAGCGGCCTTCTCAGTATGTACTAGCCACGCGTCTTGGAGAGGTGTACCAATTCCAACTGAAGAGCCCAATGGTACTCTGGGGCGAAACGCTGGCAACTGTTTTGAGTTAACCGGACCATTTTATCAAATTTCATTGTGAATTTGTTAATATACATAACTCAATCGGACAATTGACATCCTGTTTCTTTCGAGAACAGATATTTCCAATTTGGATTAGCAAGGTAAGCTAACATTATTTTTGAAAGGAAGTTTTGACTTCCGTAGTACATTGGCGCTGCTCGTGGTGACATTTGTGCCTTGCAGCGGCCTTCTCAGTATGTACTAGCCACGAGTCTTGGAGAGGTGTACCAATTCCAACTGAAGAGCCCAATGGTACACTGGGGCGAAACGCTGGCAACTTTTGAGTTAACCGGATCATTTTATCAAATTTCATTGTGAATTTGTTAATATACATAACTCAATCGGACAATTGACGTCCTGTTTCTTTCGAGAACAGATATTTCCAATTTGGATTAGCAAGGTAAGCTAACATTATTTTTGAAACGAAGTTTTGACTTCCGTAGTACATTGGCGCTGCTCGTGGTGACATTTGTGCCTTGCAGCGGCCTTCTCAGTATGTACTAGCCACGCGTCTTGGAGAGGTGTACCAATTCCAACTGAAGAGCCCAATGGTACACTGGGGCGAAACGCTGGCAACTGTTTTGAGTTAACCGGACCATTTTATCAAATTTCATTGCGAATTTGTTAATATACATAACTCAATCGGACAATTGACATCCTGTTTCTTTCGAGAACAGATATTTCCAATTTGGATTAGCAAGGTAAGCTAACATTATTTTTGAAAGGAAGTTTTGACTTCCGTAGTACATTGGCGCTGCTCGTGGTGACATTTGTGCCTTGCAGCGGCCTTCTCAGTATGTACTAGCCACGCGTCTTGGAGAGGTGTACCAATTCCAACTGAAGAGCCCAATGGTATACTGGGGCGAAACGCTGGCAACTGTTTTGAGTTAACCGGACCATTTTATCAAATTTCATTGTGAATTTGTTAATATACATAACTCAATCGGACAATTGACATCCTGTTTCTTTCGAGAACAGATATTTCCAATTTGGATTAGCAAGGTAAGCTAACATTATTTTTGAAAGGAAGTTTTGACTTCCGTAGTACATTGGCGCTGCTCGTGGTGACATTTGTGCCTTGCAGCGGCCTTCTCAGTATGTACTAGCCACGCGTCTTGGAGAGGTGTACCGATTCCAACTGAAGAGCCCAATGGTACACTGGGGCGAAACGCTGGCAACTGTTTTGAGTTAACCGGACCATTTTATCAAATTTCATTGTGAATTTGTTAATATACATAACTCAATCGGACAATTGACATCCTGTTTCTTTCGAGAACAGATATTTCCAATTTGGATTAGCAAGGTAAGCTAACATTATTTTTGAAAGGAAGTTTTGACTTCCGTAGTACATTGGCGCTGCTCGTGGTGACATTTGTGCCTTGCAGCGGCCTTCTCAGTATGTACTAGCCACGCGTCTTGGAGAGGTGTACCAATTCCAACTGAAGAGCCCAATGGTACACTGGGGCGAAACGCTGGCAACTGTTTTGAGTTAACCGGACCATTTTATCAAATTTCATTGTGAATTTGTTAATATACATAACTCAATCGGACAATTGACATCCTGTTTCTTTCGAGAACAGATATTTCCAATTTGGATTAGCAAGGTAAGCTAACATTATTTTTGAAAGGAAGTTTTGACTTCCGTAGTACATTGGCGCTGCTCGTGGTGACATTTGTGCCTTGCAGCGGCCTTCTCAGTATGTACTAGCCACGAGTCTTGGAGAGGTGTACCAATTCCAACTGAAGAGCCCAATGGTACACTGGGGCGGAACGCTGGCAAGTGTTTTGAGTTAACCGGACCATTTTATCAAATTTCATTGTGAATTTGTTAATATACATAACTCAATCGGACAATTGACATCCTGTTTCTTTCGAGAACAGATATTTCCAATTTGGATTAGCAAGGTAAGCTAACATTATTTTTGAAAGGAAGTTTTGACTTCCGTAGTACATTGGCGCTGCTCGTGGTGACATTTGTGCCTTGCAGCGGCCTTCTCAGTATGTACTAGCCACGCGTCTTGGAGAGGTGTACCAATTCCAACTGAAGAGCCCAATGGTACACTGGGGCGAAACGCTGGCAACTGTTTTGAGTTAACCGGACCATTTTATCAAATTTCATTGTGAATTTGTTAATATACATAACTCAATCGGACAATTGACATCCTGTTTCTTTCGAGAACAGATATTTCCAATTTGGATTAGCAAGGTAAGCTAACATTATTTTTGAAAGGAAGTTTTGACTTCCGTAGTACATTGGCGCTGCTCGTGGTGACATTTGTGCCTTGCAGCGGCCTTCTCAGTATGTACTAGCCACGCGTCTTGGAGAGGTGTACCAATTCCAACTGAAGAGCCCAATGGTACACTGGGGCGAAACGCTGGCAACTGTTTTGAGTTAACCGGACCATTTTATCAAATTTCATTGTGAATTTGTTAATATACATAACTCAATCGGACAATTGACATCCTGTTTCTTTCGAGAACAGATATTTCCAATTTGGATTAGCAAGGTAAGCTAACATTATTTTTGAAAGGAAGTTTTGACTTCCGTAGTACATTGGCGCTGCTCGTGGTGACATTTGTGCCTTGCAGCGGCCATCTCAGTATGTACTAGCCACGCGTCTTGGAGAGGTGTACCAAATCCAACTGAAGAGCCCAATGGTAGACTGGGGCGAAACGCTGGCAACTGTTTTGAGTTAACCGGACCATTTTATCAAATTTCATTGTGAATTTGTTAATATACATAACTCAATCGGACAATTGACATCCTGTTTCTTTCGAGAACAGATATTTCCAATTTGGATTAGCAAGGTAAGCTAACATTATTTTTGAAAGGAAGTTTTGACTTCCGTAGTACATTGGCGCTGCTCGTGGTGACATTTGTGCCTTGCAGCGGCCTTCTCAGTATGTACTAGCCACGAGTCTTGGAGAGGTGTACCAATTCCAACTGAAGAGCCCAATGGTACACTGGGGCGGAACGCTGGCAAGTGTTTTGAGTTAACCGGACCATTATATCAAATTTCATTGTGAATTTGTTAATATACATAACTCAATCGGACAATTGACATCCTGTTTCTTTCGAGAACAGATATTTCCAATTTGGATTAGCAAGGTAAGCTAACATTATTTTTGAAAGGAAGTTTTGACTTCCGTAGTACATTGGCGCTGCTCGTGGTGACATTTGTGCCTTGCAGCGGCCTTCTCAGTATGTACTAGCCACGCGTCTTGGAGAGGTGTACCAATTCCAACTGAAGAGCCCAATGGTATACTGGGGCGAAACGCTGGCAACTGTTTTGAGTTAACCGGACCATTTTATCAAATTTCATTGTGAATTTGTTAATATACATAACTCAATCGGACAATTGACATCCTGTTTCTTTCGAGAACAGATATTTCCAATTTGGATTAGCAAGGTAAGCTAACATTATTTTTGAAAGGAAGTTTTGACTTCCGTAGTACATTGGCGCTGCTCGTGGTGACATTTGTGCCTTGCAGCGGCCTTCTCAGTATGTACTAGCCACGCGTCTTGGAGAGGTGTACCGATTCCAACTGAAGAGCCCAATGGTACACTGGGGCGAAACGCTGGCAACTGTTTTGAGTTAACCGGACCATTTTATCAAATTTCATTGTGAATTTGTTAATATACATAACTCAATCGGACAATTGACATCCTGTTTCTTTCGAGAACAGATATTTCCAATTTGGATTAGCAAGGTAAGCTAACATTATTTTTGAAAGGAAGTTTTGACTTCCGTAGTACATTGGCGCTGCTCGTGGTGACATTTGTGCCTTGCAGCGGCCTTCTCAGTATGTACTAGCCACGCGTCTTGGAGAGGTGTACCAATTCCAACTGAAGAGCCCAATGGTACACTGGGGCGAAACGCTGGCAACTGTTTTGAGTTAACCGGACCATTTTATCAAATTTCATTGTGAATTTGTTAATATACATAACTCAATCGGACAATTGACATCCTGTTTCTTTCGAGAACAGATATTTCCAATTTGGATTAGCAAGGTAAGCTAACATTATTTTTGAAAGGAAGTTTTGACTTCCGTAGTACATTGGCGCTGCTCGTGGTGACATTTGTGCCTTGCAGCGGCCTTCTCAGTATGTACTAGCCACGAGTCTTGGAGAGGTGTACCAATTCCAACTGAAGAGCCCAATGGTACACTGGGGCGGAACGCTGGCAAGTGTTTTGAGTTAACCGGACCATTTTATCAAATTTCATTGTGAATTTGTTAATATACATAACTCAATCGGACAATTGACATCCTGTTTCTTTCGAGAACAGATATTTCCAATTTGGATTAGCAAGGTAAGCTAACATTATTTTTGAAAGGAAGTTTTGACTTCCGTAGTACATTGGCGCTGCTCGTGGTGACATTTGTGCCTTGCAGCGGCCTTCTCAGTATGTACTAGCCACGCGTCTTGGAGAGGTGTACCAATTCCAACTGAAGAGCCCAATGGTACACTGGGGCGAAACGCTGGCAACTGTTTTGAGTTAACCGGACCATTTTATCAAATTTCATTGTGAATTTGTTAATATACATAACTCAATCGGACAATTGACATCCTGTTTCTTTCGAGAACAGATATTTCCAATTTGGATTAGCAAGGTAAGCTAACATTATTTTTGAAAGGAAGTTTTGACTTCCGTAGTACATTGGCGCTGCTCGTGGTGACATTTGTGCCTTGCAGCGGCCTTCTCAGTATGTACTAGCCACGCGTCTTGGAGAGGTGTACCAATTCCAACTGAAGAGCCCAATGGTACACTGGGGCGAAACGCTGGCAACTGTTTTGAGTTAACCGGACCATTTTATCAAATTTCATTGTGAATTTGTTAATATACATAACTCAATCGGACAATTGACATCCTGTTTCTTTCGAGAACAGATATTTCCAATTTGGATTAGCAAGGTAAGCTAACATTATTTTTGAAAGGAAGTTTTGACTTCCGTAGTACATTGGCGCTGCTCGTGGTGACATTTGTGCCTTGCAGCGGCCTTCTCAGTATGTACTAGCCACGCGTCTTGGAGAGGTGTACCAAATCCAACTGAAGAGCCCAATGGTAGACTGGGGCGAAACGCTGGCAACTGTTTTGAGTTAACCGGACCATTTTATCAAATTTCATTGTGAATTTGTTAATATACATAACTCAATCGGACAATTGACATCCTGTTTCTTTCGAGAACAGATATTTCCAATTTGGATTAGCAAGGTAAGCTAACATTATTTTTGAAAGGAAGTTTTGACTTCCGTAGTACATTGGCGCTGCTCGTGGTGACATTTGTGCCTTGCAGCGGCCTTCTCAGTATGTACTAGCCACGAGTCTTGGAGAGGTGTACCAATTCCAACTGAAGAGCCCAATGGTACACTGGGGCGGAACGCTGGCAAGTGTTTTGAGTTAACCGGACCATTATATCAAATTTCATTGTGAATTTGTTAATATACATAACTCAATCGGACAATTGACATCCTGTTTCTTTCGAGAACAGATATTTCCAATTTGGATTAGCAAGGTAAGCTAACATTATTTTTGAAAGGAAGTTTTGACTTCCGTAGTACATTGGCGCTGCTCGTGGTGACATTTGTGCCTTGCAGCGGCCTTCTCAGTATGTACTAGCCACGCGTCTTGGAGAGGTGTACCAATTCCAACTGAAGAGCCCAATGGTACACTGGGGCGAAACGCTGGCAACTGTTTTGAGTTAACCGGACCATTTTATCAAATTTCATTGTGAATTTGTTAATATACATAACTCAATCGGACAATTGACATCCTGTTTCTTTCGAGAACAGATATTTCCAATTTGGATTAGCAAGGTAAGCTAACATTATTTTTGAAAGGAAGTTTTGACTTCCGTAGTACATTGGCGCTGCTCGTGGTGACATTTGTGCCTTGCAGCGGCCTTCTCAGTATGTACTAGCCACGCGTCTTGGAGAGGTGTACCAATTCCAACTGAAGAGCCCAATGGTACACTGGGGCGAAACGCTGGCAACTGTTTTGAGTTAACCGGACCATTTTATCAAATTTCATTGTGAATTTGTTAATATACATAACTCAATCGGACAATTGACATCCTGTTTCTTTCGAGAACAGATATTTCCAATTTGGATTAGCAAGGTAAGCTAACATTATTTTTGAATGGAAGTTTTGACTTCCGTAGTACATTGGCGCTGCTCGTGGTGACATTTGTGCCTTGCAGCGGCCTTCTCAGTATGTACTAGCCACGAGTCTTGGAGAGGTGTACCAATTCCAACTGAAGAGCCCAATGGTACACTGGGGCGAAACGCTGGCAACTTTTGAGTTAACCGGATCATTTTATCAAATTTCATTGTGAATTTGTTAATATACATAACTCAATCGGACAATTGACGTCCTGTTTCTTTCGAGAACAGATATTTCCAATTTGGATTAGCAAGGTAAGCTAACATTATTTTTGAAACGAAGTTTTGACTTCCGTAGTACATTGGCGCTGCTCGTGGTGACATTTGTGCCTTGCAGCGGCCTTCTCAGTATGTACTAGCCACGCGTCTTGGAGAGGTGTACCAATTCCAACTGAAGAGCCCAATGGTACACTGGGGCGAAACGCTGGCAACTGTTTTGAGTTAACCGGACCATTTTATCAAATTTCATTGTGAATTTGTTAATATACATAACTCAATCGGACAATTGACATCCTGTTTCTTTCGAGAACAGATATTTCCAATTTGGATTAGCAAGGTAAGCTAACATTATTTTTGAAAGGAAGTTTTGACTTCCGTAGTACATTGGCGCTGCTCGTGGTGACATTTGTGCCTTGCAGCGGCCTTCTCAGTATGTACTAGCCACGCGTCTTGGAGAGGTGTACCAATTCCAACTGAAGAGCCCAATGGTACACTGGGGCGAAACGCTGGCAACTGTTTTGTGTTAACCGGACCATTTTATCTAATTTCATTGTGAATTTGTTAATATACATAACTCAATCGGACAATTGACATCCTGTTTCTTTCGAGAACAGATATCTTGGAGAGGTGTACCAATTCCAACTGAAGAGCCCAATGGTACACTGGGGCGAAACGCTGGCAACTGTTATGAGTTAACCGGACCATTTTATCAAATTTCATTGTGAATTTGTTAATATACATAACTCAATCGGACAATTGACGTCCTGTTTCTTTCCAGAACAGATATTTCCAATTTGGATTAGCAAGGTAAGCTAACATTATTCTTGAAAGGAAGTTTTGACTTCCGTAGTACATTGGCGCTGCTCGTGGTGACATTTGTGCCTTGCAGCGGCCTTCTCAGTATGTACTAGACACGCGTCTTGGAGAGGTGTACCAATTCCAACTGAAGAGCCCAATGGTACACTGGGGCGAAACGCTGGCAACTGTTTTGAGTTAACCGGACCATTTTATCAAATTTCATTGTGAATTTGTTAATATACATAACTCAATCGGACAATTGACATCCTGTTTCTTTCGAGAACAGATATTTCCAATTTGAATTAGCAAGGTAAGCTAACATTATTTTTGAAAGGAAGTTTTGACTTCCGTAGTACATTGGCGCTGCTCGTGGTGACATTTGTGCCTTGCAGCGGCCTTCTCAGTATGTACTAGCCACGCGTCTTGGAGAGGTGTACCAATTCCAACTGAAGAGCCCAATGGTACACTGGGGCGAAACGCTGGCAACTGTTTTGAGTTAACCGGACCATTTTATCAAATTTCATTGTGAATTTGTTAATATACATAACTCAATCGGACAATTGACATCCTGTTTCTTTCGAGAACAGATATTTCCAATTTGGATTAGCAAGGTAAGCTAACATTATTTTTGAAAGGAAGTTTTGACTTCCGTAGTACATTGGCGCTGCTCGTGGTGACATTTGTGCCTTGCAGCGGCCTTCTCAGTATTTACTAGCCACGCGTCTTGGAGAGGTGTACCAATTCCAACTGAAGAGCTCAATGGTACACTGGGGCGAAACGCTGGCAACTGTTTTGAGTTAACCGGACCATTTTATCAAATTTCATTGTGAATTTGTTAATATACATAACTCAATCGGACAATTGACATCCTGTTTCTTTCGAGAACAGATATTTCCAATTTGGATTAGCAAGGTAAGCTAACATTATTTTTGAAAGGAATTTTTGACTTCCGTAGTACATTGGCGCTGCTCGTGGTGACATTTGTGCCTTGCAGCGGCCTTCTCAGTATGTACTAGCCACGAGTCTTGGAGAGGTGTACCAATTCCAACTGAAGAGCCCAATGGTACACTGGGGCGGAACGCTGGCAAGTGTTTTGAGTTAACCGGACCATTTTATCAAATTTCATTGTGAATTTGTTAATATACATAACTCATTCGGACAATTGACATCCTGTTTCTTTCGAGAACAGATATTTCCAATTTGGATTAGCAAGGTAAGCTAACATTATTTTTGAAAGGAAGTTTTGACTTCCGTAATAATTTGGCGCTGCTCGTGGTGACATTTGTGCCTTGCAGCGGCCTTCTCAGTATGTACTAGCCACGCGTCTTGGAGAGGTGTACCAATTCCAACTGAAGAGCCCAATGGTACACTGGGGCGAAACCCTGGCAACTGTTTTGAGTTAACCGGACCATTTTATCAAATTTCATTGTGAATTTGTTAATATACATAACTCAATCGGACAATTGACATCCTGTTTCTTTCGAGAACAGATATTTCCAATTTGGATTAGCAAGGTAAGCTAACATTATTTTTGAAAGGAAGTTTTGACTTCCGTAGTACATTGGCGCTGCTCGTGGTGACATTTGTGCCTTGCAGCGGCCTTCTCAGTATGTACTAGCCACGCGTCTTGGAGAGGTGTACCAATTCCAACTGAAGAGCCCAATGGTACACTGGGGCGAAACGCTGGCAACTGTTTTGAGTTAACCGGACCATTTTATCAAATTTCATTGTGAATTTGTTAATATACATAACTCAATCGGACAATTGACATCCTGTTTCTTTCGAGAACAGATATTTCCAATTTGGATTAGCAAGGTAAGCTAACATTATTTTTGAAAGGAAGTTTTGACTTCCGTAGTACATTGGCGCTGCTCGTGGTGACATTTGTGCCTTGCAGCGGCATTCTCAGTATGTACTAGCCACGAGTCTTGGAGAGGTGTACCAATTCCAACTGAAGAGCCCAATGGTACACTGGGGCGAAACGCTGGCAACTTTTGAGTTAACCGGATCATTTTATCAAATTTCATTGTGAATTTGTTAATATACATAACTCAATCGGACAATTGACGTCCTGTTTCTTTCGAGAACAGATATTTCCAATTTGGATTAGCAAGGTAAGCTAACATTATTTTTGAAAAGAAGTTTTGACTTCCGTAGTACATTGGCGCTGCTCGTGGTGACATTTGTGCCTTGCAGCGGCCTTCTCAGTATGTACTAGCCACGCGTCTTGGAGAGGTGTACCAATTCCAACTGAAGAGCCCAATGGTACACTGGGGCGAAACGCTGGCAACTGTTTTGAGTTAACCGGACCATTTTATCAAATTTCATTGTGAATTTGTTAATATACAAAACTCACTCGGACAATTGACATCCTGTTTCTTTCGAGAACAGATATTTCCAATTTGGATTAGCAAGGTAAGCTAACATTATTTTTGAAAGGAAGTTTTGACTTCCGTAGTACATTGGCGCTGCTCGTGGTGACATTTGTGCCTTGCAGCGGCCTTCTCAGTATGTACTAGCCACGCGTCTTGGAGAGGTGTACCAATTCCAACTGAAGAGCCCAATGGTACACTGGGGCGAAACGCTGGCAACTGTTTTGAGTTAACCGGACCATTTTATCAAATTTCATTGTGAATTTGTTAATATACATAACTCAATCGGACAATTGACATCCTGTTTCTTTCGAGAACAGATATCTTGGAGAGGTGTACCAATTGCAACTGAAGAGCCCAATGGTACACTGGGGCGAAACGCTGGCAACTGTTATGAGTTAACCGGACCATTTTATCAAATTTCATTGTGAATTTGTTAATATACATAACTCAATCGGACAATTGACGTCCTGTTTCTTTCGAGAACAGATATTTCCAATTTGGATTAGCAAGGTAAGCTAACATTATTCTTGAAAGGAAGTTTTGACTTCCGTAGTACTTTGGCGCTGCTCGTGGTGACATTTGTGCCTTGCAGCGGCCTTCTCAGTATGTACTAGACACGCGTCTTGGAGAGGTGTACCAATTCCAACTGAAGAGCCCAATGGTACACTGGGGCGAAACGCTGGCAACTGTTTTGAGTTAACCGGACCATTTTATCAAATTTCATTGTGAATTTGTTAATATACATAACTCAATCGGACAATTGACATCGTGTTTCTTTCGAGAACAGATATTTCCAATTTGAATTAGCAAGGTAAGCTAACATTATTTTTGAAAGGAAGTTTTGACTTCCGTAGTACATTGGCGCTGCTTGTGGTGACATTTGTGCCTTGCAGCGGCCTTCTCAGTATGTACTAGCCACGCGTCTTGGAGAGGTGTACCAATTCCAACTGAAGAGCCCAATGGTACACTGGGGCGAAACGCTGGCAACTGTTTTGAGTTAACCGGACCATTTTATCAAATTTCATTGTGAATTTGTTAATATACATAACTTAATCGGACAATTGACATCCTGTTTCTTTCGAGAACAGATATTTCCAATTTGGATTAGCAAGGTAAGCTAACATTATTTTTGAAAGGAAGTTTTGACTTCCGTAGTACATTGGCGCTGCTCGTGGTGACATTTGTGCCTTGCAGCGGCCTTCTAAGTATGTACTAGCCACGCGTCTTGGAGAGGTGTACCAATTCCAACTGAAGAGCCCAATGGTACACTGGGGCGAAACGCTGGCAAGTGTTTTGAGTTAACCGGACCATTTTATCAAATTTCATTGTGAATTTGTTAATATACATAATTCAATCGGACAATTGACATCCTGTTTCTTTCGAGAACAGATATTTCCAATTTGGATTAGCAAGGTAAGCTAACATTATTTTTGAAAGGAAGTTTTGTCTTCCGTAGTACATTGGCGCTGCTCGTGGTGACATTTGTGCCTCGCAGCGGCCTTCTCAGTATGTACTAGCCACGCGTCTTGGAGAGGTGTACCAATTCCAACTGAAGAGCCCAATGGTACACTGGGGCGAAACGCTGGCAACTGTTTTGAGTTAACCGGACCATTTTATCAAATTTCATTGTGAATTTGTTAAAATTCTGTTTCATAAACAATCATAAGGACTGATATTATTAGTGGGCTCAGTCTTCGTATCAGCATTTAAATGATATTATCAAGGGGGGACCCTACTGAGTTTTAGCAAAAAAAAAATTCGGCCAAAAATCGAAAATCAGCTTTTGTCAGAAGTTGGAAGTCCAGACATCAGAGCACATGTGGAGACTATTTTTTTTTATCCGCGGACATTTTTAAATATCTTGCGGAGCCATTTAAATTGTGCATGCTTGGCTCTCTAAAAGGTCACACTCACATTTCCTGTGCTTATGTTAGAAATACCCTGTTTATTCGTATTTTTATGTTTTAATTCTCTAGCAAATGGTCAGATAATGTACAGTGCTGCCATCTCTTTGTGTATACGGTAACCAGACGCACATCTCATATTATAAACTATCATAGAAAGTATTGTTTTTATTTTTTCTTTACTTTACTGTTGGAAATTTGATTGCAGATGTTATGTAAATTTATATTTATTATTTAAAAGTTTATAGTAACTAGAAATGATCGCTTTCATTGAATTGAGTTCTAATTAAATCGATGTTATGATTACGTGGTACAGGAACCACATGGTTTGTAAGGAACATCACCTGCCCTGATGGAGCTGATTCCTGGTGTTTTTTTTTAAGAAGGCTGTTGCAGTAGGAGAAACACCACAGTCTCATAACAAGATGAATGTTGCTAGTATGTAAATTAATGCCCCTTTATCAGCGTCTGGCAAATGATGAACTGTTAAAACGATGTGCTCTGGGGAAAACCCAAAACCCAAATGAAAGTCTGCATTCTCTGATTTGGCAAAGGTGCCCTAAACATTCTTTTACGACAATATCAAGAGTAGACATGGCAGTGGCAAATGCTGTTAGTGTATTTAATATGGGTGCACTTGCTACTCAGAAACTGAAAATGTCCCTTTTAGGCAGAGAAATAAGTGACAGTGTACATAAGATAAGCTAAGACATGGACGATGTGCGAAAAAAGAAGAGTATAGCTAGGACCAAACACGACAAAAAAAACTGCTAGGAAAAAGATGAGACTAGAAAAAACCAAGGCAGAAGAAAGACAAAAGTACAAGGAAGGGGATATGTATGGTGCGGGCAAGTTCTGAGGCAGGTATGTTCATTTGAAATGTGTCTGCTAACTAAAATGGCTTTTTCTCGAAAGTATATATTTTCAGTGTTCAAAATGCTCCATACGCATCAGTTTTGATCAAAATGACTTGAAATTTGAAATACACATACAGTTTTATAGTATTCAAAATTTGTACTATTCACATTGAAAATGGTAGGTAAATTTTTGAATTAGGGTGTGCCAGGCCATGGAATATTGGAGTTTTTTGTAAGATTTATATAATGTACTAGAAAGTACCTTCATAACATAAAAGTACTAAGCAGACTATAACAATAATAGTAACATTTATTAATTAGTCCTTCATAACTATAATGAAAAAGTTTTGAGATCAAAATTGTAAAATTGTTGCATCAGGGACATTTTGAAAATCAACAATTGTTTTGAAAAATATGATCATATTTTCGAAACTAACCACTCAATCCGGTCCAAATTTTGGAATATTCTTTATTATACTAACAACAACTCAATCCTAGAATTTCATGTAATTTGGATGGTAATTACAAAATATAGAAAACTCAGTAGGGTCCCCCCAATAGTATCCACATGTGCTCTGATGTCTGGACTTCCAACTTCTGACAAAAACTCATTTTCGATTTATGGCCGGTTTTTTTGGCTAAAACTCAGTAGGGTCCCCCCTTAATATGAAACATTGTTAATATGTTAATGGTTTTACGTCCCTTTTAACTACTGCGGCTTTTAGAGGCACCGGGGTGCCAGAATTTTGCCCGAAGGGGATCTTTAACGTGCCAGTAAATGCGCTGGCATGGCTCCCTCGCATTTGCGCACCTTCAAATGCCAGCTGACTGCGCCAGGATACGAACCCGCAACCTTGGGCCCAGCAAGCGAGAACGTTACCACTGAGCCACGCAGCCAGTCATGAAACATTGTAACTATTCGGCAATACTGGTATTATGTTTCTGCACAATGGCTATTCAGTTATTAACCCACATTGCGGTAATGCAGTTATCAATATAATAGACTATATACCAGCATTACCTGTCGCGGCTTCGCGAAGATTCTAGTTGTAAAGAGCACACTTAGCAAAATGTCAATCATGAATGCCATGACTGATTTATCCTTGGTATGAATAATCAGACTTTATCAATTCAGCTACTGGTGCAGTGGTTAGGGGTTTGTCATTCCTTCATAGGTATATCAGAGCGAAGTTAGTTTTCTGGGAATATCACAGACACTGTTAATTTAAGGGCCTTTAAATGTGGTTTTCGGAGACCGTTCATAGTCGGGTGAAAAAGACCTTTCGTACCACACTCACACGTGAAAATTGCGTTAAAAAAATTCTCGAGTGCCCCTTAAGCGCATTATACCGTATGTATTGATGAATTTTACAGCTGGAAAATTTCACAGTAATGTAATAATTGGAATTGCATTGCGTCTTCCAGAAATAGATGTACCTGTGAGATTGTGTTACCATGGTTACCGTGTTGCATTCTTTCATTATTTCATTGTAAATATACATGTTTTGAGGTATTTATTTAATTGTGAGGCATTTAAAGAGTAAGTGAGTGCGTTTCGCTTACGCATTGGAGTATGCTGAACCTGTAGGTACCCCATATGTGTAGGTTGGTGTTAATGGGACCTTATTTTAGGTACAAAACTGGAACGGGATCTTAGCAGAATAATATAGGGAGGAATCGATGTGATTGTACGGGAACATGAGCTACTGCTGTACACATTCCCTTCACTCGCAAAGGCCTATTCATAAGGCATTTAAAACACAATTCCACGCAGGAACATTAGTAGTGGTCTAGCTCGTAGTATTCCTCTGCCATCGGGTGGAATGAGAATCGGAACGGGGTGCACTCAGACTCGTGAGGGCAACTGGGGAGGATATCCCTCCCGCATTCATCCTAGAAGTGTATTCCAAGTGTGGAGATGGTTGCAAACTCCCCGAGTACTTACTAGTACTGATTTTTAGCCTACTTTTCACATTTTGCAAAAATGAGGAAAAAGTAGACTTATGAGATCGATCCGGGCAAATGTGTGTCTGTCTGTCTGTCTGGCTGTGTGTGTGCCCCCCCCCCCCCTATCAACTCATAAACTGCTGCAGCAATTGATACAAAATTTGGTAGGAGTAAAGATCTATACCCGAATATCTCAATGCAGTATTTGAAAATGACATCAATGCTACCAACTGCTGAAAAATCTCAATTGAAATTTGAGCTCCATGTTGGATATCTTGGAAGGTATGAATGGGAGCAATTTCAAAATTGGCACACATATAGATAATAATATTTCAGTTTAATTTCCAGGAGGCCATACAGGGCAGTGTTGCCAAAATGATTATAAGCCTGCTGATAGGTCCAATTTTTAAATGCATATAACTTCTACACTATCAATTCGAATTCAACCAAATTTCGTATGTGCTATGTGTACATACACAGATAAGACTGAGCGTATTCTTAAGAGCCACCAGGGCTGCCAACTGTTAATACATGCTCTAAATTTATTTTATCCAAATACCAAAATATCAGAAAGTATCCAAGCCGACAGCTTTAAACTATGCACACGTCTAGTACCTGACATTCTATATTAATTTGGAGTAACTTATATACGTCAGTGCTACCAACGTGATTCTAAGCCTGCTGAGAGGTCCAATCTTAAATACATGTAACTTCTATACTATCATTTGGAGTTCAACCAAATTTTGTATGTATTATGTGTACCATAACAGATATGACAATGCGTATTCTTAAGAGCAACCAGGGCTGCCAACTGTTAATAAATGCTGTCTCTATTTGTGTTACCCTAATATCAATATATCAGAAAGTATGCAAGCCAATAGCTCTAAACTTTGCACACGTATACTACCGGCACCTGGGATTCTAGATTAATTTGGAGTAACTAATATACGTCAGTGCTGTCAACATGATTCTATGCCTGCTGATAGGTCCTATTTTAAAATGCATGTAACTTCTATACTAACTAATGGATTTCATTCAAAATTGGCACAACAATAGATCATATTATTTCTGACCAATATATGCATGACATTGTTGCCAACATGATTTTACGCGCGCTGTTACATCCAATGTTTAACTGCATGTAACGTCCATGCTATCCATTGGACTTCAACCAAATTTTGTATTCTGTACCTTAGGAGATGGAGCTAAGGATATATTCTGTCACCAGGGCTGCCTACTGTAGTTCTCTATTAGGCTACATTATACCAGGTATACAGTATTTCGAACTAATTAGAAATTTCGATATTACCAACTTAATTTCGTCATTATTGTAGATACATCCATATAGATTAATCATTGGCATGAATCTTAAATTTTAAGAAAAGTAGGCTCTTTATTTCGTCACGGAACTTCTTGTTTAGAACGATACGTTGCTGATAACCATATTTTCCTCGTGCGTTATAGACACGCCATGAGACACTAAATATACTGATATTTATACACCCTTAAACAATGCCTGGAACCCGGGGACAGACCTTCACACACGCTATCACGCGACCTCGTGGCACGATAGCTTTGTTTACTTGCCGTAACAATATTAGCTGTCGTATCCGCCGTACAACCTTTACATCTTGAACGAGGACAGCAGAATGCACTAAGCAGCAATCGACCCAGGTCTGCACTGGTGATGGTTAGGGACTTGATTTATTGAAAATGCAAATGAACATGTTGAGGGTTTATTGGAAGTATTGCATATTCTGAACATAACAGCATATTTCAGCGTATAATTCGAAATTAAGTATAATTTACAACATCGTGACAATATTGGTTTCGCCTGCGTATTGGACATCCCTTGTAAGCACCTTTCTGAGAAACAGATAACAAGATGACAGTATACTGCCTCAAAATGCTTAAAGGGAATAGCAGTGGAAAGTATTTATTCTCAGTCCTCACTTGAATTAAAAACAGATACACACACTAATACAGTCATAACAATTAACACCGGTTATCAGACACATTCTACACACACCCAAAGTACACAGGAGAAACTGGAGAACCAACCAAACTTAACATGAGATTAATAAATACACTTGAATGATCATCAGATCCATTACACTTAGGCTATTAAATCTCTGTCTACAAGTGTGGGTGATGGTATTTACTAGCACAACTTGTTATATTGGACCTTTTTAGCCTATTTTCAATTTTGAAAAAATAGGCTTATGAGATCACCTTTTGTCCGTGTGTGTGCGTGTGTGTGTGTGTGTCTGTGTGTGTGTGTGTGTGTGAGGTGTGTGTGTCTCCCTAATAAAATCTAAACGGCTGGAGCGATTTCAATGAAACTCGGTAAGTTCATAGCACTATTCCCGGCGACCTCGACCGTGCCCTTCAAATTTTGTTGCGTCTCACCAATCCAACATGGCGGCTGTGCGAAATATTTCACTAGCATTCAATATCTCCGAAACTATTACTGATATCGCCCTGAAATTGTGTACAGTGATAAAGGGCACTACTGGAAGTTCACCTATGAGACTTTCAAAAACCTGGTGACTACAAAACCAACATGGCGGTCAAGCGAAGTTGAGACATTTAAATAGACTTTTCTCGCGATTTAACTATCCAAACGTAATGAAACTTGGTACAGCAAATGTTTATACACATTGTAATGCACTGAAGTCTAATTTAGTTCAATTGTTTACATAACCTCAAAATGGCGGCTGTGTGAAATATTTCACTGACATTCTATATCTCCGAAACTATTACAGATATCACCCTGCCATTTTGTACGGTGATAAAGGGTTCTGATACAAGTTAACCTATGTATATTTCATAAACCTGAAAAATACAAAACGAACATGGCGACCAAGCGAATTTGAATTATTTGAATAGACTTTTCTCGTGATTTAACTCTCTGAGCGCAGTGAAATGTGGTACAGTAAATGATGTTGCAGATTGTAATACACTGCCATCTAATTTAATTCAATTGTTTACATAACCTCAAAATGGCGGCTGTGCGAAATTTTAAAATTAAGTTTTTATTTCTTGTGTCGTAATCAAGCGATCGAAGTGAAAGTTTGAATAATGAACCTAGGCAATAATTGTCCTTGAATGGTACATAACTATATGGCCTATACATATAAGAATCCTAAATGGCGAGCTCCCGATATATTTAGACGGTTCTCAATATCTATGAATCTTTTACAGCAACCAAACTGTTTTTTTTTAATGTTCATAGAGACTATGAACATATGTTCACCTATAGGACTTCAGTAACCTGGTGAGCACAAATCCAGCATGGCGGCGACGCGAAGTATAAATATTTAAATGGACGTTTCTCGCGAATTAACTATCCGAGTGCCGTGAAACGTTGCACGTTAAATGCTTATACAAATGTTGATCCACTGGCATCTAATTTATTTCAATTGTTTGCATAATCACAAGATGGCTGCTGTGCGTAATTTTAAAATCTCGTTTTGACTTCTTGTGTTCTAATCATGCGATTGAAGTTTGAATACCACACGTACACAATAATCTTAATGTAATAGTACAAAAATAAAAATCCAACCTGGCGACAATCTGAAATATTCAGACGGTTCTCAATATCTACGAATCTGTTACAGCAATTAAACTGAAATTTTGTATGTTGATAGTGGCAATTAACATGAGCAGGATATATGAAAATAGTTCTTCACGGAACTACTTGTTGTTAAATTATTGTTAGTGGTTGTTGACCATCAAGTTTGCTTGTTTAGTGTGATTGATTGTTAGCGACCGACTGAAAAGCATTCATTTCCAAGCAATCGTTCCGGATTTATATTTCCGTTTTACAAAGAGTTGAGTTCTAATAAGACAAAATACACTACAAAGAAAGGCTGTATTGTCGCACAGGATTACAATGAAATAATATGAGATTTCCCCCCTTTAAACAACACAACTCATTCTTTAGCTGGACGTTTCTGTTTCTCGTGTTCTTCAATAACTTTAATTTTCTCCTCCAGTGTAAGTGTCTAACGTTTAGAAGTCATTGTCACTGAATTACTGTACGTAAATAAATGCAGTGCACAGTAAAAGAACACCTTTAAGGATTACTCTAGTTCACTGTTTTCCTCTACTCTCACTTGTAAGAAGGAAACTGTTTGTTGGACGAAGTAATGGTACAGATGTTGTGAAATATGTAGCAAACCTGCTGCATCCTTGAGGAAAAATTAGAGTTAATGTTTCCTTGAACTTTGGTGCAAGTACAGTCGCGCTCAAAATTTAGTTCACAGCTTTATATTATAGATAAGATAATCTGTCTTAGTCAGGTTAATTACACCTACAGTTCCGGAATTTCTTTCCGTTTCCGCGTTAGGCAGTTTTCCGGTTAACAGTGTCATTTTACATAGGAAATACCTCCGTTCCGAATTCTGTTTTCCATTTGTCCAGGTTTCCGGCATATAGAGGGACCGGCTTAGGCATGTTTTACAGTAGCAAGATATGAGCGACTGTTGTTCAGTTAGTTGGCATCTGCGTGAAGCTCGTTCGTTTCCTGGTGTTGTTATGTAAGAGACAGATAAGATAATGTCACCTCGTTTGCATAAAACACAGCGCCGCTGTGGTAATAAGAGCTGATAAGACTATCTACTTCTCGGATCGGTGCTTCCGACCGCAAGCTGGGTCTTCGTGGTTTCGTGTGTTGTCATCACTGTAGTATAGCTTTCGCGGCCGGTGTCTAGCTTATCATCTAGGCCAGGGGTTTCCAACCTTTCACCAACTGCGTACCGGTACCACTTGACATTTTTAGACATTTTGGCGTATAAAGAGTCCTATATTTTTTTAGAAATATACATTTACTGTCGGAGAAGTGCCCAATTGTTTGTTTTATTGTAATTAAATAACTGAGAAAACTTCATATTTAATTATACTACAAGACCCGTGCCATGGCCCCCCTGACCCGCATATGGGCGCCCATGACCCGTGTCATGGCCCCCATGACCCGTGCCATGCCCCCCCTGACCCCCATATGGGCACCCATGACCCGTGCCATGGCCCCCTGACCCCCATATGGGCGCCCATGACCCGTGCCATGGCCCCCCTGACCCCCATATGGGCGCCCATGACCCGTGCCATGCCCCCCCCTGACCCCCATATGGGCGCCCATGACCCGTGCCATGGCCCCCCCCCTGATCCCCATATGGGCGCCCATGACCCGTGCCATGCCCCCCTGACCCCCATATGGGCGCCCATGACCCGTGCCATGGCCCCCCTGACCCCCATATGGGCGCCCATGACCCGTGCCAGGCCCCCCCTGACCTCCATATGGGCGCCCATGACCCGTGCCATGGCCCCCATGACCCGTGCCATGCCCCCCCCCTGACCCCCATATGGGCGCCCATGACCCGTGCCATGGCAACCATGACCCGTGCCATGGCCCCCCTGACCCCCATAAGGGCGCCCATGACCCGTGCCAGGGCCCCCCCTGACCTCCATATGGGCGCCCATGACCCGTGCCATGGCCCCCATGACCCGTGCCATGCCCCCCCCTGACCCCCATATGGGCGCCCATGACCCGTGCCATGGCCCCCATGACCCGTGCCATGCCCCCCCCTGACCCCCATAAGGGCGCCCATGACCCGTGCCATGCCCCCCCCTGACCCCCATAAGGGCGCCCATGACCCGTGCCATGGCCCCCCTGACCCCCATATGGGCGCCCATGACCCGTGCCATGGCCCCCCTGACCCCCATATGGGCGCCCATGACCCGTGCCATGGCCCCCCTGACCCCCATATGGGCGCCCATGACCCGTGCCATGGCCCCCCCTGACCCCCATATGGGCGCCCATGACCCGTGCCATGCCCCCCCTGACCCCCATATGGGCGCCCATGACCCGTGCCATGGCCCTCTGACCCCCATATGGGCGCCCATGACCCGTGCCATGGCCCCCCTGACCCCCATATGGGCGCCCATGACCCGTGTCATGGCCCCCCTGACCCCCATATGGGCGCCCATGACCCGTGCCATGCCCCCCTGACCCCCATATGGGCACCCATGACCCGTGCCATGGCCCCCTGACCCCCATATGGGCGCCCATGACCCGTGCAATGGCCCCCTGACCCCCATATGGGCGCCCATGACCCGTGCCATGGCCCCCTGGCCCCCATATGGGCGCCCATGACCTGTGCCATGGCCCCCCTGACCCCCATATGGGCGCCCATGACCCGTGCCATGGCCCCCCTGACCCCCATATGGGCGCCCATGACCCGTGCCATGGCCCCCCTGACCCCCATATGGGCGCCCATGACCCGTGCCATGGCCCCCCCCTGATCCCCATATGGGCGCCCATGACCCGTGCCATGCCCCCCTGACCCCCATATGGGCGCCCATGACCCGTGCCATGGCCCCCTGACCCCCATATGGGCGCCCATGACCCGTGCCAGGCCCCCCCTGACCTCCATATGGGCGCCCATGACCCGTGCCATGGCCCCCATGACCCGTGCCATGCCCCCCCCTGACCCCCATATGGGCGCCCATGACCCGTGCCATGGCCCCCATGACCCGTGCCATGCCCCCCCTGACCCCCATAAGGGCGCCCATGACCCGTGCCAGGGCCCCCCCTGACCTCCATATGGGCGCCCATGACCCGTGCCATGGCCCCCATGACCCGTGCCATGCCCCCCCCGACCCCCATATGGGCGCCCATGACCCGTGCCATGGCCCCCATGACCCGTGCCATGCCCCCCCCTGACCCCCATATGGGCGCCCATGACCCGTGCCATGGCCCCCCCCTGACCCCCATATAGGCGCCCATGACCCGTGCCATGGCTCCCCTGACCCCCATATGGGCGCCCATGACCCGTGCCATGGCCCCCCTGACCCCCATATGGGCGCCCATGACCCGTGCCATGGCCCCCATGACCCGTGCCATGCCCCCCCCTGACCCCCATATGGGCGCCCATGACCCGTGCCATGGCCCCCATGACCCGTGCCATGCCCCCCCCTGACCCCCATATGGGCGCCCATGACCCGTGCCATGGCCCCCCCTGACCCCCATATAGGCGCCCAAGACCCGTGCCATGGCTCCCCTGACCCCCATATGGGCGCCCATGACCCGTGCCATGGCCCCCCTGACCCCCATATGGGCGCCCATGACCCGTGCCAGGCCCCCCCTGACCTCCATATGGGCGCCCATGACCCGTGCCATGGCCCCCATGACCCGTGCCATGCCCCCCCCCCTGACCCCCATATGGGCGCCCATGACCCGTGCCATGGCCCCCATGACCCGTGCCATGCCCCCCCCCTGACCCCCATAAGGGCGCCCATGACCCGTGCCAGGGCCCCCCCTGACCTCCATATGGGCGCCCATGACCCGTGCCATGGCCCCCATGACCCGTGCCATGCCCCCCCCTGACCCCCATATGGGCGCCCATGACCCGTGCCATGGCCCCCATGACCCGTGCCATGCCCCCCCCTGACCCCCATAAGGGCGCCCATGACCCGTGCCATGCCCCCCCCCTGACCCCCATAAGGGCGCCCATGACCCGTGCCATGCCCCCCCCCCCCTGACCCCCATATGGGCGCCCATGACCCGTGCCATGCCCCCCCCCCCCTGACCCCCATAAGGGCGCCCATGACCCGTGCCATGCCCCCCCCTGACCTCCATATGGGCGCCCATGACCCGTGCCATGGCCCCCATGACCCGTGCCATGCCCCCCCCCTGACCCCCATATGGGCGCCCATGACCCGTGCCATGGCCCCCATGACCCGTGCCATGCCCCCCCCTGACCCCCATAAGGGCGCCCATGACCCGTGCCATGCCCCCCCCCTGACCCCCATAAGGGCGCCCATGACCCGTGCCATGCCCCCCCCCTGACCCCCATATGGGCGCCCATGACCCGTGCCATGCCCCCCCCCCCCTGACCCCCATAAGGGCGCCCATGACCCGTGCTGCTCCGCAGCATTCACTTCAACAATCCTGCAGCACTTCTGTCCATATGGCATTTGCATGTCTTCATGCTAGTGACCTGAACAGACATTTACGGTACCGTCGCTTTTGGGTAAATGATGAAGTAGACTTACCGGTATAAGATCAAATGTGTGGGTGTCTGCCTGTCCTCTGTGTGTGTGTCCCACTATTTACCCTGCGTAATCTTAAAAGGCGCACAGACGTCAGGCCGAGGTGAACAGCTAACTCCAAACACATAAGCTATATTCTTCTCTGAAGAATTAACTCGACACGACTCGGCTGTTTGATGCTGGCTGAAGCTAGGGTGATAGGTCGCTCGCAAGCTCGTAAACTCACTCTGAAGCTAGTAATTTAAATTTCCACTGAATGGAGATTGCTGGAAGAAATGAAAACGTAAAAATACTTACAGTGGTCGATGTGGGAGCTGTCGCGGACTTTCTTGCAGAACTTTTCATGCTGAACAATTCTCAGAGAATATCGATATTATTAACGGTTTACCCAGTGTAAGCTAAAAAGACACATGGACGTTAGATTTTTCTTCAACTCGATTCACTGAAATCGTAAATACTTGGCTTCATTTGGTCATAAATAGGATGTTTTCCTAGCTAATCCTTCATCGAGAAATCCTTTACAGAATGGTGAAAACCGCATCAAAATCCATCAAGTTGCTCTCGAGATTACCCGTTACATCCAAGAATTGGGAACTTTGTTTTATACTAAGTATGTATGTCTACCCCTTATTATTCCCGTTTTCCAACGGGGTCGGGGAAGAGATGCGATGAAAGTCTTTGTGGCGATGGTTTTTACGGCCGGATGCCCTTCCTGACGCCAACCTCATGAGAGGAGTTAATGAGAGATGAAATGAATGATGGTGAATGAAACTGGGCAAGGATGTGGAAGGAAGCGGCCGTGGTCTGTCAGAAGGTACCGTCCCAGCATTTGCCTGGTGTTGAAAATGGGGAAACCACGGAAAACCATTTCAAGGACGGCCGACGGTGGGGCTCGAACCCACGCGTCTACCGAGTCAGCAGAGAGCTTGGCCCCATGACCTAATGCTGCGCGTTAGCCAGCGTAGCCACTACTGTCGGTACTTGTTTTATACGAAGTAAATAGAGATATCCACACAATTTAAGGACACAGCGGTACAATTTGGTGTTTTGTCTACTTATGAACAATGGTATAAATTTAAAATAAAAGATGGGTCTCTTATATTTGAATTTAGAGATGTAACTCTTGGGTAACATATAGAGGTGTGCAAATTAATAGAATTAAATAAATAATGTTAATAAGTCATAATTTCTTTTATTCAAAATCATTTTACTGACCAACTTCTTTTGTTGTCCTACTTAGTAGTGTTTCCTCTCCCGTGGAATTACACCTTTTCCCATAAGGAATTGCGTCTGGAAACTTTCAGATTATTGGATTCCGAGGGATATCTGAGCTGGGTCAATTTTCAATTTTTCATTGACTTTAGAATTAATATAATAATAATAATAATAATAATAATAATAATAATAATAATAATAATATCGTATGGCCTCGGGTGCCTGGTGCAAGCTTTGTTAATTGACACCCAGAGGGTAGCTTGCATGTCGAATTTCGTCGTTCCTTTGAACGCTATGAAAGTCAAGGAGGTTAGATATCTAAACTCCTTGACACTACAGCGCTTTCAAGTAGAGAATGGAGGAACTTTGTGTTGGCGGAAAATCCCGAGATTAATTTTGCCATTGAACACGGCCTACTGAATTCAAATGGGTTCTTTAACATGCCAACAACGTATGACATGAGTATCGTGATTTTTGTCGCCTTAAAAAATCACTTACCATGGCCAGGGGCGAACCTGCAATCTTGGGGTTGGTAGTCCGACACTATAACCACTCACCCACCGTGGCAAGCTTTTAGAATTCAAGTCAGGTGATTTCAATGCATAGTTCATGAATCTTTGAATAGTTCAATTGCGTTCATCAGTTAAAAGACCCCAAATCCCTCCGCTCTAAATTCACACGTAAAGTAGAGTGAAGTAATAAAAACGAAACGTGTGGCATTTTGCATTTGCAAGGCTCCTCTGTTAGTGGAAATTCTAAAAAAATCATTTTAATTTGAGTTTCTTAAATGAAAATATAATTAGGAGTCTTGGTTAAACATTTGAAGTAATTTCATCGCCTTGTAAACATACTTAGTGCATTAAACCGTAAGAAGTAAAAATGCATTTTTGGAAAACTGACATCGAATCTAATAATTTGCACATCTCTGTAAATACAGCTATCGCCTCCACCCCTACAGATAGAATAGTAAGTAAAGGCGATTGATGAGAAATGAAAAGATAACTCAAACAGAAGGAATTAATATTTATTAAGCTGTAAATTTCATTGAGTATATCTTTGTTATAGAACTGAGGGAATGAAATAACAGGATGTAGGATAGTAATCACCGATGTAGGACAATAGTATTTTTTTACCATTACCACAGGACAGTTATCGAATTAGGGATACGGACGTCCTTGTATGATTGTTATTTAATCTATGCCCCGTTTGCTGAGGTCTGTGCTCATCCGCAACATTCGTTTCAAAATTCTAATAGTATTTCCTTCCATTCGACATTTGCTGTTCGCTTGCTTTTTGGTTCTATTTGAACTTTGACGTCATGAAAGGATTTTGCTCGCGATAGTGCGGCATACAGTAAAGTTGTCCGTGGCTAAACACCGGTTGAGGTAAATAAATGCCTACTTGATCTAGTGTTTGACCTTGAGCTTTATTGATAGTTATACAAAAAGCCAAACGTACTGGAAACTGCCTCCTTTTGAAGGAAGTATCTGATGGCGTAAGGTCAAGGTGAGGAAGTAGGACATTGTTTCTAACATTTACGCAAGTAATAATTTCCAGATGTTAGCAATTGTCATGCATCTTCCAAACCAACAGTCTAGTACCATTCAACAGACCTTGGGTAACATTAATATTTCTCAACAAAATCACAATTGAACCTTCTTTTAGTCGAAGGATATGAGGTGGCAATCCACTTATGCCTATGCTGTCTAAAAATTCTATTGGGAATTGTAGAAGTTCACTCTCATCTTCAGTAATCAAATCATTCACACTGATGTAAGTTCTCGATGATCCTGGGATTAGGTCTAAAACTTTGTCATTGATTTCTTTACAATGTTCATTTTTAGGTGCTAAATTCGCTATTTTTGAAAAGCGTCAAATATTTTTCAGCGTGGGACTAATTCTGAATTTTCTCCATCGACGTGAGGGTATTCACCGTTACCAATTTGTATCAAGAAGTTTGCAAAGTCACGTTGATCAGTATCCACTCGCATATTTTTGTTGAGTTCAAAAATTTTGAATAATGGCCACAAAGGAGAGAACCTTACTGACATTTGGACTGATGCTGCTTTAGATGCGTGAGGCACAACAGGCAATACCTGCCTAAAATCTCCACCTAAGGTGATAATTTTTCCTCCGAAAGGCACGTCGTTATTCATGATGTCCTTGAGCAACCGATTTACACACATCAACGCCTGCTTATTAGCCATAGGGGCTTCATCCCAGATGATAAGTTTTGCTGAACGAATGTAAAAAGCTTCCTAGCTGTGAACTTTTATTCCTGATACAGAACTTTAATGTAAATGTAGAGGTAACTTGAACTGGCTGTGAACAGTGCGCCCCTGAGGTAGTAACATTGCTGCAATACCAGTCCATGCAACAGAAACTACATTTAACCCCAAATTTGTGCAACTGTGAATCTAGCATTGGTAAAGAAATGTTTCCCGGTGCCCCCTGAACCGTCAATGAAATATGCATTACTCATCCTTTCATTGCTGTTTTGTACTAACCCCAAAATGTCTGTAATTATAGCCGTTTGGTTTCCATTTGCTTGGTTTATCATTCGACTTAATTGCTCCTCATTAAGTTTTGGATAATTCATTGGTAAATTTGCCTGAGGGAAATTATCAATAATAGCTGGCAATTCGAGAGAAGTAATGGGAAGATCATGGTGCTTTATTGTATTAGAAATATGCATAAGAGTGAACTGATATGCAATGTTATGTTCGTGAAACTGCAGATAATCTTCTGATAATGAATTCTTGAAAGTGTCCCATAACTATCTTACATTTGAGAAGGCATCTGAAATATTGAAGCTTCTGCCAAACAACGCTGCCATTCAGAATCGTCAATCAGCAAACCTCGCTCCTTAGCTGTTTCTTTAAAAGTAGATAGACATCTGCTTTGTATGTTCGTAGATTCTGGAAGCTGGTAGCACCTATGACGTGAAGCAATAACAGGCGTAAATAATACCTTTCTGTTTCTGTAGGTGAAACATTACACATTCTGCCTATAGTTTTTGAAACATTTTTTTCTTTTTCGCCACTGGCGGTTGGTCTTATTCCAGACGTAATGTACTGGTGTTTCAGGATATATATACGGACTTCTGGCTTGCGAGTCTTGATTTAACTTGAACCACGCTTGTAATTCCGTGTTGCGCAACTGTGCTTGAAGTAAAACATCAGGAGCGTTATCATTTTTTAAATAGATATTTTGCAAGTTTGTCAAGTGAACTGGTAATCGCACGATAGAATGTGACAGTTCATGCATGTGAAATGAAAATATCCTGAATGCGGCTTCTGTTGGACCAACATATCTAGCATTTAGGAAATAAGTAATTTCATCGTAGTTCACCGTTTCGCCTTCAGGACATATTTTAACAATGCAGCAGTCATGACCTTTATACACATACTTGTGGATGTTAATATATAAGATATTTGTGGATGTATTTAACACTCCGAACACTTGAGCATATTTCAACATTAATATGAGCTTGCAAGTAAAGTAAAAGGAATTGATTGTAAGGAACAATGAATCGACTACCGATTTCAATGTCAATGCCTCGAATTGTTTTTATAATAATCCGTCCATTATTTCTTCTCCTATACGAAGGATAACCAACCATTGGCATTATCTTTGGTCTCTTCCAGAAACTGTTTAGGGAAATCTTTCTTACATATGCCATCTTTCATACAGACTGAAGAAGGATTCAAAGATCCGCGAGGACCATGCACCATATGACGCTTTACCAACTCGTATAGCGCTTCATCCTCGAGATCTGGTATTTCGGCTGTCACCACACTGTCAATATCAGAAATTTCTCGAAACTTACAATCTTCCGTTAATGTTAAGAGTAAATGGATGTGCGGGAGACCTCGTTTTTGAAATTCCACTGTAACTTATATAGATATGCTTTTACCGAAAATTTCCTTAACATTAATCAATCGTAGCAATTCCTTTACTTTGCAATGGAAAACTCTCACTTCAATATCAGGTCTATTATTAGCCGTTTCCCAGAGATGAATGCTGTTAAGTATTTCTGGCCAGTCCGCATTATAGGTGAACGTAATGAATAAATCTGGCTTTCCAAACTTCCTCACTATCGCCATCGCATCCTGATAATTTTGCAATATTTTCCTTGGGCTACCTGTAAAAGAAGATGGCAAAACTACAATAACTTACGACCGACTCTGAGATTTTCATTTTCTGCTCGTACATGCAAGGCGTCTGCTAAACCGGCATATGTATCAAATCGTAACTTCGTTTGTTTATGACGTATATATTTTAACCGGTCACCTTCCATACGACAGTAGTAATCCACGAATAAATATCCATTTTGCAAACTTGAGCAGCGACAACTAACTCAACATGACCTCCATGAACACCATTCATAGACATATACATTTTGTAATCATCGCTCGTATTGATAGCAGTTTCGTACATATCGCTGTTGCCAACAATAAAGGAAGAATAATTATTCCACTTGTCTGTAACATGTTTTACAATTCGCTTTCTAACCTGTGTAAATAAACTCTGATTGTTTTACTCCCAATATGCCAATGACCTGATCAGACAATTACCGTCACCTTTAATCTTTAAAACATTAATTTTGTAATTGAGTGTCGCCTCTCATTCATCATAATATGATTCATTGATTTGATTGAGCACACAACCTATAAGGACGAATGATGAAACGAAAGGAAGACAGTTTGTAGCTGGTGAGACCAAAGACTATATAACAGTAAGATCGGATACACAATACAAAATGGTGGTTTCAACATTCGACTGTAGCAGCATCTTCGTAAAATTAGTTGTCTATCGTATACAGTATTTGTTGTCATTCAAAGAGATGTTGACAAAATGACTGCTGATTGTGCATGAGCATTTCAGTCTCAAAGTAATCCATTCTTTGAGAAGTTTTAATTAAATTATGTGCACAGAATCCCCTTCTACTTATTGTATGGATACATGCGACATTAGCGCCCGAGTGGAGCAGGAAGAAGTTAACGATATCATGACGTAATTAGGGAAGCAGGGAACTCTCTGTTAAAATCAAGTTAGATTTATTATTGAGGCGGCGTTGAATATCGTGACACAGTGTTAGTTGTTGTCGCCTAGCGACAATATGTCCGTCAAGTCCTTCGATTCTACTTTCGTGAGACCTTGAAGGAAGTAATATTCGCAATAATTTTAATACTCGAATGATATAATCAAGTAAGTTGGGTATCAATCGACGGTGCTTGACGGGCTTTACATTTTAAGACAACAAACGTCGTCGTAGCGCAAATACTTCCCGAGATATTTCAGTTTTAGTAAAGGGTGAAATTTTTTGAAAACTATTTTAATATATAAGATTAATGCACTGGTATTTCGGTTTTTCAACTTTTTAACAAGACAACAATAAATATAAGTAGTTTTTATCATGTTTTTCTTGCTAATTTTTATTTATAATATATAAGAAGTCTATATTAATAACTTGTTTATAATAAAGGAAAACATAAAACGATTATTGGAAATTAGAGTTTTATTTATTACTCATAGGTCTAAAATATATAATTTTATATTATTAGTACAAAGTAAGCAATAAAGCCCGGCAGACAAGCAGCTCTTTTGTGATAGTTAGGGATAGAAAACTTTCGGTGATTTCAAAGTGAGAGAGCGGTATTTTAAAGTGGATAATTCACTGGTTCCAATTACACTATTTATTTATTTATTTATTTATTTATTTATTTATCGTATGGCTTTTAGTGCCGGGGAGTGTCCGAGGACATGTTCGGCTCACCGGAGGCTGTAGCTGCTTCCAGCGGACACCCATAGGGTGAGCTACAAGTTCCGTTCAATTTCAAGTAATTCCAACTTTCACTACCAGATGTCACTGACACCTAGTGGTGAACGTTGGAACTTTGATAGAGCGTTCCAACGAAATCTAACTTAGAAATTTAGCTTCACACAAGTTTAGTTAGTGGAAGGTTCTTTTACACGCCATAAATGTATGACATGGGACCGCCGGCTTTACTTCCCCTCCGAAGGAAGACATACTGAAGGATTTTAACGCTCTTAAAAAATCGGCCGACTTCGGCCGGGTTTGAACCCGCTATCTTGGGAACAGCAGTTCAGCATGCTACGCACTACGCCACCGAAGCCGCTTTCAATTACACTTTTCGGTACTTTAAAATGATAAGTTTTAGACGAGATATTTTGTTTTATATCATGGATAACATGCATTATTAATACTAGGCTACATTATGCAACTCCATACGAGTGTCTTAATGACCATTATAGGCGAGTTGCATACGACTGTTTATGTGCGACGATAATTATAACTGTATTATATGTTTTAACATAAATATTCATAAATATCTGTGGGATTCAGTTACTTCAGTTAGTGAACAGGGCGCGTGGGCTTTGCTAACTGAACAGAGCGCATGCGTGGGTCAAAGCACTTCGAAAGCAGAGACCATTTACTTTGCTTGGCAATTCTATTGTTTACAGCCTGCATGATGTCTAGTGCCGATCAGAACTAGCATTCACTAATATTGTCACCTAATTCGTTTGAAAGCAATGCGCTGTGTAGAAATTGGAATTGGGGATATTAAGGTACAGTGCTATTTCTTGTCTCATATTCGCCAACATACGGACGGTGCACTTTCAACTTCTGGACGTAGGTTCATAAATGTCTTGCATATTTCATAGTATTTTCTTGTTATCGTAAAGGTTCGTGCTGATTTTGTCTTTGTGTTTGGGATTGTAACTACAATGGTTGATCCGATATCCAATTTGAACTTTCAAATCATGTAATTCATGTACGACATGTTGGAATTTGAGCGCATGCGCGAAGGTATCCTTACCTAATTGGTCAATGAATGAGCTCTGATTGGCTGGGGAAACTGTCTCATAATGAAAAACAGTACTATAATGACCATCATTATGATACAGTTTTCTGACGTATAATATTTACATTTCGACATCGTCGAACATAAGATACTGTACACATTTCACAGTCATCCTTCAACGTATACTTCAGTGAAAAGATCCTAATTCTCTTGTGACCAACAGTGACGCATATCGCTCAACGTGCTAGTGTAAGCTGATAGAAACCATTCACAGTTAGCGTTTGAACAGGTTAACCAATTGGTCGACACAGATTCTGAGAACTTTGGAAATGCAAATGTCATTTCTTGCAGAACTCCAACAATGTCTGTCGTGCATCTGCTTCTTGATTCAAGTGTTATACTTTTACTTTCTGCGGATAATTCGCGGACGGTCGTGCATTAATTGCCGCGAATCATCGGGAGTGCATTGAGATAACAAAACAGAAGCTAAAATTCGCGTTTTCTTGTGGAATTCGCAAAATTTTGCGAGTTAAAAACAATTCTTTTTGCTGATTTTAGGGTTATTAAAACAGATTATCACTTGTGTATTACTTCTTTTAATAATTCGTGACATTTGATAGTCCATAGAACTATTTAATTTGCATTTTTAATTCTATGGCGATCGAATTACGCTATTCATTTGTTCAAAGAGATGGCAATGTTTGACTTCTGTGCGTTAAAATCACTCAGTATGCCTTTCCTCGGAGGGGGAAAAAAAAAAGGCGGCGGGCCATGTCATAGATTTATGATATGTATAGGAACCTTCCACTAATTACACTTGTTAGAAGCTAAATGATGTTATTTATTTATTTATTTATTTATTTATTTTTCGTATGGCTTTTAGTGCCGGGAGTATCTGAGGACATGTTCGGCTCACCAGAGGCTGTAGCTGCTTCCAGCGGACACCCAGAGGGTGAGCGACACGTTCCGTTCAATTTCAAGTAGTTCCAACTTTCGTTACCAGATATCAATGATACCTAGTGGTGAACGTTGGAACTTTGATAGAGCATTCTGTCGAAATCTAACGTAACAAATTTAGCTTCACACAAGTTTAGTCTGTGGAAGGATCTTTTACATGCCATAAATCTATGACATGGGACCGCCGGCTTTACTTCCCCTCTGAAGGAGGGCATACTGAAGGATTTTTAACGCTCAACGACATCGGCGGGGTTTGAACCCGCTATCTTGGGCACAGCAGTTCAGCATGCTACCAAATTCGCCACCGAAGCCGCTAATTATAGGTTAGAGTTGACTAACGCTCTTAGGTTCCAACGTTCATCGCCAGGAGTTGTCTGCGGTGGCATCTAGTAACGAAGTTCAGAACTAGCTGTCGTTGACGGTGGCGTTTGGTGGCAAAAGTAAGAACTACTTGTAAATTGAATGTCTGCAGTCCTTACTTGAATTAAAAACAGATAACACACACTAATACAGCCATCACAATTAGCACCGGTTTCAGACAGATTCTACACACACCCAAAGTACACGGGGCTACATGACCGCGATGTCGCAGCCCCTAAACTGAGGAACCAACGAACTAGTCAGGAGCTACAAAGGCAGTCTTTATCCGCTATCATCCCTGAAGGGAGCTTATTTGAGTAAGTGTGTGCAAGATGTAACCCGATGTAGGCTAACTAATATGAGATGGACCTTGATGTAGAATGGGGCTAAGATGTGGTTGATTATTCATCTGGAAATAGATTGGTTGGTTCCTCAGTTTAGGGGCTGCGACAACGCGGTCACGTAGCCCCGTGTACTTTGGGTGTGTGTAGAATCTGTCTGATAACCGGTGTAAGTTGGGATGGCTGTATTACAGTGTGTTATCTGTATTTCAGGTAAGTATAGCAGACGATCAATTTCACGTAGTTCCTACTTTTGCTACCAAATGCTACCGTTCACGACACGTAGATGTGGACGTGGCTACTAAATGCCATCGCAGTGAGCACCTGGCGATGAACGTTGGAATTTTTTTTAGCGTATGGCTTTTAGTGCCGGGAGTGTCCGAGGACATGTTCGTCTCGCCAGTTTTGTAGCTGCTTCGAGACGGACACCCAATGGGTGAGCTACAAGTACCGTTGGGGAGGGAAGTGGGAATGTAAGGACGAGGAGTTGGAAGGTAGCGGCTGTGGCCTATAGTTAGGGACCAACCCCGGTATTTGCCTGGAAGGAAGATGGGAAACCACAGAAGACCATCTCCAAGGTTGCCGGCGGGGTGATTCGAACCTCCTCGCCTCCCGGATGTGAGCGACTGACAGCAGTCATGCCGTAACGACCACGGCTAACTCACCCGGTGTGGGAACTAATATAGATAGAAGCTCAGGGTTAATTGATTTCTCGTCTCATTAACTTCACTGACGACGCTGACGTGAGAAGAGCATCCAGTCATAAAACCATTCGCCACATCTCACCTCATCTTTTCCGTTTCCATGGAAACAAGAGATAGTTTGGAATGCAACCAAACGGTCACTATTTCTGCTAGAAAATATCAGGTCTTCCTGTTTGGCCTCGTTACCGTATCGCTGTCGCAACAACTCACTTATGTTCTGAATAGTGAATATGTTCGAATGACTAAGCATTATTCTTGTGCCACATTCTAACCGGAAATAAGCCCTTCTGATAATTCTGAACTCTCAGAAACAAGGAAAAGCCTAACTGGCCAGGCAGGACTCCAGAACTGCTAAGTCATGTGAAGGCAATCTTATTGTCAAGTTAGTCAACGGAATTCACCGACCTCTCCTTGATTAGAGATTACAAATACCGTTTAATATACCTTAATGAGAGGGACAGATGACCTCGTAGTTCCGCCCCTTCAAACCTCAATAACTAACTACAGTAACTAACTAGCCTGATGTGGCTGAGATGGATTCCATCGTTGCTCAATTTTAAACATGATTCATTGATGCACTACGCTCTCACATAAGCAAAACAGATATGTGATCAATCTCTACTTAGTATAAATCTCGAGAACCACTGGATGGACTTTGATGCGGGTTTCAGCATTCTCTAAAGGATATCTCGAGGAAGGTTTCTGTAGAAAATGATTTATTTATGAGCAAAGAAAGCCAATCAGTAACGATTTCACTGAAATAGTCGAAAAAGAAAACCTGGCGTCCGTGCGCTTTTTAAGCTCACGCTGGGAAAACCGTTAAACATATCAGTATACTATGTGTGTATAATTGGTCAGCATAAAAAGTTCTACAAACAAGTCCGTGAGAGCATATCTCTATCTTGAACACATCGCCCAGTATAAGTGTTTTTACGTTTTCATTTCTTCCAACAATCTCATTCAATTACTGAGGTGACAGTTTACGAGCCAGCTGGGGGCGAGCCTATCATCCCAGTTACTGCCTAGCTAGCGGGCGAGCTTATTACCCCAGATACAGCCAGCAGCAAACTGTCGAGCCGTGTTGAGTTAAGACTTAAGACAAGAGTGGTTGTGTTTGGAGTTTCCCTGGAAGTGCAACTCGGCTCTTCTTCATTTCGTCTGTGAACGTTTTGTTCCGCAAAATACACAGTCAAGTTAAGATTGAATGGAAGGGGGATTTGTGTTTCATGCATCTCGCCATTCTCAAATTACGTCTGACGAGAATTCGTTGCACATGCATCTCCATGATAATATAATTAATAGTCCAGTCAGTGATTTTAACCCATCATGCCGAGACGTAAAACGGATATAGGCCGTTGTTCATTGACATCGTAAAGAAGCGCTTATCACATAATGCATTCATAACTGTTCCCGGGCGAAGACTTCAGAGAAGAGTGGTTGTGTTTGGAGTTTCCCTGGAAGTGCAACTCGGCTTTTCTTGTTAGTTAAATATATTGTACCATATCGTCTTTGTGAAAACTAGGCTGAAACAAAGTTAAACAACAATGTTGCTGTCCTAAATAATTGTTAACATTGAACAGGAATTTAAAATCTTGGTTAGAAACCCTTCCCAATGTTACTGATGTTTGTCCTTCCACTGTCGCTAACTGTTCTTTGGTTGGTTCCTCAGTTTAGGGGCTGCGACATCGTATGGCCTCGGAAGCCGGGTGCATGCTTTGTAATTTGACACCCAGAGGGTAGCTTGCATGTCGAATTTCGTTGTTCCTTGAATCACTATGAAAGTCAAGGAGGTTAGATAATAGATATCTAAGCTCCTTGAACATTATAGAGCTTTCTAGTACAGAAATGAGCAACTTTGTTTTGGCGGAAACTCCCGAGATTAATTTTGCCATTATGAACACGGCCTACTGAATTCAAATGGGTTCATTAACATGCCAACATCGTATGACATGCGTGTCGTATTTTTGCCGCCTTTCGGACATCACTTACCACGGTCAGGAGCGAACCTGCAAGCTTGGGGTTGGTAGACCGATACGCTATCCACTCACCCACGGAGGCAAGCTAACGCGGTCATGTAGCCCCGTGTACTTTGGGTGTGTGTAGAATCTGTCTGATAACCGGTGTTAACTGTGATGGCTGTATTTGTGTGTGTCATCTGTGAATCAGGTAAGGACTGAGACGATCAATTTTCAAGTAGTTCCTACTTTTGCCGCCAAACGCCACCGCCAACGACCAACTAGTTCAGAAATTAGTTATCAGATGCCACCGCAGTCTGCTCTTGACGACGAACGTAGGAACCTAAGAACGTTAGTCAAATGTTTAACCTATATTAATTTAGCTACACACAGGTGTAATCAGTGGAAGGTTTTTTAACATGCCATAAATCTATGACCTGGGACCACCGGCTTTACTTCCCCTCCGAAGGAAGGCATACTGAGGGATTTTTAACGCACTTTCAAATTCCGACGACTTCGGCCGGGTTTGGTTATTGTTAACATAAACAAGGAAGATAGCCTACATCATTCCGAAAATAAGCTTAACTCAACTTCCCTCATTTAAACTCCTCTCCCCAGGGGCTCACAACTTGTGGGACGTGGGGTGGCGACCACGTGACCCCTGCTGAGTCTGGCAATGCTTCCACTTACTTGTGCCGGGCTCCTCTCTGTTATCTTTCCCATCGACCTCCCTTGGTCAACTCTTGTTTTCTTCCGACCCCGACGGTGTTAGGGTATCCGAGGCCTAGGGAGTCTTTCACTTTCCCGCCGTAATTGGCCCTTGTCTCATCTTTCCTGATCCCTCGTTCTTGGAGGGGTTAGACCTCTTGTTTTAATTTCCTGTTATCTCCTGCCTTCTGCTCAAGGCCCTCAAGGAGGCAGGGTGTATGTAGTTCCACTACTTATGGTGCACCCTGGATTGTGCTACACCCTCAAGGGCTCACGGCTGGTGAGTTTGGGAGTTGGTGACCCCGAGGGATTCCTTAGCTGGGCCCGGTTTTCCTCCTTCTTCAATTGCCTTTGGGAAGGTCCCTCTCCTCTTTACCTTTCCTGGCTCTCCTTTCTTCCAAGTCCCTTCAATCTCATTCTTTGAGGGTTGAGGGCATTTCCTTTCCCTCCAGTCTTTTGTTTCCCTTGTTCTTATTTTAGTTTTCCAAATTCCTCTTCTAGTTTGTGGTTAGGTTTAGGTTTAATTTCATTTACATTATCACACAAACCATTAGGAGCCAATAACCCAAATGTTAGGCCCCATAAAATAACAATTATCTATATATATATATATATATAAAAATCAATCTTACGTGATAGTTTGTCTGTGGGTGTGTATGTCTCCTATGCATTCATATACCACTCAACCGATTGCGATGAAACTTGGGTGAGATGTTGAGTACACTCTAAGGAAGGTTTCTGACTTAGTAAATCCATTTTACAATAGGTAGCGCACGTGTAGATTCAACAAATGAGTGACGATGCGCGAAGCGTTTCAAACAAGTCCCGTATGTGTTCATATTCCATTCGTCCGATAGCGATGAAACTTGGGTGAGATGTTGAGTACACTCCAAGGAAGGTTTCTGACTTAGTAAATCCATTTTACAATAGGTAGCGCACGCGTAGATTCAACAAATGAGCGACGATGCGCGAAGCATTTCAACAAAGTCCCGTATGTGTTCATATACCATTCGTCCGATTGCGATGAAACTTGGGTGAGATGTTGAGTACACTCCAGGGAAGGATTCTGACTTAGTAAATCCATTTTACAATAGGTAGCGCACGCGTAGATTCAACAAATGAGCGACGATGCGCGAAGCATTTCAACAAAGTCCCGTATGCATTCATATACCATTCGTCCGATAGCTATGAAACTTGCGTAAAATGTTGTGTACACTGCAGGGAAATTTTCTGGCTTAGTACATCCACTTTACAATAGGCAGCGCACGAGTAGATTCAACAAATGAGCTACGACGCGCGAAGCATTTCAACAAAGTCACGTTTGCGTTCATATACCATTCATCCGATAGCGATGAAACTAGGCTGAGATTTTGTGTGCACTCCAGGGAAGGTTTCTAGCTTAGTAAATCCCTTTAAAAATAGGTAGAGCACGAGTAGAATCAACAAATGAGCAACGGCGCGCGAAGCGTTTCAACAAAGTCCCATTAAATTTCATATACCATTCATCCGATAGCGATGAAACTTGGGTGAGATGCTGTGTACACTCCAGGGAAGGTTTCTGGCTTAGTACATACATTTTACAATAGGTAGCGCACCAGTAGATTCAACAAATGAGCGATGACACGCGAAGCGTTTCAACAAAGTCCCGTATAAAGTCATATACCATTCGTCTGATTGTGATAAATGTTTGGTGAATTGTTGTGTACACTCCAGGAAAGGTTTCTGGCTAAGTAAATCCATTTTACAATACGAAGCGCACGTTTATGTTCAACAAATGAGTGACTACGCGCGAAGCGTTTCGACAACGTCCCGTATACGTTCACATACCATTCATCCGATTGCGATGAAACTTGGGTGAGATGTTGTGTACACTCCAGGGAAGGTTTCTGGCTGAGTACATCCATATTACAATATGTAGCGCAAGAGTAGAATCAACAAATGAGCGACGACACGCGAAGCGTTTCAACCAAGTCCCGTATGCATACATGTACCATTCGTCCGTACCTATGAAACTTGGGTGAGATGTTGTGTACACGTCATGGAAAATTTCTGGCTTAGTAAATCCCCTATACAATATGCAGCGCACAAGTTGATTCAACAAATGAGGGACGACGCGCGAAGCGTTTCAACAAAGTCCCGTATAAGGTCATATACCATTCTGCCGTTAGCGGTGAAACTTGGGTGAAATATGGTTGACACTCCAAGGAAGGTTTCTGGCTTAGTAAATACATTTCACAGTAGGTAGCACACGAGTAGATTCGACAAATGAACGACGATAGCGATGAAACTTGGGTGAGATGTTGTGGACACTTACGTGACGGTTTCTAACTTAGTAAATACATTTTACAGTAGGTAGTGCACGAGTAGATTCAACAAATGAGTGACGGAGTGCGAATCGTTTAAACAAAATCAGGTATGCGTTCATATACTATTCATCCGATTGCGATGAAACATTGATCAGTTATTTTGTACCCGCCAAGGAAGGGGACTTAGTAAATCCATTTCACAATAAGTAGCGCAAGAGTAGATGCAACAAATGGGTGACGACGCGCGAAGCGTTTCAACAAAATTCCCTATTGCGTTCATATAACATTCTTCGATTGCGATGAAACCTTGATGAGTTATTGTGTACACGCCAGGGAAGGGCTTCGACTTAGTAATACATTTCTCAATAGGTAGCGCACGAGTAGATTCAACAAATGAGTGACAGTGCACGAATCGTTTAAACAAAAACCCCTATACGTGCATATACCATTCATCCGATTGCGATGAATCATTGATGAGTCATTGTGTACACGCCAGGGAAGGGTTTCGACTTAGTAAATCCATTTCACAATAGGTAGCGTACGATTAGATTCAACAAATGAGTGACAGCGATGAAACTTTTTGAAAGTTGTTGTGCACGCTCCCACGAATGGTTCTAAATTAGAAAATCCATTTTATGATAGCTTAGAGGCAGTTAACATGTTGTGTATCCAAAAGCACTTCAAGAAACAGAATTTCAACGCCAACACTTTCTTTGATTGGCATTGCAACGCATGCCGGGTACAGCTTGTTATTATCATAAATTAAACTTCTGTTTTTATCTCGTGTCTACTAATCGATTAATCGATTATTCGGTTAGCCGATTAATCTATTATTTGGTTAATAGATTACTCGAATGAACGATTAGTCGATTAATCGATTGTTTGCGAAAACTTTCAAAGTTTTCGATTAATCGATTATTAATCGATTTACCGACAATCGCTTATTACCAGCTCTAGTGACCAGTTTTCAGCACCTCTTTGACACTCTATAGGGCAAAACAGTTTTTTATATGTTTCTAAATTTTAATTAATTTTAATTGCAGGGTGCGGCAGAAATAACTGACGAATTTCAAACGTAAATAACACAGCAACGCAACACGATTTTCACAAATTTATTGCGCAGTTTAAAAGAGCAATGTTTGCCATTTACATCATATACACATACACACTAGGTTTTGAAAATAATGTCATCCAAATGTCGACCGCCCCTTTCGATGCACTTCTGAAGCCTCTCCCTGAAGTCCCGCATGACCCTCCTAGTCATGTCTAGTGGTATTGCCTCGGTTTCCTCATGGATAGCAACTTTCAGGTCGGGTAGTGTTCGCGGCTTACGTTGGAAGATGCGAGTCTTCTTTAGCCTACTTTTCACATTTTGCAAAAATGAGAAAAAAGTAGACTTATGAGATCGGGCAAATGTGTGTGTGTCTGTCTGTCTGTCTGGCTGTGAGTCGTCCCCCCCCCCCCTATCAACTCCTAAACGGCTGCAGCAATCGAAACAAAATTTGGTAGGAGTAAATATCTATACCTGAATATCTCACGGCCATATTTGAAAATGATGTCAGTGCTACCAACTGCTGAAAAATCGCAATTGAAATTTTAGCTCCATGTTGGATATCTTGGAAGGTATGAATGGGAGCTTTTTCAAAATTGGCACACGGATAAATAATAATATTGCAGTTTAATTTCCAGGAGGCCATTCATGGCAGTGTTGCCAAAATGATTCTAAGCCTGCTGGTAAGTCCAAATTATAAATGCATGTAACTTCTACACTATCAATTGGATTTCAACCAAATTTCGTATGTGCTATGTGTACATAAGCAGATATGACTGGGCGTATTCTTAAGAGCCACCAGGGCTGCCAACTGTTAATAAATGCTCTCATTTTTTAAAAATCAAATACCCATATACCAGAAAGTATGCAAGCCGACAGCTTGAAACTATGCACACGTATAGTACCTGACATTCTATATTAATTTAGAGTAACTTATATACTGAACCCATGTACCATTGGCTCAAAAGGGGTCGAATCCATGTATTTGGGGAAGAAATTAAAGAAACATACAGTTTCTAATGTAACATAGAGAAATTTCAAGCCAGGATTCTAGCCTAACGTTGTGCAAGCGGCGAGGACCAGGCGTTCAGAAGTTGAGATCACGTCTCTTGACTCCTTGAGAGGAGCGGGTCATGGATATTAATAGAACGAGTGGAAATTTTTTACTGTGAGACAGAGAAGCGTGACTCGGAAATCCCGCTTAGCTTGCAGGAAAACGGCAACACCGCCGATGTGCCAGAAGAAGAATAATTAAATTTAACCCATTTGCAGGAATGAAAATAAGTAAATAATCACAGTACTGTGAATCATTTCGGATTTGAGATTTTTGTGTAAAGAAAAACCTTGTAATAATTGCACAGGAAAAAACTGCAAACGCAGTATACGTCATCGGGGATTCACTGATACCAGAGGAGTGGGGAATTATAAAAATGAACAGCAACACCCACGCAGCTGAAGACTACAAATTAATTAATATCTCAGAATTGCACGATCGATTCTTATGCGCAATGAGATTATTTGACGTTTGGAAGACGAGCTTTCTGAAGATATGATTTTTATAATTGTACGACAATTAGTTCAAAAGTTGGTCACGAAAAGGACTAGAGTTTTATCTTTTTGTGACTAAAGAGTATAAAGCTCCTGGCAGAGCCAGACCAAACATGCAGTTTCCGATAGCCCAGGGGGGCGTCACGCTGGATCAGTACATGCAGTATTCCGACAGTCCGTGAGGGGGCGTCACTCTGCTTCATCAAACATCGAATTCCGATATCCCGTGTGGGGCGTCACGCTGAAACACACCGAAGACAGTATACCAGCTTTCCTTGAGGGGAATAACGCTGTATCACATCGCATAGAAAATATCCGATAGCCACGGGCGTCGCAGTATCAATAACTTGCGTGCCTCCGTAAGGAGTTGTAAAGACGTAAAAGTACAGTATCGCCGTGTTGAAAAAGTAGGAAAATCCTAGTTAGAGGATTTAGGTCCGACAGTATAAAAGTTTACAGTGAAAAGTTCATAAAATACAGTCAGAGCAGGCTGCGAACTTAGGACTCAGGGCGAGAGGTCTTTAAGTAAACGACCAAAAATATCATAACGCACGGAAGTACTGGAACAGCGAGATAAACAGTTTTCTAATTTAAAGAACCCGAGCAGGGACAGAGAAAATAAGGTTCGTAAGTATTCTCGAAGATTAGAAGTGCGAGAACCGAATAAGCAAAGGAGAAGACAGGAAACTATAGACATTCGTTTCAAGAAAGCAGACGAACTATTCAAAAGCACTAAGACGCAAGTAGTATTAGTTGCTAAAAAATCGATAGGTCACCGATAAATTATCTAGGGGACCGTAAACAGAACAGACTGTCATTAAGATCAATAAACAGAATCTAAAAGGGGAGCCGTTCGTGTCAGAGGAATAGCAGATCGTCAAGAACGGGATTCGAGGGAGTGCTATTGCAGGGAGAAAGTAGACGAGTCGAGACTTTCACATTTAGAGAGGATAGGAAGCCGACATTACTAAATTTCACCCTTGGAGACGGGAGATCAAGAGGTCACGTGTGTTAGGCTTAAATAGCGGCCTAGTGATCAAAATTTGTGAATTGTAAATATATCAAGTTTTTGTGTTAAAAATAATATATTTTCAGTGTTTTTTTATTGTGTGTTCTAAACGGATACACCAGTGTATTTAAAATGTTATTAGTGTTAAATATATACGTGTTAAATATGTGTCAAGATATATCTGTACATGCAATGAAGTTGTACACGATGGAGTAAGTTAAAAAGTTGGCCAAAAATGACACATCGCACGAGGAGAAGGGTCAAGAAACGACCTTAAACATGTGAGTAAAGATTTTCATTATGTTTTGGTGTCGGGGAAATGATTGTGTACAAATCCACCGGAGTTTTTGAGTAAAAGGTATGTTTCTAAATAACTAAATACAGAATAAGAACGCGGTCTGAACAAAAATAGAATTTTGAGAAATTATAAATAATTATTTGAAAGAATAAATCCTGTAGAGGAAATGTATGAATAAAATGTCAGTGTATTTGACGAATGATATAAAAGCAAGCGTATTAATAATAATAATAATAATATAAAGGAAATATAAATAAAGATTAAATTGAATAATATGAAAGTACGAGCATTGGGGCCTTAATAAAAATATAAGACATGTTGTTAATGCATGTTCTTAAAATAGAGTGATTTATAGTCAAGGGAAAAGATTAATATAAAAATTGAGATATGTATCAATTGTTAATATGGAATTTATCAGTTGTTTGGAAGACGCTAGGCTTAAAAATAAAGTATTGCGCAACGGAGCGCAATTAAAATAAAATGTCACGCTAGGAACGCGTAAAAGTTAAAGTACTTGGTAAGTTACTTATGAAGGGTAGTTGATTGCAGTGAATTGAGATATGTTGTAAGTCCTCTAATTGTGACGTAGATCACGAGGCCATGTGTGTGTTATTATGTAAAAGGGAGCAAATGTATGGTATTATTGAGCGTAGGTCATGTAGGTTACGGCTGACCCTAAATCTCATTTTGTATAAGTCCTCTAATGTGGAAATGGTTCCCGAGGCATGTTAAGAGATTCGAACCCAGAATCCTCTTGTTTTTGAAGCCCCTAATTATTCGTCGTAGAATGTGTATTACTCTTCCCAATCAATGAGGACCCTTTATAATTAATAAATGCCAAGGTTACGAAAGTGGTTTATGAGCCCAATAATATTGTGAAAGTAATACGAGAAGTAGAATGCCAGGTCTCCCCAAAGAACTGAAAATGAAAGGAAGATTTGTTTAAAAGCTTTGAAGAGAGCTCCACCCGCAGACTAAACGGGAAGTTTCCCTCACCGTCATAAATCACGCTCAAGTATTACGGTCAGACCCTAGGAGCAGGAGGGGTGGCTGAAGGCCGTCTTGTAAGAAGTAATGAATACACCGTGAGTGTTTAAAAGTTGTTAATGACACGGGAAGTGAACCGAGGTCCATGTAGATGGATAATTATCGCTTGCCAGTTCAGATCGTAGTTTTCTTATGTGATAATGGTCTTGTGAGACAAATAAATTAAATAACAATCCCTATTGTAATGCTGTATGGAAGTAGGATTCCCCGAGTTAAATGAAGATAACTAGGTTCCGGGAGTAATCATAGTTTTTGACTGTGTCAAGTAATCTTTATAACTCTGGAGTACACAAGTATTTTCCCGATCACCGTGATGAATTTGTAAAACTTGAGATAGATGGTAAATGCTGAGAACATGTGAAGTGCCCAAATATTGAAGTAGATAATTAACATGCAATTTTAAATGTAATTATATATTTGTTTTGATGATAAGAAAATATAGAAATAGTATTTGAGGTGTACAAGAATGACACCATTAATATTGGAAAATATCGAGCCAAAGGAGCTCGTAGTTATATGGAACTTTAAGATAGATATTTTATGGAAGTAAAAATAATTATGAATTGTTGGTTTTAAAGGAAACCATGTGTTTTAATACAATATTTGTTTAATTCTTATATTATTCCTTGTTCACTTGGAACAAGTAGAAGATTATTGGTCAGTAGTTTATTTGTTTTATTGTTTGTAGCGCCATAATTTTGGTTAATTAAATGTTTTGAAATAGGAGTTGATTTTGTTGTTATTTTTGCAAGTGTATCCTCTATTTAATCCAAAATGTGTAAGTCACAGAGTGGGAGAACATACTACAACCCCGAAAATCCCAAATTGAGCAATGCTGGCATACTGTGATTTGCATATTTCTTGCTAAAAGGGCACAATACCTCAGTGCTACCAACATGATTCTAGGCCTGCTAAGAGGTCCAACTTTAAATACATATAACTTCTAAACTATCATTTGGATTTCAACCAAATTTCGTGTGTGCTATGTGTACTATAACAGATATGTCTATGCCGATTCTTAAGAGTAACCAGGGCTGCCAACTGTTAATAAATACTGTCTCTATTTTTTTACCCTAATATCAATATATCAGAAAGTATGCAAGCCAATAGCTCTAAACTTTGCTCACGTATAGTACCTGGCATTCTAGATAAATTTGGAGTAACTAATATAGGCCTACGCCAGTGCTGCCAACATGATTCTAAGCCTGCTGATAGGTCCAATTTTAAAATGATTGTAACTTCTATACTAACTAATGGATTTTATTCAAAATTGAGACAACAATAGATCATATTATTTCAGATTATTTCTGACAAATACATGTATGCCATTGTTGCCAACATGATTTTACGCGCGCTGTTAGTTCCAATGTTTAACTGCATGTGACGTCTATGCTATCCATTGGACTTCAAACAAATTTTGTATTCTGTACCTTAAGAGATGGAACTAAGAATATATTCAGTCACCAGGGCTGCCAACTGTAGTTCTCTAAGAGGCTACATTATGCCAGGTATACAGTATTTCGAAATAATTAGAAATTTCGATTTTACCAACCTAATTTTGTCGTTATTCTAGATAGATCCATATAGATTAATCATTGGCATGAATCTTAAATTTTAAGAAAAGTAGGCTCTTTAGTTCGTGACGGAACTCCTTGTTAACATTGAACACGAATTTAAAATCTTGGTTAGAAACCCTTCCCAATGTTATTGATGTTTGTCCTTCCACTGTCACTAACTGTTATTTGGTTATTGTTGGTTGGTTCCTCAGTTTAGGGGCTGCGACAACGCGGTCGTGTAGCCCCGTGTACTTTGGGTGTGTGTAGAATCTGTCTGATAACCGGTGTTAATTGTGATGACAGTATTAGTGTGTGTATCTGTTTAATTCAAGTAAGGACTGCAGACGATCAATTTTCAAGTAGTTCGTACTTTTGCCGCCAAACGCCACCGTCAACGACCAACTAGTTCAGAAATTAGTTACCAGATGCCACCGCAGTCGGCTCCTGACCACGAACGTAGGAACCTAAGAACGTTAGTCAAATGTCTAACCTATATTAATTTAGCTTCACACAGGTGTAATTAGTGGAAGGTTTTTTAACTTGCCATAAATCTATGACATGGGACCACCGGCTTTACTTCCGTTCCGAAGGAAGGCATACTGAGGGATTTTTAACGCTCTTTAAAAATCCGACGGCTTCGGCCAGGTTTGGTTATTGTTAACATAAACAAGGAAGATAAGGACATTCTATAGACTACAGAACTTCTTGTTAATTTTCAATTTATCTTCTCATCTATTTAATTTTGATATCTTTAAAATTTGATTAATTAATTAATTTACAATTATTTTAATATTTTTTATAGTCATATTTATTATTTTCTTTTTTATACTTCTTTTACTATTGTAATTTTTTTTATTATTTTTATTTATATTTTTTTACACTTTAATTGTTAACGTTCTAACTTTTATTTTTATCCACCACATTACGTCAAGTAGATACGTATTGAACCCTTATTATAAGTACCTCATAATAACGTTTCATAAATTAATTTATTCAGTGAAGGAATCATTGGAGCCAGGTTGAAATATACTGCTAAATTTCGCAACACGACAGGTGCTTACAGCAAGAGAGGAAACCAAGTTATTCTTTGCAAGTTCCGAGAATCGGCAGGTCAACGTACCATGAAGCTTGGCGTTAGTGGTGATGTAGGGGATGGAGGTCTCTTTGTCAGCGAGGAGTAGAGAAAGAGGGCTGACTTGGAGCAAGGGAGAAAGAGAACGAGTTGTGACGTATTCTGGGAGGAGTCAATGAATTTGTAGCACCGACGAAAAATTGAATGGACGAATCAGGGAGGCGACGCCTGATTTGCCCGCAAATGTGGCTTGACTCAGATTTGAGAGGAAAAGTGATATTAAATTAATCCTCGGTCGGATCGATTTCCACACGGCAGTACTGTAACCTCTGTGATATTTGAAGATCAATGATACTAGGCGCAAGTTCCTAATCCAATTTCTTCAATTAATTAATTTTAAAATGTCCCCACCACTGTATTTTGCTCCAGATCTGTATTAATTAGGCCACTGGGCTGATCAAGGTGTTCATTAATTTGTGTCTCTGTGGAGAGATCATGTTCTTAATTCCTGGCTCTCTGAGGAGAGGTCACGTTAGTTTATGTCTCAGAGGAGACTTTGATTCTGCAAGGGAAATTATAAAATTTGATATCAGACTTCGGTTTTGAAACTGTAACATTTTGTTTTACTTTACATTTCTACAGAATGAATACCACGAGTGAATGTTTGCGTGTGAAGTTAGAACAGTTATGTTTTCATTGAGGGAAATTGTCAGCGATATAAATTGCGCAGGACATTGTGGGCGAATTAAGTAACTCATATGCAATTTTAGCAGGTCTTAGATAGTGATTTGTACATTTAAATAATTGAATTTTGTATTTTCATCATTTGAAGAAAGCATCAAGATGATCGAGACTAGGTCGATATTTGGGATGATGTCCACACGTTCTATCCAGGAGATGTCCATCATGGTGTAGGAACCTGTTGGGTCATGGCGGGTGACATTCGTTGATTTATGATCCAGAAGTGATGAGTGCAAAACATTGATTTATTAATGTAGTTGTAGATAGATTTTGGCTGGGAACAATGTAGATATTCTTGTGTTTTGTTTTTAAGGTAATTTTGTGTGTAGGATTTTGTTGCATCCGACACTCATATGTAAATTGTGTAGTGTGCCGTGACTACTAGTTGACCTGTATAATTATTGAAGTGTCTACTGCGTGTGCAATGATTGTAATATTTTGATTTTGAGAGGACATGAGCTACAGATTAGGTGACAAGTGGAGCTGATTAAGAATAAAGTAATTATAGAATTTGGGGGCAAAGAAGCTATTTGTTGTTGCTGTTTAAATAAACAGGCTACTCTTAATCATTGTGGATTGCCTAGTTGAAATATTTTATTTGAGAAGAATCGTTTGTTGTCAGTGTAGAGTTGTCACGCACATTACCTTGGTTATTTTTGTGAAGTCCTGTTTAAGGCAGCTTGTTAGTGCTCTGGTACGTGGTCAAGTTTCCGAGCGGGAATCTAAGTGTAATTAATTAAGGATAGTGAGTGTCGGGTATTATTATGTCATTTTGTTAGTTGTGCTATGTTCCCAAGTGCCAGTCTATCTTCACATAAATACGTATTCGCGGCTTGACGGCTTGCCAGATGGTTGCGATTCACGTACTAAATCATTTCTGCAAGCATCATCACAATACCACGCACATGGTTGAAGGAATGACAGGACAAAGTTTCACGTCCTGATTTTATTGCAATCCCTTGAAAGAGATATTGATTTAATTCATGGTTAACTTTGTGTAAATTTAAGGTGGATGATGTGTTTTATTTGTGTTTATTTGATTATTTGATCTGTTATTAAATTGTTTTAGTTAAATTTAGCTTTACTTTTCTTTCTGATATTTCATTTTACTCTATTTTAAGAAGCAAACTCATTTCTAATAACAACAGTATGGACCGAAACAGAGTCTCATTACGCTTCTCTACAAGGGTTCAGTAAATAATATTTGATTTTTAGAAATACTTTTTTTTTAGCGTATGGCTTTTAGTGCCGCGAGTGTCCGAGGACATGTTCGGCTCGCCAGTTTTGTAGCTGCTTTGAGACGGACACCCAATGGGTGAGCTACAAGTACCGTTGGGGAGGAAAGTTGGAAGGGAAGGTCAAGGAGTTGGAAGGTAGCGGCTGTGGCCTATAGTTAGGGACCAACCCCGGCATTTACCTGGGAGGAAGATGGGAAACCACAGAAGACCATCTTCAAGGTTGCCGGCGGGGGGATTCAAACCTCCTCGCCTCCCGGATGTGAGCGACTGCCAGCAGTCATGCCGTAACGACCACGGCTAACTCACCCGGTTTTAGAAATACTAGCACTTCGGCATGAAAATTCTCCGAAATTTGTCTGAAAGAATCAACTATCTGTCCTTATGACTGGTGTTTAATATAGAGGCTACTATCCCATAAAGGCTGTCACTCATAAGGTCCGGGCTAGATTCCTTTCTCTGCCAATTGATTTAATCCTGGTGTGAGGACTGGAATGGGGTCCAATCAGCCTCGTGAGAAGAGGGGGGTTCGATTCCAACCTCAGCCATCCTGGGAGTGGTTTTCCGTGGTTCCCTTGGCCACCAGCCACCCTCTAGCGCAGTTCTGAGGAGCATTGGCGAAACATTTGGTGTGGTAGTGACGTTCAGCTCACTCACGCTAGGACACAGGTTAACATAAGTGACTGTAACCTTAAGTGAGCAACCATCCAGGCATTTGCTGAAGTGGGAATCGTACCAACCTTTTATTAAGTGTCCTCACGGGGCTGAGTTTACTGCGTTCCAGTCCTTAGAGTGATTGTGTGCATGCAATCTGTCTAATAACCTGTGTTATTATAATGGTTGCATTAGTATTCTATGATATGCATGTACTTTTGAGGCCGCCATGTTGGATTTTTATATGTAGGTCATATACAGTAGTTATGTATCAATTGATAAATATTATAGTACTGGTTATTTACAATATTTCACTTCGATTGTAACGTTTCCACTGGGGTGAGTGATGATAAACCACTACAAGTCCCACGTTTGAACGGCAAGTGTAACGTTTTCGCTATCCTCTCTACTCTGGCTAAGATATATTAATTGAATGGGCGCCAAGGCCTCAACACTAAGTTGAAACCTAAATTTATATTTATCAACACCTAGCATGGGCAGAAAACACATTTTTAAACTCTCCACACTCAGACAGTGGTATGATGGGATCATTAACCCAGATAACACTTGCATTGGGAGAAGGAATTTGGTTTATATCTAATGCTACCTACTGAAATCAAAGATTGCATTTTATAAAGAGGAATTTAATAGTATAAAACAAGTTAGTGGCAATTTTAATAATAATAATAATAATAATAATAACAAATGGAGCTTCAAGATTTAGTATTACCACCAGAAAATTATGTGAAATTGGAGTCGGATGAATTACTGAATTTAAGATTATTACCAAGCTATGAAGTTACTGAAATTGCGATTATAAAAGAATGAAAAGAGAGAGATTTTGTAGATATGCGTCATTAGCGCTCACCCTCAGAGATTGTTTCTCCCACGTACATGTTGTTTCAAGAGAGATTGCTGTAGACTTTTGTGCGGCGTCATCTTCTTCGTTTCTTGTCGTAGTCGAATGAATATTGAAGTTAATTACTGTTAGTGGTGGATCAAAATCCGATAGCCACTTACACGGTCTGCCTTTTCACAACAGCTCGTATAATACCCATCATGACTAACTGGTCAGTGGAGTATTTCAGTACAATGTAGTTCGCCATTGAACACAAGAACTAAGCCCGTAGACTAAAGCGAAGAATATAATGTTCAAAGTAACGGTCCCACCATAACGGAACCAAAGAATTAGTACGTCCACTTCGGACCCTAGTTACAAAGTAAGAGTTCTCTCTTCACGGTGCGCGAACACTATATGCACTCGCCGTATCCCCTCTCCTGTGCCGTCTCCCAGTGGTCCGGTCTCCTCTGATTGGCTGAGACACCACGCGATACTTCCCGCTATAAAGTTCATTGCACTCTGTAAATTTTCCGTTCCAGTCCAATTCACCTTTTCTTGAAACAGCCAGTTGTAAATGTTCCTCGGTTGCATCATCGCTTATGGACAGGATTATACCTGTAGACGTAATTCCCGATGACTCATCTCTCTCTCCAGAAGCACTTAACTGAATAAAATTCGAAATATCCGCAATCAAATAATTTACTGTGATAATCGCTATCGGAATAATCCGATTGATAGTGTTTTCTAATATATGGAAAACCTTATCCGTATGGTTATAAGATTTAAAAGAAAGCTCCAAAAGAAAATATGACATTAATAATAATAATGAATTATATTAAATTAGCTTGGCTGAATAAGTTGCCGCGTTTAAACAATCATTAAATAGCTTCCATCTGACTTATGTCAGTGGCGTAAATACCCTCCGAAAAACAGGTTACACGATCACTTGATTAGGACATAAGACATAAAAATATATTTTTTAAATTTTATAACAATTGCATGCCTTCAAACACCAATATATTAAGCTTTAAATAAAGATTTACCGAGTCAGATTTCACAGACCTTGGATTATTGGGTTGCGAGAAAAGCCAGTTCAAATATTTGTCCTTCGCGTGGCCACCATGGTATTTATTGATTTAGCTTTTGGAAACACATTGCACACATATAATTACAGTCTATATACATAATAATGTATGTTCTGAGTCACAAACAGATATCCAGATTCGTGATGTATTCTATAGCCTTATTTGTAGCGAAGAGGAACTCCTGCGGGTCACCATGGAATGCTCGTAAGGGGCGCGCTTGGACAATGTGCTGAACCGTTTGACGTTCAGCACCAAAATCACAGCGCGGGGAGGATGTCATCTTCCATTTATGTAGAGAATCGGTGCATCTACCACAATTAGTTCGTATCCTATTCAGAGTGGTCCAAATCTTCCTGTGTTTAATCAAATCCTGGTCGCCTGGTTTAGATACAGGGCATCTTCAGTTTTTCCTTTGTAGCACTGGTTAGCCATAATTTAGTCCATCGATCACTTATTTATATTTATTGTTATTAACTTGGCAAATTTGTAATGGAGGAGCCACCATATTGAATACCAGTAAAAATATTTCGCGTTGCCGCCAAGTTGGATTGAACATTTGAAAGTCTCAGTCAGAGGTGGGACGGGGTAGTAGTATGTTGTTACCAAGTTTCGTTGAAACCACTCGAGCCAATCAAAACTCATGAGGGGGTCACACTCGTGGACAAAAGGTGATCTCTTGAGGTAAAAGAGCAGTTGTTGTTTGAGTCATCAGTCTCTTGACTGGTTTGATGCAGCTCTCCATGCTCTCTGTCCTGAGCTAATCGTTTCATCTCTACATAGCTACCACACCCTACATCCGAGGCAATCTGTTTAACATATTCTAACCTTGGTCTACCCCTACAGTTCTTGTCCTCGACCCTTCCTTCCATAACTAAGCTTGCTATTCCTGGGTGTCTTAGTATGTGTCCTACCAACCTATCTCTTCACTTCATTAGCAGTCGCCAGAAACATCTCTCCTCTCCCACTCGTCTTAATACCTCTTTGTTTGTAACCCTATCTACCCATCTGATCTTCGTCATTCTCCTGTAACACCACATTTCAAACGCTTCAATTCTCCTCTTTTCTGCTGCACCAATAGTCCAAGTTTCACTTCCATAGAGTGCCACGCTCCAGACAAAGGCTTTCAAAATCCTCTTTGCTTCGTCCATCACTGGTTATTTTGCTTCCTAAGTAACAGAAGTCTCCTACTTCCTTTAGTTTTCACCTGCCAATTTGACGTCCATAGAGGATTTTGATTTATTTCGGCTGCATTCTAATATTTTCATTTTACATTTATTAATTTTCATCATGAATTCTTTCCTCAAGGGGGGCGTGGTGGCGCAGCGGTCAAGCTGTATGCCTCTCACCAAGGCGGACCGGGTTCGATTCCCGGTCACTGCATGTGAGATTTTCGATGTGAAATGCCATGTCCTGTGGTTCGGATTCCACGTAAAACGGAGGTCCCGTGGCTTATGATCGCGAGATTAACGGTCACGTTAAACTACAAGCTTCCTTCCTTCCTTCCTTTCCTCAAGACGGAGTCCATACCATTCAAAAACTCATTCAAATCCTCAGGCTTGTCGGCCAAGATGACGATGTCATCGGCAAATCTCAGAGTTGAAATTATTTCTCCTTGAATCTTCACTCCCACTTTAAATTTTTCTACAATTTCCTTCATTGCATGTTCAATGTAAAGATTGAAAAGTATGGGTGATAAGTTGCAGCCTTGCCTTACACCTTTCTGAATACCAGCTTCTCTCTCATGTCCTTCAACTCGAATGACTGCTGTCTGGTTTCTGTACAGATTGTATATCACCCTCATATCCCTGTAGTTTATTCCAATCGTTTTCAAAATGCCAAACAATTTAGTCCAATCAACGTTATCAAAAGCCTTTTCTAAGTCTACAAATGCCATGAACGTTCTCTTGTCTTTCCTTATGCTACCTTCCAAAAAGAGCAGTGTTTCCATTGAAATATAACACAACAATGTTCATAAACCACATTTTCCCCAATAGGTTTATAATGAGAGACTTAAGGAGAAGGTTGTTCTGTCTTTATTTCAACCAAATGATTATAAAACACTATTTACATTTCAGTTAGAATTCCAAGTTCTACGTTCCCTAACTTAAGAAGGCAATCACTGAAAATTGAATCATCATAACACTCACCGGTTATTTGATATTTATGAAATTATACGATTTGAGTACTCATTCCTTTGATTTAGTCTACTGTTTCTGAATTCCATGCAAAATGATAAAGGAAAGACCTCAGAATCTTAAAATTGACATGAAACAGATGTCACAGCGGCCAAAATGTGAAGTGGACAGCAATTATGGAGCGTATTTTCCTACAACAACAGTATCTGCAAATCGCACACTTTGTAAATTTTTTAAAGTCATTTTTAGCCTATTTTCATTTATGAAAAAATAGGCTTATGAGATCACCTTTTGTCCGTGTGTCTGTCTGTGTGTGCGTGTGTGATGGTGTGTGTCCCCCCTAATAACTTCTTAACGGCTGGAGCGATTTCAATGAAACTCGGTAAGTTCATAGCACTATTCCGGACGACCCCGTCGGTGCCCTTCAAATTTTGTTACGTCTTACCAATCCAACTTGGCGGCTGTGCGAAATATTTCACCAGCATTCAATATCTCTGAAACTATTACCGATATCACCCTGGAATATTTTACGGTGATAAAGGGAACTACTAGAACTTGACGTATATAACTTTTGAAAAGCTGGTGACTAAAAAACTAACATGGTGGCCAAGCGAAGTTGCGACTTTTAAATAGACGTTTCTCGCGATTAACCAACCAAACGCAATAAAACTTGGTACAGTATATGTTTATACACATTGTAATGCACCGACATCTAACTTCGTTCAATTGTTTACATAACCTCAAGATGGCGGCTGTGTGAAATATTTCACCGGCATTCTATATTTCTGAAACTATTACCGGTATCACTCTGCAATTTTGTACCGAGATAAAAGGCACTACTGGAAGTTCATCTATAAGACTTTCATAAACCCGGTTAACTAAAAAACGAATATGGCGGCCAAGCGAAGTTGAAAATTTTAAATAGACCTTTCTCGCGATTTAATGATCCAAACGCAATGAAACTTGGTACAGGGAATGTTTATACACACTGTAATGCACTGGTATCTAATTTAATTCAATTGTTTACATAACCTCAAGATGGCGGCTGTACGTATTTTAAAATTAAGTTTTTATTTCGTGTGTCGTAATCATGCGATCGATGTGAAAGTTTGAATAATGAATCTACGCAATATTTTTCCTTTAATGGTATATGACTCTATAGCCTATACATATAACAATCCAACATGGCGACCATCCGAAATATTTAGATGGATCTCAAAATCTACGAATCTATTACAGCAATCAAACTGAATTTTTAATGTTCATAGGGGCTACGTTCACCTGTAGGACTTTCAATATCCTGATGATCACAAAACCAACATGGCGGCAAGGCGAAGTATACATATTCACATGGTCGTTTCTCGCAATTTAACCATTCGAGTGCAGTGACACTTTGTACAGTAAATCCTTATACAAATGTTAATCCACTGGCATCTAATTTTTTCAATTGTTTCCATAACCACAAGATGGCAGCTGTGCGAAATTTTAAAATCTCGTTTTAAATTCTTGTGTCCTAATCATGCGATTGAAGTTTGAATACTACACGAGTAACAGTACATAACTCTAAGACCTACATATATAAAAATCCAACATGGCGACCATCCGCTATATTTAGTCGGTTCTGAATATCTACGAATCTATTACAGCAATCAAACTGATTTTTTTAATGTTGATAGAGGCAATATAAGTAGGATATAGGAAAATAGGCTGTATAGTTCTTCACGGAACTACTTGTTTTAAAAGAAATTATAGATATTTATGAAATTAGAGTGCAATTCGTCACTGCTAATGTCTATTCTCTTTCATTTGAATGCTCATTTGTCACGATCAGTCGCTTGTGAGCGCCGCAGGAAGGATCTATACTACTGAAATGATATATATGGTGAAGTGTTATGTAGCTATTATCTTCCAGCTGTTCAGGATGTTCTCATCAACTGAGGAGTCAACTTGAAATCAATTTTCATTGGTACAGACGAGTTCAGCAGACAACTGATGATATCTTTGTGTTGAATGATTTGGTTACAATTCAAGGTAAACCGTACATTTCCAACTGATGCAATACAAAGCTATTTTAGACAGGAAACACATTATGCCATTAATTTCCGACAAGCTTGGAGAAGGTGTCCATGAGACTCAATGCAAGCGAGCTATCAATAATAGTGTTTATAATAATAATAATAATAATAATTATTATTGTTATTATTATTATTCGGTCGTTCGGGCCACATCTGGATCACGGTGCTTGTGCTTTAGCTGTTGTCCTTCACTTCTGCTGTTTTATTATTCATTCATTCAATTTCGCTAATCGGCCAACTAGCGACCACGATAAGTCTCATTTTACATTTTGGCATTTGCTCATTTCTCGCTTGATCCACATTACCTTCATGATCTCACTGTGTTTAGCACGACGTCCTTCTGTCCATTTCGCACCAGTTGTCCGTTTTTCGTTCCGGAAAGTCCCAAACGCCTTGATGGCTGCTCTATAAAGATTTCGGTCTGGTGCTTCTTCTGCTCGTATCTCCATTTCTTTCAGATCTTTCTGGACGTTAACATACCATGGCATTGTCGTTTTTGGTTTGGAGTCGAATATACTGAAGATACGGTTCGTCCATCGGTGTCGATCATCCGTCGTGTATGACCGCAGAAGAAAACTCTGCGTTTTCGCATTGTGTCTGTGATCTTCTCTATCTTCGAGTATATTTCTTGCCTGGATTTTCTGATGTAGATGCCATTTTTGTAGTCCAGGCCAAGTATCATGTGTAGGATCTTTCTTTTTTTTTCTCTCTAACTTCGCGAGCAAACATTTCTCGGATAGGATAAGGCATTCAGATGCATATAGCGGTACTGGTTTAATGTCAGTGTTGTAGTGACGAATTTTTGTGTTCATAGAAAAGCTCTTTTTGTTATAAATGTTGCAGGTGGTTTGGAAAGCGACATCCATTTTCTTGATTCTTGCTTCTATGGCTTCCTTGTCAAGGCCATTTTGCTGGATCCATTCCCCAAGATATTTGAATTTATTAACACGGTTTATCGTTCCATATTTGGTGTTTAGTTGTGCTGTATCATCCTAGATGTTCGACATTACTTCTGTCTTTTGAAAGGATATTTGTAATCCTGTTTGTTCTGCTACTTCCTTCAATATATTGACCTGTTCTGTTGCACTTGCGAAATCTTCTGTCATCAGGGCTATATCATCAGCGAATGCTAAGCAATCTATTTCCACTCCGTTTTTTCTTTGTCCCGATTCTTAAAGGATTGTAAAGGCTTCCTTCTTTTAACTTCTGTCGCAAATTCTGTATTACCTTTTCAAGTACGCAGTTGAACAACAGAGGTGACAGGCTACCTCCCTGTCGAACGCCTGTCTTGATTTCAAAAGGTTCAGAGAAACATCCTTGGAATTTGACTTTGGATGTGGTATTAATTAGGGTTGCCCTTATTATTGCCAGCAGTTTCTCATCGACTCCTAGGGGCGTGGTGGCTCAGCGGTCTAGCTGTATGCCTCTCACCAAGGCGGTCCGGGTTCGATTCCCGGTCAATGCATGTGAGATTTTCGAAGTGAAATGCCATGTCCTGTGGTTCGGATTCCACGTAAAAAGGAGGTCCCGTGGCTCATAATCACAAGATTCACGGTCACGTAAAACTACAATCTTCCTTCCTTTCATCGACTCCTATTTCTGCAAGTATGTTAATCAACACATCACGGTCGATGAAGTCGTACGCTTTCCTAAAGTCTACAAATGTCGATACATACGTTCGACCTCTCAACACCTAGTACCTAATTATGGTTTTTAGGTTAATGATTTGTTCTGCAGTCGATCGGCCTTTCCTAAAACCCCCTTGGTATTCCCCGAGTTTGTGTTCAACTTGCTTTTCCAGTCTTTCAAGGATGGAAACTGACAGGAACTTGTAAGCTACTGACAGAAGAGAAATACCACGGTAGTTGTTCACATCTCTTATATTTTCTTTCTTGTAAAGGATGGATCAAAGCTAACTTCCAGTCCTCTGGGAGTTATTCTGTCTCCCATATATCTACAATGGTTTGGTGTAGGATGTCAATTGCTTCTTCTGGGGCATGTTTCCACAGTTCTGCAATCATGAAGTCTTCACCAGGAGCCTTGTTATTTTTCAACCTCTTTATGTGGCGTTTGATTTCATCGCGATTTGGCGGAGAAGATGGCAAATTGTGGTTCATTTGTTTGTTTGTTTGTTTGTTTGTTTGTTTGTTTGTTTGTTTTGATGGGGTTGGGTGGCTTTTCACAATTTAGGAGGTCGTTAAAATACCCGGCTAAAATTTCGCAGTTTTCTTCGTTGGATCTTGCTAGAGTTCCATCTTTTCTTAGAAAACAAAGGGAAGGTGCCTTGTATCCTTGTATCTTCTTTTTAAAATCCTTGTAGTATTCACGGGTCTCATTTCTGTGAAAGTTTTGTTCAATTTTGGCATTTGTTCTTTTTCATGCTTGCGCTTCTCGCTGCGTATTATTTTTGCTGTTTGTGCTCGTTGGTCTCTAAAGATGTTCCAATCTTCTTCCTCTTTGGAGATGTAGTACTTTTTCCAAGCATTTAGACGGTCCTTTAAGGTCTTCTCGCAGTTATTGTTCCACCATGTGTCTTCTTGGTTTCTGCTACTTCTTTTGCAGCGTGTATCAACTGCTTTCTTGTGCTGTTGAAGTTTTTTTCCACTGGTTGGGCAAGTTCTTTGAATTCATTCTCCCTATCTCTGAGCATGTTTGTGTCGAAGCGAATTATGGTAAGTTTGTTTTTCTTTTTGTTCAGTGGAATGGGCCGGAACTTAATTACCGATACATAGTGATCTGAGTCTATGTTCATTCCCATTTTTACGGTAACGTTCATGATTTCCGGACTAGATATAGCAACATGGTTTATTTGGAACTCTCCTAATGTTTTGTTCGGGCATCTCCATGTAGTCTGTTTACTAGGTAGGTGACGAAAGTGTGTTGACATCAGCTGGAGGTTATTACAAAGTTCAATGAAGCGTTCTCCATTCTTGTTAGTTCTATTGTGCGCTGGATAGAGCCCAACGACATTCCTGTATTTCCGTTCACGTCCTACCTGTGCGTTGAAATCACCCATTATATTATTATTATTATTTATTTATTTATTTATTTATTTATTTATTTATTTAGGATCGTTTCAACCTCCCATGGGTTACGATTACACAACTGCCTTGACTGTTGATGTTCTTTCCTGTTACGCCAATACTCTTTCATTCGTTGGCTCACTCTTGCTCGTTCCTCGACCGAGAACACCCTTCCAGTTCTCTTGGGTTTCTCTACGGACAGATCTGTCACCTCCGCAATTTTCCTTCTGAACACTTTTCTGTTGCCAATATCTCCCTCCTCAATGCCACATTTTTAAGATCCTAATAAACTTCTTTCAACCATGGTACTTGAGTCTTTCTCCTTTCCTGAAAGATGAGGATTTTATTTGCTAGGCGTTCCGGTCCCATTCTTCTCAAGTGTCCATAGAAAGTTAGTCGTCTTTTCCTCAAAGATCTTGAAATGTTCTCGCATTTTTATATAGGTAGTTCTTGATTTGATCTCAAACGGAAGGTAAACTCATTTGTTGCTGCTTTCTTGGGTCCCAGAATTGTCCTCAGAAATTTACGTTCTTTCTTTTCTATTTCTGTGATTCCCTTTCTGGAAAATGTCTCCGCTGCATAAAGGCATTCAGGTTTCACCACGGTGTTATAGTGTCTGAGTTTGGCTTCATAGGAGACGGATTGGGACTTATAAGTTTCCTGACATAATCTGAATGCAATCTCCATCTTCTGCGCTCTCTCTTCAATAGCTGACTTCTCATCGTTTTTAGGAGTCAGAATCTCCCCTAGATACTTGAATTTGTGGACTCTTCTTATGTCACCATATTTGGTTCTCATTATCCATGTTGGTTCTTTGGGATCTATGTTCATGTACTCAGTTTTCTCAAAGGATATTTGCAGTTATTATTATTATTATTATTATTATTAGTATTATACCGAGTCTGGGTGACTGGACAAATAGAAAACATGGGGAAACTAATTACTTTGTGACTCAGATGTTGACAGGTCATGGCTACTTTTGGAGTTACCTCCATCGTATGGCCAAAGTAAGGAGTCCAGTGTGCATTTACTGTGAGAACGAACGAGATGACTTATATCATACGTTCTTCGCCTGCGCTCTTTGGACTGCGGAAAGACAACGATTTGAAGCTGAGGTTGGTCCAATAACGCCGGACAATATAGTTGGACTTATGCTGAGGAACCAGCTCAGCTGGCATACGGTCACTTTCTTCGTTGAGGTGGTCCTTCGTTATCAGAAGAAGTCGGATGGGGACTTATACGATTTAGTTGATTAAGTCTGCGATCCACGAACTGAGGATGAACTAAGAAGTAAGAAGATGCTTGACTCCATTCTGTTTGAGGAGTGTCTCAAGTGTCTGATGTAAGATTTTCCACTCCCCTCGCAAAGAAAAAGGAAAATAAATAATAAAAAAAAAGATATTAGACTGTTATTGTTACAACGGTTGAATTAAAAAAAAGCCAATATTCTAATTTACTCGTAACTTATATTGGAAAAATATGTGAGGAATAGAGATGAAATGTAGACTCTGAAAGAGTTTTGTCCGAGTAGTAAACCTCAGAGAGCAAAGTGGGTTATATGGGCAGATTGCGGTAGATGCAATTCTGTAATTTCGCACTTTATTGCATTTGCGAAACAACACCATCCCTACAGATAACCAATGTATAGAGTTCATTACGTCATGTGTGCTATTCGAATAAACCAAAGACTTTGATAAACAATAAGACTATGTTTTTTTTAGATGCATTGCTAATAATAGGGTAGGAAGATCTTCAAGATATTTAATTTATAGGATCCTATAAGCAGGCAGGTCCAGTACTTTTTCATAGACTTTGGGATCGCAGGAGTGCGTTTAATATTCTTTTTGCTGCATTTATTGATTAAATGTGAATTAGGCTATTATTTTAAATTATGGATTCTGTTTTCTTGTGTTTGTGACTATATTTCCCTGTTATCCTCTACGTGGGACATGAGTACAGTGTACAGTTTATTAGTCGGCTTAACCCAGGACGTCCTCGTGTTCACACCGTTATCATGGTCCCTCGCATGTGGTCACCGCGCCAGCGAATATCGGTGGTGTGAGGTGGTTTGCTATTCAGCACTGGGGGATTGACGGGCGCAACCCCAAAGTGGCCTCACCAACCTGTTATCTAACTTGTGACAAGTTTCACTGAGCTATGAAAGTGCAGCTGGGAGTTTCCGCATTCATTACACGATCTGGGGGCGAACAAGGACAGCAAGCCGCGACCTTCTCTGCCAGGCAAACTGCTGAGTCATTCTCGATCATGACCCATATGGAGGGCGCTCACCACTTCCCAGAACCGCTTTCGATAAGCTACCTGCCCTTTATGACGTCAGAGCCAAGTACTTAACGTTTCATGCAACCGAAAACTAAGTTTGGTGAGTGTCTTGCCTACTTACTATAACAACAGTAATAAGAATAGGCTGCAAAGAGAATTCAGAATCACATGGAACAGGTGTTATAAGAAATGCATCTCTCATTGGGGGCAGAGTACTAATTCATGATATACAAAAGCAAGAAAGACATATTTGAAGGACAATATTTTGGCCCAGTTTGTTCTGAGGGACTTTGGATGAAAAGGAAATCGCAGGATGTTTATCAGCAATCGGAGAATATCTCCGACACATTTTATGGGCATATTCTGAGGATAAGCGATCAGAGGCTGGCTCAATGAAAGCTAAGAAAAACCCGTCTGCTTGAAGTTGAAAAACCTTCAGGAAATGGGCATCTCAAGTGATATGTATGGTAGCTTATTACCCTGCACGAATTGATTGCCGGCGGTCGAGATGGGAACTATCGTTTGTTTACTTGTGTCACACGTCAGCCTGCTTCGTTGACAGGTACAGTTGCGTGAGTAGGATATGACTCAGCTCCAGTAGCCTCAGTCATCGTTTAACTGTCCGTGGTAACATGAGCTCTTGTGACGCTTATCCGACGCAATGCTGCTTGACTTATGTGCAGACTGTCCTTTGCTTCGCCCCGCGGGGCAGCTGCTACAATAAACAACAAGTAGTTCCGTGAAGAACTATACAGCCTATTTTCATATATCCTACATATGTTATTTGCCTCTATCAAAATACAGAATTTCTGTTTGATTGTTGTGATAAATTCGTAGACATTAAAAACTGTCTAAATATTTCAGATGGTCGCCAGGTTGGATTTTTTATTTATGTACTATTACATGAAGATTATTGTGTACTTGTGGTATTCATACTTCAATCGCATGATTAGGACGCAAGAAGTAAAACAACGAGATTTAAAAATTTCGCACAGCTGCCATATTGTGGTTATGAAAACAATTGAAATTAATTAGATGCCTGTGGATTAACATTTGTATAAGCATTTAACGTGCAAAGTTTCACTGCACTCGGATGGTTACATCGCGAGAAACGACCATTTAAATATTTATAGTTCGCGTCACCGCCATGTTGGATATGTGATTATCAGGTTACTGAAAGTCATATAGGTGAACTTATGTTTATAGCCTCTATGAACACAAAAAAATTCAGTTTGATTGCTGTAAAATATTCGTAGATATTGAGGACCGTCAAAATATTTCAGATGATCGCCATTTTGGACTGTTATATGTATAGGCCATAGAGTTATGAACCATTAAAGGAAAATTATTGCGTAGCTTCATTATTCAAACTCTCACTTTGATCGCATGATTACGACACAAGAAATAAGTACTTAATTTTTAAATTTCGCACAGCCGCCATCTTGTGGTTATGTAAACAATTGAACTAAATTAGATGCCAGTGCAACACAATATGTATAATCATTTACTGTACCACATTTCATTGCGCTCAGATGGTTAAGTCACGAGAAAAGTTTATTAAAATGTTTCAACTTCGCTCGGCCGCCATGTTCGTTTTGTACTTTACAGGTTTTTGAAGGTACATAGATATACTTGTAGCAGTGCCCTTTATCACCGTACAATATTTCAGGGCGATATCATAAATAGTTTCGGAGATATTGAATGCCAGTGAAATATTTCGCACAGCCGCCATTTTGAGGTTATCTAAACAATTGAACTAAATTAGAAGCCAGTGCATTACAATGTGTATAAACATTTGCTGTACCATGTTTCATTACGTTTGGATATCGGTAATAGTTTCGGAGATACTGAATGCTGGTGAAATATTTCGCACAGCCGCCATGTTAGATTGGAGAGACACAACAAAATTTGAAGAGCCCGGTCGGGGTTGGCCAGAATGGTGCTATGATCTTACCGAGTTTCATTAAAATCGCTCCAGCCGTTTAGAATTTATTAGGGGGGACTCACACACGCACAGACAGACACACGGACAAAATGTGATCTCATAAGCCTATTTTTTCAAAATTGAAAATAGGCTAACAAACGGTGGCGCAGCCACATTCAGCGGCAATCAAATCTTGAATGGGTAATGGTCTGAGATCGGGAACTACAGTAGTTGGGGAGGGGGCGCTAGAATTTGGGTAGGATGCAGCCGTGTCCTAAACCACCCCAGCATTCGCCTGGAGTAGAGGAACTAATGGAAAACCACTCCTAGGATGGTTGAGATATGGATCGAACTCCGACCTCCACGGTGTCAGCCAAGAAAGTTACGAGGTGGACTTCAGTGAGTGCGTAGTGAAGAGACGCCAAGCATAATGAAGCGCAATCTGTTGCGAGAAAAAGGAAACGCTCATCTCGTGTCCAGTCAGTAAAGACAGTAAATCCAAAATGGTGGGCATAACATGCAGAAAGAATGTTTGTGGTAATGTGCAAAGGCTGCAAGAAGTGCAGTACAACCCCTGTGATCCGTCACCTTTGGGACTGATGGTAGGCCTATGGTCGGAACGCAAAAAAAGGTCGGATTATCAGAAAAATACGGATTTACATTAAAATAATCAATCTCTGAACTCAAGATATCGGGGTTCCTTTCCTTCTTCCTTGGTAGCGCCACGTCCACAACGCGTTGTCAAGCAGGCTCTTTCAATGTTTTGTGATTCATAAGAGCGTTTTCACCATCACTGTACATGATTCAATGACTTTCCGATTTCTTCTCCAATCTTTAACAGAGAAACGAGGGTCAAGTCAACTGTACAATGAAATGGATTGATATATAGCTTATTATTGGTTTATGTTCGACCCTGAAAACTGTATCATAATGAGGCTCATTATAACACTATTTTTCATTATGAAACAGTTTCTCCCACCAATCAGAGCTCATAAACAGTTGTTTGACCAATTAGATAAGGATAGAATCGCGCCTGCGCTGAGTTCCACGGCCTTCTAATTTTAAATTTCACTGCGTGGCCTAGTGTCATAGTAGGGTAATCGAGGAGGCCATGGTCAAATACAAGGCATTCCCTGCATCTCATGCGCTCTGTTCAGTACATAAAATTGGCGAAATCTCGACAGATATTTATGAATATTTATGTTCGAACATAAAATAGTTATAATTATCGTCGAACATAAACAGTCGTATGCAACTCGCCTATAATGGTAATTAAGACACTCGTATCAAAATTATAAAGCTCGCATACGCTCGTTTTATAAACATACTCGTGTCTTAATTATTGCCATTATAGGCTCGTTGCATAATGTACTATTTCACCATCTATCATCCCTGTATGTTGAGTACAGCCGTCTCGATCTCCACAGCCAGCTCGATTGCTCTACAGCGCTCGACGGTAGACTAGAGTAGTCTATTAGTGTTTTTTGGAATGATGTTTTTATAATTTTAAATGATCTTGTCGACTTCGTCGTTACGCAGGGGTCTGGTGTTACGTTACGGTGGCGGGACGAAATGTACCGAGAATGCACTGAGGTGTGTGACGTCATGGTACAGCTTCAGCTTCCTCCTTTCCCCGCGCGCTACGGTGAGCATGACGTCATCCAGCCAGCAACCTCCTTTGACCTTGGTTTGCACTTGCTAACGGACTTTGAGTTCACGCAGCATTTGTAGCATTTAGAATGATATAAAGTCTAGTTTTTCAGACTGGCTATCAGTCTTTTTTTGTTTGCTTATTGTTGTGTATGGCAGTAACCAGACATGTCTTAATCGTTATTTACAGTCCATTTATTTGTGCTCTCCTGTTTTGTTGGGGACCACATGCACGATTGTCTTTCCGATTTCTTCTCCAAGTCAACTGCACAATGAAATGGAATGATACACTCATCGGCATAAAAAGCGAAACACTACGAATCTCGGACAAATGTTTATCTGTTTCATATCTGTTATAAATTGAATGTTGCAACTTTCCTGCGACATGGCACTGTATCGTGAGTTAATCATGAGTTAATTAGCTCATTTGAGAAGTTTCAGCGCAATAATATTGATACACATTGTTGATCGTGACAATCACGACACTAATGATAGCGTTTCCCGCCTTTGGACAAGAATAACCACAAACGGCTGTCTTAAGTTTATTGCTGTGAATTCTCGTGCCGCGTATTTTTGTAGGTTTTGTCTACAGCATTTGTAATCATACAGTGTTACAGTACAATGGATTCCATGTTTCGACATTTCCAAATTCGTGTTTGTGCACTGTTGTGATTATCTCGATCAATAATGATTGTCAATTATTGTACTTAACATACATTGCCATATTGTTGTAATGCCTTAGTATTTGATTAATACAAGGTTTGGAACAGTCCAACATTGAGTTTAGTCTGAAATTTGTAGTGTTTCGCTTTTATTGCCGGTTATAGCTTATTATTGGTTTAAGTGCTTGCCACGGTGAGTGAGTGGTTATCGTGTCGGTCTACTAACCCCCAAGCTTGCAGGTTCGCTCCTGGCCGTGGTAAGTGATTTTTGAATGGCGGCAAAAATTACGACACGGATGTCATACGATGTTAGCATGTTAAAGAACCCATTTGAATTCAGTAGGCCGTGTTCATAATGGCAAAATTAATCTCGGGATTTTCTGCCAATACAAAGTTCCCCCATTCTCTACTAGAAAGCGCTGTAGTGTCAAGGAGCTTAGATAATAACCTCATTGACTTTCATAGCGCTCCAAGGAACAACAAAATTCGACATACAATCTACGCTCTTGGTGTCAAATAACAAACCTTGCACCCGGCACCCGACGCCATATGATACCATTATAAATTGTCGTAACGCCTACATTGAGCTCCTTGGCATTTTTTTGGATTGATTCCCCTTTGTCCTGTGTTCGTAGCACTGCTAATTTTTCATTTAATGACGTGTTTACCTTTCACTCCTGACATGTTGAAAAAAAAACCACACACAACTGTACAGTGCTGTAACGAACACAGAAGAACAATGTCGTAATAGTACATTATGCAACGAGCCTATACTGGCAATAATTAAGACACGAGTGTCTTAATTACCATTATAGGCGAGTTGCATACGACTGTTTATGTTCGACGATAATTATAACTTTATTATAGGTTTTAACATACACATTCATAAATATCTGTGGGATTCAGTTAATTCAGTTAGTGAACAGGGCGCGCTGGCTTTGCTGACTGAATAGAACACGTGCGAGGGTCAAGGCACTCCGAAAGCAGAGACCATTCACTTTGCTTGCCAACACAGAAATATGCTGGATTTTGAGCGCATGCGCGAAGTATCCTTACCTAATTGGTCACACAACTGTTTCTTGAGCTCTGATTGTTGGGAGAAACTGTTTCATAATGAAAAATTGTTTTATAATGAGCCTCATTATGATACAGTTTTCTGACACATGAAGAAATGAAAATCCACAGCCTGCTTCCAGTCTCCGACCGGGTCAGGAATGGAATGAATGAAACCCCCATTTAGCGGCGAGGATATGAACTGTGCCGCCTGCCGAGGCCTGACGCACTCCTCTGGGGCAATGATTAAATGAATGACAGATGAAATGAAATGATAGTGGAGAGTGTTGCTGGAATGGAATTTTGACAGGGAAAACCGGAGTACCCGGAGAAAAACCTGTCTGCCTCCGTTTTGTCCAGCACAGATCTCACATGGAGTGACCGGGATTTGAACCACGGACCCAGCGGTGAGAGGCCGGCGTGCTGCCGTCTAAGCCACGGAGGTTTCCATTTCAACATCGTCGAACATAAACTTCATAGTAGGTACTGTACAAAACACGGACAACGGCAGAAACGATACGAGAGATGACGGAGCACTAAAACGGACAAGCGATAACAACAATGGCGTGACGGGTAGTGAATCATCGCCACGAGTCGGGGAAAGGTCGGCTCGAGCACGGTCGGATCAACTGGAGCGACGGACCAGAGGGGCTCTACTGTACGTCAGATTGTACAAGACAACTAATAGAGTACTTCTTTCTTTGCCATGTTCTAGCTGTTTTGCCCAGGAGACCGTTGTGTCTGTCAAAGGGTTAAACAATACTTTCACTGTAAAATGGTTTCAAATGCCATACATGACCCCAGGGCCGGATTTAAGAGTATGTCGCCTATATGCTAAAGTCCATTTGCTGCCCCCTCTGTAGTTCATATTTGCTTAGTACATTTTTCTTATACAACAAAAGGATAGATTTCATTGGCGTTTTCATCTTTTTTTGAACATAAAGTTCATTTACTTTGGATTAAACTACAATTTTAATGGCTTACATAATAAATGTTATAATAAAATTAGTTATCTACTTGTCTTTTTTTACTTATTTCTTTTAAGATTCGTTAAAATATTAAATGGGTTTCGAACTTAATTAATTAATTTGTTCTTGGCGATCAGTGATCACTATTTTATATTTTAATACTAATGACTATCTTTTGCGTAATTGAAGAATTAAGTTGTCCAACGCGGTGAAATGAAATTACACAAAATGTAGTTAATTACTGGTTTATTTGTTGAAAAATATACAAACTTCTCTAAAACAACTCACCCCACGCAATCTTGATGCTCAAATTTGCGAGATTTTTTAATGGCAAACTCGTTAATAATGTCCTCATATGAAAGTGTTTTTGTTGTATTTGCCTCAATACAAAGTAATGAAAGTGAGTTTAACCGTATTTCAGAAATACTAGTTCGCCGATAGTTCTTAACTCTTCTAAGGCAGGAAAAAATGTAGAAGGACTAAAACATATTTTTAAGGAACTGTATTCTTAAATTCGTACGGAAAAATTTATTAACGTCTGAAATAATTCATTTTAGCTTTTGAACAAATTGAAAACTGACGCCCCTGAAAATTTGCCGCTCTAGGCTGTATAAATACGGCCCTGCATGACCCACAATGCCCTAGTCACGCTAGGTGGCGTGTGGCGCGCATATCGAGTGTTGGGCCACGTGTGACAGCGCGTTGTTAATTCATCTTCCTGTATCTGTTGCACTCCCAGACCTCGTGCCATATTACTGCAGCCAAGGGCTCTGGTCAATGGATTTCACAGTTTATAGCCTCGCTGAGGAACGTACACTGAAACTAATAGGCCTATATTATTTCGAAACTGCTTGTATGTTCCAATTCCTCTTTAATTTTATTTATAAAATATTGCAGTCTCGTGATCACTAACAATACATTCTCTTTCGTTAAAATGAGTAAAAGTACTAATATTTTTTTATTCGCCCATAATTTACCTTACGGTATGAAGATTTTAATTCCAAAATATTACAGTTCAAAACCATCTGTAAATGTGAGAAATAATAGTATATGTAACTGCTTGTATACTGCCACACCCACTTCTGTAGGAAGAATGTGAGGATAATCTGACATGATGAAATTGTAAACAAAGGCTCATCAAAGGAGACATTCAATGAGAAAACAGCTGGGGAATAAGAGGAATCAGAGGAAAATGGATATGGTCTGCACTAATTCATTAGATGAGCGGCATTCCAATATAAACAAACTCAAACCTTTGATTCAAGATTTCCATAACTTACATTTTTGCAAGTTTATTGTACATTTTCTCCTACATCATTACAGATACAGTGATGAAACTTGGAATGCTGCTGTAAACTATTATTCTAAATAACTTCCTCGAACAATTCTTTTTTAAAGAACATATTTTGGATTTTAAGGGGTAACATGTCATTATTTTTTTTATCAAATTAAGTCCATCAGATTTTGAAGTGCTGTAAAAATAAAGTAAATAAGATATCAAAAATTTGTTCCACAGATATCTTTAACCTGGTCTTTAGATTTTACATGCCGGTATCTTACAATGTGATGGTTTTGTAGAAAAGGTACATATTAAGGGTACATGTTTCAGAAGAACCATTTGAATTATCACCACGAAAATCAATACAGACATGCCTAGCACACTGATAATCACGTGATTAAAATTATATAGCGTTATCTTTAAAACCACATCATCTAGCAAGAATCTCTAAAATTGGACAATTTCGTAGAAAATCGAAGAGGTACTATTTACTGACACTGCATGCATAATAATTACTCTTGTGATACCACATTATTCCAAACATTTTTACGTTTAGATTGTATTATAATGTTCAAAGCATGTTAAAGAATGATCGTTTGCATAGACTCTCATTGTAACACTTTTTCCCTACTCCCCCCCCGGGGGCTCACATCTAGTGGGACGTGGGTTGGCGACCACGGGGCCCCAGCTGAGTCCGGCATTGCTTCCACTTACTTGTGCCGGGCTCCTCTCCGTCTTCTTTCCTGTTGACCTCCCTTGGTCAACTCTTGTTCTTTTCCAACCCCGACGGTATTAGGATTTCCGAGGCCTAGGGAGTCTTTCACTTTCCCGCCTTAATTGGTCCTTGTCTCATCTTTTCTGATACCCTCCTTCTGCGAGGGGTCAGCCTTCTTTTTCTTTTCCTGTTATCTCCTGCCTTGTGCTCAAGGCCCTCAAGGAGGCAGGGTGTGTGTAGTCTCACCACTCCTGGTGCACCCTGGATAGTGCTACACCCTCAAGGGCTCACGGCTGGTGAGTTCGGGAGTTGGCGACCCCGATGGATTCCTGAGCTGGGTCCGGTTTTCCCCCTTTTATCCATTACCTGTGGAGCGGACCCTCTCCTCTTTCACTTTTCTATCTGCCTTTCATGGCTCTCCTTCCTTCAAAGTCCCTCAATCCGCATTCTTCGAGGGTTGAGGGCATTTCTTTTCCTCCTGTCCTTTATTTGCCTTATTCTCCTTTTGTTTTCCATTTCTTCTTCTAGTATATAAGTTAGTAGTTAGTTTTAGTTATATTTTACATTTCATTATCATCTTCACGATCACCCAAACCATTAGGGGCCGATAACCTAGATGTTAGGCCCCTTAAAACAACAATTATCATCATCATCATTTTCATTACTAATTTGATGAGCTATGCACTGTTCTCCACGACAGAGTTCTGCTCTCAATATTCTCTTTCTGGAAAAATAAATACAATTCAAATATTTAGGGGATATATACAAATAGGAGGATCAAACAAGGTGTCTAACATAGAACGTACGGTAAAACTTCAGAAAGCATACACACTCACGTGGTCACATTATAATAAGAAACGCGTATCAGGACCGGTGAAACTTCAGACACTACAAAACAATCGTACTACCAGAAGCATTATATGCTTCAGAAACGACAACCATTGGAGCATCGGGCATCATAGAAACTGAAAAGAAATAGAATGCAAACGTCTCAGAAAAATATTTGGAGCAATAGGCTACACAGAGATGAATATGGATGAAAAGAGCTGTATGAGTACACAGACAGACTCACCGATATGATCAGAAAACGCAGACTAACGTTTTACGGGCACATGCAGAGAATGAACAACAGCAGACTTACAAAGAAGGTATTTGATGTAGTAAACAGCTCAAGCAGGAAAACGAATTGGTATCATGAAATAGAGGAAGACTTATGGCTGGTGGAGATCAACAGGCAAATGATTGGAGACAGAGGAGAATTCTTGGGGAGGAACCCTCACTGCTACATCCTTGTATACGCCCCTGCTCAGAAGGTCTAGCATTTAATTTATTACCACGTTGTAGTTTCTGTGATGACTCTGCAAGACTGTTGAGTGTTGCAAGCATCGCCCAGTTTAGAATGAGGAAAGTACACTCATAATTTCCGAGAGTAGCAGTGAGCAGTGCGAAGATAATGACCTGGGACAACACAACTTGAAACTAAGCATCACAATGTGATGAAACTCCTTTCTCTTTGTGGATTTTGGTAGAATTGAAACCTTCGTCTATGTTTTGTCATTCTGTTTATATTTAATAGAAACAATCTATTATTGTTGCCTTCTTAAAAATGTCGTCCTGTATTCAAACAGAAAATAGCATACCATTTTTGCACGGAAAGTATTTTATCAAATTCTTATAAAATAAAAAATCCATCAAAGTAAAGATATCCATAAAAATCCGAAAGAAATCTTTTATTTTATCGATAAAAGATTCTTACCAGCAAATATCTTATAAGAATAAACGAAACAATTGAGTCAGTCGGTGCTGAGAAGCAACAAATCTGGTTGGTTCCTTAGTTTAGGGGCTGCGACAACGCGATCATGTAGCCCCGTGTACTTTGGGTGTGTGTAGAATCTGTCCGATAACCGGTGTTAATTGTGATGGCTGTATTAGTGTGTGTTATCTGTTTTTAATTCAAGTAAGGACTGCAGACGATGATTTCAAGTACTGTAGTTCCTACTTTTGCTACCAAATGCTACCGTCCACGACACCTAGCTATGAACTTGGCTACTACTAGATGTCAGCGCAAGCAGCACCTGTGGCGAACGTTGGAACTTAAAAGCATTAATCAAACCTAACCTACAAATTTTGCTTCACACAAGTTTAGTTAGTGGAAGATTCTTTTACATGCCATAAATCTATGACATGGGACCACCGGCTTTACTTCCCCTCCGAAGGAAGGCATACTGAGGGATTTTTAACGCTCTTAAAAGTCCGACGACTTCGGCCGGGTTTGAACTGGCGACCTTGGGCATAGAAGCTCAGCATGCTACTGACTACGCCACAGAAGCCGCCTAGCCACGGAGGGTGAGTGGTTATCGTGTCGAACTACCAACCCCAAGTTTGCAGGTTCGCTCTTGGCCATGTTAAGTGATTTTTGAAAGGCGGCAAAAATCACGATACGCATGTCATACGATGTTGGCATGTTAAATAACGCATTTGAATTAAGTGGCCGTGTTCATAATGGCAAAATTAATCTCGGGATTTTACGCCAACGCAAAGTTCCTCATTTCTTTACGAGAAAGTGACAACGAGCTTAGATATCTAACCTCCTTGACTTTCATAGTGCTTCAAGGAACAACAACATTCGACATGCAAGCTGCCCTCTGGGTGTCAAATAACAAAGCTTGCATCGGGCACCCGAGGCGATGCGTTATTATTATTATTATTATTATTATTATTATTATTATTATTATTATTATTTAATCAATTCACCATTACAAACATGGGTTACTCTAAAGCACGGGTTAAACCAAGTGCTTTACAACAATACATAAAAACTATAATACAAACTATAATAAATGATGATAATTGTTGTTTTAAGGGGCCTAACATCTAGGTTATCGGCCCTACAAACTATAATACATATCATGTATATACAAAATATAAGAGTTCATAATCACTCATTCACTAGCAAGGAAGGATCGCACAATATTGCATGTGGACAATAGAACCGAATGCTGCATACTCTTGTAGATGGTCGGCGGAAGATCCAATTCTTTCAGACTCTTGTGGAGTGTGTGAGGTATGAGGCCGTTGACTGACAAGATTACAGGCACTATCCGGACGCAGTTCATCTTCCATATCCTCTTGATTTCCTCTGCAAGCTGTCTATACTTGGAGATTTTTTCATTGTGTTTACGTTCGATGTTGGTGTCGTTGGGGACTGCTATGTCTATTATAAATGTAGTGCCATCAGCCTTATTTACTACTATGATGTCTGGTCGATTGTGATCTATTGTTTTATCTGTCACAATACCAGTGTCCCAGTATATTTTACACAGTTCATTTTCGAGGAGGGATGGTGGATGATACTTGTAGTAAGGGATATACTCCTCAGTTAATTTATATTTCTGTGCGAGTGCTTGATGAATGATGCCTGCAACCTGATTGTGCCGCTTTGTACAGTATATTCAACTGATGCTAGTATTGGGCAACCTGCAGTGACATGGTCAATGGTCTCGAGATGAATGGCGCATCGCCTGCATTTGTCTGAAATTACACTGGTATCTTTGATGATGTATTTCTTGTAATTTTTTGTAGGAATGACTTGATCTTGGATGGCAATTGCAAATCCCTCTGTTTCTCCAAACAGTCGACCACTTTGTAACCACATACACGATGCGTTTTTATCAATACTCTGTTGGGATAGGTTGCTGTAGTATTTTCCATGGAGGGTCTTTTCTCCCCATGCCTTTTCTTTTTCATGTAAGTGTAGTGGCTGGCTGATATGATCATCACATGATGTACGAAGGTTCAATACTGTGTGTTTATCAGCAAGTACAATGGCTTTATGGAGAATGCTGTTTTCCTTTCTTTGATAGAAATATCTTCTAAGGGTTTTAATTTGGTTCTGGAGCAAAATTTGTAAATCCAGTACTCCTCGACCTCCCATCTTTCGTGGAAGAGTGACCCTTTCTTTACAGGCGTTTGGATGGTGTAAACGGTAAGTAGTGAGAAGGGTCCTTGTTTTTCTCTGCAGGCTTTCCATTTCTGTTGCTGACCATTTCAGAATACCAAATGAATATACACACATCAAAAAAAGTTTTGCATCACCTCGGTTCCCAGATCTCCGGCATATAGACGTTGACTGTGTATATTGTATCAAAGATACAGTCCCTTTGACTGTTCATAGATGTCACTAAAACTGCTCAAAGATGTAAACAACCATGCATGAGCAGGGCCTATTAGACGGAGGGGGTACGACAGCCGATCAGTTCCAGTCATTCCACCAGGACGAAGGTACGCTGCTCATGTTGTCTGTAGTTCTACCATGCCTAGAAGGTCAATACCGCAGTTCGATCGCGTCCGCATTGTTACTTTGTGTCAAGAAGGGCTCTCAACAAGGGAAGTTTCCAGGCGTCTCAGAGTGAACCAAAGCGATGTTGTTCGGACATGGAGGAGGTACAGAGATACAGGAACTGTCGATGACAGGCCTCGCTCAGGCCGCCCAAGGGCTACTACTGTAGTGGATGACCGCTACTTACGGATTGCCGCTCGGAGGAACCCTGACAGCAATGCCACCATGTTGAATAATGCGTTTCGTTCAGCCACAGGACGTCGTGTTTCAACTCAAACTGTGCGCAATAGGCTGCATGATGCGCAACTTCACTCCCGACGTCCATGGCGAGGTCCAGCTTTGCAACCCCGACACCATGCAGCGCGGTACAGATGGGCCCAACAACATGCTGAATGGACCCCACAGAATTGGCATCACGTTCTCTTCACCGATGAGTGTCGCATATGCCTTCAACCAGACAATCGTCGGAGACGTGTTTGGAGGCACCCTGGTCAGGCTGAACGTCTTAGACACACTGTCCAGCGAGTGCAGCAAGGTGGTGGTTCCCTGATGTTTTGGGGTGGCATTATGTGGGGCCGACGTACGCCACTGGTGGTCATGGAAGGCTCCGAAACGGCTTTACGATACCTGAATGACATCCTCCGACCCATAGTGCACCCATATCGGCAGAATATTGGAGAGGCATTTGTCTTCATGGACGACAATTCTCGACCTCATCGTGCACATCTTGTGAATGCGTTCCTTCAAGATAACGACATCGCTCGACTACAGTGGCCAGCATGTTCGCCAGACATGAACCCTATCGAACATGCCTGGGATATGTTGAAAAGGGCTGTTTATGGACGTCTTGACCCACCAACCACTCTGAGAGATTTACGCCGAATTGTCGTTGAGGAGTGGGACAATTTGGACCAACAGTGTCTTGATGAACTTGTGGATAGTATGCCACGACGAATACAGGCATGCATCAATGCAAGAGGACGTGCTACTGGGTATTAGAGGTAGTGGTGTGTACTGCAATCTGGACCACAAATGCTGAAAGTCTAGCTGTATGATGGTACAACATGCAATGTGTGGGTCTCATGAGCAATAAAACGAGCTGAAATGTTGTTTGTGTTGATCTCTATTCCCTTTGTATTTAAAGGTTCCGGAACTCTTGGAACCGAGGTGATGCAAAACTTTTTTTGTGTGTACTAGGGTTGCTATAGCGTATGTGTTGATAGCTTTAATTTTGTTCTTTGCACATAGACTGGTTCGCAGCACTTGATGTAGTCTTGTGGTATATTTTCCAATGAGTTCATCTTTGATACTTTTATGATCCAAAGTTGTGTTTTGAGCAAATCCCAGATATTTGTAGGTTTCTATTTCAGTCATTCCTTCAATTAGAGATCCTTTGCGTAGCTCATGTGGTTCAGAAGTTGCATATTTACCTCTTTCAATTGTCAGACGCTTGCATTTCTTCACTCCCAGCGTCATTCGGACATCGGATGAATATGAATCTATTATATTTAGCATGGCATTCATTTGAGTCTTATTATTATTATTATTATTATTATTATTATTGTTATTATTATTATTATTACTTTTCTGGAGAGAGGGAGAAAACGTCATTGACAGAACAGAACTTAACAAACACACTATATTAGTTTTTAAATGGTATGGACTCTGCCTTGAGGAAGGAATTCATGATGAAAACTAATAAATGTAAAACAGAACTTTATTGCTGTTACTCACAAAGCAAACCTAATAAAGCTTATTGTAGGGGTGCAGAAGAGAGGTTAACCTGGGCCCTAGTTATAATATTGTTACGGCTGTGAGTTGTGTCATCGCTCGCCGCTTGAGTCACAACTGCCCCAGGGGCTGGGCTGTGGCTTGCCTCCTGTATTGCGCGCGCCTTATGCAACAGGGCTACTACAGACAAAGGGATAGTCCAGAAGATTCGTGACTGGACCAGCGGTGGAAACCTCGAGAAGCCGTGGACTCTGGATGGATCTAGAACCATTTATTGAGTCACCGGCCTGCTATATAAGAGTGACCCGTGAAGCAGTGGTTGTTGTGTTTTACGAGCTAGTGCGAGCGATTATCTTGTGCGACAGAAGTGTGGTGACGAAGTGCTGTGCGAGTTACGAAATCCAGTGGCATTGTTTCTTCAGCTTGTGGACAGCGAAATAGCCTGCAGCAAGTGATCGTAAGTAATTGGGGTCGGTGAACATAAGGGAGAGGGACAGGTAGTTTCTGTCAAGGCCACCGTACTCATTAGGACGGATTAACTTCTGTGGTCTGTTTACAAGTGGAAGGCCAAGAGCGCATAAGGAAGAGACTTAAGGAAACTGAGTAAGGCTCCTAATTGCTTGTATTTGCTGATTAGTGTAATTTTCTGGCCTGTAATAAATTATATTTCTTTAAGCAGTAATTGGTGTTGTGCTTTGTACCCCCACCGTAATCCAGTTAACAAAAGTGCCACTAGGGGGTGGCACGTAACAACTGGTGTCAGAAGCCGGATTACGAACTCAAGCACAACACCTGACGGTCCTGGTTTCAAACCCCGAGCAGGTCATTTTCTCTAATTTTCCTGTGAGTGCATGCCCTTTACAAGACAAACAACTAAAATGGAGGAGAAATTGGCAGCATTGCTAGAAAAGTTAAATGGCATGGAAACCAAGATGGAGGACGGCCAGAAGAATTTAACCAAGGAGCTAACTGCCAAATTAGAAGACGGCCAGAAGAAGCTAGAGGACGGCCAGAAGAAGATGGAGGACGGCCAGAAGAAGTTAGCCGAGGACCTAACTGCCAAACTAGAAGACGGCCAGAAGAAGTTAGCCGAGGACCTAACTGCCAAACTAGAAGACGGCCAGAAGAAGATGGAAGACGGTCAAAATAAGCTAGCGGAGGACCTGAAGAAATTAGAACTGGGTCTGCGTGAGGAAGTCACGGCAGTGGAAAAGAAGTTCGACGCCTTACAAGTGGAAGTTGCCGAGCTGCGCCAACGCCCGCTGATGGGGGTGGAGGAGAAATTCAACGCCTTACAAGTGGAAGTTGCCGAGCTGTGCCAACGCCCGCTGATGGGGGTGGAGGAGAAATTCAACGCCTTACAAAAGGAAGTTGCCGAGCTGCGCCAACGCCCACTGACGGGGGTGAAAGAGGAATTCAACGCTCTACGAGAGGAAGTTGCCGAGCTGCGCCAACGCCCGCCCACCGTTACACCGGGAATATCAGGAACGGGACATAGCAGAGTGACGCCCCCAACCTTCGACGGAAAGGTCCCGTGGAGCACCTACTTACGTCAGTTCGAGGCGGCCTGTTCCATAAATAACTGGAACAACACAGAAAAGCCTACAGCTCTAATTGTAGCGCTGAGAGGTGACGCCCTTAACGTCCTTCAGGCCATCCCGACTGGATCCCAGGACTACGCTTCCCTGATCGCCCATATGGAGTCCCGATATGGAGATAGCCATCTTCAGCAGGCCTATCAGATGCAGCTCCGGACCCGGGTACAGAAGAACGCGGAAACCCTGCAGGAGTTCGAGATGGACATCGCACGTCTCGTAAGGCTCGCCTACCCAACAGCGCCGGCCGACTTTCTGGAGCAGATAGCGACGCAGACTTTCACCGACGGGCTACGGGACTCGGACACTCAACAGGCGCTGCGACTCGCGCGCCATAAGACCCTGACAGATGCGCTGAGCCACGCACTTGAGTTCGAGACGGCAAAACAGGCATCCAGAATGCACGCGCGGGTGCGTCAAGTGGACGTCGACGAACCAGTAAAAACCAGCGAGACCAAGCCCCTGGCCGACGAATTAATGGAGGCGCTAAGCCGCTTCTTCGATAGTCGCGGTACCACCAGCAAAAACGTAGCCGAAGGACATCCGGAGAGGCGGCCCGGAAGAGGACTACCGACCTGCTGGACCTGCCGTAAGAGAGGCCACCTGAGCAAGGACTGCGGTGATCGCCGCCGCCAAGGGTTTCCGTCGGGACAGTCAGTCGTAGGGAAACCGCGCGGCCCAGGAAAGCAAGTATCAGCCAGCCTAGGGGGGCAAAGGTTGGCTTGTGACAGTCGTCAAGCCCCGGCAGTCCAAGTTCGTGTGACGCAGTTACGGAGGGATAATAACAGCCTGATGGTCGACGGAGTCGTCAACGGAGAGAGCTGGCCCATGCTGATCGACACGGGAGCATCGAGGACCATCGTCAGTCCCACCGTGATCCCGAAGTGGAGAGTGCAACCCACACAAAGGAACCTCCAGCTAATAACCGCGACCGGAGAGACCGCACCGGTACACGGCGAAGCATCACTGGAGTTCGTCATTGGTCGACGGGCGATAAAACATCCAGTGCTTGTGGCTGACGTATCAAATGAAGTGATCGTCGGACTGGACTTCCTGGACCAGAACAACATCATCTTGGATCTGAGTACCAACACTCTGCACTTCGGAGGTGAGGAACTTGCTTTGCAACCAGCACACGAGGCCGTCACCGCACGACGAGTAAGGCTGAGAGAGGACGTCATCGTTCCCGCCAGGACGGAGGTCAGCGCTGCCGTAATTGTCGACGGAACTGCTGAGGGAGTGGCGGCTGTTATCGAGCCAAAATATGAGGACATCCAGACAAAAGGATTGCTAGTTGCCAAGACTCTCATCAACACGACGTCTCGGCCGTACGTCCGCCTGTCCAACCTGAACGACTACGACATTACGGTTCACCGGGACACCAACCTAGGAGTCTGCGAGCCCGTTACCTGGATTGCCCGCATCACAGATACGACGGACGGACACCTGCAGACGGACAACCGAAGAAGACGCGCCCTGCCAGAAGAACTACAGAAGCTCTACCAAGGATCCCAGGACCATCTAGACGAAGAGCAATCACGCCAACTTCAGGACCTGTTACGCGAATTCCAGGATGTCTTCTCCGTGGGGAGCAAAGACTTCGGCAGGACAAGCTTGGTCCAGCACAGAATCGACGTTGGGGACAGCGCACCGATTAGGGCCCCATTCCGACGTGTCCCGCTCGCCAAGCAAGCCGAAGTCGACCGGATGGTAGAAGAGATGAAGGAGCAAGGGGTGATCGAGCCATCACATAGTCCTTGGAGTTCTCCGGTCGTGCTAGTGAAGAAGAAGGACGGTTCCACCAGGTTCTGCGTGAACTACAGGCGGGTGAACGACGTCACGAAAAAGTACAGCTACCCTCTACCCCGGATCGACGACACGCTGGACACCATATCAGGATCAAGATGGTTCTCCACCTTGGATTTGAAGAGTGGCTACTGGCAGGTGGAGGTCCACCCTAAGGACCGCGAGAAAACGGCGTTCTCTGTGGGCAGCGGGCTCTGGCAGTTCACCGTCATGCCATTCGGTCTGTGCAACGCCCCTGCAACCTTCGAAAGGCTAATGGAGTCCATTCTGAGGGGACTACACTGGAAGACCTGCCTGGTATACCTAGACGACGTCATCGTTCTGGGGAGGAGCTTCGAGGAGCACTACAGCAACCTGAAGGAGATCTTGTTGAAGCTACGGGCTGCCCAGCTGAAGTTGAGCCCCAAGAAGTGTCAGCTCTTCCAGAAGCGGGTCCAGTACCTTGGGCATATCGTCTCCGAGGAAGGGGTGCGCACCGACCCAGAGAAGACCGCAGCTGTGAGGGAGTGGCCAGTTCCGAAGGACAAGTCGCAACTACGAAGCTTCCTGGGACTCTGCACTTATTATCGTCGCTTCGTGAGAGGATTCGCCGACATCGCCAAACCTTTACATCGACTGACTGAGAAGGACCAACTCTTCACGTGGACAGCAGAATGCCACAATGCCTTCGAGCAACTCAAGCAGGCTCTATGCACCGCGCCTATTCTGGCCTACCCCAGACCTGGAACAAGGTTCATCGTCGATACCGATGCCAGCGACTTTGGCATAGGGGGAATCCTGTCGCAGGTAGTGGACGGCGAGGAGAGAGTAGTGGCCTACTTCAGCAAGGCCTTGTCAAAGCCAGAAAGGAACTACTGCGTCACCAGGAAGGAGCTGCTCGCCATCGTGAAGACCATTGAACACTTCCACAAGTACCTGTACGGGCAAGAATTTCTCATCAGGACCGACCATGCATCCCTGCGGTGGCTCCTGAACTTCAAGCAGCCCGAGGGTCAACTCGCGCGGTGGTTAGAGAGACTTCAACAGTACAACTTTGAGATTCAGCACAGGAAAGGCCAACTGCATTCTAACGCCGACGCCCTGTCACGAAGACCGTGCCCCGAAGACTGCACCTTCTGTGCCCGAAGGGAGGAGAACACCGGGATACTGTGCCGACGGACTACTGTGGAACTTCAAGGGAACTGGAGCCCCGAATCTTTCACGCGGGCACAAGCAGAGGATGATGACCTGGGACTGATAGCCGAATGGAAGAGGGCCTGTGTCCCCAGACCCGGGTGGAACATTGTGAGTGACTGCAGCCCAAAGTTTATGTCCTACTGGGCACAGTGGGACTCGCTGATTGTAAGGGATGGCCTCATCTGCCGTACCTGGGAGAGCACCGACGGGAAGACATCTCGGGAACAAGTCGTCGTTCCAAAGGCTATGACGGAGGAAGTCCTGAAGGAAGTTCATGGAGGATCATCTGGTGGACACCTAGGGATAAAGAAGACCCTGGAGAAGCTGAGAGAGCGGTTCTACTGGATCGGATGCCGAACAGACGTGGAGAACCACTGCGCGAGGTGCCACGATTGCGCAGCCAGCAAGGGCCCAGGACGAAGACGACGGGGTCCACTGAAGACCTACAACGTGGGCGGCCCCATGGAGAGAGTGGCCATCGATGTTGCTGGGCCATTCCCGTTAAGCGAGGCAGGGAACCGCTACATATTAGTCGTCAGCGACTACTTTACCAAATGGCCGGAGGCGTATGCGCTCCCTAACCAAGAAGCCGCGACGATTGCAGAGACCCTGGTGAAAGAATTCGTCAGCCGGTACGGAGTACCCCTGGAGCTGCACTCCGACCAAGGGAGGAACTTCGAGTCGCAGGTGTTCCAGAACCTATGCCAGCTGCTGGGAATCCGGAAGACAAGGACAACGCCACTACACCCTCAGTCCGACGGGATGGTAGAGCGATTCAATCGCACCATCGAGAACCATCTTCGAATAGTCGTCAGCGAGCACCAGAGGGATTGGGACAAACATCTTCCACTATTTCTCCTGGCCTACCGCGCCGCCGTGCATGAAGCCACCGGGTGCACACCAGCCCGGGCCATGTTTGGGAGGGAGCTCCGTCTACCTGTCGATCTTGCCTTCGGCCGACCTGGGAATGATCCGATCCCGGTAAGCCAGTATTGTCAAGAACTGGTCGACCAACTGGAGGACGTGCACGCGTTCGCGAGGAGGAAACTGCGGATCGAGACCGACCGAATGAAGACCCGATACGACCAGCAGACGGATGCCGGCGGATTCCACGAGGACGACCTGGTCTGGCTCTTCAACCCATTACGGAAGAAAGGCCTGTCACCCAAACTTCAGAAGTCCTGGGAGGGCCCGTACCGAGTCGTGAAACGGATCAACGATGTCGTCTACAGGATCCAGCGGAACCCGAGGGCGAAGATGAAGATCGTGCATCGAGATCGCCTGGCAGCCTACGGAGGGACACAGACGGACCAATGATTGATCGGGACGATCAGCCTTTTTAGGAAGGGGGTGGTGTTACGGCTGTGAGTTGTGTCATCGCTCGCCGCTTGAGTCACAACTGCCCCAGGGGCTGGGCTGTGGCTTGCCTCCTGTATTGCGCGCGCCTTATGCAACAGGGCTACTACAGACAAAGGGATAGTCCAGAAGATTCGTGACTGGACCAGCGGTGGAAACCTCGAGAAGCCGTGGACTCTGGATGGATCTAGAACCATTTATTGAGTCACCGGCCTGCTATATAAGAGTGACCCGTGAAGCAGTGGTTGTTGTGTTTTACGAGCTAGTGCGAGCGATTATCTTGTGCGACAGAAGTGTGGTGACGAAGTGCTGTGCGAGTTACGAAATCCAGTGGCATTGTTTCTTCAGCTTGTGGACAGCGAAATAGCCTGCAGCAAGTGATCGTAAGTAATTGGGGTCGGTGAACATAAGGGAGAGGGACAGGTAGTTTCTGTCAAGGCCACCGTACTCATTAGGACGGATTAACTTCTGTGGTCTGTTTACAAGTGGAAGGCCAAGAGCGCATAAGGAAGAGACTTAAGGAAACTGAGTAAGGCTCCTAATTGCTTGTATTTGCTGATTAGTGTAATTTTCTGGCCTGTAATAAATTATATTTCTTTAAGCAGTAATTGGTGTTGTGCTTTGTACCCCCACCGTAATCCAGTTAACAAAAGTGCCACTAGGGGGTGGCACGTAACAATATTGTCTCTTCCTCTGGGACCATACCGAAGTCGCTGAGGGCCCGCACCACAATCAGTATGCAGAAAGCAGTCATTCAACACACTTGCTCCATAATTGGTTTCTTCCTGAAATCACAAACATAAAGAACTCGAGTCCACATTGCAACATCGACACTTCTGAAGACATGTCATTACAAGTTCTCTTAATGTCTTGAAATTGATATCACTGATTCCAAGAATGGATTTTGTCAAAAAAAGATTAATAAGAAAAATAACGTAGGTACATTTTTAGCAAAAAATGAAAGTAGACTTATGAGATCAGTACAGGGCGAAAAAAAGTGTGTCTGTCTGTGTGTGTGTATGTGTGTGTGTGTGTGAGTCTGTGTGTGTGTGTGTGTGTGTGTGTGAGTGTGTATACTCTGAATGTCTGTCCCCCCCCCCCCCCCCCTATCAATTCGAACACGGTGAGCGCAAATTGAACGAAATTTGGTACAGAGGTAGCACTAGCAAAGGGCACCTCAGTGTCATGTTTTATATCACCGCCATCTTGACGGAAACGTAATCGCGGCCACCCAAATGTTAAAGGCTAAAATGTAATTACGACCAACCTAATAATCTAGTCTCTACCAAATTTTGCAACAACAAATCTTTATGTGGGAAGCATATTCTGACCAAACTGCTAGATCATCAGCCCAATAGTTTGCAGATGGTGGTCAAGTATGTGTGCAAATCGATTCCCCCTATCAATTCAAACACGGTGAAACCGAATTGAACGAAATTTGGTACAGAGGTAGCACTAGCAAAAGGCACCTCAGTGTCATGTTTTATATCGCCGCCATCTTGACGGAAACGGAATGACGGCCACCCAAATGTTAAAAGCTTAAATCAAATTTCGACCATCCTAATAATTTGATCTCTACCGGACTTTGCAACAACATGCCTTTTTGAGGAAAGCATCTTATGACTGACTACAAGATCATCAGCCCAATAGTTTGCAAATAGCGGCCATGTATGTGTGCAAATCCATTCCCCGGATCAATTCAAACACGGTGAAACCGAATTGAATGTTTTTTTTACAGAGGTAGCACTAGCAAAGGGCACCTCATATTCATGTTTAATATCCCTATAGCACGTTGTATTTCAACAAGCTACTACAACCAACATTCAATTATACTCCTTGAAAAGGACAAAGAGTTATAACAATACCCATGCATTTAGGAGAAAGTAGGCTATATGTTCTTTACTGAACATCTTGTTAAGACTCGATAACTTCGCTCTATTTCAACTTAATCGAGTTGTTGCAAATTGATCTGCTGTATATTCAGAATGTTGTATAGCAGAATCGTTTTTGTGTCATTGGTCGAGGCAAATATATTAGCTTTGTTTTACAATTTACGTTATTTTTATTGAAAAAAATAAATTAATTGAGGAGGGCGTGACCCAAAATTTCAATTTAACAGCATCATTCTGCTTTACAACATTGCTGCATTATTTGTCTATATTTTAGTTTTTAAATGAAATTAATATCTGCGTTCTAAGTGGACATTTTAACTGCCCAAGTGAAGACCAATATTGGAAAAAATGAAGTGAGAGTAATCGTAACTTAAAGTTGAGGTACACATTTAGCGTAAAGAGACTTACTTTTCAACTCCTAAAACTGCTTTTTTTATTTTGGGTCAATCTTCTGCATTCCCCGACGCGTGAGTATTTCCCACATTGTTTTAGTTCTGGAGTAGACTGTTTCAAAGCCAGATTAATGTGTACTTTATTTGCTGCACCTATGCGTCAAAGTGACAGCTGCTGAAAAGCGTGCACACCGATCATTAAAGTGAATATAAATGAGCTAAACAACAATAAAACTAGCATAAACTATACATTTCTGGAAACTAGAAAGGACATACTTCGAATGAGACAATAAAAAAAATCAAATTTTCTTGAAAATGACTACCGTAATGAATGGTCGATGAATACCTTTTAACGGAACCTCTCCCAGCATTTGTTTGGCAACAGTAGCCTGTGAATAGGTCATGTACACTTCCTTCCGGTACAAGAAGTAGGTTGGCTCAGGGCAGGAAAGCATTTCTACAGAAAATAAATCTTCTGACATCAAATATAGATTTAGGTATTAGGAAGTCATTTTTGAAAGCCTTTGTGTGGAGCGTGGCGCTCTATGGAAGTGAAACTCGAACTGTTGGTGCAACGGAAAAGAGGGGAATAAATGCGTTTAAAGTGTGGTGTTACAGAAGAATCATGAATATCAGATGGGTATATAGGGTTACAAATGAAAACGTATTAAGACGACTGGGAGAGTTTTGAATTTGAATTTATTGTTTCTCTTACACTGGCCACTGAGGCTACAAAGCCTCTTTATGCAGCTCTCTTCATTCAGAGATCGGTTGAATACATTACAAGAAATGAAGAAAGAAAGAAAGAAAGAAAGAAAGAAAGAAAGAAAAACTTAACCTAAACATTCAGTTGACAATAGAAGTTCTTAATACAGCTAGTTGTTACTACATCTGGATAATCGTTGGATTTTTGCTGTTGCTCAATTTTTCCCTAGTACTGTACTATCTCCTAGCTTAGATTATTTAAGTTATTTGTGAAATTTTTAGTATCAAGTTACAAGGCTCCTAAATAGCCCGGAAGAATCTTATTTAAAACAATTGCATGTTCACATTGCATAGCTGATAGATTACCATGTTGTTGTTGTTGTTTGAGTCTTCAGTCTTTTGACTGGTTTGATGCAGCTCTCCACGCCTCCCTGTCCTGAGCTAATCGTTTCATCTCTACATATTTACCTCATCTTACATCCGAAGCAATCTGTTTAATATATTCTAACCTTGGTCTACCGCTACAGTTCTTGTCCTCGACTCTTCCTTCCATAACTAAGCTTGCTATTCCTGGTGTCTTAATAAGTGTCCTACCAACTTATCTCTTCTCTTCATTAGCAGTCGCCAGAAGCATCTCTCCTCTCCCACTCGCCTTAATACCTCTTCATTTGTTACCCTATCCACCCATCTGATCTTCCTCATTCACCTGTAACACCACATTTCAAACGCTTCAATTCTTCTCTTTTCTGCTGCACCAACAGTCCAAGTTTCACTTCCATAGAGCGCCACGCTCCAGACAAAGGCTTTCAAAAATGACTTCCTAATACCTAAATCTGTATTCGATGTCAACAGATTCCTTTTCTGTAGAAATGTTTTCCTTGCCTGAGCCAACCTACTTTCTTCAGCCTCTAGTTTTTTCATTAGACCTTTCTTGTTCATTATTAGAGTCTCAACCGCATACAGAGCCTCTGGTCGAATAAAAGTGCAGTAATGTCTAATTTTGGCGTTTAAGGATATCGATCGCTTATTGTAGATGTATTTAGTCAGGTTGTATGCAATTTCCATTTTATTAATGCGTGTCATGAAGTCTTACTTCTCTGATAGGTTTGGCTCTATCCATTCACCGAGGTATTTAAACTTTCCTGCCTTTTGAACTTTTCCTAGTCCGACCTCCAATTCCCTGGGCGCTGATTTTATGTTTGTCATGAATTGTGTCTTCTCAAATGATATTCGAAGCCCAACCTTCAGTGCTTGATTTTTCAGCTGGTTAAGTTATTCTTCTGTCATATCAATGAAATCTGAAAAGATCACTAGATCATCTGCAAAGGCTAGACAGTCGATTGTAAGATTCATATACTTGTACCCTAGACTTACCCCATTTTCTACCCTTGCATTTATTATTATTATTATTATTATTATTATTATTATTATTATTATTATTGACTGTGCCCCAGAAGGGCGTATAGAATATGGCGTGTGATTATTATGAGAATACTATTGATTGAAAGTTAGCAAGGGAAGGTCGCTTTGCGTCGCATGTTAAGTGCATGTGTTATGAAGGCCACCACTAAATCGACATCGGCACTGTTAATTGATAACCCCAAGGTTGCTGGTTCGAACCCCGCTCAGTCGAGTGGTGTTTAAATCATAAACCACAGTAAATTTATACGATAAAGAACCTTTCCAGAGTAAATTTTGACAACGGAACATCTCTAAAATCATAGCTATTGAAAGGGAGGTACGACTCAACGTTTCGGTCTTTGAAGCAGAATTCAACTGTGGTAATGTTTCTGTAAACTGATCCAATAACTGCTCAAGGGATGGAAGGTCCCTTCATATACCGGAAACCTCGGCAAACGGAAATAAAAATTCGGAACGGATGTATTTCCTATGCAAAATGACACTGTAAACCGGAAAATTGCCTAACGCGGAAACGGAAAGAAATTCAGGAACTATAGGCTATACGATGTTGGCATGTTAAAGAACCCATTTGAATTCAATAGGTCGTGTTCATAATGGCAAAATTAATCTCGGAATTTTCCGCCAACACAAAGTTCCTCATTTCTCTACTAGAAAGCGCTATAGTGTCATGGAGCTTAGGTATCTAACCTCCATGACTTTCATAGTGCTTCAAGGAACAACAAAAATTCGACATGCAAGCTGCCCTCTGGGTATCAAATAACAAAGCTTGCACCCGGCGCCCGAGGCCATACGATATAATTATTATTACCTAACTTAGACGGATTATCTTATCCATAATACAAAGCTATGTAATACATTTTAAGCGCAACTGTACTTGCCCTACAGTCCTATAAGAGCATCCAGCGTTTAGAAAAGACTGTGGGTCTTATGGGCTTTTACTTTTAACGGACCTGCCCCCTACATTGGTTTTTTTTACCTCACCTTTTATCATGAAGGGACTCGGATCATATATATTTTTCGGCATAATAGCTTCCTACAATTATCTACCAATTGATTACCTTTGTTATTGCATACAAGTATCGTTTATATTACGTCTTAGTAATTTAGAAATTTTCGAGGTTAGCACGCTGGAAAGAAGAGCCTCGTCCAGTGCTGCATGCTCGTCCGGAGTGGAGCACGTGCTCAGTTCCGCCGGCAACATAAGTTCTGAAGCACTATCCGTCATTGGTGTTACAGTTGTGTGTCTGTCTTATTTTCTGTTCAATCGAATCAGGACTGCCGACAGTTGGGTTCGAACCTACTATCTCCCTAATAATGCAAGCTCACAGCTGCGCGCCCCCTACCGCAAGGCTAACTCACTACAATAATACAAATATTCTAAACAAAACAACAAGAAAAAAATTGAAAGAAACTAAATTATAGCCTAATAACAAAAAAGGTGATGATCAACAGTAGACTATTGCTGACGTAAAAATTGTTAACATCGTCGGCATACATCCCAGAATGAAGGAAGGGATGTGCTCTTGGCATCTGTCAATCAGTAATGCGTCATATCACAACGAAATGAATGTCGTTATTGGTTTTCTTCGAGTATCCTTAATCGTGGTCCAATCCATTTACACCTGCAAAACTGCTCCTTCCTGAACGTGTTCTATCTCAGGTAGCTGCTGGGGTTGTGTTGTGTCGCTAACTTATGAAAGCGCAGTACTCGAAGCGGGTGCAGATAACGTATGACGTCAGCGCTACCTCTGCCTAGAGTTAGCAATACTGTCTCCATGAGGCTCCACAGTCTTTTCTAAACGCTGGATGCTCTAATAGGAAACATTAACACTAATTTTTCCTCAAGGATACAGCAGGTTTGCTACATTTCACAACATCTGTACCATTACTTCCTCAACCCTCTTGTAATACACACAGTTTCCTGCTGACAAATGAGAGTAGAGGAAAACAGCGAACTGGAGTAATCTTTTAAGGCGTTCTTTTCACTGTGTACTGTTACGTACAGTAATTCAGTGACAATGACTTCTAAACATAAGACACTTACACTGGAGAAGAATATTAAAGTTATTGAAGAACACGAGAAAAACAAACGTCCGGCTAAGGAATTAACTGTGTTGTTTGAAGTGAGAAAACTCAAATTATTTCATAGCAATCCTTTGCGATATCACAGTAGTTCTTTGTAGTGTAATTTGTCTTATTAACACTCAACCCTTTGTAAAATGGAAACCGCTTTATCCAGGTTTCACTGAACTACCCCGGTCATTAGCGCGCGCTGCTCAAGGACAGTCAATAGCAGTGCCAATGTCAGTCAGGCAATTTAATTTGGAACCACTTTTTCGTGGTTTCCCAATTCTACTTCAGGCAAATGCTGAAATGGGCCCTAACATAAGGCCATGGCTGCCTCCTTCCCAATCCTCGCCTGATTTACTAATACACACTCTACTAGATCTTTATATAAGGTACTAGTTCCAAATAAGGCCCATCTGTGATTTTATTAGCAGAATATTCGAAATTCTACAAGATTCATAGTGTTTGTGATAGCTACCAGCCTTTAACGGCTACACTAGTTAGTTGTTGTTGTTGTTGTTGTTTTAAAAGGGTCGAAACTACGAGACCATCTGCCCCTAACGGCTAGACTAATAACTACAACAGTTGAAGCGAACGATTCCGCGATGTTTGCTTCAGACGAGTAGCAAACGGCGTCCGAGCTCCTTTAATTACTATTTCTAGGTATTTTAAAAAACCTTCTTGATGTTTTTGAAATTTAACAGACATAAACCTGGTGTTTATAATGTCAAAGAATGTGATTTGTAGATTAATATGCTGTATTGATATTTTACACTCTATGTGCATTGCTAATGAAAATCCACAGCCTGCTTCCAGTCTCCGACCGGGTCAGGAATGGAATGAATGAAGCCCCCATCTAGCGGCGAGGATATGAACTGTGCCGGCTGCCGAGGCCTGACGCACTCCTCTGGGGCAATGATTAAATGAATGACAGATGAAATGAAATGATAGTGGAGAGTGTTGCTGGAATGAAATGTTGACAGGGAAAACCGGAGTACCCGGAGAAAAACCTGTCTGCCACCGTTTTGTCCAGCACAGATCTCACATGGAGTGATCGGGATTTGAACCACGGACCCAGCGGTGAGAGGCCGGCGTGCTGCCGCCTAAGCCACGGAGGCTGGTGCATTGCTAATCTCTTTTCATTTACATATGGACCTTATTTGGAACGGGTGTAAGGCCCGTTACTCGCATTACCGTACTGAAATATTGTCCAGTGATTCTAATTATCAACCCATTATTCATTACTGCTTGCCTTCAAGTTAAATCCAGGACAATGTTCACACTTTTTCCCCTTCTAGTGAAAAAAAAACCGTTAAGTGTGCCATATTTGGCACATTCACCTTATGTACACACACACCGAGTTACCCGGGGTTATCACCACGATGAAACAACAACAACATGTGGAAATATAATTATGTGGAAATAAATTGGATACGGTTTCTCAGTTAAGAGATTCAGGTATTATTCACGATGATAAACTGACATTTTCTCCCCACAATGATCATATCAAATCTCGCGCAATGCGCAGTCTCGGCATTCTATACAGATTCACAGAAATTAAAGACCTCACTGCACTTAAATTATACTTCACCACATATGTTCTCCCTATCCTAGATTTCTCTTCTCCAATTTTGTCTACTTCGGTTATAACCAATATTTCTAAATTGAACAGTGTCTTTAATTTCTTCATATCAACAGTCAAAGCTCGCAATCCTTCACCAAGGCACGTTGCCAAATCCGATATTCTAAATCAGCTCAATATACTCGACCTGAGAAGCCGTCTACAATTTACTGACCTGTGTTCCCTACATAAAATTATGAATGGTTACACAAAATGTAACATGCTCTTAAGCTACTTCCCACTCCATGTTCCCTCCCGTTCAACACGTCAGAACTATTTACACCACATACCTCGCCCACGTCTTGAAGTACAGAAGCGCTCTACCTACCCTTAGCAACTCCCTTCCAAATATTGACATATTCTCTCCCTATCGAACATTCAAACATAACATTAGAAGATCGCTTTCATCCTCAATTTCTACCGCCTCACCCTCCTAATCACCCACTACCCCAATCATTCCCTGCGTCTTTCCCGAGATTTGTCCCTTGCTGCCATCACTGCCAATTGTTACCTGTTATTGCTGTTGTTTTTGTTAATATTATTTGAAATTGTTAAAATATTAGTGTAAAATGACCTTTCATGGTTGTATCTAATAATTATTAAATAAATAAATAAATAAACATGATGTAATCACTGTAAAGGCAACTTCAGTCTCGTCATCTTCAGAAATAGCGAGACGACTGAGATAAACCACACTTCTCAGAAGAGCGACGGGAAGCTGAGGCAGGATTTACTGTTTGTACAGAACGGTTTGGCAAGATAGGAAATTCTGATAAAGGACAGGAAGAACGATACTTACTCTCTTGTTGGACTTGAATCAGGAGCTAAAGAAGTGAGTGTCAGATGATCCGTAGCCAAGAATTCTGATAGTCATTGCTCAGTTTTATCTCATGGTACGGTTCAGTGTGAGGAAGAGGGCGTCCATACTGTTATTTGCAACTCTTCTGTCGGTCAACACGAATTAGTCCAATGACGGGGGGTTTACAATGTACATAATTATGTAAACAACACTTCTGGAAAAAATACATGTATTAGCTATGGTCAATATTATAATGGAGAAGTTTTAGGATCACACATTTGGACCGTGAAGCGGCGGTCATCATCAGATCGTGATCACTGTGTTGAGGTTTACCCCTTTATGGGATAGTGGTCTCAATGCTAAGGACAGTTTATGCTATCAAAGATGCCGATAGTTGAATCTTTCAGCCAAATATCGGAGAATTTCCATGCCGAAGTGCAAGTATTTCTAAAAATCAAATATTATATACTTGACGTAATGTGCTGGATAAAATTAAGAAAAAATAAATAAACTAAAACATTAACAATTGAAGTGTAAAAACAAAATATAAATATAGAAATAAAATAATAAAATAGATTTACAATAATAAAAGAAATAAAAATAAAATAATAAACATAACTATAAAACAATTATGAAAATAATCAATTGGAAATTAGTTAATTAATTATTTCAGTAGAAATATATCAAAATTAAATCTATAAGAACATGAATTGAAAATTAAATATATAAACATTAACGTCGCCTCCGTAGCGTAGCGGTCAGCATGGTTAGCTGCCGCCCCGGAGGTCCTGGGTTCGATTCCCGGCTCTGCCATGAAATTTGAAAAGTGGTATGAGGACTGGAACGGGGTCTACTCAGCCTCGGGTGGTCCAAATGAGTAGAGGGAGTTCGATTCCCACCTCAGCCATCCTCGAAGTGGTTTTCCGTGGTTTCCCACTTCGTCTTCGGGCAAATGCCGGGATGGTACTGCCCCCGGAAATTGAATTATATTGAGACCACGATGGCTGTATTGGCAAATATGAGTAAAGTTATGAATGTCATAGTTATGACGTGGATACTCATGACGTAGGCACGGATGACGTATACTTCATGTAAGTAGGCTGATTGAGCTGAGAGTCTTGGTGACGTCATGATTTTGTTCGAGAAAGATCTGAGATTTACGACGCAGTCGCAGGAAACATGGTATTGTGCTAAGGAAGAAGCTACACTATTGGAGGAGAGACTCGAACCAATGAACGATAGTTTGGAAGGAAGACGGAGATTGCTGAAACTACGATATTTGATTACTTTTGGCATGCAGATTTGTGGAAAACTATTTTCAGTTATGGCATTGATTTGGAATTTTGAAGAAATTAATTTTGAATTTTTGAAATTTGAAAATCCGTCAAGTATAGCCAAAGTTAAAACTTCCAGCAATGACGCAGCAACAGGCTATGGAAGGGATGGATACGCCCCTTAAGAAGTTGATAAAAGGTCGTGCACAGGAGAGAGGAGCTCTCAGATCGCATATGTCAGATCGCATATATATTTCTGGTGATTGATAGTTATTTTCAAGTGATTCAGTGAAGTAAGTTGTCTTTAGCGTGGTTAAAGCCTGGCGCATCGAACGAACTCGGAGCAGTTCCATTTTACGCTGCTCGAAACTAGGTGAAGTTGAAACGCTCACATTAACGTTTCCACCAGTCAAGATATCAAGCGCTAACTTCAGCCTTTCTTATAGTTCTATTGGGCAGTATAACATTGAGGTGTGTAGAAGATTTGAACAATTTCACGGTTATACTTTAAAAGATATTGGAACTTTTAGGCTGCCAACGAAAGTGATTTTCTCGCCACAGGAGAAACACTTTTAAATTCCACATTATACACTACGGCTGACACGTGGAGTGCAACAGTGATATTGGAGAATACGTTTGGTATTACAACGATACAGTCGACTATGGAACATTATAATCTTGCAGTGCTTTCGATGATTATAACAGTAGTTGAGATGGAAGGCTAAGGCTTTAATGCAATTGGGACATATATCATTGGAGTAAAGTAACAGCATGGAACTTCGTTAATCGTCTTTCTACAAAAGCGAGCATGTAGTGAACATCCAACTACACTCATGCATCGTGAATCCATCGCTGAATTATACCAGATAACAGTGGAAATATTTTCATACTCCACAACTATGAATATTTCTGCGGAAATAACTACATTAAACTTCATGGCGAATTCCTGCAAGAACTTCAGGGAACTTTCAAGAGAGGCCAGGGTTGTCCCGGCGCACAAAGAAGAGTTTTTCCAGAAGTATGTTTTTAGTATCCACGGAGCAGTGCAATTTCGGAGGAGGAAGCAGTTCGATTCTCCGAGGACGCTGATTCCAAATTCGAGGACGGAGCACATCTTTACGCTGGTGAAATGGAACCAACAGCAGTTTTCTTTGAAAACTTTCCTCTAGATCTTCAATCAACAGATAAGGTAGTCGTGAACGTTTCTTGTATTATTTGAGTCTTGTAGCGATATCTGAGCAACCATTTTTCCCATATTTTCTGTCCTATCTTTTGCCCCATTTTCTTGATTGATATTTCTGTACTCAGTACACTTCGATGATTTATGCCTTTTTCTTCGATTTTTGAGACATTGCTATGTCATTGGCATACTTAATAATTTTGGATCAGTTGAGACTGATATTAGATTCTTTCAGTAATTTGCATATTTTTGTAGTCACGATTTGACTGTAAAGTTAACGATTTGCTATGGCAGATTTGAATTCAGACAGCGTGTCATTTTATTAAAGTAATTCTATTCAGTAAATTACTTTGACCAATTTTCTGTCATCCTCAAGAAAGAAGAATGATTAAATGATTTTAGAGCGTTAAAATCTATTACGATATCGACGATCTTTGAAATTCTAGTCGTCTTATGAACATGATTGCAACATAGACATTTATCATTGCATTATAGACAATTTCATGAAATATGAACGTTGATTACAATTTATTGAATACACTATAGTAATGAACATTTGATAGGAGTTTTTCTCAATTATAGATTGGAACAATAATGTTTGCATTCCACAATCTGATTGTATTCTATTCGACTATTTTGCAGTTTAGATGAACTTTGTTTGAAGATAGTATTTTTATACTGCGTTACTTTGAAGATGTTAATCTCAATTTTGATAGACCAGGCAGGAGTGTCTAATCGTATTTGCTATTAAATTTATTTGTGATTGGCAGATTTTTACTTCATATCGATTCATGAATGAAACCCACGAAGGTTAAATAATAACAGTCATTATTACAATTGATGAATATAAGAATTTTTAAAGAGGAACAATGGATGTATAATCGTTAGTTCAGTGGACGTGTAAAAGTCGCTGTTGAATAATGCCCTTGAATAATGAAGGAGGTTCCCACAATAATTAATGAAGTTGATGAATTAATAAGTGGAGGTTTTTGTGTGTAGTTTGGAAGATTTTTATGCCATATATATGAAGATATATGATGAATTTTGGGCCAATTTTTGTGCAATTTTGTGCGTTATAAGCGAAGTATTTTCCCGCTGATTGTTCTTGTTCTTTGAAAGATTATTCATATGAAGATACTGTTAAAATTAACAAGAGTGTTAAATAATTTGAGAGGTAGATTTTGAATGGAGGTTACCGTCACAAATATTAATAATTATCATTAAACCTTATTAAACCTGAATTTGACAGTTAAATATAACTAACCTTCATTGGTCGATTATATCAACACGATTTAAGTAATTATCAACCGGATAAACGTGTGGTTTAATGTATTCCTTGTATAAATAATATAAACAATTAATATTGTAAAATAATTTTGTAAATATCTTTGTTAAATAATTTGAAATGATAGTGATTAATACAGGCGTGTATAAAATTTTCAATGGTCATTTGACATTGTTATAAACAATTTATTATTGTTATAAATAATTAATGAACTTTTGTTATTAACATTTAGAGTTTTTTTTATACTCTAAACAACGCAAGTTAAACAAGTGGTTTAAACAATTAATCATGATTTGGGATTGTTGGAGTAATCCACTGGTGTTTGAATGAAGCATGTAAGACATTTGCGTGATAATATTTCAGTTGAGATGTGAACATTTACGTGTTTGAAAGGGAGAGCCAAACTCTGAGGTAACACGCTTATGCTAGGGTTGAACGAACGGGAGTCCGCTTTGACAGCTGGCCCGGACAACTGTGTTACAGAGGCCAAGGACAGTTCCATAATAGCCTTGTGGCTATAAATAAAATGTGCAGTATATAAACACGCAAAACACTTGATATATGTGTCTCATCCCAAATCCCGTTTCCATCCCCAGTGCATTATTATTTTACGTTGCTATGAGCTTGAGAAAGCTGAAACATTATATGTAGAGAATACAGGTCCTACAGGAGGACATGGTTATGTGGTCGATGGCTTCTGATTGCCACGTTGATTTTGTTGTTTATTTTTGTTAAAATCAGTCTTTATGTGAAATAAATTATTGTGCAGTTTAAAGTTTCTCGTCTTCGTTCTGGTTCATTTTAAATATCATGGTGGAGGTTATTGTGAGGGCATACTTTAAGTGATCCAGTTGACAACCCAGTCCCCGAGATAAATTTAAGAGGTAAGTAAAGGTAAGTATGAACCCCCGTATAATTTGGTGTGTTCCACAATAATTTTCTTGTTAACTATTGTGCTCTAATCTCGATAGTATCTGTCAGTGCCATTTTCATTGATGTGGCTGTGCCGGTGCGTTTGATTATTGGCAATCCGATTGAGGGGGCGGATATCTGACAGCCTACTATCAGGATATCGGGTACAGTACCTACTGTAAGGCCACGGCCGCCTCCTTCCCTCTTCCTAGCCTCTCCATCCCAATCTTCCATCCCTTCCCATCCCTCATGAGGCCCCTGTTCGCTTTGCAGGAGAGGCCGCCTGGGCGAGTTGCTGATCCCACCCCTCCAGTTGTATCCTCCTGACGATATGTTGCAAGCTCCAGGACACTGCCCGTAGAGACGGTAGTGGTGGGATCCCTTGCTGAGTCCGTGGGAACCACCAACCAGGAGGATAAATTGACTAAATAAAATAAAATAAAAAAAACAACATTATTAACTGGTAGAAGCGAGTGTCGTGTGATACAGGCTTTAGTACAAATTGTAGTGCGTATGTTTGCTGTTTATAATAATGATCATAAACTAATACATTCACACATTGTCCCCACCCAGTCATTGGGCAAATTGGTGTTGACCGACTCAAGAGTTAGAAATACCAATTTGTGTTGGCTACACTGAAACAATGGCTTTACTTCCATGCTGGTATTACGGAGCGCCTTCACGCTTCATAGAATCCCGCAAGACATATGCTAAGCACGCGAACAAAGTACAGTAGTTGAGGTGAATTTGGAGGGGTTTTGAACTATTGGATAGTTGAAATATTTATTAGGACGTATGATTTTTAGCCTATTTTCATTTATGAAAAAAAAATAGCCTTATGAGATCACCTTTTGTCCGTATGTGTGTCCCCCCCCCCTTTTCCTCGCCACCCTAATAACTTCTAAACGGCTGGAGCGATTTCAATGAAGCTCGGTAAGATCATAGTACTATTTTGGCCGACCCCGACCATGCCCTTCAAATTTTATTACGTCTCACCAATCCAACATGGCGGCTGTGCGAATTATTTCACCGGCATTCTATATCTCCGAAACTATTACTCATACTGTAACGATTCGATCCCATACCTATTATATTTAAAGGGTTATTCATTTATCATGTTATTATTATTATTAACTAGTACATCCATGAGATGATTTTTATATCAGATAATTGTAAGCGGTTTTTATTATTATAGTCAGAAATATTTTTATTAACAATTATTTGTAAAGAGACGAAGTAATATATATATTGCAACAAGATTGCCAATAAGGATCAACCCAATGCGTCACAAACTGAACGACGTAGTAATAATTTCACCACGGCAAACTGCGTCATTTTCGAGATGCTAAGAAACCCAATATGAGTAACCATCACGTGCGCACAATCTAGTTCCTTCGAGAAGCAATGGAACATTATATTTCACGTATGGTGCAATCAATACGTCACTACTGGAGCCAAGGTACGCGTCAATGAATGGACAAGCCCCAGGTAGAAGGGGTGACTTGACTATGGAGTGGGGGCTGCTTACTACCACGTGACAAGGAAGATATAACCGCACACTCGCATCTACAGAGTCATTAGTGAACGACCACTCATTAGTGGCAGAGCAGCGACAGAGGTCCACCGACTGCTTTGTGAAATATCATTCATAGCTTTACCATGCATCATGTCTCGACATAATCACCACAATGTTGACAATATACATATAAGCTGACCATGGCTTATAGTTGAATACTACAATTAATCTAGAGATGGCAACACAATGGAACGTAGTATGCTGTATCAAATAACATACTACAACATTTTTTTTAGAAATATGAAACGCAACATCGAGATCATCTTCCACATTTTTTTATGATGATACTTCAAAAGGGTGAGCAAACAATTAAATATCCGACGTCTCTGTAATATGTAACTTCAAGATAGATTCAATTCATTAATGTTTATTTCCTTTTAAAATTAATTGCCGCATTGAGTAATTTTAAATTCAATTGTGTGACTATCACTATTCTGTTTTATTAATATTTTGTTCTTGAGTCAATAAATTCATTTTCTTTAACGCAATGCCTATTTCTTTCATTGTAGTTAGTACTTTAAGGCAATCATGCTCCTTGATTAAATACTGGATTGGTTAGATGACTTTGTCTCACTACGGCCCGGGTAAGTGGTCTCGACTCTACTGCTGATAGCCGAGGTTAAATCAATAAATTTCGATTCACTGTCTTAAATAGGAATCTGGCGCTCAACAACAACTTATTATATTATACTATCACAGGTAAGGTCACACCACAGTGAATATTATTTATTCTTATTATGTTTGTTAAATTGAACCTTTACAATTGTCATCACCACAGTTAAGGACTCATTAAAAATGTTACATTTGGCGCCACAAAGTAGGACACGAAAACCATTCGGTATTTAGGAGAGGAGAGTATAATTTCAGTGCAAATTGTCAGTGCTTTTGGGGGACAGTGAAGTGAAGTGAAATTTTGGAAGGGCAATTGTTATACGGTGTACTTCGAGATGTCGGAAGAGGAACAGAGGCAGTTGAGAAGTAGGAATAAAGTCGAGAAAGTTAATTATAAGGAGGATGATAGCAGTAGCGATGTTGAAAGCGTAGAGAATAATACCAAGATGTCGGAGGTAAATCTTGAGAATAATCCTGAGAGTAATCCTGAAAATAATCCTGAGGTTAATCCTGACAAGAATACAGAGGTACATCCTGAGACTAGTGGTAGTCTAGAGAAAGAAAAGTCTATAGAGATTCCTGAAGATCCATTAACTGCGCTCATAAAGCAGATGAGTAGAGATTTAAGTGCGAAATTTGATGAGAGTATGAATAGAAATAGTAAATATATGAATATGAAGCTAGATAAAAATAATGAAGAGAATTTGGAAAGTAGAAAGGAATTCAATGATAAATTTGAGAAATTAGATAAAGATAAGGGTAGGCTAAATCAAAATATGGAAGAGAGTAAGAAAGAAAATTTGGAAAGTAGGAAGGAATTGAGTAGAGATTTAGGTGAGAAATTAGATAAGAGTAATCAAGAGATGAGAGAGGATATGAGTAAAATAAATCAGAAGCTGGAAGAGAATAATATAAAACTAGACAGTGTGATTAAAGTAAATGAAGGGTTGAGTATGAAGTATGATATGCTGCAGGAGAGTATTCAGGGGGTGAAACAGGAAATCAGAGGTGAAATTAAGGAGGAGATAGAGATGAAGGCTAAATATATTATTAAGACAGTAGATAAGAAATTAGAAGCAACAGAAAGTAGGATTCAGGAAAGAATAGTAACTGTGATTGAAGATAAAATAGCAATTCAAGGTGAAAGTTTTAGCAAATTGGTAGAAGCGGAAACTAGGCAGGTGGTAGAGACTTTAGGGGATACTGAAGTAGAATCAGTAAAGACAGCCTGTAAGGAGACTGTAATTGAGAGTAGATTGGAATCATTCACTTTAGGTGAAAGCAGATTGGAGGTAGATGAGATTTTAGATGAAAGTAGATTGGAGGTGGTAGAGACTTTAGGGGATACTGAAGTAGAATCAGTGAAGACATCCTGTAAGGAGACTGTAATTGAAAGTAGATTGGAGTCAGGGGAAATGTTAGGTGAAAGCAGATTGGAAGTAGAGGAGATTTTAGATGAAAGTAGCTTAGGTAAGAAACAGCAGTCAGCGGAGATGATAGATGAACGCAGGATAGCTGTAGAAGAGACTATAGAACGTAGTGAAAAAGAAGAGAAGATGAAAGTAAAGATAGGGATAGAAGTAGGTAAGATAAAGAAAGTACTAAGCACCCAAGAGATTAAGATGCAGACAATCATAGATAAATTAGATAGGCAAACTAGGGAAGAATTTAGTCCTGAGATAGAGGAAGTTAATATGAAATTATTAGAGGCAGAGAAGCGTGCGTTAAGTCATAGTCAGAAGAACATAATTAGTAAACAGGTTAAGAGGAGGAGAGAGATAGATAAGAGCAGAAGCAATAGTCCACGGGTAAAGAGAACATTAAGTGATAGTAATGGAGAAGTGAAAGGAAGACAGGTAGGTAGATATTTTAGAAGTAAAATGAAAGAGAAGAGAATCAAGTTGCTAGAGGAAAAAGAAATCAGAATGAAAGAGAGAAAGAAAGCATATGATGTGCAGAGGCGTACTGAATTAGCCAGACTTGGGGAAGTGAGAGGGAGAAAGCCGAAGTACTGTGTTACTATGGATGAATGTAGTACAGAGGAAGTAGAAACTAATGTAACACGGAAGGAATCATGTGGAATTCTAGTTAAAGATAGAATTGAAGATGAATGTGGTAAGAACTGTGAAATGTCAGAGAACGTAGTGATGTAAATTTGTATTAACGATAGTTACTGTTCCGTATGACTTAAATATTAAGTAATGAAGTTTAATATGATTTAACAGAGGTAGATAAGGAACATGCTGTGAGTAATTTTAATTCAGTCGTGAAGTTAGGATGGTAAGGGGCGCGTAGTGCCTACGCTTATTGATTTAGATTGACTAAAATCATTTAATTTGGAAGACAGAGGTTGTCGTGCTAGTGAGCAATTCAGGTAAGTTGAATGTGGGTCCTTAAGCTGCAGGTAAGTTGGAGGAAGTGAGGATTAAATTTTAAAAAGTAGGAAGGTTATTACATAGGTAAGTAATCGAAAGAAAGTAATAATTATTATGGCAACCATAATTATGAATATAGTGGTAATAAAGATTTAATTCTAAAGTGAGTGAAGATGATGTGGTACAGTGGTAATAAAATAATGAGTTGAAGAAGTAAGTATTGATTTAATAAAGAAGTATCATTGTGAGGACAGCGAGGTTATCAGTGGATATATTTTGAGAAATTTATAAGTGGTTTAGAATTGTTAATGGTAATGCGTTGTATGAATTAACCAACATCGGGTTGAAATGAGGAAGTAGTAACTAATTAGGACATCTGATACTTGTTGACAGATATGTATGTGTGTATGTGTGTATTTTCACGTAATTGGACGTGAGTTTGAAGTAGTAGGCCAACGAAGGTAATGCCGTTGAGCAATGTGGTTTTTAAGTTTTGGTAAGATGCCAAATGAAGTTGTTTTTTGAGGAAGTTTTTGGTAAGATGCAAAATGAAGTAGGTTGGAAGAAGTTTTTGGAGGATGAAGTAGGTCAGCGAGGTATATTCCGTTGAGCAATGAGTCTTTTTTTATGGTGTCTACGGGACTACGTGAAGTTAATGTTGGGAGTTTTTTTTTAAGTATATATGGATGTATGCACACAAAGTAATAAGAGATTACAAAGGTAAGATTGTCCAAGTTTTTGTTACAGTTACGCACGTTTTAAAGATATTACAAGGCTTGTTATTGAGCTAAACCACTTTGTAGTAAAAAATTACTGATGATTAATAACGAATTAATGATGTGGTAGATTGTTGTCCTACACACAGGTTAAAGTAAAGATAATAGTAATAATTATATGGTTGGCATAATATTTTCTAGAAGTGAAAGGAATTTGTTATAATTCGAAGTTTTGAGCATTTTAAAAGTAAATAATTTTTTTTAGTAGACGAGAAATTAAAGTTTTATTTATGTCATACGGAGTTAGTTAAGAGAAGTTTATATTTTTGAAGACAAGAATAAGTTAGTAAGATAAGTGTATACCTAAGGGGTAATAATGAAGTTTCAATTAAAGGCAGGTGTAATTTACGCATTTAATTTGATATAGAAGAAAGTATCTGAACTGTGTTAGAACTCAGAACTTGCTTTATGAAATGATTTTGGGAGAATATTTGCCAATTATGAGTGTCGGTGTTATTGACTGTCAACTGGAACACTGTCATTATTTTAGGAAGACAATAATTAGGAAAGCTAAGTGTGATGTTATTCCAAGGAATTAGTCGAAGCATGTAAGATTTTTTAGCTGAAATTTAGTGTGTTATTGGTCAGTAAGAGGTGACCTGTAACAGTAAGAAGATGTGGGATTATACCACGAATAGGGGAGGTTTTTTTGTATGTGACGTGTGATGTCACGATGAATTGTTGAGAGTTCTGAGAGATTCTGGTGTAGTAGGAATAAGCTATACTCCAGGCGGTCAGAACAAGTAAGAAGTGATGTCTGTAGGACTTAATTAAGAGTTTTGAGAGAAAACTACGTTTTTTTTAGGTATTCAGCAAGAAGTCAAATCATGAATAGACTAAGTTTAAAGTATAAGAGCATTAATATTTTGTGGAACGAAATATTTATTCCGAGGAGTTTGTCATGTGTTTTTGTGAAATAGTTTAGTGATATACGTAATTCAGGTATTGAGTAGTATTTTGTCCAAGTCTTAATCATTTTGTTATGGTAAATAAGGAATGACAATACAGTAAAGTTATATCTTGACGCTAAGTTAAATTTTATAAGATGAACGAGAAGTCAGATTTTATGTTTATTTGTGATTTTGAAAATCCAAGTTATTGTTTTCGAGAAGTAGTGAAGAGGAATTATGGTTTTATGAAAAGTTAAGAAATCGTGGAGACTTAGGAAGTATTAATTTGAAAGGAGCCAGCCGTGGCCTAAGTAAGAATTAAGCCACGAAGGCAGGTGAGTAGTAACTTGGATATTTATGTGAACTGTTTAATAACTGCTTTAAGGTATTTCGATGTCATTATGTATTTGGGGAAATATTTACATGTATGACAAATGCACTGAAATTGGAATTGCCTTAGGTATCTTGCTAAGTTATTTTTTTTCTTCAATTATTGAAATTTTACTGCATTTGAGTAATACCTTTATAGAGACGAAAGGAATATTGTGTTGTTTGCATATCGTGTGCTGTGATAGTTTTAATATGTTAATCAGATGGAAATACAACAATGTAATTCTACACCAGACTGATGAAAACTACGTTCACTAGATATGAAGACAAAATTGTATGTCAAGCATACGATCACCAAGACAAGTGCAGCGTTGACATATATGTCAAAATTAAAAGTGAAGGGCATTTATGTATATTTCTTTACAGCTTAAATATAAAGAAGAATGAACATTATGAACATTTGGAAGAATGAGATAAATGAAAGTTAAAATGTGAATTTTTGTGAAGAATATCTTTCTTGTATATTTTTGTGTATTGATGAAGAGTATATTGTATGTTGTCTTTTTGGGGGTTATAATATGTAAATTTATAGTTTTTTTTGAATGTTAGATGTGGTAAGAGAAATAATGTGAAATGTCATTTAAATTATTTATCTTAGGGGCGATTGTAACGATTCGATCCCATACCTATTATATTTAAAGGGTTATTCATTTATCATGTTGTTATTATTATTAACTAGTACATCCATGAGATGATTTTTATATCAGATAATTGTAAGCGGTTTTTATTATTATAGTCAGAAATATTTTTATTAACAATTATTTGTAAAGAGACGAAGTAATATATATATTGCAACAAGATTGCCAATAAGGATCAACCCAATGCGTCACAAACTGAACGACGTAGTAATAATTTCACCACGGCAAACTGCGTCATTTTCGAGATGCTAAGAAACCCAATATGAGTAACCATCACGTGCGCACAATCTAGTTCCTTCGAGAAGCAATGGAACATTATATTTCACGTATGGTGCAATCAATACGTCACTACTGGAGCCAAGGTACGCGTCAATGAATGGACAAGCCCCAGGTAGAAGGGGTGACTTGACTATGAAGTGGGGGCTGCTTACTACCACGTGACAAGGAAGATATAACCGCACACTCGCATCTACAGAGTCATTAGTGAACGACCACTCATTAGTGGCAGAGCAGCGACAGAGGTCCACCGACTGCTTTGTGAAATATCATTCATAGCTTTACCATGCATCATGTCTCGACATAATCACCACAATGTTGACAATATACATATAAGCTGACCATGGCTTATAGTTGAATACTACAATTAATCTAGAGATGGCAACACAATGGAACGTAGTATGCTGTATCAAATAACATACTACAACATTTTTTTTAGAAATATGAAACGCAACATCGAGATCATCTTCCACATTTTTTTATGATGATACTTCAAAAGGGTGAGCAAACAATTAAATATCCGACGTCTCTGTAATATGTAACTTCAAGATAGATTCAATTCATTAATGTTTATTTCCTTTTAAAATTAATTGCCGCATTGAGTAATTTTAAATTCAATTGTGTGACTATCACTATTCTGTTTTATTAATATTTTGTTCTTGAGTCAATAAATTCATTTTCTTTAACGCAATGCCTATTTCTTTCATTGTAGTTAGTACTTTAAGGCAATCATGCTCCTTGATTAAATACTGGATTGGTTAGATGACTTTGTCTCACTACGGCCCGGGTAAGTGGTCTCGACTCTACTGCTGATAGCCGAGGTTAAATCAATAAATTTCGATTCACTGTCTTAAATAGGAATCTGGCGCTCAACAACAACTTATTATATTATACTATCACAGGTAAGGTCACACCACAGTGAATATTATTTATTCTTATTATGTTTGTTAAATTGAACCTTTACAATTGTCATCACCACAGTTAAGGACTCATTAAAAATGTTACAATACCACCCTGGAATTTTGTACGGTGATAAAGAGCACTACTAGACGTTTACCTTTGTGACTTTCAAAAACCTGCTAACTACAACACGAACATGTCATCCAAGCGAAGTTGAACATTTAAATGGACCTTTCTCGCATGTTAACCATCCGAACGCAGTCAAACTTAGTGCAGCAAAATTCTATACCAATTGCAATGTATTGACATCCAATTTAGTTCAATTGTTTACATAACCTAAAGATGGCGGCTGTGCGATATTTCGAAACTAAGATTTTTATTTCTTGTGTTCTAATCATGCGATCGAATCAACGTTTGCATAATGAACGTACACAATAATCCTCATCTAATAGTGCATAACTCTATGGCCTACATTTACTAAAATCCAACATGGCGACCATCCGAAATATTTAGACGGTTCTCAATATCTATTGATCTATGACAGTAATCAAACTGAAAATCTGTATGTTGATAGAGGCTATTAATATAACTGTATAGTGCTTCACGGAACTACTTGTTGCCTTTTGCTATAACTCCATTTCAAAGCAATTGAATAGCCGTGGTCAAGGGCAACGGACGTGTCAATCAAAATCACAAAGACGGTCACAGTTATAAAGGGGGCAGGGAGTGACGCGTTCCCCACAATATTCACAACATGTAAAGTACCTCTGGCACTACAGCCCTTGAAGGGCCTAGGCCTACCAAGCGACCGCTGCCCAACCATTTACCCTGCAGATATTGGGGTGACGCGTGGTCAGCGCATCGGGTCCCCTCGGCCGTTAATCTTGGTTTTCGGACCGGGGTGTAGCCCCGGTGTTTGCAGTTATTAAGGTACAGACGTTTTTATAATTTAACTTTGTAATGAGTCGCAGTACTGTAAATACTTGTGTGTTGTATAGGTACATATCCACTGAACCTAAGTGAACTGGATCTGATGATGTCCGCTTGACCAACGAGACTGCAGTAGTTATTTAACCTTTTAGGCTAAGTGCTGAGTTTTTTATTTAAATTTTAAAAATTGTAGAAGACGTAATTTTTAAGTTATGACAGGGAGGGTTAATACTTGGTTGGTTGGTTCCACAGTTTAGGGGCTGCGACAACGCGGTCATGCAGCCCCGTGTACTTTGGGTGTGTGTAGAATCTGTCTGATAACCGGTATTAATTGTGATGGCTGTATTAGTGTGTGTTATCTGTGATTCACGTAAGGACTGCAGACATTCGATTTTCAAGTAGTTCCTACTTTTGCTACCAAACGCCACCGTCAACGACCGACTAGTACTGAACTTGGTTACTAGATGCCACCGCATTTGGCTCCTGGCGACGAACGTTGGATCCTAAGAGCGTTAGTCAAAATATCTATCCTATAATTTAGCTTTACACAAGTCTAATCTATAAATCTATGGACCGCCGGCTTTACTTCCCCACCGAAGGAAGGCATGCTGAGGGATTTTTAACGCTCTTAAAATATCTGTCGACTTCGGCCGGGTTTGAACCCACGACCTTGGGCATAGAAGCTCAGCATGCTACCAACTACGCCGCCAAGGCGTTAATACTTATGACATGCCCCCACGAATATGAGCGGTTCGTGCCGTGTTGGATAACATTTCAGCAGTTGTTAACAAATTAATGTGTATTGACCCTCCCTCAAACTATCTCTTGTTGTTGCAATATCACCCTAGCAACCCGTGACGTCACGCGCTGGCCAGCCAATGACGGGTAGGAGGGCCTTACCAAACGCTTCACTGGAGGAAGTGTGGCGCGGAACTTCTGGGAAAGGAGGAAGTTAGTTCTTGACGCAGCATCTCACATAAATAGCCGCCACCCTGGGCCTGTGCATAGACAAGACAGTGGTGTCCGTAGCATTGGACAAGTAAGTGATCTGCACTGCACCCACCCGAGGTAAGCGCACCAACACCTTTCTTCACTTGTTGCGTCACTCTTTGGTCAGAAAAATCCAGCTCTTGGTATTACAGTAGGCAAACACTTGCGTAAAGCAGAACGCAATCGTTCCGGATTTATTTTTCTGTTTTCGCAGGTTTCCCTTTTACAAAGGGTTGAGTGTTTATAAGACAAAATACATTACTATGAAATAATTTGGTTTTTTTTTCCGACTTTAGCCTAATTAAATTTAATAATGCAGCCAAATGGCCAGTAATATCAAATTGATTCAATGATAAAACTCTTTCTGTACAACCCATTGAGTGGTATCTCTCACAGAATTTCCCACTCATTCGACAAACACAGTCCACGCATGGCTCATGAAAACGTATGGTACTACACAGGGCCGCCGAGAACGGGGGGGGGGGGGGGGGGGGGGGGGGGTATGTATAGCGGCCCGTAAGCAACGGGGGCCCGTTAGTGATTGTTTACATTTTCTTGCGAATATTGTTTTATTTATTTTAAATGTATTTTTTATTTAAAACCTGGTAGGACAATACTAGTGTAAGTGTTATTGAAGATATTGTTCGAGGATGTCCTCCTGGAATGCGTAATAACCTCCAAGAGCCTTCCTGAGAACAGCTTCACTTTATAAACTACAGAATGGAGAAAGTGTTCGTAGAGGCTGGTTAGTATGTAGGGATACTTGGTCACAACCCTGACAGTTTTAGTTACTGACGAATGATGGCAAAAAGATCGTTCTTGGCGTAAGCTGCCAGTTTATGAAATAAGTGCCAGTCACAAACTACGCTATATTGACGTAGTTTCATTTGACAGGCTTGGACATCGTGTTCATTAAGCCCAGTGTACTTTTGTATGTGTGGAATTTTGTGTAATAACCTGTTTATAAACTATGACTGAGCATCAGACGCTTTTCTGAGAATGGCATTGTTTTTCCAGAATAGGTAGTAGTGAATAGTAATACTAATTTAACGAAATTCAAGGGGGGGGGCTTAAATCCTCTAGGCGGCGCTGGTCTTAGAACACTTGTGAGCTGACCTGATAATTTGCTTGCTCCGTGGTGTAAAATGTTCCATCCAAATATGTGTTTTCTTTGCTATGTGTTCTCTGACTACCTCATTGAAGGACGGTGTAGCATTTTCTGGAGTAGATCTTCTAATAGCATAGTTTCTTTAGATAGTTCGTAAACTAATCTAGATCTTGTGTACCTGGATACTCCTATGGTTGTTTTTTTTTAAAGCATGCTTTAACCTTTTTGCAGCGTCCTTAGGTCGGTTGTTGTCAGCCTATCCCAAATAATCTCTATCCCGTGAGTCAGAATGGGAATAATTGTGGCATCGAAAAAAGCCCTGGCAGTCTTCAGAGACAGTGTGTTGAGAAGTTTAAACAAGACAGTTAATTCTTTAGCCGGACGTTTGTTTTCTCGTGTTGTTCAATAACTTTAATCTTCTCCTCCAATGTAAGTGTCTTATGTTTAGAAGTCATTGTCAATGAATTACAGTAAATGCAGTGCACAGTAAAAAGAACACCTTTGTTGGAACTAATATAGCGTTATCAAATCTAACCTACAAATTTTAGCTTCACACAAGTGTAGTTAGTGGAAGGTTCTTTCAAAATGCCATAAATCTATGACATGGGACCGCTGGCTTTACTTGTTCTCCAAAGGAAGGCTAACTGAGGGATTTTTAACGCTCTTAAAAATCCGACGACTTCGGCTGCGTTTGAACCCGCGAACTTGGGCATAGAAGTTAGCATGCTACCGACTACGCCACCGAAGCCAGCTTGAAAATATTTACAATAAACACACTTATTTAGTTACAGTATTAGTTGTGGTCTATGTGATGTTTTGTTGAGATACTGGAAGTGGTGATTGACCTCCGGAATTCGCTTGTTTGGATTGAATATGTGGTTGTTGTGATTGGTCAATCCAGATTGTATTGTACAGGCTGGTTGAGTCTTGCGTGTCCTGGTGAGAGAAGTTAACTTGGACACTGTCTGCTTTGAACTCACCATTTAACAACAATCATATAACTTACTCACACTAAACATGCAAATTCCGGAGGTCAATCACCACTTCCAGTATCTCAACAAAACATCACATAGACCACAACTAATACTGTAACTAAATAAGTGTGTTTATTGTAAATATTTTCAAGCTGGCTTCGGTCACCTAGTCGGTAGCATGCTGAGTTTCTATGCCCAAGTTCGCGGGTTCAAACGCAGCCGAAGTCGTCGGATTTTTTAAGAGCGTTAAAAATCCCTCAGTATGCCTTCCTTCGGAGGGGAAGTAAAGCCGGCGGTCCCATATCATAGATGTATGGCATGTAAGGAACCTTCCACTAAGTACACTTGTGTGAAGCTAAATTATAGGTTAGATTTCACTAACGCTCTTAGGTTCATCACCAGGAGCCGACTGCGGTGTCATCTAGTAACGAAGTTCAGAACTATTTGTTGTTGACGGTGGCGTTTGGTAGCAAAAGTAGGAACTACTTGAAAATTGAATGTCTGCAGTCATTACTTCAATCAAAAACAGATTACATACACTAATACAGACAACACAATTAACAACGCTTATCAGACAGATTCTACTCACACCCAAAGCACACGGCAGGCGCGGATTCAAGGGGGGGGGGGGGGGGGGGGGGTGTCACGGGGGTCATGACCTCCCCAAACGGAGACCAAAATTTTTTGCAAACTCAAAAAATGAAAACACAATAACCAGACAAATAAAACTTAACGAATTTTAACTGAAAAATAGTTTTTTTTTTCATTTTATTCAATACTGAAATATCTTTATTGCAATTATTATGTTCTGTTACAACTGTACATAAATACAACCTCATACCTGTTATATAAAAAAGATTATTTATATAACAAAATCAACTCGTCTATTTTGTTTAGCAAACCTTGTGATTACCCAATCGATGTCTATAGTGATGTCACGATGAATGTGTAGCATTGCAAGGATAGGAATTTGGGGCTTTTTTTTGCACCAAAAAATTTTGCCGACGTCCAAACTGCAAGCTTGATTAGCAATTTAAGCTGTGACTTTCTCCCTTTGTCGGTACCAACTCGACTTGCCAAAACTGTAACGTACCTTGATACGTTTTTCGAAGCTCGATGTAAAAGTCGCAAAACACGCCGATGCAATTTGTACGAATACTTTTGGTGCGCTCAACGCATCAAATTTCTATCCATGTAGCTTGCAAATAAAATTGGTCTGTTCATAATGTTGTGTTTATTATAAACACGGCATAAGCCCAAAATTCAACATTATGAATAGTAACACGGCCCGTGAAAGTCTAAATGACAAAATTGGTCTGGTTTCGTACGTTTGGTTATTTTGTGATTGCGGTTTTAGTGATAGACTACAATTTCTCTGACCCCCTCCCCCTCCCCAGCGCCAAACTGTAGATCCGCGCCTGGCACACGGGGCTACATGACCGCGTTGTCGAAGCCCCTAAACTGAGGAACCAAACAACCAACTCTGTTCATGATCACTTGACGATCGAAACTGGCCATCCAAGTGTATTTATTAATCTCATGTAGGCTATTTTTTTTTCAGGATTGGGGAATAAACAATCTCATTTGAGTACAATCGTGTTTATCGACTGAAAAGCATCAAATTTCGATTACTATCATTTTGTTTTATTATTCTTCAAACAATTTGTATTTCTATAAAGAAAAGATCACAATGTGTTAGAACATGTGTGTAGGATGAATGTTGCAGTGTAGTGGACAGAGGAGCAATTCCAGTAGCCAACATTATGATGGGATTTATCCTAACCTTAACAGTTTGCCACATTTGATTAATTCCTTCAGTTAAGTCTATATAGGCCTACACTGGTCAAAAAAGTTTTGCATATTGCAGGCTTATGTATTTGTGGACCAAATATAATACAGGTGCTTTATCCGATAACTGTTTGTATTTATTTATGTAGCGTAACTTATGGCATTGCACATGAAACACAATAATAATGATAATAAGTAGGCCTACTATGCTACCTTATTACAACCTTATGCCCAGTCTATTTTCTCCAGTCAAGGCTCGATGGTGCAGCACTGAAAAAGTCGTTAGGGTCACCTAGGTAGCCTACGCTCTTAGTTTGGAATCTTCCACAATGTGCCTGGTGGTCTGGTTCGATGGACCACGATCACAGCAGGGGATTGCCCTCTTACCCCATTTGTGCAAGTTGTATGCACAAACTCCATGTTCGATGACAGTATGGTACAAACAAACGTGTTATCTTAGAGTTAACACATGACTCAATGTGCATGTCGTCATACAGCAAGGAAAGTACATCATGCAATATGCAAAACTCTTTTTGACCAGTGTATTTATTCATTTTCAAGGCGCAGGTTTTGGATGCATTTCCATTGAGGATAACTGCATCGTCACTCTATTCTCCATGTGAATGTCAGTGACGATAGCACAGTTTGTGGTGCTCATTCTCCAAGTGTGCACTTGTTGACATTTCTCATCTGGTTTCTTGGCCAAGTGTTTGTGCAATATATTTGCTAGGGTCTAACAGGACAGCTAAAGTCGAGCAGCCTCTAGTCACGTGATGAGTTGTCTCATTGAGGCTCCACATCTTCGGCATTTATCATCCCGATTGGTCTCATTCAGGATGTATCTTTATCTTAAACTAGCAACCCGCCCCGGCTTCGCCCGGGAACAGTTATGGATGCATTACGTGATAAGCGCTTTTTTTTTCAATGTCAATTAAATACGACCTATATACGTTTTACGATTCGGCACAATGGGTTAAAATCACTGGACTATTAATTATATTATCATGGAGATGCATAAGCAACGAATTCTTGTCAGACGTAATTTAAGAATGGCGAGGTGCATGAAACAAAAATCCCCCTTCCGTCCAATCTTAACTTGACTGTGTATTTTGCGGAACGAAAAGTTGACAGACGAAATCAAGAAAAGCCGAGTTGCATTTCCAGGGAAATTCCAAACACAACCACTCTTCTCTGAAATCTTAACTCAACACGGCTCGACAGTTTGCTGCTGGCTGTATCTGGGATAATAGGCTCGCCCGCTAGCTAGGCTGTAACTGGGGCGATAGGTTCGCCCCTAGCCAGCTCGTAAACTGTCGCCTCAGTAATTGAATGGAGATTGTTGGAAGAAATGAAAACGTTAAAACACTTATAATGGTCGATGTATTGAAGATAGAGATATGCTCTAGTGGACGTATATTTAGAACTTTTCATGCTGAACAATTCTTACACTAATAGTAGGCTATATTGATATTTTTAACGGTTTGCCCAGGGTAAGCTTAAAAAGCGCATGCACGCCGTGTTTTCTTTCTACTTTATCACTGAAATCGTTACTGCTTCGCTTCCTTTGATCATAAATAAATTATTTTCTACAGAAACCTTCCTCTACAGTAGATATCCTTTACAGAATGGTGAAAACCGCATCAAAATCCCTCCAGTGGTTCTCGAGATTACCCATGACATCCAAAAATCGGGGACTTGGTTTTCATATGATTGTCTGGCTTTGTAACTCTTCAGTTGGTCAACATGAATTTTCCCCAATGACTGCGCGGGTACAATGCATCTAATATGTAATACAACTGGAAGGAGGCGGTCGAGGCCGTAAGTTAGGAACCATCCCGGCATTCCCCTGGGGTAGAAGTGGAAATCGAATCCACCCATTCTCAGCTTTGTCTCACGAAGCTGAGCGCATTCCGTTCCAACCCTGAGACCAAAGGTACATTTCTTGTCATAGCTGGGAATCGAACCCAGGACCTCTCAATACAGAGGGCGACTCTCCACTCGTTATTTAAGCGGTAAATATACTGTATATTATTTTAATTATTGTTTGGAGAATAATAAGTTAGAGGTTGTTCCCAAGTGCGAGATTCCCGGTCGTGTGAACTTGGTGCTGCCTTGGGGACTTGGTGTTCCTGATGTCTTCATCATTCAGTTCCACCTCATCACGACCAACAGGTGGCCCAACTTCAAAGACCTGTGCCAGGCCTCTGGGGAGGTCGCATTTCATTAATAATAATAATAATAATAATAATAATAATAATAATAATAATAATAATAATATTTTATTTTTTTTAGCGTATGGCTTTTAGTGCTGGGAGTGTCCGAGGACATGTTCGGCTCGCCAGTTTTGTTGCTGCTTCGAGCTCAAGTACCGTTGGGGAGGAAAGTTGGAAGGGAAGGGCAAGGAGTTGGAAGGTAGCGGCTGTGGCCTATAGTGAGGGACCAACCCCGGCATTTGCCTGGAAGGAAGATGGGAAACCACAGAAGACCATCTTCAAGGTTGCCGGTGGGGGGATTCGAACCTCCTCGCCTCCCGGATGTGAGCGACTGCCATTAGTCATGCCGTAACCACCACGGCTAACTCACCCTGTATAATAATAATAATAATAATAATAATAATAATAATAATAATAATGCAATTGCAGCAAAAACCGAACTCCAAATACATATCAAAAAAAAATAAAAGAACCATTTTATGGAAGGATCTCGTCGGTACATGGATAAATAACCTATGGTAACTCGGTTCGGTAAGGTACACAAGAACCTCGTTTATCTGGATTAAGTAGGACCGGAACTGATCCAGTTTATCGAAAATGCGGAAAATAAAAAAATTAAAATGTTATCTTACTATGCACTACTAGCATTACCCGTCGCGGCTTCGCCCGCGAATATTCTAGTTGTAAAGAGTACACTTAGCAAAATCTCAACCATGAATGCTATGACTGATTTATCCTTGGTATGAATGATCAGACTTTATCAATTCAGCTACTGGTGCAGTGGTTAGGGGTTTGTCATTCCTTCATAGGTATATCAGAGCGAAGTTAGTTTTCTGGGAATATCACAGACACTGTTAATTTATGTGCCTTTAAATGTAGTTTTCGGAGACCCTTTATAGTCGGGTGAAAAAGACCTTTCGTATCGCACTCACACGTGAAAATTGCGTGAAAAAAATTCTAGAGTGTCCCTTGACCCCCTTAAGTGCATGTATTGATGAATTTTACAGCTTAATTTGGTTCAGTGATAACCTTATAACCGTCTGGAAACTTTCACAGCAATGTAATAATTGGAATTGCATTGCGTCTTACAGAAATAGATGGACCTGTGAGATTCTGTTACCATGGTTACCGTGTTGCATTCTTTCATTATTTCATTGTAAATATACATGTTTTAAGGTATTTATTTAATTGTGAGTCATTTAAAGAGTAAGTGAGTACGTTATGCTGAACCTGTAGGAACCCCATATGTGTAGGTTGGTGTTAATGGGACCTTAGCAGAATAATATGGGGAGGGATAATACGCTAAGGTGTATGTTACACAAAACTCAAGCTCCTAAATCAGAGGGAGTTAGAAGGTGTAATTTGTACCAAAATCTTCCAAATCGTCTCAAGAGTACAGGAAAAATCTTGCATTTCTTGAAAAGTCAACGGAAATATATGTATTTGTTTATAAAGTGCTTTTAAACAAATAAACAAGACGATAGCCCCTGGCCGCACATCACTTGAGCCGGGCGGGTAGTCTGTACACATGGGGCGCACACAACCCATTATATGAGAGTTCTCGCACAGGTCCGTTAGTATAATCTATTAACATAAGTTGAAATACTTTTTTTTTCAATTATACAAAAAAACAACAACAAGAAGTTCCGTGACGAACTAAAAATTTAAGATTCATGCCAATGACTAATCTATATGGATCTATCTAGAATAATGACGAAATTAGGTTGGTAATATCGAAATTTCAAATTAGTTCGAAATACTGTATGTAGCCTAATAGAGCAGCCCTGGTGACTAAATATATTCTTAGTTCCATCTCTTAAGGTACAGAATACAAAATTTGGTTGATGTCCAATGGATAGCATGGACGTTACATGCAGTTAAACATTGGATCTGACAGCACGCGGAAAATCATGTTGGCAACAATGCCATGCTTGTATTGGTCAGAAATAATCTGAAATAATACGATCTATTGTTGTGCCATTTTTGAATGAAATCCATTAGTTAGTATAGAAGTTACATGCATTTTAAAATTGGACATATCAGCAGGCTTAGAATCATGTTGGCAGCATTGACGTATATTAGTTACTCCAAATTAATCTAGAATGCCAGGTACTATACGTGTGCAAAGTTTAGAGCTATTGGCTTGCATACTTTCTGATATATTGATATTAGGGTAACAAAAATAGAGACAGCATTTATTAACAGTTGTCAGCCCTGGTTGCTCTTAAGAATACGCTCAGTCATATCTGTTTATGTACACATAGCACATACACAATTTGATTGAATTCCAATAGATAGTGTAGAAGTTATATGCATTAAAAAATTGGACCTATCAGCAGGCAATACTGTCATGTATGGCCTTCTGGAAATTAAACTGCAATATTATTATCTATAAGTGTGCCAATTTTGAAATAGCTCCCATTCATAGCTTCCAAGATATCCAACATGGAGCTCAAATTTCAATTGCGATTTTTCAGCAGTTGGTAGCACTGACATCATTTTCAAATACGGCATTGAGATATTCAGGTATAGATTTTTACTCCTGGCAAATTTTGTTTCGATTGCTGTAGCCGTTTAGGAGTTGATAGGGGGGACACACACACAGCCAGCCAGACAGACAGACAGACAGACAGACAGACAGACAGACAGACAGACAGACAGACAGACACACATTTGCCCGGATCGATCTCATAAGTCTACTTTTTCCTAATTTTTGCAAAATGTGAAAAGTAGGCTAAAAAGAACACTTTTCTTACATTTGCGACTTTGTTTTATGCACTAAAATAATGTGTGTGGCGTAGTTGGTAGCATGCTGAGCTTCTATGCCCAAGATAGCGGGTTCAAATCCGGCCGAAGCCGTCGGATTTTTTAAGAGCGTTAAAAATCCCTCAGTATGCCTTCCTTCGGAGGGGAAGTAAAGCCGGCGGTCCCATGTCATAGATTTATGGCATGTTAAAGATCTTTCCACTAATTACACCTGTGTGAAACTAAATTGGATAGGTTAAGAATGTAAACAACGCTCTTAGGTTGCTACGTTCGTTGCCAAGAGCCGACTGCGGTGGCGTCTAGTAGCTAGTTCTGAACTAGGCCTAGTAGTCGTTGACGGTGGCGTTTGGCGGCAAAAGTAGGAACTATTTGAAAATTCAAAGTTGCAGTCTCTACTTGAATTAAAAAACAGATACACACACTAATACAGTCATCACAATTAACACCGGTTATCAGACAGATTCTACACACACCCAAAGTACACGGGGCTACATGACCGCGTTGTCGCAGCCCCTAAACTAAGGAACCAACCAACCAACCAAAATAATGTGTGAGTTTTTTCTGTTGTACATTTGTATAGCCTTTGTGCGCAACGCGATCACCAACGTTTTACTAACATCAGTTCTCACTTCCAGGCGAATGTCTGGACGGTATCTTTGATAGACCGTGGCTGAATTACTTCCAATGCCTGTCCTTAACTATCCTTGATTCAAGAAGAAATACTGTACAGTAAAAATATATTTATTATTATTATTATTATTTTCGATCCGGATAAATGAGGGCCGCGTAAACGAGGTTCTTGTGTTATTCAAGAGTCTAAATTCAAGTACCTGTGAGAAATTATTCATTTACGTGCGTAAGAACCTTTCTGCAAACCAATACTGTCTGTATGATCTAACCTTGCTCTGGGCGGAAGAACGTCAGCATAAAAATAATACCTTATCGTGCAGCCTGATGATGTAAGATAGCTTGTTAAATATAGAAATACGATGTCCACAACGCAAATAGCTGTGATTATAATTCGGACGATGCAACATTTCGTGATTCCACAAATTATCATTCTCGTGTCAGGAAATTACAAAGCAGCAACAAATGTACAATAAATACACATACATACTTTATATCCCCCCAGGGGCTCACATCTAGTGGGACGTGGGTTGGCGATCACGGGGCCCCAGCTGAGTCCGCTATTGCTTCCGGGTTCATCTCCGTCTTCTTTCCTTTGGACCTCACTTGGTCAACTCTTGTTCTCTTCCGACCCGACGGTATTAGGGTAACCGAAGCCTTAATTAGCCCTTGTCTCTTCCTTTCTGATACCCTCGTTCTGCGAGGGGTCAGCCTTCTTTTTTTCCCTGTTATCTCCTGCCTTCTGCTCAAGGCCCTCAAGGAGGCAGGGTGTATGTAGCCCCACCACTTCTGGTGCACCCTGGATAGTGCTACACCCTCAGGGGCTCACAGTATCTCCTGCCTTCTGCTCAAGGGCCTCAAGGAGGTAGGGTGTGTGTAGTCCCACCACTTCGGGTGCACCCTGGATAGTGTTACACCCTCAAGGGCTCACCGTATCTCCTGCCTTCTGCTCAAAGCCCTCAAGGAAGCAGGGTGTGTGTAGCCCCACCACTTCTGGTGCACCCTGGATATTGCTACACCCTCAAGGGCTCACAGTATCTCCTGCCTTCTGCTCAAGGCCCTCAAGGAGGCAGGGTGTATGTAGCCCCACCACTTCTGGTGCACCCTGGATATTGCTACACCCTCAGGGGCTCACAGTATCTCCTGCCTTCTACACAAGGCCCTCAAGGAGGCAGGGTGTGTATAGCCCCAACACTTCTGGTGCACCCTGGATAGTGCTACACCCTCAGGGGCTCACGGCTGGTGAGTTCGGCAGTTGAGGACCCCGAGGGATTCCTGAGCTGGGTCCGGTTTTTCCCCTTTTATCCTTTACCTGAGGGGCGAACCCTCTCCTCTTTCACTTTCCTATCTGCCTTTCATGGCTCTCCTTCCTTCCAAGTCCCTCACTCCGCATTCTTCGAGGGCTGAGGGCATTTATTTTCCTCCTGTCCTTTATTTGCCTTATTCTCCTGTTGTTTTCCATTTCTTCTTCTAGTATATAAGTTAGTAGTTAGTTTTAGTTATATTTTACATCTCATTATCATCTTCACGATCACCCAAACCATTAGGGGCCGATAACCTAGATGTTAGGCTCCTTAAAACAATAATTATCATCATCATACTGTATATATACACAGCCACAAACATTAAACAAAAGTAGACTAAAATTTGGCTATTTTCAGTGCATCGTCTGAAGCTTGATGTAAATCCTCCTCTGTCTACACTGGAGCTTGTGCCAACAGTCTGATCTTCTCCACAATCACACTCAATATCCTGCTTGGTTAACTCTTGATCAGCCAACGCCAGATCTCAATCTGTTCAGAGATGTCCATGCTGTCCATCCTTGATCGTGTCCAGGTGGTAAAGTTTGTGCTACTTTCTTCCAGACGTTAGCAATGAGGCCTTTAGCTTTCCACGACTGGCTGAGTGCCGCAGCTATTACGTTCTCGCCTGCTGTGCCCAAGATTGCAGGATTGAATCCTGGCACCTCGAACTCTACCATTCGCCCAGTAACGCCTCATGTGTTCTCGATGCTGCTGTTTAACATTCGCCCAGTAACGCCTCATGTGTTCTCGATGCTGCTGTATCCTGGCTTCGGTCCGCGTCTTGCCTAGATTTTTCCTGGAAACTCTGGTGTTGTTTTAGTTTCATCTTAAGGGGCGTACGCATCAGAATATCGTTGTAATTCCAACTTCTTTTAAATCCTTTTCTAACTCTGTAAACCACGCTGCCTTGGTTTTCTTACCCTAATAGTAAGTAAAGATTTTGATTGACAATCGCTTTGGGCTCATTCTTGTTAAATGTCCATAGAACACAATCCTCCTCTTTCTGATCACGTCAGTGATTTTGGTAACGTGTGTGTAGAGTTCATGGTTGTGTCTCCGTCTGTAATCACCGCTTTCTTTGACTGAGCCCAAGATTTTCCATAAGATCTTCCTTTCTTGTTATTAATATTCTTTAATAAATTGATGAAAATGAGTTCATTATTTCTGTTCCAGTTATTACTCTAAAATAATTTATCACATAATGCTATCAGTTCAATAACGCACGAGCCATAATAGTCACAAAGAACACCTATTATATCGTACTAGATTTTTGCCTAATGACTAAATTGTTCGATCTTGACTTAAGAGTTTAACACATAACATGGTCAGCGTTAGCAGCGCTCAGATAGAATCATTCCATGAGAAGTTAGAGGAACTCAAGTATTTATACTTTGTGAAAATCAAGATTAGGTTTAGATTATTCCAACTTTCATACAGATGTGATAATTCCGTGACGAGATGGCTTTCATTCTCAGGAATTGACATTCGCGCCATCTATAATTTATTATATGGAATTCTTAGATCTAAGCACTAATAGATAAATCTTACGCAATAGTTGAGCTTCATAATAAGTTTCAGTTTGATTGCTTTATTAGGTTACAAAACAAGTAGTTCCGTGAAGAACTAAATAGCCTAATTTCATACTGTATATCCTACTTATGTTAATTGCCTCTATCAACATACAACATTTCAGTTTGATTGCTGTAATAGATTCGTAGATATTGAGAACCGACTAAATATTTCGGATGGTCGCCATGTTGTATTTTTATATATGTAGGTTATGTACTGTTACATGAAGATCATTGTGTAAGTGTAGCATTCAAATTTCAATCGCATGATTAGGACACAAGAAGAAACAAGGAGGTGTTAAAATTTCGCTCAGCTGCCATCTTGTGGTTATGGATACAATTGAAATAAATTAGATGCCAGTGGATTAACATTCGTATAAGAATTTACTGTACCAAGTTTCACTTCACTCGGATGGTTAAATTGCGAGAAACATCCATGTGAATATTTATACTTCGCGTCACCGCCATGTTGGATTTGTGATCACCAGGTTATTGAAAGTCCTCTAGGTGAACTTATGTTCATAGCCGCTATGGACATTAAAAAACTGTAATAGATTCGTAGATATTCAGAGCCGTCTAAATATTTCGGATGGTCGCCATGTTGGATTGTTATATGCATAGGTCATAGAGTCATGTTCCATTAAATGAAAATTATTGCGTAGGTTCATTATTCAAACTTTCACTTCGATCGCATGACCACGACACAAGAAATAACAACTTAATTTTAAAATTCGCACAGCCGCCATCTTGAGGTTATGTTAACAATTGAAGTAAATTAGATACCAGTGAATTACAATGTGTATAAACATTTTTTGTACCAAGTTTCATTGCGTTTGGATCTTTAAATCGCGAGAAAGGTATATTTAAAATTTTCAAATTCGCTTGGCCGCCATATTCGTTTTGTAGTTAACTGGTTTTTGAAAGTCTTATAGGTGAGCTTGCAGTAGTGCCCTTTATCTCCGTACAAAATTTCAGGGTGATACCGCTAATAGTTTCTGAGATATAGAATGCCGGTGAAATATTTCGCACAGCCGCCATCTTGAGGTTATGTAACCAATTGATCGAAGTTAGATGTCGGTGCATTACAATGTGTATATACATATACTGTACAATGTTTTATTGCGTTTGGTTGGTAAAATCACGAGAAACGTCTATTTAAAAGTCGCAACTTCGCTTGGCCGCCATGTTGGTTTTGTAGTTACCGGGTTTTCAAAAGTCACATAGGTGAACTTCTAGTAGTTCCCTTTATCGCCGTAAATCATTCCAGGGTGATATCGGTAATAGTTTCGGACATATTGAATGTTGGTGAAATATTTCGCACAGCCGCCATGTTGGATTGGTGAGACATAACAAAATTTGAAGGGCACGGTCGGGGTCGTCCGGAATAGTGCTATGAACTTACTGAGTTTCATTGAAATCGCTCTAGCCGTTTAGAAGTTATTAGGGGGGACACACACCATCACACACGCACACACAGACAGACACACGGACAAATGGTGATCTCATAAGCCTATTTTTTTTTTCATAAATTAAAATCGGCTAAAAATAAAATTGTGTCCTCAATGGCTGTGCATGGGTACCACCACAAGGAATGCAAGACGAAGTGTTTTCACGACCCCGGGAATACCTGTGTTTGTGAATTGTGCGATCAGCTCTATGACCGTTACCACGTGACCAGCTGTAAAACACGAGTGAAATCCTTGGTAGACTTTTGTGCACAATAAACAATATATACAAATGCGGGGTACAAAGCGTATGAAACGTACTGAGCGCTATCACTTACTAACGTGCAAAGAAAGAACAAGGTCATCAACGAGTAACTGGTATTCTAATTCCACAGGTACCTTTATGGCTGCAATACATTCTTATTAAAAAGTGAAAGACTACACTTTGTATCATTTTAAATGCTACAAATGATGAAAAATGATAGAAAGACTCTTGACATGTTAGAAAATTATCTGCATAATACTCATCTTGCTTTATAATACTTTACCTTATTTCAAATTACTCGCGAACGACAAGTGCAAACCAAGGGCAAAGCAAGGTCAAACGCGCGGGATGCCGTCACGCCCACCAGAGCGCGCGGGGACGTGCCCCTTCCATCCAGTCTAAAACACTTATAGTGGGCGATGTATTGCTCTCGGGGACTTTTTTGTAGAACTTTTCATGCTGACCAATTCTTACGCTCATAGTATATTGATATGTTTAACGGTTTGCCCAGCGTAAGCTTAAGAAGCGCACGGACGCCAAGTTTGTTTTCGACTTTTTCACTGAAATCGTTACTGCTTGGCTTCCTTTGATCATCATACATAAATTATTTTCTACAGAATTTTCACAGAATGGTGAAAACCGCATCAAAATCCATCCAGTGGTTCTCGAGATTACCCGTGACATCCAAGAATCGGGGATTTTTGTCTTATACTAACGAAGTAGCGGTACTATGACGTCACACACCTCAGTGCATCTGGGTACATTTCGTCCCGTCACCGTAACGTAACGCCAGACCCCAGCGTAACGACGAAGTCGACAAGATCTTTTAAAATGATAAAAAATAGAACTTGTTTAAACAATTTGCACAGACGCCATCTCAAACTTTTCAAAACAATTGAATGACATTGAGCTTATTACATTAATCTGTAAATAAAGATTTACTATATCAAGTGTACCTGTCTGATCTGCGGAAATACAGGGTCACCTTCCAACTAGCTCAGTGTCGGGGGTGTACCGTTCATTTCCACCATGTATTTAGAATGTGAACAACAAGGAAGTACAAGCTACAAAAAAAACTGTAACACGGTCTACTGAAATTACTGCTTTAATTCAATTAAAAAGCATCCAAACACAAATAAAACAAAACATAAACAGTGGTGAAATAATACCACAATGTCTCTTCATTTGTTATACACAAGATCCTTCACAATCCATCTCATAACATTTCATAGTGCTTTATTTAACATTTAGATATTAAACCCTTCCAATACTGGAGTTTCTTAAATCATTCTTCGCTGAATCTCCACCTTCTCAGGCTTCGATCTCAGGACATTTACGTTATGTAAACAATGCCTTCATTTGGCTCAAATTGTAGGTTCTATAACTTTCCAGTTTATTTAAATCGATCTCTTTGTTTCTCCACATATTTTAAACACAAATTATCCATCAATCATATCTATTTACATATTTCACTATGAGTACCATTTTTATTGTAACCATCGTGCATGTTAGGAATTTGACTTCACGGAACCCGCATTCCGTGGAGTCCAATTCTCATTATTTTCTTAACCCGTTTCAATCTTTAAAGTAAGGAACCAATTTTTCACATTTCACTATAATGCATATTATTATTATTATTATTATTATTATTATTATGCGGGAGGACCACTCCACGCACAATAATACTGTTTAGCAGGAACATTCTTCTGCCTCTTATCGTTTCATTTATATAAGATTCGACGATCTAACTTTATTTTTACTCAATTTCTGATTCAGTGACGTATTTACTAGTCCAGCCGGCACTTTCCGTGACCGTAATAACTCGTGCCCCCTCCTGTATGAAGGAGCGGCGAGCGGTCCCAACCTAGAACAAAACTAACAGCCTAGCTGCCTGGAGCCTGACCTTGCCCAATACATTTACAGACCATATGTTACAACCCTTCTCTAACGGCCACATCATAATATTGAATATCCCAGTAATTCTCATTTCCTATTCAATTTATAACTGACTGATTTCAGTCTAATTAGCATATTTTATGTTTACACGTGCTTTGGTTCGGAGGAACGTTCTCTGCTTTCAGAACTTTAACATTTGCGTATCTAGCCCGCATCGGCTCCAACAATATTGCTGCGGTGGGAATTCATCAACGACGATCCGATCCAGTTGCGCAATGCTCTGTCCGGTCATTCTGATAGACAAACGCGAGATTAGGAATCATTTCACCGTAATCCGGTTATCTGCATACATAATCATCCACCCAGACTTATCCATAAATTCATTCACGTGCCCCTGGCTGCGTGAAAATCATCAACTCAATTTCTGCAGTGAGAAGTTCCGTCATTCTGATACATTAATAATGGCGTATAAGACCCGCCCCGGTTCAATTCGTCGATTTCCTGACTGTCTTAACGATTCGTCCTATCTACACGTAAACATCATTTCATCATAGAGCCCTACCCTCGAGCTTACATATAATTCGGCCTATTCTTGGCGACAATATATATTTTCAACTTGGATCTTCAATCATCTCCTCATTTCAGTACGGTATCCTGGCTAGGATAGCGTACCTACTTGTATTTTTCATTCTCTGCCGTTTATTTCACATTTTTAGCCTACTTTTCACATTTTGCAAAAATGAGGAAAAAGTAGACTTATGAGATCGGGCAAATGTGTGTCTGTCTGTCCTTCTGTCTGTCTGTCTGTCCTTCTGTCTGTCTGGCTGTGTGTGTGTACCCCCTATCAACTCCTAAACGGCTGCAGCAATCGAAACAAAATTTGGTAGGAGTAAAGAGCTATACCTGAATATCTCACGGCCATATTTGAAAATGATGTCAGTGCTACCAACTGCTGAAAAATCTCAATTGAAATTTGAGCTCCATGTTGGATATCTTGGAAGGTATGAATGGGAGCTATTTCAAAATTGGCACACGTATAGATAATAATATTGCAGTATAATTTCCAGGAGGCCATACATCGCAGTGTTGCCAAAATGATTATAAGCCTGCTGATAGGTCCAAATTTTAAATGCATATAACTTTTCGCTATCAATTGGATTTCAACCAAGTTTCATATGTGCTATGTGTACATAAACAGATATGACTGAACGTGTTCTTAAGATCCACCAGGGCTGCCAACTGTTAATAAATTCTCGCAATTTATTTTATCCAAATACCAATATATCAGAAAGTATGCAAGCCGACAGCTTTAAACTATGCACTCCTATAGTACCTGACATACTATATTAATTTGGTGTAACTTATATACGTCAGTGCTACCACCATGATTCTAAGCCTGCTGAGAGGTCCAACTTTAAATACATGTAACTTCTATACTATCATTTGGATTTCAACCAAATTTCGTGTGTGCTATGTGTACCATAACAGATATGTCTATGCCGATTCTTAAGAGTAACCAGGGCTGCCAACTGTTAATAAATACTGTCTCTATTTTTGTTACCCTAATATCAATATATCAGAAAGTATGCAAGCCAATAGCTCTAAACTTTGCACACGTATAGTACCTGGCATTCTAGATTAATTTGGAGTAACTAATATACGTCATTGCTGCCAACATGATTCTAAGCCTGCTGATAGGTCCAATTTTAATATGCATGTAACTTCTATACTAACTAATGGATTTCATTCAAAATTGACACAACAATAGATCATATTATTTCAGATTATTTCTGACCAATACATGTATGTCATTGTTGCCAACATGATTTTACGCGCGCTGTTAGATCCAATGTTTAACTGCATGTAACGTCCTTGCTATCCATTGGACCTCAACCAAATTTTGTATTCTGTACCTTAAGAGATGGAACTAAGAATATATTCAGTCACCAGGGCTGCCAACTGTAGTTCTCTATTAGGCTACATTATGCCAGGTATACAGTATTTCGAACTAATTAGAAATTTCGATATTACCAACTTAATTTCGTCATTATTCTAGATAGATCCATTTAGATTAATCATTGGCATGAATCTTAAATTTTAAGAAAAGTAGGCTCTTTAGTTCGTCACGGAACTTCTTGTTTTATTTACGATGGTCCGTTTCCATTTCTTTTACTTTTATTAGCCCTATTCACCTATTCATTTGCTACGGTCAATTTGCCTTTATTTATATTGAGTGTATATTAACCGTCCCTGGTCTGTCTACAACCTTATTCATTTATTTCAACTTTAACTTTCATTTATATTTTCAACTTCAACTTTCATTTATATTTTATTTATATGCCTAACAGCTCATTTGTATTTTATTAAGTTATATCAAGTTTTATTTCCTTTATTTTTATATTAACTGTCACTGATTTGTACTATAAATTCATTTTTTATTATATCAACAATCGGGTTCCTTCCTTTTTTCATCATCTTAATTGCTTGCATACATTTCGGGTTTCTTTATTTCTTTCTAAACACACAATTCACTAACGCGACCCTCATGATTCTGGCAGATCTCTACAAGATGCGTTTTCACCAAAGACACTTTCAATATTATCACTTTACACATGATATTTATCCACAATGGTATTTCCAAAATTTGATGCACAGTGGTTCAATTTATAATAAATCATTTGTACTCACCGACCATCCGGTAACCATGGACCTCCCATATGAAAGATTTCGCCCATCTTACCGTAATTAGTACATTTTACGGACTATATGGTGCGACATACTCATTCTTTCCACTTCACACATAATTATTACTTTGCTTATCATTCTAACAAAAATACACATTATATTTCCCATTACTCTGGGACACTTAGACACAACAATGATGTATAACCCTTAAACAATCACTTAATAAGACTTCACACGTGTTTTAACCCTTTATGGGTTAGTCTTATTAACTTCTATACAATTTACAGTAGATTACACTCAGTGTAATAGTCTTTCGCCGTATCTCAGGACGCGAACGGTGACCTCCCGATACGTTCCTAGATGACGATCTCCTTCCTTCCTAGTACTGGCTGTATGCTTTTGTCCCGGCGACAATGTCTTGGTTTTTACCCTTTTGGTCTCGACTCAAAGTTCTATCGGCTTGCCCACAGTTTAAACTCACAGGTTTATTAACTTAACTTGGCTATATATTTCGACAACGTCTGGTTGTAAATTCCGTAATTTTCGAACTGTTCCTACCCTCACCGAGGTTCGAATTGTTCGTTTACTTAGTGTTCTGTACTTTCACTTTCTACTTCGCGTATACTTAAACTCAAACGCGTATTTCACTTTTCTTTTTGCTACCCGGTCCTAGATCTCCATGATCATGAGATTCTAACTTTGTTCTAACACTAGCGATACTTGCGACTTCACTGGACCTAACGTTGAACCTATGTCCATCTGGATTTACTAATTTATTTTCGTAGAGTTCTTCTGGTTACTACGACCTTACGTGGTTTCGAACTAACGTACTCGTGATATCTTGAAGACTGATTACTTTCTCGAAACTGCATGACCCTTCCCTGAGAGTCCATGTTCGACTGAATGTACTTCTTGGCGCAGCGTCACGTCCTGCCCGGACTGACCGAAACTAGATACTTTGCGAAACAGTTCAACGTGCCTAGGCACTTGTTGAGACTGAATAATGTTGGCGAAACAGTACCGCGCTCTCCGGCGCCTCCGGTAGACTGAATATGTTGTGATCCAGCGTGTCCTCTTCAGAGGAGCACCAAGACTGAATATACTGTGAAACAGCGTCACGTCCTTCCCGGACTGAATACCTTCTGGCTCTTGGCCTCACTATTTATTCAAAACTTACAAAAAAGATCACTTTGCTGTCCTTCTCGAATCTAACTTTTGAACCCAGCATCGTACGCTTGTAAATAAAATATCTCCTAATTCCCTATATTCTCCATGTCTCGAATTTATCTTCATTTTAGGAAATCGATCGTGAAATCTATTTTATAAAAAATATTTAGTGCTCCTGCATCATGCGGGCGTTGATTCTTTTTGTCTCCCTCTCGGCTCGCCTCTTAGGTACCTCCCACTATGCCGTCATGCTTAGATCAGCACTTTTCTCCTGTGCGTTTATTATTAAGGGTTTCGCTTTCTAAAAATCACATTCCGATAATCATTGACGGGGCTGTTTCTCTTTTTAAACTACAATGGTTAGTTAAAGAGTTATTTCCAATAATCCCATTATAAAACGCTTTTATTATATCGCCTACGCAAATAAAAAAAGATACGAGCCTTACAGTAGTCGCATATGATGTGTAACATCTGACATGTTATCCTACTCGTATACTACACAGCTTGGACATTCTTAAAATGTTAATTTACACTCCATTTTCATACTGGTACTATGATGAATGTATAGATTGAATTGGAGATATGCTACTGTCACATTTGTGGCGCAGCGGTCAAGCTGTTAGTCTCTCACCAAGGTAGACCGGGTTTGAATCCCGGTCAATACATGTGAGATTTTCGAATTGAAATGCCATGTCCTGTGGTTCGCATTCCACGTAAAAGGGAGGTACCGTGGATCATGATCGTGAGATTAACGGAAACGCAAAACTACAAGCTTCCTTCCTTTTACATTAATAATTCATAATAACAAAGTGACACACAACGTCGACAGTACTCTCAAATACTGTGAGTACATTCCTCAGTAACTATAGCATTCATTATTCTCAAGGCGCTCATACAGTTCGTCGTAAACAATAAAAACTTGGCTTCCTACAATCATGAAATGACCTAGTCTCATATATGATGAAAATTCCACTCATATAACAACATTCTGTTATGCATTTAATATTTGACTACTCACCCACAGCTTGACAATAATGCCGCTTACTTAAATGTCATTTGTCGTCTTTGTCCTTCCCCATGTGATATTCAACCTGGAATGTGAAGCTTCATAAACTGCTCAATGACAAATGAAAGTCGGTGAAACATTTGCCACTGTGCTCGTCAAACCAGTGCCTGCTAAATGCACTGCCTACTGTATTGCCATAACATTCTCGCGCTACAGAGCACACACTGCCTTGTTTCCAATACACACATTTTCAATTGTACATCCAGCTGGCAGTGCGTCTTCACTTCCGTCCGATCCACTTCCGTTCAATCCACTTCCGCCCTATTCACTTCCGTCCCATTTTTCTGGCAGTGCGTCTTCACTTCCGTCCGATCCACTTCGGTTCGATCCACTTCCACCCGATCCACTTCCGGCCCCAATTTTCAAAATCACTCCCACAAAACTATCCAGCAACCGAGCGGAAAGATGTTACATATCAAAAGCTGAGTTGACTTTCCTTCGGGTACTTCCGGTTTCGTATCTTTGGCCTGCACGTGGGTCCATGTCTTGAGTTGCGCTTACTCGCCCCCAATGTCGCACGGCCATAACTGTCTTCATAACTTCATTTAATTAGTTTTTAACGTGACTTGTTGCTATCGCTCTAGATAACACTCATGCAGCGCACGACTTCTTTCGTAACTTCATTTCTGAGACCAACTCACTTTCCAAGCCTTTAATATGAAAGTTTTAAGAACATGTAAAATCTTCATCTTAAGGATTCTTAGTTCAAACCTTGTGCAGTTTTCTAAACGGGCACATTGCGCTCGGATAATTCAGTCGCCAGAAAAGCCCGTTTAAATGTTTTGAATTTCGCGAGGCCACCATGTTGGTATTGTTCTATCACCACACAACATTTCGGATGTAAAGTTTCGGAGATGCCAAGTACCGGTTATACAGTATATTTCACATGGCCTTCGAGTTGCATTGTTGGCACGTGTTAACATTTGAAAGGCACGAGGTAGAAGTTTCATTGAAATCGCTCCAGCTAATCACAATCTATTAGGAAGATACCGGTACATTAAACGTTGATCTCGTTAACCTCTAATTCGGCGGCTTCGGTTTCGCAGTTGGTAGCATGGTGAGCTTCTATCCCCTAGCTCACGGGTTCAAACCCGGCTGAGGACGTCGGATTTTTTAAGAGCGTTAAAAATCCCTCAGTATGCCCTCCTTCGGAGGGGAAGTAAAGCAGGCGGTCCCATGTCATAGATTTATAGCATGAAAAAGAACCTTCCACTAACTAAAATTCTGCGAAGCCAAAATTTGTAGGTTAAATTGATAACGCTATATTCGTTCCAGGGTTCGCCGCCTGGTGCTGGCTGCGATGGCATATAGTAGCCACCTAGGTGTCGTGGGCGGTTGCATTTGGTTGCAAAAGTAGGAACTACTTGAAAATTGACCGTCTGCAGTCCCTCTACCTGAATCACAGATGACACACACTAATACAGCCATCACAATTAACACCGGTTATCAGACAGATTCTACACGGGGCTACATGACCGCGTTGTCGCAGCCCCTAAACTAAGAAACGAAGCAACCAACCAACCTCTAATAAAACACGAAATACGGCATAATTCATAGTAATTTTGTGGGATCTAGTATTATAAAAGAATGTATTCACGCTTCACAAAATAAGGTACTTTTGCGACATTTTGCTGCATCACAATATGGAGTATCCCAATGGCATGCATCAGAAGTCGGCGAACACTGATTGGTGAAGCGTAGGGGAGAGGTATCTCCCCATCCCCCCTCCCCCTTATTATCTATTGGCTGGTTGGTTCCTTACTTTAGGGGCTGCGACAACGTGGTCATATAGACCCGTGTAGAATCTGTCTGATAACCGGTGTTAATTGAGTTGGCTGTATTAGTGTGTGTTAACTGTTTTAATTCAAGTACGGACTGCAGACATTCAATTTTGAAGTAGTTCCTACTTTTGCTACCAAACGCCACCGTCAACGACAACTTGTCCTGACCTTGGTTACTAGATGCCACCGCAGTCAGCTCCTGGCGACGAACGCTGGAACTTAAGAGCGTTAGTCAAACCTAACCTATAATTTAGAAAGAGAATCCAACAAGCTGATGGGTTTTACCAGTGTGTGAGAGGTTTAGTATGGAACCAGGAAGTCCCAGAGAAATGCAAGAAAGTTCTATTCTCAATGTATTACACACCAATTTTGACATATCCAGCAGGTACTTGGACCACAACAAAACGCGATGAAAGCTGAATCCAAGCAGCCGAGATGAAGTTCCTTAGAGGAATAATTGGGAAGACATGGAGGGATAAAGTCAGAAATGTGGGAATTAGGGAGAGAACTGGGTTCCCAAAACTGCAAGACAAGATAGAAACCAGTAAGCTGAAGTGGTACAGACATATGAGAATGGAAGAATATAGAGTACCAAAAAGAATATTTATGGAGAAAATACCAGGAAGAAGACCACGAGGAAGGCCCAGAAAGAGGTGGATAGATACGGTGAAGGAAGGCATAGAGAAGTAAAAGAAAAATAAGTATTGAAAGAAGGAAATGAATGGTGGAGGGAGAGACAACTGTGGAGGTCCTTGATTCGCTACCCGACCCAGGGAACTGGAAACGGGAAATGAAGAAGAAGAAGACAAGTGTATTTAGAGTAGTGGAAGTTTCTTTTGCATGCCATAAATCTCTGACATGGAACCGCCGGCTTTACCTCCCCTCAGAAGGAAGGCATACTGAGGGATATTTAACGCTCTTAAAAAATCCGACGCCTTCGGCTGGGTTTGAACCCACGATCTTGGGCATAGAAGCTCAGCATGCTACCGACTACGCTAACGAAACTGCTTATTATCTGTTGGAACAAATAAAATATTGGTTGACAACAATATGACGTCCAAGGAGGGATTGTATATTGCTCACCATAGATTATTAGTAGGGGCATGATTTTTTCGCACTAATTTTTGAACGATTTCGCGAGAAGGATACTAATTTTCGCGAAATAGATATTGCTGTATCGCTTTAAGGAAATTCTAAAATTAATCATTAAAGGTTTCTTTACTGTGATTCCGTATTATTTATATGAATGGTAGATGTATAAATTACTGGTAAGCATCCAATCCCTCCCTATATTATTCTGCTAAGGTCCCATTCCAGTTTTGTACCGAAAATAAGGTCCCATTAACACCAACATACACATATGGGGTACCTACAAATTCAGCATAACCCAATGCGTAAGCGAAACGCACTAACTTACTCTTTAAATGCCTCACAATTAAATAAATACCTTAAAACATGTATATTTACAATGAAATAATGAAAGAATGCAACACGGTAACCATGGTAACAGAATCTCACAGGTACAGCTATTTCTGTAAGGCGCAATGCAATTCCAATTATTACATTACTGTGAAAGTTTCCAGACGGTTATAAGGTTATCACTGAACCAAATTAAGCTGTAAAATTCATCAATACATACAGTATAATGCGCTTAAGGGGGTCAAGGGGCACTCTAGATTTTTTTCACGCAATTTTCACGTTTAAGTGTGGTACGAAAGGTCTTTTTCACCCCACTATAAAGGGTCTCCGAAAACCACATTTAAAGGCCCTTAAATTAACAGTGTCTGTGATATTCCCAGAAAACTAACTTCGCTCTGATATACCTATGAAGGAATGACAAACCCCTAACCACTGCACCAGTAGCTGAATTGATAAAGTCTGATTATTCATACCAAGGATAAATCAGTCATAGCATTCATGATTGAGATTTTGCTAAGTGTACTCTTTACAACTAGAATATTCGTGGGCGAAGCCGCGACGGGTAATACTAGTCCAATGTTATTTTATTATATTCCTGATTTTGCATTAATTTTAATGCTAGCAGTGACTGAATTAGTTCAACTTGTTGAATCTTTGTTCGGTCTTCTCTTTCCATGCATAATCTTGATACAAAATGTCAAGCTCGTTATTCACTATTGATTTCGCTGTAATATCGCGCTTATCGCAAAATAATTGAACTTCACTTTAAAATCGCTTTAATTCTCGAACATAACATCCTTATTTTCTTAACCAGAAACATGTGATTCGTAAAAATATCGCAAAATAGCTTCTTTGTCGCGTTTATTGTTAATGCGAAACAAGATGTTCAGTAAAGAACAAATAGCCTACTTTCTCCTAAATTCATGGGTATTGTTATAATTCTTTGTCCTTTTCAAGGAGTATAATTGAATGTTGGTTGTAGTAGCTTATTGAAATACAACGTGTTATACGGATATTAAACATGAATGTGAGGTGCCCTTTGCTAGTGCTACCTCTGTACCAAATGTCATTCAATTCGGTGTCACCATGTTTGAATTGATATGGTGAATCGATTTGCACACATACCTGGACGCTATCAGCAAACTATTGGGCTGATGACCTTGTAGTTCAGTCTAAAGGTGCTTCCCACAAAAAGGAATGCTGTTGCAAAATTTGGTAGGGTTCAAAGGATTAGGTTGGTTGTAATTTGATATTAGCTTTTAACATTTGGGTGGCTACCATACCGTTTCCTTCAAGACTGCGGCGATATAAAGTATGTCACTGAGGTGCACTTTGTTAGTGCTACCTCTGGACCAAATTTCGTTCAATTTGGATTTACCGTGTTTGAATTGATAGGGGGAATCGATTTGCACTCATACATGACCGCCATATGCAAACTATTGGACTGATGACCTTGTAGCTTGGTCAAAAATCGCTTCTCACATAAACGTTGCTGTTGCAAAATTTTATAGAGATTCGATGGGCTGATGACCTTGTCGTTTGGTCAAAAGATGCCTACCACGTAAAGGTATGTTGTTGCAAAAATGTAGTAGAGATCAGATGATTAGGTTGGCCGTCATTTGATTTAAGCTTTTAACATTTGGGTGGCCGCCATTACGTTTCCATCAAGATGGCGGCAATATAAAACATGACACTCAGGTGCTCTTTGCTAGTGCTACCTCTGTACCACATTTCGTTCAATTCGGTTTCACCCTATTTGAATAGACAGGGAAATCGATTTGCACACATACATGGCCACCATCTGCAAACTATTTAGGTGATGAACTTGTAGTTTGGTCAAAAGATTCTTCATACATAAAGGTATAATGTTGCTAAATTTGGTAGAGCTCAGATGATTAGATTGGTCGTAATTTGATTTAAGCGTTTAACATTTGGGTGGCCGCCATTACGTTTCCGTCAAGATGGCGGCGATATAAAACATAACACTGAGGTGCCCTTTGCTAGTGCTACCCTTGTACCAAATTTCTTTCAATTCGGTTTCACCATGTTCGAATTGATAGGGGAGGGGGCAGACATTCAGAGTACACACACTCACAGACAGACACACAGACAGACACACAATTTTTCGCCCTGTGTTGATCTCATAAGAATACTTTCATATTTTGCAAAATCGAAAGTAGGCTAAAATCGTTCCTCTAGTTAGCAGTTGTTAAGACTTGTCCCACAGAGGCGCTGCGTTGTCTGAGCCTCCACTTATCCGTGTGTTGCGAGTGGTCTCCACGTTTGACAATGAAACACTTCACGCATGGAAAACTCTCCCTCCAATTGGGATGAACCAATGCCAAGAGGCGTGTGTGTGTCCACTTCCGATACAAATAACATCCCCCAAGTGTATCATTATCCCAGGCCTTGAAGCACAGGGTCGCTCGCTTCCACAGATATTCGGCTATTACGTGATGGCTCAACGGTCAGGGTTCGAATCTTGGTTAACCAATGTTCGATTTTCGAAGTGAGATGTTACGTTCAGTGGTTCGGGTTCCACGTAAACCGAGGTCCTGTGGCTCATGATTGCGAGATTAAGGATCACGTAAAACCACAAGTCGTTTGACGTGAGCCACAGTACTTTGCATTCCAACGAAAATATAAGAGCGGGTGTTCAATTTACTTAAAATATATTTCATTTGGTTCCCAGTGGTGGCAACCCTGCGTCCAGCGAGTGTGCCATTACCTTATCATTCAGTGCTGGTTTGGAATAAACGGCAGATGATTGAAAACTTCACACTTGAATTCTTTGTAAAAGTCTATCGTAACGTTGGCACAGTGCGGTCGTGAATAATTATCACCTTCTTCGAGAATTGAAGGTGTGGTTGGGCGACAACGCCTCGCCAAAAAGGAAACACTTCAGGAGACTGTCCAGACATACCCACCTCAGTGGCGGCAGAATATTTTGCTGAGGGCATTGAAAAGCTGGTGTAACGATACGACAAATGTTTCAATCGTCTTGGTGATTATGTTGAGACATAAGAATAAAACAAGCAAACATTTAGTAGTAAAATCAGTTTGGTTTGTCAATCGTTATTTTTATACAGTCCATCGGAACTCGAAAACAAAACCTAATATTTTATGTTCGAACACAAATATTCATAAATATCTGTCGAGATTCCGCCATTTTTATGTACTGAACAGAGCGTGTGGGACGCAGAGAATACCTTGTATTAGACCATGGCCTCCTCGAATACCCCACTATCGCACTAGGCACGCAGTGACATTTAAAATAGGAGGCCGTGGAAGCCAGTGCAGGTGCGATGCTATCCTTACCTAATTGGTCACATAACTATTTCTTGAGCTCTCATTGGTGGGAGAAACTGTGTCATAATGAAAACTTGTACTAAAATGAGCCTCATTATACGGTAGTCCAGTTTTCTGACATACGAGTATAATATTTACTTTTCGAACATAAACATTGTAGCAAATGCAGTGTGATGGCTGTGGTCATGGCCATATGAAAGCATTGCTCGCCTGATGATATCATTGTCACCAAGGCCCACCTCTTGGATGTGATCTGTTTTAGCGGCCCCACGTGAACAAACTGGGTAATACCAGATGTGCTTCTGGTCTGACGTAAAATAGTTCACAATTTCATATGTCAGGCTATCTATGAGTCAATTCAGTATGATATCATTTTAATGGAGTAAATGCTGGATGTTATAATTTAATATAAGGACATGCACATTACGCTGGAAGTAAAAATAGGTTTCCAAACCTGCGTTATCATGCTCTTACGTCAGCCAGTCTTTACCTCACGGAAGCAGGAAACGTGTGCAGTATGCATAATCCGCGGTCACGTCAATTGATCGGCTTTGAACCAGTGACCTAGGCCTTCCAATCTCTCCCAAGGAACTTGAAATAATTCGAAACTCATTCAGAAATGGTCAATACCGTGACGATGTGCGTGCATTTCATCAATTAATGGTTTGAATTGCTGGTCTCACAACAGCTGCAATTTGAAGATGGCGCCTAATGCACTGCTGTTAGTTCCGCTATCGGCCACGTAGCGAGCTCATGCCGCTGCCTATTTAAGAGCGGGATTTCAACGGTCTTACGTATTGTCTCTCGTTTTTTATGCCCATACGTACCAGTGGCCATCAGAGTGTCACCATGGCGAGGAGTGTCTTCTGTTCATCATTAGCACTTCTGCTTCTTGGCATCATCGTTCGGTAAGTGACTCTTGCACTTTAGGAATCAGACATATAAAATGGTCCCTAACAATTTGGGAGATTCGTGAGATATTTTTGATAACGTTGGCGTAATGAATGTTCAATTTGTAACAGAAATGGAAGTCTATATATTATTTGTGACACATGTCTAAAGTTGCATTGTATCTACAATGGTTGTAATTAGTATTTCGGATCCTTGAGGACGGATAATATTTCAATAAACCTTTCTCTGAACTCTGTTTGTGTCTGGGTGTGCCAAGTTAATTTTACGACAGTTTAGATTGTTAGATGTAGAGTTTGTACAGTTCCATCTGACAACAGGTTGCCGCTAATAATTGGGATTCGATTGTTCTCATTAACTCATAAGAGCATAGAGTGGAGTGGTGTCTATTGTACTGTGCATTTATTCTAAGCATACACACATTAGTTTATTATTATTATTATTATTATTATAATTATCATTATTATTATTAGGAAATTGGAGAAAAATTAAAAGTTGGAGTAATGTTTCAAGGATAAATAATTTCAACTCTGATTTGCTGATAACATGGAATTCTTAGCCGACACACCAGAGGATTTGAATGAGTCTTTAATTGGTATGGATTCTGTCTCGAGTAAAGAATTCATGATGAAAATTAATAAATGTAAAGCAAAAATATTGGAATGCAGCCGAAATAAATCAGAAACCCCTATAGAAGTCTAATTGGCAGGTGAAAAGCTAAAGGAAGTAGGAGACTTCTGTTACGTAGGGAGCAAAATAACCAGTGATGGACGAAGCAAAGAGGATATAAAAAGTAGGTTAGCTCAGGCGAAGAAAGTAATTCTACAGAAGATAGAATATAGATTTAGGAATTAGAAAGCCATTTTTGAAAGCCTTTGTCTGGAGCGTGGCGCTCTATGGAAGTGAAACTTGGACTATTGGAGCATCTGAAAATAGGAGAATTGAAGCATTTGAAATGTGGTGTTACAGGAGAATGTCGAACATCAGATGGGTTGATAGGGTTACGAATGAAGAGGTATTAAGACGAGGGGGCGAGGAGAGATGTTCCTGGCAACTGCTAATGAAGGGAGGAGATAGGTTGGTAGGACACATACTTCGACATCCAGGGATAGCAAAATTAGTTAAGGAAGGGTTGAGGATAAGAACTGTAGGGGTAGACCAAGGTTAGATTATGTTTAACAGATTGCATCGGATGTAGGATGTCGTAGCTATGTAGAGATGAAACGATTAACTCAGGATAGGGAGGCATGGAGAGCTGCATCAAACCAGTCAAAAGACTGAAGACTCAAACAGCAACATTATTAATCAGCTGTGTGTATCACACACTTGTATTGTTTACACCTGAGTAAATAAACTCTGAATTGAATGCGGATATTTAGGAGCAAGAAGCGTGGGCAAGAGTGAATATGCAACCCGCCATGAATACCTGTTCGCCGGGTGGGACGCGGCAGCCCCTGCTACTGTTTTTTTTTTTTTTTTTTTTTTTTTTAGCGTATGGCTTTTGTGCCGGGAGTGTCCGAGGACATGTTCGGCTCGCCAGTGTTTGTAGCTGCTTCGAGGCGGACACCCAATGGGTGAGCTACACGTACCGTCACGTGTGGAATGTTGTCTGGGGGAGGAAAGTGTGATTGTAAGCAATAGGAATTGGAAGGTAGCGGTTGTGGCCTATAGTTAGAAACCAGCCCCGGCATTTGCCTGGAAGGATGATGGGAAACCACAGAAGACCATCTTCAAGGTTGCCGGCGAGGGGATTCGAACCACCTCGCTTCCCGGATGTGAGTGACTGCCAGCAGTCATGCCGTAACGACCACGGCTAACTCACCCGGTGCTACTGAAATGAAATGAAACGTGACTTTTGCTACCATGTAGGACGGCCAGTTTTAATTCACCGGCCGTGAAAGCCAATATATCATCTTTTTGGAAGCCTTCATAGGGAGGTTATGCCTGATTGAGCTTTGAGTTCTGGCAGTAAAGAGGCGCAGGTGCGCTTCATAAAAAGGGATGTAGCACGCAGTTCTCCACGCCTGTGGGGGTCCGGGCGGGAACACCAAGAGCCCGCTGATGAGCCAGCTTGGTGTCCTGGACGAAACCCCACACAAGACACGGCACAAGCTTAGAAAAATTGCTGAGTTTTAATGAAAGAACAGCTTCGCGGGAAGCATTATGCCACCATCAGTGTCGCAGGTACGACGCTAGACGAGTGTCAGAAGAGGGGGAGAGAGCAATGTAGCTCGTGGAGTCCAGTCATCACAGGCGCGGATTCAAAGGTGGGGGGTGGGGTGTCACGGGGGTCATGACCCCCTCCAAAAGGAGACCATATTTTTTTGCAAACTGAAAAAACGAAAACACAATAACCAGACAAATAAAACAACGAATTTTAACTGAAAAACAGTTTTTTTTCCATTTTATTCAATACTGAAAATATCTTTATTGCAATTATTATGTTCTGTTACAACTGTACATATTTACAACTTCATAACTGTTCTATAAAAACGATTATTTATATAACAAAATCAACTCGTCTATTTTGTTTAGCAAACCTTGTGATTACCGAATCGACGTTTATAGTGATGTCACAATGAATGTGCAGCAATGCACGGATAGGAATTTGGGACTTTTTCGCTCCAAAAAAATTTTCCGACGTCCAAACTGCAAGCTTGGTTGACAATTTAAGCTGTGACTTTCTCACTTTGTCGGTACCAACTCGACTTGCCGAAACTGTAACGTACCTTGATACTTTTCTGGAAGTTCGATGTAAAAGTCGTAAAACACGCCGTTGCAATTTGTACGAATATTTTTGGTGCGCTAAACGCATCAAATTTCTATCCATAAATAAATTGGTCTGGTTTTGTACGTTTGGTTATTTTGTAATTGCGTTGTTAGTGATACCATTTTTCTTAACACTTTCGATTCTCTGAACCCCCCCCCCCCCCCCAAACTCTAGATCCGCGCCTGAGTCATCATAGAATAATGTGACAAGCAATCGATATGATGAGCTCTTTGAGACGGTACGGTCATCGACTTTAGGTCACCAAAGTTAATATTTAACAATCCTTTAGGAACGTCCCTTTGACTGGGAATTCTTTTATTATACGCCTCGGAGTTCTAAACCACCTACTTGGGCTCACTACTGATCTACTTCACTAATCTGTTTGTTGAGAACTTTTGTCGTTCGTGACAAAGTTGAGCACAGTACCTACATTTTAATGAGTATGCTGGGTGTTCCAATGGTACACATGGTAGATTCTCGCCTGCTGCGACCAAGGTTGTGGGATCGCAGTCCATTTGAGGGCGCATAATGCGAGAGACACGTGTCAGACACTAGCAAGTTACTAGCTCTTCTAGAGCAAATTCCGAACACTCGGCGTCTCCAAAGATGCAGCAGTTAACAAACATTACTACTATTATTATTACTATTCAGTAGCCACGGTGGGTGAGTGGTTATCGTGTCGGTCTACTAACCCCAAGCATGCAGGTTCACTCCTGGCCGTGGTATTTGATTTTTTTGATAGGCGGCAAAAATTACGGCACGCATGTCATACGATGTTGGCATGTTAAAGAACCCATTTGAATTCAGTAGGCCGTGTTCATAATGGCAAAATTTATCTCGGGATTTTCCGCCAACACAAAAGTTCCTCATTTCTCTACTAGAAAGCGCTATAGTGCCAAGGAGCTTAGATATCTAACCTCCTTGACTTTCATAGTGTTCCAAGGAGCAACACACTTCGAAATGCAAGCTGCCCTTTGGGCGTCAAATAAAAGAACCTTCGACCTGGTACGCGAGGCCGTACGATATTATTATTGTTATTATTATTATTATTATTATTATTATTATTATTATTACTATTATTATATAGTTGACCCACTGAAAAGCTACAAAAGACAAGACGTAATGAAGAGATAAAGGCTAAGCTAGATGAAGCTGTTCGTATGAGCCGACTAACATGGTGGGGTCATGTCAGGAGAATGGGGAGGAGAGATTGCCTAAGAGTTCTGCTGTAAAGGGTAAGAGAAGCAGAGGTAGACCTAGGAGGTGAGGAAACAGAGGAGGCCGCAATGCTAACTGCTAATAGGGGATCATAGATGTGACTTGTTCACAAACAGAGGATTGCAGACTGGACTGGATACTGAATGGCAAATCAGTCTCAAATGAAAATGGATGAACGATTATTATTATTATTATTATTTTCGTTTTGGTCGTCTATCCAATGCTTTGTCCTTTGCTGTTCCTTCTTCTTCCTCCAGTATTCCTCCATCATCTCAATATGTCTCCTCTTCCTTTCCTCGGACCATTTTGACCCGGTTTTCTTTCCCTTCCTCCCTTGGAATCCTTCCATTTTTAGCACGTTTTGCCTAAAAATATCTCTCTGTGGTGTATCTTCTTCTCTAATAATAATAATAAGAGACTAACAATAATATCGTATGGCTTCGAGTGCTGGGTGCAAGCTTTGTTATTTGACACCCAGAGGGTAGCTTGCATGATGAATTTCGTTGTTCCTTGAAGTACTATGAAAGTCAAGGGGGTTAGATATCTAAGCTCCCTGAACAATTTAGCGCTTTCTAATAGAGATATGAAGAACTTTGTGTTGGCGGAAACTCCCGAGATTAATTTTGCCATTATGAACACGGCCTACTGAATTCAAATGGGTTCTTTGACATGCCAACATCGTATGACATGGTGTCGTAATTTTTGCCGCCTTTCAAAAATCACTTACCACGGCCAGGAGCGAATCTGCAAGCTGGGGGTTAGTAGACCGACACGTTAACCACTCACCCACCGTGACAACTGTCTTCTTCTCTGATATTGTTTTTTCCAAATCCTTTTTGACTTCTTGAACCCAGGTCGTTGTTGACTTCTTGTTCCACAGGATCTGTTTTGTTAACCTACTGTCATCTATCCTGCTCAAATCTCCTCTTCCGTATTGTTTCTGATATATTTTCTATTATTCCATATATTTCATTCTTACTTCTTAATTTCCAGAATTCTGCAGTTTTTAAAGGACCGAGTATTTTGCGTATAATTCTTCTTTCTACCTCTTCTAATTTATCCAATTTCTAGTTCAGTACGTGACATACAGGCTCCGGGGTTGTTGTGCTGTATTTTAAGATCTTTAGACAAAGACTTTTTGTTGTTGGTATTCCTAGTTATTCCATACGCTTTTTCCATCTAGGGGAGGAGGGGGCAGGATGGAAAGCGCGGGCAAGATGGAAATTAATTATTTCCTTTTTCGTAGTAAAGATGGCGCCTTTGCCTTTGTAAGAGTGCAAGGAGATTAAAATTCTGATGAAAAATGGGTACTAGAAGAACTTGTAGTGGCAACATTGGCATCACAGGAACAGCTGATTTTGGCGCCTTGTGAACTGTTTGCATTTCACGGTAAGTGTGCATTTGATTATAACTAAACCAAATTTGAACATACTGGTTTTCGAGACTTTTCAAAACGTATAAATAGCCTTCAACTTTCCTTATATTAACATTTCTCAGACATTACACTGAGGAAAAGAGAGATAACTGTACTTTTCAGCAGCATGTTGGTATTTTAGGATATGAGGGCAGCATGGAAAGCAACGATGAGGGAAACATGGAAAGCTTTCCATCTTGCAACTCATGATTATGAGTGGCAATTATCAAAGTGTTTTGTTACTTGTAGCTTTTAAAACAAACGAAAATAACCTAGGAATACGCATGCTATTTCTATAATAGAAAATGATCAGTTCACAGTTGCATGTTTAATTTTTTTTTTTTTAGAAGGTGCATAACTATAAGAAGAAAAGTAACCGTGGTAATTGGACAGAAGAGCTATGGATGAGGCCAAGCGAACAAGCATTGCAGAAGCATCTAGGCGATATAGTTTTCCACTTGGCACCTTTACACCGGCATCAACAGAGACAAGAAAAACCGTCAATGAAACGCCTACTGCCTGAACTAAATGCTTCAACATCTGACAATAATAAGAACAGACGTGGGCAGCTGGTTGAGGGACAGGGAAAAATATTTCTGCCGAAGCCTCCTGTAGATGATCCTGCTCCTAAAGAAAGCGCTTTCTGCCTGATTTGTAATGAATCCTATGTGGATAGTGCGAGTAAAGAAATGTGGATGCAGTGCAACTTCTGTGAGCAATGGGCCCGTGAAGATTGCACCGACTATAACAATAAAAATAATTTTACATTTGTGACTTTCGCTGTATGAAGTAAATACAAATACTTGTTCATTTAAACTTGAAATATTGATCTCAAATTGTTTTAAAAATGAAGAAAACATGTAAAATGGCAAGTTTCCATTTTGCCCTCTGTATCATTCCATCTTGCCCCCAATAAGAGGGCATGATGGAAAGAATGCATACTTTAGTAAATAGGCAGATTGCTCTCAAGTAGAACAAACGAATTTAATCCATAGTTGATATTTATGTAGTACTGTAATTATAAACCCTTAAAATACACTCTTTATTTCCGAAAAAACATGTCTAACAATATTTTTCTTTCATGAAATGCTGACCTTTCCATATTTCCCCCTTCTCCCCTATCCAACTTATCTAGTTTCACATCCACATCTCTTCTATACCACGCTGTTTTTATCAAGACTCTTTCATGTTTTCTTAACACATTTTGCAACAGATCGGTTTTTTTTTTTAATTTTAATTTGTGAGCTTATGGAACAAGAATATGTTTAGAATCCTCTGTTATGGCAAAATTTATATTGCGCATTTACATGTCCTATACCACGCTGTGGAGGGTCACAATGTGACAAACCGGTACAAGTACAATAGATATTGCGCATTTACATGTCCTATACCACGCTGTGGAGGGTCACAATGTGACAAACCGGTACAAGTACAATAGATATTGCGCATTTACATGTCCTATACCACGCTGTGGAGGGTCACAATGTGACAAACCGGTACAAGTACAATAGATATTGCGCATTTACATGTCCTATACCACGCTGTGGAGGGTCACAATGTGACAAACCGGTACAAGTACAATAGATATTGCGCATTTACATGTCCTATACCACGCTGTGGAGGGTCACAATGTGACAAACCGGTACAAGTACAATAGATATTGCGCATTTACATGTCCTATACCACGCTGTGGAGGGTCACAATGTGACAAACCGGTACAAGTACAATAGATATTGCGCATTTACATGTCCTATACCACGCTGTGGAGGGTCACAATGTGACAAACCGGTACAAGTACAATAGATATTGCGCATTTACATGTCCTATACCACGCTGTGGAGGGTCACAATGTGACAAACCGGTACAAGTACAATAGATATTGCGCATTTACATGTCCTATACCACGCTGTGGAGGGTCACAATGTGACAAACCGGTACAAGTACAATAGATATTGCGCATTTACATGTCCTATACCACGCTGTGGAGGGTCACAATGTGACAAACCGGTACAAGTACAATAGATATTGCGCATTTACATGTCCTATACCACGCTGTGGAGGGTCACAATGTGACAAACCGGTACAAGTACAATAGATATTGCGCATTTACATGTCCTATACCACGCTGTGGAGGGTCGCAATGTGACAAACCGGTACAAGTACAATAGATATTGCGCATTTACATGTCCTATACCACGCTGTGGAGGGTCACAATGTGACAAACCGGTACAAGTACAATAGATATTGCGCATTTACATGTCCTATACCACGCTGTGGAGGGTCACAATGTGACAAACCGGTACAAGTACAATAGATATTGCGCATTTACATGTCCTATACCACGCTGTGGAGGGTCACAATGTGACAAACCGGTACAAGTACAATAGATATTGCGCATTTACATGTCCTATACCACGCTGTGGAGGGTCACAATGTGACAAACCGGTACAAGTACAATAGATATTGCGCATTTACATGTCCTATACCACGCTGTGGAGGGTCACAATGTGACAAACCGGTACAAGTACAATAGATATTGCGCATTTACATGTCCTATACCACGCTGTGGAGGGTCACAATGTGACAAACCGGTACAAGTACAATAGATATTGCGCATTTACATGTCCTATACCACGCTGTGGAGGGTCGCAATGTGACAAACCGGTACAAGTACAATAGATATTGCGCATTTACATGTCCTATACCACGCTGTGGAGGGTCACAATGTGACAAACCGGTACAAGTACAATAGATATTGCGCATTTACATGTCCTATACCACGCTGTGGAGGGTCACAATGTGACAAACCGGTACAAGTACAATAGATATTGCGCATTTACATGTCCTATACCACGCTGTGGAGGGTCACAATGTGACAAACCGGTACAAGTACAATAGATATTGCGCATTTACATGTCCTATACCACGCTGTGGAGGGTCACAATGTGACAAACCGGTACAAGTACAATAGATATTGCGCATTTACATGTCCTATACCACGCTGTGGAGGGTCACAATGTGACAAACCGGTACAAGTACAATAGATATTGCGCATTTACATGTCCTATACCACGCTGTGGAGGGTCACAATGTGACAAACCGGTACAAGTACAATAGATATTGCGCATTTACATGTCCTATACCACGCTGTGGAGGGTCACAATGTGACAAACCGGTACAAGTACAATAGATATTGCGCATTTACATGTCCTATACCACGCTGTGGAGGGTCACAATGTGACAAACCGGTACAAGTACAATAGATATTGCGCATTTACATGTCCTATACCACGCTGTGGAGGGTCACAATGTGACAAACCGGTACAAGTACAATAGATATTGCGCATTTACATGTCCTATACCACGCTGTGGAGGGTCACAATGTGACAAACCGGTACAAGTACAATAGATATTGCGCATTTACATGTCCTATACCACGCTGTGGAGGGTCACAATGTGACAAACCGGTACAAGTACAATAGATATTGCGCATTTACATGTCCTATACCACGCTGTGGAGGGTCACAATGTGACAAACCGGTACAAGTACAATAGATATTGCGCATTTACATGTCCTATACCACGCTGTGGAGGGTCACAATGTGACAAACCGGTACAAGTACAATAGATATTGCGCATTTACATGTCCTATACCACGCTGTGGAGGGTCACAATGTGACAAACCGGTACAAGTACAATAGATATTGCGCATTTACATGTCCTATACCACGCTGTGGAGGGTCGCAATGTGACAAACCGGTACAAGTACAATAGATATTGCGCATTTACATGTCCTATACCACGCTGTGGAGGGTCACAATGTGACAAACCGGTACAAGTACAATAGATATTGCGCATTTACATGTCCTATACCACGCTGTGGAGGGTCACAATGTGACAAACCGGTACAAGTACAATAGATATTGCGCATTTACATGTCCTATACCACGCTGTGGAGGGTCACAATGTGACAAACCGGTACAAGTACAATAGATATTGCGCATTTACATGTCCTATACCACGCTGTGGAGGGTCACAATGTGACAAACCGGTACAAGTACAATAGATATTGCGCATTTACATGTCCTATACCACGCTGTGGAGGGTCACAATGTGACAAACCGGTACAAGTACAATAGATATTGCGCATTTACATGTCCTATACCACGCTGTGGAGGGTCACAATGTGACAAACCGGTACAAGTACAATAGATATTGCGCATTTACATGTCCTATACCACGCTGTGGAGGGTCACAATGTGACAAACCGGTACAAGTACAATAGATATTGCGCATTTACATGTCCTATACCACGCTGTGGAGGGTCACAATGTGACAAACCGGTACAAGTACAATAGATATTGCGCATTTACATGTCCTATACCACGCTGTGGAGGGTCACAATGTGACAAACCGGTACAAGTACAATAGATATTGCGCATTTACATGTCCTATACCACGCTGTGGAGGGTCACAATGTGACAAACCGGTACAAGTACAATAGATATTGCGCATTTACATGTCCTATACCACGCTGTGGAGGGTCACAATGTGACAAACCGGTACAAGTACAATAGATATTGCGCATTTACATGTCCTATACCACGCTGTGGAGGGTCACAATGTGACAAACCGGTACAAGTACAATAGATATTGCGCATTTACATGTCCTATACCACGCTGTGGAGGGTCACAATGTGACAAACCGGTACAAGTACAATAGATATTGCGCATTTACATGTCCTATACCACGCTGTGGAGGGTCACAATGTGACAAACCGGTACAAGTACAATAGATATTGCGCATTTACATGTCCTATACCACGCTGTGGAGGGTCACAATGTGACAAACCGGTACAAGTACAATAGATATTGCGCATTTACATGTCCTATACCACGCTGTGGAGGGTCACAATGTGACAAACCGGTACAAGTACAATAGATATTGCGCATTTACATGTCCTATACCACGCTGTGGAGGGTCACAATGTGACAAACCGGTACAAGTACAATAGATATTGCGCATTTACATGTCCTATACCACGCTGTGGAGGGTCACAATGTGACAAACCGGTACAAGTACAATAGATATTGCGCATTTACATGTCCTATACCACGCTGTGGAGGGTCACAATGTGACAAACCGGTACAAGTACAATAGATATTGCGCATTTACATGTCCTATACCACGCTGTGGAGGGTCGCAATGTGACAAACCGGTACAAGTACAATAGATATTGCGCATTTACATGTCCTATACCACGCTGTGGAGGGTCACAATGTGACAAACCGGTACAAGTACAATAGATATTGCGCATTTACATGTCCTATACCACGCTGTGGAGGGTCACAATGTGACAAACCGGTACAAGTACAATAGATATTGCGCATTTACATGTCCTATACCACGCTGTGGAGGGTCACAATGTGACAAACCGGTACAAGTACAATAGATATTGCGCATTTACATGTCCTATACCACGCTGTGGAGGGTCACAATGTGACAAACCGGTACAAGTACAATAGATATTGCGCATTTACATGTCCTATACCACGCTGTGGAGGGTCACAATGTGACAAACCGGTACAAGTACAATAGATATTGCGCATTTACATGTCCTATACCACGCTGTGGAGGGTCACAATGTGACAAACCGGTACAAGTACAATAGATATTGCGCATTTACATGTCCTATACCACGCTGTGGAGGGTCACAATGTGACAAACCGGTACAAGTACAATAGATATTGCGCATTTACATGTCCTATACCACGCTGTGGAGGGTCACAATGTGACAAACCGGTACAAGTACAATAGATATTGCGCATTTACATGTCCTATACCACGCTGTGGAGGGTCACAATGTGACAAACCGGTACAAGTACAATAGATATTGCGCATTTACATGTCCTATACCACGCTGTGGAGGGTCACAATGTGACAAACCGGTACAAGTACAATAGATATTGCGCATTTACATGTCCTATACCACGCTGTGGAGGGTCACAATGTGACAAACCGGTACAAGTACAATAGATATTGCGCATTTACATGTCCTATACCACGCTGTGGAGGGTCACAATGTGACAAACCGGTACAAGTACAATAGATATTGCGCATTTACATGTCCTATACCACGCTGTGGAGGGTCACAATGTGACAAACCGGTACACGTACAATAGATATTGCGCATTTACATGTCCTATACCACGCTGTGGAGGGTCACAATGTGACAAACCGGTACAAGTACAATAGATATTGCGCATTTACATGTCCTATACCACGCTGTGGAGGGTCACAATGTGACAAACCGGTACAAGTACAATAGATATTGCGCATTTACATGTCCTATACCACGCTGTGGAGGGTCACAATGTGACAAACCGGTACAAGTACAATAGATATTGCGCATTTACATGTCCTATACCACGCTGTGGAGGGTCGCAATGTGACAAACCGGTACAAGTACAATAGATATTGCGCATTTACATGTCCTATACCACGCTGTGGAGGGTCACAATGTGACAAACCGGTACAAGTACAATAGATATTGCGCATTTACATGTCCTATACCACGCTGTGGAGGGTCACAATGTGACAAACCGGTACAAGTACAATAGATATTGCGCATTTACATGTCCTATACCACGCTGTGGAGGGTCGCAATGTGACAAACCGGTACAAGTACAATAGATATTGCGCATTTACATGTCCTATACCACGCTGTGGAGGGTCGCAATGTGACAAACCGGTACAAGTACAATAGATATTGCGCATTTACATGTCCTATACCACGCTGTGGAGGGTCACAATGTGACAAACCGGTACAAGTACAATAGATATTGCGCATTTACATGTCCTATACCACGCTGTGGAGGGTCACAATGTGACAAACCGGTACAAGTACAATAGATATTGCGCATTTACATGTCCTATACCACGCTGTGGAGGGTCACAATGTGACAAACCGGTACAAGTACAATAGATATTGCGCATTTACATGTCCTATACCACGCTGTGGAGGGTCACAATGTGACAAACCGGTACAAGTACAATAGATATTGCGCATTTACATGTCCTATACCACGCTGTGGAGGGTCACAATGTGACAAACCGGTACAAGTACAATAGATATTGCGCATTTACATGTCCTATACCACGCTGTGGAGGGTCGCAATGTGACAAACCGGTACAAGTACAATAGATATTGCGCATTTACATGTCCTATACCACGCTGTGGAGGGTCACAATGTGACAAACCGGTACAAGTACAATAGATATTGCGCATTTACATGTCCTATACCACGCTGTGGAGGGTCACAATGTGACAAACCGGTACAAGTACAATAGATATTGCGCATTTACATGTCCTATACCACGCTGTGGAGGGTCGCAATGTGACAAACCGGTACAAGTACAATAGATATTGCGCATTTACATGTCCTATACCACGCTGTGGAGGGTCGCAATGTGACAAACCGGTACAAGTACAATAGATATTGCGCATTTACATGTCCTATACCACGCTGTGGAGGGTCACAATGTGACAAACCGGTACAAGTACAATAGATATTGCGCATTTACATGTCCTATACCACGCTGTGGAGGGTCACAATGTGACAAACCGGTACAAGTACAATAGATATTGCGCATTTACATGTCCTATACCACGCTGTGGAGGGTCGCAATGTGACAAACCGGTACAAGTACAATAGATATTGCGCATTTACATGTCCTATACCACGCTGTGGAGGGTCACAATGTGACAAACCGGTACAAGTACAATAGATATTGCGCATTTACATGTCCTATACCACGCTGTGGAGGGTCACAATGTGACAAACCGGTACAAGTACAATAGATATTGCGCATTTACATGTCCTATACCACGCTGTGGAGGGTCGCAATGTGACAAACCGGTACAAGTACAATAGATATTGCGCATTTACATGTCCTATACCACGCTGTGGAGGGTCACAATGTGACAAACCGGTACAAGTACAATAGATATTGCGCATTTACATGTCCTATACCACGCTGTGGAGGGTCACAATGTGACAAACCGGTACAAGTACAATAGATATTGCGCATTTACATGTCCTATACCACGCTGTGGAGGGTCACAATGTGACAAACCGGTACAAGTACAATAGATATTGCGCATTTACATGTCCTATACCACGCTGTGGAGGGTCACAATGTGACAAACCGGTACAAGTACAATAGATATTGCGCATTTACATGTCCTATACCACGCTGTGGAGGGTCACAATGTGACAAACCGGTACAAGTACAATAGATATTGCGCATTTACATGTCCTATACCACGCTGTGGAGGGTCACAATGTGACAAACCGGTACAAGTACAATAGATATTGCGCATTTACATGTCCTATACCACGCTGTGGAGGGTCACAATGTGACAAACCGGTACAAGTACAATAGATATTGCGCATTTACATGTCCTATACCACGCTGTGGAGGGTCACAATGTGACAAACCGGTACAAGTACAATAGATATTGCGCATTTACATGTCCTATACCACGCTGTGGAGGGTCACAATGTGACAAACCGGTACAAGTACAATAGATATTGCGCATTTACATGTCCTATACCACGCTGTGGAGGGTCACAATGTGACAAACCGGTACAAGTACAATAGATATTGCGCATTTACATGTCCTATACCACGCTGTGGAGGGTCAGCAATGTGACAAACCGGTACAAGTACAATAGATATTGCGCATTTACATGTCCTATACCACGCTGTGGAGGGTCACAATGTGACAAACCGGTACAAGTACAATAGATATTGCGCATTTACATGTCCTATACCACGCTGTGGAGGGTCACAATGTGACAAACCGGTACAAGTACAATAGATATTGCGCATTTACATGTCCTATACCACGCTGTGGAGGGTCACAATGTGACAAACCGGTACAAGTACAATAGATATTGCGCATTTACATGTCCTATACCACGCTGTGGAGGGTCACAATGTGACAAACCGGTACAAGTACAATAGATATTGCGCATTTACATGTCCTATACCACGCTGTGGAGGGTCACAATGTGACAAACCGGTACAAGTACAATAGATATTGCGCATTTACATGTCCTATACCACGCTGTGGAGGGTCACAATGTGACAAACCGGTACAAGTACAATAGATATTGCGCATTTACATGTCCTATACCACGCTGTGGAGGGTCACAATGTGACAAACCGGTACAAGTACAATAGATATTGCGCATTTACATGTCCTATACCACGCTGTGGAGGGTCACAATGTGACAAACCGGTACAAGTACAATAGATATTGCGCATTTACATGTCCTATACCACGCTGTGGAGGGTCACAATGTGACAAACCGGTACAAGTACAATAGATATTGCGCATTTACATGTCCTATACCACGCTGTGGAGGGTCACAATGTGACAAACCGGTACAAGTACAATAGATATTGCGCATTTACATGTCCTATACCACGCTGTGGAGGGTCACAATGTGACAAACCGGTACAAGTACAATAGATATTGCGCATTTACATGTCCTATACCACGCTGTGGAGGGTCACAATGTGACAAACCGGTACAAGTACAATAGATATTGCGCATTTACATGTCCTATACCACGCTGTGGAGGGTCACAATGTGACAAACCGGTACAAGTACAATAGATATTGCGCATTTACATGTCCTATACCACGCTGTGGAGGGTCACAATGTGACAAACCGGTACAAGTACAATAGATATTGCGCATTTACATGTCCTATACCACGCTGTGGAGGGTCACAATGTGACAAACCGGTACAAGTACAATAGATATTGCGCATTTACATGTCCTATACCACGCTGTGGAGGGTCACAATGTGACAAACCGGTACAAGTACAATAGATATTGCGCATTTACATGTCCTATACCACGCTGTGGAGGGTCACAATGTGACAAACCGGTACAAGTACAATAGATATTGCGCATTTACATGTCCTATACCACGCTGTGGAGGGTCACAATGTGACAAACCGGTACAAGTACAATAGATATTGCGCATTTACATGTCCTATACCACGCTGTGGAGGGTCACAATGTGACAAACCGGTACAAGTACAATAGATATTGCGCATTTACATGTCCTATACCACGCTGTGGAGGGTCACAATGTGACAAACCGGTACAAGTACAATAGATATTGCGCATTTACATGTCCTATACCACGCTGTGGAGGGTCACAATGTGACAAACCGGTACAAGTACAATAGATATTGCGCATTTACATGTCCTATACCACGCTGTGGAGGGTCGCAATGTGACAAACCGGTACAAGTACAATAGATATTGCGCATTTACATGTCCTATACCACGCTGTGGAGGGTCACAATGTGACAAACCGGTACAAGTACAATAGATATTGCGCATTTACATGTCCTATACCACGCTGTGGAGGGTCACAATGTGACAAACCGGTACAAGTACAATAGATATTGCGCATTTACATGTCCTATACCACGCTGTGGAGGGTCGCAATGTGACAAACCGGTACAAGTACAATAGATATTGCGCATTTACATGTCCTATACCACGCTGTGGAGGGTCGCAATGTGACAAACCGGTACAAGTACAATAGATATTGCGCATTTACATGTCCTATACCACGCTGTGGAGGGTCACAATGTGACAAACCGGTACAAGTACAATAGATATTGCGCATTTACATGTCCTATACCACGCTGTGGAGGGTCACAATGTGACAAACCGGTACAAGTACAATAGATATTGCGCATTTACATGTCCTATACCACGCTGTGGAGGGTCACAATGTGACAAACCGGTACAAGTACAATAGATATTGCGCATTTACATGTCCTATACCACGCTGTGGAGGGTCACAATGTGACAAACCGGTACAAGTACAATAGATATTGCGCATTTACATGTCCTATACCACGCTGTGGAGGGTCACAATGTGACAAACCGGTACAAGTACAATAGATATTGCGCATTTACATGTCCTATACCACGCTGTGGAGGGTCGCAATGTGACAAACCGGTACAAGTACAATAGATATTGCGCATTTACATGTCCTATACCACGCTGTGGAGGGTCACAATGTGACAAACCGGTACAAGTACAATAGATATTGCGCATTTACATGTCCTATACCACGCTGTGGAGGGTCACAATGTGACAAACCGGTACAAGTACAATAGATATTGCGCATTTACATGTCCTATACCACGCTGTGGAGGGTCGCAATGTGACAAACCGGTACAAGTACAATAGATATTGCGCATTTACATGTCCTATACCACGCTGTGGAGGGTCGCAATGTGACAAACCGGTACAAGTACAATAGATATTGCGCATTTACATGTCCTATACCACGCTGTGGAGGGTCACAATGTGACAAACCGGTACAAGTACAATAGATATTGCGCATTTACATGTCCTATACCACGCTGTGGAGGGTCACAATGTGACAAACCGGTACAAGTACAATAGATATTGCGCATTTACATGTCCTATACCACGCTGTGGAGGGTCGCAATGTGACAAACCGGTACAAGTACAATAGATATTGCGCATTTACATGTCCTATACCACGCTGTGGAGGGTCACAATGTGACAAACCGGTACAAGTACAATAGATATTGCGCATTTACATGTCCTATACCACGCTGTGGAGGGTCACAATGTGACAAGCCGGTACAAGTACAATAGATATTGCGCATTTACATGTCCTATACCACGCTGTGGAGGGTCGCAATGTGACAAACCGGTACAAGTACAATAGATATTGCGCATTTACATGTCCTATACCACGCTGTGGAGGGTCACAATGTGACAAACCGGTACAAGTACAATAGATATTGCGCATTTACATGTCCTATACCACGCTGTGGAGGGTCACAATGTGACAAACCGGTACAAGTACAATAGATATTGCGCATTTACATGTCCTATACCACGCTGTGGAGGGTCACAATGTGACAAACCGGTACAAGTACAATAGATATTGCGCATTTACATGTCCTATACCACGCTGTGGAGGGTCACAATGTGACAAACCGGTACAAGTACAATAGATATTGCGCATTTACATGTCCTATACCACGCTGTGGAGGGTCACAATGTGACAAACCGGTACAAGTACAATAGATATTGCGCATTTACATGTCCTATACCACGCTGTGGAGGGTCACAATGTGACAAACCGGTACAAGTACAATAGATATTGCGCATTTACATGTCCTATACCACGCTGTGGAGGGTCACAATGTGACAAACCGGTACAAGTACAATAGATATTGCGCATTTACATGTCCTATACCACGCTGTGGAGGGTCACAATGTGACAAACCGGTACAAGTACAATAGATATTGCGCATTTACATGTCCTATACCACGCTGTGGAGGGTCACAATGTGACAAACCGGTACAAGTACAATAGATATTGCGCATTTACATGTCCTATACCACGCTGTGGAGGGTCACAATGTGACAAACCGGTACAAGTACAATAGATATTGCGCATTTACATGTCCTATACCACGCTGTGGAGGGTCGCAATGTGACAAACCGGTACAAGTACAATAGATATTGCGCATTTACATGTCCTATACCACGCTGTGGAGGGTCACAATGTGACAAACCGGTACAAGTACAATAGATATTGCGCATTTACATGTCCTATACCACGCTGTGGAGGGTCACAATGTGACAAACCGGTACAAGTACAATAGATATTGCGCATTTACATGTCCTATACCACGCTGTGGAGGGTCACAATGTGACAAACCGGTACAAGTACAATAGATATTGCGCATTTACATGTCCTATACCACGCTGTTGAGGGTCACAATGTGACAAACCGGTACAAGTACAATAGATATTGCGCATTTACATGTCCTATACCACGCTGTGGAGGGTCACAATGTGACAAACCGGTACAAGTACAATAGATATTGCGCATTTACATGTCCTATACCACGCTGTGGAGGGTCACAATGTGACAAACCGGTACAAGTACAATAGATATTGCGCATTTACATGTCCTATACCACGCTGTGGAGGGTCACAATGTGACAAACCGGTACAAGTACAATAGATATTGCGCATTTACATGTCCTATACCACGCTGTGGAGGGTCACAATGTGACAAACCGGTACAAGTACAATAGATATTGCGCATTTACATGTCCTATACCACGCTGTGGAGGGTCACAATGTGACAAACCGGTACAAGTACAATAGATATTGCGCATTTACATGTCCTATACCACGCTGTGGAGGGTCACAATGTGACAAACCGGTACAAGTACAATAGATATTGCGCATTTACATGTCCTATACCACGCTGTGGAGGGTCACAATGTGACAAACCGGTACAAGTACAATAGATATTGCGCATTTACATGTCCTATACCACGCTGTGGAGGGTCACAATGTGACAAACCGGTACAAGTACAATAGATATTGCGCATTTACATGTCCTATACCACGCTGTGGAGGGTCACAATGTGACAAACCGGTACAAGTACAATAGATATTGCGCATTTACATGTCCTATACCACGCTGTGGAGGGTCACAATGTGACAAACCGGTACAAGTACAATAGATATTGCGCATTTACATGTCCTATACCACGCTGTGGAGGGTCACAATGTGACAAACCGGTACAAGTACAATAGATATTGCGCATTTACATGTCCTATACCACGCTGTGGAGGGTCACAATGTGACAAACCGGTACAAGTACAATAGATATTGCGCATTTACATGTCCTATACCACGCTGTGGAGGGTCACAATGTGACAAACCGGTACAAGTACAATAGATATTGCGCATTTACATGTCCTATACCACGCTGTGGAGGGTCGCAATGTGACAAACCGGTACAAGTACAATAGATATTGCGCATTTACATGTCCTATACCACGCTGTGGAGGGTCACAATGTGACAAACCGGTACAAGTACAATAGATATTGCGCATTTACATGTCCTATACCACGCTGTGGAGGGTCACAATGTGACAAACCGGTACAAGTACAATAGATATTGCGCATTTACATGTCCTATACCACGCTGTGGAGGGTCACAATGTGACAAACCGGTACAAGTACAATAGATATTGCGCATTTACATGTCCTATACCACGCTGTGGAGGGTCACAATGTGACAAACCGGTACAAGTACAATAGATATTGCGCATTTACATGTCCTATACCACGCTGTGGAGGGTCACAATGTGACAAACCGGTACAAGTACAATAGATATTGCGCATTTACATGTCCTATACCACGCTGTGGAGGGTCGCAATGTGACAAACCGGTACAAGTACAATAGATATTGCGCATTTACATGTCCTATACCACGCTGTGGAGGGTCACAATGTGACAAACCGGTACAAGTACAATAGATATTGCGCATTTACATGTCCTATACCACGCTGTGGAGGGTCACAATGTGACAAACCGGTACAAGTACAATAGATATTGCGCATTTACATGTCCTATACCACGCTGTGGAGGGTCGCAATGTGACAAACCGGTACAAGTACAATAGATATTGCGCATTTACATGTCCTATACCACGCTGTGGAGGGTCGCAATGTGACAAACCGGTACAAGTACAATAGATATTGCGCATTTACATGTCCTATACCACGCTGTGGAGGGTCACAATGTGACAAACCGGTACAAGTACAATAGATATTGCGCATTTACATGTCCTATACCACGCTGTGGAGGGTCACAATGTGACAAACCGGTACAAGTACAATAGATATTGCGCATTTACATGTCCTATACCACGCTGTGGAGGGTCGCAATGTGACAAACCGGTACAAGTACAATAGATATTGCGCATTTACATGTCCTATACCACGCTGTGGAGGGTCACAATGTGACAAACCGGTACAAGTACAATAGATATTGCGCATTTACATGTCCTATACCACGCTGTGGAGGGTCACAATGTGACAAACCGGTACTAGTACAATAGATATTGCGCATTTACATGTCCTATACCACGCTGTGGAGGGTCACAATGTGACAAACCGGTACAAGTACAATAGATATTGCGCATTTACATGTCCTATACCACGCTGTGGAGGGTCACAATGTGACAAACCGGTACAAGTACAATAGATATTGCGCATTTACATGTCCTATACCACGCTGTGGAGGGTCACAATGTGACAAACCGGTACAAGTACAATAGATATTGCGCATTTACATGTCCTATACCACGCTGTGGAGGGTCGCAATGTGACAAACCGGTACAAGTACAATAGATATTGCGCATTTACATGTCCTATACCACGCTGTGGAGGGTCACAATGTGACAAACCGGTACAAGTACAATAGATATTGCGCATTTACATGTCCTATACCACGCTGTGGAGGGTCACAATGTGACAAACCGGTACTAGTACAATAGATATTGCGCATTTACATGTCCTATACCACGCTGTGGAGGGTCACAATGTGACAAACCGGTACAAGTACAATAGATATTGCGCATTTACATGTCCTATACCACGCTGTGGAGGGTCACAATGTGACAAACCGGTACAAGTACAATAGATATTGCGCATTTACATGTCCTATACCACGCTGTGGAGGGTCACAATGTGACAAACCGGTACAAGTACAATAGATATTGCGCATTTACATGTCCTATACCACGCTGTGGAGGGTCGCAATGTGACAAACCGGTACAAGTACAATAGATATTGCGCATTTACATGTCCTATACCACGCTGTGGAGGGTCACAATGTGACAAACCGGTACAAGTACAATAGATATTGCGCATTTACATGTCCTATACCACGCTGTGGAGGGTCACAATGTGACAAACCGGTACAAGTACAATAGATATTGCGCATTTACATGTCCTATACCACGCTGTGGAGGGTCACAATGTGACAAACCGGTACAAGTACAATAGATATTGCGCATTTACATGTCCTATACCACGCTGTGGAGGGTCACAATGTGACAAACCGGTACAAGTACAATAGATATTGCGCATTTACATGTCCTATACCACGCTGTGGAGGGTCACAATGTGACAAACCGGTACAAGTACAATAGATATTGCGCATTTACATGTCCTATACCACGCTGTGGAGGGTCACAATGTGACAAACCGGTACAAGTACAATAGATATTGCGCATTTACATGTCCTATACCACGCTGTGGAGGGTCACAATGTGACAAACCGGTACAAGTACAATAGATATTGCGCATTTACATGTCCTATACCACGCTGTGGAGGGTCACAATGTGACAAACCGGTACAAGTACAATAGATATTGCGCATTTACATGTCCTATACCACGCTGTGGAGGGTCACAATGTGACAAACCGGTACAAGTACAATAGATATTGCGCATTTACATGTCCTATACCACGCTGTGGAGGGTCACAATGTGACAAACCGGTACAAGTACAATAGATATTGCGCATTTACATGTCCTATACCACGCTGTGGAGGGTCACAATGTGACAAACCGGTACAAGTACAATAGATATTGCGCATTTACATGTCCTATACCACGCTGTGGAGGGTCGCAATGTGACAAACCGGTACAAGTACAATAGATATTGCGCATTTACATGTCCTATACCACGCTGTGGAGGGTCACAATGTGACAAACCGGTACAAGTACAATAGATATTGCGCATTTACATGTCCTATACCACGCTGTGGAGGGTCACAATGTGACAAACCGGTACAAGTACAATAGATATTGCGCATTTACATGTCCTATACCACGCTGTGGAGGGTCACAATGTGACAAACCGGTACAAGTACAATAGATATTGCGCATTTACATGTCCTATACCACGCTGTGGAGGGTCGCAATGTGACAAACCGGTACAAGTACAATAGATATTGCGCATTTACATGTCCTATACCACGCTGTGGAGGGTCACAATGTGACAAACCGGTACAAGTACAATAGATATTGCGCATTTACATGTCCTATACCACGCTGTGGAGGGTCACAATGTGACAAACCGGTACAAGTACAATAGATATTGCGCATTTACATGTCCTATACCACGCTGTGGAGGGTCGCAATGTGACAAACCGGTACAAGTACAATAGATATTGCGCATTTACATGTCCTATACCACGCTGTGGAGGGTCACAATGTGACAAACCGGTACAAGTACAATAGATATTGCGCATTTACATGTCCTATACCACGCTGTGGAGGGTCACAATGTGACAAACCGGTACAAGTACAATAGATATTGCGCATTTACATGTCCTATACCACGCTGTGGAGGGTCGCAATGTGACAAACCGGTACAAGTACAATAGATATTGCGCATTTACATGTCCTATACCACGCTGTGGAGGGTCACAATGTGACAAACCGGTACAAGTACAATAGATATTGCGCATTTACATGTCCTATACCACGCTGTGGAGGGTCACAATGTGACAAACCGGTACAAGTACAATAGATATTGCGCATTTACATGTCCTATACCACGCTGTGGAGGGTCGCAATGTGACAAACCGGTACAAGTACAATAGATATTGCGCATTTACATGTCCTATACCACGCTGTGGAGGGTCACAATGTGACAAACCGGTACAAGTACAATAGATATTGCGCATTTACATGTCCTATACCACGCTGTGGAGGGTCGCAATGTGACAAACCGGTACAAGTACAATAGATATTGCGCATTTACATGTCCTATACCACGCTGTGGAGGGTCGCAATGTGACAAACCGGTACAAGTACAATAGATATTGCGCATTTACATGTCCTATACCACGCTGTGGAGGGTCACAATGTGACAAACCGGTACAAGTACAATAGATATTGCGCATTTACATGTCCTATACCACGCTGTGGAGGGTCACAATGTGACAAACCGGTACAAGTACAATAGATATTGCGCATTTACATGTCCTATACCACGCTGTGGAGGGTCGCAATGTAGATATTGACCAATGGTTATATACATTTCATTATAACATAGATCTCTAATTGATATAAAACTAAGTCCCCGATTCTTGGATGTTACGGGTAAACTCGAGAACCACTGGATGGATTTTGATGCGGTTTCACTATCCAGTAATGGATATCACGAGGAAGGTTTCTGTAGAAAATAATGTATTTATGATCAAAGGAAGCCAAGCAGTAGCGATTCCAGTGAAAAAGTCGAAAAAAAAAACCTGGCATCCTTGCGCTTTTCAAGCTCACGCTGGGCAAACAGTTAAAAATATCGATATACTATGAGTGTAAGAATTGTTCAGCATGAAAAGTCGTAAAAAAAAGTCCGCGAGAGCATCTTCAATACATCGCGCACTATAAGTGTTTTTACGTTTTCATTTCTTCCAACAATCTTCATACAATTACTAAGGCGACAGTTTATGAGCTAGCTAGGGGCGAGTCTATCACCCCAGTTACAGCCTAGCTAGCAGGCGAGCCTATTACCCTAGATACAGCCAGCAGAAAACTGTCGAGTCGTGTTGAGTTAAGACTTCAGAGAAGAGTGGTTGTGTTTGGAGTTTTCCTGGAAGTGCAATTCGGCTTTTCTTCATTTCGCCTGTCAATCTTTCGTTCCGCAAAATACACCGTCAAGTTAAGATTGGATGGAAGGGAGATTTGTGTTTCATTAAATTCTTAAATTACGTCTGACAAGAATTCGTTGCACATGCATCTCCATGATATTATAATTGATGGTCCAGTCAGTGATTTTAACCCATCATGCCGGGACGTAAAACAGTTATAGGTCGTAGTTCATTGACATCGAAAAAAAAAAAGCGCTGATCCCGGGCGAAGCCGGGGTGGGTTGCTAGTTATATATAAACTTTTGAACTGACAGTGGTTTTGGGGTCTGGGGGATGTAAAACGCGAATATATGTCGACATTTTCACAAGTTGGAACATGGTACCCATTGCAATAGTTAGCTTTCTAGTGAAATCTACCTAAAAAAGGTTCTTTGACTTGCGTGTTAAATTAATCAAGATCATGTTTATTTCTAAGACCTTCACGTTGACATGGTTACTGGCGTGTTGTGACTAACGCTTCATATTTCATTAGCAGTGGGCTTTGACTGCCCACGTCTCCTGGTCTGGTCTGTTTCTGAAACCATCTCCTTTATCTTGTTCCAGTGACGTCATGACAATGGACTTGTACTCTTTTCCTCCAAGCCCGCCTTGCCGCAGTGTCTTGCTGTTGGCACGAGCCATGGGGCTGGATCTCAATGTGAAGACTGTGAACATCATGAACGGGGAACATCTATCCGTGGAGTACATCAAGGTAAGATACACCATTAATCATTTACTTCCCAAAGAACATAGGGCATGATTGTCGCCACTGCACTGTGTTCACAAACCTTGTTAACGGACATCATCCACAGGGCTATTCAAAAAGAAGGAACAGATTCAAACACTTATTTCTTCAAAACTACAGAAGATACAATCATAATTCCAACGTTCCTGGAAAGTGAAAAGTTCAATTTTTACTTTTTTATGCATTCAATTTGAGCCCATGTGGTACACGACAAATATCAAAAGGGTGGCTCATTTCTTGCTACACACGAATCAGCTGGTCTCTAGTTATCGAGTTCCCAGCTTCAACAACTCGATGTCGCAGACTTTCATCAGTGTCAGCCGTAGGGGGGATAAGACACGGTCTTTTACGAAACTCCACAGATAAATATCACACGGAGTGAGGTCTGGAGACATGGGAGGCCACCACCAATGAAGTTGATCTTCTGCTCCTCCTCTTCCAATCCAACGTCCTGGAACGGTGTCATTCAGGTAACGTAGGACGTGGAATAACCAGTTTTGAAGCATGTCTAGATAGCTTAGTCCTGTCACAGTTTTCTCTATGAAAAGGAAAGGTCCATAAACTTTGTTTACAGATACGGCACAGAATACGTTGATCTTCGGTGAATCTCGTTCATGTTCATTATGGGGTTTGAAGCAATTTTTTCAGTGTTGCCTAGTAAACAAAAGCACCAAACTTTCGTTCATGTTCAATAATTTCCACAGTGTTATAGTTTTGATGACCTTAACAATGTGTTGTGCGTTTAAGTAGCTCAGTAGGGTGGCTACTTCTGAAATACGAGTGTGTCTGTATGAGAGAGAGAGAGAGAGAGAGAGCGAGGGGAGAGAGTATCGAAGAAAAGAGATAGCCAGCAGACTTGCAAGTAAGCAACGTTGAATAACCTAAGTGATGGCGTTTGTTTATAAGTAGTTGCGATGGCCGCTTCTCGGCAGCGCAGCGAATTGAAACTTGCTGGCGTGAGGACAGCGTTTAAGGTAGGATGCGAGAAATAAAATGTGTTTCTTAAAAGTATGGAAATAATGTAATTATTACTTGTAGGGTAAAGAGTGTAGACACGCTATTAGAATTTAGCGTCGTTGAAGTACAATCATGGATGCAGATGATTACAAATAATTCAAGGATTTGGTTTAGAAAGGGAAGTTCAGGATAACCCAAAGAAGCGTACACACTCACCAAATCTGCCAGTCAGCGAACGTACCTTCGGCGTTGCACAGTGTCGAGTAATCAAGAGAGATCTAGCTCTCTGGGGTAGCTACTATTTCTTGCACTAGTTAGGTGGTTCTGGAAAGGCGGTCAGATTCCTGGTCTGCTTGTATAAAGAAGTGTCGTAAAGATTGGGACATGTGTGGAGGGCTAGGCTTGGATGAAAATTTTAGTAGGTAGGTGGTTGTAGCTGTTGATTCCTTTGTAGTGGAAATGGGATGAAGAGTACTGAGTAGGGGGCTGATATGGGGTGGATACACCCTGTAGGGACCTCAGGGTATAATAATAGGATGTTCACTTGCCTAAATTCTAACGTTATGGCGATTAACTGTACCGGAAAGATGAAAAGTGGATTCATCAGACAAAAATGATCATTCACATTTTACACTTTTGTCTGTCCAGGAACGTTGGAATTATGGTTCTACCTGTTCCTTCTTTTTGAATAACCCTGTATGTCCAACCCCGCAAGATGAGTAGCTTCCAGCTCCACTGTCTGCCCATGAAAGGGCCACTCCTCATTGGGTTCTCATTTTAAACTCCATTTTGAGCACATTCCTGATAAGGCCAAATCCGGTCGTCTTGTGAACATGTTAACCAGACAGTAAAAATAAACGCAGAATTTCCGCTATTTTGTACTTATGTTCTTCAATGTTGAGCTCAACTAGTGTTGATACCCGCACTGTAATAGTCAAGCTCGTGGTGGGAACACTCATATTAGCTCAGGGGATAGTGCAGCGGTAGCCAGAGGGAGAGGTTGTGAGTTCCACTCCTGAGACATTTTAATTCTCCACCTTCTACACGGCTTGTATTTTCCTCCTACTTTATCAGTTATACTGTAGCGCTATTTGGGGGCCGAACACACACGGATAAAAGTCTATATTTCAGATTCTGAGATCAAACTATGAATTACAGTTTTAGTCTTCAAGGCGCAATTATTTAAAACTGCGATTCTTACTCGGAGTTTCTGTTATTTTAGAATTCCAACCCTCGAAGCAGGAGTGTGGGCGAAGCAGTTTCGAAGCTTAAAGAAAACTCCCAAGTCTCCAATCATATCAAGAGGCTTACTCTGAACCTGTTCCTCAGCTCTTGCCTTTCGTGGAGAAAAGTTGGGGTCAACTGGACCCCACCCAGCCAGCAAGACCGTGATTCCGCTTCACTTGATAGTATTATGACGAAGAACAAACCCCGTGGCACTACAGCCCATGAAGGGCCTAGGCCCACCAAACGACCGCAACCCAGCCATTTGGCCTGCACATTGTGGGGCGACGCGTGGTCAGCGCGTTGAGTCCCCTCGGCCGTTAATCTTGGTCTCCGTGACCGATATTATGACGTTCAACAAATGTGGGCTTCATAACGAACTCATCCATAGTTCATGAGTTTCACAGCACAGATGAAATATAACTTACTACAGTTGGTTGGTTGGTTCCTCAGTTTAGGGGCTGCGACAACGCGGTCATGTTGCCCCGTGTACTTTGGGTGTGTGTAGAAACTGTCCGATAACCGGTGTTAATTGTGATGACTGTATTAGTGTGTGTTATCTGTTTTTTTTTTAAATTCAAGTAAGGACTGCAGAAGCCTCCGTGGCTTAGGCGGCAGCACGCCGGCCTCTCACCGCTGAGTCCGTGGTTCAAATCCCGGTCACTCCATGTGAGATCTGTGCTGGACACAACGGAGGCAGACAGGTTTTTCTCCGGGTACTCCGGTTTTCCCTGTCAAAATTTCATTCCAGCAACACTCTCCACTATCATTTCATTTCATCTGTCATTCATGTAATCATTGCCCCAGAGGAGTGCGTCAGGCCTCGGCAGCCGGCACAGTTCCTATCCTCGCCGCTAGATGGGGTCTTCATTCATTCCATTCCTGACCCGGTCGGAGACTGGAAGCAGGCTGTGGATTTTCAAGGACTGCAGACTTTTGAATTTTTCAAATAATTCCTACTTTTGCCGCCAAACGCCACCGTCAACGACTACTAGTTCAGATCTTAGCTACCAGACGCCACCGCAGTTGGCTCTTGGCAACGAACGTAGGAACCTAAGAGCGCTGTTACATTCTTAACCTATACAATTTAGCTTCACACAGGTGTAATTAGTGGAAGTTTCTTTAACATGCCATATATCTATGACATGGGACCGCCGGCTTTACTTCCCCTCCGAAGGAAGGCATACTGAGGGATTTTTAACGCTCTTAAAAAATCCGACGATTTCGGCTGGATTTGAACCCGCGATCTTGGGCATAGAAGCTCAGCATGCTACCTACTACGCCACCGAAGCCGCCAACTTACTACAGTAGTTGCAGCTAGTTTGGACAAGCCTCTCCACCAGATTGTTCAGGAAACCGCGCCAACGGTATCATTACATGAGTGACCACATGGCATCCGGACCGTCGAGGACAAAGAAGCACGCTGCAATTGTAACAAAGGTTGCTAGCACTCTTGGCTGTCACCGCGGTGGCCCGAGTTCGATACCCGGCTCTGCCAAGAGATTTAATTCTGGACTGAGGGCTGGAACGGGGTAAACTCAGCCTGGTGATGCAAAAGTGGTTATCAGTGGTTTCCCACTTCTACTGCAGGCGAATGCCCGGATGGTTCCTAACATAAGTTCACGGCCGACTCCTTTCAAATGCCCATATGAATGACAAATATAAACATTAGTACAGCCGTCACAATAACACAGGTTATCAGACAGGAAGGAGGCTTTTAGTTGTACGTGACCGTTAATTATGCAATCATAAATCATGGAACCTCATATTTACGTGGAATCCGAACCACAGGACATGGAATTTCACTTCGAAAATCTCACATGCATTGACTGGGAATCGAACCCAGTCCACCTTGGTGAGGGACGAACAGCTTGACCGCTGCGCCACCACGCCCCTAAGGTGATCAGACAAATTCCACACACACTCAAATACACGTGGCTACATGATCGCAAAGCCCCCAAATGAACAACAATAAGAAGATGGCACTACTTAGCACACAAGCGGAGAAAGTTCGTCGAAAATAAGAGGCAATTGATCTCTTGCAATAATAATCACCACCATAATGTGGTGGATATACAATATGACGGCCTTGGCCCGACCTCCTAAAGCACTACTGTCAGTAGTCCGTTTGCGCTTAAAGAGGGCATTTCAGCTTATGCGTGGAGAGTTTGAAACCAGGTCCTTAATAGTTGAAGATTATCCTGAATACAGTAACATACACCACATTAGGGAGACTAGACTTGGCAACTTACAAGTACATTTATACGAGGAATATATAGCACTTAGGAATGCGAGAGGGGGAATATCCTAACGAGATAAGGGACCCTCACACACAAGAATTTCCGCTCAGTCAAGTGCATACAGTGACCAAGTTAACTGCTCTCAACAGGACCGCGCAAGACTCAATCAGATAAGTAGCCTGCACAATGCAATCTGGATTGACCATTCACAACAACCACATATTCGCTCCAAACAAGCAAATTCCGGAGGTCAATCACCACTTCCAGTATCTCAACAAAACATCACATAGACCACAACTAACTAATACTAACGAGTTGCATTATCTCAACTAATACTGCAACTAAATAAGTGTATATATTGTAAATACTTCCACCCATATTTTCAGACATAAATTTTATAGCCTAAGTGTAATGGATCTGATGATGATCGCTTGACGATCGAAACTGGTCGTCCAAGTGTATTTATTAATCGCATGTAATTTTTTTTAGGATTAGGGAATAACAATCGTGTTGACCGACTGAAAAGCACCAAACTTTTGATTAGGAAGGCAACACTGAAAAATGGCTTCAAACACCACAATGTATAAAAGTAATTAATTCATTAATGTTTTCACGTTAGTGGGTGTGATTACGAAAGTGTTGCCCAATTTAACTGGGCACATTAACGTGTTGACCGACTGAAAAGCGATTATTTTACGAAGTCAACACTGAAATTTAGTGTAAATTGTCGTTACTTCTTTTAGTGGTCAGTTACATCTTGCTATGAATGAGTGGCCAACCAATCAGTGCACGTTTACTAATAATGTGACGTATTGAACCCATGGGCCATAGGGTCCATGATGGTCGAACCAATGTCCTTAAGGAAGAAATGAAAGAAACGTATAGTTTCTTAAAGGAACGGAGAGAGATTTTAAGCCAGGAATATAGCTTAACATTGTGCAAGCGGCTAGGGACAGCTGCTCCTTAGATGAGATCACCCCACTCAACATTTCAGAGAGGGCCGGTCACGAGTATTAATAACTGAGTGGAAGTTTCCACCGAGATAGAAAGAGAAGCCTGAATCGGAATTCAAGCTGACGTGGCTGGAAATTGACAACGTCGCATACGCACCAGAAGAGGAATAATTAAAATTAACACGTTTACGAGCATAATAATGAGTAAACAAGCACAGTACAGTGAACCATTTTTAATGAGAGATTTTTCAGTATAGAGAAACCATGTAATAATTGTGCAGAAATAAACTGCCGACGTAAGACGACGTCATCGGTGAATTACCTAAGCTTCTGTGGAGGGGAGAGAGCAAAAAGAATGCAACACCCACACAATTGAGGACGAGAAATTAATTAATATCTCCGAATTGCACGATCGATTCTGAGGTGCAATAAGATCATTAGACATTGAAAAGACAAGCTTCCGGAAGATATAATTTTCATATTTGTGGCACCATTATTTTAGAAGTTGACCACAGGAAAGGCTTGAGTCTTATTTTTTTGTAGTAAAACAGTATAAAGCTTCGGGCGTTTCCAAGCCAATCATGCAGTTTCGAATAGCCCGTGAGGGGCGTAAGGCTACATCACCGTATATGCAGTTATCATCAGCCTGCGGGCACGTCACTGTGTCACGATCATCATTGAAAGCAGTTACAACGAGCACTCCGTGACCGGAGGTGCTGCATCAAAGTCTTCAAACGTATGAACCTCAGGGGAGGTCATACTGTGCAACAAGTATAAGCACCGAATGCAGTATTCAGACAGCCAGAGGGCACGTTACTGTGTCACATCGCATCAGTCCTACTAGCATTCCGTGAGGGGAAGTGCTGCTCCACGACGTAGAAGTAATCATTCCGACAGTCCGTGAGGGGACGTAACTCTGCGTTACATCGATAACAGCTACCAGTATTCCTTGAGGGGAGAAACGCTGTTTTGCATCACCGAAGTAAGATCCAATAGCCACAGGCGTCACAGTAGTAACGACTTGCTGGCCTCCATAAGGAGCATTCACGACGAAATTTTAAAGTATCGCCGTAGTGAAGTATTAGGAAAATCCTAATTATAGGATTTAGGCCGACTGTATACAAGTTAAAGTGAAGATTCGCAAGATATAGTCAGAGCAGGCTGCGAACGTCGGACTTAAAGGCGATAGGTCGTTAAATGTAACGAACAGATCATAACGTACGGAAGTATCGTACCAGACAGATAAACTGTTATTTAAGTTGAAGCAACCTAAAAAGGAAGAACAGAATAAGGTTCGAACGTAGGAGCGTTAAAAAACAGTTCAAATAAATAGAATAGGAGACTATAAGCATTAGCTCCAGATAGCAGGCGAACAATTATAATAGTACTAGAATCAAAAAGTGCTAGCTGCTAGAAACTAATCTATAGGTCTTAGAGGAGACCTCGATCCATATAGACTCTCGTTAGGATCAATAGACAGATCTACAGAGAAGCCGTTCAAGCGAGATAATAGCCAGTTATCCAGGATAGGAATAGCAGAATTGAACTCCAGGGAACAGTAGATGTTTCGGGACTTTCGGATTCTTCAGAATAGGAAGCCGACATCAGATAAATCTCACGCTTGGAAACGGGAATTTAAGAAGATCACGTGTGATAGGCGCAGAAACGCGGCCTAGTGATCGAGTCATTGTGAAGTGTAAAAATAATCAAGATTGTGTGTTAGATAATATTATTAGTGTTATTATGTGTTCAAAAGGGACACACCAGTATATAAAAATGTCGTCAATATTAAGTGTTCTAGATATAGGTCAAAAAGTGTTTTTAAGTAAGATGAATACCTTCAATATGGTGTAAAAAGTTCGAAGTGGGCCCAAAAATGAAACGCCACACCAGATTTAAGATCATGGGGTGATCTGAAAATATGTAGTTACAAAATTCATTTTTATTTTGGTGTCAGAAATTGATTGTGTACAACTCACCGGAGTTTTGAGTGAAAGGGATATGCTTTAATGAATGAATACTGAATAATCAAGAATACGGTCTGAACAATAATAAAATAAATAGAGAAATTAGGAATAATTATGTAAAGAATAAATTCCGTAGAGAAATATGTGAATAAAGGGTTAATGTATTTAACAAATGTCATAAGAGCAAGCGAAATATCATTTAATTATCATAAAAGACATTGAAATAAAGTAAAGTTGAGATATGAAAGAGATAGCTTTTGAGCTTATATAAAGAATAAAGATAATAATAATAATAATTAAATATGGAAATGTTAAATAATAATCAAATGAATTGATATGAACATAAGAACGTTAAGCCTTAACGTATGTGTAAGAAATGAGGTTCAATGGAATATTTTAAAATAGGGAGCGATTTATCGACCATGGAAAGATCAATATGTGAATTAAAATAATATGAATTGTTACTAAAGAGATTTACCAGTTCTTGGGAAGACATTTTCGGCTTAAAATAATGCATAGCGCGTAATGAGCGCAAATATAATATTAATGTGTCACGCTAGGAACGCGTAGTGGTTAAATACTTGGTACATTACTTATGGAGGGTAGTTGATTGCAGTGAATTGATAATTGTGTAAGTCCTCTATTAGTGACATTAGTATCACGAGGCATTGTGTATGTAGTTAAAAAGGGAGCTAATATATGGTATTATTGAGCGTATGTCATACGGGCCACGGCCGACTCTAAATCGCATTTTGTATAAGCCCTCTGTACGGGATTAGTTCCCGAGGCACCTGAAGAGATTCGAATGCAGGATCTTCTTATGATAAAAGCCCCTGAAATTCTTCGTCGTCGTATGTGTATTTAATCTTCCCAATCAATGAGGACCCTCTCATAATTAATAAATGCCAAGGATATGATAATGGTCTTTGAACCAAAGAATAGTTGTTTGAATGTATACGGTACAATAAAGCCCGGTCTCCCCAGAACTGAATGAATGGAATGGTTTGGTTTGAAAGCCTTGAAAATAAGCTACTAAGTGTTGGGTCAGACGGGATGTCTCCCCACCCTAACGTGTCATAAATCGCATCCCATGTAGTGGAGTCTAGCCTTCTTAAAGCGAGAAGGAACTGAGACCGTCTCGTAAGCTGTTTTAAAGAGAAACGAATACACCAGGAGTGTTTAAAGTTGTAAACGACCCGGGCGTTGAACCGAGGTCCTTAAAGATAGATATTTCGTTTGCCGGTTCAGATCGTAGTTTCTTATATGATAATGGTCTATTTAAGACATAAGAGATAAATAACAATCCCTATTGTAATAATGTAAGGACGTGGGATTCCACGAGTTGATTGAAGGCAACTGAGTTCGGGAGTAACTATAGTTTTTTGACTGTGTCAAGTACCTTCACGCTCTGGAGTACACAATTGATTTTCTGATTACCTTAATATGTTTGTGAAATAAAGAGAAATGATAACAGCTGAATGTGTGGACATGCCCAAAATATTGAATTAAATAATTAACAGAGATTTTAAATATAATTATATATTTGTTCTTGAGAAATAAGAAAATATAAAAGCTAGTGTTTGAGGTGTACAAGAATGACACCGTAATAATGTAAATGCATGGAGCCAAAGAGCTCAGAGTTATGTAAACTTAATGTTAGTGCTTTATGGAAGTGAGACTAAGTAAGAATTGATGGTCTATGTGAACCCACATTTTTTAAATAACATTTGTGTTATGTCATGAACTCCGTGTTTATTTGGAACCGGAGTAATTTTAATTTGTCTAGTGGCTTCAACGTGGGGCTACTAGCAAACCTTACTCTTTTTGGCGCCCAGTACGCAGGGCTGAGTTTTCCTAGGGAAAACCCGAGTTTTCTCGAAAAATCAAAATTTTCATTTTTTGAAAAAAAAAATGGTTTTTCGAAATTTTGAATTTTAAACACTTCCATAAAGGTTTTATGAAATTGAATAAGATTATCAAAAGGGTACGGTGTAAGTGAATACCCGTACCAAAGTAAAGTTTTAAAGAAATTGGGACACACTAATTCAGAGTATCATCTCTCAAACATGTACTAGTGTGGTGGCATTAGAGGCCCACTGTATTTTAATATGATGTTGTTAAGTGAAGAGAGGCGGAGGCTCTCTGAGAATGTAAGGGCCGAGAGCCCAGGGAAAGGTAAAAATACAGGTGAGAAAGAGTACCCAACCAAAGAAATGATAAATGTTTCTGTAGAAAGCATGCGTGCACCTGGAGACATAGTTACACGAAGAGATGGTAACATGTCTGCAGACAAAAGGGTAATAAATGTTGAGCCTTTAGAGCTCGGAAAGGAAACGGAAATTTGTAAACCAATTCCAAGGGAAAATGTAATGGATATTGATAAGAATAAGTCTCACGTAGTAATGTCGGTCCCGGTAGGCTCCGAAAACGAAGGGGAAAAGAGCGATAGTACTGACGTTCAGGATCAGGAAAAGGTAGAAATGGCGAAATGGGATGAAATAAAAGAATTTTTGGATATAATTGTAGCAATACAAGACGAGCATTATCAGATGAGGAGTGAACTTTGGAAATTTAGAGATGTAGACTCAAAGGAGAAAGAGAAAATTAAGGAGCAAAGGGAAGGTATCTCCGAGGAAATAAAGAAGATATCTGAGCTCCGTGAAAGGGCCTGTAAAAATTGGTATAAGATATCTAAACAGGAATTAGAGGAATTGTGCAAAGAAATTCCTAATGTTAAATGGTCCTTAAAAGAAACGAAGAGGGAATTTGCGAAACGTATGGAGAAGGAAGGAAAAATAAAATTAGCTCCGTGGGAACAGATAAGTACATTTGTTGATGAAGTAAGTGAAATAGGGGAGAAATTATGGAAAATGAGAGATGCATGGGAGGAGATATGGTGGAAGATCCCTTGCAAAGAGCGCGACCGAAAAAAGTATGTTGAGGAACAGAAAGATTATATGGCAGAGGAAAAGAGTAAGATGTACTGGTTCGGTTTGGGTATGTATGATGAACGAGGGATAATCAGCGTTCAAGAGTTAGCTGAAGTAAGACAGGTCAAGATCCAGGAATTCCAAGAGATATTAGAGGATGCTCAGAAAAGATATGAGGAATACATGTTGGAGCAAAATCGTCAGGCAAATGAAATAGTTGCCCAAGCTGAAAAACAGGCTGAAATTAAAGAAGAAGAAGTAACGGTGCCAGTGGAGCCCGAAATTGATATTAAAGAAGAAGAGCAAGAAGTAGAAATCATCATGACTCCAGGGAAAATTGAAGAAAACTTGGAAATCCTTCCAGAGAAACCAATGGAAATTCAGGAAGAAATCGTAACTCCAGAACAGGAGGATAGCCAAAATGAAAATGAGCTCCAAATTGAAGAGACTCATTTTTATGAAAAGATCGAGCTGGAAAAACAAGAAATAATCTCGGAACAGGAGATACTAAAGGAATTGATGGTTGAAGAAACGGAAATGATAATTCCAGAAGAAATAGAGAAATTAAAGGAAATAAATATAGAAAATATCAATGAAGCACCGATGGAAATAGAGGTTCAAGATTTCACAGAAAGGGAAAAGGAAAACTTCAAAGAAATGCAGGACCAGGAAAATAAAAGGGCATTAAAGGAAGAAGAGGAAAAATTGAAAGCCCAGATCCTCGAATTAATGATTAAATGTCTTGATTGCCAAAGAAAGACTAGAGAAATGGAGGAAGGTGCTAATAAGAGCCAAGAGACCCTAAAAGAAGAAGATGAGATTGTTGGAAGCAATGAAAAAATAAGAGGAGACGTCTCTGAAGAAGAGCCAAAGGGAAGAAAACCGCCATTGATAGTTGGTGTACCAGGAATTGGATACCCCATGGAAACAATGAAAGGAGGAGGAGTAATAAACAATGCCTTGGAGAAAGAGGATGCCCAGGCATATGTCAGCTGGAAGCATCGTAAGAAGAAAGGGAAGGATAAAAAGAAGAGAAAGAAAGGAGATTTGGAAAATCTAAAGAATTGGAAGAGTAGGAAAAAGAAACACTCTTGGAAAATGCCATCTCAATATGAGGTGAAGGAAGAGAATTATCCCTTTTGAACAAACGGGTAAAGATATCCGCAACCATCAAAGAATACGAGAAATAAGTGTAATATGTGCTGAAATACCATCTCAAAGAGAGATGAGGAAAAGGGAAGAGAACCAGAAAGAGTCAGGTGAAGTCAGACTGAGCTCTTAAAATTTTTAATGAAGTGTAACAGACTTGAAGTCTGATAACTATAATGAAATAAATTACGGGTAAAGCTAATTGCACCCGCAAGATAATTAACATAAAGTCATTAAGTTGAAAAAAGATAATGAATAAAGAACAGACCGATTTGAAGTCTGACCTGAGAAAGGAAGAAAGGGAACCAACTGGTGACTCAAGTTTGGAGGAGCTCACCAGACGAGGGGAGGGAGTTGTAAACACTGAACGTGTTAAGAGATTTATGGCCTGAGTGGAGACGTCCACTAGGAAATAAATGAATGAATGGGAACTCTTGGAGACCCAACCTAAACACAGACCAGAAAGGAAAGGAACTTTAAAGAAGTAATTGATTTTATTGAAAAAGAAAATTTTAATGTAATCAAGAAGAAAAGGGTAAAGAGTGAGCATACCCAACCTACACAATGAGTGGAAGGAACCTTAAGAAAATAAAATAACAGTAAATACAGAGGACGTTATGATTGATTCGACGGAAAGGAAATACAAAATTAAATTGAAATAAATTTCCTCAAAATTTTCGAAAATTTATTTACCTAAGGAGGGGAGAGATGAACCCATGGGCCATAGGGTCCATGATGGTCGAACCAATGTCCTTAAGGAAGAAATGAAAGAAACGTATAGTTTCTTAAAGGAACGGAGAGAGATTTTAAGCCAGGAATATAGCTTAACATTGTGCAAGCGGCTAGGGACAGCTGCTCCTTAGATGAGATCACCCCACTCAACATTTCAGAGAGGGCCGGTCACGAGTATTAATAACTGAGTGGAAGTTTCCACCGAGATAGAAAGAGAAGCCTGAATCGGAATTCAAGCTGACGTGGCTGGAAATTGACAACGTCGCATACGCACCAGAAGAGGAATAATTAAAATTAACACGTTTACGAGCATAATAATGAGTAAACAAGCACAGTACAGTGAACCATTTTTAATGAGAGATTTTTCAGTATAGAGAAACCATGTAATAATTGTGCAGAAATAAACTGCCGACGTAAGACGACGTCATCGGTGAATTACCTAAGCTTCTGTGGAGGGGAGAGAGCAAAAAGAATGCAACACCCACACAATTGAGGACGAGAAATTAATTAATATCTCCGAATTGCACGATCGATTCTGAGGTGCAATAAGATCATTAGACATTGAAAAGACAAGCTTCCGGAAGATATAATTTTCATATTTGTGGCACCATTATTTTAGAAGTTGACCACAGGAAAGGCTTGAGTCTTATTTTTTTGTAGTAAAACAGTATAAAGCTTCGGGCGTTTCCAAGCCAATCATGCAGTTTCGAATAGCCCGTGAGGGGCGTAAGGCTACATCACCGTATATGCAGTTATCATCAGCCTGCGGGCACGTCACTGTGTCACGATCATCATTGAAAGCAGTTACAACGAGCACTCCGTGACCGGAGGTGCTGCATCAAAGTCTTCAAACGTATGAACCTCAGGGGAGGTCATACTGTGCAACAAGTATAAGCACCGAATGCAGTATTCAGACAGCCAGAGGGCACGTTACTGTGTCACATCGCATCAGTCCTACTAGCATTCCGTGAGGGGAAGTGCTGCTCCACGACGTAGAAGTAATCATTCCGACAGTCCGTGAGGGGACGTAACTCTGCGTTACATCGATAACAGCTACCAGTATTCCTTGAGGGGAGAAACGCTGTTTTGCATCACCGAAGTAAGATCCAATAGCCACAGGCGTCACAGTAGTAACGACTTGCTGGCCTCCATAAGGAGCATTCACGACGAAATTTTAAAGTATCGCCGTAGTGAAGTATTAGGAAAATCCTAATTATAGGATTTAGGCCGACTGTATACAAGTTAAAGTGAAGATTCGCAAGATATAGTCAGAGCAGGCTGCGAACGTCGGACTTAAAGGCGATAGGTCGTTAAATGTAACGAACAGATCATAACGTACGGAAGTATCGTACCAGACAGATAAACTGTTATTTAAGTTGAAGCAACCTAAAAAGGAAGAACAGAATAAGGTTCGAACGTAGGAGCGTTAAAAAACAGTTCAAATAAATAGAATAGGAGACTATAAGCATTAGCTCCAGATAGCAGGCGAACAATTATAATAGTACTAGAATCAAAAAGTGCTAGCTGCTAGAAACTAATCTATAGGTCTTAGAGGAGACCTCGATCCATATAGACTCTCGTTAGGATCAATAGACAGATCTACAGAGAAGCCGTTCAAGCGAGATAATAGCCAGTTATCCAGGATAGGAATAGCAGAATTGAACTCCAGGGAACAGTAGATGTTTCGGGACTTTCGGATTCTTCAGAATAGGAAGCCGACATCAGATAAATCTCACGCTTGGAAACGGGAATTTAAGAAGATCACGTGTGATAGGCGCAGAAACGCGGCCTAGTGATCGAGTCATTGTGAAGTGTAAAAATAATCAAGATTGTGTGTTAGATAATATTATTAGTGTTATTATGTGTTCAAAAGGGACACACCAGTATATAAAAATGTCGTCAATATTAAGTGTTCTAGATATAGGTCAAAAAGTGTTTTTAAGTAAGATGAATACCTTCAATATGGTGTAAAAAGTTCGAAGTGGGCCCAAAAATGAAACGCCACACCAGATTTAAGATCATGGGGTGATCTGAAAATATGTAGTTACAAAATTCATTTTTATTTTGGTGTCAGAAATTGATTGTGTACAACTCACCGGAGTTTTGAGTGAAAGGGATATGCTTTAATGAATGAATACTGAATAATCAAGAATACGGTCTGAACAATAATAAAATAAATAGAGAAATTAGGAATAATTATGTAAAGAATAAATTCCGTAGAGAAATATGTGAATAAAGGGTTAATGTATTTAACAAATGTCATAAGAGCAAGCGAAATATCATTTAATTATCATAAAAGACATTGAAATAAAGTAAAGTTGAGATATGAAAGAGATAGCTTTTGAGCTTATATAAAGAATAAAGATAATAATAATAATAATTAAATATGGAAATGTTAAATAATAATCAAATGAATTGATATGAACATAAGAACGTTAAGCCTTAACGTATGTGTAAGAAATGAGGTTCAATGGAATATTTTAAAATAGGGAGCGATTTATCGACCATGGAAAGATCAATATGTGAATTAAAATAATATGAATTGTTACTAAAGAGATTTACCAGTTCTTGGGAAGACATTTTCGGCTTAAAATAATGCATAGCGCGTAATGAGCGCAAATATAATATTAATGTGTCACGCTAGGAACGCGTAGTGGTTAAATACTTGGTACATTACTTATGGAGGGTAGTTGATTGCAGTGAATTGATAATTGTGTAAGTCCTCTATTAGTGACATTAGTATCACGAGGCATTGTGTATGTAGTTAAAAAGGGAGCTAATATATGGTATTATTGAGCGTATGTCATACGGGCCACGGCCGACTCTAAATCGCATTTTGTATAAGCCCTCTGTACGGGATTAGTTCCCGAGGCACCTGAAGAGATTCGAATGCAGGATCTTCTTATGATAAAAGCCCCTGAAATTCTTCGTCGTCGTATGTGTATTTAATCTTCCCAATCAATGAGGACCCTCTCATAATTAATAAATGCCAAGGATATGATAATGGTCTTTGAACCAAAGAATAGTTGTTTGAATGTATACGGTACAATAAAGCCCGGTCTCCCCAGAACTGAATGAATGGAATGGTTTGGTTTGAAAGCCTTGAAAATAAGCTACTAAGTGTTGGGTCAGACGGGATGTCTCCCCACCCTAACGTGTCATAAATCGCATCCCATGTAGTGGAGTCTAGCCTTCTTAAAGCGAGAAGGAACTGAGACCGTCTCGTAAGCTGTTTTAAAGAGAAACGAATACACCAGGAGTGTTTAAAGTTGTAAACGACCCGGGCGTTGAACCGAGGTCCTTAAAGATAGATATTTCGTTTGCCGGTTCAGATCGTAGTTTCTTATATGATAATGGTCTATTTAAGACATAAGAGATAAATAACAATCCCTATTGTAATAATGTAAGGACGTGGGATTCCACGAGTTGATTGAAGGCAACTGAGTTCGGGAGTAACTATAGTTTTTTGACTGTGTCAAGTACCTTCACGCTCTGGAGTACACAATTGATTTTCTGATTACCTTAATATGTTTGTGAAATAAAGAGAAATGATAACAGCTGAATGTGTGGACATGCCCAAAATATTGAATTAAATAATTAACAGAGATTTTAAATATAATTATATATTTGTTCTTGAGAAATAAGAAAATATAAAAGCTAGTGTTTGAGGTGTACAAGAATGACACCGTAATAATGTAAATGCATGGAGCCAAAGAGCTCAGAGTTATGTAAACTTAATGTTAGTGCTTTATGGAAGTGAGACTAAGTAAGAATTGTTGGTTTATGTGGAAACCACAGGTTTTGAATTCAATATTTGTTTATTTTATTTTGTGATCCCTTGTTCATTTGGAACAAGCAGTTGATATTTGGGTCAGTAATTAAATTGTTTAATTGTTTGTAGCGCCATTAATTTTATTAATTAAATATGTTTAAATAGGAATTGATTTTGTTGTTATTTTTGCAAGTGTATCCTCTAATTAATCCAAAATATGTGAGTCACAGAGTGGGGGAACTTACCGCTGCCCCGAAATCCCGAATTGAGCTACGCTGGTATACTGTGATTGGCATATTTCGTGCTAAATGGGCACAGTATTTACATTCTTGTTACAGATGAACCCTCAGCACACGATACCAACGCTTGATGACGATGGCTTCGTTCTCTGGGAAAGGTATGTCTGACTTTGTGGTCCGTCACCTATTTAATAATATACTCAGATGTGATTCAATGCCCTCTCCTGTAGCATCAATCAGAGAGCATTTAGCTGTTACGGGACTAAGAAACCCTAATTTCCACAATCACCTCCATATGGTTTCAGCAAATCTAATTAAATACCTTTTATCTCTTTATGTTCGACGATGTCGAAATATAAGTCAGAAAACTGTACTTTAATGGGTGTCATTAAATTCATTATGATACAGTTTCTCCCACCAATCAGAGCTCAAGATTTTAATTCATTGACCAATTTGCTAAGGATAGCTTCGCACATGCACTCAAAATCCAACATGTCGGACATGAATAACACGATTTGAAAGTTGGCTCTGTAATGGATATCCGATCAACCATTGTAGTTACAATGCCACACACAAAGACAAAGTCAGCATGAACTTTTACGGCAATAGGAAATTACTATGAAATATGCGAGAAATTTAGGAATCTGCGTCCAGACTTTTGCAACACCATCCTTCTGACCAATACCGACATGGAAAGTGTGCACCGTTCCTAATGTTTGCATAAACAAACTAGGCAATATTGCAATAGAAATAGCACTGTGCCTTAGTATCCGCAACTCCAATTTCTACACAGGGCCTTGCATTCGTACGATTTCGCCGAGAATTTTAGTGAATGCTGTTGTTGACATAAACACACCACAATATCATGGAGTAAGCAGGCTTATGACATTAGATCCACGGAAATCAATCATTATCCCAGCTCTATTCAGTAAAGGGATTTCTTATGCGAAACTTTTCTGCCAGATGTCATGACTGTTCGGGACTCAATTGATTTGCCTTCCGTTGACATTCTATACGCATCGAATCTGAAAAATAACTAGTTGATAATACGATACATTTTAATTTTAAATCATTTGTAACAGCCTGTATTGTGTGATTTGACCAAAATAACAAAATGATCCCACATAGTACCTGTGCGCTATCTGTTGGTGCTATTTCAGGATAAACAATGTTTCAAAGCATTAGAATTTGTTATTGGGTAGAGAGCAAATGCTGAGCCCACACAATTCCCAAGAAAAGGAAGAGGAAAGGTTTGGAAGGACTTTGATCCTTAGTGGGAATCCAGCGCATGCGCTCTTCACTTACGTCAGCTTGCCACGGTGGGTGAGTGGTTAACGTGTCGGTCTACTAACCCCCATGCTTGCAGGTTCGCTCCTGGCCGTGGTAAGTGATTTTTGAAAGGCGGCAAAAATTACGACACAATGTCATACGATGTTGGCATGTCAAAGAACCCATTTGAATTCAGTAGGCCGTGTTCATAATGGCAAAATTAATCTCGGGAGTTTCCGCCAACACAAAGTTCCTCATATCTCTATTAGAAAGCGCTATAGTGTTCAAGGAACTTAGATATCTAACGTCCTTGACTTTCATAGTGCTTCAAGGAACAACGAAATTCGACATGCAAGCTACCGTTTGGGTGTCAAATAACAAAGTTTGCACCCGGCACCCGAGGCCATACGATATGACATTATCATTAGCCTATATTATTAGCTGACAGAATCTCGACAGTTATTTATGAATTTTTATGTTAGAGCATTATAATTATCGTCGAACATAAACAGTCGTATGCAACTCGCCAAAATGGTCATTAAGACATTCGTATGGAGATTATAAAACGAGCGAAGCCATTATAGGCTCGTTGCATAATGTTCTATTATCAAATTGTTCTTGTTTTCTTTTTGTTACTCTAGTCACGCTATTGCTATGATTACGTTTTCATTTGATTTAATACAGCCCATTATCGTTTCTAAATAAGCCACCTAATCTGTAGGGGGAGTTTATTTTTCATAATTGCAACTCCCAGTTATGTGGCTAAACCACGTTCAGACTAACCGCACTGAGGCTTTATCCCTACAATATTGTCCATTTCCCAGCGATCAATCATACTGTATATTATTAAATATATTTGTTAATACAAGTAGTTCCGTGAAGAACTAAAGAGTCAATTTTTCTTAATATTTAAGATTCTTGCCAATCTACTATCTCTTTTTACATCATATGCCGGCTTTTCATGAAGTGCCTAGGATCTTAATGAAATGACGGATTTCACTATCTGACTACGAGATATAGGCCTAGACATATCTAGAATATTGACGAAATCAAGTTGGTAACACTTAACATTTCTAAGTACTGCAGTTTAAAATACACCTGAAATAGTGTAGCCTAATAGAGTAACTTACTACAGTTGGCTGCCCTGATGACTCTGAATATATTCTTAGTTTCATCTCTTAAAGTACAGAATGCACATACAAAATTTGGTTGAAATCTAATGGATAGTATGGGCGTTACATGCTGTTTGATATTGGATTTATCAGTGCGCGTAAAACATGTTGGAAACAATGTTATGTATGTGATGCTCAGAATTAATCTGAAATATTACGATCTATTATAGTGCCAATTATGGATAAAATCCATTTGTTAGTATAGAAGTTACATGTAATTAGAAATTGAAACTGTCAGAAAGCTTAGACTCATGTTGGCAGCACTGATGTGTAATAGTTACTCCAAATTAATCTAGAATGTCAGGTATACGTGTGCAAAGTTTAGAACTGATGGTTTGCATACTTTCTGATGTATTGATATTAGGATTAAACAAATAGGAGAGAGCATTTATCAACAGTTGGCAACCCTGCTGGTTCTTACAAATACGCACAGTCATGACTGTTATGTTACACAAAGCACATACGAAATTTTGTTAGAATAGAAGGTATATGCATTTAAAAGCTGGACCTATCAGCAGGCTTTGAATCTTGTTGGCAACACAGGCTTGTATGGGCTTCTAAAAATTAATCTGGGATGTTATTATCTACATTTGTGCCAATTTGGAACAGTTCGCAGGCATAACCTCTGAGATTTCCAACATAGAGCTCAAATTTGAATTGCAATTTTTCGGCAGTTGGTAGCACTGACGTCAATTTGAAATATGGCCGTGAGATATTCAGGTATAGATCTTTACTCTTACCAAATTTGGTTTCGATAGCTGCAGCCGTTTAGGAGTTGATAGTTTGGGACAGACACACACACAGACAGACAGACACACATTTTCCCGGATTGATCTCATACGTCTACTTTTTACTAATTTAAAAAAATGAGGAAAGTAGGCTAAGAATAAACTGCGCTATCAACTAAATCCATCAATGTACAGTATCTGATTAGTGTGTGCAGCTGCTGCAATAAAAGCAACATATAGCATCAAGCATCTATAACAACTCTCGACCAAAACTTTAATGATTCTCTTCCAAACTGTAATAATGCCAATAGCTACCTACGGACTCAACATTATATGGGATACTCTTACTGTCACAGACCTCTTAACACTAGAAAAAAAAATCAAGGCCCGCTACATGAAAAGAGTGCTGGGAATAGGAATAACAGCACCATCAAGACTGACTTATATTATGCTTAGTGAGAACTTCTTCATAGAAGATATGAGGTTGCAGTTGCATCATCCAAGCACAAAGACATATGAGAAAACCTTTCAAATATTACTTGAAAAAAGGAACAACATTTGGACCGAGTTTTATACAACAGACGACATACTGACACAAAACTGGAGACAGGCTAACAATAAACTGAGACACGCCATCACACGATTTGCAGTACACGGGTTTCACCACAAGCTATGCATCAACAAAATATTTCATTACCCAAATGAGGACTGTGTGTGTGAATTATGGCATAATCAATGTTCTCGATATCATGGAAAAATGTAAAAAAAACTAATATCACCAACGAAACTCTGCAGGGATTAGATATGGGCAAATCATATTATTTTCAGATGTATTATATAATTTCTCTGGCTATTTTGCTGCAATAAACATTTCATTCATTCATTAGTGTGTGCAAAGGGTATGAAAGTGTCTCCCTCTGGTTGCAGCCGAGCCATCATGGGCTACTTGGTGGATCAGTACGGCAGCAATGACTCCCTCTATCCCAAGGATCCTAAGAAGCGCGCGCTGGTCAACGCGAGGCTCTTCTTTGACGCAGGCACACTTCACCAGAGGCTACAAGACTACTTTGTAAGTATTTTAACCCTTGAGAACTGGCGTGGTAAAATATAACACGAGGACTGGTGCCGGGTCAGTGTGTCGCTCCCTTCTTGTCGTAGGTCGTACGGGTTTTAATGAAGTAATTTTACACCTGGTGTCTTCCTATGAACTATTCCCAATATAAAATAAGGTTTATTTAATTTTTTCAAATTGAACACGCAGAAAAATGACAGTAATTGTCGTAACAGTATCATTGGCCTTCATAGTGGCAGCAATGCAGTCATCTAAATTCTTTTGAACAAAGCAGCCGATGGCGAAGGTGTCCCTAGACCCTAAACATGAATCAACAAGAACGTGTGGTTCAAATTCCCCGCCAGCAACCTTGAAGATGGTCTTCTGTGGTTTCCCATCTTCCTTCCAGGCAAATGCCGGGGTTGGTCCCTAACTATAGACCACAGCCGCTACCTTCCAACTCCTCGTCCTTACATTCAAACTTCCCTCCCCCAGACAACACTCCACACGCGACGGTACTTGTAGCTCACCCCATGGGTGTCCTCATAGAAGCAGCTACAAACTCTGGCGAGCCAAACATGTCCTCGGACACTCTCGGCTCTAAAAGCCATACGATAAAAAAAAACAAGAACGTGAGCTAAGTGATTGTACTGCACCATAATAGGTGGATTTTCCCCCTCATTATTCACAGATTGTCCCGACTAACGGTTGTTAAGTTTAGGGGCTGAGACAACGCGGTCATGAAGCCCCGTGTACTTTGGGTGTGTGTAGAATCTGTCTGATAACTGGTGTTAATTGTGATGACTGTATTTGTGTGTGTTATGTGGCTTTTAATTTAATTACTGCGACTTAGAATTTTTCAAATAGTTCCTACTTTTGCCGCCAAGCGCCCCGTCAACGACTACTAGGCCAAGTTCAGAACTTAGCTACTAGACGCCACCACAGTCGGCTCATGGCAACGAACGTAGGAACCTAAGAGCGTTGTCTACATTCTTAACCTATCCAATTTAGCTTCACACAGGTGTAATTAGTGGAAGGTTGTTTAACATGCCACACATGTATGACATGGGTCCGCCGGCTTTACTTCCCCTCCGAAGGAAGGCGTACTGAGGGATTTTTAACGCTCAGCATGCTACCGACTACGCCACCGAAGCCGCCGAGTGTCCCGACTAACTTAAGCCGAAAATTGTCACGCGAGAACTGGCGCCATGGGTAAATCTGACCCGACCGTAAATAATATAGAAATAACTTGAGTGTTCTAAAAGCTATGGACATGTTTCTTTTGCAGGGTGAAGTTCAAGGCTAGGAAAGAACGTAAGTAAGCGACAGGAAATAAGGGCTAACCGAAACGAAAATATAGAGCGTTATTTAATCCTCGGGTCAGAAATGCCCATGCGCCAGTTCTCGCGGGTTAAAGAGAACAGTCATTTTGTGCTTGTGCAGTTGTCAGTCTGCTTGCCTCCAACCAAGGCGGACTGGGTTCGATTCCCGGTCAATGCATGTGAGAATTTCGAACTGTAATATCACGTCCTGTGATTCGGATTCCACGTGAAATTTGAGGTTCCGTGACTCATGATCCTAAAACTAAAAGCTTCCTTCCTTATTTTAATTTTGAATGATTTTTCAGATTTGAATTGTGTCAGTGTTGTTGTTTGAGTCTTCAGTCTTTTGACTGGTTTTATGCAGTGTCCATGCCTCCCTGTTCTGAGCTAATCATTTCATCTTTACATAGCTACCACACCCTATATCCGAGGCAATCTGTGTAACCTCAGTCTACCCCTACAGTTCATGTCCTCGACCTTCCCATCCATAACTAAGCTTGCTATTCCTGGGTGTCTTAGTATGGGTCCTACCAACCTATCTCTTAGCAGTCGCCAGAAACACCTCTAACGTAGTAGTGGACAATGGTTTCGTCCAAACGGTGCTCTAACCTAGTAGTTGGCAATGGATTCGTCCAAACGGTGCTCTAACCTAGTAGTGGGCAATGGTTTCGTCCAGGCATTCGTCCAACCTAGTAGGGGCAATGGTTTCGCACAAACTGTGCTCTAACCTAGTAGTGGGCAATGGTTTCGACCAAACGGTGCTCTAAACTAGTAGTGGGCAATGGTTTCGTCCAGGCATTCGTCCAACCTAGTAGAGGCCAATGGTTTCGCACAAACTGTGCTCTAACCTAGTAGTGGGCAATGGTTTCGTCCAAACGGTGCTCTAAACTAGTAGTGGGCAATGGTTTCGTCCAGGCATTCGTCCAACCTAGTATAGGCTAATGGTTTCGCCCAAACTGTGCTCTAACCTAGTAGCGGCCAATGGTTTCGTCCAAACGGTGCTCTAACCTAGTAGCGGCCAATGGTTTCGCCCAAACGGTGCTCTAACCTAGTAGTGGGCAATGGTTTCGTCCAAACGGTGCTCTAACCTAGTAGCGGCCAATTGTTTCGTCCAAACGGTGCTCTAACCTAGTAGCGGCCAATGGTTTCGTCCAAACGGTGCTCTAACCTAGCAGCGGCCAATGGTTTCGTCCAAACGGCGCTCTAACCTAGTAGCGGCCAATGGTTTCGTCCAAACGGTGCTCTAACCTAGTAGCGGCCAATGGTTTCGTCCAAACGGCGCTCTAACCTAGTAGCGGCCAATGGTTTCGCCCAAACTGTGCTCTAATCTAGTAGCGGCCAATGGTTTCGTCCAAACGGTGCTCTAACCTAGTAGTGGGCAATGGTTTCGTCCAAACGGTGCTCTAACCTAGTAGCGGCCAATGGTTTCGTCCAAACAGTGCTCTAACCTAGTAGAGGGCAATGGTTTCGTCCAAACGGTGCTCTAACCTAGTAGCGGCCAATGGTTTCGTCCAAACAGTGCTCTAACCTAGTAGCGGGCAATGGTTTCATCCAAACGGTGCTCTAACCTAGTAGTGGGCAATGGTTTCGTCCAAACGGTGCTCTAACCTAGTAGCGGGCAATGGTTTCGTCCAAACAGTGCTCTAACCTAGTAGCGGGCAATGGTTTCGTCCAAACAGTGCCCTAACCTAGTAGCGGGCAATGGTTTCGTCCAAACGGTGCTCTAACCTAGTAGTGGGCAATGGTTTCGTCCAAACTGTGCTCTAACCTAGTAGCGGCAAATGGTTTCGTCCAAACAGTGCTCTAACCTAGTAGCGGGCAATGGTTTCGTCCAAACAGTGCTCTAACCTAGTAGCGGGCAATGGTTTCGTCCAAACGGTGCTCTAAACTAGTAGTGGGCAATGGTTTCGTCCAAACAGTGCTCTAACCTAGTAGCGGCCAATGGCTTCGCCCAAACTGTGCTCTAACCTAGTAGCGGGCAATGGTTTCGTCCAAACAGTGCCCTAACCTAGTAGCGGGCAATGGTTTCGTCCAAACGGTGCTCTAACCTAGTAGTGGGCAATGGTTTCGTCCAAACTGTGCTCTAACCTAGTAGCGGCAAATGGTTTCGTCCAAACAGTGCTCTAACCTAGTAGCGGGCAATGGTTTCGTCCAAACTGTGCTCTAACCTAGTAGCGGGCAATGGTTTCGTCCAAACAGTGCCCTAACCTAGTAGCGGGCAATGGTTTCGTCCAAACGGTGCTCTAACCTAGTAGTGGGCAATGGTTTCGTCCAAACTGTGCTCTAACCTAGTAGCGGCAAATGGTTTCGTCCAAACAGTGCTCTAACCTAGTAGCGGGCAATGGTTTCGTCCAAACAGTGCTCTAACCTAGTAGCGGGCAATGGTTTCGTCCAAACGGTGCTCTAAACTAGCAGTGGGCAATGGTTTCGTCCAAACGGTGCTCTAACCTAGTAGCGGCCAATGGTTTCGCCCAAACTGTGCTCTAACCTAGTAGCGGCCAATGGTTTCGTTCAAACGGTGCTCTAACCTAGTAGTGGGCAATGGTTTCGTCGAAACGGTGCTCTAACCTAGTAGCGGCCAATGGTTTCGTCCAAACAGTGCTCTAACCTAGTAGCGGCCAATGGTTTCGTCCAAACGGTGCTCTAACCTAGTAGCGGCCAATGGTTTCGTCCAAACAGTGCTCTAACCTAGTAGCGGGCAATGGTTTCGTCCAAACAGTGCTCTAACCTAGTAGAGGGCAATGGTTTCGTCCAAACGGTGCTCTAACCTAGTAGCGGGCAATGGTTTCGTCCAAACAGTGCTCTAACCTAGTAGCGGGCAATGGTTTCGTCCAAACGGTGCTCTAACCTAGTAGCGGGCAATGGTTTCGTCCAAACAGTGCTCTAACCTAGTAGCAGGCAATGGTTTCGTCCAAACGGTGCTCTAACCTAGTAGTGGGCAATGGTTTCGTCCAAACGGTGCTCTTACCTAGTAGCGGGCAATGGTTTCGTCCAAACAGTGCTCTAACCTAGTAGCGGGCAATGGTTTCGTCCAAACGGTGCTCTAACCTAGTAGTGGGCAATGGTTTCGTCCAAACGGTGCTCTAACCTAGTAGTGGGCAATGGTTTCGTCCAAACGGTGCTCTAACCTAGTAGTGGGCAATGGTTTCGTCCAAACGGTGCTCTAACCCAGTAGTGGCCAATGGTTTCGTCCAAACGGTGCTCTAACCTAGTAGCGGGCAATGGTTTCGTCAAAACGGTACTCTAACCTAGTAGCGGCCAATGGTTTCGGCCAAACGGTGCTCTAACCTAGTAGCGGCCAATGGTTTCGTCCAAACGGTGCTCTAACCTAGTAGCGGCCAATGGTTTCGTCCAAACGGTGCTCTAACCTAGTAGCGGCCAATGGTTTCGTCCAAACGGTGGTCTAACCTAGTAGCGGCCAATGGTTTCGTCCAAACGGTGCTCTAACCTAGTAGCGGCCAATGGTTTCGTCCAAACGGTGGTCTAACCTAGTAGCGGCCAATGGTTTCGTCCAAACGGTGCTCGAACCTAGTAGCGGCCAATGATTTCGTCCAAACAATGCTCTAACCTAGTAGCGGCCAATGGTTTCGTCCAAACGGTGCTCTAAGCTAGTAGAGGCCAATGGTTTCGTCCAAACAGTGCTCTAACCTAGTAATGGCTAATGGTTTCGTCAAAACGGTGCTCTAACCTAGTAGCGGCCAATGGTTTCGTCCAAACAGTGCTCTAACCTAGTATTGGCCAATGGTTTCGTCCAAACGGTGCTCTAACCTAGTAGCCGACAATGGTTTCGTCCAAACGGTGCTCTAACCTAGTAGCCGACAGTAGTTTCGTCCAAACGGTGCTCTAACATAGTAGCCGACAATGGTTTCGCCCAAGCGGTGCTCTAACCCAGTAGTGGCCAATGGTTTCGTCCAAACGGAGCTCTAACCTAGTAATGGCCAATGGTTTCGTCCAAACAGTGCTCTAACCTAGTAGCAGCCAATGGTTTCTTCCAAACGGCGCTCTAACCTAGTAGTGGCCAATAGTTTCGTCCAAACGGTGCTCTAACCTAGTAGTGGGCAATGGTTTCGTCCAAACGGTGCTCTAACCTAGTAGTGGGCAATGGTTTCGTCCAAACGGCGCTCTAACCTAGTAGCGGCCAATGGTTTCGTCCAAACGGTGCTCTAACCTAGTAGCGGCCAATGGTTTCGTCCAAACAATGCTCTAACCTAGTAGCGGCCAATGGTTTCGTCCAAAGGGTGCTCTAACCTAGTAGTGGCTAATGGTTTCGTCCAAACGGTGCTCTAACCTAGTAGTGGCTAATGGTTTCGTCCAAACTGTGCTCTAACCTAGTAGTGGGCAATGGTTTCGTCCAAACGGTGCTCTAACCTAGTAGAGGGCAATGGTTTCGTCCAAACGCTGCTCTAACCTAGTAGTGGGCAATGGTTTCGTCCAAACGGTGCTCTAGCCTAGTAGTGGGCAATGGTTTCGTCCAAACGGTGCTCTAACCTTGTAGCGACCAATGGTTTCGTCCAAACGGTGCTCTAACCTAGTAGTGGCCAATGGTTTCGTCCAAACGGTGCTCTAACCTAGTAGTGGGCAATGGTTTCGTCCAAACGGTGCTCTAACCTAGTAGCGGCCAATGGTTTCGTCCAAACGGTGCTCTAACCTAGTAGTGGGCAATGATTTCGTTCAAACGGTGCTCTAACCTAGTAGTGGGCAATGGTTTCGTCAAAACGGTGCTCTAACCTAGTAGCGGCCAATGGTTTCGTCCAAACGGTGCTCTAACCTAGTAGTGGGCAATGGTTTCGTCCAAACGGTGCTCTAACCTAGTAGCCGACAATGGTTTCGTCCAAACGGTGCTCTAATCTAGTAGCGGCCAATGGTTTCGTCCAAACGGTGCTCTAACCTAGTAGTGGGCAATGGTTTCATCCAGGCAGTCGTCTAAACTAGTAGTGGCCAATGGTTTCGTCCAAACGGTGCTCTAACCTAGTAGCGGCCAATGGTTTCGTCCAAACGGTGGTCTAACCTAGTAGCCGCCAATGGTTTCGTCCAAGCGGTGCTCTAACCTATTAGTGGGCAATGGTTTCGTCCAAACGGTGCTCTAACCTAGTAGCCGCCAATGGTTTCGTCCAAACGGTGCTCTAGCCTAGTAGCAGACAATGGTTTCGTCCAAACCTTGCTCTAACCTAGTAGCCGACAATGGTTTCGCCCAAACGGTGCTCTAACCCAGTAGTGCCCAATGGTTTCGTCCAAACGGTGCTCTAACCCAGTAGTGGCCAATGGTTTCGTCCAAACGGTCCTCTAACCTAGTAGTGGCCAATGGTATTGTCCAAACGGTGCTCTAACCTAGTAGTGGCCTATGGTATTGTCCAAACGGAGCTCTAACCTAGTGGTGGCCAATGGTTTCGCCCAAACGGTGCTCTAACCTACTGGTTGTCAATGGTTTCGTCCAGACAGTCGTCTAACCTAGTAGCGACCAATGGTATTGTCTCATCGTGGCTTCCGAAGAGCACAGTGCAATTTTTCAACAAAATTCAAACACTGAAAATAATTTTTGAACATTCGAAACTCACCACCACACCTCATACTTGACCACATGTGACTACATCTGCATGTAATGACGCACTGTTTGAAAGCCCATGCATGTTTCGTGGCGAGGTTAACAGTCACGTAAAACGAGAAAGTTCCTCTCTAAAGGCAAACCCATCCGAGGAGTTGATGACTGAACCGGAATTAAATTCGACAGGCAGTTCAAAGGAGGTGGCGGTGTTTTTTAAACAGTACTGGAGGTAACCATTTCAAGAAAAGGAGTTCAGACCACTCTTCTTGCAAGTCCGGTGCACAGTGGGTCAAAATCGGAATCTAGAAGGACAAAATTATTTATTTTCATAATTAAAAAATCAAAATGTACTACATCTACAGCATTCTTATATAATTGCCACTGACTATTCTGGGATATAAAGGCATCTCAGTGTAAATCTGTCACCTCTGTTCGAGCAGTCTGAATTGGAGGAAGAATGTAAGTGGCTGTGGTTTGGTTGTCTTTGTGGTTAGTGGGATGCTTTAAGATGGAACATGCAGCTGAAGGTATGTTCTTTGTAACGTGATTCAGTTATTAATGGGCGTAATCGTTACGTAATTTTAGCTATGTTTGCATTATATAATATTTAACTATTAGTTTTAAAATTATATTTTCACTTAGATTATTAGTATGCCGCGTCACTCTGCGTCACTTTCTACTCAATGTTAAAATGTAGATAAAGTCTTGTAATTTACGCCTGTTATAAGATTTTTTGCATCCTTTTGCAACTTACTTAGTTATTTGACGGTTTAGAAGATGCCGCGCACCCAGTTCTCACACGTTTACAACTGTTTGAAGCACTGGGTTCGACGATTATGCCAAAAGAGGAAATTTGTGACTTTGTTAAAAGTAAATTAGCGGTAGAAAATGGTTCTGAATGCTCTGTCCAACTCCTAGTCATAGACAATTTCTTGCATGTGTAGACGTAGCTTAAAAAAGGTCTTAACTGATGTTTATTATGAAGTAAACAAATTAAATACGTTGCTTTCACTCTAAATTCATGATTAAAACGTAAACATAATTTTGTCCCCCCTAGATTTCGATTTTGACCCACTGTGCGGTGATAGCCTGGCCGCATGCTTTCACGTACTTGTGCCGGGCTCCTCTCTGTTATCTTTCCTGTCGACCTCCCTTGGTCAACTCTTGTTCTCTTCCGACCCCGACAATATTAGGGTATCCGAGGCCTAGGGAGTCTTTCACTTTCCCGCCTTAATTGGCCGTTGTCTCATTCTTCCATGGATCAGCCTTTTTTTCTTTTCATTATATTTCCTTTTCTCTTTAAATTCCCGCACTGTTTTTGTGAATTGGCTCCCCGTGTATCTAAATACCATATCGTGAATATTTTGAATCTGCATTTTGTCGGTATTTTCAATCTGAGTTGCATTTTGCGAGTATTTTCAACCTCAATTGCATTTTGTAAGGATTGACACTCTAAATTACTTTTTCGTAAAACTTTGAATGGAGGAACATGACATTTCTGTGTGGATTTTTCAATTTCAATTACACTTTATGAGTATTTTGAATCTGATATGGCATTTTTAATCAAAATTGCATTGCGCATTTTCAATTGCGATTGCCTTTTTTAAGTATTATGAACCACAATTGCCTTTTCTATGTATTTTCAATTTCAATTCCATTTTGTAAGTCTTTTGAATTTCAATCGCATTTTTTGTGAGTATTTCGAATCTACATTGCAATTTGTAAGTATTTTGAACCTAAACTAGATTTTGTGCTTAATTTTCAATCTTTTCCTTATGTGAGTATTTTCCTTCCAAATTACGTTTTGTAAGTAAGGGGAGCGACAAAAAGATCTGACGGTTTTTAAATCACAACAACACAAACATTTTAAATGACACAAACTCCTTTATTACTTATAACAGCAATGTGTACATGTCAATTAATGGAAAACATGAAAGAACAATAGATTTTAACTTTTAAGATTTGAAGATAACGTCTTTCGAATGATGCCCATCTTTTGCCATGCATTCTTCCAGTCTTGCACCGAAGCTTTGCATAGTCATTAGGCTTCAACTGCTGGACAATAACCATTTTATACGGATGAAAATGCAAATCGAAACGCAATATTCGTCTCACTGTTCGATCAGACATTTGCAAAGCAGCAGCTTGTTTACGAGCCGGCCGCCGTGGACTGGTTTCCACAGCTTAGTCTCACTCGCTCAGCATTTTCTTAAAAGTTAAAATCTATTGTTCTTTCATGTTTTCCATTAATTGACCTGCACACATTGCTCTTATAAGTAATAAAATATTTTGTATCATTTAAAATGTTTGTGTTGTGATTTAAAAACCGCCAGATCTTTTTGCAGCTCCCTGGATTTTGAACCTAAACTACATTTGGTGAGTCATTTCAATCTGAGTTCCATTTTGTAAGTATTTTCAGTCTCAATTTACGTTATGGTCTCCATTTCACTGTCATTTTCGCAATCAGCCAGACCATTAGGGGCCGATAACCTAGATGTTAGGTCCCCACCAGCTATAACAACGTTCTCTGCTGCTCCCCGTGAACTGTGAAGTGACGTCCCTTCTTGTCGACAGGTTCCTGTCCTGTTCCGCAGCGAGAAGCCAGACCCTGAGCAGTGGAAGAAGGTGGAGGAAGCTTTCGGATACTTCGACAAGTTCCTGGAAGGCAGCAAGTGGATAGCCGGAGACGACATCACAATCGCAGATTATACTCTGGCGGTTACGACGTCAAACGCCGAGGTAAGTCCATCCTGTTTCCACGAGGTCAGGCAACCTTGTTGTTGTTGTTTGAGTCTTCAGTCTTTTGACTGGTTTGAGCAGCTCTCCATGCCTCCCTGTCCTGAGCTAATCGTTTCATCTCTACATAGCTACCACACCCTACATCCGATGCAATCTGTTTTACATAGGCTATTCTAACCTTGGTCTACCCCTACATTTCTTGTCCTCGACCCTTCCTTCCATAACTAAGCTTGCTATTCCTGGGTGTCTTAGTATTTGTCCTACCAACCTATCTCTTCTCTTCATTAGCAGTCGCCAGAAACATATCTCCTCTCCCACTCGTCTTAAAACCTCTTCATTTGTAACCCTATCTACCCATCAGATCTTCATCATTCTCCTGTAACACCACATTTCAAACGCTTCAATTCTTCTCTTTTCTGCTGCACCAATAGTGAAAGTTTCACTTCCATAGAGCGCCACGCTCCAGACAAAGGCTTTCAAAATTACTTCCTAATATCAAAACCTATATTCGATGCCAACAGATTTCTCTCCCGTTGAAATGCTTTCCGTGCCCGAGCCAACCTACTTTTTATATCCTCTTTGCTTCGTCCATCACTGGTTATTTATCTTCCCAAGTAAGAGAAGTCTCCTACTTCTTTTAGTTTTTCACCAACTAATTTGATGTCTATAGAGGTTTCTGATTTATTTCGGGAGCAACCTTATGAGAGGAGTAAGTCAAAGATGAATTTAATTGGGCAATGAAGAAGCGGCCGTGGCCTATTACAAGTTACCATCGCAGCATTTGCCTGGCGTTGAAAATAGTGAAACCAAGGCTCAATTGCAATTATTTATTTATTTATTTATTGTGCTTCCAACAGGCATAGCTTGCACCATAGAAAGAAACACGTGTACATTTCAGTGACGGCTGGCGGATAATGGTTCTTGGTGTTCCTATTTTCATTAAGGATGGGGACAAGTGGCAGGTGATAGGGTAAAAGACTGCTTGATATCACAGGAAACTGAATTAATTGCGTGGTAAAACAGATGTACTGCTCGGGTCCAAGCTCTGTGAACTTGTGGGGTGAGGGGGAGGGGCAGGGGCAGGGAAGTGGCAGGCAGGAAGAGAAGGGCCTGTCAACAGCCCGCTGTGTTATCTGGAATTCCTGTCTATTCCAATACTGCTAACATAGGCCCGTTGCTCAAACCACTGTGGTGTTGCGAATTAGTGAGTGAGTTACTACGCACGGTCCTGAAACCCTCAACACTCCTCATAGTCCGCGATCCACATTCGTCTCAAGTTCACGGAGCTTGGACCCGAGGAATACCTCATTCATCACGAATGCCGCAGCTAATAGAACATCAGTGTCATCGGATTAAATGGATGATAAGTTAGTCTGCATGCAAACCTTCACGAGAACAACACAATTTAAGTTATACACGAGGGCGAGAAAGAACCGCGAGTGTCAGAAGAACGCGTCAAGTCCATTGCAAGACATAGTATCGGCAGTTGACGGAGCATCTCGGCTCCCTTGTTGCAATCAGTGGGCAACGACTAGCTGTGTTAACTGTTGGGATAGGACTTACTCTGCCATACCCTTCACTATTGAGATCTGGTCGGTGCTCGGGGTTGGCAACGACCAAACGGACCAGCGCTCCTAGACATTTGGCGCGCTTTGCTTTCTCAGAAAGTTCACAGTTTCTATGCTCAAGATCGCGGGTTCAAACCCGGCCAAGCCGTCGGATTTTTTAAGAGCGTTAAAATTCCTCAGTATGCCTCTCTTCGGAGGGGAAGTAAAGCTGGCGGTCCCATGTCATAGATTTATGGCATGTTAAAGAACCTTCCACTAATTACACTTGTGTGAAGCTAAATTCTACACTCACACAAAGTACACGGGACTACATGACCGCGTTGTCGCAGCCCCTTAACTGAGGAACCAACCAACCAACAGCTGTTCACAGTAACTTACTACGAGATTTCCCGAATTATTAAAGAGCAAAATTATGAATTCTTATGCAGTCTTATCATAGAAAACATGCAGCTTTTATTACTACAAATATTATTACGGTATTGATAATTGTTTTTCTTAAAGAGAACTGGTCTTTGTGCAGCCTTATTTCCGGCCTCCACAGATACATTCGGTTACACATGATTCTATAAAATGAAAGAACAATCAACAGGTATAAGTTTGAGCTTGTAATCCAAATTAATTCTAACAAATAAATACTAATATTTTATTAATATTTTGTTAAAGTTGGTAGGCAGAATGCACGGGTTCAAGTGATCTGACAGCAGGCAGAAATATGAGAACTACAGTATATGTGTTGGAGGTTGGTTCCTATTCAATGTTTGCATATTTGAATTGCACTTATAATCGGGGAATGTTTATGCTGCTCTTGGGCAGTAAAAGGTTATGAACTGAGGTCGAGTTGAGGGACGTGATATTAAATACGGACTATACTCGTCTACTGAGTCGGAAGATAGCCTGGGCCCATGGTCTTAGCGAGCGTAGCTACAAGTCCAATGATAATAATAATAATAATACCGACAGAGGTAGCAACGCGCTAAAGCGCAGCGCTAGGCCATGGAGCCAAGCTCTATGCGGTCTCGGAAGACGTTGGCTCGATCTCCACCGTCGGTCGTCCTTGAAAAGGTTTTCCGCAGTTTTCCCCATTTCCAACTCCAGCCAAATGCTGGGACGGTACCTTCTGACAGGCCACGGTCGCTTCCTTCCACATCCTTGCCTAGTTTCAAATGGCAGGAAGACAAGTATTTATGTACCCTAACCTGAAAAAGACGATATATTATATATTACAGACTAACACCCTTTTATGAACAAAATGGGGAACCGCACTTTCTTAAACTTTTTTTTTTAACCGTCGACTTGGACTGCGTGTTAACAACCACTCTCATTTCAGTGTCTGTGTCTTGTTCGTTTGCTGGCTTTTACATCTTGCCAGTATCTCTTGAGCCCATCTATCAGCTTGTTATTCCGCTCCTCTGTCAAAGGGCCACTCCGTCTTCTGGGTTCTGCCTCCACCATAAAACCCTGATAGCTTTTCACTATCCTTCTGAAACTATTTCTGTCTTTGATTTTATCCTCCGAAATGCCCACCTGTCTCATATCCTTCTCACACTCTTGGAACCATTTCAACTTGGAGATCTTCGGTTTAAGAAAATCCCAGATTTTCTTTGTGAGCCGGTTATTATCCATACGGAAGATGTGTCCATAAAACAGCAATCTTCGTTTACTAATTGTTGTTGTTATCGGTTCCATCTTTCTGTATACTTCTTTATTTGATATAAGTCGAACCTGCCCGTCAACCCATCTGTTGCCCAAGATCTTCAGTATATCATTGCCATTATTCACTTTTACTATGGTTTTTGGAATGGAGGTACAGATCAGATGTTCATGAAGTGGTGTGAATCCCGCACACACGCCTTTGTGTGCTTCCAATATATTATTATTATTACTATTTACTGATACTGTTGGTATTGCGCAGGCGTTCGGTCTGTCCGTGGACGACTTCTCCCAGGTGGCGCGCTGGTACAACAACGCCAAGAACAGCATGGACGGCTTCGAGGAGATCAACCAGTCTGGAGCGAACGCTCTGGGCCAGATGTTCCAATCCAAGACATCAGGATAACTCCGCACCATCACCTTAATATAATATCACATGTTCAATCTAGGTTAATAAAATGATTTCATGCAGTATCTTCCAAAACACTTGAGTTTTATTCATGATATTGTTACACCCTGGGGTTCCTACAGGGTGTAACCACCCCCATCAGCCCCTTCTTCAACACTCTTCACCCCATCTCACACCTAAAACATAAGAGGAAGCAACAACACTAACAAACCATCTGGCCATTGCACTCTAAGCCTAGCTAGCTACTACCTCATAGCAGGTTATAACCCCAAAGTAGAACAAGAATGTGCCGGAACCAGGAAACAGGGTCGGTCATCAGCCGTCTACGCCGGAGGCTCTGCTCGAGCGACCAGCGAGGTGAGTGTACTTCTACAGGGTAGATCCCACATATAATTCCTTCCCACACCAAACCTATAATTTGTAATCATCCAGCACTGTACTTTAATTCGCTAAAGTTCAAACTAGCGAATCTGCACACCCTTTCACAATAAGACCACAATTAATTCTCTTACATTCTTTTAAAAGTTACTTTGGTGTATTTCTTAAATCCTTATTTATTTTTAATATTGGCGAAGTGCCAACAGCGAGGACTAACTCACGGCCATTGTCTTGTGTGTAAACAAACGTCAGCATTTAGATTACCCACTCTTTCTTTCAGCTCTCTCTCTCTCTCTTCCACACCACGCGTCACACTTGCTTTTTGTCCATAAGCAGATACCCTCATCTTTTCCAAGGTAGCCATCCCTACCGAGCAACTTAACCCCCTAACAATTTGAAAAGACGCCGGGTTGAGTTCTTCGAAAACGACTCAGCTCAGCCTTCAGGCCAAACCTCTACAACTAGGTTAGGAAACTCAAACCCCTAACAATTGGAAGAGGCGTCGGCCACACCTCACTAAACACATAGTTAGGGAACCTAAACCCCAAACAATATGTAGTCACCTTCCAGCAGGAAAACCACACTTGGGACTTCATGCCAGAGCCATAAGATGGAAAATTCTTTAACTAACGGTAAAAAGTTTATTTTTAAAAATTAATCTAACGGTTAAAGAATAGTATATAACGCAACGAGCCTATAATGGCAATAATTAAGACACGAGTATGTTCATAAAACGAGCAATGCGAGTTTTATAATTTCCATACGAGTGTCTTAATTACCATTATAGGCAAGTTGCAGCATACGACTGTTTATGTTTGACGATAATTATAAATTTAGTATAGGCCTATGTTCTAAATTCATAAATGTCTGCCGAGATTCTGTCGGCTGACTTTTTCTTCTTGGGAATTGTGTGCTCAGCATTTGATCTCTGCCCAATAACGAATTCCAGAGTTTTGAAACATTGTTTATCCCGAAGTAGCACCAACAGATAGCGCACAGGTACTATGTTGGATAATTTTGTTATTTTGGTCAAATAACACAAATAGGCTGTTACAAACGCTTTAAAATTAAAATGTGTCGTATTATCTACTAGTTATTCTTCAAATTCGATGCGTATCGAATGTGAACGGAAGGCAAATCAATTGAGTCCCAAATAGAACAGTTTTGACATCTGGCAGAAAAGTTTCGCATAAGAAATCCCTTTACTTAACAGAGAGATGGAGTATAATTTCCGTGGAACCTATGTCATAAGCCTGCTTCCTCCTTGACGTTCTGGTGTGTTTATGTCAGCAACAGCATTCACTAAAATTGTAGCCGAAATCTTACGAATGCAGAAATTGGAGTTGCGGATATTAAGGAACAGTGCTATTTCTTTAGCAATATTGGCCAGTTTGTTTATGCAAACATTAGGGACGGTGTAGACTTTCCATGTCGGTAATGGCTAGATAGATGATGTTGCAAACTTCTGTACGTAGATTCCTAAATTTCTTGCATAATTTATAGTATTTTCCTGTTACCGTAAAGGTCGTGCTGATTTTGTCTTTGTGTTTGGCATTGTAACTACAATGGTTGATCCAATATAGGCTACATTGTCAACTTTGAAATCATGTAATTCATGTCCGACATGTTGGATTTTGAGTGCATGTGCGAAGCTATCCTTATCTAATTGGTCAATGAATGAAAGTATTGAGCTCTGATTGGTTGGAGAAACGGTATTATAATGAAAGGTAGTACTTAAAGACCTCCATTACCTCCGTTAAATATAAGCTAGGCTGCGCCCTTCCTGCACTCACCAGTCCTGCCAACTGAACAAGGATAAGAAAATGGAAAAACACTAGCCTAATTCTGGAAAAATCGCTATTTGCGCTCTTCTTAAATAGGCCTTTCAAAAACGAAGATTATGTCCATAGGGAAGAAACGTGAGGTAGGAGGACTAGATATAGCCCTTACACCCGTGTAATGCATTCAGCACATTGTTCCACATGGTGATTTTTGAGCTAGAGCGGAGCCAGCGGTCCAGCTAACCGAACTCGGGTCGCAGATTGCGCGGAGGTAGAAACCGCAACAAAGTACATTAATTAATGGCAAATTCACCAGCAAATCCTGGTTAAAAATCTTACCTTTTCACAGAAGATGCTGAAAACGTTCTCCATCAGCTGACAGATAGGCGTTGTACCGTCTAAATAAATTAGCGTTTACCGGTTGTAATTCCCTTCTGTTGTGAGGGATATCTGCTGCGTAGTTGGTAGCATGCCCAAGATCGCGGGTTCAAACCCGGCCGATGTCGTCGGATTTATTAAGAGCGTTAAAAAACCCTCAGTATGCCTTCCTTCGGAGGGGAAGTAAAGCCGGCGGGCACATGTTATAGATTTATGCCACGTAAAATAACCTTCCACTAACTACAATTGTGTGAAGCTGAATTTGTAGATTAGATTTCATTAATGCTCTATTTTCCAACGTTCGCCGCCAGGTGTCAGTTGCGATGTTATCTAGTAACCAATTTCACAGATAGGTGTCGTCGACCGTAGCATTTGGTAGAAAAGTAGAAACTACTTGAAATGGTTCGTCTGCAGTCCTTACCTGAATTACAGATACACACACTAATACAGCCATCACAATTAACACCGGTTATCAGACAGATTCTACACACGCCCAAAGTACACGAGGCTGCATGACCGCGTTGTCGCAGCCCCAAATTGAGGAACCAACCAACTAAGACTAATCTCACAAGTGAGGGGTATCCAGGAAGTTGTAGAGGCATAATTCATATCCTTTATGGAGGCCTTTTGATGCTATATGCCCGACCACGTGATGGTCCTTCTGTGGCCATCCAGTTCACCGGATATGTCACCTATTGAACATTTCTTAAATAAGGTTGGTCGATGACTCGTTTGTGATGGTCCTGTATCAATAAGCAGTGGATTCACATAGAAGCGGGCCATTCCTCCGGAATACATCCAACGCCTCTTTGAGTCGATACCACGACTATATCAGCTGTTGGGGTTTGTTTGCGCCCAGGGCTGGATTTACCAACGGGCCCCGGCCTAGACGCGCACCATGCTGAGGGGCTCAAATTTAATCCGCAAATCTTTTTATCAGAGAAATTCCATAAAATGTTATAGACTACATTTTACATCTACATTTTATGATTTAAATTAAACTTTCCAAAATTTTGACACTTTTCCAATTTATATTGTGGCCATCATTTTCCAACAAATGTTTTGCAACAGCAGATTTTCCGACTTCAGGTTTAGAACAGGAATGTTTCATGATTTATTAGGAGAAAATGTAAGTATTGAATATTAATATCAGTTTAGTTAGTTAGTTTGTTAGTTAGTTATTTTTGTTTTAAAAGGACGGAACTACGAGGTCATCTGCCCCTAAACATAACTTATCAGTTTAATTTGAATAATTCATTATGCATAGTTGTGGAGCCTCCGTGGCTTAGGCGCGCCGGCCTCTCACCGCTGGGTCTGTGGTTCAAATCCCGGTGACTCCATGTGAGATCTGTGCTGGACAAAACGGAGGCAGACAGGTTTTTCTCCGGGTACTCCGGTTTTCCCTGTCAACATTTCATTCCAGCAACACTCTCCACTATCATTTCATTTCATCTGCCATTCATTTAATCATTGCCCCAGAGGAGTGCGACAGGCTTCGTAAGCCGGCACAGTTCATATCCTCACCGGTAGATGGGGGCTTCATTGCTTCCATTTCTGACCCGGTCGGAGACTGGAAGCAGGCTGTGGATTTTCATTATGCATAGTTGTATGTATTTCTGAATATCTGTAAGTGTATAATGAGTCTTAAATGGTTATGCAACGAGCCTATAATGGCAACAATTAAGACACGAGTATGTTTATAAAACGAGCGAAAGCGAGTTTTATAATTTCCATACGAGTGTCTTAATTACCATTATAGGCGAGTTGCATACGACTGTTTACGTTCGACGATAATTATAACTTTATTATATGTTTTAACATAAATATTCATAAATATCTGTGGGATTCAGGGCGCGCCGGCTATGCTGACTGAACAGAGCGCATGCGTGGTCAAGGCACTCCAAAAGCAGAGACCATTCACTTTGCTTGCCAACACAGAAATATGTTGCATTTTGAGCGCATGCGCGAAGGTATCCTTACCTAATTGGTCACACAACTGTTTCTTGAGCTGTGATTGGTGGGAGAAACTGTTTCATAATGAAAATTAGTGTCATAATAAGCCTTATTATGATACAGTTTTCTGACATATAATATTTACATCGTCAAGCATAAACGTATTTTAATATCTTGTTGGCCTATTTATTTGTAGTTTATATATAAAAAATTAGAAACAGTTGATTCATTATATTAATTTATTTAATTGATTTTACTTCCCGATACATTAGAATAAAATAAAAATTACCTTCACAAAGACCTTTCTGAGGCATGAAGAGGGGCCGGCAAAAACCCACGGGCCTAGGAGCGCATAAAAGCTAAATCTGGCCCTGTTTGTGCCATTTTTATATTGGTCTGAAACTCGTTATTGTTGTTCGGCCAGTGGTATCTACACATTCTCTTTCCTCCTACACACTTGAAACTTCATGTCCGCCTAGTGGCCATAGCCACCTTCCATTAACGTCAAACAAACTTTTTTCTCATCTTCACCGTTTCTAAAATAGCGCCAATTTCAAAATCAAACATTTAAAAAAAAATAACAACACACATTCTTAGCAAGGAGGACGTCATCCCAACGCAAACAATACCTCGTTCGTTAAAATCCGATCATGCTTTCGGTAGATATCGGCAAAGTTTATATGAAAGTAGGGGGCGAGTCAGCTCTCTCACTACCCGACTACATTTATGCGATAAAAACGATTAAAATATGCATGCAATAAAATCCACTGAAAATGTAGAAAATATTCATTATAAATTGAAAAATATGCACTTAACAATCTTATTCACTCTTCTTTACCTAATTTGTCGTAATAAGTGCAGTCGTTTCTGCATGTTGTTCAAGTTGAAATTTATTTTCATATTCCACTTCCTTCGAGCATATTGGACAATAGACGACAACGCCATAATCATTATAACCTGACACCCACTGATTTAATAAATACTTTCCGCTGCTCTTCTCTTCAGGCATTTTGAGTTAAGGATATGCAGACTTAGGATAAAGTTGCACTGAAGAAACTCCTCACAAAACGAACGCCGGGCTACTGGCTGTCGGGATGGTGAATGAAATGTCCCCCCCCCCCCCCATTCCCTTTTGGAAATAGCCGCGCTTAAAATACTGTTATCTGTTGCTCAGAAAGTTGCTTTCAAGGGATGTCCAACACGCAGGCAAAACCAATTTTGTTCAAGATATTTTAAATTACTTGGTTGGTTCCTCAATTTTGGGGCTGCGACAACGCGGTCATGTAGCCCCGTGTACTTTGGGTGTGTGTAGAATCTGTCTGATAACCGGTGTTAATTGTAATGGCTGTATTAGTGTGTGTTATCTGTTTTAATTCAAGTAAGGACTGCAGACAATAATTTCAAGTAGTTCCTACTTTCACTACCAAATGCTACCGTCCACGACGCCTAGCTGTGAAGTTCGCTACTACTACAGATGCCATCGCAAGCAGCGCCCGGTGACGAACATTGGAACTTAAGAGCATTAATCAAACCTAACCTACAAATTTTGGCTTCCACACAAGCGTAATTAGTGGAAGGTGGTTTTTCATGCCATAAATCTATGACATGGGACAGCCGGTTTTACTTACCCTCCGAAGCAAGGCATACTGAGGGATTTTTAACGCTCTTAAAAATCCAGTGACTTCGGCCGGATTTGAGCACAGCAGTTGAAACTAAGTATGATTTAAAACATGCTGGATACAAGATACCTGCTATATTCAGGATATGCAATAAATCTATTGAACCCCCAAAATATGCATTTTCAAACAAGTGGTTCCGTGAAGATCATATATCCTACTTATGTGAATTGCCTCTATCAACATACAAAATTTCAGTTTGATTGCTGTAATAGATTCGTAGATATTGAGATCCATCTAAATATTTCGGATGGTCGCCATGTTGGATTGTTATATGTATAAGGCATTGTCATGTACCATTAAAGGAAGATTATTGCGTAGGCTCATTATTCGACCTTTCACCTCGATCGCATGATTACGACACAAGAAATAAAAACTTAATTTTAAATTTCCCACAGCCGCCATCTTGAGGTTATGTAAACAATTGAACTAAATTGGATACCAGTGCATTAGAATGTGTATAAACATTTCCTGTACCAAGTTTCATTGCGTTTGGATCATTAAAATGCGAGAAAGGTCTATTTAAAATTTTCAACTTCGCTTGGCCGCCATATTCGTTTTATAGTTAACCGGTTTTTGAAAGTCTTATAGATGAACTTCCAGTAGTGCACTTCATCTCCGTACCAAATTTCAGGGTGATACCGCTAATAGTTTCGGATATATATATTGCCGGTGAAATATTTCGCACAGTCGCCATCTTGAAGTTATGCAAACAATTGAACAAAGTTAGATGTCGGTGCGTTACAATGTGTATAAACATATACTGTACCAAGTTTTATTCCGTTTGGTTGGTTAAATCGCGAGAAACGTCTCTTTAAATGTCGCAAATTCGCTTGGCCGCTATGTTGGTTTTGCAGTTACCAGTTTTTCATTCAATTGTCACATAGGTGAACGTCTAGTAGTTCCTTTTATCACCATAAAATATTCCAGGGTGATATCGGTAATAGTTTAGGAAATATTGAATGCTGGTGGTATATTTCGCACAGCAGCCATGTTGGATTGGTGAGAGGTAACGAAATTTGAAAGGCACGGTCGGGGTCGTCCAGAAGAGTGCTATGAACTTACCGAATTTCATTGAAATTGCTTCAGCCGTTTAGAAGTTATTAGGGGGGACACACACCATCACACACGCACAGACAGACAGACACACGGACAAAAGGTGATCTCATAAGCCTATTTCTTTTCATAAATGAAAATAGGCTAAAAATCCAGTCCCCACTTATCAGCACGCAGCTGGTAGCCTGGATTTGGAGCAACATACATGGGTGTCGTCAGAGCTCGATACACGACACTTCCGCCCGCATGACTGTCATTACTTCATCAGCTACTTCCGGCGCAGAGAATACGTTATCATCTACAATCACTTAATATCTGTAGAACAATTCTCAAAGAAAGAGTATAATAAGATACATAGTAGATGGCTCGTGTTTGAAACACAATGGCGAGGACATGCAACATATAGGTACCACTGTAGTACCATGCAGGGCCGGAGAGAGCGCCAGGACTAGAACTTCTGGGCCCCTTATTTTTAGTGTACTTTTCACATTTTGTAAAAATGAGGAAAAAGTAGTCTTATGAGATCGATTTGGGCAAATATGTGTCTGCCTGTGTGTGTGTGTGTCCCCGATCAACTCCTAAACGGCTGCAGCTATCGAAACCAAATTTGTTATGAGTAAAGAGCTATGCCTGAAAATTGCAAGGCCATATTTGAAAATGATGTCAGTGCTACCAACTGCTGAAAAATCACAATTGAAAACTGAGGTCTATGTAGGATATCTCGGAAGTTATGCATCCGACAGTAGTGGCTACGCTGGCTAAAGCGCTGCGTTAGGTCATGGGGCCAAGCTCTCTGCTGACTCGGTAGACGCGTGGGTTCGAGCCCCACCGTCGGCTGTCCTTGAAATGGTTTTCCGTGGTTTCCCCATTTTCAACACCAGGCAATGCTGGGACAGTACCCTCTGACAGGCCACGGCCGCTTCCTTCCACCTCCTTGCCCAATTTCATTCATCTTCATCCATTCCATCTCTCGTCCCGACGCGCAGGTCGCCCACGGGCGTCGACTAGAAAGACCTGCATTCGGCCTCTCAGGAGGGTACACGACAAAAAAAAAACAGACTAATTTACAGGAGCCCATTGTACCATATAAAATAATTTATATAGGCCAGACACCCCCGAAAGGGATTTTCGAGACAAGGCTCGTTGAGTGGAGGGAACCCAAATTTTTCCAGGGCCGTGGCTGAATGGTCGCAGGAAGAATAACGTAATGAACAAGATTTTAGTTTTAACAAAATGGAAAGATATATATATTGAGAATAAAATAAATTAATACAATCTTGACAGTTGAACATAATTATGAAAACCCTCCTAAGAAAGAGTGGGAGAAACCCCTTACTAAGGTGCTTTTGGCTAGGCCAAGTACGCGCGGGAAACCACGGAAAACAAAGAAACAAAATCAAACCAAATAATATTATTAATAGAAAGAAAAATAACCGGATAAGGCCGGATAACTTACAAGGTCATGTACATCAGAACACTCTGTGGCTACCGACCACAAGATCATCATAATATTGTTAAGCACCAAGCCGAAAGAAACTTCGGATACTTAAAAAAAGAAATATTAATTTCACTCAAAACGCGGGGACACTCATGAGTAAAACAGCATACTTGCACACGGTGACAAGAGAATAAAATCAACTTAATTAAAGCTTGATAATGCGAATTTTCCCAAGATGGCGTCGCAACCGACGCTATCTCCAAACATTGGGCATGAACAAAAACTCAAGAATTCTGGCGAACAGAAAGCTTCCACCAAGAAAAATCAATTTCCACCACACGACCTTTCATAAGGCACGATTTTAAACAAGAATTAAAATCAACAAATCTCAAAAGACTGCCGAAAATCTTCATAAATACGGAGCGGAACTCAAACGCGTCCAACGCACGGCCATGCTGCCAAGCCACTCTTTTAAATAATAATGGAAAACAAACTAGTAACGAAAAACAAAGGACCGTCACTAGCTATTAACATAGTTCCCACCAAAAGAACATAGGTTCTTCAACAGAATAGGAAAACATTGTTACATATTAATCTTAAGCTAAAACCTAATTTACTTTGACACCACTAAAAAAAACGGCAGCAAGCATTTAAAGGAAGAAATTTAATTTAACAAGTTGGAACCAACATTGCGCAATGCTTCGGCCCGTTTTAAAATAAAATATTTATATCATAGTAAATGATGCCAAGAAGATTAGCTAATAAAGGCTTGCTTGCAATGCCAAGAAAACTAAAGTCTTTCTTATCCCTAAGTGGGTCAAGCGAATCACCACGACACAATGATTCGATCAAAATCTAAATATATGAAGAATATGTAATTGAAAATAATTAAGGTTCAAACAAAATATCGTATTTGCAAGTAATAACATTATATCAAGGTCCACTCATCCTTTGAGCGCGGCCAGGGCCGGAGCCCAGCCGCAAACGTCCACTTACGAATCAAGTCATTTTAAGAGTCCCTGAGCGTCACTTTGGCTACAAGCAGCAGCCCGCCGGAGCGTCCTTGCGCATGCGCGCAACTCACGTAGTGCTGCCGAAGGCAGATAGTGGCAGAATTCGAACTACATTAACAAGCGAAGACATAGAATGTTTCTGCAGGTTAACCAACGTAATTTCCCACACAAGACGTCTTTTAAATGGCCGAAAACACACCAGTTTGCAATTTATGTTGGCAATTAAAGAGCGGGAAGGTTCGTGGTGATAATTGGTCACACGGCCACTACTCAGATTTAAATTTGAATAGAGCGGCAATTCCAGTACATGAATGTTCATAATAATTGCCGCAGGAGACAATAATGGCTAATGTAAGTTCTATTGTCTTCAACAAACATTATTTAGACAATATAGTTTATAGGAAGATTTCACTTTAGGACCTTTAGGGAATGTTTTATCTCTTCTTCTTGGGGTCCAAATCATTTTAGTGACCACTGGGTCAGAAACAAGGCATAGGGTTTAAGTGACCCCTGGGCTTAGAACTGGGTCCAGAGTATATTTTCCACAAGCAGGGTTGGCAAGAGTTCGGGCAGGGGTATAGGTGCAGATGCAATCGGCACACCCATATATGACAGTGTTGCCAACATGATTCTACGCCTGCTGATAAGTCCAATCTTGAAATGCATGTAACTTCCATACTATCTAATGGATTTCAACCAAATTTGGTATGTGATTTGCGCACCGGAGCAGATAAGAATATGCATTTATTTTCATTCGAATGGGTTGCCAACTGTTGAAAACACTCAATACATTTTTATCCTAATCTCAATATATCGGAAAGTATGCAAGCCACAGTTCTAAATTTAGCATACATATAGTACCTGCAAATGTAGTGAACCCGCTAAGCATAGGTTCATGTGATATTTTTCATTGCAACGCACCTTTGATGCATCATCTTAGAACGCACTCACCGACCAGCCATGCTGTTGCCGCATGCTGACATTCCTTGGAGTTATTAATGGTTGCACTTTCCACTTTGGAAAAAGACATTATATTATTATCTGAGTCTTTATTATTACATTTCTACTTTCTACGAGGCTCAGATTTTCACATTTTGTAATTCAGTATCATCGAAACATTCTGGAGAATGTTATTTCTACTGTTGGTAAGGTATTATCATCACAGACACGCGAACCGGAACCAATCAGTCGCTACACGACTAGAGTATTTGTAAGTTCAAGCAGCTCTTCGCACATGTGTAGGATTTTCCATCCTTGTTGGCTGCGTTTTGTATGTCCGTCTTCAAAGACAAGGAAATTGTCCGCCCGAAGGCGAGGAAAGTGATCGTTGTACATCGTGTTTTATTTAACACTGAACAGTGTAACAACCAAGTGAATATTAAAGCCCATGTAGGCTTGTGCTACGAAATTCTTCGAATTATCAAAAAGTGATAAAATTTGTACATCATGGAACACCACATTTTCAGCCACGTGCTGTGTGAAAATCAATGTCTTCAAGTGAAGCGAAAATATATTAATAACTGTGATGTTATGATTAACAAAGTGCAACAGTTACAAATGTTGCTACTATCGCAAGAGCGATTACTTTTTCCAGTGTATAACTTCGATGCCACGTGATTTGTGGAACATAGAATCTGTGAATGTGAAAGCAGATATGAGCACGGCCGATTTTTCTATCATCTGCGCCGTGTAGATTCAGTGAGATCGCTACCACAATAAAGCTAGCTTCAGTGAAACTGTGCTACACCAATTTTCTACATTTTTCCAGTGGTTATTTTCACATAAAATGTCATATTTTCATAACGACGTGTTCGACGCTTTTTATCATACATCATCCGTGGGAATGAGTAGATAAATCCCCATGATGTGAAGGAGCGTTTCTGGAGAACTTCAGCATGACAGAAGACCCAAGAACATAGCACTAGAGCGGGATATGGATGTGCTAAGCCAAGGAACATGACGACTGCTATAATGGGAAGGAGTCTGGTTATATCACGACGTCAACGCCGAGGACGAATTAAGGCCATGGTAATGGATAGAGCCTATGTGGAGGCTCAGTTTGGACAACCCTTGTCCGGAGACCAGCGGCCTAATTATATCCCTCAAGTCGTTGGAACGATTGAGATGTAGACAACATTTCTTGTGAGTCTGTTAATCTATTCATTGTGAGGTTCTTTTGTGGTGTAGTAGTTGTAGTTTTTTTTAGACTAAAGTAGATTGTAGAATCAACCGAACTTCTTGACGAGCCATAGGTAGGGTTTGTAATGTTAGAACTGATCTTTGTCATTCACTTTCAGTGATTTGTTAGCCACCCTGTGATTGAACCCCGTTCAATCATGGTGCATTCTGATGGACATCGCTTAGATGTTAATTCTACCCCTATTAAACGTGACTGTAGTCTTTGTTACTACTTTGTTCAACCCCTACGCGGGTGATTTTGTGTATAGCTTACTTTGGCATGACGACTAGACGTCAGGGCCAGTGTTATTTTATAACACCCCCTTTTAGTTAAATGTTTGTCACGCCACTGATTTCATTAGAACAGTTCGTATAGGTTGATAGTCGACAGAAACTATCAGTTTTGTAAAGGTAATATTATATTTTATTTAGATGAGCTATGAAGCCATCCTGTTCGAGTACAAAACATATTCAGGGAATTGTATTTGGTTGCAACTTAGCATCGAACACTGTAATTATTACCGTATCATTGGCAAACTCAGCAATCGATAGATTTGCGCCTTTATAATGTTTATTTAGTGTCAGGTGTTTCGACACAGATATTGTTTGGTTATTTAAATACAGAGCAGTTATGAAGTGACATATCTGCGGATTGCAAAGACTTTCAGAACTAGTGGTATTTCTATATTTTACTTTTCTTTGGTTTGAAGGACATGCCACGTCTTTGTGTACAGTTTTGAGGCGTGATTTGAAGCCTAATGTTTATTCCATTTGAGTATTACACTGGGATTAGATAACAAGGCCAGTTTTCTAATGAACTTATTACGAGAAAACTGCCTGCATTTAGTCTATTATGTCATTCTAACCGTCCAAGTAGGTGACTGTAAATTGGGAGTGCAACTCCAAGTCACGGACCGGTTATACGAGTTCTCAGCATGCAACTAAAGCATCACTCATTCAGTGAGACAACTGTATCAAACTTTTGACAATGCTTGTAGCATTATTTACCGTTAGATGTTGTGATTCATAAGTAGGTCAATGTCCAGGCCACCATTTTGTGGAAATCATATGTTTTGTTATGAGGAATTGTTTGGCAAACGCCATACGCTTGCATCGCTATTGAAGCGACTACCTTTTAACTCTAGTTGAGAGTGATTACATTTCATGTCGAGGTTTATTTGTTGTGTTAGAGGCTAGAGATAGACGCCTGTGTTAGAGGCTATTCATGTATTGGTGCGTGTATTGCACAGTGTCCAGAATTCGATCTGTAGATTAGGTATTTACGGGAGGTAACTGAAGTTCTTACCAGGCCTACCCGAGGTAATTTAAGTGAGCCGCGAGCCACTAATAACCTGTGTTATTGTTATGTCCGAGCATGCAGAGCTCGATGATGGTATTTTCTCGCACGAGACTGCTACTGCTGAGCCCAAGGTATTCAGGATCGTCAGCACTATTCGCCATAAACCAACGATAAATTTAAACGGACACGTTAATAATCAAGCGCATAATTATTATAAACAAATAATAACTAATTGTTTATTGCATTTAAACTTGATCCACTTGCATTTTGGACCTGCTGACCGACACCTGCTTTTGTTTACGCTTCTTTATGGAAGTAATCTAGGACAGATGACACTAATTTTGATAGATGGAGTGCTTGCTTAACCTATAGTTCGTAGCTGGTGGAGCTTGAGCCTCATGCGACGTTAGTCGTAGTTTTCACTACGCGATCGCCAACGTAAATGACATGCACTTAGATGACACTGGTTTACAAAAAGTAACCCAGGGCGAAGGCAGGAATATAATTGATTGTGGTCTTGTTGTTTTATTAATTGTATTGTATAAAATCCCATGTTTACCTGACTTAGTTTGTAAGAGTGTATTTAATGTTTTTTGACGGCTTGTCATGTAGATTTGTTGTAATTGTTTTGTCTTACGGACGTCACCGCCGTAAATTTTGTACTAAATGTCAGGAATTTAGCTACGTTATACTTTGTATACGTTACTGATTGCATACAGCCGCCATTGTTTTGTAATTAGAACTTTTTCCCAGTTGAGTTTATTTAAAGAAAGGTGTAGTTTTATGTCCGTCTGTTCATATTTTCTTTATATTCGAAATAGAAACGCTAAAAAATACGGAGTGATCGTAATTGGCGTAGTTAATTCATAGTGCACATTTTTTGAAACGTGGTGCACATTTGACCCATATTTAATGCAATTTTAATGGGTTTTCGAGATCGCTGTTTATTGGTGTTTCGGAGTTGTGTATGGAGGTGTTACTTCCGTAATTGGTCGAGTGTAGTATGTTGGATGTTGTGAGCGTCGTCAGGACAGACTGGGGGTGTGTTACCGCTCTGCGTCTAGTGTAAGCTTGACAGTGTTTTGTTTATGTCTGTTCTTATTGTCTCAGCGGTAGTTTGAATGTCTGCGATTAATGTGCTGGCTGTGATATGTTCTGCGTCTGCCAATTGTGCGAAAACGGTGAGTAAATTGTCGTGTCTTTGTTGTGTGGCCAGTATCTGTTGGAGGACTATGGGAGGAAGTGTGAGAGGGTTGTCCCCTGTGTTGTCCCTAGATATGGAGAATAGTTACTCTTGTGAGGTGTTGTGGGCCTGAGAGAGTGTGAAATGGTGTCCTGGTATGGCCCCTGTAGGGTATCTTACTCGAACGTCTAGAGCTGCAGTCTCGAGTTCTTTGAGTAGGCGAGTGCAGTGTCTTCGTTTATTAGGTCGGGGCTGTGTACCTTAATTTTGGATCTGAGTGGTTTGGGGTTTGCCGCGAATGTGTGTTTCCAGTCCCCTAGGGTGGTTTTAAATGTGGACATGTAATGTAAGTATGTGAGAGTAAATGATTAATTTCTTTGTTTAATGACCTAAAGTGTTAGTGTGAATTAAGTCTGTGTGAATGTTGGTGATTAATCTGTTTGGATAATGTTCTAGAGTGTTAGTTATATAAATTATCCTTTTGTTAACGTGTGTTGGTCTTAAGGGTGGGTGGGTGGGTTTATTTGTTTGGCGTACGCGAGGGTAGGTTCCCTTCGGATCTCCCTGTAGTGTTTTCCTTAGGGGGTGATTGTAGTGTAGATAATGGTGTATAAGGGTGATTTAGCTTTGCTTAGCGTGCGAGGAGGTTCTTCAGGACCAAATCAAACTGAACTCTCTGCGGTTTTAACCCGCGGCGCGTTTGCCAAATGTGGCAGCGCCGGACCGGTCGCCTCCATCAATTGTTATAGCCCTGGGGGTGTTGGTTTGGTGAGAGCGGTGTTTAGTGAAAGGGGTTGCAACTTGTCTGCAGGGCTAAAACGTGTGTGGGAAGTGGTGTGTGAGCAGAATTTAGAGGTCGTCTAATGGCCTTGTCTCGTGAATGAGTACGCTAGAGCTGACTAAGCACCTGTAGGCAGCTAAGTCACTGTGCAAGACGGTTATGTCCGTGCGGCGAGGAGAAAGGATTATGCGGAGTCAGCTTGGGCGTACTGGGCTCGAGTAAAGACGTCTAATAAATGTAAAGAGTCGATTTAAACGGGTAGAGGTGGTTTAATTCTACAAAGTTAATGTGATGTGTCGTTAGGGAACTCCTGCTGACATCAATGTAAAAAAGTGGGATGGAATGCAATTTGATGACAACAAGTCAATAGAGGTGTGGAATTTGAAGGATTTGTTCTAAGGATAACCCAGAGACACACTCACCTGATCTGAAATACGGCGTGATGGCGTCCGACAGCACGACGGTAGGCGAAAGATTCTCACTCCTTGGTGGGGCTTGTATTTAAAGGAGTTGCCGTTGTTTTGCAAGCCACCTCAGAAGAATCGTGTGTTTGTTATGTCTTACATAACTGGTAGCTTGGTGTTTACTGTTCTGAGACAATGGTTACCTCATGTGTAAGAGTTTGGCTTGCCAGGCTGTGTAATTGTTGTTGTTGCTTTGCTTTGAGGATTGTGGCATGAAGATGGGCTGAAAGGGGATGAAAGAGGGTGACCACGCCCCATAGGGGCTCGGGGCGTAACAATATTTATGCATTTAATAGTGCAGGAACTTCCGGACCTTAGTTATAAGGAACGTAAAATCAATAACATTATTATTATTACATAGGCCTTCATTTCTGACGCCGTTGGGAGCGGGAATAATAAAACTCATGTGTTTTAGAAGATGCTGCATGCAATCAGTTTATTTCCCTGGATTGAACATGTGATGTAGTAAGGTAGATGTGCGAAGTTAGCCTGATATCTTGGCCTGGATCCTCTGGCCCAGAATGTTGGCTCCAGCCTGGTTGATCTCCTCGAAGCCGTCCATGATGGTCTTGGCATTGGTGTACCAGCGCGCCACTTGGGGGAAATCTTGCACGGACAGACCAAACACCTGCGCAATACCAACAATACAATACAGAGATGATATTCCAACATTCTTTTAAGGTAATTGCTATGTCTAGAGCTCCTCCTCGAGGCATCGTACAAGTTGGGAACCCAACTACAAAACTAGCTGGTTTCAACTTGCCGAGACTTACCTGGAGTAGACTCAATCGTATGAGATGTGGTCTGGGAAGAAGTGCTTCTGTAGTACATTCTGAAACGGTCTCACCTTGCATGATGTTGTAGCAGCAGTGGAAAAGAGTACCTTAATTCTGCGCTGGGCCCATGTAACAGGACTAGGGGGAGATGAATATATATAAGAACAGAATAACGAGAGATCGAGAGGGAGAGAAATCTATCAGAGGCGTGGGCTGAACGTACATTCACCTGGCAGTGGATGTAAGTTCAATACGATACCGTACATACAATGGACCATGGGCCTAGCCTAGAACCAAAGTAATAGGAAACAATAACGATCCAAACGTTCTAACGAATGAATGAACCCAGAGACTACGTAAATGTAACAGGGATCACAGTAGTGTATTGATCAATAAAGATAATAAAGTACTGACGAGGAAGCGATACATACGAAATGGTTGATATTTCTGGGTATTTTGCGGTGACACTCCCCTGAGAATACTCACAATTTTCCAGGCTCCACCCCCTCCCCCACCGAAAGAAATTGCACATACGCCCCTGACCCTTTATATAACGGAAAAAGTAAAACAAAATACGGAACGGAGGTAAAAATGACCCTGTAAACCGGAAAATTGCGTAACACGGAAACGGAAAGAAATTCCGGAACTGTAGGCATAAATAATCTAAGACGGATTAACTTATCCATGATACAAAGCTAGGAACAGTACTAAATTTTGAGTGCAACTGTACTTGCACCAAAGTTCTAGCAACATTAACGACTGAAGACATTCAAAGTGCAGCCGAAAACAGCAGGTGTGAAGTCATGGAAGAAATGGACGACGGCAATGAAGGCAACGAAATGGAGCTCAGATACACACTTCTGGAGAAGCGCTTTCTGTTGTGAGCAACCTTCAGGAATTTGCAGCTTCCAAGAATGTTCCAGAACTCCTGGAGTTAATGCAGGATGCAAAGGAGATAATACAACGTTCTCTTGTAAAGAAGTCACGACAATGCACTTTGAAAGACACGTAGAAACAAAGAAACGAGCAGAGAAAGTGAAAATTTTGTACGTAAGTTGAAAATACAGAGTAATGCATGTGAATCTATTTTCCTTTTTATTTACAGACCTATATTTTAAATTATTACTTCATAGTAATCCTATGCGATGATACAGTATTTCTTTGTTGTGTATTTTGTCTTATTGAAACTCAACCCTTTGTAAAACGGAAACCTGTGAAAACCGAAAAATAAATCCGGAACAATTGCGTTTTGCTTTAGGCAAGTTTTACAGTGTTGTAATTTGTAAGCCTCATGGCAATTGGAGGCTGTATTAACAGAATTGCTTTCCCATCGGTCAACACAAGGGTGTCCAAATAGATTGAGCGCGAAGTCACCCTATTTTCTGAAAGAAAAGTTACCGGTACTGAATTATAGATACACTTCTCTGACAGCAGGGGGGTTCATTGGTTGGCATGTTTCGTTTGCTTAGCGAGCATTATCAGATCAGAATACAAAAGACAAAATTGGTCTGCAAAAGACGACCAAAACCCACAAAGCCTCTCAAGCTGAGGGATCAACTTCTTGTTTCTGTTGATGAGGGATCAGAAACACCCGCAGAATCTACTGTCTGTGGCTTTGGAAGTTTTGCTAGTGTTTTGTAGAGCTATTTTGGGTTGTATATTCAGATTTGATCATGCTCACTTGAGCGAAACGTGTCATTCAATTAAACACTCGCCAATTGTTAGAGAAGTGTGACGTTTCATTCTGGTGGAAAGGAGAAAGAATAACTGTTAGTCACGCCCAATCGAATTAATTGGACACACTTGTGTTGGTCGACTGAAGAGCAATCCTGTTAACAGAAACCACAAGCCATTTATATAGAAAGCTATGCCCGACTCGAACCCATGACTTTTGGTTTTCTCTGCCATTGCTCTGACCATTGAGCCCAGTTAATTCCTCCCGCAGAAACCTTTTGTAGAATGACTTTCTAAACCATGTAAGGTCTCATTCAGTGTTGCCAATACAAACTGTATTTTGTAGCTCTTTAGACGGTCAACATGATTATGCGGGGTACAAAGTACACGGCAAGGTGCCCCGGCGTTGACTGGCACTGATCGCGGGCGCACGTACACCGTTCAGTCGGTGGTGGCGCGCACTTTTGACACTTTTACCGAACATGTTCAATAATGTGTTCTAACAGTGCTCATATTCGATGCTGAAAATGTCCTCCTTTTCTTGTAACACGCACCTGACATCTTCTGATGAAAGAATGGTCAACAATCTCATCTAATTTTTGTTCTATAAGAACACAACGTCGTCTGTTAACTTTATTATTATTATTATTATTATTATTTACGGTCCTGATTTCTTGAATCGATTAGCGAGCCTTCTAATTATACTGACATTTGGTACAGGTCTTCCAGGAAACTTGATTCGAAATTTTCGTCTTGTTTCAGAACAAGACTTTCTGCTTTTCATATACGAATTATGAATATACACACGTTCGCGCGATGTGAATTGGTGTCTAGGCATGACCAACAATCACAGTTATCACAATACTCACTAAACGTGCAACACTAACGTCTAAGCTTTGCAGATACACGTCCATGTGAATGAACTAACGATATGAGTCAGAGGAGCGGGGTATTGTGAGGTCCACTCGCTGCGCACCTGGCCAGCCAAATGACGCCATAGTTAGTCGTGATTACCGCGCCGCACAAAGATAATGACCCTGTTTATAGTAAGCAAATAACACACCTGGAAAAAACTACATGTAATAGTTATGATCACTGTTATAATGGGGCAGGTTTAGGATTACGCGTGTTGGTGGTCATCATCAGATCTTGATCACTGGACTTACCTCGGCGTTTGTCGTCGTAACCGCTAGAGTATAATCTGCGATGGTGATATCGTCTCCGGCAGCCCACTTGCTGCCTTCAAGGAACTTGTCGAAGTATCCGAACGCTTCCTCCACCTTCTTCCACTGCTCAGGATTAGGCTTCTCATTCTTCCATAAGATCGGATACTGTCGACAAGAGCAGGCCCCTCAATTTCTTGACATCAAGTTTGCATTTCGTTTTTAAAGCACCCCTAAAATAAACTTCGTGGATTATTTTTATTTTATGTTACCTTATCGAACAGCCACAAGAACTCGGCAAGGTTTATTTAGACATTTTACGTTATTTGAACATTTGCCAACTTCAGAAACTTTGCTATTTTTCTGCCGTTTATGTAATACATTATATTGTTCTCTATGTTGTTGTTGTTGTTGTTTGAGTCTTCAGTCTTTTGACTGGTTTGATGCAGCCCTCTATGCCTCCCTGTCCTGAGCTTATCGTTTCGTCTCTACACAGCTAGCACACCCTACATCTGAGGCAATCCCTTTAACATATTCTAACCTTGGTCTACCCCTACAGTTCTTGCCCTCGACCCTTCCTTCCATAACTAAGCTTCCTATTCCTGGATGTCTTAGTATGTGTCCTACCAACCTCTCTCTTCTCTTCATTAGCAGTCACCAGAAACATCTCTCCTCTCCCACTCCTCTTAATACCTCTTCGTTTGTAACCCTATCTACCCATCTGATCTTCATCATTCTCCTGTAGCATCACATTTCGAACGCTTTTATAGTCCTCATTTCTGCTGCTCCAACAGTCCAAGTTTCACGTTAATAAAGCGACACGCTCCAGACAAAGACTTCCAAATACCTAAATCTATATTCGATATCAACAGATTTATTTTCTGTAGAAATGCTTTCCTTACCTGAGCCAACCTACTTTTCATATCCTCTTTGCTTCGTCCATCACTGGTTATTTTGATTCCTAAGAAGCAGAAGTCTCCTACTTTAGCTTTTCACCTGCCATTTTGATGTCCATTGAGGTTTCTGATTTATTTCGGCTGCATTCCAATATTTTTGTTTTACATTTATTGATTTTCATCATGAATTCTTTCCTCAAGACGGAGTAAAACCTCATTCAAATCCTCTCGTGATGACAATGTCATCAGCAAATCTCAGTGTTCTCTTTGTAACAGTTTGTAATCTATTCACTAGATTCAGATACATTGAATATAAACTTATCAGAAAATGTCACATTTGTTTGGAAATTCAAGTGAGTCTGCTGTGAACATTTCTATCTACCCGGTCCGGCCTGTCGTCAGGTCTTGCGTCTAGCTACCGAGATGTCAGCGGGGCTTCGGAGCCCTTCGCCTGCTATCGTCAAACCTCGCGTTAGCTCGGAACTCTCAGCGCTCAGCTTGCAGATAAACAGCAGGCTATGGAACTGTGCATTGAGCTTAGATCTCTTATTGTAGGTTCAGCACACTATATTAAAACTAAATTCATAACATTCGGTAAAGAAATGAATACTATTACTTTTTGATTACATCAATTAACACGGTAGTTCGTTGACTAAACAGTCTAATCACAGAAGAAATACAAATTTAACACTAGTGTTTATAAGACAAGTCATGAATGAATAAAATATGTACTGCACTCGAAATCATGTCTAGGAGAGAGGAGAAAATCCACAGCCTGCTTCCAGTCTCCGACCGGGTCAGGAATGGAATGAATGAAGCCCCCATCTAGCGGCGAGGATATGGACTGTGCCTGCTGCCGAGGCCTGACGCACTCCTCTGGGGCAATGATTAAATGGATGACAGGTGAAATGAAATGATAGTGGAGAGTGTTGCTGGAATTATTAATAAATGGAAAGAACATTTTTATTCTTGCTGAGTTTTTTTAGAACTGTTTCTTTGATTCAATGCTTGATTACACTAGAACGATACCGCTAGCTAGATGCAGGCAGATGATCGACGACTTATCTTAACGCCCGAGAGCCGAGTTCCTCGTAAATGCTCTACTTTTATTTGTTTATATTTTCTGTACTGTATGCAACTAGTTATTAGTATAGTAAGAGATGTATATATGTGTTCCTAGGGTTCCCTAGTCATCTGTCCGGTGAGAGTTGTTCAACTCATAGCCGGGTGTTGACATTATCACGATCCTTTTACCATCTGTGCGGATTTGGGACTGTGCTCTAGAGGAATTCGGGCGCAGTACCAAAGTGAGTCATTGGTGTGCTTGATAGGGACATATGAAGTTCTTATAGCTTCGCACTATTTCCCGTCAGGCTTAACGAAGTCAATTTTCGGAGCTTCTTTTGTGGCTTCTGCGTGGCAAACAGAGATTTTATTGTAGGTTTAGCACACTACATTATATAAGTACATTAATAATATTCATAATATTCTGTAAAGACATGAAGGAAGGAAGGAAGCTTGTAGTTTAACGTGACCGTTAATCTCGAGATCATGACCCACGGGACCTCCGTTTTACGTGGAATCCGAACCACAGGACATGACATTTCACTTCGAAAATCTCACATGCATTGACCGAGAATCGAACCCGGCCCGCCTTGGTGAGAGGCATTCAGCTAGACCGCTGAGCCACCACGCCCCTGTAAAGACATGAATAACTATAATATTGTCCATTACATCAATCAACACGGTAGTTCGTTAACTAAACAATTAATCACATATGAATTACAAAGCTCTACGGTAGCACGAATAACTTCAGAGAACAGAACTTCAGATTTATTGCATTCCACTAGCATGGTGAAGCATGGATCAGTAGCACGTGTTTAGTTGACAATGGTGAATTGAGGGAAATCCCGAGCTGACGCGAGGTTTGCTGATAGCAGGCTAAGGGCCCCGAAGCCCCGCTGATATCTCGCTAGCTAGACGCGAATGTCGTCAGGTCTGCGTGGACAATGAACAACCAGTTCCAAGTTATACCTCACAGTTTATATGATTCAGCATAAAACGCTGATGGAGCTGCAACCACTCTCCTCTTCCGCAATTGTCCCGAGATCGCTAAGAATATGAGACTTAATAAACAGCGGTACGTATTTAGTTATTGTATCATAGCACATATTGTTCTGAGTATTCGTAAACCCACTTGCGTAGATGAGCGTCTATACTCTCTCTCTTCAAAGAAAGCACGTGACGGATGTGGCGGGAGTGATATAAAATGGTCGCCGGTGGTTTCTTATTGGCTGGAGTTTGACAACTAGCGCACCACGTTGCCATCGGGAGTTCATTCTAATACTATGCAGATGAACTGGCCCACGTAATGGGTTATGTTGAAACAACTTTGACTGAGGTGGAGAATGCAGCTAGAGTTGTATGTATACCACATTATTCGACGGAGTGACTCAACGTGTGACTAAATAATAATTAACAATAAAATTTACAAGTGTAAACGAAACGAAACAAGCCCAAACATGAACACATATAGGAAGGCACTACTATCAACAACCACAACCATACAGACACATTCATTCACACATCCCAACTGTTCAAAAAACATTAAAATAATTATTGACAGAAAATTAAAAAGTATCTACAGAAAGCGGAAAAAGGCAAAAACATAAATGATAAGATAGGAAAAAAAAAGTTCAGAAACTGGAAAAAATACAAAAGTGACATTCGAGGATCTAGAAAACAAAAAAAGATTAGATTAATTCAGTCTCTAGTGCATTCAATCAAAAAAATCAACAATTCATTCATCCACATATAATGAGTTATAATGTGTTCCATCTTGTACCTTCGTTTATTTTTGGATTTTTTTCCATTCATTTTTTTCTCAAGAAAACCATTTCTTTAAACTTAAATTTACTGCGTAATTGTAATTTTATATTGACAGTGAAATAATTTCCCAATGTTGAGATTTTTAAGATTCCTTATACTGGCTGCTATTTTCACATATTATATAGGCCCTATCATGATTGGTAGTTGTAAGGTTATCAGTTTTTATATTGTAAATTCAATTTCTTATTATACGTATTCCACGTGATTCTGTAGACTCGTAGCAATTTAAAGATTCTCTCCTAGTTTGCATCACGATTCAGACCTGAGGATTGGATGATTTCTCCTAGGCATTTGAATTTAGACACTTGAGTTACTTTACCTAACAGAGTGACCAATGGTTGTTTGTCCATGAACTGGGTTATTCTTATTTATCTCACAAAAGTTTGGTGCTTTTCAGTCGGTCAACACGAATGTACCTAAAAGAGCTGGGTTATGCCCTAATCCTGAAGAAAATTACATGAGATTAATAAATACACTAGGATGACCAGGTGCGCTTAGTATGAATGGCTAATAATCTGCGCGTGGCGGGGAATGTTCCACGGTCTTTAATAGTTGAAGACCTTCCGGAATTCAATAACATACATCTTTCTAGAGTTGGCAACACGTCGCAATTACACATGCATTGACTAAAGACAACACATAGTAACACGGAGCGGGGGGACCAGCTCAGTGAGACAACATTCCAATTCAGTCGACCGTCACTGCTCCAAGAGGGAGGTTAATACTACTCGCAGCTACAGAACGGAAGACATCCAACCAGATAAGTAGATTCCACTATACAGTACAACCATAGTTGACATTTACAACCATATAGTCACTCCAAACAGACACATCCAGATTTCCATCACCATTTTAGCATTTCACCTAATATCATATATACTACAACTAGCATACACCGACAAGTTGCATTATCAATACTGCAACTAAATAATTGTACATATTGTAAATATTTTCACCTTATTTTCAAACATCGATTTTACAGCCTTCTGTGTAATGGATCTGATGAAGATCGTTTGACGATCGAAATTGGTCATCTTCCCTTTTTCTTGCATCCTAGTGTATTCATTAATCTCATGTAATTTTTTTCAGGATTAGGGCATAACCCAGCTCTTTTAGGGAGACTACATTCGTGTTAACCGACTGAATAGCACCAAACGTTTGTTTACTAAGGCAACACTGAAAAATGGCTTTCGACCTCACAATGTTTATCTCACAAGTATTCACCAGTGTTTGAATTGTTAAGTAAAAATAACGTTGTCTTACAAAGTAGTCCAGTACTCTCTGATGCAACATGGTGGCGTCGAAGAAGAGCCTCGAGTTGACCAGCGCGCGCTTCTTAGGATCCTTAGGATAGAGGGAGTCGTTGCTGCCGTACTGATCCACCAAGTAGCCCATGATGGCTCGGCTGCAACCAGAGGGCAGGTGGAGTAACAAATGATACGATAGAACAATATTCTGTTAGGATTTAGTACCTTATTACGTTGAGGAAAGTCACAATGTGACTGAAAATGGCACGATATTTAATTACATTGACTTATGGTTATATTCACCCTCTGTCTGAAAAGTTCGGTGAATGGGCTAGGCTGTATTACGAACGGATTGTTGGCTTACCTGAAACAGCCGTTACTATCCGTCGAAGTAATCCCCGTAGATGGTTAAGCACTTATAAGAACGACTGAACAAGTCCTGGAAATTCCAGGCATAGTCTTCTTTAGGAATAGCCTTCAGTTGGGATCGTCATAACTCTAAATTGAAAGCAAGAGAGAAGCGTGAATTTATGCAACCTGCCTTGCACACCTGATAGACGGGCGGCAGTGAGAAGGGTGAATTTATGCAACCTAACGTGCACACCTGTTCGACGGGTAGCAGTGAGAAGGGTGAATGTTCCGTGGAATGCAATGGTCCTGAAAACGTTCGTCACGGGTGACGAGACCTGGTGCCTGAGGTACAACCTCGAAGGCAAGCGTCAAAGTATGGAGTATCGGGGTCCAGGGTCACCGAAAAGCCATGAAGGGCCAGAGGGTTTCGGACATTTCAGACATCCAACGTAATGTGACGACACAACTGAAGGCTATCCCTCAGGAAGACTATGCCAGGACTTGTACAGCCGTTCTAGGAATTGCATAACCATCCACGGGGATTACTTTGAAGGATAGCAACGGCTGTTTCAGATAAGCCATCAATCCGTTCCTAATATAGACCCATTCACCGAACTTTTCAGACAGAGGGTGTAAATTTCATTATAACATAACAGAACTTAAAAACGTTTTATGCACATGTTTCGTGCAAATTAGCCCATCATCAGCACAATATTAGATAATACAAAGTCAAAGCTAAAACTCCCATTAACTAACGATCTATCTTAATCAGTAATCACTAATAAATAAGAAATCTAATGCAAAACTATTGATTGAAGTACTTTATAAAATAACAATACAAACTGTTATTAAGAAATGCTGGAAATGGATCGTAGGTAGGTGAGGATGTTAGGAGCCAAAGATTTAAATTATGTGTTTGATTAGAAAACGTAGTTTGGCTAAAAAAATCTCTGATCAATGCTTCAACTAAGCCCTTCGAAAGGAAAGAACTTTAAACCTGGTCTGCATCGATTATGAAATAGGTAACCTCAAACTCAGACATACCTTTCCCAGAGAATGAAGCCATCGTCATCAAGCGTTGGTATTGTGTGCTGAGGGTTCATCTGAAACAATAAAATAAAACGTGCGCTGATTGGTTGGCCGCTAACCACTACAACTTGTTTTTAAAATTAAACAGACTTGACTAACGCAACCCTATGGAAAAATCCGTGTGATGTAACAAAATGAGCGGTGTGTTATCCATGTCCTAATATTAACAATAAGAATGCCTTTAAAATGTTTTCAAGTTGGTGAAATAACACATACCCCTGTGTGATAATACCCTGACTGGCACGAAATACGCAACACTTCAATTTCTTACATAACCTGAAATTTATTTTAAATTTATGACACTAATCAACTATATGATGATGAAATATTGTAGTACGGTCCCATGTAGGTGTATAACAATGAAAAAAAAAAAACGAGCCTTACAGTAGTCGCATATGATGTGTAACATCTGACATAGAAACATCTCACGTGAAATTGTTGATTCACTGGTATTTTACAGTATTATTGGCACGAATATTAATCTATTGTAAAAGGGAGTGTTTTACATATATTGTCGTTTATAATACGGAACTCATTTTATTAGATGATTTGTAGCTTCCACCAGCACTAGCCTAAATAAAGAATACGATATGGATCAACTAGATTAATAGACGCGACACCGCTCATAACCTTAAATTCCTTATTAACAGGTCCTCTTGATTCACAGACCAAAACGTAATTTCATATGGATTCTGAAAAAATGAGTCATATTGATATGATAAATATCGTTTAAAATGATAATCTGGTAGCAAAAATACCTACCCCGTCCGGGATTCGAACACAAGATCTCTAGGTTCACAGTCATAAGCACTAATCCCACGGCTATTTCGACTACGCAAATATTATGCACAAGATGGTGACTTATTTCCACGTTCCAATAATACTGCATTACGGAATTAAGTTTCATTTATATTTTGCTTGTTTCGATCCTGCGTGAAATTGAGTTTAAAATGCCTTATGAATAGGCCCTCTTTTGAGTAAAGAGAATGTATTCAGTAATAGTTCATGAAGGCTTGCTCAATTCTCGTATAACCACAACGAAATGAAAATCCACAGCCTGCTTCCAGTCTCCGACCGGGTCAGGAATGGAATGAATGAAGCCCCCATCTAGCGGCGAGGATATGAACTGTGCCGGCTGCCGAGGCCTGACGCACTCCTCTGGGGCAATGATTAAATGAATGACAGATGAAATGAAATGATAGTGGAGAGTGTTGCTGGAATGAAATAGTTGACAGGGAAAACCGGAGTACCCGGAGAAAAACCTGTCTGCCTCCGTTTTGTCCAGCACAGATCTCACATGGAGTGACCGGGATTTGAACCACGGATCCAGCGGTGAGAGGCCGGCGTGCTGCCACCTGAGCCACGGAAGCTTCGTATAACCACAACGATTATATTATATTGATGACTGCATTACCGTTATGTGGGTTAATATTTGAATAGCCATTGTGCAGAAACAAAGCCTCCGTGGCTTAGGCGGCAGCACGCCGGCCTCTCACCGCTGGGACCGTGGTTCAAATCCCGGTCACTCCATGTGAGATCTGTGCTGGACACAACGGAGGTAGACAGGTTTTTCTCCGGGTACTCCGGTTTTCCCTGTCAAAATTTCATTCCAGCAACACTCTCCACTATCATTTCATTTCATCTGTCATTCATTTAATCATTGCCCCGGAGGAGTGCGTCAGGCCTCGGCAGCCGGCACAGTCCCTATCCTCGCCGCTAGATGGGGGCTTCATTCATTCCATTCCTGACCCGGTTGGAGACTGGAAGCAGGCTGTGGATTTTCATTTCATTGTGCAGAAACATAATACCGGTAATGCCGACTACTTACAATGTTTGATATTAAGGCATTTTATCATTTAAATACTGATACCAAGACTTCGAACATGTACCATGTCATTTGTTTCAATCACTTGACACCAGAGTTCGCATGAGCGTTTTCCGTTCAGTATGTCATATAAATTCCACATGGTCGAGAGTACGTCGTGGTATCAATTTCCGACACCGCGCGCTCATTGTTTCTCGTACCACTGCCAGCTGGGTCTTACCACTGCCCGCTGGATCGATGGATCGAGCGGGCAGTGCATACTTCCGTTTCCACCACTGCCAGCTAGTACACTTCCTTTCGATTGATCGAGCGGGCAGTGTATACTTCCGTTTACCACCACTGCCAGCTAGTACACTTCCGTCGATTGATCGAGCGGGCAGTGCATACTTCCGTTTTCCACCACTGCCAGCTAGTACACTTCCTTTCGATTGATCGAGCGGGCAGTGTATACTTCCGTTTACCACCACTGCCAGCTAGTACACTTCCGTTCGATTGATCGAGCGCAGGGCTGGCATGCGAAACGAAATGCATTATCAATTTAATTTAGCGTCGCGAAGTGAAATTGTTCAATGGAATAACATTTCGCTCCTGGCGCGAAATGATATTTGTTACAGACTTTTAATTTCGCTCCTGGCGCGAAATTATATTCATTACGGACTTTTAATTTAGCTCCCGGCGCGAAATGAAATTCGTTACAGACATTTAATTTCGCTCCTGGCACGGAATTAAATTCATTACGGACTTTTAATTTAGCTCCCGGCGCTAAATGAAATTTGTTACAGACTTTTAATTTCGCTCCTGGCGCGGAATTAAATTCATTACGGACTTTTAATTTAGCTCCCGGCGCGAAATGAAATTCGTTACAGACTTTTAATTTTGCTCCTGGCGCGAAATTAAATTCATTACAGACTTTTAATTTCGCTCTTGGCGCGAAATAAAATTTGTTAACGACCATCAATTTCGTTCCCGGCATTTAGTCCCCCCTCCGGCCTGAAATTAAAATGCGTGGAACATTTCATTTTAAAACTCAGCAATTCTTCTAGGTTTGAGCCGTGTCTTGTGTGGGGTTTCGCCTAGGACACCAAGCTAGGCTCATCGGCGGGCTCTTGGTGTCCCCGCCCGGACCCCCACAGGAGTGACGAACTGCGCGCCACCTCCCTTTATATAAGGTGCAACTGCACCACTTGACTACGAGAACTAAAAGTTCAAGCAGCCTTGACCTCCCTATGAAGGCTTCCAAAAAGATGGTATATTGGCTTTCACGGCCGGTGAATTAAAACTCAGCAATTCTTCTAGGTTTGAGCCGTGTCTTGTGTGGGGTTTCGCCTAGGACACCAAGCTAGGCTCATCGGCGGGCTCTTGGTGTCCCCGCCCGGACCCCCACAGGAGTGACGAACTGCGCGCCACCTCCCTTTATATAAGGTGCAACTGCACCACTTGACTACGAGAACTAAAAGTTCAAGCAGCCTTGACCTCCCTATGAAGGCTTCCAAAAAGATGGTATATTGGCTTTCACGGCCGGTGAATTAAAACTCAGCAATTCTTCTAGGTTTGAGCCGTGTCTTGTGTGGGGTTTCGCCTAGGACACCAAGCTAGGCTCATCGGCGGGCTCTTGGTGTCCCCGCCCGGACCCCCACAGGAGTGACGAACTGCGCGCCACCTCCCTTTATATAAGGTGCAACTGCACCACTTGACTACGAGAACTAAAAGTTCAAGCAGCCTTGACCTCCCTATGAAGGCTTCCAAAAAGATGGTATATTGGCTTTCACGGCCGGTGAATTAAAACTCAGCAATTCTTCTAGGTTTGAGCCGTGTCTTGTGTGGGGTTTCGCCTAGGACACCAAGCTAGGCTCATCGGCGGGCTCTTGGTGTCCCCGCCCGGACCCCCACAGGAGTGACGAACTGCGCGCCACCTCCCTTTATATAAGGTGCAACTGCACCACTTGACTACGAGAACTAAAAGTTCAAGCAGCCTTGACCTCCCTATGAAGGCTTCCAAAAAGATGGTATATTGGCTTTCACGGCCGGTGAATTAAAACTCAGCAATTCTTCTAGGTTTGAGCCGTGTCTTGTGTGGGGTTTCGCCTAGGACACCAAGCTAGGCTCATCGGCGGGCTCTTGGTGTCCCCGCCCGGACCCCCACAGGAGTGACGAACTGCGCGCCACCTCCCTTTATATAAGGTGCAACTGCACCACTTGACTACGAGAACTAAAAGTTCAAGCAGCCTTGACCTCCCTATGAAGGCTTCCAAAAAGATGGTATATTGGCTTTCACGGCCGGTGAATTAAAACTCAGCAATTCTTCTAGGTTTGAGCCGTGTCTTGTGTGGGGTTTCGCCTAGGACACCAAGCTAGGCTCATCGGCGGGCTCTTGGTGTCCCCGCCCGGACCCCCACCTAGAAGAATTGCTGAGTTTTAATTCACCGGCCGTGAAAGCCAATATACCATCTTTTTGGAAGCCTTCATAGGGAGGTCAAGGCTGCTTGAACTTTTAGTTCTCGTAGTCAAGTGGTGCAGTTGCACCTTATATAAAGGGAGGTGGCGCGCAGTTCGTCACTCCTGTGGGGGTCCGGGCGGGGACACCAAGAGCCCGCCGATGAGCCTAGCTTGGTGTCCTAGGCGAAACCCCACACAAGACACGGCTCAAACCTAGAAGAATTGCTGAGTTTTAATTCACCGGCCGTGAAAGCCAATATACCATCTTTTTGGAAGCCTTCATAGGGAGGTCAAGGCTGCTTGAACTTTTAGTTCTCGTAGTCAAGTGGTGCAGTTGCACCTTATATAAAGGGAGGTGGCGCGCAGTTCGTCACTCCTGTGGGGGTCCGGGCGGGGACACCAAGAGCCCGCCGATGAGCCTAGCTTGGTGTCCTAGGCGAAACCCCACACAAGACACGGCTCAAACCTAGAAGAATTGCTGAGTTTTAATTCACCGGCCGTGAAAGCCAATATACCATCTTTTTGGAAGCCTTCATAGGGAGGTCAAGGCTGCTTGAACTTTTAGTTCTCGTAGTCAAGTGGTGCAGTTGCACCTTATATAAAGGGAGGTGGCGCGCAGTTCGTCACTCCTGTGGGGGTCCGGGCGGGGACACCAAGAGCCCGCCGATGAGCCTAGCTTGGTGTCCTAGGCGAAACCCCACACAAGACACGGCTCATACCTAGAAGAATTGCTGAGTTTTAATTCACCGGCCGTGAAAGCCAATATACCATCTTTTTGGAAGCCTTCATAGGGAGGTCAAGGCTGCTTGAACTTTTAGTTCTCGTAGTCAAGTGGTGCAGTTGCACCTTATATAAAGGGAGGTGGCGCGCAGTTCGTCACTCCTGTGGGGGTCCGGGCGGGGACACCAAGAGCCCGCCGATGAGCCTAGCTTGGTGTCCTAGGCGAAACCCCACACAAGACACGGCTCAAACCTAGAAGAATTGCTGAGTTTTAATTCACCGGCCGTGAAAGCCAATATACCAACATTTCATTTTGTTTCTGAAATGAAATCTGTTTCTTTTCTTCCCCGAAAGCCTTATTTGTTCCCGCGTCCTACACCTAGCCACCATCTACATTCGTCCCTACCACCCCATCCCCAAAGACTGCATTACCCACGTGTCTGAAGTCTTCCCCCACTACCACCTCCCAGGATGGTCCAGAATTTCTGCACAGCAAACTGGCAGGGATACCGCGCCTACGTCAACAATCACCTCCGTGCGGACCATCTCCCACTGGATAACCAGACGACGGTCGACGCATATACTGCACACATAGATACTATACTACGACAAGCCTCCCAGGTAGCCATCTCCCTCATTCCAACGACCCCGTGCACTACATTCGAGTCGTCCAGTTGCAAAAATCGTTTAATCCACTTGTGAATAAGGATCATGTCGTAAAATTATTTATTTAATTATTTTATTTATTTTACCGACAGTAGTGGCTACGCTGGCTAACGCGCAGCATTAGGTCATGGGGCCAAGCTCTCTGCTGACTCGGTAGACGCGTGGGTTCGAGCCCCACCGTCGGCCGTCCTTGAAATGGTTTTCCGTGGTTTCCCCATTTTCAACACCAGGCAAATGCTGGGACGGTACCTTCTGACAGGCCACGGCCGCTTCCTTCCACATCCTTGCCCAGTTTCATTCACCATCATTCACTTCATCTCTCATTAACTCCTCTCATGAGGTTGGCGTCAGGAAGGGCATCCGGCCATAAAAACCATCGCCACAAAGACTTCCATCGCATCTCATCCCCGACCCCGTTGGAACACGGGAATAATAAGGGGTAGACATACATACAATTATTATATTTATTTTACCTCATTTTATTTTGTTTCATTTTATTTTGCTTTATTTTGTTTTGTTTATTTTTTGTTTTAGGCCTACTTTATTTCGTTTTATTTTGTTTTAAATTGTCTTGTTTTATTTTGTATTTGTTTTAATTTTGTTTTGTTGATTTTGTTTTATTTTGATTTCCCAGAAAACAAATGCAAAACCAAAAACACAAAACACGAAGTAAAATGCTAAATTCAAACACAAAAGCAAAAGCAGAATAAAAAGAAACACAAACCAAAAAGCAGAATTCAAAAACAGCAAAAGCAGAAAACAAACACAAAACCAAAACAAAAAAGACGAAGCAAAAAGCAAAAGCAGAACAAAAAACAAAAGCAATTTCAGAAAACAAGAAACATAAAGCAAAAAGCAAAATTCATAAAAGCAAAAGCAGAAAACAAACACAAAACAAAAACAAAAAAGACGAAGCAAAAAGCAAAATTCAAAAACTAAAGCAAAAGCAGAAAACAAAAAACAAATAACATATAGCAAAATTCAAAAAAGCAAAAGCAGAGCACAAACACAAAACCAAGAAAGAAAAGCAATAAGTCAAATTCAAAAGCAAAAGCAAAAAGCAAACACAAAAACACCAACCAAAAGTAGAAAACAACAAACACAAAAGATACGTGAGGCAAAGTCCAGAGAAACGTTTCTCATGAAAATGATCCTTATTCACAAGTTGATTAAACGAGTTTTGTAACTTGACGACTCAATTGCATTTGACTGTTGGCACAGGCTACAGTATCACCGCTGTCTCAGTCTTACACATGGCTGTGATTATATGGAAGCTACTGAGGTATGGGTGGTGCTTAGTAATGAAATTCGGGGCAGTCAGTGCCTGTGGATGCTGTGAAGGGTTCTACTCATAGGGTTAGTACTGCTGTTCTGACTCAGTGAGGAAAGCAATGGCAAACTACCTCACCCCCCATCTTGTCTAGTACGCCTCACTATAGCGCTGCCTTGAGTTTTTGTGGGTATCTACCCACATAACCTACCGGCGGTACTTTTTGAGGATCCAACCAGCCTTCGGGCTGACTACCTAACAGACAGACGTCAGGACTTCGAACATCGTACAGAACATTATTTAACTCTTGAAACGAATATACTGTATTTTAATTTCAACAACGAAATTAAATGTTTCATGCATTTTAAATACACGTCGGAGAGCGAAACTTAATGCCGTTTGGGAATTTTATTTCGCCTCGGGAGCGAAATTAAAAGTCTGTAACGAATTTTATTTCGCGCCGGGAGCGAAATTATAAGTCTGGAACTAAATAAATTTCGCGCCGGGAACGAAATTATAAGTCTGGAACGAAATTAATATCGCGCCTGGAGCGAAATTAAAAGTGTGGAACGAAATTAATTTCGCGCCGGGAGCGAAATTATAAGTCTGGAACGAAATTAATATCGCGCCTGGAGCGAAATTAAAAGTGTGGAACGAAATTAATTTCGCGCCGGGAGCGAAATTAAAAGTGTGGAACGAAATTAATTTCGCGCCGGGAGCGAAATTATAAGTGTGGAACTAAATTAATTTCGCGCCGGGAGCGAAATTAAAAGCCTGGAACGAAATTAATTTCGCTTCGAATTAAGTTTCGGTTTGATTTAATTACGCGCCGACAATCATTATCATTTCGCTCCCGAATATCGCGCTTACGGCGAAATTAAATTATTTTCGTCCCCACAGCCATGAATTTAATTTCGCATGCCAGCCCTGATCGAGCGGGCAGTGCATACTTCCGTTTTCCACCACTGCCAGCTAGTACACTTCCGTTCGATCGATCGAGCGGGCAGTGCATACTTCCGTTCGATCCACCACTGCCAGCTCGATCGTTCCGATCCACTTCCGTCCCCAATTTTCAAAATCACTCCCACAAAAGTATCCAGCAACCGAGTGGAAAGATATTGCACATCAAAAAAAAAAAAAGGACGATTATCAAGAAATTTAAGAAATTAAGCAGGAGATGCACACTTTAAGGAAAGAGTGCTCGCTATAAGAGCGGGATATTTTGAGTAAGCACATGTAGGTAATGACTTCTGTTTTGATTTTATACACTTCACACATGACTTCACAGACCTCGGAGACCTCTGTTCGCATCTTCAAAAGCGTGCATTGTCACCGCATTCATTAATGACTGCATTCAACCTTTCAGGCATGCTCCTGATTAATGCTGTAATGCCCTGTTGTGGAATCATCTCCCATTCTTCCAGGAGGGCATTGGGTGGGTCCTGTAGGGTCTCTGGATAGCGCTGACAGGCTCTTCTTCCCAGCCTGTCCCAAACATGCTCAATAGGATTCAAACCAGACTTCGAGCAGTTCAAGCCATAGCATGAAGCCCTGCTTCTTCTAAGAACTCTCGCAACATTGTCTAGTATTAGTGTAAAATCATCGCCAATAAATGGAGCGAAAGGCACAACATGCTCCAGAAGGATTTCCTCCACATGCCTATGTGCGGTAAAGCTGGGTTTCCCAAGGCGCGGAAGCGGAGAGCGGAGGCGGCTCTCCTCTGGTCATACGTAATTTTAATGGTACTGTTTCCCTAGAAGCGGAGCGGACCGCCGCTTGACGAGCGGAACTCGCTCCTCCGCGTTCCTCTGCTCCTAGAGCAGACGAGTCCGCTGTCGGCTAGCGGAGTGGCTGGACGTCTGTACAAGTTGTGTGTAGTTTTATTCAATTGTGTCCCTTGTGTGTTTAGTATATAGTGTGTGTCGGTTTACTGCTTTCTGTTATAAACCTGCGATGTCAGTTCTTCTACATCTTGTATTTCTTGGTATAGATCATAGAACTCGTTTTTGGTCAATCGAAAGTACTGTTTGAATCTAATATTACCATTTAGACTTTCACGGTCCGTTATACTATTCATAATGTTGAATTTTGGGCTTATGCCGTATATTATTACATTAAAATTCGACGCGTTTCGAAAGAAACCATGTCTTTCTTCGTCAGGATAATCTGAATCTAATTTCGTCACCAATTAAATGGTTATTTATGAGAATTTTAAACACTCCCTCATTTTCACGCGTTTTAAATATGTCACTTGCACATTTTCGATCCTTCACTAAATGCAGTAGTAACTCTTCCTCCTCCTCCTCCTCTTCCAAGTGTAATAAAATAGAAAGTCTAGATTCCACGTCCATATCGACCTCTCCTTATCACTCCTAGTATACAAATGAGCAACCGTTCCGCTCTTCGCCAGAGCAAATGTCCGCGTCTAGGAAAACACAATTCAGCTAGCTGATGACTCACGAGCGGAGAGCCGACTCCACTCTCCGCTTCCGCGCATAGGAAAACCCAGCTTTTTAGGCTCCCATGCTCAACGAAGACCATACTGAGACCTGCCCACACCATCACAGAACCGCCCTGAAAAGGCATCCTGGATGAGAATATGCAAGGGATTATAGTAGTCTGAGTACTTGGCTAAGGGAGGACTTGGCCACATATCCACTGAGTTGCTATGTTGCAGAGAGGATGTAGGTCAGATCAGGTTATGAGACAGGTAAGCTGCCTCTCATTCCATGAATAATATTATCATCCCCACATCTAAGAAAGTGGAAGCTGACAGAGTCGTACAATGAACTATATCACTCATGCTTTAAAAATCCTGACATGAATTATTTCAAGAGGGTAGAACGACAGCTTGCAGCCGAGTTTGGTAATACCAGTTTTGTTTCAGAACAAACGTAGGAACAAGAGAAACTGTATTAAGTCATTGCCTGATCTTGGAAAGTAGAACAAGGAGAGATCGTTCATGGCGTTTGGAAAAAAGTAATCGATAGAAACATTGTGGTGTTTGAAGCCATATTTTCAGTGTTGCCTAAGTAAACAAGAGTTTAGTGAACTCTTGTTAATCGATAGAAAGTCTCATGAGCATAGTGCATTTCTCCTTTACTAAAATCGCTATAGAATTGAAGTTTCTTCAACTTTCCAAACTTACTTTTCCGGACAACCAACATTCGTAATTGGCTTGGATACTGAAAATACTCTTAAAAAATTTCAGTGAAACATTTAGTTAAGTAATATTCTGATTCTGTGATTACCCCCAGGGGCTCACATCTAGTGGGACGTGGGTTGGCGACCACGAGGCCCCAGCTGAGTCCGGCATTGCTTCCACTTACTTGTGCCGGGTTCGTCTCTGTCTCCTTTCCTGTCGACCTCACTTGGTCAACTCTTGATATCTTCCAACCCCGACGGTATTAGGGTATCCGAGGCCTAGGGAGTCTCTTCCTTTTCCGCCTTAATTGGCCCTTGTCTCATCTTTTCTGATTCCCTCCTACTGCGAGGGGTCAGCCTTCTTTTTCTTTTCATGTTATCTCCTGCCTTCTGCTCAAGGCCTTCAAGGAGACCGGGTGTATGTAGCCCCACCACTTTTGGTGCACCCTGCATATTGCTACACCCTCAGGGGCTCACGGCTGGTGAGTTCGGGAGTTGGTGACCCCGAGGGATTCATGAGCTGGGTCCATTTTCCCCTTTTGTCCCTTACATGTGGGGAGGACCCTCTCCTCTTTCACTTTCCTATCTGCCTTTCATGGCTCCCTTCCTTCCAAGTCACTCAATCCGCATTCTTCGAGGGTTGAGGGCATTTATTTTCCTCCTGTCCTTTATTTGCCTTATTCTCCTTTTGTTTTCCAGTTCTTCTTCTAGTATATAATGAACCCTTGCGAGAAGCTTTTTATGAGACTCTTTTCTTCGGGGAGTGTACGGTCCATAGCGCCGTGGCTAAATACGCTTCTACAAGGTGCAAGGTAACATAGTCCAAATGTATGACAGAAAGAACAAAGTGAAGCCAAAACTTAAACAAAAACAAATTTAATATCAGAATAAGGAATAAACATAAAACACAACAAACAACACGAGGGAACACCCTCTTACGTTACACCCATAAATTCAGTATGCAATGCAAAAATAACTTATCTCACCAGAGATTTCAATTGAAAAGACAGGTCCCAAAATACGGCCTGTTCATCCTAAAAATCATGTGTGCGTGTGATGTGAAAAGCATGCGATATGGAAGAGTAATTGATGCGCGATTTGTTGCCATCCTGCGACTGCCGTCAGGCTACAAATCCACATCTGTGATACCTTAGCGATGGGAACTAAACACTACTAAATACTATCAATACACTAAGCCGACACTCGTTAACTTTCATTATTTACAATAAACAAAGATTTCCGTTGAAATCTGGACCGCGTGCTACAGCACATTACTGCCTCATCACAGGACTTGTCAATTAAACACAGAAGCGAGTAACGTGACCACGAAACAACAACAACAAAGAATGGCCGCATGTCATCTTACACTGAAATACACAACAAGGTGTCAACAAGAAAATTACATTATCAAATATAAAATAAAACACATGCTCAAAAGCACGACAATTAACTATAAAAGAAAAACATTTCATTTGGACGTCAAACATGGTAATACCGCTCAGGCGTGGCGATCTCAATCCCTGAATATCATATCGCTCTTTAAATGAACAAGCAAGCTATCTCTTTAATAAGTAGGTCACGGCAAGGCCGTTCCCCCTTCCTCACACACACAGGTGTCCAGAAATACACCTTAGATCAGCGCTCAGTGTGGAACACGTTATCAATGTCAAAATCACCCCTGCGTGAACATGTTCCGGGCCAGCACTAATTGCTTGGTCCCCAAGATCCACAAAGAAATATAGCTGTCACCGCAGCTCAGATGTGTGGGTGTCATCAAAATCAATATCTCATTAATTCGCCTTGGAATTACAAGACCAGCATTGGATTGGTAGAGGTCCCTGCGGGCAACACTCTCAATCCTAAAAAGAACATTGCAGCAGTCAGAGGACTAGCCCAAAGCTATCCTCCCGTGCAGATAAAATCACACCATGTGATACACGTAGCCACACAGTCACACACAAAATCACGCGCTAGGGTTTTGACAAACACCTGAAATAAAAGTACACAAATATGTTTTCCACACACAACGCGCGCCTGATCTGGTATCCTGACCACAGAATTATTACTCAAAAAGCAAACATTAATGAGATAAAAGAACGGACGGTTCTTTACAAAGTCATGTTGCAACCAGGCAACTCAAATTAGAGACTTGTTCATTCAAAGTCCTAACAACACAAGTTTTTCTCCCTTTGCTATTTTAACTATAATTACGGCAGTGCCACTTGTCACCGGTGCCGCATCCATGTTTACGCCAAATCAAATATATGCGTACACGAGTACACAATTAAATACACAAATACACTGAATCAAACTAATGATCACGCGTCCTCACGCATTTACATAATTGAGTGTCGGTACACTACGTTAATCTAAGTTAAAAAAATGAAACAAAAAATATACACACAAATTATTTAAAAAATTGTTCCAATGCCAAAATATCTAGAATATGATAGATCATTATTTGACTCATCCATATCACTCGTCACGTCAGCGGACAACCTGTTCCATGACCCACTATGTATCTACTCAGCCATCTCAAACACCTTAGTTGGTTGCAGGTACATCACTCCAACGGTCAACCCAAAGTTCATCATCTTGACGCTGGCTTCGGCGATGAAAAAAAATAGTTCAAAATTAATAATCTTTCCTATTCCTGCTATAATCGCAACAGAGCTACACAATCACTCTTTGTCCTAGGCAATTAATAAAACGTCGACACTTTCCCTAAAATAAACACTTGGCTGAATTCACACGCAAACATATTATAAATTTTACAAATATTTACACTCGGCTCTCCACACAACTTTAAACATCTCACTTGATCGAAGACCAAAAGTACTTTAAAACGTTAGTAGCGCTTGGCTATACCAAAATATGAACTTGAACAAATACGTGTAGTACCTCCCAGGTACATGAAAATAAGACCAAACGTACGTATAACAGCCTCGGCCACATCGCAATTCAGAACGTGGTCGCTTTTTTTCGGGGGGGGGGGGGGGCGAAAAGAGTACCCGCACCCCCCGCGTGACACCCGACCTTACTACTGGTGCCTCCGACATGCAATTAGTCTACGATAGTAGAAGAGAAAGCATAGGGGATTGGATAAAAGGAATGTCTTTTAGGACTTAGTGCCTGTCCCATCGCGGTCGCGATCTACCAGGCGTAATTAGTAGATATTAACATAGGTACAGACAACTAATTTATACAATCTGGTCAAATGCGTAGTAGTGGGGACGTTAATATTTTTATAATTCGAAGCAGTCATCGTAGAAACTTGCGGGTGGTGTCAAACTTCATCATTTCTTCCGAACGTCAAAACGATGCTTCGCGGAATCGAATCGCATCGGTGATTTATTAGATACTGCATTCGCGGGCATTTTCCAGGGCAGGGGCCGATAACCTCGCTGTTAGGCCCCTTAAAACAACAATTATCATCCTCACATTTTTCCAGGGCACGCCACATTAATGCCGAGCTTGGCTTGGGTCTTCGTGATTCGGCAATCCAAACGTAAAATCCTTGAGTAAAGTATGTCACATCCCCCACATATCTCTGTCTCTTACTTTCATCACTGCTTGCTCTGGCTAACAAAGACTGGGGACGCGAGGTCAGCGATCGTCGACCCTCTTCCAGGAAAATGTTTAAATATATCAGGCGCGCTCAACTGCCCTACCTATTGCAACACACAGTTCCCAAATTGCTTCAACTGACTGCGGCCTCAATGTAGTACATAAAATAAAATATGAACAATTATTCTATGACATAAAGAATAAGGGTTCAATAAGTTAGTAGTTAGTTTTAAGTTTGCATTTCATTTTCATCTTCACGATCACCCAAACCATCAGGGGCCGATAACCTAGATGTTAGGCCCCTTAAAACAACAATTATCATCATCATCATGATTCTGTGTTTGAAGGTAGTTTACTAATCATTCAACATCATCATCATTAGTCGTTTTACTCATTGCTGAGCGTCGTGACCTCATTTCTTCACTTCATCCTTGACGAGACGTTTCAATCCTAAGCGATCTTCAGCCCTTCGTAAGATATCGTGAAGAGGTCTTCTTTGCTTGGTCTAGCCATCCACTTTCTGTTCTACCTCTTGGTCTGGTGCCTTCAATTTTGCCTTGTAGAATGGTCTTTTCTAAATTGTCGCCTTCACTCCTCAATGTTTGACCCAGGAATTGGAGGTAACTTTCACTAACACGGGAAGATAAACGTTTTGTGATGCTCACTTCTTCTATAATGGAGGCATTAGTTCATCTTTCTGCCCATGGTATACGTAGCATCTTCCGCCAACACCACATCTCAAAGGCACCTATTTGGCTCTTGTCATTAGCCCTCACAGTCCAGTTCTCACAACCGTATAAGAAAACAGAAAACACCAGTGGTTTCACCAATCGCCTTTTCACTGTTTTGGATAATGCCCGGTTCTGCCAGATCTTTGTAAGTTTAACCATTGCAGCACGACCTAGGACAATTCGTCGTTTTATTTCTTTATCACAATTCCCCGTGTTACTGATTATGGAGCCCAGGTATACACAGTCATGCACCAACTCCAGATCTTGTAGGCACCCTGTCATTTGAATCGGGACTTGACTTTGTCGGTTGACAACCATTAGTTTGGTGGTCTTTTTCATGTTGATTTCTAGACCCAAAATCGGAATTGATGGTTTACACTCTGGAAATTAATTCATCAAGTTCTTGCCCACTTCTTACCAGTGCAAATTCAAGATTCGTTCATAATTGTCTAAGATATGGCAGTTGGAGTATTTTCAAGTTTTTATTTCTTCGTGCCAAAAGCACTTACAATGTAAGAAATTAATATGCACAATAATGCATAATATTTACATGAACATATTTACATTATATAAATAATTCATGTTGAAAAAGGAGGCAAGGTTTCTCCGAAACGTATGGTTCTAATCTAAATACACACGGCATTATCCCACCCAAAAAACTGAATTATTTATATAATCCGGGCCGTGAAAGCCTTAATATACATATTTACATTACTTGACAGTTCATTTACAATGCTGCCGCCCAGAAGTTAGCACGTACCAAGTGCAAGTTGTTGGTTAGTGGCTGCACTGGAGCACGCGGGGGGTAAATCTGCATTACACCACATTTACACAGCGGCGACTCCACATTGAAACCCCATTTCATTACTTTACTCTTGCATTTAGTCTAGTTTGTTGAGCGATCTCCATGTGCTCCATTTCTCTGTGTAGCCTGCGGTTAACGTTTCACATGGGGAGAGCCAACCCCAGAGCGGTTAAACGTTGCGCGCCATAGATCAGTTCGGGATTGCTGTGGTGTCCCGACAAGAGCCGCTGTTGTTCCGAGGAAGCATTTCCTTTATTTAAATCGTGGGTTTGCTGGTTGGTGTCCATATAAAGGGTGTGCTTCAGAAATGTGCACTTTTTTCTTCTCACACTTCGCCGCTACCTCTCTACGGATGTCACGAGGTGCAATACGAGCAAGCTTTTCCAGAGGAGTGGGCTTTAAGCATCCGGTGAGGAGACGACAAGTATCGTTAAGAGCTATTTTCAAGTACTAACTCTGCATTGGACAGAGAACAGCCCACCAATCCAAAGTTCACATCAACACGTGACCCATACCACCCGGCCTTCCATACTTCGTTGGCATTACAGCAACACTTCTTTACAAAAGGCGAAAGCTCAAAAACATAAGAACTCACCTTAAAGTAAGTCTTGATTGGAGCACTATGTATCTTACCTTGATAAACTCCGCAGAGAGTTGATCCCCTTTGATGATCTCGAGAGTCTTCACATTGAAATCTATCCCCATGGATCGTGCCAACAGCAAGACGCTGCGGGAAGGCGGGCTTGGAAGGGAAGAGTACAAGTCCATTGGCATGACGTCACTGGAACAAGAGGGAACAATCCATCCCAGGTTAGTAACCATAGCAACCATGCTTTACGTAATATGCGAAAACATTAATCATAATGACTGTAGGGCCCCGATGTTGATGATATGTCATATTTTTATTGAGCTGTCTAAAACAATGCTGAAGTACATAGAAACACCGGACGGGCCACCCCGTCTTCAAATATGTCATTTTTATTTTGCATCTTTTTGCATCTCTTTGCATTTTTTCCTATTTTTCCATTTTAAGAGCATTTTCTTAAGTTTGGTAGATTTTTCTGGTCTTATTTTACAGAAATTGGCATTTTGAGTTGTTTTTTCCAATTTAGCCGTGTCACAGTTTTATATGAGGGGGAGTTACGTGTCTCAGAGTTAAGAAGAAGCTAGTACCTGATACAAGATAATTTAAAATATTGATTCCATTTCCTTAATCAACCGGGTGGAAACTAGACTTAGCAACAATCGTGGCGAAATCGCTGCGAGTATTGCATCAAAACTGAAAAAAAGTGCTGGACTAAAACACAGGGTATAAAACATTCTGCAAAAACTCAGACATTCTTTCTGGTGAAAAGTACTGCATGGGTGGGATTGAGGAGGATTTAGCAGCAAACGACCTTCCTCACTTCAAGTACGCTCCGATTACATCAGTTGATGTGGAACGTATCTTTTCGAGATATAAAAACTTGTTGGCTGATAACCGCAGATCATTTACATTTGACACCATCAAAATGTCCTGCGTAGTGCAGTGCAACTCTGACTAAAGTGAACATAAACCTTTTGTTAAGTGCTAGAAATCTATTTTGATTGACTTTCCAGTTTGAGCTTAAGATTTCATTTTTGAAGGTTCTAAGTGCATTTTTTAAACTTTTTTTTAGGGCATCAACATCCGGGCTTCAATAATGAGTCACAGGATCCGTATTGGAATCTATAACTGACTCAGTCAATACAATTGAATCGGTTGGAGCGGAAACGCATTAGGCCTAAGTTAAAAAAACGTCATTTTTTAAACAATTAGTATTGTGAAGTATTGACCCAAGGGCCTGGAACGCCATATGAGAGAATTAAGTAAGCCTTCAGTTTAAGCCAGAAACCACTGCTACATGTAGTGTGATCAGAGGAGAAAAGCATTAAGTTAACGACTTGCTGCCTTTTAGCGCCGTATTCCGTACTTACTAGGGAACCTGTGCAAGAAATCTCGCATGTTCATTAACCACCCGCCCAGCTCTACTGTTATGTGGGAAGTTTGTTTGAGAGGCGACCACATGAGTTCAGTAGTATTTTTTCCCAGGTTTTATTTTGTCGGCGTTAAAAATCCCTCAGTATGCCTTTCTTCGGAGGGGAAGTAAACCTTCCACTAATTACACCTGTGTGAAGCTAAATTATAGGTTATATTTGACTAACGCTCTTAGGTTCCAACTTTCGTCGCCAGGAGTCGACTACGGTGGCATCTAGTAACAAAGTTCAGAACTAGTTGGTCGTTGACTGTGGTGTTTGGTAGCAATAGTTGGAACTACTTGAAAATCGAATGTCTGCAGTCCATACTTTAATTATAAAACAGATAACACACACTAATACAGCCGTCACAATTAACACAGATTATCAGACAGATTCTACACACACCCAAAGTACACGGGGCTACATGACCGCGTTGTCGCAGCTCCTAAACTGAGGGACCAACCAACCAAGTCTCTACTATTTCCTGTTTCATTCTGTTCGTTTCCACTACATAATGTTGCTAATCTGTCCGATACCTTGTTTGGAGACATTTTTGCTACGGTACGCCTTCTTTTAATTGTACAAGCCGACCTCACTAGATCATTCCACCAGGATGCGCGCTCTTACCTGTCTTGTCCCAAGACGTGCATTTGCACTCCTAATACTGCCTCATCTCTGCACCCTGACCATTCCGTTTCAATGACCTACAATTCTTTGGAATTTCTCATCAATCATTTCTAGGTATTTCTCCCAAGTTAACATTTTCAACCCTGATCTATCTGCAAACAGGCCTCAATTTCTAACTATGCTTAATTCACAGCAGATCAATTTGCGATCTGTTTAAAAAATACAATTTCTAACAGTTTCCTAAACTGAAAATGAATGATGATATAGTCTATGATGGATTTGGTTCCTTTACTTTATTCTTCCACGCGTATCTGGGAATCTCTTTATCCACTTACCGAACGATGATGCCAAGCAGCAAAAGTGTTAACGGTGAACAGATGCTGCTCCTCGCCATCGGGACAGTCTAATGCTCACTGCTGCTGTTAGGAATAAAATGGAGAGACAATACGTAAAACCGTTGAAAGCCCGCTCTTAAATAGGCAGAGGCATGAGCTCGCTACGTGGCCGGTAGCGGAACTAACAGCAACACATTAGGCGCCATGTTCAAATTGCAGCTATTGTGACACTAACAAATCAAACGATTACTTGCTGAAGTCCATGCAAATCGTCACGCTACTGACCAGATCTGAAAGACCTCCGAATTATTTCAAGTTCCTTGGGAGAGATTGGGAGGCCTAGGTCACTGGTTCAAAGCCAATCAATTGACGTGACTGCGGGTTATGCATACTGCACACGTTTCCTGCTTCCGTGAGGTAAATACCATCGGACAGCATATTTGGAAAACCATTTTTACTTTTAGTCTAATGTGTATGTCCGTATAGGTATTGAATTGTAACATCCAGGAAATATTCCATTAAAATAATATTCTGCTGAATTATTTGATTGATAGATAACTATATAAACAGCATACAAAATTGCAAACTATTTTTACGTCAGATATTTATGATACGGGGCAGTAAACATTCCCTTGACAAGAAGCACATCTGGTAGTACCCAGCTCGTTATGTGATACGGTGGTTGCACACTATAACAGGTCACATCCATGAGGTAGCGCACCTAGCGGCTGGGCCATGGTGACAATGCTTTCAGATGACCGTGATCTCAGCCATCTTATTGCTCGTCTTTACTCCATTTTACTGCTGCAACATATGTAAGTTATATTAAAATACTAGCAGGTACCTGCGGGTTCGCTCGCGATGAAGACAATGGGGACGATTCATTATTGCTCATAATCGGTCTATTCTATTACAGCAATATCGGCTACAGGTGGGTCCATTTTAATTCTGAATATTCTGATACATACAGTATATTGATATGAGCATCAAAGTGGGAATTTCATAGAGTTGAGAAAGTCTGCATGGTACGATGTTATGTGAAAACATTTGAAAATTACGTTTTTGGTTTTGCCATCTTCTGCTGAGACATAACGATTTTGTTGTCCGGATACTCGTGAGAACGCCACATACAGTTGCCCATAGGAAAAACTGGTTTTGTCTAAATGTACACCTGCTGCTGTAAGTGCGTGTTATTGCGCTTTGTTAATAATAATTGCGAATACTGTTTGAAAAGAGAACTGCTCTCATGCACATTGGAATGGCAAATCGGAATATGGGGAATTAAAAGTATTTTCCCTAAAGCTATTCAGGGTGCACTTTTCCCACAATTATTGATGATTTGAACGTCAACATGTCACTATTAAGAGACCAATAGCTAAAATATCTCTCACCTTGGCCGCTGATGTATATTGTGCAGCTTCTTCCAGTGTTACATCCCAGGGTTTGTAATTCTTCAACAACCCTTTTGCCTCACATGCCTCTCTAAATAATTGAAATTCCTGATTATTGTGTTTTAGAGATCTTTGAACTTCGTTGACCTCGCACATGGTCCCTATTGTTAAAGGAAAACATTCCGTGTTACGAACATGTACCGAAAGCTTCTGCAGATTTAACACCAGGCCTATTCTGAACAGCAGTTCCTTGAACTCAGATTGGACAACATTTTATTGTATCTTTCCATGTGTAATATCTCTGTACCTCAACATACAGAAGAGTGCTTTCAAAATCACGTCTTGTGTAAATGTTGAAAAAAAGGTAGTGAGTTTGGTTTTTGGCGGAGTGGATGCATTAGAATCATCAGCAATATTTATTACAAACAGACTGCGGTCATAAAGGAAGGTAGGAAGCTATCTGAAGAGGTGGAAATAAAACGTGGTGTTAGACAAGGTTGTGTCTTGTCTCCTATGCTGTTTAATCAATACTCAAAAGAAATATTACAAGCAGCTTTAGAGGAAGAAACAGCAGGAATTAAAGTTAATGAAAAAATAATAAACAACTTAAGATTTGCAGATGACACGTTGTTATTCGCAGGAAGTCTACAAGATTTACAGCGACTGACTAACAAAGTCGTGGAGGCAAGTGAACAATGGGGATGTCACTTAGTCAGTAAGACCCGTTTTATGGTAGTATCACGAACACAAAATCACAAGAGCTTGATAATCAATGGGGAGACAGTACAGCAAGTGACAAAGTACAAGTATTTAGGAACAAATGTGAACTGTTACATTGACTGTACTGAGGAGATAAAGTCCAGGATCGGTCAAGCCAGAATTGCATTCAATAAAATGAGGAGTGTGTTCTGTAGCAGAGACCTTAATTTACATCTAAAAATTAGACTTCTGTGATGTTATGTCTTCTCCACCTTGTTCTATGGAGTTGAGAAGAAAAGAGAAATTGACAGATTGGAGGCATTTGAGCTATGGACGTACATAAGGATACTAAGGCTGAGTTGGAAAGAAAAGGTCACCAACAATGGGGTGATGAGGCGGATGGGAAAGAGAAAGGAAATATTAAATACTGTCAAAATTAGAAAACTGCAGTATCTGAGTCATGTGATGAGAGGAGGGAAATATCATCTGCTGCAGCTGGTCATTCAAGGGAAGCTACAAGGCAAAAGAAGACCAGGAAGAAGATGCTTTTCTTAGATCGATAATCTGAAAACTTGGTTCAATTGTTCCACTATTGAGCTGTTTCGTGCTGCTTCATCTAAAGCAAGATTCTCTATGATGGTTGCCAACCTCCTGAGAGGAGATGGCACATAAAGAAGAAGAAGAAGAAGAAGAAGGATACTCGCTCGTAGAAATTATTTTCAGTAAAATGGGCTGGTCACATTGAGGTATGTGACGGCGGGATGCCTTTAGTGTTACGGAAACGGCAATAGCCACCACAGAGCTTCGTTGCTACTGACATAACGACCAGACTGATATGTTTGTACTTAACTATACGGGATTTGTGAGCCCTGTGTTTATGAAATTGAACGTAGCTTCATCGCTACCGTTATTTAGTAGACGCTACTGTAGCGTTACACAATTAAAGGTGGTATTAGAAGGCGCTATCCCACACCAATTTTCGTTATTGTAGTTCTAAAACATAGAAAGTTATTTATATTTATATTATGATATAGATATATCTTGAAAGAGGGATGACCGTTTAGATGTCTAATGTTCTTATCGTGTTTTAATAATAATGTTATTGGATTTACGTTCCTTTTAACTACTCTGGCTTTTTGCAACGCTGGGGTGCTAGAATTTTTCCCCGAAGGGGATCTTTAACGTGCTAGTAAACCTACTGACACGGCTCCCTTGCACTTGCGCACCCTCAAATGCCAGATGACTGCGCCAGGATACGAATCTGCAACCTTGGGCCCAGCAAGCGAGAACGTTACCTCTGAGCCACGCAGCCAGTAGATAATAAATGGATTGGCATTGCCTCTTACAGGGATGGATGGAAAATTGGATGTCATGTCTTGAGCTACTGTTGCCATGGATACGGACTCGTGATTAGTTCATCAGTTTATCAGAGCGTACTGTTGCCATGGATACGGTTTTGCGATTAGCTCATCAGTTTATCAGAGCGAAGATAGTTTTCTGGGAATATCTTTGAAACTCTTGGTTTTAGGGCCTTGAAATGTAGTTTTCGATTGTTTCTCGTATCGAGAGGCGTAAAATGATCTATGTTTGGTCTTTATCCGACAACTTGGATATTTTGTCCCAGTTAGGCCTAAGTATTTTTGGTGACTTTTCAGTCACGTTGCCCGTTCCACGGGGACAATGATTTATTTCTTGATGAAAGGCAGCCTATGTGTCAATCCAGGGTATAAGCTATCTCCATTTCAAATTTCACTGGTCAGTTTGTAACTGAGCGTTGTCTTGTGAGCTATAAAATTTTCGGGGATCATCCGCAAACAACGTCAGTCACTACGAATCCCATTCGTTAGGTCGTTAATAAGTGCAAATAACAGGGGCCCAATCACACTACCCCGAGGGACAGTGGCGCCGAATCCTTTTTTTCAGGTCTAGCAGACACCCACCCCTCTCGTTCTGTGGGACCCCCCCCCCCCCGTGTTAAACCGGACCCCTACCCCAATAATTACGTTTTTACTGCTTATTTCGCACAGTTCTCCCCTTCTCTTCTCTTCTCTTCTCTCTCCCTTCTTTCCTTTCCTCTTTTCCTTCTCCTTCCCTCTCCTCCTCTATCCGTAACCCCCCAACGGATCCCACCCCCAAAGGGGACGGGGAGACCCACCCCCTCGTCAGGTCTAGCGGTCGCTAGACCTCGACCATGGATTCGGCGCCCCTGCCGAGGGACACCTGACGTTATCAATATGACCTCCGAAAATACATTACATATTTTAACCTTTTGCAAGCGAAACTCTTGGATCTATAAAATTATTTACGGAGTAGTATGTCATGTGGGACGACATCAAATGTCTTCGTAAAATCTATAATTACGGCGTCAACTTGCACTCCCCTGTCTAACGAGTCATTGATATTCTGAAAGAGTGATAATATTTGGCTCTCGCATGAGTACCCTTGTCTAAATCCATGTTGTCTCCCATTAAGCCATGATAACTGTCCCCACTGTTCCCTTAAGTAATCAGAAATAACGTGCTCCATATGATGGATGTGAGGCTAACAGGCCTATAGTTTTCCATTACCAATCTGTTTCCTCCCTTGAATATTGGAACTATTGTAGCCCTTTTCCAGTCTTAGAGTACTTGTGTGTTATTAATTGATACATTAAACATCACCCCCCAAGTATCGCCTAATGGCTGCACCTCCCAGTTTTAGCACTTCTCCACATATTGTCTGGGCCTGTCGATATATTTTCACGTGGCTTTTTAATTCTTGCTAGAATCAACGATTGGTTTATTCGGAAATGTGGGCTATCAGAGTCATAGTTAAGGTCCTACACAGAGCTATTAAATTCATTAAACACACTTACATATCATCATCATCATCATCATCATCATCATCATCATCATCGTTTCTTCGCTTCAGCAAGCCGTACCATACCATGTTTTTAATTCATTAGCAATTGCCTGTTTCTCAGTAATTAATTCACCATCTCCGGACATTCATCATCATCATCATCATCTTTCACAGTTTCCAGCCACTGGCCGGGTCTGTTTGGAACAAAAGCCTCTCCAACGTCATCTGTCTTCCCACCATCTCTCAGCCACCACCCTTGTCCAGTCTTTTCCTCTCTTCTTCACACTTTCTTCCACCCCCTTCAGCCACCTGTCACTCGGTCTTCCTCTCGGTCTCTTTCCTTCTTTCACTTCGCCTCGTGTACCCTCCTGGGTATCCTCTTCTCCTCCATTCGTTTTACATGTCCATACCATCTAAGTCTAGATTTCTCTATACCATCCTGTAATGGTTCCCCCTTCATTAATTCTCTGGTCCTTTCATTTCTTATTCTGTCCCTCTTTGTAGCTCCAATACTGCTTCCCAAGAACCTCATCTCACTGGCCTGTAATTTGCTCTTCTTCCTTCCTTTCATAACCCAGGTCTCCGAGGCATACGTCAGGATAGGGACATAATACGTATGTCCAGACATTATCATATACAAATCATTGGAATTTCCTTACCGCCTTCTAACGTAATTATAAAAGTTTTTATTTCCACTCATCACCCCCTCCCCCAATTAAGTTTTGCATGTAATTATCGTGAGCAGCCTTCCTTTTAAGGACTAGCTCTTGAACCGTTTTTCTTTTCCACCTGTAGTCTACCCTTTTTTTTCTTTTCTTCGGCGTGTCAATTATCGGAATTGCTCTCTTTTCTTCTGGGTTATTACTGGCCAGGGTAACCGAGCAGATCAGTGGACATTTCTATAATTGCTGATCAAGGTTCGTTATAGTGATTTCTTACTATGCCGAATGGTGATCAGTGACACCTCTTTCCTTTTACTTTCTATTTTCCGTCACCTGTAACAACCCTTTGTTAACCTTTCGAGCAGTCTTCTCTTTTTTCTATCCTGGTAGGACCTTTTTGTTTGTGTTCCCGCTCTCGTATTCGAGATGCCTTTCTTTATTTCGGTTTTCTCCCCTTTTTTGTTTATTTATTTATTTAAAGGTGCGCGTAGATACGTGTGTTTAGCTTATTTTTGTTATATTTCGTGGTGTCGAATAAGCTGGATCCATCAAGGTGAGTCACGGCTTAATATTCCTTGTGTGTGAGTGTGGATATGTGGCTTTTGTATGGAATACTAGGGCATTTAGCCATTTCTAGTATGTCCATTGTATGCCTCTATCGTTCCTTTATCGTTTGTCTCTTTATCGTCGTCCCTTTTATGTTGGTTATGGTTCGGTTTACTGGTTGGTATGTACATCACAGTAAGACCAGCACCTTACCTTTTTATCTTTATCGGTCTACCTTAAATAGGATTGTGTTTTCATACGCAAGTCCATGAGATTGACTTACCTTTTTACGGAACTTATCTTGATGGATACCTTTGTAATGTGTAACGTTAACTTCCCTTTATATATTTCATTTCGGTTTCTTGCGCCTCAGTTTTGTGTTTGTTTTGTTCACGTCATGTCTACGCGTACTTTTATTTATTCTCCGACCTTTCTTAGATTCCCTCACCTCTTCCTTTCTCCGGGGCTATCAAAGCTGCCGATCCCTCTTTGACGGCAGACTCACGTTTCCTGACTTCGTGTCTAGCTCTTATAATCTGTCTCCCTTCACAATGTAATTGTACTCATTACGAGTATATTTTCCCATTTACGATTCCCCCCCTACCTTTACTGCATACTTCCACATAACCTTATTGTTATGGTTCCTCGTTCGGTTAGTTTATCTCTTGTGTCATGTTAGACGAGCATATTACCTTACCTTAACATGTATACGCTTCCTCGTCATTTCTCAAGACCTTTTGTTTTGAGAATACATACATTATCGTTCCTCATTTTAAGTGTGACATTTGCGTACCTTATTTACTAGTTGTTTAGATCTTTATTTCTTAAGCAATTAGGAAAGGAAGATAGTAGTTTTACGTGACCGTGAATCTTGTGATTATGAGCCACGGGACCTCCTTTTTACGTGGAATCCGAACCACAGGACATGGCATTTCACTTCGAAATGAGCAATTAGGCTAACCTAGGCCCATAGCTCTTATGATTAGCGCATTCGAATAGAACTTGCATTCACATCACAGTGAATGTACGTTCAATCCACCTCCTCTGATGCCTTCTTTACTTTAGTCCGGTTTCTTGGGCCCAGCGCCAGGCTAATAAGAACACACTCTTTCATTGCGACAACATCTGCGAGAGGCCGGACGGCTCAAAATGGTAGCCATAGCTCGTGGTTTCTATTCGAATGCATCGCTCTACCCGTAACTACACCTAGTTTCATTCCCCAAAATGACATAAGAGCAACGCTTAGCCCACAAATACGTCCACCTATATGTGTAAGTTGGCAATATGGTACTTATAGTTTTTTTCATGTCGAGACTAAAAAGATGGCTGGAGATTGTTGTAAAAAAACGGATACAAAATGTCGTTGATCTGGTAAGAAATTTGTGAAAATTATCATCCTGGTGATAATTTCTTGCCGTAGCAAATTGTTTTGGGCTTCATTTTTAAAGGTAAGGCCTGTATCAATTAGATTTTCGTGCCTTTTCTGCGAGTGTAATGACAAATATGAATAACGTCATCAAGTGTGAAATCGAGTCGCCTATTAATAGTGATGCGTTGCATTTAGCCAACACCAATGCTTCGACGAAACTTGATTGGTTGGAATTCAACCCCCTAGTTTCTACATTGCCTATCCCGGCAGCACATAACTCAAATTTTCAAGGTGGAAATGTCGCAAATTTAATAAACAAATGGAATATCAGATATTCGGGTGAAGAAGGGTCTTCTTCAATCTTTGAATTTACCACGCGCATCGAGGAATTATGTGCATGTTATTGTTTGGTCCCTGATAGCATTATACAATGTCTTCCCATTTTATTATGTGGGAACGCTTTAAAATGGTACCGTCTAGTCCAGTATCCCTTCAGTTCATGGGTTAGGTTCGTGAATGCTTTGAAAAGGAGATTCACGCCATCTGACTTTGAGCATGCCTTAAAGCATGAGATTTTCTCCCGTACCCAAGCTCTCGGGGAGAATATTGATGATTATGTCACAGCGATACGTATCCTAATATCTCGCCTTCCAGTTGCACTGTCTTTTCGTGAAACTATTAATACTGTTCATTGTAATTTACATCCCTCATATAAACAGTTTATTCGCCGTTCTTCAGTATTAGATATTGATGACATTCCTATCCAAGGGCGTGAATTTGAAGCAACTGCCCGACTGTGTAATCGATATATTCCACCTCCACGACCTTCTGAATGTATGTTCCCTGAATTAACGTTCAACATGAATGAGTGTAGTAATAAGATAGATATTCCTGCATGTGAGCAACGCGGTAATACTTCTTGAGCTCGTTGGTCGACACTACACTGCAACAATCGAGGCAATACCTTCGCCTATGTTAATTCACATAGAACTAATGTCCACGTTAATGCCGTAAATCATGTCCAACGTAGTACCCCTCGTTCCTACATCTCTGATGTAAATGCTCCTACTCCCGTGGAGACTCCCAGGTCCTCTGTCCAATGCTGGAACTGCTTAAAAGGGTCCCATGTCTACCGTGAATGTTCGGAACCGCTAAAAGGAAAGTTTGGTTTTGGCTGCGGTCTGGAAGGAGTATCCAAACCAATCTGCCCCGCTGCAACGCTACTAATCACTTGGAAAACTAGTGAAGCCTGGCGATAATGAATCCAATCGTGAGGCTAAGAAGATTTATTTCAGCAGAGACTACGCTTCGGTGACAACTGATTTTCCTTCCATCAGTAAGATAGGTTCAATGCACGAAGGTATGCCATTACTTTTCAGGTAAACGACAAAGTACTGGTGAAGCTCCACTCTGTGAGCAATGCAGGGGCGTACCGTGGAACTTGAAAGTAATGACAGCCAGCAGCAAGTACCTTCTTTTTCTCTTGAATGTGCATTTCTCTTGTGACATGTTTTTCAGGTTATTTCTTCAAGTTTACGTGCGTTGGCGCAAGATGGCATTGCTATCAATTAAAATTATGTACTCCTTTTCAGGTTATTTCTTCGAATAATATTTAAATAGATGACGTCTAGTCATTTTTTCTTCGTCCCAAATTTAATATTTGTCGGAGTACCGTGATGGTCACCACTCAACTTTATCCCATTATTAGAATAAATTAATATCGCTCTCTATTAATCGTTCTTTCTTGTTTTAGTTAATTATCGATATCTGCTCTCTGACATCCTACCTTGGGAGATTATGGAAGACAGCTTTTGTGTACTTATATTTATTATATATTGTAAATCTCTAACTTTTGTAACTTTTGTATAATATTTTGGCAAGGAAGCCAGGTTTTTTATTTTATTTTTACTATTTTATTTTATCTGGTTTAACTTACGTTCTTTTTGTAAACTTTTCGTCTTTTGATTCTTATATTTATCTTCAATGAAGTACACTCTTTTTGAGTCCTCCCCTTTTTCCCCTTACTTCTAGGCTCCTTCCCGTCACATGTTCGTGATGTACCCGTTTTACTCCCATTTCCCTTCCTTGTGTTTGTTTCGTAAAAATTTTCGTTTGTCTATTTTGGTGGACGTAACAAAAATTTTGGGGGAGTGTGTGGGAATCTGAACCGTTTTTCTTTTCCACCTGTAGTCTACCCTTTTTTTTTATCTTTTCTTCGGCGTGTCAATTATCGGAATAGTTCTCTTTTCTTCTGGGTTATTACTGGCCAGGGTAACCGAGCAGATCAGTGGACATTTCTATAACTGCTGATCAAGGTTCGTTATAGTGATTTCTTACTATGCCGAATCGTGATCAGTGACACCATTTTCCTTTTACTTTCTCTATTCCGTCACCTGTAACAACCCTTTGTTATCCTCTCGAGCAGTCTTCTGCTTTTCTATCCTGGTAGGACCTTTTTGTTTGTGTTCCCGCTCTCGTATTCGAGATGCCTTTCTTTATTTCGGGTTTCTCCCCTTTTTATGTTAATTTATTAAAAGGTGCGCGTAGATACGTGTGTTTAGTTTATTTTTGTTCTATTTCGTGATGTCGAATAAGCTGGATCTATCAAGGTGAGTCACGGCTTAATATTCCTTGTGTGTGAGTGTGGATATGTGGCTTTTGTATGGAATACTAGGGCATTTAGCCTTTTCTAGTATGTCCATTGTATGCCTCTATCGTTCCTTTATCGTTTGTCTCTTTATCGTCGTCCCTTTTATGTTGGTTATGGTTCGGTTTACTGGTTGGTATGTACATCACAGTAAGACCAGCACCTTACCTTTTTATCTTTATCGGTCTACCTTAAATAGGATTGTGTTTTCATACGCAAGTCCATGAGATTGACTTACCTTTTTACGGAACTTATCTTGATGGATACCTTTGTAATGTGTAACGTTAACTTCCCTTTATATATTTCATTTCGGTTTTTTGCGCCTCAGTTTTGTGTTTGTTTTGTTCACGTCATGTCTACGCGTACTTTTATTTATTCTCCGACCTTTCATAGATTCCCTCACCTCTTCCTTTCTCCGGGGCTAGCAGAGCTGCCGATCCCTCTTTGACGGCAGACTCATGTGTCCTGACTTCGTGTCTAGCTCTTGTAATCTGTCTCCCTTCACAATGTAATTTTACTCATTACGAGTATATTTTCCCATTTCCGATTCTCTCCCTTACCTTTACTGCATATTTCCACATAACCTTAATGTTATGGTTCCTCGTTCGGTTAATTTATCTCTTGTGTCATGTTAGACGAGCATATTACCTTACCTTAACATGTATACGCTTCCTCGTCATTTCTCAAGACCTTTTGCGTTGAGAATACATACATTATCGTTCCTCATTTTAAGTGTGGCATTTGCGTACCTTATTTACTAGTTATTTAGATCGTTATTTCTTAAGCAATTAGGCTAACCTAACCTAGGCCCATAGCTCTTATGATTAGCGCATTCGAATAGAACTTGCATTCACATCGCAGTGAATGTACGTTCAATCCACCGCCTCTGATGCCTTCTTTACTTTAGTCCGGTTTCTTGGGCCCAGCGCCAGGCTAATAAGAACACACTCTTCCACTGCGACAATATCTGCGAAAGCCCGGACGGCTCACTCTTTCGATAATAATTTAAACTTTATTATATGCTCGTAACTATCGTGTCGTTTGTTATAAGCTTTCCTTAATTTCCTTTTGAGTCCCCTTATTTCCCTTGTGTAATATTCCGGATCTGGGTTTTGCTTCAGTAACTTATACGTCACAAATCTCTCAACACTATCTACGATATTTAGAAATTTTTTCCGCAATATATGTACAGTACTGTTTGTAGAAAGTGAAACACCCAGAAGAAATGGTCGGAGACACTCTCAGAACAGGGGTCGTGTAGTCCTGCGGTACCATACTAATTGATTGAAATCGCGGAGAGATGGCGTGCACATTGGCCCACCAGTGCCCTCTGTCATGGGACCGGACAGGTCAGTTTTCCGCACAGCTCTGTCGGCGTGGGGCCGTCATACCAAGTGGAAACGCGTAAGCAAGTGCAACGATGCCTCGCCGACATCACAGGGTGGACTATCAGCATGTGAGTGTGGTTGAACGGGGCAGGTTGCTTGGGCTTCGGGAGGCGAGTTGTCGTTCCGGAACATTGCGGCTCGTACAGGGCACGCTGCGTCAACAGAAAGGCGTATGGGGATCCAGTGGAGAGAGGAGGGCCGTACACAGCGACGACAGGGTACAGGACGACGCAATGTGACCACAGCGTGAGACGACCGCCATCTTCTCCGCATGGCCGTATCGGACAGAACAGAGTCGTCCTCGGTGTTGGCTCGACGTTGGAGCACTGCAACGGGGGTGGATGTGTCTGCGTCGACGGTGCTGAGAGCTGGACTGGTAGTACGCAGGTCACTGCGTCGGCTTCCATTGACTGGGAACCACCGACGCCTCCGACTTCAATGGGCTCGTGCATGCCGACAATGGCAGGCTGAGTGAGGAAATGTAGTGTTTCCAGACGAGTCACGCTTCAACCTGTCCTACAGGGATGGCCGCACACGCGTTCGACGCCGTCGTGGAGAACGCAATCAAGTAGACTGTATTGTTGAGCGGCATAGCGGACAAACACCAGGTGTAATGGTTTGGGGCCCAATTGCCTATAACAGGCGATCGCGCCTCGTACGTCTTGCGGGCAGTCTGAACAGTGACCGCTACATCAGGGAAGTTTTACAGACCACGGCACTGCCCCTCTTGCAGGCCGTTCCACAGGCCATATTTCAGCAGGACAATGCCCGCCCACATGTGGCGAGGAATGTGCAAGCCTTCTTCGCAGAACGACGGATACCTCTTCTTTCCTGGCCAGCTCGTTCGCCTGACATGTCGCCCATCAGCGGCTTCGGTGGCGTAGTTGCTAGCATGCTGAACTGCTGTGCCCAAGATCGCGTGTTCAAACCCGGCCGAAGTCGGATTTTTAAAGAGCGTTAAAATCCTTCAGTTTGCCTTCCTTCGGAGGGGAAGTAAAGCCGGCGGTCCAATGTCATAGATTTATGTCATGTGAAAGATCCTTCCACAGACTAAACTTGTGTGGAGCTAAATTTCTGGGTTAGATTTCGTTGTAACGCTCTATCAAAGTTCCAAAGTTCACCACTAGGTATCATTGACATCTGGTAGCGAAAGTTGGAACTACTTGCAATTGAACGGAACTTGTAGCTCACCCTAATAAGGGTGTCCGCTAGAAGCAGCTAAAGACTCAGGCGAGCCGAACATGTCCTCGGACACTCCCGGCACTAAAAGCCATACGATAAATAAATAATAAAACAGCAAAACTGATCCATGGCTAACTTCAACACTGAAGGAGGAGTCTCGCTGTGAGTAGACTGCAGGTCATTTACCAAGTGACGAACGTGACCACATTTAAAATATTGATGGATGAAGTGATGCAAAAGGTAGCACAGCATATTGGGGAGGAAAAAATGAAGGCAATGGTGTTTGCAGATGATCTGGGGAAGCAAGGAGAGGGATATACAGGAGCAACTCAATGCATGGGAGGAAGTAGTGTCATCCTATGGAATGAAGTTTTCGACGCAAAAGAGTGAAGTGGTGATAACAACACGTGAGAAGGACTCTGGGATAAAGTTAGAAGAGAGTGCAGAGCTTCAAGTATCTGGGAAGTGTCATTGAAGAAAATGGGGGAAATGCCTTGGAATTAGATGAAAGAGGAAGGTGTGCTGATGAATTCTTCAAGAGTGTTAAAGAGGCCTGATATGGAGCAAGGATGTGCCACAGAAATGTAAAGGGATCATGTACAAGACTTACTTTGTGCCGATCCTAACGTATGGATCAGAAACTTGGGTGATGAGGGAGAGAGATAAAAGCAGAATACAAGCAGTGGAAATGAAGTTTCAGAGGAGTCGTATAGGTGTAACGAGAATGGACCGAGTCAGAAATGATAGAGTCAGAGAAATATTAAAGGAAGAACCCCTACAGGATAGGATTGAAAAATCAATGCTACAGTGGTATGGACACGTGGAAAGAATGGGAGAAGAGAGAATACCACGGAAAATATTGGAAATGGAGTGGAAGAAAAAGAGACCTAGAGGAAGACCAAGGGATAGGTGGATACAGGGGGTGAAGAAAAGTGTCGAGAGAAAAGGAGTTAATTGGACAACAGTGACAGAAGAGAAGTGGCGGATGGACAGAAAACGATGGAGAGGCTTGTGCTCCAAGCAGACCCAACCTGCGGTTGGAAACTGCTCTAGTTGTTGATTGACAGGAGTTAAGAAGGTGGTGATGTAAAACAGGTGATAGATGGGACAATCTAGCCAATGGATTCAAGTAAAAAAAAATGTCTCTGGGGAGATAATTCAACTCGTCAATGTTTGTTGTGGTCTATTTGATGTTTTGAAGAGAGCAGTTAACTTGGTCACTCGAGTGCATAGCCTGTACGATACAATCTGAATTGACCATTTACAACAACCACATATTCACTCCAAACAAGCAAATTCCAGAGGTCAATCACCACTTCCAGTATCTCAACAAAACATCACATAGACCACAACTAACAAATATTGACGAGTTGCATTATCTCAACTAATACTGTAACTAAATAAGTGTACATATTGTAAATACTTTCACCCACACTTTCATACATAGATTTTATAGCTTTAGTGTAATGGATCTGATGATGATCGCTTGACGATCGAAACTGGTAATCCAAGTGTATTTATTAATCTCAAGTATTTTTCCAGGATTAAGGAATAACCCATCTCAGTTGGGTGCAATCGTGTTGACCGACTGAAATGCATCAAACTTTTGTTTACTCAGGCAACACTGGAAAATGGCTTCAAACACCATAATGTTTTATAGTTGAACTGAGAAACATTTTGGTTGAGGCGAGAGTGATCCTAAACAACTTTACAATTTTCCTATCAGGGCCTCTTTTTATGTACGAACTGATTTGATGGCTTTCACAATCTGGTGCGGGTAAACATATTTATTGAAGAATTTTTCATGCGCAGAGGGAGGGATGGATGTGTAGTTCAAGACGGTCACTGATACTCTTAATGCATCACCAAATGACGCTACGTTTGAGTAATGTCCATTTAATTGTGATGCAGAGAAAGAGAGAGATTCCTGCATGTTGCTTGTCCCTGACATCGAGTTCTTTCACTTCCTTTCACACAATGTGCAACAACTCGCGCCGTGTTGGGCGCGTAGCGTGACTCAAGAAGGGTTTGGTCAAGGGCACGGTCACTCTGTGAGGCGAATCGGCAACACCTCCTCATCCTTCATACCAAGCTGATGGTACGAGCAAAAAAGTGGACATTTGGCTTCTTCTGCATCTCGACAAAGCTCTAATACTTTCGAGCTCTTGGGCCGGTAATGACACAATAGGGCTGCCCAAAGCGTTAACACTGTGATGGACATGAGCTACCGGCTCGAGGAACATCCAACATCTTTAACGATTTACCCAGCATAAGCTTAAAAGTCGTATTTCTTTCGATGTCAATGAACAATGACCAATATCCATGTTCCACCTCGGTATGATGGGTTAAAATCACTGCCTGGACTATTAATTATATTATCATGGAGATGCATGTGCAACGAATTCTTGTCAGACGTAATTTAAGAATGGCGAGGTGCATGAAACACAAATCCCTCTTCCGTCCAATCTTAACTTGACTGTGTATTTTGTAGAACGAAACGTTCACAGGAGAAATATCAAGATCCATCCAGTGGCCCTCGAGATTATCCGTTACATCCAAGAATAGGGAACTTTGTTTTATACTAACAAGGGCAGGATACGATGCCTGGGTCACCGATTCGAAGCATCTTTAGTACACGTGTAGGGCATGACCAGGCGTATATCAGGTGCAAGTAGTAAGGTGCGCTTCTCAGCCGTTTCCAAGAAATAAATTAATTGCAATTACAATGTGGCGTCTAAGTGCGTTGTACGCTATCAAGAACCCAACGAGCGCGAGGTGCAGCGGTAAGAGCCCTGCTTCGTAAGCGCCGGATCGTTGGGTCGAATCCCACCAGTGAGCTTTTGCAGTGTGTTGTGTTTCTTTTATTTTTCTCTTTCTTTTTTAAACATTGGCAATTCGGACAACTGTAGGTGTCGTGAATAATGTTTATTTTACAGTCAATTGTAATAACGTGTTATGTGAGCGGGAAGTGATATTCTGAAATCATCGTTTGAGGGTCAACGTTTGTGACATTACATAATGCACAGTATTGGCATTGCAAATACATTGGGGGCGTGGTGGCTCAGCGGTCTAGCTGTATGCCTCTCACCAAGGCGGTCCGGGTTCGATTCCCGGTCAATGCATGTGAGATTTTCGAAGTGAAATGCCATGTCCTGTGGTTCGGATTCCACGTAAAAAGGAGGTCCCGTGGCTCATGATCTCGAGATTAACGGTCACGTTAAACTACAAGCTTGCTTGCAAATACATTGGTATCATTCTATACACGGTCAGGTGTATTATATTATATGTAGGCCTATACATTGAAGGGCCAGTCTGTTGCGTTCATTGCACGTCTGTGAACCATGAGACCACCCCGTACCCCGCAAGCAGTGATTCATGCTATGGGTATTGGTTGGAAATTGCCAATGGTTAAAAGCACCCACACAAACACACACACACACACTGCAAAGACTCACCGGTAAGATTCGATCCAGCACATACACACAGCACTGTAATTGCAATTAATTAATTTCTCGGAAACGGCTGAGAAGTGCACATTACTACTTGCACCTGGTATGCGCCTCGTCATGTCCTACACATGTACTAAAGATGGTTCGAATCGGTGCCCCATGCATCGTATCCTGCCCTTGTGAGTAGAGATGTAACACCAGACGTTTCGATTATTAATTAATTCTATATTTTAGTGTGCAATTAATGGGGATTTTGCTAGGGACTGGTTGGTAACGTCGCGCCGAACGTAATGAGCTCTGTAAACTTCACTCACTGACTCTGCGAAGACGGTGTCTGGGAGCTGCCAGCAGATTCAACTGGAGGTGTTGTCAGGTGACCGCAAACTTGGGTGTAATTAGCGAAGGGTAAGGGAAGGGATTTTGGAAGGAAGTCGGCCGAAGACGTGCTGAAAGGAACCGTCCCGACATTTGCCTGGTGGTGAAAATGGGAAACCACGAAAATCATCACCAGGACGGCCGAGGTGGGATTTGAACCCACGCTCTTCCCAAAGCACGAGCTAGGGCGTGGCCGGTTATGTTACAATATTCGTCACTTTCACTCATGGTTAGTGTAAACAAGCACTTCCATTGTACTGTTATATGTAACAGAACGAAATTGCGAAGTGCTTTCTTAGCGAAATGGATAGGGCTCGGTTCTCTGGTCCGAGACTTAAGTTTGTTGCTTGTTGTTGTTGTTGTTTGAGTCTTCAGTCTTTTGACTGGTTAGATGCAGCCCTCCATACCTCCCTTTCCTGAGCTAATCGTTTCATCTCTACATAGCTACCACACCCTACATCCGAGGCAATCTGTTTAACATATTATTCTAACCTTGGTGTACCCCTACAGTTCTTGTCCTCGACCCTTCCTTCCATTACTAAGCTTGCTATTCTTGGATGTCTTACTATGTGTCCTACCAACCTATGTCTTCTCTTCATTCGCAGTCACCAGAAACAACTCTCCTCTCCCATTCGTCTTAATACCTAATCGTTTGAAACCCTATCTAACCATCTGATCTTCATCCTTATCCTGTAACACCACATTTCAAACGCTTCGAGTCTCCGCTTTTCTGCTGCACCAATAGTCCAAGTTTCACTTCCATATAGCGCCACGCTCCAGACAAAGGCTTTCAAAATTTACTTCCTAATACCTTAATCTACACACATCAAAAAAAGTTTTGCATCACCTCGGTTCCCAGATCTCCGGCATATAGACGTTGACTGTGTATATTGTATCCAAGATACAGTCCCTTTGACTGTTCATAGATGTCACTAAAACTGCTCAAAGATGTAAACAACCATGCATGAGCAGGGCCTATTAGACGGAGGGGGTACGACAGCCGATCAGTTCCAGTCATTCCACCAGGACGAAGGTACGCTGCTCATGTTGTCTGTAGTTCTACCATGCCTAGAAGGTCAATACCGCAGTTCGATCGCGTCCGCATTGTTACTTTGTGTCAAGAAGGGCTCTCAACAAGGGAAGTTTTCAGGCGTCTCAGAGTGAACCAAAGCGATGTTGTTCGGACATGGAGGAGGTACAGAGATACAGGAACTGTCGATGACAGGCCTCGCTCAGGCCGCCCAAGGGCTACTACTGTAGTGGATGACCGCTACTTACGGATTGCCGCTCGGAGGAACCCTGACAGCAATGCCACCATGTTGAATAATGCGTTTCGTTCAGCCACAGGACGTCGTGTTTCAACTCAAACTGTGCGCAATAGGCTGCATGATGCGCAACTTCACTCCCGACGTCCATGGCGAGGTCCAGCTTTGCAACCCCGACACCATGCAGCGCGGTACAGATGGGCCCAACAACATGCTGAATGGACCCCACGGAATTGGCATCACGTTCTCTTCACCGATGAGTGTCGCATATGCCTTCAACCAGACAATCGTCGGAGACGTGTTTGGAGGCACCCTGGTCAGGCTGAACGTCTTAGACACACTGTCCAGCGAGTGCAGCAAGGTGGTGGTTCCCTGATGTTTTGGGGTGGCATTATGTGGGGCCGACGTACGCCACTGGTGGTCATGGAAGGCTCCGAAACGGCTTTACGATACCTGAATGACATCCTCCGACCCATAGTGCAACCATATCGGCAGAATATTGGAGAGGCATTTGTCTTCATGGACGACAATTCTCGACCTCATCGTGCACATCTTGTGAATGCGTTCCTTCAAGATAACGACATCGCTCGACTACAGTGGCCAGCATGTTCGCCAGACATGAACCCTATCGAACATGCCTGGGATATGTTGAAAAGGGCTGTTTATGGACGTCTTGACCCACCAACCACTCTGAGAGATTTACGCCGAATTGTCGTTGAGGAGTGGGACAATTTGGACCAACAGTGTCTTGATGAACTTGTGGATAGTATGCCACGGCGAATACAGGCATGCATCAATGCAAGAGGACGTGCTACTGGGTATTAGAGGTAGTGGTGTGTACTGCAATCTGGACCACAAATGCTGAAAGTCTAGCTGTATGATGGTACAACATGCAATGTGTGGGTCTCATGAGCAATAAAACGAGCTGAAATGTTGTTTGTGTTGATCTCTATTCCCTTTGTATTTAACGGTTCCGGAACTCTTGGAACCGAGGTGATGCAAAACTTTTTTTTGATGTGTGTATATTCGATGTCAACAGATTCCTTTTTTGTAGAAATCCTTTCCTTGCCTGAGCCAACCTACTTTGTATATCCTCTTTGCTTCGTGCATCACTGGTTATTCTGCTTCCTAAGTAACAGAAGTCTCCTACTTCCTTCAGCTTTTCACCTGCCAATTTGATGTGCATAGAGTTTTCTGATTTATTTCGGCTGCATTCCAATATTTTTGTTTTACATTTATTAATTTTCATCACGAATTCTTTTCGCAAGACAATGTTTAATAATGTTGTGGCTAGCTTGTTGAGTTGTTAAGGTCGGTCCTCACAGGTTCTCCACGAGTCTGAGTGAGATCTATTTGAAATGAAGCGAAGATTTCCTAAATATGTCGTTTATTCATCGACCAATAACGATTACATTTGGAAATATTTACAAGTTCTTAAGGCATAAAGTCTGACTGCCAACTACGCAGTTGGTAGTTCTTAAGATGCAGAAATATAAAGTAGCTTGAGGGGGATTTGTTACAAAACATCATATTTTATACAGGTGGTTGGTCTAGTGGGGAGAACCGAGGTCTTACGGGTCTCCCTGAAATCTAAGCCAGTCAAGAGGCCTTTTACTTAGTGAATAACCAATGGGGACAGCAAAGGACAACCAATCACAATATTCCTTGAATGGTCTTTGAAAAACACAAGGATTTCTGGAACAAGTAAATGTTTGTTTGTTGGAGAATTGAGAATGCGAGTTCTGATAATTTATCTAAAGTAATCTTGTTTTCAAATGGAATGCTCGTGTTGCCGAAAATAAACGACATGGTTATTCTTTCAAGTTTATTTGAAGGTCTGCTTCTGTTTCTTATTAAAAAACCAAGCCTAGGTGGTCTCATATGCGTAGCTTTCATGAAAAGGCATTCTTGCACGATATGGTATGTGTTTCCAAGTGAGAATAATAATAATAATAATTTTAGAAGTCAAATCCATTAGGAGACACAGACTGGGGTTCAATACCAGGCGAGGTAGGCTATATAACTCGAGAAGGTCAGGGGTTCAAATTCCATCTTGGGTGCATCATTTTCTTGGCACGGTGACTGGGTGTTTTCAATAGGGTTGGGGATGAGATGAGATGGAAGGCTATGTGGCGGGTAGTTTTTATGGCCAGATGCCCTTCCTGACACGAACCTCATGAGAGGAGTTAATGGGAGATGAAATGAATAAAGGTGAATGAAACTGGGCAAAGTTGTGGAAGGAAGTGGCCTTGGGCTATCTGACGGTACCGTCCCAGCATTTGCCTGGAGTGGAAAATGGGAAACGACGGAGAACCATTTCAAGGACAGCCAACGGTGGGGCTCGAACACACGTCTACAGAGTCCACAGATAGCTTATTAATTTGTCAAGATTTTGTCCGGCAGCTCGCTTACCAACATTTTAAGAATAAATACTTTTGTTGTTAGGTGAGCGACCCTGGGTTTAACTCATTTTGTTGGTGTTCCTTAGTTTAGGGGCTGCGACAACGCGGTTATGTAGCCCCGTGTACTTGGGTGTGTGTAGAATCTGTCTGATAACCGGTGTTAATTGTGATGACTGTATTAGTGTGTGTTATCTGCAATTCAAGTAAGGACTGTAGACGTTAATTTCAAGTAGTTCCTACTTTCGCTACCAAATGCTAGCGTCCACGACACCTAGCTGTGAACTTGGCTACTACTAGATGCTATCGCACCAGCGCCTGATGACGAACGTTGGAACTTAAGAGCATTAATCAAACCCAACCTACAAATTTTGCTTCATTCAAGTGTAGTTAGTCGAAGGTTCTTTAAGCCATAAATCTATGACATGGGACCGTCGGCTTTACTTCCCCTGCGATGGAAGGCATACTGAGGGATTTTAACGCTCCTAAAATATCCGACGACTTCGGCCGGGTTTGAACCCGCGTTCTTGTGCATAGAAGCTCAGCACGCTACCAACTACGCCACCCACTGTAACTACAAGAAGAGCAGCCTAAGGGAAACAAAAGAAAGGGCAAATAAATGCCCTCTACCCTGAAGAATGAGGATTGAGGGACTTAGAAAGAAGAAGAGCCATGAAAGGCAGATATGAAAGGTAAAGAGGAGAGGGACCCCCCTAAAGCAATGGGAAAAGGGAAAAACGGATCCAGCTCAGGAATCCCTTGGGGTCGCCAACGCCCGAACTCAACAGACGTGAGCCTTTGAGGGTGTAGCACAATCCAGGGTGCACCAGAAGTGGTGGGGCTACACACCCCCTGCCTCCTTGAGGGCCTTGAGCAGAAGGCAGGAGAAACTGTGAGCCCTTGAGGGTGTAGCACAATCCAGGGTGCACCATAAGTGGTGGGGCTACTACATCCTGCCTCCTTGAGGGCCTGGAGCAGACGGCAGGAGAAACTGTGAGCCCTTGAGGGTGTAGCACAATCCAGGGTGCACCATAAGTGGTGGGGCTACACACCCCCTGCCTCCTTGAGGGCCTGGAGCAGACGGCAGGAGAAACTGTGAGCCCTTGAGGGTGTAGCACAATCCAGGGTGCACCATAAGTGGTGGGGCTACTACACCCTGCCTCCTTGAGGGCCTTGAGCAGACGGCAGGAGAAACTGTGAGCCCTTGAGGGTGTAGCACAATCCAGGGTGCACCATAAGTGGTGGGGCTACACACACCCTGCCTCCTTGAGGGCCTTGAGCAGACGGCAGGAGAAACTGTGAGCCCTTGAGGGTGTAGCACAATCCAGGGTGCACCATAAGTGGTGGGGCTACACACACCCTGCCTCCTTGAGGGCCTTGAGCAGACGGCAGGAGAAACTGTGAGCCCTTGAGGGTGTAGCACAATCCAGGGTGCACCATAAGTGGTGGGGCTACACACACCCTGCCTCCTTGAGGGCCTTGAGCAGACGGCAGGAGAAACTGTGAGCCCTTGAGGGTGTAGCACAATCCAGGGTGCACCATAAGTGGTGGGGCTACACACACCCTGCCTCCTTGAGGGCCTTGAGCAGACGGCAGGAGAAACTGTGAGCCCTTGAGGGTGTAGCACAATCCAGGGTGCACCATAAGTGGTGGGGCTACACACACCCTGCCTCCTTGAGGGCCTTGAGCAGACGGCAGGAGAAACTGTGAGCCCTTGAGGGTGTAGCACAATCCAGGGTGCACCATAAGTGGTGGGGCTACACACACCCTGCCTCCTTGAGGGCCTTGAGCAGACGGCAGGAGAAACTGTGAGCCCTTGAGGGTGTAGCACAATCCAGGGTGCACCATAAGTGGTGGGGCTACACACACCCTGCCTCCTTGAGGGCCTTGAGCAGACGGCAGGAGAAACTGTGAGCCCTTGAGGGTGTAGCACAATCCAGGGTGCACCATAAGTGGTGGGGCTACACACACCCTGCCTCCTTGAGGGCCTTGAGCAGACGGCAGGAGAAACTGTGAGCCCTTGAGGGTGTAGCACAATCCAGGGTGCACCATAAGTGGTGGGGCTACACACACCCTGCCTCCTTGAGGGCCTTGAGCAGACGGCAGGAGAAACTGTGAGCCCTTGAGGGTGTAGCACAATCCAGGGTGCACCATAAGTGGTGGGGCTACACACACCCTGCCTCCTTGAGGGCCTTGAGCAGACGGCAGGAGAAACTGTGAGCCCTTGAGGGTGTAGCACTATCCAGGGTGCACCAGAAGTGGTGGGACTACACACACCCTGCCTCCTTGAGGGCCTTGAGCAGACGGCAGGAGGTACTGTGAGCCCTTGAGGGTGTAGCACTATCCAGGGTGCACCAGAAGTGGTGGGGCTACACACACCCTGCCTCCTTGAGGGCCTTGAGCAGACGGCAGGAGAAACTGTGAGCCCTTGAGGGTGTAGCACTATCCAGGGTGCACCAGAAGTGGTGGGACTACACACACCCTGCCTCCTTGAGGGCCTTGTGCAGAAGGCAGGAGAAACTGTGAGCCCTTGAGGGTGTAGCACAATCCCGGGTGCACCATAAGTGGTGGGGCTACACACCCCCTGCCTCCTTGAGGGCCTTGAGCAGAAGGCAGGAGAAACTGTGAGTCCTTGAGGGTGTAGCACAATCCCGGGTGCACCATAAGTGGTGGGGCTACACACACCCTGCCTCCTTGAGGGTCTTGAGCAGAAGGCAGGAGAAACTGTGAGCCCTTGATGGTGTAGCACAATCCCGGGTGCACCATAAGTGGTGGGGCTACACACACCCTGCCTCCTTGAGGGCCTTGAGCAGAAGGCAGGAGAAACTGTGAGCCCTTGAAGGTGTAGCACAATCCCGGGTGCACCATAAGTGGTGGGGCTACACACCCCCTGCCTCCTTGAGGGTCTTGAGCAGAAGGCAGGAGAAACTGTGAGCCCTTGATGGTGTAGCACAATCCCGGGTGCACCAGAAGTGGTGGGACTACACACACCCTGCCTCCTTGAGGGCCTTGAGCAGAAGGCAGGAGAAACTGTGAGCCCTTGAAGGTGTAGCACAATCCCGGGTGCACCATAAGTGGTGGGGCTACACACCCCCTGCCTCCTTGAGGGTCTTGAGCAGAAGGCAGGAGAAACTGTGAGCCCTTGATGGTGTAGCACAATCCCGGGTGCACCATAAGTGGTGGGGCTACACACCCCCTGCCTCCTTGAGGGCCTTGAGCAGAAGGCAGGAGAAACTGTGAGCCCTTGATGGTGTAGCACAATCCAGGGTGCACCAGAAGTGGTGGGACTACACACACCCTGCCTCCTTGAGGGCCTTGAGCAGAAGGCAGGAGAAACTGTGAGTCCTTGAGGGTGTAGCACAATCCCGGGTGCACCATAAGTGGTGGGGCTACACACCCCCTGCCTCCTTGAGGGCCTTGAGCAGAAGGCAGGAGAAACTGTGAGTCCTTGAGGGTGTAGCACAATCCCGGGTGCACCATAAGTGGTGGGGCTACATACACCCTGCCTCCTTAAGGGCCTTGACCAGAAGGCAGGAGAAACTGTGAGCCCTTGAAGGTGTAGCACAATCCCGGGTGCACCAGAAGTGGTGGGACTACACACACCCTGCCTCCTTGAGGGCCTTGAGCAGAAGGCAGGAGAAACTGTGAGTCCTTGAGGGTGTAGCACAATCCCGGGTGCACCATAAGTGGTGGGGCTACACACCCCCTGCCTCCTTGAGGGCCTTGACCAGAAGGCAGGAGAAACTGTGAGCCCTTGATGGTGTAGCACAATCCCGGGTGCACCATAAGTGGTGGGGCTACACACACCCTGCCTCCTTGAGGGTCTTGAGCAGAAGGCAGGAGAAACTGTGAGCCCTTGATGGTGCAGCACAATCCCGGGTGCACCATAAGTGGTGGGGCTACATACACCCTGCTTCCTTGAGGGCCTTGACCAGAAGGCAGGAGAAACTGTGAGCCCTTGATGGTGTAGCACAATCCCGGGTGCACCAGAAGTGGTGGGACTACACACACCCTGCCTCCTTGAGGGCCTTGAGCAGAAGGCAGGAGAAACTGTGAGTCCTTGAGGGTGTAGCACAATCCCGGGTGCACCATAAGTGGTGGGGCTACACACCCCCTGCCTCCTTGAGGGCCTTGACCAGAAGGCAGGAGAAACTGTGAGCCCTTGATGGTGTAGCACAATCCCGGGTGCACCATAAGTGGTGGGGCTACATACACCCTGCCTCCTTGAGGGCCTTGAGCAGAAGGCAGGAGAAACTGTGAGCCCTTGAAGGTGTAGCACAATCCCGGGTGCACCATAAGTGGTGGGGCTACACACCCCCTGCCTCCTTGAGGGCCTTGAGCAGAAGGCAGGAGAAATTGTGAGCCCTTGATGGTGTAGCACAATCCCGGGTGCACCATAAGTGGTGGGGCTACACACCCCCTGCCTCCTTGAGGGTCTTGAGCAGAAGGCAGGAGAAACTGTGAGCCCTTGATGGTGTAGCACAATCCCGGGTGCACCATAAGTGGTGGGGCTACATACACCCTGCCTCCTTGAGGGCCTTGAGCAGAAGGCAGGAGAAACTGTGAGCCCTTGAAGGTGTAGCACAATCCCGGGTGCACCATAAGTGGTGGGGCTACACACCCCCTGCCTCCTTGAGGGCCTTGAGCAGAAGGCAGGAGAAACTGTGAGCCCTTGAGGGTGTAGCACTATCCAGGGTGCACCATAAGTGGTGGGGCTACATACATCCTGCCTCCTTGAGGGCCTTGAGCAGAAGGCAGGAGAAACTGTGAGCCCTTGAGGGTGAAGCACTATCCAGAGTGCACCATAAGTGGTGGGGCTACATACACCCTGCTTCCTTGAGGGCCTTGAGCAGAAGGCAGGAGGTACTGTGAGTCCCTGAGGGTGTAGCAATATCCAGGGTGCACCATAAGTGGTGGGGCTACATACACCCTATTCCTTGAGGGTCTTGAGCAGAAGGCAGGAGAAACTGTGAACCCTTGAGGGTGTAGCACAATGCAGGGTGCACCAGAAGTGGTGGGACTACATACACCCTGCCTCCTTGAGGGCCTTGAGCAGAAGGCAGGAGATACTGTGAACCCTTGAGGCACTATCCAGGGTGCACCGGAAGTGGTGGGGCTACATACACCCTGCCTCCTTGAGGGCCTTGAGCAGAAGGCAGGAGAAACTGTGAGCCCTTGAGAGTGTAGCACTATCCAGGGTGCACCAGAAGTGGTGGGGCTACACACACCCTGCCTCCTTGAGGACCTTGACCAGAAGGCAGGAAATACCTGAAAGAAAAACAAGAGGTCTGACCCCTCGAATAATGAGGAATCAGGAAAGATGAGACAAGGGTCAATTAAGGCGGGAAATAAAGAGACCCCTTGGCCTCCTCGGATACCCTAATACCGTTGGCGTCTGAAGAGAACGAGAGTCGGCCAAGAATGGTCGACAGGAAAGAAGACGGAGAGGAACCCGGCACAAGTAAATGGAAGCAATGTCGGACTCAGCTGGGGTCCCGTGGTCGCCAACCCACCGTCGCACTTGATGTGAGCTCCTGGGGGGACGATCGTGTTGACCGGCTGAAAGCATAAATTTCGTTTACTAACACTACACTGAAAAGGAGTTTCCAACGCGATAATAATCGCACCGGTAGGCGTTTACTTTATCTTTGCGTTCCTTTTAGTTACTGGTAGCCTAGTTGGTAACGTGCTGAGCTTCTATGCCCAAGGTCGCGGGTTCAAACCCGGCCGAAGTCGTCGGATTTTTTAAGAGCGTTAAAATATCCCTCAGTATACATTCTTTCGGAGGGTAAGTAAAGCCGACGGTCCCATGTTATAGATTTATGGCAGGTAAAAAAAAAGCTTCCACAAATTACACTGGTGTGAAGCTAAATTATAGGTTAGATTTGACTAACGCTCTTAGGTTCGAAGGTTGGTCGCCAAAATCCGACTGCGGTGGCATCTAGTAACCAAGTTCAGAACTGGTTGGTCGTTGACGGTGGCGTTTGGTAGCAAACGTTGGAACTACTTGAAAATCGAATGTCTGCAGTCCTTACTTGAATTAAAAACAGATACACACTAATACAGTCATCACAATTAACACCGGTTATCAGACAGATTCTACACACACCCAAAGTACACGGGGCTACGTGACCGCGTTCTTGCAGCCCCTAAACTGAGGAACCAACCAACCTTACTTACCGGTCTTATCACTAGAACTGTCCTTTGTGATCTGATCATCTTTTATAAAAGTTCAGTCTTATCAAATATTTCGTTGACATATCTTCGATAGAGGTACACGAACAGTTAGACGTAATAAATGAAAAGATTGAGCAATGGGCATTGAAGATAAATGTGGAGAACAGTAAAACAGTGGTGATGAGTAGAGGTGAGAAAGAAGGAAAAGGAGTAATCAAAGTAGGAGATTAAGGAACTGGAAGTGGTGAAACACTTCAAATACTTGGGAAGTGAACTGACTAAAGATGGAAGACTAGATTTGGAAATTAGCAGAAAAATACAACTCGGGAGTGCTTTCTACCAACAGGTACGGGGACTAGTATGGAACAAGGCTAAAGAAGTTATGTACAAAGCATATTATGTTCCTATAATGACATATGCAGCATGACTAAGAGGGATGAGAGCAGAGTACAAGCAGCTGAGATGAGATTCCTGAGAAGTATGGTCCAGAAAACGAGGAGAGACAGAGTGAGAAATGAAGATATACGGAAAGAACTGGGAGTACAGAAACTAAATGTCAAACTGGAGCAAAACAGATTGAGATGGTTTGGAATGTCAAATGGATGAATGAAGTAAGGCTACCAAGACGAGCACTGGAACGACGGATGACAGGGAAGAGAGGACGAGGAAGACCAAGAATGTGTTGGATGCACTCAGTGGAGAATAGTATTAGAAAACGGAACCTGGATTGGAACACTGTGTCCGAAGAGGAATGGTGGAACGACAGAACAAAGTGGAGAGGAACCATATTTGTCCCCACCCAGTGTCAACTGGAAAAGGGGAAATGAAAATGATGCTGATGATGATGATGATCTTTGATAGTCCAATACCGGCTTAAGAGAGGAAACCTTCCAGTATAGCAAAAAGTGCGACTAATGTTCACTGATGAATTTTATAAAAATGCATATTTTTTTATTTTTTTATTTTTTGCATATTCTGAACATAACAGCATATTTTAGCAAATACAGTTGATATTAAGTATAATTTAAAACATCTTGAACATAATATGTTCGCCTGCGTGTTGGACATCCCTCGTAAGCAACTTTCTGAGCAACAGATAACGATATAACAGTACTCGTACTTTACGCAATTCTGCCTGGCTAATTGAAGAAGGGAATGGGGTGGGACATTCCTTTCACCATCTCCACAGCCAGTAGCCTGGGGTTTAGCTTGCCACGGTGGGTGAGTGGATAGCGTGTTGGTCTACTAACCCCAAGATTGCAGGTTCGCTCCTAGCCGTGGTAAGTGATTTTTGAAAGGCGGCAAAAATACGACACGCATGTCATACGATGTTGGCATGTCAAAGAACCCATTTGAATTCAGTAGGCCGTGTTCATAATGGCAAAATTAATTTCGGGTGTTTCCGCCAACACAAAGTTCCTCATTTCTCTACTAGAAAGCGCTATAGTGTTCAAGGAGCTTAGGTATCTAACCTCCTTGACTTTCATAGTGATTCGAGGAAAAACGAAATTCGACAAACAAGCTACCCTCTGGGTGTCAAATTACAAAGCTTGCACCCGGTACCGAGGCCATACGATATTATTATTAGCCCGGGGTTAGTTTTGTGAGGAGTTTCTTCAGTTAATGTGTTACTTTATTCTTAGTCTGCACATCCTTAACTCAAAATGCCTAAATAGAAGAGCAGCAGAAAGTATTTATTAAAACAGTGGGTGTCAGGTAATAGTGATTATTCTTGGGACCGGACATTAATGCACTGAAAACTATTAAAATAGACGTAATTTGTTTTTTGAAAACATTGAAAAACTTGCCATTATCTATTGTGATGCTTCTTTCTGCATTGAGTGATACATGTATAAAGTGGCTTATTGTTGAGTGCATACATGCCCGGTCCCTGTGATGACGATTGTAGACAGTTTGACAACACTGCAGTCAAATTACGCGAGTATCACTGAGGGAAGAAATAAGTTCACAAAAAACCCAAGCAGGGAACTTTGTTACATCATTCTATCAAGGCCGAGACTTCACGGCCCACGGCATTCTGTGTACAGCACTTCTCAAAACATCCTAACATCCTATCGAGCCAGTTGCATCGCAAGAGTGCAACATGATTCAATAACATCGCACGATTTTACAACGACATTTATTTGCTGCCAAAAATAGCTCACAGTTATAGACATTTCTTATGAATTTTTATAATCAGTGCATTAAGTGTTTATACATAGTCAATGCCGCGGTTCCGTCGTCAGGACGCCGCGCCGCGCCGGCGATACGCACAGACAAGAGCTCCGTCTGTTCGTTTCGACCGACTCAGGCCAATGTTATACGCACCGAATAATCGCGACCGAAACGCGTATCCATTGGGTCAGTGGGTTGGTAATTGTATAAACAATACGGACCGAACCGCAAATGCGTTAATTAGCACAGAGGCGGTTTTTTACGCCGAGCTGACGCACAAATTATTACAGGAAGGACGCGTGCAGAAGAAACGTCTGTCGCGCGGAGAAACAGCAGTGCGTAGGGTGGAAAACATGTAGGTTGATGATGATGATGATGTTGATGATAATTGTTGTTTTAAGGGGCCTAACATCTAGGTTATCGGTCCCTAATGGATTGGGTGATCGTGAAAATGTAACTAAACCTGAAACTAGCTACAAACTGGAAAGGAAATGGAAAACGAAATTAAGAACAAGGGAAACAAAAGACAGGAGAAAAGGAAATGCCCTCAACCCTCGTAGATGAGAACTAAGGGACTTGGAAGAAAGGAGAGCCAGAAAAGGCAGATAGGAGAGGGACCGCCCCAAAGGCAATGGAAGAAGGAGAAAAGGAAGCCCTCGGGGTCGCCAACTCCCGAACTCACCAGACGTGAGCCCCTGAGGGTGTAGCACAATCCAGGGTGCACCACAAGTGGTGGAGCTACACACACCCTGCCTCCTTGAGGGCCTTGAGCAGATACAATGAAAAGAAAACAAGAGTCTAACCCCTCACAGAATGAGGGATCAGCAAATATGAGACAAGGGCCAATTAAGGCGGGAAAGTAAAAGAGTCGCTAGGCCTTGGATACTCTAATACCGTCGGGGTCGGAAAAGAACAAGCGTTGACCAAGAGAGGTCGAGAGGGAAGATAACAGAGAGGAGCCCGGCACAATTAAGTGGAAGCAATGCCAGACTCAGCTGGGGTGCCGTGGTCGCTAATCCAGGACCCACAACTTGTGAGCCCCTGGGCGGTACATGTAGGTTACGTTGTGGTGTTTGTGCATGACCTTGTTATTTTGCAAGCAACGTCAAAATAACAATTTGACATACGGTAATACTTGTCAGGGTGTTTCCTATGGTCCCAGAACATGATGTGGAACTGTCCAGTTGTCAAACAATTCGATAAGACCTGATGGGTCTCCCAACGTTCATTCTCCCTTTCAGGAAATGTCACTTCATGAAGGCAATTTAACACGCGAGGAGTGGCGCTTGGGGTATTTTCGACCCGAGCCTTAAATAATGATCTATATTTTCGTTTTGGTCAGCCCCATATTTCCTGTCGCTTACTGTACCTCTCTTCTTACCCTTGAACTTTACCATGTAAAATAAACATGTTCATATCTTTTTAAACACACAAGTTATTTCTACTGTATATTATTTACGGTCGGGTCAGATTTACCCATGGCGCCAGTCCTCGCATGACAGTTTTCGGCTTACGTTAATCGGGAAAATCCGTAAAATATTTTGGTACAGCGCAATAACATAGCTCACGTTCTTATTGATCCATCTTTAGGATCTAGGGACACCTTGGTCATCAGCTCCTTTGTATAAAAAAAATTGAAATGGCTGCTTTGTCGCCATTATCGAGGCCAACTATACTGTTAGGAAAATTATTCTCATATTTAAAGAATATACATAAACCTCATTTTATATTGGGAATAGTTCACAGGTGTAACATTACTACATTAAAACCCGTACGACTACGACAAAAAGGGAGGGACACACTATGGGTCAAAATGACCCGGCGCGAGTCCTCGTGTTATATCTCTTGACGGGGTTAATAACCAACACAATCTCATCCATTTTGTAATGACTGCTGCTCTCAGAAGGAATCCAGCAGGGGTTCTTGCGGTCAACATTCTTCCCCTGTAGCAAGCACTACGCTGAAATTCAACCATATCATGGACCATGTGACGAAAATGGAAGAGGAGAGATTATCTAAGAGGTTAATGAAATCCGCTGTAGAGGGTAAGAGAAGCAGAGGTAAACCTAGGATGCGATGGTTAGATTCAATATTGAACGATTCCAAAGTGAGAGGTGTAGAAGCAGAAAAGTGCTAACTGTTAATAGGGGATCTTAAGCGGCTTCGGCGGCGTAGTCGGTAGCATGCTGAACTCCTATGCCCGAGATCACGGGTTCAAACCCGGCATTTTTAGGAGCGTTAAAATCGTTCAGTATGCCTTCCTTCGGAGGGAAAGTAAAGCCAGCGGGCCCGTGCCATACATTTATGGCACGTAAAAAACCTACCACGGCAATTGGTAGTGAGTAGCAAAATTTGTAGGTTATATTTGGCTATTTAGAAACGCTCTATCAAGTTCCAACGTTCGCCGCTAGGTAGCCAAAGTTGGAAATACTTCGAATTGAACTTGTTGGGGGCCCTCGGGCGTTCAATGAGAAATACCCAGCTATGTCCAATGGGTGCGATTCATATATAACAGGGGATCTTGTTCACAATTAGAGGCTAGCAGATCAGACTGGGCACTGAAGAGCAAACAGTCAATTGAAAATGATGAAGGAAGTTCTGGAAAGGAAACTGCTGGGTAAGTGTGATTTATTTAGATTATAATAATATATTTAATGCAGCCAAATAGCCATAACTTAAAATATAGGTTACATTGATGGGTTACATATTTGCATAATCACTTATAGACATTGCTCTTCTTGTACAGAATTCTATGTGGTACCGTTCACACATTTTTCCACATAATGTGGACTCACGGTCTATACTTGTGTCTTGGAAGTGTTTTGTTTGCAGAGTAGGTGGTGAAAACCGTGAACTGCCAACCTCGTAGTGACATGTCTTAGTTCGAAATTAGCTTTTGTCCACGAGCGGTCTATCATGGCCCCTGTGCCATAGAAGTCTGGTTGTACTTCTTCTCTCTTCCCCGACAACGTTGTCAGAAGTTTCTCCGATGCACTGGTGCTCGGTAGGGGTATGCTTGTCCTGAGGTCATCTACGAGGAAAGATTCCTTTGCCAGGAGATAAACAAGTCTAGATCGTGTCGTTATTGATACTCCTATCACCTTCTTTATGTAGTTCGCTTTCACCCTTTCCAAGGTTGATAGGTTCCTCGTTGTTAAATGTGTCCAGATGATTTCAATGCCATAGGTCATTATTAGAAGAATTTTTACTCTGAATAGCCACATTGCTGTCTTTAGACGGAGTGATCTGATGTCTTTTATTTCGTGCATTGCCACCATTGCTTGAGTTACCTTATCTGTGACATGTTTTGTGAAACAATATGCACTCGATTGCAGGGTGATGCCTTTATTTTGATTATGGATTATTAAAATGAAAAGTTTTCTTCTCCTACTTCAGGGAAATATCAGATGAAAGGGGATGCATCGTTTCAAAAGGATACAATTTTAAACTTGCTCTCTTTATGAAGCTAGTACTTTATAAGGGAAAACGGAGATCAGTTTGAAATCGAAAGTAAAATACACGTTTTTTGTTTTAAATTCTATAGATTTTACTCGCTGTGGAATTGGAGTGAGGTTATCTTGTTTTCGACAAACTGAAGTTGAATATTTTATCTCTTAAACCAGAGGGAGTTAGACAAATCGTCACAATGGTAGGAAAAGCAACGTGAAATGTCAACGGAAATACACTGAACGGCAAAGAAAACCAATCACATGACAAATTCAAGATTATACTACTTTTATTCAAATCATGAATATGAATACTCTAGGCCTAGCATATAACTTACTGTTTATACAGTGCGTTAGGGAATGTTCTCCGCAATGCCCAGGCACTGCTACGTTAGGTGAGAGCCGGAGTTAAGTTGGCAGCCCTTCCGCTCACTCGCCGAGCGCCAGGTACTAGCTTGTCTTCTCCAAGGTCGACAGGATATCAGAACACACGTGTGAGCTGTGCTGTGGAAGCGTCAGTGTGAATGCTGTAAGGGAGCGTTTAGATCATTGGAATAGTGCAACAGGATACAGTCGGTAATGTTTACTACTGAAGAGGGAGTGTTTTTGGTGGAATACGTTTTTGTGAAGGTGATCGGTTTACAGAAAATGTAAAACTAAAATTTCAGGCGCGGTTTCCTAATTCAAAGTATCCAAACCGGGATACCGTTCGGGATTTGATAAGTAAATTTCGTGTGACCGGCTCGGTTCACGATGTACCGGGAACAGGCAGGCCTACGCTGTTAACAGACCAAAAACTTGATGAAATTTCCGATATAATGCTGCGAAGTCCAAGTAAATCAATACGCAAATTACCTCAAGTAACAGGAATCTCTAAGTGGACTGTTTGTTGTTTGTTTTGTTTTAACACAAGCGGCGGCAGCCGCGCTGTCAGCAGCAACGGTGCTGCCAACTTAACTCCGGCTCTCACCTAACGAAGCAGTGCCTAGGCACTGCGGAGAACATTCCCTGACACCCTGTAGCATGGAAGTATGGTTAATTGTTTTCCTGGATGTATTAACATTCTTCATGTCATTGTTTCACTTAACAATAGCGATTCATTGACGTGATGCTGTTTCCCGCGGAAAGATGTGCGCGCCACCACTTTCGATCAGAGCCACTGCCTTGCCAACATCTTCAGGCCTCAAGCGCATATTCGTTTCTGAATTGCACAAGAACAACAGAGGACATGGCTGTATTGATCTTTCCTATGTCAACAAGTGGCAAAAGAAGAAAAAATAAACCATTGCATTGTTGACGATACCAATGGCGCGCGGGAAACAGCATCATGTCAAAGAATCGCTATTGTTAAGTGAATCAATGCCATGAAGAACGGTAATGCGTCCAGGAAACCAATTAACCTTACTTCCATGCTATAACTACAGTATGTGCTGTACTAGGCCTATACCGTTCATATCTATGATTTGAATGAAAGTAATGTTGAATTCTTAAAGTGATCGTTGTTTCTTTTGCCTGTCAGTGTATATTTATTTGTTTATAAAGTGCGTTTAAACAAATAAACAAGCCGATAGCCCATGTCTAAACTGTGTCGCGTCGAGCCCGCATACTAATAAAGCCGGCTGGGAGGCTCTCGCATGGGTCTGCTAATTATTATTATTGTTTTGTTTTGGCCAACTTAAGACCACGTCATTTCAACTGTTTCCTTTTAGCTTTAAATTAGCCCTGTATTCCTTCATTCGTAGACCGTGTTGTTCCTTTCTTCCTTTTGTACACGCCTTTCCAGTTTCCAGTGTCGGCTTAGGTTCGAACCTCCGATGTTCGAAGAGTTTTCTCTTAATCTGACCATGCTCCTTGATATCTTCACAAGAGATCCCAATCTCCTGCAGATCTTTTCGTATCTCACCGAACGAGTCTCTTTTACTTGGAGAAAAGTGAAAATGCGATAATGTAATCGTGTTGACGTGCCCATAAAACGAAATCCGTCTTTTCCGCATCGCATCAGTTATTTTCTCATCATGTGAATATAAATGCTGGTTATACCATGTTCTAAACCAGGGGTTCTCAAACTATTTCTGTCGTGTCCCCCTTCAGAAATATAAAATATCTAGCCCCCCCCCCTCCTCTTCCCCTCATTCTTGTTCTTTATTAGGACTGAACATTTCATTATGATGTTTGAAGCCAATGTTCAGGGATGCCTGGAACCAACACCAGTACACAAACTATACCCTATTGTTGGAACAGCCCCACCCAACATCCGGAGGTCCACTACTGCGGACGCCGGGAGAACAAAGCAGGAGAATGACCATCGACATCCACTATATGGTCACCAGGCAGCAAGGTATCGCCTCAGATCCCGCAAGAGTTTCCTTGCTAGGACTACGCCGCTGGAGAGAACACCAGAGACAACTCGTCTCAACAGATGGAGGAGCTCACTGCCCTCAGACAGGTCACCAAAGGAAGAACTGGCTCCTGACGCCGATCTACCTTATCCTGTGTGGAGGGCCCTCAACCGCTTAAGAATGGGTGTCCCTCGATGCAAGACCAACCTGCAAGTGCTTTTTGAGTGTTCATTTTTGCTGTTAGTTGTTTGAAATCAGACTGATTGGTAAGCGCAGTTCGCACGAGTTCACTTTTAGCTTCATCAGTTAGTTCAGTGTGATAAGTTATTTAGATTTAATAACGTTTTATTGCGCACAAGTTGTGCAAAATTACAAATAACATGCAAGGAAAGATGCACTTCAGCCTATGCAGTGATCTATGATGGGTTTCCCTCTATTCCTGCAATGAAGAACGTGATAACGTTCACAGATTCCGTCACACAGCTCACAGACACAGGCCGGGTCCGGATCATGGAATGTCTTTGTCTTGCACATTCTATGGTGGAAACCGTGCACAGCCAAAGAGGTCACAAAGTGCCGCAAGTCCTGGTTCGGTTCCATCCATGCTCTGTTGATCATAGCCTCGGTCGAGTAGAATTCTTCCCAGATTTCACTTCTTTTCAACGTTCTTTCTGCTAGAACCCTCTTCCAGCAGGTCGTAGTAGGCAAAGCGAACTTGAATCTAAAATCCTCCATCAAGAAGGGTTCCCGAGAGAGCACATACACTAATCTCGATCGCGTGTATTTGGATACTCCAAGGACAGCCTTCAAGTATCTAGCCTTTACCTGTTCCAATGTTCGGAGGTCTCCTATGCTTAACTTGTCCCAAATTATCTCTATGCCATACGTGAGGATTGGGACAATTTTTGCATCGAAGAGTGCAATGGCGGATCTCAAGGAAAGTCTTGTAATGGCTTTGACGTCAAATATAGCCTTGGTAGCTGCTGTCGCTCTTTGTTTTACGTGGATTTTGAACGAGTTCATTGTCGTTTGTAACGTTACACCCAGATATTTAAAGCTATTGACAGTCTTCAGTGGTTTACTTTTGAAAAATATTCTCTGTTCTTGGGAAACACGTCCACGCTTCCTGAAAATCATATGCTCGGTCTTCTCTGCATTAACTTGCAATTCATTCTTATCTGCCCATTTCTCCAGAGCATGGGTTGCAATTTGGAGGTCCCTGATGTTCTGCGACCCCAAAACCATGTCGTCGGCGTAGAGGTATATCTTCGTTTCCTTTGAAACTTCTCTGACTGCATGAACAATATCGTGCGTGGCGACATTGAACAACAGGGGACTGAGGGGATCTCCCTGAAGTACACCGTTCGTTTGTATGATCTGTCTGGAAATGGTTACGTTGTCGGAGATTTTTATATTATTGCTCCTTAACATGTTATGAACCAGAATTGTGAGTGCTTTATTTTCTGTCGCTATCGAATTTAGTTTCGTGGAGATGATGGTCCTGCTTAGATTGTCGAAGGCTTTCGAGAAATCAATAAATACTGCATGGAATTTTCCTTGAGGTGTTCTAAGGGTATTCTCTATGTCATCTTTTAGATTTCTAATTGCCTAAAGCGTGTTTCTCCCTCGTCTAAAACCAAATTGCTCTTCTGGTATTTTAACGTCGATTTCTTCAGTAAGTCTGTTCGTCATGAGCTTTGTAAGTATCTTTAATAAATTGCTTTCTAGGGCAATCCCTCTGTATGATTTAGCGAACTTGAGCTGAGTACAGCAAGTAACACACAATTTCTTTTCTGGAACTTTCTTCCAAAACGCCGGTCCATTTATATACTTTATATGCTTTTAATACTCTTTAAAATCTGAACAACTTTTTCAAGGAGCCGCACGAGATTGACTCAAGAGCCGCATTTGGCTCGCGAGCCTTGTTGTGGCCACCCCTGCAATATAATTCCAATTCGAAATAGCAAGTAACACACAATTTCTTTTTTGGAACTTTCTTCCAAAACGCCGGTCCATTTATATACATTATATGCTTTTAATACTCTTTAAAATCTGAACTACTTTTTCAAGGAGTTGCACGAGATTGACTCAAGAGCCGCATTTGGCTCGCGAGCCTTGTTGTGGCCACCCCTGCAATATAATTCCAATTACTGGAATATTCGAAAAAATAACTTAAAAGGATAATTTTATTACACGACGAGAAGGTACACGAGGTGACACAAACAATTGTCATAAGAATGTAAAACCGAGGCTGGTTCAGCGAGCGGAGGGTGAATGGCGCATGCGCACAGACAGGAGCAGCAGACAGACGAGTTCTAACAACGTGGTCGCCCATGGAAGTGCGAGCTGTTATCCGGTGTGAATTGGCATCAGAAATGTTAACATCAAGGTTGTTGACATTTGACATTGTCAATTAATATGATAAAATTGGTCCGGTTAACTCAAACATAAAATGCCAGCGTTTCGCTCCAGTGTGCCGTTGGGCTCGTCAGTTGGTACAGACACACCTCACCAATACGCGTGGCTAACACATACTGAGAAGGCCATCACAAGACACAAAATACAAATACGTCACGAGTGATGCTAATGTGCTACAGAAGTCAAGCTCCCTTTATAAAACAAAAGCCTTACCTTGGCAATCCAACTGACGAGTCCAACGGCACACTGGAGCGAAACGCTGACATTTTATGTTTGAGTTAACCGGACCAATTTTATAATATTAATGTGGGAATCGGAAGATGATGAACCGTTCGTGGGTTTCCCGCCAGTCTCGGGACCGCCCGGTGGCGCCGCGTAGAAGAACCGAGAGGAAGCCGTGAAAAAAAGAGGACGAGCAGTGTGTCAGGTTTGTGTCGAGTGAAGTCACGCTAAGTTTTGTGCAAGCTTATCTGTTGTAATCTTATGTGTAAATACAGTTTTTATACTTAAAATTACAAGAGTTTAGTGCTTTTCAGTCGGTCAACACGAATGTACCCAAAAGAGATGGGTTATGCCCTAATCCTGAAATAAATTAATAATCTCATGTAATTTATTTCAGGATTAGGGCATAACCCATCTCTTTTGGGTACATTCGTGTTGACCGACTGAAAAGCACTAAACTCTTGTTTACTAAGGCAACACTGAAAATATGGCTTCAAACACCACAATGTACTTAAAATTACTTAAAGACGTGTTCGGTTTGTTCGCTTGCCAAAATCCTTTCCTACATTTGGGGGCTTGTCCGAAATACGAAGTATTTTGAGTGCGGAACGGCAATCTTGGTTAGGCTACAACGATAAAACCAAGGCGTGAGGTGACGACATTTTTCTGGCAAGATCGACGACGACGTGGGTCCGTGGAATATAGAAGACGAGTAGCTGTTCAACTTCCAAAGACGTGGTGATTCGAGCAGGCTGCAAAAGACGATTTCGAGGATCCTGAACCCTAAGACGACGACGAAAAGAAAAGTGATTAGTGCGAGTGCCGAAAGACAAAGAAAAATGGCGGACAATGTGGCGTGTTTACAAGATATTGAAAAAGTTAATAATAACATTAAGACCGGCCGTGATTAAGATGTTACATAACCTCATTTTCGAAAAACTGCCACGTGATCGAAAGAACAGACAGCGCTTAAGAGAATTCTCAGGATTCGAGTTTGAATGTGACTCACCAAAACACCTGGAGAAATTGAAGTTCATTGAGCGCGAATTCACCGAGGCTGATCTAATTGCCATTTGCACTGTGTTAAACATTCAATATACGGGAGAGAAAGCAGTGCTTGTGCAACGCATCTGTGACAACTTAATGGACCTTTCGTTGCTGGGGATGCCCAAAGACGAAGATGATGATGATGAAGAAGAAGAAGAGACTGGTAAAACGAAAGATGTGAAAAGCAAGATGAAAGAGGCAAACGAATTGCTGGCGGAAGAATTACGTGAGTTAAAGGAGAAAATGGCTTGTATGAAATCCATGAAACATTCAACCTCTAGCATGTCAGGATCATCATTGGATTCATCTAGCTCGTCCTAAGACCAGAAACTCTCCAAAGCAATAGGAGGTAGGCCTAACCATAAAAACATAACAAAGACCAAACACAAATCGAAGACTGTAGTAGAAAGCTCAAGTGAAGGGGAAGTCGACCAGGACGTGGTGGACTTGCGGCACACTGCAAACCGGGGAGTTGCACACAAGTTTGCGTTGACTTTCCGAGATGTAGAGGGCTCTGTCAGACCCTATGACGGCAGCGAGAACTATCCGGCGCGACGTTGGATTGAGGACTTTGAGGAAACGGCAACGTTGATGGGCTGGGACGAGATGCAAAAATATGTTTTTGCAAAAAAGTCACTGTCAGGCCTGGCTAAGTTGTTCGTGCAGAGTGAACGTGGCATCACATCTTGGCACAAGTTGAAGAAAGCCCTGAAGAAAGAGTTCCGAGATGATACCAGTGCAGCAGAGATTCATCGACTGCTAACCAACCGACGAAAAACTAAAGTTGAAACTCTTCAGGAATATATCCTGGTGATGCGAGAAATAGCCAGCAGGTCGGCAATCGATGATAAATCGTTGATACAATACGTCATCGATGGCATCGAGGACGACACTGGATCCAAGATGGTTCTATATGGAGCAAGGGACATCGAGGAATTCAAGGACAAGTTGAAGATCTATGAGAGAGCTTACACACGAAACTCCCAGAAGTTGACAAAAAATGTGAAGACGACAAACAAACATACACCAAGAGAAGACAACAGGCAGAAGCAGATCTCGTCTGTAAAGAGATGTTACAATTGTGGTCAGAAGAACAGTCACGAGTCCAGCGGATGTCCACACAAGAGTCAAGGTCCAAAGTGCTTCAATTGCAGCAGCTTCGGACACATAGCTTCCAAGTGCCCAAATCCTGAGCAGAATGCAGAGAACAAGACAGTGAACGTTGCTTTGGGAACCAAGTCGAATATGAAGATGAAGGAATTGTTGCTCCAGGGCCAGAAGATCAACGCATTGGTGGACACGGGCTGCCCAATCAATCTGATCCGCGAAGACATTTATGCAGAGATGGGGGATTTGGAGCTGAAGACGACCGCCATAGTACTTAAGGGTTTCGGTGAAAGTGAGGTGCCACCCCTAGGATATTCTCCATCCGACGTCCAGATTGACGACGACACTTACTTGACTGATTTTTAACATTTTTAATAAGTCCTTAACTATGGTGACAACTGTAATGGGTCGGTTTAAACAAAGATGATAATAATAAACATATATACACTGTGGTGTGACCTTACCTGTGATAGTGTAATATAATAAGTTGTTGAGCGCCAGAGTCCTATTTAAGACAGTGAATCGAAATTTATGAATTAACCTCGGCTATCAGCAGTAGAGTGAGACCTAATTACCCCTGGTCGTGGTGAGACAAAGTCATCTAACCAATCCAGTATTTAATCAAGGAGTATGATTGCCTTAAAGTACTAACTACTATGAAAGAAATAGGCATTACGTTAAAGAAAATGAATTTATTAAATGCAAAAACAAAATATTAGTAAAACAGAATAGTGATAGTCACACAATTGAATTTAAAATTACTCAATGCGGCAATTAATTTAAAAGAAAATAAACATTAATGAATTGAATCTATCTTGAAGTTACATATTACAGAGACGTCGGATATTTAATTGTTTGCTCACCCTTTTGAAGTATCATCATAAAAAAGTGTGCAAGATGATCTCGATGTTGCGTTTCATATTTCTAAAAAATGTTGTAGTATGTCATTTGATACTGTTTAACATAACCAAGTCCGTTGCGACTTGTAGATTGATTGTAAAATTGATCTATAAGTCAGTGCGGACTGATATGTATCTTGGGTAGACATCACGCTGTATGGTTTGAAGTCGGAAGTCGAATATTGGCTCAGCTCATTAGCTAAGACCCTCAGTTGACGCTCTCCTATTGTGGTCAGAACAATTGTTCCCTAATGACTTGTCGTTCACTAATAATGTTGTAGACGCGGGTTACAGCTTATATCTTCCTTGTCACGTGGTGTCACAGCTTCCCTCTCTTTAGAAGCAAGCTACCCCTTCTACCTTCAAGACTCCTTACTTGCAATATCTTGACGCGTACGTACATTAGAAATGGCGTGTTAATTGCACCATGCGTGAAATATTTGTTCCATTCCTTCTCGAAGGAACTAGATGGTGCGCACGTGATGGTTACTCATGACAGTGACTCTTAGCCGTGGTGAAATAACTACTACGACGTTCTGTTTGTGACGCATTGGGTTGTTCCTTATTGCCAATCTTGTTGCAATATATAATACTTCGTCTCTTTACAAATAAATGTTAATACAAATCTAATTGAATATAATAATAAAAACCGCTTACAATTATCTGATATAAAATCATCTCATCGATGTACTAATTAATAAGAATAATAAATATGATAATAAATGAATGAATAACCCTTTATATCTAACAGGTATGGGATCGAATCGTTACAATCGCCCCTAAGATAAATAATTTAAATGACGTTTAACATTATTTCTCTTACCACATCCAACATAAAAAACTATAAATATAAATATTATAACCCCCCAAAAAGACAACATACAATATACTCTTCATCAATACACAAAAATATACAAGAAATATATTCTTCACAAAAATTCACATTTTAACTTTCATTCATCTCATTCTTCCAAATGTTCATAATGTTCATTTTTCTTTATATATATGCTGTAAAAAATATACATATAATGCCCTTCACTTTTAATTTTGACATATATGTCAACGCTGCACTCGTTTATAATGGTGGTGATTGTATGCTTGACATACAATTTTGGTTTCTTATCTAGTGAACGTGGTTTTCGTCAGTCTGGTGTAGAATTACATTGTTGTATTTCCAGCTGATTAACACATTAAAATTATCACAGCACACGATATGCAAACAACACAATATTCCTTTCGTCTCTTTAAAGGGATTACTCAAATGCAGTAAAATTTCAATAATTGAAGAAAAAAAATAACTTAGCAAGATACCTAAGGCAATTCCAATTTCAGTGCATATGTCATACATGTAAATATTTCCCCAAATACATAATGACATCGAAATACCTTAAAGCAGTTATTAAACAGTTCACATAAATATCCAAGTTACTACTCACCTGCCTTCGTGGCTTATTTCTTTCTTAGGCCACGGCCGCCTCCTTTCAAATTAATACTTCCTAAGTCTCCACGACTTCTTCACTTCTCATAAAACCATAATTTCTCTTTACTACTTCTCGAAAACAGTAACTTAAATTTTCAAAATCACAAATAAACATAAAATCTGACTTCTTGTTCACTTTATAAAATTTAACTTAGCGTCAAGATATCTTTACTGCATCGTCATTCTTACCTAAATTAATTAATTGGTATTCTGCCCGAAGGCAGGTCCGAGCCTCCGAAGAGGCTACCCCCAGCCGGAGTTTACTTGCGGTAGGGTGGCCAGGGCCTTTCCGCTCCTCCTTATGTTGGCCAACAGCGCGCTGTGCCTAGAACCGGCATACCATCCAAGTTCTGACTGCGCCCAATGTTGCTTAACTGCGGAGTTCTCATGGGATCCGGTGTTTCAACACGGCTAGGCCGTTGGCCATTCTTACCTACCATAACAAAATGATTAAGACGAGGACAAAATACTACTCAATACCTGAATTACGTATATCACTAAACTATTTCACAAAAACACATGACAAACTCCTCGGAATAAATATTTCGTTCCACAAAATATTAATGCTCTTATACTTTAAATTTAGTCTATACATGATTCGACTTCTGGCTGAATACCTAAAAACCCCCATAGTTTTCTCTCAAAACTTATTGTGACATTACTCGTCAACACTTCCCTACTTGCTTCGATCGCCTGGACTATAGCTCATTCTTGCTATACCAGAATCTCTCAAAACTCATCGTGACATCACACGTCACATACAAAAACCTCCCCTATTCGTGGTATAATCCCACATCTTCTTACTGTTACAGGTCACCTCTTACTAACCAATAACACACTAAATTTCAGCTAAAAAAAATCTTACATGCTTCGACTAATTCCTTGGAATAATAACATCACACTTTGCTTTCCTAACTATTGTCTTCCTAAAATAATGACAGTGTTCCAGTTGATAGTCAATAACACCGACACTCATAATTGGCAAATATTTTCCCATAATCACTTCATAAAGCAAGTTCTGAGTTATAACACAGTTCAGATATACTCTGCTCTACCAAATTAAATGCGTAAATTACAGCTGCCTTGAATTGAAACTTCATTATTACCCCTTAGGTATACTCACCTTACATTACTAACTTATTCTTGTCTTCAAAATATTAAACTTATCTTTACTAACTCCGTATGACAAAAATAAAACTTAAATTTCTCGTCTACTAAAAAAATGATTTAACTTTAAATCCTCAAAACTTCGAATTATAACAAATTCCTTTCAATTCTAGAAAATATTATGCCAACCATCTAATTATTATTATTATCTTTACTTTTACCTGTGTGTAGGACAACAATCTACCACATCATTAATCATCAGTAACTTTTTTTTTACTAAAAGTGGTTTAGCTCGATAACAAGCCTTTGTAATATCTTTAAAACGTGCGTAACTGTAACTAAAACTTGGGAGCATCTTACCTTTGTACTCTCTTATTACCTTGTGTGCATACAACCATATATACTTTAAAAAAACTCCCAACATTAACTTCACGTAGTCCCGTAGACACCATTAAAAAAACTCATTGCTCAACGGAATATACCTCGCTGACCTACTTCATCTTACCAAAAACTTCCTCCAACTTACTTCATTTGGCATCTTACCAAAAACTTCCTAAAAAAAACCAACTTCAATTGGCATCTTACCAAAACTTCCTCCATTATAACTCCATTTGGCATCTTACCAAAAACTTTAAAAAACATTGCTCAACGGCATTACCATCAACTATTCCAAACCACTTCTAAATTTCTTCAAATATATCCACTGATGACCTCACTGTCCTCAATTGAAACTTCTTTATTAAATCAATACTTACTTCTTCAACTCATTAATTTTATTACCACTGTACCACATCATCTTCACTCACTTTTGAATTAAATCTTTATTACCATTATATTCATAATTATGGTTGCCATAATAATTATTACTTTCTTTCGATTACTTACTTTTGTAATAATCTTCCTAATTTTTTTAAATTTAATCCTCACTTCATCCAACTTACCTGCAGCTTAAGGACCCACATTCAACTTACCTGAACTGCTCAATAGCACGACAACCTCTGTCTTCCAAATTAAATGATTTTAGTCAATCTAAATCAATAAGCGTAGGCACTACGCGCCCCTTACCATCCTAACTTCACGACTGAATTAAAATTACACACAGCAGGTTCCTTATCTACCTCTGTTAAATCCTATAAAACTTCATTACTTAATATTTAAGTCATACGGAACAGTAACTATCGGTAATATTAATTTACCTCACTACTTTCTCTGGCATTTCACAGTTCTTACCACATTCATCTTCAATTCTATCTCTTTCTAGGATTCCATTTTCCTCTTTTCTTATAACATTACTTTCTACCTCTTTCGGACTACACTCATCAACAGTAACATTATACTTCGGCTTTCCCCCTCTCACTTCTTTAAGTCTAGCTAATTCAGTACGACACTGCACGTCATATGCTTTCTTTCTCTCTCTCATCCTGATTTCTTTCTCCTCTAGCAACTTAATTCTCTTCTCTTTCATTTTACTTCCTAAATATCTACCTACATGTCTTCCCTTCACTTCTCCATTACTATCACTTAATGCTCTCTTTAGCCGTGGACTATTGCTTCTGATCTTATCTATCTCTCTCCTCCTCTTAACCTGTTTACTAATTATGTTCTTCTGACTATTACTTGACGCGCGCTTCTCTGCCTCTAATAATTTCATATTAACTTCCTCTATCTCAGGACTAAATTCTTCCCTAGTTTGCCTATCTAATTTATCTATGATTGTCTGCATCTTAATCTCTTGGGTGCTTAGTACTTTCTTTATCTTACCTACTTCTATCCCTATCTTTACTTTCATCTTCTCTTCTTTTTCACTACGTTCTATAGTCTCTTCTACAGCTATCCTGCTTTCATCTATCATCTCCGCTGACCCTAATCTGCTTTCTCCTTTTATCTCTTCTGACTCCAATCTGCTTTCACCTAAAATCTCGTCTGACTCTAATCTGATTTCACCTAAAATCTCCGCTATTTGCCGTTCCTCACCTAAGATCTCCTCCGATTCCAATCTGCTTTCACCTACAATCTCCACTGACTCTAATCTACTTTCAATTACAGTCTCCTTACAGACAGTCTTCACTGATTCTACTGCAGTATCCCCTAAATCTACTCTCACCTGCCTAGTTTCCGCTTCTACCAATTTGCTAAAACTTTCACCTTGGGTTGCTATTTTCTCTTCAATCACAGTTACTATTCTTTCCTGAATCCTACTTTCTGCTGCTTCTAATTTCTTATCTACTGTCTTAATAATATCATTAGCCTTCATCTCTACCTCCTCCTTAATTTCACATCTGATTTCCTGTTTCACCCCCTGAATACTCTCCTGTAGCATATCATACTTCATACTTAATTCTCTATTCATCGTTTCCACAATATCTAGTTTTACAATATTCTCTTCCAATTTTTGATTTATTTTACTCATATCCTCTCTCATCTCTTGATTACTCTTATCTAATTTCTCACCTAAATCTCTACTCAATTCCTTCCTACTTTCCAAATTATCTTTCTTACTCTCTTCCATATTTTGATTTAGCCTCCCCATATCTTTATCTAATTTCTCAAATTTATTATTGAATTCCTTCCTACTTTCCAAATTATCTTTACTCATCTGCCATATGAGCGCAGTTAATGTATCTTCATGAACCTCTATAGACTTTTCTTTCTCCTGACCACCACTAGTCTCAGGATGTACCTCTGTATTCTTGTCAGGGTTAACCTCAGGATTATTCTCAAGATTTACCTCCGACATCTTGGTATTATTCTCTACTCTTTCAACATCGCTACCGCTATCAACCTCCTTATAATTAACTTTCTCGACTTTATTCCTACTTCTCAACTGTCTCTGTTCCTCCTCCGACATCTCGAAGTACACCGTATAACAATTGCCCTTCCAAAATTTCTCTTCACTTGACTGTCCCCCAAAAGCACTGACAATTTGCACTGAAATTATACACTCCTCTCCTAAATACCGAATGGTGTTCGTGTCCGACGTTGTAGCGCCAAATGTATTGACTGATTTTGTAACATTTTTAATAAGTCCTTAACTATGGTGACAACTGTAATGGGTCGGTTTAAACAAAGATGATAATAATAAACATATATACACTGTGGTGTGACCTTACCTGTGATAGTATAATATAATAAGTTGTTGAGCGCCAGATTCCTATTTAAGACAGTGAATCGAAATTTATGAATTAACCTCGGCTATCAGCAGTAGAGTGAGACCTAATTACCCCTGGTCGTGGTGAGACAAAGTCATCTAACCAATCCAGTATTTAATCAAGGAGTATGATTGCCTTAAAGTACTAACTACTATGAAAGAAATAGGCATTACGTTAAAGAAAATGAATTTATTAAATGCAAAAACAAAATATTAGTAAAACAGAATAGTGATAGTCACACAATTGAATTTAAAATTACTCAATGCGGCAATTAATTTAAAAGAAAATAAACATTAATGAATTGAATCTATCTTGAAGTTACATATTACAGAGACGTCGGATATTTAATTGTTTGCTCACCCTTTTGAAGTATCATCATAAAAAAGTGTGCAAGATGATCTCGATGTTGCGTTTCATATTTCTAAAAAAATGTTGTAGTATGTCATTTGATACTGTTTAACATAACCAAGTCCGTTGCGACTTGTAGATTGATTGTAAAATTGATCTATAAGTCAGTGCGGACTGATATGTATCTTGGGTAGACATCACGCTGTATGGTTTGAAGTCGGAAGTCGAATATTGGCTCAGCTCATTAGCTAAGACCCTCAGTTGACGCTCTCCTATTGTGGTCAGAACAATTGTTCCCTAATGACTTGTCGTTCACTAATAATGTTGTAGACGCGGGTTACAGCTTATATCTTCCTTGTCACGTGGTGTCACAGCTTCCCTCTCTTTAGAAGCAAGCTACCCCTTCTACCTTCAAGACTCCTTACTTGCAATATCTTGACGCGTACGTACATTAGAAATGGCGTGTTAATTGCACCATGCGTGAAATATTTGTTCCATTCCTTCTCGAAGGAACTAGATGGTGCGCACGTGATGGTTACTCATGACAGTGACTCTTAGCCGTGGTGAAATAACTACTACGACGTTCTGTTTGTGACGCATAGGGTTGTTCCTTATTGCCAATCTTGTTGCAATATATAATACTTCGTCTCTTTACAAATAAATGTTAATAAAAATCTAATTGAATATAATAATAAAAACCGCTTACAATTATGTGATATAAAAATCATCTCATCGATGTACTAATTAATAAGAATAATAAATACGATAATAAATGAATGAATAACCCTTTATATCTAACAGGTATGGGATCGAATCTTTACAATTTCTATGTGGTGTCTGGAGATGTACTCAAGTTGCCAGCTATCGTGGGTAACGATTTTCTGGACCAAGCCGTAACTACCTTCAGCAAAACCGGTGTCAAGATGTCCAAGGAGATATCAGAAGCGTACTTGTACCGAATCGACGTGATAGCAGGCGAGGAATTGGACATAGGAGAGGCATCGGAAGAGGCTGTTTTGAGAATCAGAAAGATGGTCAATGAATATTCGCCACACAAGGAGAAGAGTACCAGCGTTGAGATGAGCATCACGATGAAACAAGAAGAACCGATTCACAGTCACCCAAGACGCTTATTGTAACAGTTAGCCCCATCCCTCCTTACCCTGTTTATAGGCCAAAATGATAATAATAATAATAATATTAGCATATCAAAATAAATGATCACATGACATTACCACACCCAGAATTAATAATAAAAAAACACATGAAAGGCCTAATTTAATTACTCGCTAGGCCAGCTGAGTTCACAGCAAATAAAACCTAGGAGTGAATGTTCCGATTTGCTTGGTATTCAAGAACATCCCCGATTTGATTTAGAAAAGAGAGAACAGGCGGGACGAAACCAATGTCAAGACCAGCTTGTTGGGTGGAACGCTGAATGCGTACCTCAGCAGGCCGTATTAAATTGACCCTGCCAAAGATGAAGAATGAAAAGGGGAATAATCTTCCTAGTGACTTCATGCAATAAATAATATGACAAATCGAAATAAGCTAACATGTATTGAGCAGTAAAATAAAACAATTACAAGAGACGGGCTTCCACCACTTGATTAACTAACTGACAAATATGATCTAATTAAACACAAATGAATGACTTAATTTAAACAAACCAGACACTCGCCCGTTTGGCAAGGTTTGACACATCTACATTTGTGATAGAAACGAATTTATCAGGAATGATTCCCCTGACGTCAAAACTAATGGAATAATAACATGAAGTTAGACTCTGTGCCACTTCCAAAACAAGGTTACATAAGTAATTTAAGAGCCGTTTAAAACGACTAAGGCGGTCCGAAAGCCTGCTTCTGATTTAATGTCTTCAGCAGCCTTTCTGACCAAAGTTAAAACCACGAGGGTCCCATCCAGCTAACCGGAAATAGGATAATAATAATCCACTCCGCGGTAATTACATATAAAGGTACCACACAAATCGTACCAACCCTTCCAAAATATTACATACTAAAAATAATAATGTCAGTCCGCTCGAAATACGGTCCATCGCCACATGGCCTTAACGACATAGCAACATGACACAGTTTAGTGTTCCACCGAAAAGTTGCCCCTTCTAACCAAAGTTTATACCACCTTCTTTATTACAGCCCTCCGGAGGAACTGGCCGTTAGTTCCCCCGGAGGCGATCGCTTTTAAGTCCTTCCGTCACCAACCTTCGTCTCGTACTGTTCTCCTGAGTCACCGATTCCACCCTTGTATATCAGCGTATCCCCACCACATCCCTCCAGTAGTACCAACTGCGACTAGTTGCACAACCGGCCAAAACAAAAGCCAGGGTTCAAGGTCTTGAGTGGGTACTATAGAATATCAGCTCATGCAGGTTACTGCGTAGAAACCTTCTAGGAGTCGAGGTGTTATACAATGTCCTTTGTAAGATCTTTCTCAGAATAAGAGCTTTGCGAATGCAGCTGACAGTAATGTTCGCTTTTCCAAAGTTTGCAGACACAAGGCTCGATTCTCTCTCTTGACGAGTGTCTATCACGGATAATACTTTAAGTGACAGTTCGCACGAAGGGCAGAAATCCTGGCAGAAGGCTTAGCGAATGAAACTGACAGGAACTGTTCACCTTTCAAAAGTTCACGGATCAAAACTTGACTTATCCCTCTTTTCCATTTATTATAAACCTTTAGGTGACAGCACACACAAGGGCACAAATCATGTCGGAAGGGGCTAGGCGATCTCATTTCAGCAGTAGCCAGGTGCCAATTTGGTGAATGGAATTCTCAGAAGGGGGCTGGTGTATTTTCTCATGAGAATCTGCCCAGACCTGGAGCTCCAGCTGCGTCTCGAAGATAAGATGAACATGTACCGATTTGCAAAATTGGTACATCCTCCTCCGCCAAAGGAAGACGATGGGGAGAAGATGAACAGGGTGATGGTGTCCAGCTGGTCTCTTGGCAGCAGAAGAGGCTACTCCAATCTCCGCCAGCGGACCTTGAAGTAGATCTCCTCGGGTAGAATGATGCCATGGGACCTGGATGGTACCTCCAAACTGGGTCCAGATTGGTAGTACACGTCCCACATAGTGACCGCTGAAACACACATCAGAACAGCAGCGTATGGTCCAAATACAGTTCCCTTAGAGGGAACAATCGTTCCAGGCCAGTCAACCAGCCCAAACAGCCGAAGTTATCCCAGGAAGGATAAAAGAAAACATTACACGAAGCATTAGTGTCCCATCGAAGTTCACTTAAGAGTCCTTCATGTCACAAGGGATACTTGAGGCTTCAAACAAGGTTCTACGCAAGGAGATAGTGTTCAGGGCATAATTAAAGGTCCACTGAAGTATTAAAATCACACGAAAGGGGCAACCAACCACACGATATGACTGACGTTAACAAGCTTAATTGAAAGTTCACTACAATACTTAGCAAGAATAACTAAATCAACTTATATCAATCAATTTTTGACTAAAGCATCCAGAAACCATAATATTTACAAAATTTCAGATATTTTCCCACCGAAATTCCCTGAAATTTTATGGGCAACACCATAAAAATAGAAACAATGCAAGGGGGAACTCACTGGTACCCTTCCAAAACAGTTAAACATACTCAAAAATGAATTTACATTTACTTTGATGGCCTCACGCAGTACCGTAGGAAAACAGAACACATTTAGGAAACACCAAAACATTTTAAAACAAACACAACATACCATAATCAAACCATATGGATCGTCTCAGGTATGTGACACATATAAAAACATAATAAATATCAAAAGCCACTGTCTCATTTCACCAGTCGCTGCCCCTAACCGTCCACGGTGGCCATCCGACGAACGACAGAAAACAGCAACTACCTTCCACGAGAACAATAACCAAATGGGGAGACCACGCTAAACAATAGACACCACGATCCAACCAATTCACATACAAGCACCTAACCAAATTTCACCAAATAACTTCATCGCTACTCGCCAACGCATCCTAACAGTCTACAAACTTCCAAGAGTTCCTGTAGGATGACCAACCGAACTCAGGACACCAAGGTGATCACACCTATCCTGAGAACCAACTTACCACAGTTACACCAAGTGTTCAAAATTAAAACATCTTCTCAAAATCAAGATGCCATCTTCTAGGCACGGAACCCAACCAATATCAAACCAACAACAACTACAAGCCCGGTGCAGAGGCTACACTAATTCCCCCCCCCCCCCCCAAAGCACATAGCTCAGCAGAATTAGACACAAATTCAAGTTGGTACCAACCAATTTTCAAGACATACCTAAACGAACGTGGCTCCACCATTTAAAAAAACACACAAATTACTTATAACGTTGACTCCCACACAGATAACAAACCACTTCCATGGTCCCATACACAGATCTACCTCACTACAACGAACACCCATAGGTGTCATGTGACACATTTCTACAAGCACAAGGTGATTAATATCCTCAAAACTTCAGATTCTCTAACCTAGCGGTCCTCGACATGCCACAGCATGCTCAAATACAGAATTACAGGGTCACAGATGTGATGGCATGATAATTTTTTTTTTTTTTTTTTTTTAATGCACGGGGCGGTTACTGTCCCCACCAAATTCACATGTTCTCCACCTTTAACATCTCGCACACACTGCATCATGTTCCACACACAGAATTACAATGTCACTGAGGTGACAAAAATGATAAATTTTCAAAATGCACGGGGTGGTTAATAGTCCCCAAAGAAAATGCACCTTACACAGAACGAGAGTTAGCTCACCAACTAATAGATACCTCAAATTTCTCCAGAACAGGTACGACATCTCCAGTGCAACACTATCTCGATGCATAGAACAACTGACTAACGCTATAGCCTGGCTACCAGCTCGAAGCTGATGCTAATCGAACTTAATTTTGTTTTTCTTTTCACACCCAAGTATACGGGGATACATGAACTATGATTCCAACTACAACCACATGAACGTTGTGACAATACCAGCAAGTCAGCAGTCTAACAGTATATACCGCAGATTACAAGTAACCTACTGACTAACCTAACCAGATACGTTTTCAACCGACAAGAGATTGCAATTTGAAGATTTTCCAGATAACTGATACAATTTCTAAAGCCCTCACGTCAGCAGCTGAACAACACAGCGAAATGAGCATCACTCTGAAGCATTACACCTTGTTTCCACATAAAATCGAAATTTCACTACCAACCTAACAAAATTATCACTAAATTATCCAAAAAATTTACTCAAAAAATATCAACCACGAATACGATGAACAAAACTCAGCTAACAGAAGCAGATCACGGTCTTTCTTGAGGATTACTAAAAATGACATTAGAGATTTGACTTCAGCGGAACAACTAGACCATCTCCCATCGCTCTGAACTTCACATCATCGCATTCACAGGAAATAGAACATCATAATTTCACCCTTTACACATCTCGAGTTTCTCGTTCACTAGCAGGTTTACAATTCGATATATGAGTCCTAAAAACACGTTTCCTAGACAGATCCTCTAATAACACTGTTACTTCAGAAGGAAAGGACAGAATCTCATAGGGGCCCTCATATTTTGGCTGCAGCTTACCTGATACCTGACGACCTGGGGCCTTAGCCCAGAAGTTTTTTGCATAGACAAAATCTCCGACAGAATATCCACCCTGTTTTCGGCCCAAATTATATCTCTCAGCCAGCTTATCATGCGAGATCTTTATAGCAGCTTTGGCCTCCTTCCAGATTTCCCTGACACGATCAGGAGAGGGTTGGTCAGGAAGCAGATCATGAAGTGACCACAGATTCGTTAGAGGGGAATTTGGGACGAACGCATACATAAGTGAGAACGGCGTTTTCCCATGGGATTCATGCTCAGCAGTATTAAAAGCGTAGGGTAACCAATGTAATGACGAATCCCACTTGGCATGATTGTCTCGATGATATGCGATAAGTGCAGCTCTCAAATTTCGGTTAACTCTCTCTGCCAAACTAGGGTTGGGGTAATAGGGTGTCGTGGTGACATGAGAAATAGCATAATCAAAACAAAATTTTCTAAACTGATGAGAAACAAAGGCCTTGGCATTATCTGACACCAAGTATTGACTAGGACCAAAGGAAGAGAAAACAGACTTTAAACATCTTATGACAGTAGCAGAGTCACAATTTCTAGTGGGAAAAATCCATGAAAAGCGAGAGAAACCATCGACACAAACAAAGGCAAAACGGTTACCCAGTTTAGACCTCGGCAGGGGTCCAACAAAATCCACATACAAGCGTTCCATGGGCCTAGACGCAGATTCAGAAGCTAACTTACCAACCTTACCACTGACTGTGGGCTTACTTACCTTACAATCATGACACCCCAGCACGAACTTTCTCACATCCTTATCGAGACCCTTCCAAACAAAAGACTGCCTTATTTTCTGTCGAGTTTTGAAAATTCCTAGGTGGCCTCCAGCGGGTGACTCGTGAAAATACATTAGCATGCCATTTATCAGCTGAGTAGGCAAAACAACCTTAGGCTTTCTATCACGCCTAGTTACACAACATAATACACCAGACTTTAAAATATAAGGCTTTATCTCTTCTCCAGAAACTAATCGAGCAATTAAATCACACAAGACGGGATCTTCCTTCTGATGGTTAGCAATGTCTCCAAACAATAACGGTGAATTTACTAACATGTGCTGAGCTGAATTAGCCCCAACAACAACAGGTTCCTCTAAAGAGGGAGTTTCACACCTGTCAGGAATTTCTCCATAGAGACGCTTAAGTGACACACCACAAATATTTTCATGATTTTCCTCGGGAACGAGATTCTTACATTTATTAGGAACTTCTTCATACATGCGGCTAAGGGAGTCGGCTATGACATTTTCACAACCCTTTATATGACGAACGGTGAACTGAAATGATGAAATACGGGTTGCCCACCTGGCGATTCGCCCAGTGGTTCGAGGTCTAGCCAGGACCCAGCTCAGGGCCTGGTTATCGGTTTCAAGTTCGAAAGGAACATGTTCGACATACATCCGGAATTTCTCCAGTCCAAACATCACTGCGAGCCCCTCAAGCTCATACACGGAATAATTTACTTCAGCAGGGGACAGAGTTCGAGAAGCAAAACCAATAGGTCGTCTACCTAACTCACTTTCTTGTAACAACACAGCAGCTACAGCACCGAGCGACGCATCAGTCTGGATTATAAACTTCTTACTGAAATCAGGGACAGCGAGGACAGGAGCGCTACACAGTGCCTCCTTCAAATCGTCAAAAGCTGCTTGCTGCGACGGACCCCACTCAAATTTCACGTCAGACCTTCGCAGATGATTAAGTGGCAACGCCCGCTGTGCAAAATTGGGTATAAATTTCCGCAGAAAACCAACCATTCCCACGAATCGGGCTACTCCTTTCACATTTTTAGGGGGTGCAAAATCTCTAATTCCTTGGGTTCGGGAGTCATCGACCGAAACACCTTCAGCAGAAACAACATGTCCAAGAAAGGCAATTTTAGGTTTAGCAAGGGACACCTTGGACAACTTTACGGTTAGACCAGCAGATTTTAACCTCTCAAATACTTCACGAAGATGGCGCACGTGGTCTTCGAACGTCTCGCTATAAACAACAACATCGTCCAGGTAGTGATACAAATAATCAAATTTGATGCCAGAAAACACGTGATCAAGAAGCCTACTAAGCACAGCGCCCCCTGTAGAGATACCAAAAGGCAATCTGCAATACTCATAGAGATTCCAATCGGTGGCGAATGCAGTCAGATGCTTAGATTCTTCAGCTAACGGAATTTGGAAATATGCCTGCGTCAGGTCAATGAGGCTATAATAGGATGCGTTTTTGAACCAGGAAAAACAGCTATGTAAGTCAGGAAGAGGGATGGATTCTAAAACAATCTTTTTGTTTAACCTACGATAATCTACGACCGGCCGAAAACCACCATTTGGCTTAGGTACTAAGAACACAGGTGAGGAATATGCTGATGTGGAGGGTCGAATCACTCCATCTAGCAACATCTGATCGATTAATTTCTTTAATTCCAACATTTTGGGTGGACTCAAACGGTAGGGAGGATGTCTGACGGGTATAGTATCCGTTACTTCAATTTTATACTCCAGGATCTTAGTCATTCCTAATTCGTCAGTGAACACCTCGGGAAAATACCCACACAAATCCCGAATCTCTTTAGCTTGAGCGTCAGATAAATTACTTAAATCCAAGGATTCAACCCCGGTGGACAAGACGGGTTCAGCATCACGGTTGGCAACATGAGCACTCGCGCTAGGGACAGCAGTAGAAAAGAATTTAAATTTTACCTCAGAACCAAAACTGAACCAGAATGATTTGTGTTGCATATCCAGCAGTAAGCCAGTATGAGCAAAAAAATTAGCGCCCAGAATAATAGGACATGACAAATTCTTAATGACCCAAAAGGAAAATTTCCAACAAAATTTATGAATCCGAACCTTAAATTTCACAGAACCAAGAACGTTCAATTGAGCACCGTTGGCAGAAACCAACTTAACATCTACATTCGACAGGTTACTGAATTTACAAATGAGTTTCATAGACAAATACCAATTTTCGCTAACCAATGAAGCAGCGCTTCCCGAGTCTAACAAAGCTATTACACAAGCGTCATTAATTGCAATTTCAACCATAGGAGAGGGTAGAACTAGATCAGAAACTTTAGAACAGACACCATTTGCTCCGATAACTTTGGCATCATCCCTCGTCACCTTATTTCCCAATGCACATCGCTGATCCTTGGCAAGGAGGATTTCAGGATGCTTTTCTCGGAATAGTCAATTTCTTTTTTCCGGACAGTTCCACGCTATGTGGCCCTGCTGCCCACAGTTGAAGCACGTCACGGGACGATTACTATTATTCCTAGGCGAATTATGGGAAGGACGACCGGCCCCAGGTGGTGGTCGAACCGAGGGAGGTCGAACAAACGGAACAGGGTTAATGAAAGGAGGGGGCATGCTAGTTGCATACCTTATGATATCAACCGAACGCACAGATTCGGCTTGAATAGCGGCTTCACGTAGTTCCTTAATCGTACTTGGATTAGTTCCAACACACAGGCAATTCCGAAATTCCGGCGTAGCACCGGCCAAAATAAGCCTTACCACTTCTGCCTCTGGCATATCTACTCTAAAGACTTTTACGAACCTGGATATGTCCACAATGTATGAATTTAACGGCTCGTTAATACCCTGTGCTCGGTACAGGTAACGTCCCTTCACAGTATCGAGCGACCTGATGGGCACAAATACTCGCAACACCTCGGACATAAAATTCTCCACACTCCAACCTTCACACATGGCACTAGTCACATAGGCCCCCAATGTATCGGACACATGGGAGGATATTAATTGAAATACCACTTGGTCGCTGACACCGAATTGGATAGCACACTCATGAATATCGACCAATATTCTCAAAAAATCAACAACGCCTTCAACCGTGTCCATACTTTTACCCGATAACTTTGAAACAAAACCCAAAATGGGGTGACTGACAGAACCAAAGCTGGCCTTAGAAAAAACAGAATAATTAGAATGCTCGACATTGGACACGTCACGCCCCGGCATTTCGGCACAGGGATTTCCTTGCACATAATTTTGGTTTCCGGAACAAGATAAAGAAACGAGGTTACGCCCTGAATTTGAAACACTCCCCTGAGAGTCTCGACAAACAGAATTTAAATCCCTTACCGGTTCGGAAGGAGAATTTTGTGTCACTGTAGGCCCCTGATGACCTGAGTTACCCGGCACTTTAAATGATGAAACAGACCCGGAATTATCCCTAGAATTTATTTCTCGACCACCGACACTAACAGGATTACAACTAGATGAGGGGATATTTAAGACAGACTGGGGTTCGATTACCGACCTCCTTACACGAGGCGAGCCGACAACAGCAGAGAAGGAGTTACAAGTTATACAGTTACAACTACAAGTACAATTTTCGCGTCCGGGGAGGCTGAAGGTTACGTTGCTGGTATTATTTGGCACAGAACTCATCACAGCATTAGTGTTAATGGTATTCGAAACTGGTATCACAGTATCAGGACCTAACGGTGCCTGGCCGAACCCAGAATTAGTTGTCACAGTTTCATGATTAGAAATACGGTTACTCACAATAGGAAAAATCTCTCGACTCTCACAGCTGTCGGGCAGGCGAGCTATTCCATTGCCACGGGGCGCGGCAGGTTCAGTGACAGGATTACCAACGTGGCCAGTGGCATTTTCAGCCAGACTGGCGCCTAGATTTGTCGAGACATTACGGCTACATGCAGGAGTCGAATTCAATAAATCCCCACCCCCACTAACACGATTAACAGTGTCCAAAGTCTGAGCACATTCTACTAAATTAACTTCGGCCTCTAATAGACCTTTCAAATCGGCGATGGGACGTTCTTCATCAGATTGTAACAAATCCCCACATCGGAGATATAGGTAATCAATTCTAGCTTTCAACTTGGTGAGATCAACAGGGCTACATTCTACCTCACTGAAACAATACTTAATTACATTACAAATTTCCCTAATTGCATCACATAACCTTGACTCACCTAGTTTGAATTCAGCAGTTGACAGCTTTGGAAGGGTTGCTGCAAAATTGACGCCATACTCTAGACTCTGGCGCGCTTGTTCTGCGTCCCTGGGCACTTCAAGGTTACGTAACAGCAATTCGTAGGTTACCTCTTCATCCGATAAGTATTTCACAATGATTTTGCGGGAAGCCATCGTACATAAATTTCATGTAACAGAACACAAATTAATCATTACACAGAGTTTAAATCAATCCTACCTATGTGGAGAAAAGATTAATAAGGAGGGCCCAATCTACATTAATTAAGTTACTGAATTTAATTTTAATAATTAAGTTACTGAATTTAATTTTTAATTAATTACTGCAATCAGTCAGCAGGAAGGATTATATGCTAATGGCAAGATCACAGAGCAAAACCATGCTCATGGCTACCATTGTAACAGTTAGCCCCATCCCTCCTTACCCTGTTTATAGGCCAAAATGATAATAATAATAATAATATTAGCATATCAAAATAAATGATCACATGACATTACCACACCCAGAATTAATAATAAAAAAAACACATGAAAGGCCTAATTTAATTACTCGCTAGGCCAGCTGAGTTCACAGCAAATAAAACCTAGGAGTGAATGTTCCGATTTGCTTGGTATTCAAGAACATCCCCGATTTGATTTAGAAAAGAGAGAACAGGCGGGACGAAACCAATGTCAAGACCAGCTTGTTGGGTGGAACGCTGAATGCGTACCTCAGCAGGCCGTATTAAATTGACCCTGCCAAAGATGAAGAATGAAAAGGGGAATAATCTTCCTAGTGACTTCATGCAATAAATAATATGACAAATCGAAATAAGCTAACATGTATTGAGCAGTAAAATAAAACAATTACAAGAGACGGGCTTCCACCACTTGATTAACTAACTGACAAATATGATCTAATTAAACACAAATGAATGACTTAATTTAAACAAACCAGACACTCGCCCGTTTGGCAAGGTTTGACACATCTACATTTGTGATAGAAACGAATTTATCAGGAATGATTCCCCTGACGTCAAAACTAATGGAATAATAACATGAAGTTAGACTCTGTGCCACTTCCAAAACAAGGTTACATAAGTAATTTAAGAGCCGTTTAAAACGACTAAGGCGGTCCGAAAGCCTGCTTCTGATTTAATGTCTTCAGCAGCCTTTCTGACCAAAGTTAAAACCACGAGGGTCCCATCCAGCTAACCGGAAATAGGATAATAATAATCCACTCCGCGGTAATTACATATAAAGGTACCACACAAATCGTACCAACCCTTCCAAAATATTACATACTAAAAATAATAATGTCAGTCCGCTCGAAATACGGTCCATCGCCACATGGCCTTAACGACATAGCAACATGACACAGTTTAGTGTTCCACCGAAAAGTTGCCCCTTCTAACCAAAGTTTATACCACCTTCTTTATTACAGCCCTCCGGAGGAACTGGCCGTTAGTTCCCCCGGAGGCGATCGCTTTTAAGTCCTTCCGTCACCAACCTTCGTCTCGTACTGTTCTCCTGAGTCACCGATTCCACCCTTGTATATCAGCGTATCCCCACCACATCCCTCCAGTAGTACCAACTGCGACTAGTTGCACAACCGGCCAAAACAAAAGCCAGGGTTCAAGGTCTTGAGTGGGTACTATAGAATATCAGCTCATGCAGGTTACTGCGTAGAAACCTTCTAGGAGTCGAGGTGTTATACAATGTCCTTTGTAAGATCTTTCTCAGAATAAGAGCTTTGCGAATGCAGCTGACAGTAATGTTCGCTTTTCCAAAGTTTGCAGACACAAGGCTCGATTCTCTCTCTTGACGAGTGTCTATCACGGATAATACTTTAAGTGACAGTTCGCACGAAGGGCAGAAATCCTGGCAGAAGGCTTAGCGAATGAAACTGACAGGAACTGTTCACCTTTCAAAAGTTCACGGATCAAAACTTGACTTATCCCTCTTTTCCATTTATTATAAACCTTTAGGTGACAGCACACACAAGGGCACAAATCATGTCGGAAGGGGCTAGGCGATCTCATTTCAGCAGTAGCCAGGTGCCAATTTGGTGAATGGAATTCTCAGAAGGGGGCTGGTGTATTTTCTCATGAGAATCTGCCCAGACCTGGAGCTCCAGCTGCGTCTCGAAGATAAGATGAACATGTACCGATTTGCAAAATTGGTACACTTATCACCAGCGGAGAAAGAGATTGTAGAGAAGCAAGTGCAGCAGTGGCTCCAAGATGGCATCATCCAACCCAGTATGTCTGAGTACGCTAGTCCAGTGGTAGTTGTGTGGAAGATAGATGGGTCTCCGAGGGTGTGCGTCGATTACCGTCCAGTGAATAGAAAAGCTGTCAAAGATCGATACCCACTACCACTCATTGATGACGTCCTGGACAAGCTGAGTGATGCCCGAGTATTCAGTACTCTGGATCTGCGAAATGGATTTTTTCACGTCGCAGTCAAGGAAGAGAGCAGAAAGTATTTGGCCTTTGTGACACATTCAGGCCAATATGAGTTCCTGAAAGTTCCATTTGGTTTCTGCAACTCGCCTCCTGTGTTCCAACGCTTTATCAACTGTGTATTCAGAGAACAAATTCAAGCCGGCATTGTCCTAGTGTACATGGACGATGTAGTAATCCCAGCAAAAGATGAAAATGATGCCATAGAGAAGCTTGGGCAAGTGATGGAGGTAGCTGAAACTCATGATCTGGATATTAAATTCTCGAAGTGCCAGTTCCTGAAAAAGAAAATCGAGTTCCTAAGACACGTTGTAGAAGATGGAACTGTCTCACCATCTCCTAGGAAAGCAGCCGCAGTTAAACATTACCCAGAACCCAAGTCGCTGGCCGAAGTTCACAGTTTTTTGGGCCTTTCCGGATATTTCCGGAAGTACATCCCAAACTACGCCAAGATTGCAAAGCCGCTCAGTGATTTGTTGAAGTCAACCGGTGGATTCAAGTTTGAGCAAGAACAGAGGATTGCATTCACGAGTCTGAAAAAAGCCTTATCCGAAGATCCAGTCCTCATCATCTATAACCCGGCTTACGAGACGGAAGTCCATACTGATGCAAGCAAGTATGGTTATGGAGCAGTGCTACTGCAACGTTTCCCAGACGATGGTCAACTGCATCCTGTTCAATACCTGAGCAAGAAGACTACGCCACAGGAGGAAAGATACAGCAGCTACGAGCTCGAGGTGTTAGCTGTGGTGACGGCCTTGAAAAAGCTCCGAGTGTACCTGCTTGGAATCAAGTTCAAGATCATAACCGACTGCTCTGCCTTCCAGAAGACGATGGACAAGAAGGACCTCACCCCGAGAGTTGCAAGGTAGGCCATGATGTTAGAGGAGTTTGATTACTCGATCGAGCATAGACCGGGTGCGAGAATTCCTCACGCCGATGCCTTGAGTCGCCATCCCATGGTCCTCTACGGTCTCGTCGATGGACTCGTTGCCAGGTTGAAACGAGCTCAGCAAGCTGATAAAGGTCTGTGTACGATCATGGAGCACCTGAAGTCGAAGCCATACAAGGATTACACCCTGCAGGATGGTATCCTCTTCAAGTTCTGTGATGGACAAAATCTACTTGTCGTCCCACGGCCAATGCAGAACGAGGTGGTGAGAGCCGCTCATGAGAAAGGACACTACGCTGCCCTGCGCACAGAAGAAGAGATCAAGAGTGAATTTTATATACCCAATTTGAAGAAGATAGTTGGCCGTGTCATCTCCAACTGCGTGAAGTGTCTGCTGGTCAACCGCAAGGCTGGGAAACAAGAAGGACTCTTGCATCCCTTGTTTAAAGAAAGCACACCATTTCACACTTACCATGCTGACCATCTCGGACCCTTGGATTCAACGAAAAAAGGATACACGCATATCCTCGCAGTAACGGACAGCTTCACAAAGTTTGTGTGGCTGTATCCCACTAAAACGACGACCACGAAAGAAACTACGGCGAAGCTGGACGTGCAAAAAGGAGTATTTGGTAATCCAGCACAGATCGTCACCGACCGTGGAGCCGCCTATATTTCACACGAATTCGAAGAGTACTGCACTGCCAACATCACCCATTCACTAATCACAACCGGACTCCCTCGTGCCAATGGTCAGGTAGAAAGGATGAACTCCACGATCATCTCTGTGCTGGCTACGTTGTCCATCGAAAACCCAGGAGATTGGTACAAACACGTCGAAGCCACTCAGAGAGCCATGAATTCCACTTACAACTGCAGTATCAAGCAGACGCCGTTTGAACTTTTGACAGGAGTTAAAATGCGCTGTGAAAATGACCTGAGAATAGTTGAGTTGATCAATGAAGAGATGCTAGACGAGTTTGAGACCAGGAGAGATGAACACCGTGAAGAAGCAAGGGCACAAATCCAGAAAGTGCAACAAGAAAACAGGGTGTCGTTCGATCGACGTCGACGGCCTGCACACCAGTACCAAGTTGGCGATATCGTCGCCATCAAGAGGACCCAGTTTGGACCAGGCCTTAAATTGAAGAAAACGTACCTTGGGCCTGACAGAATCTCCAGAGTCAAGCCAAATGACACTTACGACGTCTGTCGTGAAGGGAATCACTTAGGCCCCAATCGAACAACTACTTGTGCTGAGTTCCTCAAACCATGGGCTGAAGACGACTCATCATCCGAGGCGGATGATCTGCAGGATGGCCGATTGTGGGAATCGGAAGATGATGAACCGTTCGTGGGTTTCCCGCCAGTCTCGGGACCGCCCGGTGGCGCCGCGTAGAAGAACCGAGAGGAAGCCGTGAAAAAAAGAGGACGAGCAGTGTGTCAGTTTTGTGTCGAGTGAAGTCACGCTAAGTTTTGTGCAAGCTTATCTGTTGTAATCTTATGTGTAATTACAGTTTTTATACTTAAAATTACTTAAAGACGTGTTCGGTTTGTTCGCTTGCCAAAATCCTTTCCTACATTAATTGATAATTCATCTGCTCAAAAGGAAATAATATCATATTCCCGTTCGGGAATATTCATAACCTTTTTAAAAGAATAGTGTCTCGTAATGCAACCGTGTATGGTGAAGCGGTCATGTCTCGTCAAATGGTCGGTAGTGGTGTTGCATGTTCAGTGCAGGACGGCAGAGCGTCCCTCCACATCCACGAATGTAAACAATATTGCTCGAGTACAGGACATAGCGTTACTAGACAGGCGCATAACGGTGGCAGACACACTGAGTATTGGTCGTCCCTGGGTCCATCACATGCTCCATGCACTCTCGGGACGACAATTCCTTGCATCCGAGTTTTAGCAGAGTGGTTTCTTCCAACTGATTGCATGCTACGACGTGTGTTTCAACGCTGGTGGCGACTATGTTCAAGGTTTATAGTTCATGGTGAATGCCAGTTTGGCAGTAAAGGGTCTCTGGGGAAACCATGACGGAACTTCTTTCGAAACCTCCCTCGTATATGTATTATTATTTATTTAAGCGAAAATTCCCCTACAGGAGAGCGATTAAACTTGATAACATTTGGAGGTGTGTCTCCTCCGCTCCTCCCAAAATCTCTTCATTTTCTCAGAATGCTCCCTCTTCTTCTCATCCGTCCACTTTTTCCCAGGTTGTCTTAATGATCTTGGTTCAAACTTAACTTTCACGATTTTCGTCTGGCACTCAGTTCGGTCTTCGAAATTTTCTATATTGATTACTTGTTAGTCTCTCTGTACTTCTTTAAGCCATTCTGTGCCGCATTTATCCGTGTTATAATACAAAGTAGTTTCTTTGGCAATCTGGAGGTGGCCATCCTGTGTATGTGAGTGTAAAATTTGGCTCTGCGTTTTCTAATTTCGTCTGTTATGAAAATATATTAGAAAGTAGAATACGATGCAAAGTGGAGAGAGAATTGAGAGAGGAGCAGTATGGATTCAGACCTGCGAGATCAACAGTGGATCTCATATTTTCAGTGACACAGCTCCAGGAACACCACTACGAATTTGGAGAGGATCTGTTGATGGCCTTCCTGGACATCGAAAAGGCCTATGATAGTGTGTGTAGGGAGAAGGTTTGGGAAGCAATGGAAAACATGGGAGTGGAAAAAGGGTCTGTAGACAGAGTGAAGGAGTGTATTGTGGAAGTGTGAGTTGTGTGAAAGTTGGAGGGGAAAGAACAGACTGGTTCAGACAAATGAGTGGCCTGAATCAGGGTAGTGCGCTGTCACCCCTTCTCTTTATTGTGGTTATGGACGAGGTAATGACACGGGTAGCAGGAAAGATAGGAGAAGATAAGATGAAAGCAATGGTGTTTGCAGATGATCTCATGGTCTGGGGAAACAAGGAGGAGGAAATTCAGGAGCAACTGAAGGCTTGGGAAGAAACAGTGGGAGAGTACGGATGGAAGTTCAACATCAGTAAATGTGAGATCCTGTTAACGACTAGGAAAAAGGACAGACCAATGAGTGGGATAACACTTGGAGGTGGACAGCTGAAGAAGGTGGAAAGTCTCAAGTACTTGGGAAGTATAGTGGAGGAAAATGGGAGAAATGACGAAGAGATTACGGAACGTGGCAGACAGGCAGAAGCATTTCTGAGAAGCATTAGGAGCTTAGTGTGGAATAAAGATGTCCCAAAAAAAAGTAAGGAAGTGTTATACAGAAGCTACTATATCCCTATACTGACCTATGCATCAGAAACATGGACAATGAAGAAGAGAGACATAAGCAGAATACAGGCAAGTGAAATGAAGTTCCTACGAAGTAGGATCGGAGTAACAAGAAGAGACAGGGTGAGGAATGAAAAGGTCAGGGAAATAGTGAAAGAGGAGCCCTTGCAAGGTAGGATTGAGACATCAAGACTGAGGTGGTATGGACACTTAAAGAGAATGGAAGAGAAGAAGATTCCCAAGAGGATACATGAGATGCAATTGCAGAAGAAACGACCAAGGGGAAGACCAAGAGATAGATGGCTGAAAAGAGTGGAGGAATGTGTCAAGAAGAGAGGCGAGGACTGGACCAGAGTGACAGCGGAGAGTTGGTGGGAAGAAAGGACTAAGTGGCGAGGCTTATGTTCCCAACAGACCCAGCCTGGGGCTGGAAACTGTACAAAATGATGATGATGATGATCATAATCGTATATGTATATATATATATATATATATATATTTGTTATGGGCTCGAGATTTCCTATGAGAAATCTCAGTATATGGACACAAAATCGACAGGAAAACTCACATTGCAGACACAGTATGGAAAAATCACTTCAAGTACTTAGGAGATACCATCCAACCCACAGGACTGAACACAATCTCTCACACAGAAAGAATACTCAAACTGCAAAGGTATACAAGCTGACATGGAATCATTACAACAAAAGAGCAGTGTCTCGTAATGCAAAACTACAACACTACAACACGATTGTTTCACCAGAAGCCTTGTATGCACGGTGCGTATGGAGGGATGACAAGAATTCATGACGTCGAGAAACAAGAACGGAAAATTCTTAGAAAGATACATGGCGCTGTTCTCCGAGGCGGAACTTGGATCAGACGACCTACAAAGGAACAGACACCATCACAGACGCCTACATTTCTATCGACACCCGTGGAGGATGGATGAAAACAGACTCACTATAAACATTTTTGACATCATTAATACAAGTAAATTGAAGACCAGTTGGATGAGGGAAACTCAGAAGGACCTGGAACAATTCAAAATTTTTGAAGACGATATTAAGGTCAGGAATCAATTCAGAAATAGAAAAAGAAACAAGAAATATGAGCTAGTCTCAAGAAAAGAAACAATAGGGAAAAAATGGACAGAGGAAAGGTAGAAGAAACACAGTGAATTAATGAAGAGGTTTTGGGAAGGTGGACAATGACTGGTGTTCTCTGCAATAAGAAGATTGCAGGCCGCCTCAAGTCGAAAATATATCGGTCCGTAGTGCAACCAGTCGCCCTATATGGCGCAGAATGCTTGCCCACTACGGAGGAAGAAGAACGAAGACTTGCTATCATGGAAACGAAGATGCTTCAGTGGATACCTGGTCTGACACTTCACGATCATGTCACCGTAGGTGATATGGAGTAGCAACAGTTATTGAGAAGATGAGGGAAAGCCGTCTGCGCTGGTGTGGTCATGTGCTTCGAGCGGACAAAACAACAGTTAACACAAAAAGTGATAAAAAATGTCCAGCAAAACTCAACACATTGCTAGCGTTTCGCCCCAGCGTGCCAATTGGGCTCTTCAGTTGGTAAAGGCACACCTACCTAGATGGGGAGCAGGTACACACTGAGAAGGCCATGCAAGACGCCTCGCCACATATGTGGCCACGTCACGAGCATGGATTATATTCAATGCCAAAGCAAGGTTTATTGTTTTTGGAAGTGGAGATTTTGACTCCGGTGGTGCACTGGCATGCTCATGACTTCGCCACATATGTGGCGAGGCGTCTTGCATTGGCCTTCTCAGTGTGTACCTGCTACGCGTCTTGGTAGGTGTGCCTTTACCAACTGAAGAGCCCAATTGGCACGCTGGGGCGAAACGCTAGCAATGTGTTGAGTTTTGCTGGACATTTTTATCACTTTTTGTGTTAATTATAATGGCTCAACGAACAATACTCATTTTGATTCTCTTTCAAGAACATTTGATTACAAAACAAGCACTGGATTGACTATGCTTGTAGAGGCAAAGCGACCAGTTGGACGTCCTAGACAGCGATGGCTTGACACACTACACGAAGACCTTAAAATTGCTGGACTTCATCCCGATATGGCCTACGATCGTATAAAATGGCGACATAGAGCCAGAATAGCAGAACCTGCCAGTGTGCGGGACAAATGCTAGGAAGCAGAAGAAGACATGTAATATTTTTTAGCCTGTTCCAGTAACTGGAATTATGGTATATTGTGTTGACCGTGAATCTTGTCACCTTTCAAATTCACTTACCACGGGCACGAGCGAACCTGCAAACTTGGGGTTGGTAGTCCGACACGATAACCACTCACCCACTGTGGCAAACTATATTAATTGTTAATATAGCAACACTGAAAAATGGCTTCAAAACTGTCTTTAGTCTGAAACTCCTGCTTAAATCAATTCATTATAATACAGTGCCTATTGCAACATTAACGAGACCACACTAAACATGTGGTTGGTTCCGCAGAGACAGACCTTCACAGTTTGTGAAAAGGAATGGACTTTACATCAAAGTATGGAAACTGGACCAATAAATGTAAAACACGAACCTCTGTTGGTATCTGATGGGATCTTAATTACTCCGCCTCACATCAAACTTGGTCTCATCAGAAGCATTGTTAAATGGTTGCACCCAAATGGACTGGCATTCAAATATCTAGATACAAAATTTTTGAAGATTAGTGAGGCCGAGTTAAAGTAAGGAGATTTTGTTAGTCCACAGTTTCACCAACCTCACCAAGATATCTTTGAACGCCTTTCAAGTGACACCGAGAAAGAGGCATGGATTTCGTTCAGAGATGTCGCAAACAATTTACAAGCTGGTGACTATTGCTACAAATTTGCTGTCATCTTATCACAAAATGCCCCTTAAATTACAGTTTTTTATTTTTACCGGAACTGTTTTCCTGAAAGTTGTGGCGATGAACGTTTCCACCAACAAATCGCCTTAATGGAAAGTTGAATGCATGAATCCTTGCTGACAGTCATCAGAATGCTCCTGAACTTGGCTACAAGAGGGCAGCAAAGAGGAAGCGTTTTTAGTAGAGCTGTCAATCGTTTTAAAATTTTGATCACTTAACCGAATGCCTTTAATCGGTCAATTAATTAAACTGCATCAGTTCGAGAACAAGAATCCTTTGAATATTATATTTAAAATGTTTACAATTCCATTGGCTAAGAGGAAGATATAATTTTAAATTTTATTTGTATTGGTGGCGTGCAAGTAAAAAACAAATAAATTGAAAAGCATTTAAGTTAATAACAGACATATTGTTTAAAATATATTTCAATATTGATTATTTAATGACACAAGAGTTTGAAGTTGAAGTTCACAGACACACTTTTTTGCTCCAGAAATTCAGACATGTCAGCAATTTGACATTCTCAGAACTAAGGGCTGCCCTTCTCCTAGTAACAATATGTCCAGCTTCACTGAACACCCACTCACACGGAACTGAAGTAGCTGGAATACAAAGCAATTTTTTCGCTATGCGAGCGAGATGTGGAAGATGGACTGAGTGTTTTTTCCACCATTGTGGAAGTCATATTGTAGATATTATCGCTTTTGTCTTTCTGGAGCAAAGGCATGAACATCAGCTAACTTTAATGACCTGTCAATCTTACAATAGCTGACGCTAGCGCACCAAATGGCAAATGGTAGTACAATACACAGGCAAGAGTTTAGTGCTTTTCAGTCGGTCAACACGAGTATACCCAAAAGAGCTGTGTTATGCCCTAATCCTGAAATAAATTACATGAGATTAATAGTTGTAGTCCCACCTCATTCAATAACATACATCTTATCTAGGTTGGCAACACCCCACATAAACACATTGCACTGACTCCACACAGCACGTAAGAACGGGGGGAAAAGAAAAAAAGATAAACCCATGTCGTTGAGATAACAGCCCATCTCAGTCGACCACACTTGGAGTAACAGTGAACACGAAAACTGCGCGCAGCTCCAGCAAGGAAGACAATCAGATAAGTAGTAGCCTGTAATTACAGTTTAACCATAGTTTACAACCATATAATCACTCCAAATTACAAACTCCGGATATCTTATCACCATTTAGCATTTCACCTAACATCATACATACTGAATTTAGCACACACCAACAGTTGCAGTACCAATACTGCAACTAAATAATTGTACATATTGTAAATATTTTCACCTGTATTTTCAAACATAGATTTTACAGCCTAAGTGTAATGGATCTGATGATGATCGCTTGACGATCGAAACTGGTCATCCTAGTGTATTTATTAATTTCATGTAATTTATTTCAGGATTAGGGCATAACCCAGCTCTTTTGGGTACATTAGTGTTGACCGACTGAAAAGCACTAAACTCTTGTTTACTAAGGCAACACTGCAAAAATGGCTTCAAACCACACAATGTACAGTACAATACACAGGTTTCGTGCTACCCAGCAAAAGCCATTCAACTGCAATTCATATGTAAAAACAATTACTTTTCCTACACCACACTAGTATTTTTTAGTCCGTCCGATTAATCAATTAAATCGTCAGCTCTAGGTTTTAGTTAAGGTAAGCGATCTTGAACATGTAACACACGAGATCAAGCACATGTTCGTAGAAATTATGAATATTGTAACAGTTCTTAATTTATTCGAAAATTGGAGCCAATCTAGCATTTCATTGTCATATTCGTGTTGAAAAAGTTGAAATTTGAGGTTTCATTCATGCCTCAAACAAGAAGCTGTTGTGCCGTGTTACTGGTTGACCGTGGTGCGAGACATCTCACTCGAATATATCATCGTGATGAAAATTACTAAACCGTATCATGATGATGCACAAGTTAGAACACTACTGTGGGATAATAAAGTGCCCAGGAAGTGTAAACATATACTGATTAAGACATACTACATCCCAATTCTAACTTACGGAGTAGAAACATGCACCCTGTCTAGAAGAGAAGAAAGTAGGATTCAGGCATCCGAAATGAAGTTTATACGAACAATGCTTCAAAGGACAAGGAGAGACAAAGTAGGAAATGAAACAAACAGGACAGAGGCTGGCTTAGATATCAGTGCTACAAAATATTTGCAGAAGCAACAATTAGGATGGTTTGGGCATCTTCAAAGAATGGGAGATGAGAGGACACCAAAAGCTTATTTCAACAAGATTATCCAGGAAAAAGACCAGTTGAAGACCAAAGAAGAAATGGATGGACCAAATCAAGGATGATCTTGAAGACTGATGAAATAGCAGCTTATCATAAATAACAACGATCGATGTACTGTAACACTTGAGTGCTTTTATTTGAAATTGAATACAATACATTATAACTTATTACACATGTGCTCTAGCCCAACACAAGCATGGGAGATGGTCGAGTTAGTTTCCACAGAGTGTACACACAAGACTAGACACTGCCTTGCAATCCATGGTGATCAGGCTATGCCAGCGCTCTCTGCAACCAGCTTGGAGTATCCGAACCTTGTGGCAAGCGCTCTCCAACACCCCTTCTCGCTGGCATAGGTTCGTATCATTGTAGACCCTCTTGTTCCACAATGTTCTGGAATGGTTCTCTAGCCAAAGGCTTCGTGAATACATCTGCCAGCATCTTGTTGGATGGACAATACAGCACTTCTATGATGACCTTTCCTCGAAGATCCCAAAGCTGGTGATGACAAACGGTACATCAATGTGTTTGGTGCGAGCCCCAAACCGATTTGATTCAATTAATTTAATACAACCTTGGTTATCTTCATACATGGTTGTTGGACCAACAATCGGTAAACTCATGTCCATAAGTAATTGTCTGAGCCACAGCAGCTCCTGACTGGCAAATGATGCTGCAATGTATTCCGCCTCCGTAGACGACATGGCAACTGACGTTTGCTTCCGGCTTGACCATACTACAACTCCTTCGCCAAGAAAGAAAACATAACCACTTGTAGATTTCCTGTTGGTCCTGTCACCAGTCCAGTCAGCATCCACAAAACATTTGAACTCTGTGTCTTTAGTTGAAGATAAACGAAGTGTCTTGTGTACTGTAAATGCGAGATACCGCATCACTCGTTTTACAGCATTCCAGTCCTGTTGAGTAGGCTTCTCCACTCGACGACTAAGTAGACTCACTGCGACTGCAATGTCTGGTCTGGATACTGTGGCTATGTATAGTAGAGACCCCATGGCTTTCCTGTACAGAGTGTTATCTGGTAACTCTGCACTTGCAGTCACTTCACCAGACAAGAAATTGGTTTCCATTGGAGTCACAGCTGGTTTTGGCTCCGATAAGCCATAATCCTCCAACAATGCTGCTATCTTTGCCTTTTGGTTTAGCAAAAATGTTCCATTTTTCTGTCATTCCACTTGAATTCCCAAATAGTAGCCCTGTGTACTTTGGGTGTGTGTAGAATCTGTCTGATAACCGGTGTTAATTGTGATGACTGTATTAGTTTGTGTTATCTGTTTTTAATTCAAGTAAGGACTGCCGATGATAATTTCAATTAGTTCCTACTTTCGCTACCAAATGCTACCATCCGCGACACCTAGCTTGCAGACTTGGCTACTAGATGCCAATGCAGTCAGTACCTGGCGGCGAACATTGGAAATAATAAATTGTATTGATTGAGCGGAGACCCCCTCAACCCATTAGAATCGTTATTGTACATGTCAATAAGGACCTTGTGAAATGGATAATCCTCCAATTAATCTTAATATAACGTTATCAATTCCAACCTACAAATTTTGGCTTCACACAAGTGTAGTTAGTGGAAGGTTCTTTTTCATGCCATAAATCTATGACATGGGACCACCTGCCTTACTTTCCCTTTGAAGGAAGGCATACTGAGGGATTTTTAAGGCTCTTAAAAAATCTGACGATTTAGGCCGGGTTTGAAACAACAACCTTGGGCATAGAATATTGAGATGATGGTAAAACCTTGTTTCTAATGTGATAGAATTTCTGAGTTTTATTGCTGTGCGTTTCCTTAACCTGTCGGTGTGAAGTATTTTGTTAATCCCTTTTTGTGTCACTCATCATCCATCTTGCACAGTTTCCAGCCACTGGCCGGGTCTGTTTGGAACACAAGCCTCTCCAACGTCTTCTGTCTTCCCACCATCTCTCAGCCTCCACCCTTGTCCAGTCTTCTCCTCTCTTCTTCACGCTTTCTTCCACCCCCTTCAGCCACCTGTCTCTCAGTCTTCCTCTCGGTCTCTTTCCTTCCCACTTCGTCTCGTGTACCCTCCTGGGTATCCTCTACTCCTCCATTCGTTTTACATGTCCATACCATCTAAGTCTAGATTTCTCTATACCATCCTGTAATAGTTCCTCCTTCATTAATTCTCTGGTCCTCTCATTTCTTATTCTGTCCATCTTTGTAGCTCCAATACTGCTTCTCAAGAACCTCATCTCACTGGCCTGTATTTTGCTCTTCTCCCTTCCTTTCATAACCCAGGTCTCCGAGGCATACGTCAGGATAGGGACATGGTACGTCCGATATATGATCTTTTTGCAGATGATTTTATGATTTGGGGAAACAAGGAGGAGGAGGTACAGGAACAGTTGGACGTGTGGGAAGGAATAATACAAGGATATGGGATGAAATTTAGCACAAATAAGAGTGAGATGGTGATCACAACAAGGAAGAAGGAAAGAACCACAACGGGAATAACAATTGGTAGGGAACAGCTGAAGGTAAAGGTGAGGGGGAGACAGGCAGAAGCATTCCGGAGGAGTGTGAGAAGCATGTTATGGAGTAAGGATGTCCCTCAGAACAGCAAGGAGGGCCAAGGAGAGGCCATGTCTCCAATTTAAGTATCTAAACTACTATTGCTGTGTTACAATAAGCTACAAACTAGAATTATAAACTAATATTCAGAAATGATCTACGAATACTCTGTTGAGTTTAGGAGCTGAGACAATGTAATCATGTAGCCTCCCCCCCCCTAAAATACTGAGAATATTTCGATTGTTCATTGCACACTAGTATATTTCATAAATTGAAGTTACTGATAGTTAACTGATATAGATGTAGGAATAATCCCACAGTTTTATTCAATTTAGTAATTTGGGATTGTTAAGCCTTCGTGGCTTGGACGGCAGCACGCCGGCCTCTCACCGCTGGGTCCGTGGTTCAAATCCCGGTCACTCCATGTGAGATCTGTGCTGGACAAAACGGAGGCAGACAGGTTTCTCTCTGGGTACTCCGGTTTCCCTGTCAACATTTCATTCCAGCAACACTCACCACTACAGTGGCGGATCCAGAGGTTCACCTCGGAGGGGGCACTCTAGGATTGCAGAGTAGCAACAGAAAATATTTAATAAAATTACTAAATTTTTATTTAATCTACACACACTACACATAACATCCAACCACCAGATTTTATAATTCTACAAGAAATTCATTATATTAAAATGGTTTATTGGTTTCAGTTTCAAGTCATAGTCATTATGTAAAGAAAAACTACAGAATATGTACATTTCCACATTTTTATGCACATTACACAGTCTAATATGTATTAAAAACATTTGCAATCATAGTGACTATCTGAATACAATATACAAGTCTACTACACAAATGTTACAAGATATGTACTATATTTAGTACCAACATTGTCAGTCACTGAGTCACTACTAGTCACATAAATATAAATACAAAAAACAATTGTATTGAATACTGATTGGGATTCTATTTGGTGACTATCCTAGGCAAAATACATGACTATTACAAAATAAAATCCAGGCGATCATTCGTTTACCCCCTTTAGAGAAAAGTTCTACAATTTTTTCAACGTCAACATTTATATCACGGTGAACAAATAACAGACACAAGCCATTCAACCTTTCCTCTGTCATTCGCGTTCGTAGCCATGATTTAACAAGTTGCAGGCTGCTAAAAGATCTCTCTGCACTTGCATCACTGTCGATGTATCGATTATATTAACAGTTTTGCCATTACATACTATATGGTAACAAACATTGACCACATTCATGAATGCAGGCAATAGAGCAAAGATTTTACTTGCAGTGCAGTTTGGAGAAACAACCATTTTTATCGGCAATATCAATGTAGCAGACAACTGGTTTTTCGGAGGGGGCACTTGCCCCTGGTGCCCCCCTCTGGATCCGCCACTGCACCACTATCATTTCTTTTGATCTGTCATTCATTTAATCATTGCCCCAGAGGAGTGCGTCAGGCCTCGGCAGCCGGCACAGTTCATATCCTCGCCGCTAGATGGGGGCTTCATTCATTCCATTCCTGACCCGGTCGGAGACTGGAAGCAGGCTGTGGATTTTCATTTCATTCAATTTGGGATTATTCCTCTTCCACCCCTCTTTCTTCATCTGTTGGAATTCCTAGTCTCTGCGGTAGAATTTTAGAGGGAATCGCTCAAATCAAACGGGGGGGTAAAATAGAGGAAGCTGTCAGCTGTTCCCACCAGAAGGTTTTTAACACTCCCAACTTACTTTTGAGTGTATCTGAGTGAATGCTCCTGTATGTTTCTAACTATTTTTATTGTTTAGAAGGGGGATTGGTTACAGCACACAACTAATACCCTACACTAGCTACCACTGGATACAACGCAGCCTGCTCTTGATTGGATTTCAAATTTAAATATTAACTTGTAAACCTGAACATTTTATAATTTTGCTTACTGCTGAAGATGTGTCTTCTCATCAAAATTGATTTTAATATTTATTGTTCTTGTAAATGTTAATTTATATGTTTAATGTGTTCCTTAGCTTGTGATTATGTAGATGGACATTGAGAAAGCATATGACAGTGTATGCAGAAACAAAGTATGGAAGTCCCTGGAGGATAGAGAAGTAGAAAAATGGACTATAAGGAGGATAAAGGAGATGTACAAGGGAAGCGTGAGCTGTGTGAAAGTGGGAGGAGAGAGATCAGACTGGTTGGAACAGAGAAACGGCCTGAAACAAGGAAGTGCACTGTCACCGTTACTTTTCATTGTGGTGATGGATGACATAATGACCTGAGTGGCACAAGTAATTGGGGAAGGAAAGATGAAAGCAATGGTGTTTGCAGGTGCTCTCCAGGAAGGCCATCAGTAGATCTGTTCCATACTCATAGTGCTGTTCTTGTAACTGCCTTACAGCAAAAATCAAATCCACTGTGGACCTTCCTGCTCTGAAGCCATGTTGTTCTTCCCTCATCCCTCCTTCTATCCTTGTCCTAATTCTCCTTTCCAAAACCTTCTCAAACATCCTTGCACAATGACTCATCAGTGTTATTCCCCGATAGTTTCTGCATTCTGTTCTACTACTTTTCTTGAAGATCGGGACAATTGTTCCCTTTTTCCAGTCCTCTGGGGTCTTCCTTTCCTTCCATGCTGTCTTAATCACTTGGTCATCATCATCGGCTTGAACTCGAATCCGAGTATAAATCTTCTTCCTTCAGTCCAGTTTGTGGATGTGTTTACGGTGACTAAAGAGTCCAATCCTGGCATGGAACAAGTGACCACACAAGTCACATAGAGGAGGAGGACGTGCTTGGACTGCTCAAAGTTTCCTAGCTTGACGCTTGGCCTCTTCATGTGTGCGTCGATCCCTTTCATACGTCTTTACAGTATCCGAGATGGTACGGCGCAAAGTTGAGCGGTCTTCAGCCAGCATGTTCCAGGTTTGTGAATCAAACCTGACAATTTCAGGGTCTGCTTAAATTGGTCCTTGTAGCGCCTCTTAGGACCACCATGAGGCCTGGTGCCATAGCATAGCTCACCATATAGCATTTGACGAGGTAATCTCACATCATCCATCCGATGGACATGACCAATCCATCTAAATTGGTGACCTATTATGGATGATTCTATGCTGTTGATTTGAGCCTTTTCAAGAACAGCAATATTGGTAATACAGTCTTCCCGTTTAATCCTCAGGATTGATCGAAGTTTTTGTAGGTGGAAACGCTCAAGCTTCCTAAGATAACGTCGGCAAAGGATCCATGTTTCACAGCCATACAACAATGTAGAAATGACTACTGCTTTGTACACCATAAGCTTTGTACTCATGGACATTTATTTATTTATTTATTTATCGTATGGCTTTTAGTGCCGGGAGTGTCCGAGGACATGTTCGGCTCGCCTGAGTCTGTAGCTGCTTCCAGCGGACATCCTAAAGGGTGAGCTACGAGTTCCGTTCAATTTCAAGTAGTTCCAACTTTCGCCACCAGACATCAATGATACCTAGTGGTGAACGTTGGAACTTTGAAGGAGCGTTCTAACGAAATATAACCTAACAAATTTTGCTTTACACAAGTTTAGTCTGTGAAAGGATCTTTTACATGCCATAAATCTATGACATGGGACCGCCGGCTTTACTTCCCCTCCGAAGGAAGGCATACTGAAGGATTTTTAACGCTCTTAAAATATCCGGCGACTTCGGCCGGGTTTGAACCCGCTATCTTGGGCACAGCAGTTCAGCATGCTACCGACTACGCCACCGAAGCCGCTTACTCATGGACAGATCTTTATTCGTGAAGACCCGGTGCGCTAATCGTCCATATGCTGCACGGGCTCGCCAATTCTCTTATCCGCATCCTGCTCACAGAAATGGTACTGCCCAGGTACGAGAAGTGGTCTACCTGTTCTAATGGCAAATTTGGGATGGAGATATTGAACTGAGGAAGAAGTGTGCCTGGTGAAGGTTGTGCCAAGACTTAAGTCTTATTGACATTTATGGTAAGACCAAAGCGATCACATGCACTTTTGTAACAATTAACTGAATCTTGCAGCTCTTCTAGTGTGAGAGTTGGCGACGCAGCATCATCTGCATACAACATGTTAGTAACCTAAGTAACCTGAGTTTTCCTCAAGGAGCGGAGACGAGTTAGGTTGAAAAGCCTTCCATCAAAACGATACTTGACCTCCACACCTGGGATGTTTGTGGGTGAATCATAAAGCATTGCAGCCAAGTACAGCGCAAAAAGCATTGGAGCCAGTACACATCCTTGTTTCAGTCCATGGGTAATGGGAAATTCATCGGACATCTTATTCTGATGGCAAACCTGACCTGTCATGCCATCATGGAGAGCCTTGATTAGATCTACAAATCGCTGAGGGCAACCAAACCGCTTCAGCACCGCCTACATGGCTGGTCTTGGAACCGAATCAAATGCCTTTTCCAAGTCATAAAAGACTAAGAAGAGTGGATTCTGTTGTTCTCTACATTTTTCTTGTAGCTGTCTCACACAGAAAATCAAGTCAATTGTGCTTCTGGAAGCTCTAAATCCACATTGTGACTCTGGGAGGATCTTCTCAGAGATAACCTTGAGGCGGTTAAGTAGAATTCTTGCAAGAATCTTCCCCACAATTGAGAGCAGTGATATACCACGGTAGTTGCCACAAACACTGCGATCACCCTTCTTAAAGATGGTGACGATAGTGGCTTTCTTTAGGTCTCCAGGTACCTTTCTTGATTCCCCTATTCTGAGGATAAGGGTGAAAACCCTTGTTTTGAGGGAATGACCTCCGGCTTGAATTAGTTCCAGAGGGATGTTATCTGGGCCAGGTGCTTTTCTGGGTTTCAATTGGGTGAGAGCTGCACTGAAATCATGATAAGTAGGAGGTACTGCCAACCACAGTTGTTCAGGTTGTTGCGGCACATCACAAAGGAAGTCTTCAGCAGCTGCTGATGGACGATTTAGGAGATTGGAGAAGTGCTCCTTCCAGAGTTCCAAGATTTCTTGACTATCAGTAAAGGTAGTAGAATTATCAGCGCTTTTCAGTGTACCTGATGATGAGCGAGATGGTCCATATATTTCCTTGAGTACTGCATAGAAGTTCCTCAAGTCTCGAGCATCCGATAGTCTCTGCAGTTCCTGAGCCTTCTGTTGCCACCAAGTATTTTTAATCTGCCTTATCTGCGTCTGGCATTTACCCTTGAGTTCCAGTAGTTTATCTCTCTTTGTGTTGGAAGTTGGGTCTTGAAGATGGGCAAGAGAGGCATTCCTTTTGGCATTGATGAGAGACAGAATTTCCTCATTGTTGTCATCAAACCAGTCTTGTCTTTTCCACACCATAAAACCAATGGTTTCCTCAGCTGACTGTGTGATAATCTTCTGTAATGTGGCCCATTCTTGCTGAATGTCATTTGTTACCGGGTTTTCTGATAACTGGGTGACGATCCTACTTCCAAAATGTTTATACATGGATTCATCCTGAAGTTTGGATGTATTAAACTTCTTTCTTGGCAAATTTTTGATGTTCCTAGGTGGTTTAGGTCTGATGGATATCCTGAGCTTACATGTAAGAAGTTTATGATCTGTCCAACAATCGTCTATATTCCTTGCTGTTCTGGTAATAAGAGTGGCCTTCTTATCACATTGCCGGGTAATGATATAATCAAGAATGTGCCAATGTTTGGAACGAGGATGCATCCACGTGGTTTTGAAGCGGTTAGGTAGCCGGAACTGCGTGTTGGTAATGAACAGTTTGTGTTCTGCACAAAGACCAAGAAGCAACAGTCCATTGGGATTACATTTTCCAAGTCCCTGTTTGCCCATCACATTATTCCATAGCCTGTGATCTTTCCCAACTCTGGCATGGAAGTCACCGAGGAGCAAGAGTTTATCTGCAGATGGTACCTTGGAGATGATTTCACTTAGCTGATTATAGAACTGAGCCTTTACTTCATCATCAGAATCTAAGGTAGGAGCATAGGCAGAGATGAGTGTCTTAAAGGAACCTCCTGAGAGTGGTATGCGGAGAGTCATGAGCCTTTCACTGATTGCAATGGGCGTAAGTTGGTGATAATTTACCAGTTTGGTCTTCACAGCGAAGCCCACACCATGAATACGACATTCACCCTCCTCTTTTCCTTTCCAGAATATGGTATATCCTGTTCCAGATTCAGTAATCTTGCCTTCAGAAGACAGCCTAGTTTCACTGAGAGCAGCAATGTCAACGTTGAGTCTTGATAACTCATGGGTTACGAGAGCTGACCTTCTCTCAGTTCTAACGTTATTGTCCAAATCAAGCAAAGTTCTGATGTTCCATGATTCAATAATCAATTTGTGATTATTTACTGTTTTTGAGTTTCGACCGCATGAGGGGTGACCTGCTGAGTGCGGTTGCCCAGCCGGACCAAGATTGTGACTTCCGATGTTTAGCCCACCTTTTCTAGGGCCTTCCCCATGTGGGGTGGGCAGCGGTGATCCTAAATAGGCCTGCCCAAAGACAGATGCAGGACCGAATTTCTGAGTAGTCACAGAGTCACCGGAAGACGACCATCACACATCTGCTGCCAACGTGCAGGTCCGAACTAGGGGTTTCCAGTTACATCCATAACCTGCCCCCACCGTCCATATCCCATCGCCGTTGGACTTTGAAAAGTGACGTTCGGAAGAAGTGCCACTGGCGTGAATTTGTTTAGGGTGGATCTCAGCTTGCCAGGATGAGACCCACACACTATGATCTCTGAGCCTTATCCTGCGGCTCACAAAGAATGAGACATGCAGGACCGAACACAGAGACTGCAACGAACTGCCGCATACTCAAGTACTACTGAGGTGCGCCTTTACAGCCAGTCCGTCTGGCCTGACCTCTTCCGCCTCTATGACCATTGGGAGCCATGAGAGTGATTGGCTCCTCCTCCGCTCATTTTGCCGTTGGGCCAAAATGTGCCCATCAGAACTATGGACAATAGTTTGCCCTATTAAACCTGAGCAATAGGCTGCCCCTTCCGCCAACCACACTGTGCCAGAGTTCACATCTTTCACTGCAGGTACCGTTGAGGACTTCACTGTAACCCTGGCAAGGGACCCTAACAAGGTACTACCAGCCGGGCCAGCTGGACCAGGGTTTTTTAAAGAGGTGTTACTCACTCGGTACAACCATTGTATCCCCACCTCTCCTGCTGCTCTCACCATCTCCACACTCAACTCATCCACACCCGGTGCCTTCCCTCCTTTCATCTTCCTCACTGCATCTTCCACTTCTTTCCATGTTAAGTCCTTTTCTGTTTGCAGTCCATCTCCAGATATTTAGCAAATCGGTGAACTGGATTAACATTACCATTTTAATGAACTGCTTGATTTTTATTTTTGTCGATACCTGGTGATACAACTACTTTTTGCCTGTTTTAAAACATGATCATTATGACGGTGATTCACAAAGACTCTGAACTATTCCTCCCATTCATGCCAGAAAGATAACGTACCCAACGGTTTCAAAGCAGCCAAATAATGAATATCACGAAGCAAGTAAGAAATGAAACGAATAATGCAGGGGTGGGGGTTAGGGGGGTACGTTTCAATATCACCTAGTGACAAGAAGGGAATGAAATGAAAAATATTACTTGCTTTCCCCCTGGAAAGAATTCTGCAGGCACCCAAGGTGGAATGCCAGACTCCATCAGCTGATGCACCGGCGGGTGAAAGGCTTCCAAGTCTTTGTAGAAGTATGAGTACATGACTTGACAACTGTCCGCAATGGTAGATGTGTTGACATGCCTGCCACTAAATAACGCCCCTCAGTAGGATACTTAACAGATTTGAGAGCCACAGTGGACAGCCGGATGGATCTGCGAACCCTCAGTTACTTATTATCAGAAGCAGTTGACTCTGGTGGGGGGACATGGAACTATCCTGAGACATGTTGCATACTCAGTGGTTCTTAAGAAGGTCACAGTGTTGTCACTGAGGAGAAGTAACAACAGATATTCCAAACAGCCCATACAGTCGTCGGCTGAAACTCGTATCCGAGTTTACGTTTCTCGCCTGCAGTTCCATAATCCTTGGTCCAGACGATGAAGATGGCACTGATGGCTTATCAGACCAATTCTTGCATAAAACAATATGTTGAATCCGAGGGAGGGTGGAGGACGTGGTAGTGTTTGACGTATCTTCTTCCTCTGGGGAATTTCCTCTTCCCTTCTTCGACGTTCCTGCTCAAACTGTGCAACTGCAGCTGAGATGGTAGCATGCCGGCGAGTTCGATCCAGTGCAAGAATATGCCAAGTATCTGGGTTTATCTCTACGCTTCTCATGGTCAGCTTAAGTTGGTCTTTATATCGTTTTAAAGGAGCACCACAGGGCCTGTTGCCAGTGTTGAGTTCACTATACAGGATTTGCCGAGGGAGTCTGCTGTCACTGATACGATGGATATGGCCTGCCCATCTAAGCCGATGACCAACAATGGAGGCTTCAATACTGTTTAGCATTGCTTTCTCAAGAACTGCTGTACAGTCAAACATCCGTACAATGATTACCGATACAACGATAAAGCCGGGTACAGCGATACCTTTATAAGGTCCCTGCTGATTTCCTATATTTAGTATGTAAAATACCCCTCGTTACAACGATGAAGTAATTTTAGCAACACCCTGTTATATTGAAGACAAAGTTTCAGGGATCTACTATTTTTTGCTTCTAAGAATGTGACCATATTGGTACGTATTGTTTGTTAAACCTCTCAACCTACAGCGCTGTATTGTCAGAAGCTTCGCTGCATACTGTGCTGACGGTAAGCAGGTAGCGAATAGGGTACAGCCGCGGGCAAAGTAGAAAGAGTCCTATAGCTCCTGTGTTCGAACCAGTGTTAACAGTTTTAGTCTGCACATTGTTGAGCTCGAGTTGCAGTCAGAAGTGTTGTGTTGGGTTCATACGCAGTTTATTTCTGTGATTTTTGCAAAGTACGCCTAATGGTTCTTCTCTGCAGCAACTTGTCAGGGACACATAAGTTGAAACCATTGGTGATCGGACCATCAACAAATCCCCGATGCTTTATAAATGTAAGATGCTTACCAGGTACGAGTATATAGATTTTATTTTACCTTTCTTTAATTAAACAGCAGATTCAGTACGTTCAGCTGTAATGTTATGACTATGCATGAAGGTACTACAGTACTCAACCAGATTAATTTTGTATTTTTTTCGTTATTCTATTATTTCTCATCAGAACAGTCATCATCATCATCTTCATTTCCCCTTTTCCAGCTGACACTGGGTGGGGGCAAATATGGTTCCTCTCCACTTTGTTCTGTCGTTCTACCATTCCTCTTCCGAGACGGTGTTCCAATCCAAGTTCCGTTTTCTAATGATATTCTTCACCGAGTCCATCCAATGCATTCTTGGTCTTCCTCGTCCTCTCTTCCCTGTCATCCGTCGTCCATTGACCATCTTTCTGATTCTCAAAACAGCCTCTTCCGATGCCTCTCCTATGTCAAATTCCTCGCCTGCTATCACGTCGATTCGGTACAAGTACGCTTCTGATATCTCTTTGGACATCTTGACACCGGTTTTGCTGATGGTAGTTACGGCTTGGTCCAGCAAGTCGTTACCCACGAAAGCTGGCAACTTGAGTACATCTCCAGACACCACATAGAAATCAGTCAAGTTAGAGTCGTCGTCAATCTGGACGTCGGATGGAAAATATCCTAGGGGTGGCACCTCACTACCACCGAAACCCTTAAGTACTATGACGGTCGTCTTCAGCTCCAAATCTCCCATCTCTGCGTAAATGTCTTCACAGATCAGATTGATTGGGCAGCCCGTGTCCACCAATGCGTTGATCCTCTGGCCCTGGAGCAACAATTCCTTCATCTTCATATTTGACTTGGTTCCCAAAGCGACGTTCACTGTCTTCTTCTCAGCATTCTGCTCAGGATTTGGGCACTTGGAAGCTACGTGTCCGAAGCTGCTGCAATTGAAGCACTTTGGACCCTGACTCTTGTGTGGACATCCGCTGGACTCATGACTGTTCTTCTGACCACAATTGTAACATCTCTTTACAGACGAGATTTGCTTCTGCCTGTTGTCTTCTCTTGATGTATGTTTGTTTGTCATCTTCTCATTTTTTGTCAACTTCTGGGAGTTTCGTGCGTAAGCTCTCTCATAGATCTTCAACTTGTCCTTGAATTCCTTGATGTCCCTTGCTCCATACAGAATCATCTTGGATCCAGTGTCATCCTCGATGCCATCGATGACGTATTGTATCAACGATTTATCATCGATTGCCGACCTGCTGGCTATTCTCGCATCACCAGGAAATATTCCTGAAGAGTTTCAACTTTTGTTTTTCGTCGGTTGGTTAGCAGTCGATGAATCTCTGCTGCACTGGTATCATCTCGGAATTCTTTCTTCAGGGCTTTCTTTAACTTGTGCCAGGATGTGATGCCACGTTCACTCTGCATGAACAACCTAGCCAGGCCAGACAGCGACTTTTTTGCAAAAACATATTTTTGCATCTCGACCCAGCCCATCAACGTTGCTGTTTCCTCCAAGTCCTCAATCCAACGTCGCACCGGATAGTTCTTGCTGCCGTCATAGGTTCTGACAGAGCCCTCTACATCTCGGAAAGTCAACGCAAACTTGTGTGCAATTCCCCGGTTTGCAGTGTGCCGCGAGTCCACCACGTCCTGTCGACTTCCCCTTCACTTGTGCTTTCTACTACAGTCTTCGATTTGTGTTTGGTCTTTGTTATGTTTTTATGGTTAGGCCTACCTCCTATTGCTTTGGAGAGTTTCTGGTCTTCGGACGAGCTAGATAATCCGATGATCCTGACGTGCTAGAGGTTGAATGTTTCATGGATTTCATCCCAGCCAAGTAATATTAATTGAGTGTCCTCATATACGCTTTGTTCATGGCCGTCGTCGTCTTAGGGTTCAGGATCCTCAAAATCGTCTTTTTCAGCCTGCTCGAATCACCACGTCTTTGGAAGTCGAACAGCTACTCGTCTTCTATATTCCACGGACCCACGTGGTGTATTCATTGGAATAAAGGGTAAGATAGAGGTAGCTTTTGCTGCTCTTTGCTTTAATTTATTCCTTCCTTTTTTCGCAAACACCAACAGTGATTTCTTACTTTTTTTTTTAATTTAAGCACCTTGCTTACTTTCTTTGTAAGTTTGTTGTAGATATAACTTCCATGATCAACCTAGCGGCATCTAGCAGCTAACTGCTGAAGTTCCTGAACCATCTCTATGCTCAAAAGGACTTCCTTCTTAACCCCGCCACAAGATGTCGCCGCTATCTTCAGCTAACATCTCCATGCTCAGGAGTACTTCCACAACAAACCCTTCCACCAGGCTTCTCTATTGACGCCTACTATCAACTCCTTGAAGATTACTTTTAGTTTTATTTCTAAAGTTGGTATTTCATATGTATGTTCCTTTGTTTATCCCCCACTCTCCTCCCTCCTTGGTACCTCCGTGCTTCGTCGAGCTGCTCTCACTTCTGGGTCAGTTGTCAAACCATACAGTTGGAGCCTACTTCAGGCTTGTCTCCTGTCTACTTGAGGCATTTTTAAATCAGGACGCCATGTCATAATCTTAACGTCAGCCGTCATCTAGATCATCATCGTTCTTCAAAATGAGCTAAGTACTACTTCAATGGTTTTCACTAAGTTTTAAATGTTTTTAACCTGATTTATAGACAGTGTGAGATTGCTATGTGATGCAAAATCTGCCTTCAAAAGATCTTCTTGATTTATTTGTGACTACTTCAGCTAGCTTTCTAAAATGAAAAGGTACTTCTTGTACTGAGTATCTGGGAATGAGTTCTCACATCGTGGGAGTCTTATTAAACCCACTGTCTATAAAAACTTAGCTTTCACCTCCGCGGGATATTCTGCTCAATTCTACTGTTCTCAACTCTAGAATTTTCTACAGCAAGTCATCTTTTTGCAAGTAATCCCGTCAAGTGCCTGCCACCTAAATATGGGAATGCTTGTTCCTCACTGAGGAATTTATGTTGAAAATACTTCTGATCAGCATATAATTGGTCTTCCTTCCTTGGAAATTGTCCGCCGCATTCAACTACCATCTATAAACGTCACAACGCAATAAGCTTTCTCAAACTAAAATTCAAATAGTGATCTCTACAATTACAATAACTTTTCGTCTGATAAACTTTCCTTGTTGAAATAGTGAATTTTTCAACGGACTACAGTGCATAACAGTGCCCATTCAACGACCATCCGTGTCGCGTTCGAACGAAAGCTATAAATACGGCCATAAACTTTTCCCGATTCTCCTATTTCCTCCTCTCATACTCCTCACTAACACATTATTAATAATTGTAAAATTTAGGTTCTTTTGAATGAGGTGACACTCTATAGGAGTGCCCTCCCATCTTTGTACTGTTTTTCATAAGTAATTTCTGCATCATTGGTGCCTAGTACACACCTCAAATTATATTGTTTTTCCTCTTTTCATTAGGGAATTCATTTATTTCTACTCACAAGTGAGTTTTCTAACTTTTCTTTCTCCAGGTTTCACGAAAGGGTAACTGGCCCCATTTTTCTCGTGATCCCTCCTTCAATACAAAAAGTTACCGAAACTTCTTCTTAATTCTCTCTTTTCTTGTTATAATCTCAAATTTAACATTTGTTCATACTTTTAGAACTTCCATTAGGAATTCTCAAAGTATATATATCGTACCTGATTTATTGTTAAACTTTTAAATTTGCTAATCTCAGCACTATTTTAAAATCTTATATAGATTTGGTGCTTTCAAAAGGTTCCAAACCAAATTTTGTTAATCGCCTAGTGCAAACTTCAACAAATTTAGAGGCCTGAGACCTCATAGGTTTAAAATTTAAATTGTACATTTTACAGTTGTTAAATTTATCATATTTTTACGCATTGTTAAATAAATAAAACTATATCCTTTTGCTTCATCATTTTCTATAAAATAACGATTAGGCAGGATCCTACCTCCCCTAACTCTACCCGAAAGCTTATTCTCGCTTTAAGAAAATCGAGCATCGAAGTAAAAAATGTTCCACTATTTGCTGCATTTGAACGAAAACTCTCCGCAAAAACTTTTTCAAAGTCGCTCTTAGCTTTTATAGCTAATTCTAACTAGCCAGTAAGGCAAGTATAGCTAGATCCGCCAGCTTCCTGCTTGTTGAGACTTTCTCTATAACTTATGGTTGGTTTTCCAAATTTAAGTTTTTCTTCTTGTCTAAACTTTTCGTCGGCACTTTGCTGGATAGAAGCTTAGCCTTTCTTGAATGCAACAATTGGTGTTCTTACCAAAATTTAAAACAATCAAATTGTTTTTAAAAGCACGATAACTGCTTCATCGCTACCCTTCCTGGAAGCATTCGGTCGCTCCTTGGAAATTCTACAATTCCAAGAACTAAAAACATCACGGCGAATTTAAATTATTTTCGACTTTCCAAACTGTCGATAAAACCTAACTCCTTTGATAGGATATACAATAAATCTGACATACTTTGTCTTGCCAGACTTCCACCCTTCCCCATAGTAGTCAAATATAGGCTGGGAAGGGAAAGTACAAATGCCATTTGCTGGCAAATAGCCCAAGCTCCAGCCGCATTTCCCGTTAGCTACGTCCAGGTCCATACCCACTTTAGGTGTTTCACGGGCTTTGCGGTGACACTCGCCACTAATTCACTTAAATTTATTTTGTTTGATATTGGACTCTCGTCCTATTTATCCACACTTGTTCCTTAGTCCGAAACCCACTTCCCTTTACTTCTCTCTTCATCTTCCCTTGGGGGTAGGGTTAATTCCTAGCAAAAACCTACCCACCACGTCGTCGTCGATCTTGCCAGAAAAATGTCGTCACCTCACGCCTTGACTTCATCGCTGTAACCAAGATTGCCGTTCCGCACTCAAAATCCTTCGTATCCCAGACGAGCCCCCAAATGTGGGAAGGAATTTTGGCAAGCGAATAAATCGAACACGTAGTAATTTTAAGTATAAAACTGTATTTACACATAAGATCACAACAGATAAGATTGCACAGAACTTAGCGTGACTTCACTCGGCACAAAACTGACACACTGATCGTCCTCTTTTTCTCACAGCTTCCCCTCGGTTCTTCTACGCGGCACCATCGGGTAGTGCCGAGACTGGCGGGAAACCCACGAACGGTTCATCATCTTCCGATTCCCACATGTACAGGGTCTTTCATATAAAATAAGAGCGCCAAGCGGCGGCTTTGTTAACCGCGGCAGCGATCACCTTGGCCGAGCTTTTGGCGCGCCAAGGCCCCCTGCTTTAAGCGTGTGTACAATGCTGAAATCTTAGTTTAGTTAGTTATTGTTGATGAAACCGAAACCCCTACTTGTGCTAATTTTGTGAGTGATTTCTTCGGAGACCGTTCAAGATTCTCGCCAATGTCATCCAGCTCATCCTCTGTTAAAACTGTTCGTGTGCGGACATGTTTTTTATTGAGCACCGAGCCAGTAGTGTCAAACTTATTTGCAATTACGTGAATCTGTGCTAGTGAAGGTGGCACTTCACCAGGAAATTGCTGAACAAATGCATCACGTGCCCGCCAAGCCGACTCGTACTTAAAATAAGTTTTACATAAAAAATACGATGTTGCAATGATAACTGTCTCACCATGTTAGCACTTGAGGTTTAGACTGGCGACTGAGCAACTGCACGCTTTATTGCAAGGTCATGTTTGGTAATGTCAATCTGTTATTTTTATACAGTCCATCGGAACTTGAAAGAAAAAAACCCCAGCCATCGTATGTACTATGCGCGCGCTTTCAATACTATAGGGGTTTCGGTTTCATCAACAATAACTAACTAACTAACTAACTAAAGTAAGATTTCAGCATTGTACACACGCTAGCAAGGCCGCTGCAGCATATAGGATTGTACAAACGCTTAAAGCAGGGGGCCTTGGCGCGCCAAAAGCTCGGCCAAGGTGACCGCAGCTACGGTTAACAAAGCCGCCGCTTGGCGCTCTTATTTTATATGAAAGACCCTGTATGTGTGTAATTTATCAAACACTTCAGATTTCTTTTGAACCACAGATTAGGCATTTGGCTATATCGGCATGACTGACAAAAAAAAAAAAAAAAAAAAAAAATAAATAAATAACGTACGGTACGGTAGTCGATGTTTTCCCTGAAAACAAAATCTCATGTAAATTTCTTTCAGGATTAAGGAATAACCCACAATCATGTTGCCCGACTGAAAAGCATCATTTATTATGGCAGTACTGAAAAATAGCTTCAAACACCATTAAATAAATAAAGTTCTCACTTAGATTTAAATGGACTTTCTGCAGTCATTCCATTGTTCTGAACAGGTTGCTCCAGTATTAAGTAGTTGTCTGGGATTATCTATTTGACTGATAAACAAGCACGGTCCGTCGCTCTGCAGCGCGCTACACCATCCGAGCCGAGGATAGCCGAGTCGCCCCGATGCACGGTGCACGGAACCTCTCCACCTCAGTTTACAGCACGCAACACCACCCGAGCCGAGGATAGCTGAGTTACCCCGATGCACGGTGCACAGAACCTCTGCACCTCACTTTACAGCACGCAACACCACCCGAGCCGAGGATAGCCGAGTCGCCCCAATGCACGGTACACAGAACCTCTACACCTCAGTTTACAGCACGCTACACCACCCGAGCCGAGGATAGCCGAGTCGCCCCGATGCACGGTGCACAGAACCTCTGCACCTCACTTTACAGCACGCAACACCACCCGAGCCGAGGATAGCCGAGTGGCCCCGATGCACGGTGCACAGAACCTCTGCACCTCACTTTACAGCACGCTACACCATCCGAGCCGAGGATAGCCGAGTCGCCCCGATGCACGGTGCACAGAACCTCTGCACCTCACTTTACAGCACGCAACACCACCCGAGCCGAGGATAGCCGAGTGGCCCCGATGCACGGTGCACAGAACCTCTGCACCTTAGTTTACAGCACGCAACACCACCCGAGCTGAAGATAGCCGAGTCGCCCCGATGCACGGTGCACAGAACCTCTACACCTCAGTTTACAGCACGCTACACCACCCGAGCCGAGGATAGCCGAGTCGCCCCGATGCACGGTGCACAGAACCTCTGCACCTCACTTTACAGCACGCAACACCACCCGAGCCGAGGATAGCCGAGTCGCCCCGATGCACGGTGCACAGAAGCTCTGCACCTTAGTTTACAGCATGCAACACCACCCGAGCTGAGGATAGCCGAGTGGCCCCGATGCACGGTGCACAGAAGCTCTGCACCTCACTTTACAGCACGCTACACCATCCGAGCCGAGGATAGCCGAGTGGCCCCGATGCACGGTACACAGAACCTCTGCACCTCACTTTACAGCACGCTACACCATCCGAGCCGAGGATAGCCGAGTGGCCCCGATGCACGGTGCACAGAACCTCTGCACCTCACTTTACAGCATCCTACACCACCCGAGCTGAGGATAGCCGAGTGGCCCCGATGCACGGTGCACAGAAGCTCTGCACCTCACTTTACAGCACGCTACACCATCCGAGCCGAGGATAGCCGAGTCGCCCCGATGCACGGTGCACAGAACCTCTGCACCTCACTTTACAGCACGCAACACCACCCGAGCCGAGGATAGCCGAGTGGCCCCGATGCACGGTGCACAGAACCTCTGCACCTTAGTTTACAGCACGCAACACCACCCGAGCTGAGGATAGCCGAGTCGCCCCGATGCACGGTACACAGAACCTCTACACCTCAGTTTACAGCGCGCTACACCATCCGAGCCGAGGATAGCCGAGTTACCCCGATGCACGGTGCACGGAACCTCTACACCTCAGTTTACAGCACCCTACACCACCCGAGCCGAGGATAGCCGAGTCGCCCCGATGCACGGTACACAGAACCTCTACACCTCAGTTTACAGCACCCTACACCACCCGAGCCGAGGATAGCCGAGTCGCCCCGATGCACGGTGCACGGAACCTCTCCACCTTAGTTTACAGCACGCAACACCACCAGAGCCGAGGATAGCCGAGTCGCCCCGATGCACGGTGCACAGAACCTCTACACCTCAGTTTACAGCGCGCTACACCACCCGAGCCGAGGATAGCCGAGTTACCCCGATGCACGGTACACAGAACCTCTACACCTCAGTTTACAGCGCGCTACACCATCCGAGCCGAGGATAGCCGAGTCGCCCCGATGCACGGTACACAGAACCTCTACACCTCAGTTTACAGCGCGCTACACCACCCGAGCCGAGGATAGCCGAGTCGCCCCGATGCACGGTGCACAGAACCTCTACACCTCAGTTTACAGCGCGCTACACCACCCGAGCCGAGGATAGCCGAGTCGCCCCGATGCACGGTGCACAGAACCTCTACACCTCAGTTTACAGCACGCTACACCACCCGAGCCGAGGATAGCCGAGTCGCCCCGATACACGGTGCACAGAACCTCTACACCTCAGTTTACAGCACGCTACACCACCTGAGCCGAGGATAGCCGAGTGGCCCCGATGCACGGTACACAGAACCTCTACACCTCAGTTTACAGCGCGCTACACCATCCGAGCCGAGGATAGCCGAGTCGCCCCGATGCACGGTACACAGAACCTCTACACCTCAGTTTACAGCACGCTACACCACCCGAGCCGAGGATAGCCGAGTCGCCCCGATGCACGGTGCACAGAACCTCTCCACCTTAGTTTACAGCACGCAACACCACCCGAGCCGAGGATAGCCGAGGATAGCCGAGTCGCCCCGATGCACGGTGCACAGAACCTCTCCACCTTAGTTTACAGCACGCTACACCACCCGAGCCGAGGATAGCCGAGGATAGCCGAGTCGCCCCGATGCACGGTACACAGAACCTCTGCACCTTAGTTTACAGCACGCAACACCACCCGAGCCGAGGATAGCCGAGTCGCCCCGATGCACGGTGCACGGAACCTCTCCACCTTAGTTTACAGCACGCTACACCATCCGAGCCGAGGATAGCCGAGTCGCCCCGATGCACGGTGCACGGAACCTCTCCACCTTAGTTTACAGCACGCTACACCACCCGAGCCGAGGATAGCCGAGTCGCCCCGATGCACGGAACCTCTACACCTCAGTTTACAGCGCGCTACACCACCCGAGCCGAGGATAGCCGAGTCGCCCCGATGCACGGTACACAGAACCTCTGCACCTCAGTTTACAGCGCGCTACACCATCCGAGCCGAGGATAGCCGAGTGGCCCCGATGCACGGTACACAGAACCTCTACACCTCAGTTCACAGCGCGCTACACCATCCGAGCCGAGGATAGCCGAGTCGCCCCGATGCACGGTGCACGGAACCTCTCCACCTTAGTTTACAGCACGCAACACCACCCGAGCCGAGGATAGCCGTGTCGCCCCGATGCACGGTACACAGAACCTCTGCACTTTAGTTTACAGCACGCTACACCACCCGAGCCGAGGATAGCCGAGTCGCCCCGATGCACGGTGCACGGAACCTCTCCACCTTAGTTTACAGCACGCAACACCACCCGAGCCGAGGATAGCCGAGTCGCCCCGATGCACGGTACACAGAACCTCTGCACCTTAGTTTACAGCACGCTACACCACCCGAGCCGAGGATAGCCGAGTCGCCCCGATGCACGGTGCACAGAACCTCTGCACCTCACTTTACAGCACGCTACACCATCCGAGCCGAGGATAGCCGAGTTACCCCGATGCACGGTGCACAGAACCTCTACACCTCAATTTACAGCACGCAACACCACCCGAGCCGAGGATAGCCGAGTCGCCCCGATGCATGGTACACAGAACCTCTACACCTCAGTTTACAGCGCGCTACACCACCCGAGCCGAGGATAGCCGAGTCGCCCCGATGCACGGTGCACAGAATCTCTGCACCTCACTTTACAGCACGCAACACCACCCGAGCCGAGGATAGCCGAGTTACCCCGATGCACGGTGCACAGAACCTCTACACCTCAGTTTACAGCACCCTACACCATCCGAGCCGAGGATAGCCGAGTCGCCCCGATGCACGGTGCACAGAACCTCTGCACCTCACTTTACAGCACGCAACACCACCCGAGCCGAGGATAGCCGAGTTACCCCGATGCACGGTGCACAGAACCTCTACACCTCAGTTTACAGCACCCTACACCACCCGAGCCGAGGATAGCCGAGTCGCCCCAATGCACGGTACACAGAACCTCTACACCTCAGTTTACAGCGCGCTACACCACCCGAGCCGAGGATAGCCGAGTCGCCCCGATGCACGGTGCACAGAACCTCTACACATCAGTTTACAGCGCGCTACACCACCCGAGCCGAGGATAGCCGAGTCGCCCCGATGCATGGTACACAGAACCTCTACACCTCAATTTACAGCACGCAACACCACCCGAGCCGAGGATAGCCGAGTCGCCCCGATGCACGGTGCACGGAACCTCTCCACCTTAGTTTACAGCACGCAACACCACCCGAGCCGAGGATAGCCGAGTCGCCCCGATGCACGGTGCACAGAACCTCTGCACCTCACTTTACAGCACGCAACACCACCCGAGCCGAGGATAGCCGAGTTACCCCGATGCACGGTGCACAGAACCTCTACACCTCAGTTTACAGCAGCCTACACCACCCGAGCCGAGGATAGCCGAGTCGCCCCAATGCACGGTACACAGAACCTCTACACCTCAGTTTACAGCGCGCTACACCATCCGAGCCGAGGATAGCCGAGTCGCCCCGATGCACGGTGCACAGGGCCACTACACCTCAGTTTACAGCGCGCTACACCATCCGAGCCGAGGATAGCCGAGTCTACACGGTACACAGAACCTCTACACCTCAGTTCACAGCGCGCTACACCACCCGAGCCGAGGATAGCCGAGTCGCCCCGATGCACGGTGCACAGGGCCACTACACCTCAGTTTACAGCGCGCTACACCACCCGAGCCGAGGATAGCCGAGTCGCCCCGATGCACGGTGCACCGAACCTCTACACCTCAGTTTACAGCGCGCTACACCACCCGAGCCGAGGATAGCCGAGTCGCCCCGATGCACGGTGCACAGAACCTCTACACCTCAATTTACAGCACGCAACACCACCCGAGCCGAGGATAGCCGAGTCGCCCCGATGCATGGTACACAGAACCTCTACACCTCAGTTTACAGCGCGCTACACCACCCGAGCCGAGGATAGCCGAGTCGCCCCGATGCACGGTACACGGAACCTCTACACCTCAGTTTACAGCGCGCTACACCATCCGAGCCGAGGATAGCCGAGGATAGCCGAGTCGCCCCGATGCACGGTACACAGAACCTCTACACCTCAGTTTACAGCGCGCTACACCACCCGAGCCGAGGATAGCCGAGTTACCCCGATGCACGGTGCACAGAACCTCTACACCTCAGTTTACAGCGCGCTACACCACCCGAGCCGAGGATAGCCGAGTCGCCCCGATGCACGGTACACGGAACCTCTACACCTCAGTTTACAGCGCGCTACACCATCCGAGCCGAGGATAGCCGAGTTACCCCGATGCACGGTGCACAGAACCTCTACACCTCACTTTACAGCGCGCTACACCATCCGAGCCGAGGATAGCCGAGTTACCCCGATGCACGGTGCACAGAACCTCTACACCTCAGTTTACAGCACCCTACACCATCCGAGCCGAGGATAGCCGAGTCGCCCCGATGCACGGTGCACAGAACCTCTGCACCTCACTTTACAGCACGCAACACCACCCGAGCCGAGGATAGCCGAGTTACCCCGATGCACGGTGCACAGAACCTCTACACCTCAGTTTACAGCACCCTACACCACCCGAGCCGAAGATAGCCGAGTCGCCCCAATGCACGGTACACAGAACCTCTACACCTCAGTTTACAGCGCGCTACACCACCCGAGCCGAGGATAGCCGAGTTACCCCGATGCACGGTGCACAGAACCTCTACACCTCAGTTTACAGCGCGCTACACCATCCGAGCCGAGGATAGCCGAGTTACCCCGATGCACGGTGCACAGGGCCTCTACACCTCAGTTTACAGCGCGCTACACCATCCGAGCCGAGGATAGCCGAGTTACCCCGATGCACGGTGCACAGGGCCACTACACCTCAGTTTACAGCGCGCTACACCATCCGAGCCGAGGATAGCTGAGTCTACACGGTACACAGAACCTCTACACCTCAGTTCACAGCGCGCTACACCATCCGAGCCGAGGATAGCCGAGTCGCCCCGATGCACGGTGCACAGAGCCTCTACACCTCAGTTTACAGCGCGCTACACCACCCGAGCCGAGGATAGCCGAGTCGCCCCCGATGCACGGTACACAGAACCTCTGCACCTCAGTTTACAGCGCGCTACACCACCCGAGCCGAGGATAGCCGAGTCGCCCCGATACACGGTACACAGAACCTCTGCACCTCAGTTTACAGCGCGCTACACCACCCGAGCTGAGGATAGCCGAGTCGCCCCGATACACGGTACACAGAACCTCTGCACCTCAGTTTACAGCGCGCTACACCACCCGTGCTGAGGATAGCCGAGTCGCCCCGATACACGGTACACAGAACCTCTACACCTCAGTTTACAGCGCGCTACACCACCCGAGCCGAGGATAGCCGAGTCGCCCCGATACACGGTGCACAGAACCTCTACACCTCAGTTCACAGCGCGCTACACCACCCGAGCCGAGGATAGCCGAGTCGCCCCGATACACGGTACACAGAACCTCTACACCTCAGTTTACAGCGCGCTACACCACCCGAGCCGAGGATAGCCGAGTCGCCCCGATACACGGTGCACAGAACCTCTACACCTCAGTTCACAGCGCGCTACACCACCCGAGCCGAGGACAGCCGAGTCGCCCCGATACACGGTACACAGAACCTCTACACCTCAGTTCACAGCGCGCTACACCACCCGAGCCGAGGATAGCCGAGTCGCCCCGATACACGGTACACAGAACCTCTACACCTCACTTTACAGCGCGCTACACCACCCGAGCTGAGGATAGCCGAGTCGCCCCGATGCATGGTGCACAGAACCTCTGCACCTTAGTTTACAGCACGCAACACCACCCGAGCTGAGGATAGCCGAGTCGCCCCTATACACGGTACACAGAACCTCTGCACCTTAGTTTACAGCGCGCTACACCACCCGAGCTGAGGATAGCCGAGTTACCCCGATGCACGGTACACAGAACCTCTACACCTCAGTTTACAGCGCGCTACATCATCCGAGCCGAGGATAGCCGAGTCGCCCCCGATGCACGGTGCACAGAACCACTACACCTCAGGTTACAGCGCGCTGCACCATCCGAGCCGAGGATAGCCGAGTCGCCCCCGATGCACGGTGCACAGAACCTCTACACCTCAGTTTACAGCACGCTACACCATCCGAGCCGAGGATAGCCGAGTCGCCCCGATACACGGTGCACAGAACCTCTACACCTCAGTTTACAGCACGCTACACCATCCGAGCCGAGGATAGCCGAGTCGCCCCGATGCACGGTACACAGAACCTCTACACCTCTGTTCACAGCGCGCTACACCACCCGAGCCGAGGATAGCCGAGTTACCCCGATGCACGGTGCACAGAACCTCTACACCTCAGTTTACAGCACGCTACACCACCCGAGCCGAGGATAGCCGAGTTACCCCGATGCACGGTACACAGAACCTCTACACCTCAGTTCACAGCGCGCTACACCACCCGAGCCGAGGATAGCCGAGTCGTCCCGATGCACGGTACACAGAACCTCTACACCTCTGTTCACAGCGCGCTACACCACCCGAGCCGAGGATAGCCGAGTCGCCCCGATACACGGTACACAGAACCTCTACACCTCAGTTCACAGCGCGCTACACCACCCGAGCCGAGGATAGCCGAGTCGCCCCGATACACGGTACACAGAACCTCTACACCTCTGTTCACAGCGCGCTACACCACCCGAGCCGAGGATAGCCGAGTCGCCCCGATGCACGGTACACAGAACCTCTACACCTCTGTTCACAGCGCGCTACACCATCCGAGCCGAGGATAGCCGAGTCGCCCCCGATGCACGGTACACAGAACCTCTACACCTCTGTTCACAGCGCGCTACACCATCCGAGCCGAGGATAGCCGAGTCGCCCCGATGCACGGTACACAGAACCTCTACACCTCTGTTCACAGCGCGCTACACCACCCGAGCTGAGGATAGCCGAGTCGCCCCGATGCACGGTACACAGAACCTCTACACCTCTGTTCACAGCGCGCTACACCACCCGAGCCGAGGATAGCCGAGTCGCCCCGATGCACGGTACACAGAACCTCTACACCTCTGTTTACAGCGCGCTACACCATCCGAGCCGAGGATAGCCGAGTCGCCCCGATGCACGGTACACAGAACCTCTACACCTCTGTTCACAGCGCGCTACACCACCCGAGCCGAGGATAGCCGAGTCGCCCCGATGCACGGTACACAGAACCTCTGCACCTCAGTTTACAGCGCGCTACACCACCCGAGCTGAGGATAGCCGAGTCGCCCCGATGCACGGTGCACAGAACCTCTACACCTCAGTTTACAGCGCGCTACACCATCCGAGCCGAGGATAGCCGAGTCGCCCCGATGCACGGTACACAGAACCTCTACACCTCTGTTCACAGCGCGCTACACCACCCGAGCCGAGGATAGCCGAGTCGCCCCGATGCACGGTACACAGAACCTCTGCACCTCAGTTTACAGCGCGCTACACCATCCGAGCTGAGGATAGCCGAGTCGCCCCGATACACGGTGCACAGAACCTCTACACCTCAGTTCACAGCGCGCTACACCATCCGAGCCGAGGATAGCCGAGTCGCCCCGATACACGGTGCACAGCACCTCTACCCCTCAGTTTACAGCAGGCTACACCATCCGAGCCGAGGATAGCCGAGTCGCCCCGATACACGGTGCACAGAACCTCTACACCTCAGTTTGAGCGCGCTACACCATCCGAGCCGAGGATAGCCGAGTCGCCCCGATACACGGTGCACAGAACCTCTACACCTCAGTTTACAGCGCGCTACACCACCCGAGCCGAGGATAGCCGAGTCGCCCCGATACACGTTGCACAGAACCTCTACACCTCAGTTTACAGCGCGCTACACCATCCGAGCCGAGGATAGCCGAGTCGCCCCGATACACGGTGCACAGAACCTCTACACCTCAGTTTACAGCGCGCTACACCATCCGAGCCGAGGATAGCCGAGTCGCCCCGATACACGGTGCACAGAACCTCTACACCTCAGTTTACAGCACGCTACACCATCCGAGCCGAGGATAGCCGAGTCGCCCCGATACACGGTGCACAGAATCTCTACACCTCAGTTCACAGCGCGCTACACCATCCGAGCCGAGGATAGCCGAGTCGCCCCGATACACGATACACATAACCTCTACACCTCAGTTTACAGCGCGCTACACCACCCGAGCTGAGGATAGCCGAGTCGCCCCGATACACGGTGCACAGAACCTCTACACCTCAGTTTACAGCGCGCTACAGCATGGCCGGCTCTACGAAAGGCCGCGGCGAGCGAAAATAGGCAACCTCGCCGTGAATGGCTAGTCTGCTCTGCCTAGCCCACTGAGTTACATGGAAAATGTGTCACGCGCTCGTGTTTTCTTCAAAATACTCTATGTAAACGAAATTATACCATTGATTATTACTGTATAGTGGCTAGCCACAATGCCAAAGACTTGTGTTGTGCCGAATTGTAAGTCTAATTATCGTTCATCGATACAAACTGAAGGATTTCTGACATTGTTTGTGTTTCCTAAATATCCATAATTGAAAGCCATATGGGAACGTGCTATTCCTCGAGCCAATTGGGTATCTACGAAATATTCCTTCGTATGTATTAAACACTTTCTTCCTGAAGACGTAAGTTGTGTTGAAAAATACAAGGATGGTGATGCGAATAATAAGGAATTCACACGGAAGAAGCCTGTATTGTTACCTCGTGCGGTTCCAAAGGTATTCCCAAACTTACCATCGTATTTGAGTAAGTGCTCCTCCAAGATAAGGAAATCTCCAGAGGAAAGAAGAGAAGAAGAAAAAGAACGGAAAAAGTCTGCAGAGGAATGTGAGAAGACCCTTGCTGAGGAAGCCAACAAAATTACGACTTTCGAGTCCTTTGTTTGTGATATACAAAATAAATTGGTGGAGCATAAAACAGACTGGTCTGTAAGTACTAGTGAAAACTATTGTATTTTGTATAAATTAGATGTGTCAAACATACCTAAAATAAGGTAAAGTATAAGGGTAAACAATGATTTTACGGTCGAAATTCATATCAATGGAGGCGTAATTCCTAACGCTGTTGTTCTTCATTCTGGCTCTGTAATATTTCGAAATTCATTATTAAGTAAGTGGAGTGAGTTGTTCCAAGCAATAGAATTTTGCCACGACTTTTTCTTACCTGTAAGTTCTGTAAGTTCACTAGTCGTCCTGATTAATAGTTTAATAGATAACCTAAAAACTGACCTTGAAAACCAGGGAGACGAAACTTCAGAGATTCTGTTAAAAAGTTAATGTTTCTGCATGATCAGTTTACACTTACTTTTTTTAAAAGAAACCTAGATATAACGTCACTACAACTCTAAATGCATTCCTCATTTATATGCAGTCTACAAAGTGTTATGGTTAAATCTAATTGCGTTATATTTTATCCCTATCTCATCCCCGAGTTTTACAAAAATTAACAACTTCCTTCGCCATATCCCCGAAAGCTGATGAAGAGAACAGTAACTTTCTAAGTCACATTGTGAAAGATTTATCAAATTTAGAAAGGGTTGTAAATTTACAGATTGATCAAATACATGTCAAACAAACTTTAGATTTAAAAAATGGGCAATTCTTTAGTGCTGCTACAAATGAATCTTTCGATTTAGCTAAGACAGTTCTGGCCTTTCTCGTTAGTTCTGCTTTTGGAAATTTGAAAGAGGTTGTTAAATTAGTTCCAGTGAAACAATTAACGGGTTCGCAACTAGCTGATATTGCGAAAGGTGTTATCAGGCAAATACAGGATTGTGGCCTAAATATTCTGTCTATCATAATGGTGTGAATCGTGCTATGTTCAAAGAACTAACCGAACATTCTGATAGTAATTATTGGTTCCATATTGATGGAAACCACCTAAAAACCTTTGTTTTATATGACAGTGTCCATGTATTAAAAATATACGAAATAATTGGCTGAATATAAGTGGCATTGATAAGTCATTTATTATTCCTGTATGGGAAGATTTAGACTCATTATCAAATGTTTTAAGTTCAGATGACTGTAACCCTGATTTTAAAGAGGTAACTCAAGCATCATTTAGTGACATACGAGTGATCTACAAAAAGGAAACCGATTTACTGATTAAGTGTTGTTATAAAGGTACTGCTTTTTTTTTGTCAGAGTAATCCTGATGTGGTGGTCCATTGTTAATATTAAGCGGCCTCTCACCCATGTTGTTAAACGTAATAGTCTTCAAATGCCTTTCAAAAATCCCGAAAACAAAAGGTTGGCTTTCCTAAAGGCATTCCTCCAATGGTTGTCCACGTGGAAAAAGAACGATGAAAATAATTCCTCATAAAAGAGTTGTTTAACCAATGAAACTTACAACGCTTTGTATGTAACAACCTATGTATTACGTGAGATTATTATTTATGCTCTACAGAATGTGAACCCCTCTTATGTGTTAACTGGCAAATTTCAGAGTGACCAATTAGAATCCAGGTTTGGGTAGTACCGCCAACTAACAGGCGGCAACTATAATATATCAGTTACTCAGGTAATGGAGGCCGAATTGAAAATAAGGTAGAAAAGCGTACCGGTACTTGGCCTTCATTCAGCCAGGTATGGAGCAGTTACTTTTTCGAACGAAATGATAATGTCCTCTTCCGATACAAATTCAGGAGAAAGTACAACAAGCAGCCTTTCGTCAGCTACTGTTGACGATACCTTTTACAGTATCTTAGAAGACAAGTACACTGAAAACATACAATTCGATGAGTCGAGTTTTATATATGCCTGTGGTTACATATCGTTCAAGCAATGTTCAAGAATAAAATGTGAAGAATGTTTGGCTTTGCTTAGAAATAAAGAAAAGATAAATGGCAGCTACTTCAATAAAATAAATAGGGGCGGACTTTCAGTTCCTGCAGATTTTATTTTATCAGTGTGTAAACATGTTGTTGGAATTACGCAGGCATTAATTTCTGATAAGTTTGAGGAACAATTTTTAAAATGTAAATGTAACAATCAACGCCAAGTAATTCAAAATCTTAGTCTACTCGGTATTTTATCAGATATTGAATTGTCAGAAACTGCCGAGAAAACTTGTAGCCAACCTGTGGATGTAATGTTATGGCAATAGTCACAAGTATTGTCTTAACAATGAGTAACATTTTGTTAAATAATTACAGGAAGTTGAGGAATGAACGGGTAACTTGCATAGTAATCACAGAAAACTTGCTATTCTTTGTTAGAGGCCAACCTGTTGTATATTTTGTAAATGTCAAATAAATACTGAAGGCAAATTGGTTTTGTTACTCCAAGTAAGCCCTACTCACTCTTGACAATCCTTTTACTTTAATGTTGAAAAGAACAAATATTATTTTATTATATCAATTTGCTTTCGTGGCGAAGCACACGCATCAACAGCTGGCCGGCTGCTATGGCCATCCCAGTTCAGAGAAGTGCAGCGTTGCAAGGTCGAACGACGCGGCCTTCCGTAGAGCCGGCCATGGCTACACCATCCGAGCCGAGGATAGCCGAGTCTACACGGTACACAGAACCTCTACACCTCAGTTCACAGCGCGCTACACCACCCGAGCCGAGGATAGCCAAGTCGCCCCGATACACGGTACACAGAACCTCTACACCTCAGTTTACAGCGCGCTACACCACCCGAGCCGAGGATAGCTGAGTCGCCCCGGTGCACGGTACACAGAACCTCTACACCTCAGTTTACAGCGCGCTACACCACCCGAGCTGAGGATAGCCGAGTCGCCCCGGTGCACGGTACACAGAACCTCTACACCTCAGTTCACAGCGCGCTACACCACCCGAGCCGAGGATAGCCAAGTCGCCCCGATACACGGTACACAGAACCTCTACACCTCAGTTTACAGCGCGCTACACCACCCGAGCCGAGGATAGCTGAGTCTACACGGTACACAGAACCTCTACACCTCAGTTTACAGCACGCTACACCACCCGAGCCGAGGATAGCCAAGTCGCCCCGATACACGGTACACAGAACCTCTACACCTCAGTTTACAGCGCGCTACACCACCCGAGCCGAGGATAGCCGAGTCTACACGGTGCACAGAACCTCTACACCTCAGTTTACAGCGCGCTACACCATCCGAGCCGAGGATAGCCGAGTCGCCCCGATGCACGGTACACAGAACCTCTACACCTCAGTTTACAGCGCGCTACACCACCCGAGCCGAGGATAGCCGAGTCGCCCCGATACACGGTGCACAGAACCTCTACACCTCAGTTTACAGCGCGCTACACCACCCGAGCCGAGGATAGCCGAGTCGCCCCGATGCACGGTACACAGAACCTCTGCACCTCAGTTTACAGCGCGCTACACCACCCGAGCCGAGGATAGCCGAGTCGCCCCGATACACGGTGCACAGAACCTCTACACCTCAGTTTACAGCGCGCTACACCATCCGAGCCGAGGATAGCCGAGTCGCCCCGATGCACGGTACACAGAACCTCTGCACCTCAGTTTACAGCGCGCTACACCATCCGAGCCGAGGATAGCCGAGTCACCCCGATGCACGGTGCACGGAACCTCTCCACCTCAGTTTACAGCGCGCTACACCACCCGAGCCGAGGATAGCCGAGGATAGCCGAGTCGCCCCGATGCACGGTGCACTGAAACTCTTTACCCCAGTTTACAGCGCGCTACACCATCCGAGCCGAGGATAGCCGAGTTACCCCGATGCACGGTGCACAGAACCTCTCCACCTCAGTTTACAGCGCGCTACACCATCCGAGCCGAGGATAGCCGAGTCGCCCCGATACACGGTGCACAGAACCTCTGCACCTCAGTTTACAGCACGCTACACCATCCGAGCCGAGGATAGCCGAGTCGCCCCGATGCACGGTGCACAGAACCTCTACACCTCAGTTTACAGCACGCTACACCATCCGAGCCGAGGATAGCCGAGTCGCCCCGATGCACGGTGCACAGAACCTCTCCACCTCAGTTTACAGCGCGCTACACCATCCGAGCCGAGGATAGCCGAGGATAGCCGAGTCGCCCCGATGCACGGTGCACTGAAACTCTTTACCCCAGTTTACAGCGCGCTACACCATCCGAGCCGAGGATAGCCGAGTTACCCCGATGCACGGTGCACAGAACCTCTCCACCTCAGTTTACAGCGCGCTACACCATCCGAGCCGAGGATAGCCGAGGATAGCCGAGTCGCCCCGATGCACGGTGCACTGAAACTCTTTACCCCAGTTTACAGCGCGCTACACCATCCGAGCCGAGGATAGCCGAGTCGCCCCGATGCACGGTACACAGAACCTCTGCACCTCAGTTTACAGCGCGCTACACCATCCGAGCCGAGGATAGCCGAGTTACCCCGATGCACGGTGCACAGAACCTCTACACCTCAGTTCACAGCGCGCTACACCACCCGAGCTGAGGATAGCCGAGTTACCCCGATGCACGGTGCACAGAACCTCTACACCTCAGTTTACAGAGCGTTACACCACCCGAGCCGAGGATAGCCGAGTCACCCCGATGCACGGTGCACAGAACCTCTACACCTCAGTTTACAGCGCGCTACACCACCCGAGCCGAGGATAGCCGAGTCGCCCCGATGCACGGTACACAGAACCTCTGCACCTCAGTTTACAGCGCGCTACACCATCCGAGCCGAGGATAGCCGAGTCGCCCCGATGCACGGTACACAGAACCTCTACACCTCAGTTTACAGCACGCTACACCACCCGAGCCGAGGATAGCCGAGTTACCCCGATGCACGGTACACAGAACCTCTGCACCTCAGTTTACAGCGCGCTACACCATCCGAGCCGAGGATAGCCGAGTCGCCCCGATGCACGGTACACAGAACCTCTGCACCTCAGTTTACAGCGCGCTACACCATCCGAGCCGAGGATAGCCGAGTCGCCCCGATGCACGGTGCACAGAACCTCTACACCTCAGTTTACAGCACGCTACACCACCCGAGCCGAGGATAGCCGAGTTACCCCGATGCACGGTACACAGAACCTCTGCACCTCAGTTTACAGCGCGCTACACCATCCGAGCCGAGGATAGCCGAGTCGCCCCGATGCACGGTGCACAGAACCTCTGCACCTCAGTTTACAGCACGCTACACCACCCGAGCCGAGGATAGCCGAGTTACCCCGATGCACGGTACACAGAACCTCTACACCTCAGTTTACAGCACGCTACACCACCCGAGCCGAGGATAGCCGAGTCGCCCCGATGCACGGTGCACAGAACCTCTACACCTCAGTTTACAGCACGCTACACCACCCGAGCCGAGGATAGCCGAGTTACCCCGATGCACGGTACACAGAACCTCTACACCTCAGTTTACAGCACGCTACACCACCCGAGCCGAGGATAGCCGAGTTACCCCGATGCACGGTACACAGAACCTCTGCACCTCAGTTTACAGCGCGCTACACCATCCGAGCCGAGGATAGCCGAGTTACCCCGATGCACGGTGCACAGAACCTCTACACCTCAGTTTACAGCGCGCTACACCACCCGAGCCGAGGATAGCCGAGTCACCCAGATGCACGGTGCACAGAACCTCTCCACCTCAGTTTACAGCACGCTACACCACCCGAGCCGAGGATAGCCGAGTTACCCCGATGCACGGTACACAGAACCTCTGCACCTCAGTTTACAGCGCGCTACACCACCCGAGCTGAGGATAGCCGAGTTACCCCGATACACGGTGCACAGAACCTCTACACCTCAGTTTACAGCGCGCTACACCATCCGAGCCGAGGATAGCCGAGTCTACACGGTGCACAGAACCTCTACACCTCAGTTTACAGCGCGCTACACCACCCGAGCCGAGGATAGCCGAGGATAGCCGAGTCGCCCCGATGCACGGTGCACTGAAACTCTTTACCCCAGTTTACACGCATGCGTTTAGGAGGCCCTGATCTAATCAATTCTAAAATGTTGAATTTTGTATATCCAACAATTTCACTAAAGTCGCTCCTTCTTCTTCTTCTTCTTGTGCCATATCCTCATAATTGGATGTTGGCCGTCATCAGGGCATTTTTTGGGGGCCTATTTTTAGTGACTCAGAATAGTGCAGAAGTGTTGATACCGTACCATTCGGTGTTTTTTGAAAGGGCGTATGTGAACGAATGGAAATTGTTGGAAAAGTAAATAAAACTTCCCCAAAGGGTCATTTGTTAATTTAATTTTTATTTTAATGGATTTTGTGACTAACATCCTTTTATGGAACATGTTCCACTCTCTAAAATAATTTTATAAATTTTTGTCCGGAAGATATGCTCAAAAGAAAATCGTGCAAATACGCCCTTTCTAACAAAATCGAAGAATTAGACACAAAAATGTTCATTATATTGTTCAAAAATGCAATCCATTTTCTAGAGACAGATACACACATCAAAAAAAGTTTTGCATCACCTCGGTTCCCAGATCTCCGGCATATAGACGTTGACTGTGTATATTGTATCCAAGATACAGTCCCTTTGACTGTTCATAGATGTCACTAAAACTGCTCAAAGATGTAAACAACCATGCATGAGCAGGGCCTATTAGACGGAGGGGGTACGACAGCCGATCAGTTCCAGTCATTCCACCAGGACGAAGGTACGCTGCTCATGTTGTCTGTAGTTCTACCATGCCTAGAAGGTCAATACCGCAGTTCGATCGCGTCCGCATTGTTACTTTGTGTCAAGAAGGGCTCTCAACAAGGGAAGTTTCCAGGCGTCTCAGAGTGAACCAAAGCGATGTTGTTCGGACATGGAGGAGGTACAGAGATACAGGAACTGTCGATGACAGGCCTCGCTCAGGCCGCCCAAGGGCTACTACTGTAGTGGATGACCGCTACTTACGGATTGCCGCTCGGAGGAACCCTGACAGCAATGCCACCATGTTGAATAATGCGTTTCGTTCAGCCACAGGACGTCGTGTTTCAACTCAAACTGTGCGCAATAGGCTGCATGATGCGCAACTTCACTCCCGACGTCCATGGCGAGGTCCAGCTTTGCAACCCCGACACCATGCAGCGCGGTACAGATGGGCCCAACAACATGCTGAATGGACCCCACGGAATTGGCATCACGTTCTCTTCACCGATGAGTGTCGCATATGCCTTCAACCAGACAATCGTCGGAGACGTGTTTGGAGGCACCCTGGTCAGGCTGAACGTCTTAGACACACTGTCCAGCGAGTGCAGCAAGGTGGTGGTTCCCTGATGTTTTGGGGTGGCATTATGTGGGGCCGACGTACGCCACTGGTGGTCATGGAAGGCTCCGAAACGGCTTTACGATACCTGAATGACATCCTCCGACCCATAGTGCAACCATATCGGCAGAATATTGGAGAGGCATTTGTCTTCATGGACGACAATTCTCGACCTCATCGTGCACATCTTGTGAATGCGTACCTTCAAGATAACGACATCGCTCGACTACAGTGGCCAGCATGTTCGCCAGACATGAACCCTATCGAACATGCCTGGGATATGTTGAAAAGGGCTGTTTATGGACGTCTTGACCCACCAACCACTCTGAGAGATTTACGCCGAATTGTCGTTGAGGAGTGGGACAATTTGGACCAACAGTGTCTTGATGAACGTGTGGATAGTATGCCACGGCGAATACAGGCATGCATCAATGCAAGAGGACGTGCTACTGGGTATTAGAGGTAGTGGTGTGTACTGCAATCTGGACCACAAATGCTGAAAGTCTAGCTGTATGATGGTACAACATGCAATGTGTGGGTCTCATGAGCAATAAAACGAGCTGAAATGTTGTTTGTGTTGATCTCTATTCCCTTTGTATTTAACGGTTCCGGAACTCTTGGAACCGAGGTGATGCAAAACTTTTTTTGATGTGTGTATTTACACAAATATATGGCAAAGATGAACACAAAATATAATGGACAAAATATAATGGATCATTGTTAAATATCGGATTAGGACTTAAATTGGATTTTTTTTCAATACTAAGAAATTAGTGCAAAACTAAAGCTCAGACATTGTGTTCAGTTGGAATGGATTTTTTACACACAAAAATTGCAACAAATCTGAAGCACAGGGAAACACTTACAACATAAGAAAGTCATTATTGGTTGGTTCCTTAGTTTAGGGGAATCGACAACGCGGTCATGTAGTCCCGTGTACTTTGGGTGTGGCGCACGTCCGCCCTAAAAAAACAAACTCAACGCAAACGCTTGTACAAGCGTCCTTTCAAAGGAAAGAGATGACTCTATCCAAAAGGAAACCAAACGCTAAAAAAGTGAAAATGTCAAAAAATGTCGATTACGCCCTTTCAAAAAACACCGATTCATATTTGGTTCTTTAGCCAAGATATTCCCCTTGTTCCTCAGCCTCACTTATTTTCAATTTTTTCTTCAATGTTGATCTGAAGGAGTGTATATTTATTATTGCGGATGATATGACCGAAGTGTTCAAATTTTGTCTTTAAGATGTTACCCAAGAGCTCCAGTTTTTTAAATTCAGGCGTTCGAGCACATTAGTGTTACATACTCTCTAGAAGCACTGATAACACGATTACAGCGGTCATAATTTGGACACATTATGAGGCGTTCTGATTCGTTGGGAAAGACAATTATGCTTGGAAAGGTGGAAGGGTCTCGGAGACGAGGGCGGCCAGCATTGAGATGGATCGACTCCATCAAATCCAACATGAGTATGTCAGTGAAGGATATGAAGTATGTTGGGGGCGTGGTGGCGCAGCGGTCAAGCTGTATGCCTCTCACCAAGGCGGACCGGGTTCGATTCCCGGTCACTGCATGTGAGATTTTCGATGTGAAATGCCATGTCCTGTGGTTCGGATTCCACGTAAAACGGAGGTCCCGTGGCTTATGATCGCGAGATTAACGGTCACGTTAAACTACAAGCTTCCTTCGATATGAAGTATATGGCTGAAGACCGAATCATATGGAGACAGTCCATCCATGCAGTCGCTAGGAGTCGACGCCGACTTGATGGCACCTGATCATCATCACTCGATCCATCCGTGATATTGTGAGCAGACGTCTACAGCACCACATCTCAAAGGCTTGGAAGTGTTTAGCTGGTGTTCTCTGTGAGAGTCTAGGCTTCAACAACATGCAAGAGAGAAAGGAACACCACAGTACACGAAGAAGAAGAGAAATATTGAAATCTCCGTTACACAGTTAGTTTATTCATTTTCTTGAATTCAACTCTTGCCTGTTCAATGCAAGATCTAATTTCGATAGCATTGTTCCAATTATGATCAAGTCGCTCGAGTTAGTCAAATTGGCAACACTGCTCATCGTGAGGGAGAGCTCTCAGTACTTGTGATACACATTTCTTTGCTTGAAATAAAGTAAACTCTTCTGAGCCCTTTCACTAGTCGGGGACTTTACTGGACGTATGTTGAATACTCACCATCTGTGCTGGACGAGCAACGTGGGGGAATTTTGGTAGGAAAGGGTTGACTGATGGACTTCCTGGAGAAAACTAGGGGAAGACTTTGGTGACTGGTTGGTAATAGTAGGATTATGTGCGGGTAGGCTGTGTCGGGGAAGAGCCGGTAGAATGCAACTATTTGCCAGGCCATAAATCAGCACTCTGTCTCCTAGTGTTTGGAGCTGGTCAGGCAGTGCCTACGTGTCGATGTGTAAGCACTATGTTATTTTTCAGCACCGTAAATTATTGTAAAATTTTTGGTATATGCAATATATTCTAAATTGTGGTTTTTATTTTAGTTTATTGACATTTAAAACATTAGAAGCTATTTTTCAGTGTTGCCTAAGTATTAGTAGAAGCTTTTCAGTCGGTCAACACCAGGGATGTGTTGTTTAAGTGGATCTCCCTAACTTTAGTTTCATAATGTAGGACTTTCAATTCTGTTTCTATATCAGTGAAGCTATTCGTACCGTATGTACGGTGTCGGAAATGTATTCGCATACTGCTGAGTGTTTTTCTGCGTTTATTACATTTCTGTGTTCTTTACAACGTGTGTCCATTCTTCTATCCGTCTATCCTACGTAATTTGCATGACAGCCGGTTTCCTGGCACGTTAATTGACATACCGCATTCCTGATTTTCCGCATAGGTCCTGCTTGCAGGTTACTGTCATGCAAGTGTTTTCCAATTGTGATGGATATTCTGAATGCTATTTTATTTCCTTGTTTTTTTTTAAAAGGCCAGTAATTTTGTATGGGTTTGCATTCGCGAAATGAATCACGCAAACTTGTTCTCAATATTTGGTGGCGTTTGGTTTGTGTTTGATGAATGATGATAAAGCTAATGGAATGGACTTTAAATCTTATTAGGACTGAATCATATGACGAATGCACCGAGTTGTAATAATTATTTTATTATAGTAAACTGACTAAAAGCCAAACGACGACGACATAGCACTCAGAAAAATATACATCAAAGGAATCAAGGGCTACAAAATTAGATTGGCTATCAGATAGGGCAGAGCTGTTAAAATTAGTTGACCATATAGCCGGTGGCGGGCTTAGCTGACGTCCAATCTCCAATCCGGCGCCACCGACATGCCCGGCAACACACTCCCACATGAAGCAATCCTGAACAGTGTTTTTTTCAAGCGTCTTTGAACAATAGGGTCTATCTTATTTCGGTTGTAATTATTTTCTTCAGCTATTTGTTTTATTAATTTAATTTCTGTTTTATAGTTTTCTCGTGCTGGCTGGCTGAAAAGCTTCTGCTAATAGCCTACATCCCCATTTGCAAATAAATACATTTACTAGATATACAGTGCACTTGATCACACACCGTACCCGCATGTTGACATGAGGCTATTATATAATTAAGGAACGAACTTGAAAATGGAATTCACACTTAGCCAGGGGGTATTTTATATCTGCAGAAACGAGATTTGTTCCAAATAATCTCAGAGAGAAATGTGATAGCTGAAATACTCATTCCTAATACTAACAGATAAAAGCAACTTTGGAGATGATTCATTGATAAGACGTCAATCCCGTCACTCTGTTCGGTCTGTGAATCGTTAATGGTATCTTCACTTCTAGTTCCCGCTGAGGCTATGACCTCGCGGTAAAACTTGTCCATGAGACCAGCCTCCACTACGGACCACATCAGTTCATCCATCCGGTCAACCAGAGGACTCCCTTTCGGGAAATATAGTGAAGTGTCGAAATAAAACACGTGTCTCTTGAAGGATCTTATTTTAGCGTCACTACGCTGGGAGTAAGTTGTAGCGATCCTGTAATCCACAAAGTTCTTACTGATGGGCATCGCCAAGTCTCCATCCACCGCTATGCGGTCCACACAAGCATTCATGTCATTGCAGACCGTACACCTACTGAGCGCTGTCTTGTACCGTGGGTCATCGATGTTCTCAAGAATACTGATCATTGGGGGTGTAGCAGCGATATCTATGTTCGATTCAAGTAGATCGTCTATGTTTGACAGAGGTGGTATCACTCCTGGGTTTGTGAGGACACTGGTTAGAGAAGACTGGAACGCGGTGTTAATTTGGAGGCAGTAGAGCACTAATATGACGAAGATACCTCGAAGTATTCTTGTCGAAGGCTGTGTCGAAACGGATACTCCAATAAGAATAGAGAATGATTCTAAGAAGGTGAAAATAATGTCTGAGTACATCTTAGATTTACTGTTGTGAATTGATCTCTGCCCTTTAGCAAGAGCCCAGAGCGTGAGCGACGACGCCAGGTAACTAACAAACACCAGGATCCAGAAGTGGGCGCTGAAAACTCTCGCTAAACTCTTCCAGCGAGGATACGGTTTCTCCGCCGGCACAAACCACGTCATAGGGGTTGACAGATAGGGATATGTATGATCTAAATATGTTGCTCTCTCTATTGTGGTTACTAGACCTCCTAAGGCGATGTCAGATCGGCTGTGGTTCACATCTTGTACTGCATCTACAAACGGACGTTTAGGAACTGGTTGATATTTAATGACAAAATTAGCCTTCGTTGATAGCGCATCGAGTAACCTAATTTCTATACCTTCGACATACCTTGTCTCGTTGTTAATGATTTTCGGGGGAAGTACTATTGGAGGAAAGCTGAAGGTTGAAACAGTCAAGGGACAGCCAAGCAAGTTCTTGGGAACTTTTGGTGGGAACAAGTCTTGGCCACGCTGGAAACTTCCTCCATCGTGGGTAGACCACGTGTCTAGAATTAGCACATTTTTGAATTCTTTCCCACACCTTGAACCCACAGCATATGGAAACCAAGTGTGCAGTATGAGGTTATTTGCGGCAGGAATAATTACGATAGAATTAACCATTCCTTTTGTCCACATTAATGCCAGAATATCTCTAGCCACAACACTTCGTCCTTGAAGCACTAGCATGTCAATGACTACCACGTATCGTGCTCTGGAAATCCATACTGCCTTTCGAGCTATCGCTTCCAGAGTCCTGTTCATCTGCACAAGACAGTGGTTTACAGTATTTCCACTCAGGAATATCACTACACTGTGCAGATATATAGGAGACATTCCCTTCAATGCATTGCTTCCCGACTGGGCTTGAACTAAAGATATCGGCCAAATGTTCAATGAGTTAAACTCCATTAGCAGTCCACCTGGGTTCACTTTCTCGTCAAGTTCAGCCTGCTCTCCTGGAGTAACTATGACCAATGGGTGATGAGCAATGAAGTATTCAATGGCGATACTCTTCACACACTTGGTGATACTCTCGGAGAATGTGTGTGCTGCATACAGATGGCACATCACCAACAGCGTCAGTGGCTTCAGGTGATACATCTGAAACAGTAACCAATATACTATACTTATCATGTGCTATTGTTACATATGGCAACGTTGCTAATTGAGGGGACAGTACAGCGATGTAAACTGTGTGACAATCAGTTAGCTCTGATCTTATGTGTAACGACATAACCTCGTATTACTCTCCAATGGATTCGCTCTTAAGAACCTACCAAGAACAGCAACAAGTGCCCTTGAAGCGTGTGACAAAAGTTATTTTCCCTAACTTTTGGGAACTTTGCCTGTCTCTGTAGCTACCGGTACCGCCGAACGGAGTTGGAGTTTGAATAGGTTGAAAAATTACCTAACAAGAAGTTCCGTGAAGAACTATACAGCCTACTTTTCATGCCAATGATTATTCTACAGTATATGAACCTATCTAGATTAATGACGAAATTAAGTTGGTAATATCGAAATATCTAATTAGTTTAAAATATACCTGGTATAATGTAGCCTAATAGAGCACTACAGTTGGCAGCCCTGGTGACTGAATATATTCTTAGTTCCACCTCTTAAGGTACAGAATACAAAATTTGGTTGAAGTCCAATGGACGTTACATGCAGTTAGACACTGGATCTATCAGCACGCGTAAAAGCATGTTGCCAACAATACCATGCGTGTGCTGGTCAGAAATAATCTGAATTATTATGATATCTTGTTGTGCCAATTTTGGATGAAATCCATTTGTTAGTATAGAAGTTACATGTATTTTAAAATTGGACATATCAGCAGGCATATAATCATGTTGGCAGCACTGCCTTGTATTAATTACTCCAAATTAATCTAGAATGTCAGGTGCTATACGTGTGCAAAGTATAGAGCTGTTGGCTTGCATACTTTCTGATATATTGATATTGGGGTAAAAATAATATAGACAGCATTTATTAACAGTTGGCAGCCCTGATTGCTCTTAACAATACTTATAGTCATATCTGTTATGGTACACATATCACATACGAAATTTGGTTGAAATCCAACTGATAGTATAGAAGTTACATGTATTTAAAATTGGTACTATCAGCAGGCTTATAATCATGTTGGTAGAACTGACGTATATAAGTTACTCCAAATTAATCTAAAATGTCAGAATATACGTGTGCATAGTTTAAAGCTGTTGGCTTGCATACTTTCTGATATATTGGTATTTGGAGAAAAAAATAGAGAGAGAGCAATTATTAACAGTTGGCAGGCCTGGTGGCTCTTAAGAATACGCTCAGTCATATCTGTTTATGTACAGATATTACATACAAAATTTGGTTGAAATCCAATTGATAGTGTAGAAGTTATATGCATTTAATCGTTGGACTTATCAGAAGGCTTAAAATTATTTTGGCAACACTGTTATGGTTGGCCTCCTGGAAATTAAACTGAAGTAGTATTATCTACATGTGTGCCAATTTTGGAATAGCTCCCATGCATACCTTGCAAGATATCCAACATGGAGCTCAAATTTCTAGTGCGTTTTTTCAGCAGTTGGTAGCACTGACATCATTTTCAAATATGGACGTGAGCTATTCCGGTGCACATCTTTACTCATACTAAATTTGGTTTTGATTGCTGCAGCCGTTTAGGAGTTGATAGGGGGGGGGGGGGCACACACACAGCCAGACAGACAGAAGGACAGACAGACAGACAGACAGACATTTTCCCGGATCGATCTCATAAGTCTACTTTTTCCTCATTTTTGCAAAATGTGAAAAGTAGGCTAAAAAACAGACTCAACGGTCTTGTATTGTTATCTATTCACAGAGACATACACACCACTGACTATTTGGTAATGCTTCAAGAAAACTTGTAAATCAAAACAGTAATGTTAATTCTTTCCGTCTAAATAATATCAAGTGAGCAAGATGATTGCATTAATAACAAGTAGGCCTAGTTCCGTAAATAACTATATAGCCTATTTTCATAAATCCTACTTATTTTAATTGCCTTTATCAACATACAGAATTTCAGTTTGATTGCTGTAATAGATTCGTAGATATTGAGAACCATCTAAATATATCGGATGGTCGCCATGTTGGATTTTTATATATGTAGGCCTTAGGGTCATGTACTATTACATGAAGATTATTCTGTAGGTGTATTATTCAAACTTCAATCGCATAATTGGGACACAAGAAATAAAATCGAGATTTTAAAATTTCGCACTGCTGCCATCTTGTGGTTATGAAAACAATTGAAATAAATCAGATACCAATGGATTACAATTTGTATAAGCAATTACCGTACCAAATTTCACTGCGCTCGGATGGTTAAATCGCGAGGAACGTCCATTTAAATATTTACAATTCGTGGCGCCGCCATGTTGGATTTGTGATCACCAGGTTATTGAAAGGCCCATAGGTGAACTTATGTCCATAGCTTCTAACAACCGGGTGAGTTAGCCGTGGTTGTTACGGCATGGCTGCAGGCAGTCGCTCACATCCTGGAGGCGATGAGGTTCGAATCCTCCCGCCGGCAGCTATTATTATCATAATAATAATAATAATTATTATTATTATTATTACGGAAGCCTCCGTGGCTTAGGCGGCAGCACGCCGGCCTCTCACCGCTGGGTCCGTGGTTCAAATCCCGGTCACTCCATGTGAGATCTGTGCTGGACAAAACGGAGGCAGACAGGTTTTTCTCCGGGTACTCCGGTTTTCCATGTCAAAATTTCATTCCAGCAACACTCTCCACTATCATTTCATTTCATCTGTCATTCATTTAATCATTGCCCCAGAGGAGTGCGTCAGGCCTCGGCAGCCGGCACAGTCCATATCCTCGCCGCTAGATGGGGGCTTCATTCATTCCATTCCTGACCCGGTCGGAGACTGGAAGCAGGCTGTGGATTTTCATTATTATTACGAATGCTAGGCAGCTTCGTAGCCCCGCGCGTGACTCAGGCCGACCCAGGCTATCCCTGACTGTGTGTTACCAGCGCCTTACGCAACGGGGCTGCAAGAACAAGGACATATTCCAGAAGGTTCTTGACCCGCCTAGTACTGGAAATCTCGAGAAGGTGTGAACCCTGGTCTACTCTAGAAATATCCATTGAGTCACCAGCCCCGCTATATAAGAAACGACCGGGCCAGCGAGGCATGGACTGTGTTTATACATGTGCAACAGAGGTAATGCGGTGACGTGTGAATTGCGAAACAGTGTGTAGTACGGTACTCAATAATAGTGAGTGACAGACTGTGGCTGGACACGGGTCTACCTAATTAGTGAAGGATTAACTGAATAAGGAAGCGAAAGAGTGATTGTCCTCCATAAGGGAGCAAACACGAAGAAAGACAGCTAATTGTTTCCATTTGCTTATTGTGTGGTGTAACTTTCTGACCTGCAATAAAGCTAACATTTCTTTAAAGAACCAATTGTGTTGTGCTTTTACCCACTGTAATCCAACTAACGAACTTGCTACTAGGGGTAGCACGTATCATTATTGTTGCTAGACAAATCCAAAATACCATTGTAGCACTCAGTTAAATTTGGCATCAAAAGATACCGGTACTCATCTGAATGCCAAACCTCACGTTTGGCTTCTTTTAGCAGTTTCCCTGCCTCCACTCTAAAGATATTACTGTTGAACTATTCTTATAATATGAATTTACAATTTTGCAGATTTCATCACTAAGATACTCTTTTCCTAACCTATTTAAGTGTAGGACATGCCGAGTGTGCAATTTCCTGTCTAATTTACTTATATCTATAATTTGGACATTTGGAAAACTCTTACAAATTTTATTAATTTTTCCATTTGGAGCCTCTATTTCTACATTTACACTTGATTTGGGAATTAAGTTATATCTCCGCGGAATGTTTACAATAATGACATTTGTGTTATGCATGGATGGCAATGTACCCTTTAAATCTTTGATTGCCTTTTTACTCTCGTTTCTGTAGACGTCGTTTGCTCCAGCGATGATAACTGCATAATCCTTTGAAGTTAGGGACGTACAATCTCTTACCATCCCGTCCTTGACCGCTGCGATTGGAGCTCCTGGTTTTACTGTCGAAGTGGCCTCCATTTTGCCACTTTTCTCCAGAACGTTTGCTGCTATATCTCACCCGTGACTATCCGCAAATATCCGCATCTTCCGGGATGTTCTCTTTATCACATTCTTCTTTTCTTCTTGAAGAAAGTCATAATTTTCTTCGACGATCACTCCAAATGAATGTGAGACGGGAATTTCTCTTACCGGTATTCCATTTTTAGGCTTAGGCTTATCCGATCTTACACTTCCAGCAACCACTGTTGACCAAGTTTCCTTGCTTTCTTCTCTGTTTCCTTTTAATTTATTCAACTCTTCCATGAACTTAGCAATATCTTCCTCTAGCAGCTTTATAATTTCATCTTTAGAGGACAGTTCGTTTCTCAGGTTATGACATTCGCATGACGGTACCGGTACATTACGACAATCGGTTTCACTTTCCTCCTCATTCAATTTTACCTGAGATCTTGTGATGATTTTATTTGCATTTTTAACTTTTATTTTGCACGACGAGCATAAATCCGTAACGGTTACACTACCTGACGAGACACTAACACTGTTTACTGTCGTCATACTAGAGATCTAAGTTAGCCTAGATGTTTACACCAAATTACACTAAATTTATTTTAATTATTGCTGTTGCAGATATTAAATATATTAGCGACAGAATCATTAATTTGGAGGTATCATCAAACGAAAAAATCCCAACCCTAGTGCAGGTTTATGCCCCACAAACGGGGTGCAAGGATGAAGAGAAACAGAAGTTCTTGGAACAGCTTGAGAACCAATTGGATAAGGAGAACATTATGATAATAGGTGACTTAAATGCTCAGGTGGGATGCAAAAGGGAGGGTGTAGAAAGAGTGATTGGCCCATTTGGTTAAGGAAACAGAAATCTAGAAGGAGAAGACCTGCTTGATATGTGCAGTCGAAATAGTCTTCAAATTCAAAATACCTGGTTTAAGAAGAGAGAAAGCCATAAAGTAACTAGATACAGCTGGGATGGATGACATAGATCAATGATAGACCTTGTAATAACAGCGGGTGAAGCAGGAAAACAAGTTGTGGATGTCAAAGTCGTTCCCAGTGAAAGTCTCGACAGTGACCATAGGCTTGTTCTAGTTAGTATAACTGGTGTTAAACTGATTAATTATAAGATGGAAAAGAAACAAAAGATCAAGGTCTGGGAGCTGGAAAAATCTGATAAACGTGAGGAATTTCAGAGAAGAATTTTAGGAAAAGTTCCAAAAACTGATACCAAAAGTGCAGAGGAAGAGTGGCAAAATTTTCGAAATGTCTTAGTTGAAGAAGCTAGAGAATTATGTGGCGAAACAAGTAGTCATGTTCGGCATAAAGAGACTGCCTGGTGGAATAAGGAAGTCAAGACAATAATTCAATTAAGGAACAAAGTAAAGAGAAAATTAGAAGTGGAGAGACAAAAGAATGACAGAAATGAGGATAAAATCAGATCACTTGCTCAAGAATATCGAGAGCACAAATTAAGAGTTAAACGCATAATTAATGAAGAGAAGGATAAGATTTGGGATGAATTTGCGAAGAAACTGGAGGAAGATACACAAGGTAATAAGAAATTACCATATAAAACTGTGAAAAACAATAAAAGACAACAGGAATCAGTTACAGCTTTGGAAGGAAATAATGGAGAAGTGATAAGAAGCATTAATGAAATCAGGAAATTAATGGGACAGTATTTTGATCAACTGTTAAATGATGCATCTAATGACAGTGGGGACACGAACATCAATTTAGGGGCCAATGATGAAAACCACCAAGAACCACCCCCAACCTGGTCTGAAGTGGAAGAAGCTTTAAAAGCTATGATCAAAGGGAAATCCACTGGAGTTGATGAAGTAAGTTCAGACATGATAAAAGCAGCAGGAATTAATGGGATACATTGGTTGTACAGAGTATTACATGCTATATGGAAGGACAATAAGATCCCTGATGACTGGTCTAAAGGTGAAATAGTGCCATTGTTTAAAAAAGGAAACCGGAAAAAGTGTGAGAACTATCGTGGAATTACTTTGTTATCCCATGGTCTAAAGATCTTGGAAAAAATAATTGCGAAAAGACTACGCAGACACTTAGAAAAGGCTTTAGAAGAAGAACAACATGGCTTTAGACCAGGAAGGAGTACTATTGACTTGATCATTGCTGCAAGAATGCTTATTGAGAAACATCTTGGTTGGTTGGTTGGTTGGTTCCTTAGTTTAGGGGCTGCGACAACGCGGTCATGTAGCCCCGTGTACTTTGGGTGTGTGTAGAATCTGTCTGATAACCGGTGTTAATTGTGATGACTGTATTAGTGTGTGTATCTGTTTTTATTAAATTCAAGTAGAGACTGCAACTTTGAATTTTCAAATAGTTCCTACTTTTGCCGCCAAACGCCACCGTCAACGACTACTAGGCCTAGTTCAGAACTAGCTACTAGACGCCACCGCAGTCGGCTCTTGGCAACGAACGTAGCAACCTAAGAGCGTTGTTTACATTCTTAACCTATCCAATTTAGTTTCACACAGGTGTAATTAGTGGAAAGATCTTTAACATGCCATAAATCTATGACATGGGACCGCCGGCTTTACTTCCCCTCCGAAGGAAGGCATACTGAGGGATTTTTAACGCTCTTAAAAAATCCGACGGCTTCGGCCGGGTTTGAACCCGCTATCTTGGGCATAGAAGCTCAGCATGCTACCAACTACGCCACCGAAGCCCCCAGGAAACATCTTGAAAAGGGGAACGAATTAGTAATGGTATTTCTAGATATAGAGAAAGCTTATGATAGCATTGCAAGATCAAAAATTTGGGAATGTTTAGAAAGGCACAATGTCCCAAAAGGCTTGATAAACAAGATCAAAATGCTGTATGAGAACACAAGGGCATGTGTAAGAATAGGTAATGGGGAAAGCAGATGGTTCACATCAAAACAAGGATTCCAACAAGGAAGTTCACTGTCTCCATTACTATTCATCACAGTGATGGACATAATCCTGAAGAGAATAAAAGAAGAACAGGGTAATGAAACAAATGCCCTTGTCTTTGCAGATGACGTCATAATTTGGGGAGAAAGTGCCAGAGAGGTACACGAAAAACTGGATGCATGGGACAAGCTGTTCAAGGAGCATGGGTTGAAAATAAGCCAAAGTAAGATAGTGGTGATGACAACAGGACTGTCTAATGCAACCATTTACCTGAATAATCAGCCTCTACAAATTGTTGATCAATTTAAATATCTTGGTAGCACAGTGTGTAAGGATAACAACAACAACAGTGAAGTAACAAATAGAACTAGTAATGCAGCCTCCTTCTATGCACACGTTAGAACACTACTGTGGGATAATAAAGTGCCCAGGAAGTGTAAACATATACTGTTTAAGACGTACTACATCCCAATTCTAACTTACGGAGTAGAAACATGCACCCTGTCCAGAAGAGAAGAAAGTAGGATTCAGGCATCCGAAATGAAGTTTATAAGAACAATGCTTCAAAGGACAAGGAGAGACAAAGTAAGGAACGAAACAAACAGGATAGAGGCTGGCATAGATATCAGTGCTACAAAATATTTGCAGAAGCAACGATTAGGATGGTATGGGCATCTTCAAAGAATGGGAGATGAGAGGACACCAAAAGCTTATTTCAACAGGATTATCCCAGGAAAAAGACCAGTAGGAAGACCGAAGAAGAAATGGTTGGACCAAATCAAGGATGATCTTGAAGACAAAGGGCTAGACTGGAGAAGGACCCATGAAGACCAACTATTCATGGACAGGAAAAGGTGGCGAGGGCTCGTTAACAGCACCCGGGCGACTGGAGCTGGAATTTGATGATGATGATGATTACTCCCTAAATGAATTAATCTAATTACCTACTGATAAAAGAAGAATGTGAAATACGTATATCTTCCTATCGGGTGAAATCTCGTAAAAGTACCACTGCTCTACTTGGTTCAAACAGTGATTGAAGAAGTCACCGAATCTTTGGATACACGTTCTCACAACTTAGTTTAAGTTTATTAAATTATCGATAAGAATGTCTAAATACTATCAATATTCCGTATTTCACTTGACCTAAGGAAAGTGACTTTATGGATTTTAAACCTCTGTTATAATATTTTACCACTTTTATCAAATATTCACACTAGCTGCTATTTCACTACACTTTCACTGTGACGCCATCTTGCTCAGTTGAGAATGGTACATCTCTACCTTCCATATATGTGTGTATTAGAGGACTTTAAAGCCATCAGTGATTCACTGCAGTCATGTTGCTAATTATTTGGTCACGATTGTACATTAATTGTTCAGAAGAGGTACCTTTCCCTTTTCACTACTTTCACAAGGCAGATTATTGGAGAGGTATTATTTATGTTTCGCAAACCTCTCTGGGAGTCGTTAGAAGTTCATTTCAATTTGAATTGTCACTGCTTATCCGGCATTTTTTTTCTTATTACGTAAATACATCATTTTCCTTCTTGTTCATTTGACGACCGCTGCCATGACACATTGACGTCCTACCCGTTGCCAACATATCCGATACAAAATACACCACACGATACATGAATAAAGAAATAAAAGGCAAAACCATTAGCCTGGATAAAGATTATTGATGCGTGACTTCCCCCACTGTGCGTGACAAAAACCAGGGGTGTTTATATTGCTACCTAACAATAATTATTGGTCTGCCGGATGCGATATAGTACCGAATACGTGGGGTTGGCAATGCGGTACATGACGCTAAAAATGGCTGAATCAGCTGGAGTTTTTCCTATATACAGTATGTTGTGATTCTATTTGGGATGGCTGGGCGGGTCACAGACAGCGGAGGAGTAAACATCTAATACTACATCATCTCCAGATATTTTCCCGACTATTAATTCGGATATTTTGGCTAATTTCAGTACTTTAAGAATTTCGGACCGAAAAGTACCTCTTCTGAATTTTCACCTTTCTTACCATAGTATTCTGGTCACAATTCGGCTGATAACCTGCGCCACTATTGTTAGACTAAAGAAGGGAATTGGAATATCATTACAAGGAGACTCAATCAAGTGACGTCACACATGATAAAGTAGTTCCTATCTTGACAGCTGCTGCACGAACAGACACATCGTTCGCCAATAAATCAACTGGACACTGATTGAATTTACTCCGAGTTTCCTGTAACTTTTTGATGTCTTCTGAATGGGTCTGAGAAGTTAGGTTGCATTTAGTAAATGTGTTCACATGCCCGGCAGTACCGGTAGTTGACCACACTACTTGGCCATTCTTGGCATGACTAGATGTGGTCTAGATGCTACGGTACTGGTTGTAACATGTTGGTTACAAGGGGTGAACCTATGTACTTCGGATCACTAGTGTCAGTTGTTTCATCTATTTCATATATGTTTTCATTCACTTAATTATTTAGATCTTAAGAGGGTATTTATTGTTTAGATAATTAGCCTGGTTTTTGCCAAGGGAAGTTGCGACGTTTGTAACTTGGTGTAGTGCCTTTGTGACGTCATGGTCGGCAGAGCACAGAGATGATGCTGTTTTGCAATGACGTGCAAGATGGCTGATCCAGCGCTGTATTTGTAGTAGTGGAGATTTGGCGAACTATAGGTACGACTTGGTCAAGGAAGTAAGAGCCTGATCTAATTTATTGTTGTTGGGTATGGAGTGTGAACAAAGGGGAAGTAAAAGATAAGTGGACTATAAGAGGTTATCTGTAGAGGTTCACCTATTGTCACGTTTGATATAAAAGAAAAAATGATTAAGTAGGACTACCATATATAATAACTTTATTGCAGCCAAATGGCCATATATATAGGGCTGCCATATATCACCATGAATTGTTCGGGATTGACCTGTTATAGCCTATTTGGGCGATTTGGGCGAGTGACAGAAGGATGGTCAAGTTAAGATCGTCATGGTCTGTATGAGGAAGGAGGATGCATATATTGCGAGGTTACAAAATAGAAGGAAGATGTTTGATTGAGATAAGTTTCCACCTGGGATGATCATTACGTCAACTATGCTTCGGACAGTTTGGTGAGCTCCAATATAATTTGCTGGGTCATTTTGGTTTAATATAAATTAGAATTTTAACTTAACTTCTGAGCCTCCGTGGCTTAGGTGGCAGCGCGCCGGCCTCTCACCGCTGGGTCCGTGGTTCAAATCCCGGTCACTCCATGTGAGATCTGTGCTGGACACAACGGAGGCAGACAGGTTTTTCTCCGGGTACTCCGGTTTTCCCTGTCACAATTTCATTCCAGCAACACTCTCCACTATCATTTCATTTCATCTGTCATTCATTTAATCATTGCCCCAGAGGAGTGCGACAGGCTTCGGCAGCCGGCACACTTCGTATCCTCGCCGCTAGATGGGGGCTACATTCATTCCATTCCTGACCCGGTCGGAGACTGGAAGCAGGCTGTGGATTTTCATTTTCAACTTAACTTCTGAAGTAGCTTCCATTTGTGATCGATTCATTCGGCGTAATTTTAATAAATTCAATTTTGATTTAACTTGTTTCTTAATAGTAATTCCTGCCTGGACATAGTTATTAGGCAATACATTTGGTGTCCCGTCACCCTATAGCCGTGAATGAGATATTCTGTGAGCTCATTATATATACGTATTTGGAAGCTGGCGCCCTCTCCGGAAGAAAGATTAACAGGAAAACATTACACTGTTACCTACTGGTACCCCCTGTATCCTTTATATAGGACAAACACTCTGAATACACAGCCAGTGATGGGTAACTTGACATGACTGTGGGCGGGGGCAGTGCGCGAAGTGCGATAACTTGTGAATACTATCTGATACCGAGCTCTGGTTTATTTTAAAAACTATTTCAGACATAAATGAACATTTCTTCTCGCTTAGTCACCGACGTAAAGTCAACAGCAAAAACGTTTCTCGCTACCTAACTTTTCTGTGATACATCCTAGAATTTTCAAGTAACATTTAAGAAGAAAAAAATATAACTTTCTTATTATGAAACAAATTACTGCCCTGAGAAATAGGATATCTTCTACCAACATCAGGCAATATGAAAATAAATTCTTAATATGTTGTGATCATTAGTTCATTAGCTATGGCGTGATAAGTTTTATATGAGCATAACTATAGATTCGCGCTAAAATATCGTAATTGTGAAAATTGGGCCATGTGTTAACTACGTATGGCTTTTAATTTTACATCATCATAAAGAGCGGAAAATTCTGTATAAGACCACGCAAACATTTTCTTAGATTTACCACTTTGCATTATTGGGAAATGGCAACATCGTCGGGGTAGAAGAGGACGAAGCTAATTGCTGGACATATGAGTGCGAGTGAGAGGCAACTACTACATTTAGGCAGAGACGCTCTATTGATGTAGAGGATGCTCGTTCAGAACCTCTTTTATTGCACTTTCAGAACCTAAATAAAACAATTATCATCAGTGTACTCACCGTAGTGCCCATGTCCAGTGTCTTCTAGAGTGTCAGCATTGCACGATACACAAGAGAATCGATAGACACATAACTCAGTTATAAAACAATGTAAGTGGATTAGTCTACTCCATTTGACTATTTTAAGTATTTGTTTTATGTCGGTACAAATAGCTGACTGAAGCAATTCCACCAGAACAGTACCGCATTTGTACACAGCGAGCATTATAACGGTAACTTGTGACATATCGAGTGCTAATAAAATAGGAAGAAACAGCAATAATCACTAAACTGAGACATATTGGACCGAATTGTCGGAATGATAGCCCTCAAGGCTCCGTGCGTATTCTGAAGAGCTGCTGTAAGCGGACGTTCCGAGAAGCTGTTACATGCCGCGATCAGCTGAGTATTGATGTACAGAGAGTTTATTTTGTATCTGACGGAGACCCTCGCTTGCCCACTCGCCCGCGCCGCGAGCCTGTCTCCCGCCACGCACTTTGCCGTTATGTGGCGCCTGAGTATAGGAATTTGTACTTACCTAGTTCACAGCTGGTGCTGAAAATATTCGCCATTCACTGCTACACATCGCTGGCACCTTTTTATGAAACTGGCATTTACTTTCTGACGTTCCTCAGCACCGATTGACTGTATTTCAGCTGTAATATAGTCTTTAAGCTGTCTGTTTGAACTTTTTTGCTAGATCCTTTATTGTATTGACGCTAGGCAGGGGTCTGTTTCGCACAAAATTTCCTGTACTTTATGAAGGTATTATATATATACACACGTTCACGTAATGAAAATCGCATTGGAACAGCACACTGAGCACTAAACACGTGAACAATTGACTAAACTGAACCTCACACTGTTAAAGCTCTCAGCAGACTGCAAAGGAGGGAAACTTGTGGCGCCAAGAAGCGGATTACGGCCAAGTGCTCGGCGGGAGACCGGCTCGTGCCGCGGGCGAGCGGGCAAGTGAGGGACTCCGTCAGATACAAAATAAACTCTCTGTACATCGAAAACGTGCGAGCATTTATTCTATTATATTTATACAGTAACAATGTCAAAACTTCGTGTAGTATTGTTGGTTGCAACAATACGATATTGTAACACACAGAACAATGTAATGTTCTTCATAGTTTCCCTTCACGAACTCACAAAATTGGTTTGGAAACACGCTGGATATTGATGGTGAATCGCAAGCAGTAAGTTTAAATTGTGCATTTGGAATTTAATCAGCCTATCTCTAAGTAGGTTTGTTAGCATCAATTAATCTACTGGTTTCATGTCTGATATAAGCACGGTGATTGAAAAATCGAATTACTTTCATCAGTGTAGGAACTATTTTCCAGATATATAAATAGGACCGGAGAACACAAGGAGGTCACAGTCTTTCGTAATACTCAAGACACCGACACTTTGATCAAGGAAAGTGTGTCAAGTACTTACTGTAAACAATGCATTTCGTCAGTATGCGAGACTATGAGGTGATATGAACAGTAAATGTATCAGCACCACGATAAAATTGTAGTAAGTAACGGCAGTGATAAAAATAGCTGCGTAAGCTCTGTAGCTTGGTAGGCTAAGTAGCCTAGTATGATAGCCAACACATATCGCGAGTGCGGAGTATAGCATCGCAAACACACACTAAGTAAACCTAATGGTCCAGCAAAAGTCAATAAATTAAATGCTAAAAGTCTTTAATGTACTCTTTTCAGTCGCTTTGTGGTCTTCTTCAGCGTAAGTAACTTAACAAAGAGACAAGTGTGAGTCCGGTAGCCATTAACACTTATATTATACAACTTATTATCATTATATATTTTTTGAAATGTTCTTAAAAATACAGAATGGTTAAATGAGAAGAAATTAGATGTTACAACCCCTCCCTATGTTATTCTGGTAAGGTCCATTCCAGTTTTGTACCGAAAATAAGGTCCCATTAACACCAACCTACACATATGGGGTACCTACAGGTTCAGCATAACCCAATGCGTAAGCGAAACGCACTCACTTACTCTTTAAATGCCTCACAATTAAATAAATACCTTGAAACATGTATATTTATAGTGAAATAAAGAAAGAATGCAACACGGTAACCATGGTAACAGAATCTCACAGGTTCATCTATTTCTGTAAGACGCAATGCAATTCCAATTATTACATTACTGTGAAAGTTTCCAGACGGTTATAAGGTTATCACTGAACCAAATTAAGCTGTAAAATTCATCAATACATACTGTACAGTATAATGCTCTTAAGGGGGTCAAGGGGCACTCGAGATTTTTATCACGCAATTTTCAAGTGTGAGTGTGGTACGAAAGGTCTTTTTCACCCGACTATTAAGGGTCTCCGAAAACCATATTTAAAGGCCCTTAAATTAACAGTGTCTGTGATATTCCCTGATATACCTATGAAGGAATGACAAACCCCTAACCACTGCACCAGTAGCTGAATTGATAAAGTCTGATTATTCATACCAAGGATAAATCAGTCATAGCATTCATGATTGAGATTTTGCTAAGTGTACTCTTTACAACTAGAATATTCGTGGGCGAAGCCGCGACGGGTAATGCTGGTGTTAATTACTACAGTAATAATTTTCTTAAAAACATAACATATTAACATTGTTACATCTAATTTCTTCCACTTAACAATTCTATATTTTTTAGAACATTTCAAAAAATTATTCAATGGCAGTAAATAAGCTTTAAAGTGTTTACGCAAGTCTGGCGCTTGTCTCTCTGTTAAGTTACTTACGCTGAAGGAGACCACAAAGCGGATGAAACTAGAACATTAAAGACTTGTAGCACTTAATTTGGTGAACTACACAATAATTAGAATATTAGGACCAATATTGAAATAAATATGATTAATTTCATATGGATACATTAGTACAAGTTATGAATGGTTTTAATCTAATGATTTACACAACTTCACATACGATAATACTGAATAAAACCCCATTTCAATACAACGGTGCCGTAAGTCAAAAATGTACACGAGAATGGCTTTCCCTTGTACGTTCTGTGCCCGTACTGTAGTCTCCCATAATTGCACAATCCCAACGTTCTTGATAACAGATAAAGATTTTTGGACCTACAACACCGAAATGGGTGGCTTTTGTAACTCTACAATAACTGCTTCAAACAAAACAAGATTCCGAAGATAAGGAGGAAAACCAAGATAATTGCTATCTTGAAACCTGGGAAAGAGCCTTCTGACCCTCAGAGCTATCGACCTATCTCATCATTCTGTCATCTTTATAAGATACTGTATTTGAAAGTTTGCTATTGAACTGGTTATCGCCAATGATTGATAGTCTACTCATACCTGAGCAGGCAGGTTTTAGACCCCGAAGGAATTGTACAGCGCAAGTAACTCATTTAACTCAACACTTAGAGGATGGGATTGAAAGGGGGAAGATCACACCGGTGACATTTATTGACCTTTCATCAGCTTATGATACAGTCCAACACCGCATAATGGCGCACAAGATCTATGGATATGGATTGACCAAGGACTATGGTTGCACCATACACTATACAATCGAAGATCTATGTTAAATTCCAAGGAAGACACAGTCGATGGACAAACCAAAGAAATGGTCTACCCCTAAGGGAGCGTATTGTCAACGATGCTCTTCAACATCTACACAAACGATCAGCCAAGACCTCTTCCGTGCAAAAGTTTCATATATGCAGATGACCTTGCCTTGACAGTACAGACAGATGACTTTGAAGATGCAGAACAGTTGCTTACAACATCTCTAGGAACTTTTTCTGATTACTACAAGAACCACCTGAAGCCGAACCCACAAAAAACTTAGGTCTGCGATTTTCACCTTCGAAATCGGCAGGCAGAAAGGAAACTGAAAGTCATTTGGGAGGGCTCCGGACTGGAGCATTGTTTTACTCCCAAATATTTTGGAGTTACTCTAGATAGATCGTTTAACTATCGGTGGCACTGCATTAACACTAAACAGAAGGTGGCTGCCCGAAATAACATCATTCGGAAGCTCATTGGTAATAATTGGGGTGACCAACCCCTGGTGTTCCGTACTTCTGCAATGGCACTCTGTTTCTCCGCCGGTGAATATGCCTGCCCTCAATGCGCTGTATGGCAGAAATCAGCCCGTGCAAAACAAGTTGACGTAACACTTTCTGAAACTGCAAGGCGTATTATACGATGCCTGAAACCGGCTCCCGTCGACAAACTCTACTACATGGCAGGCATTGCTCCCCCTGAAATACGACGGGCAGCAGCCGCAAATGCCGAAATAAAGAAAGTGGAAGAAAGTGAGCTACCGGTACACCCGCTGCACGGTTATACTCCTCCAAGTCATAGATTGAAATCTAGGAAGAGCTTTTTACAGCCAACATATCCACTTAACACATCCTCCAACAAAGCCAGAGAAGAACTGTGGGCAGCCAAAATCAATCATCTTCCAACAAGGGTAACACCAGCAGAATGCTTACCAGCCGGGCACAACTTGGACTGGACCACTTGGAAATCATTAAACAGATTACGAGCAGGTGTTGGCAAAACTAAGGAACCAACCAGTAGACACAAATCTTACGTTGTGTGTGCCCAGGGCCGTGGAGAGCACCCGCGGGCCCCAGGACTAGAACTTCCAAGCCCCTTATTTTTTATTCATCCCGTGATATTAACCTGGAAGTATCAACCTCCTCCCCCCCCCCCCCCTACCCTAAAAATCTCTGGCTCTTCCGATATTCAGACCTTTATTATTGTCTCCCATTGTTTTATCTTACTTCTTGATTTTGATTAATATGGACTTTAACCATTTTTGTTGTGTATGACCAGTAATGCTCACCACAAGGAGAAGCAAGACGCTTTTCAAGACCATACTAAGTAAATAGATTTTTCAAATATTGAAATTTGAAATTTTTCACCGTATAGGACATCTTTAATTTCAATATGTCCTGCATATTGAATTAATAACTCTGGAAACTTTACCATTTCCCTGGAAAAGAAGCTAAAAACATTATGGTTATCATAACATTCATTTTATGTTCTCTTTATGACGTTTTAAAATAGCCTTGTCAAAATAATTCAAACATATTCGGAAATTAAGTTCAGGAATATTGTCTATTTGGGCTGTTCTGCCACCGCTAACCCCTCAGCAAGTCCGGGCCCCAGGGCTGCAGCCCCGTTTGCCCCACCCTCTCTTCGGGCCTGTGTGTGCCTGTGCTTGTTGGCCCCTATCCCACAGGCTATACTTGGTATAGCCACCTTGAAGTCCCATAAGAACCCCCAACATCCTGAAACCACCACAAATTTCCCACCTGTGCCATCCATAGTTTAATCTTTCCAAGAGCAGCTTGACGTTTTCGTATGTTTCTTTCAGGTGAGCAGAATGAGCCACTGAGATGGAAGGAAACTTGTTTCCATTGCGTAGTAGTACAGCTTTGGGACCTGTACTTGAGCTATCTAAAAATTAATGCCTCTGGTCTGGTTCATGAGGAATCTGTATGTGCTGAAAGAGAGTATTAACATCACTGCAAAAACATAAATTTTCTGACATTTGATAGAACGAAGCAAATTTCTTATGCCATACTCTGTATTTAGTTATTTGCATCCTTCAGCATGCAAGTTATTTCCCTTATATAGAGTCATCAGAGGACCCACAGACATTGAGGTCCTTTAGTCCCAAAGAACACGGCGTACTCGTTAGCGAGTGATAGACTTTCATCAAAATGTTTTCCTTAAGGCGGGAAGCAAGGAGTTGGGACTTTGATTTGGTTAGTTCCTTATACGTTTATCATCATATATATTATTTCAGTAGTATAGATCCCTCCTGTGGCGCTCACATGCGACCGATCGTGACAAATGAGCATTCAAATGCAAGAGAATAGACATTAGCAGTGACGAATTGCACTCTAATTTCATAAGTATCTATAATTTCTTTAAAAAGTTGACTTTTAAAATAATGTACGAAGTATGCGATGTGCAGATACTGTTGCTGTAGGAAAATACGCTCCATAATTGCTGTCCACTTCACATTTTGACCGCTGCGACGCCTGATTCATGTTGTTTTACATTCTGAGATCTTTCCTTTATCATTTTGCATGGATTTCAGAAACAGTAAATCAAAGGAATGAGTAGGCTACTCAAATCGTATAATTTCATAAATATCGAATAACCGGTGAGTGTTATGATGATCCAATTTTCAGTGATTGCCTTCTTAAGTTAGGGAACGTAGAACTTGGAATTCTAACTGAATTGTAAATAGTGTTCTATAATCATTTGGTTGAAATAAATACCGTACATAACAACATTTCTCCGTAAGTTTATCATTATAAACCTATTGGGGAAAGTGTGGGTTATGAACATGCGAGATTTCTCGCACGAGTTCGCTAGTCCAACTTTATTTTAGCAAGAGCTGTGGATCCGTTGAAATTTTCCCATCACTATTGGAGTAATCACTGTCATCACTAGAACATTGTTACTTCATCTTCAGTATTGGAATGTTCTGGCAGCTCCCCAGAGCGCGGTACTGGAGCAGAATATGATGGTATGCTGGTATAAGGAATATGTTTTCTAGGCTATTCTTCGCACTTTTGTTATGTGTAGGATCAACCATACAAAAGCAACAGTTGTCGTGATGGTTAGTTAGTTGTCTCTCTCCATATTCGAGGAACTGCAAACGGCCGAGATTTTCGTGTTCCTCGGAGGTAAGCCTACAGCTACCGCAAGACTCATAAGGATCTCCAATTGGTACACCGAAATAAGCTTGGTAAGCGCCACAGAACTTTGTCCCAAGCACGATTTTATGTTACATACACTTGTTTAGATCCTATGTAATGTCCACAAACATAACAAAATGTATCTGCTGGCAATTTGTAACTTCTGGTAGCCGACATTTTCGATAAACGACAACACTCAACTTATCTTATAACCACAGAACTTTAACTGAATTCACAAACGGCAGGAAGCCATTTTGTGAAATATATCGATATTCTCGTATATACAGTACTTGGTTCAAGACCGACTATCATATCAGACGCAATGCGACAATCGATCGGGTAAAATGATGGCAATAGTTAGGAGCAAGTAGCATGGGAGTAATGGCGGTTTGTTTACCTTTGTCGATACGACATAGAAAAGTGGCTTCTATTACCAATAATTCGAATAAATAACCTAGCCTATATGTTGAGTGATCTCGTGCTGTTTATCATGCTAATAGTGTAGGTGCCATATAACGTGAGAAGTGTTGCTGTGCAATAAGCTGCAGATCGAATTATAGGTTACTGTTGCAGGTATTACAACATTTAAATTTCCTAAAGACCAAACAGTAAAGGACTAGTGGATAAGAAATACTGCATACACAGGGATAATTTCAAAGTTTACGTGCCAATAGTCGTGGTTGTTTAATGTTTCGAACACAAATTTATGGTTAGGGAGGATCTTTCCCCAACTGAAAATGGTGAATCTATTCGCATTCCCAGGAAATTCAAATTCAAATTCAAATTCTCAAATTAACACCTGGTGCCATTCCGTCTTGGCATATACTGTAGTTACACTTCCCAAAGACAGAAACAATCCAGGAGAACGCTTACAACATGTGTTTGCTATTGTTATGAGTGGTGTGAACATGATGCAGTTTCTACTTTCGATATCTTTAGAAGGAGGATAAACTTGATGGTTTAGTGAAACAGGATTGTGTTCGTTTTCTTAAAATAGATGATGGTAGGTATAATGACATTCTGTCATAAACTTTAATAAACTACTCGTATTTGAGAGAAAAGTTATTCGGAAGATCTTCGGACCAGTGAGGGATGTACACACGGGTGAATGGAGGATTAGACACAATCACGTAGAAGACCTGTCATGGAGGAAAGAATAAGAGGAGATGCCCTGAGCTCGTTTGAGTGAAGCCAAGCGCTGCAACCAAAGTGGGCGTAACCTTAACTCGTATTCAGTGTTCTGTGACTTGCATGAGGCATTGTGCATGGCTAAACCTTATTTTGGCCCTGGTTTTTATCGCGCTTCGCTTATGCAACTTTGGAAACGTAATAACAGTAGTGATAAGTTATTTTAAAAAAAACAACTCTTCAATTCTAATCTCAGCATGTGTAGACCTACCCTATATACCAAAAATAAAAATAAAAATCATTCCTCTGTAAATCCCAAATTATGAAACGGCTGTCGGTCAATAATTACGGTAGGCCTACTTAATTAATCAATTCGAGGCTAATCGTCAAGTTTCTACCCCCCACAAAGAAAATACCGTACGGTACCGAAACGTATAGGCTATACCGTATTTTTTGTGCAAAGATGCGTCCTTTTTAATTGTTCTGTTTATTAATTTTGAGGTTCGTATTCTTGAATATCAAAATGTGTACGACCAATGAGTGAAAGTGGTTGTGCTCGAAATTAGGCCTAAAACTGATGAATGCCTCAGCACCAATAAGAACATAGAACTCAATTTGGTGTAAATACCGTAATTAGTTCGGCATCATTAATTCCCAAGACGTTCCTTCTTTGGTATAACTCGCACCTTTAGACACCTGTATTCAATTTAATCAGTGTTTCAGCGTATTGTTACGTTTTGCCGCGTCTTCCTTACAAAACTAGCCTCGCAAAGGTGCTCTCATATTTATATTTAAATTGGCTTTTAAAACGATAACGCAGCTTGTTTGTGCCAAGTACCGTGATGTACAGAGTGTATTCTGCCTATCCAAGAAAAATCTTGACTTGTCATTGCAGTTTTATGTCACTAAAATCCAAGACTAGTTGGAGTGGTTTACGGCTTTAAGCATAGGGACAGCCATTTCCTGCAACCAAAGTGGGCGTGCCGTTTGGCTTCAGCAGCTTGCGCTAGGCAGCGCAGCGAAGGCATCTCCTTCCGTTATTTCCTCCATGAGACCTGTACCGTGATGCCAACATAGCTGGAATCATCAAAACCAGAAGGCTGCAGTGGGCTGAACATGTAGCCCAGATGGAAGACCACAGATGGCCACGAAAGATACTGGATTTCATCCCCACAGGAAGGAGACCACCAGGGAGACCAAGGAAGCGGTGGAGTGATGGACTCCATGAAGATCTGCAAGAAGCAGTGGACAGTTGGCGGATGGCAGCTATGGAGAGCAGACGAAAGAGAAGGAAACTTGTAGCAGCGCGCGGTCCGCTGGGCCTCATCGCGTAGAAGAGAAGTAGGTGACAGATAGACCAAGCAGGAAAATTCGGCGAGTGAGTCATTTTTCAAATTACAATAACCGTATTTCTACTTTTGACAAGATGCAAATGCTTGTAGATTTTATCATTTTAAATGATCTTGTCGACTTCGTAGTTACGCCGGGGTCTGGCGTTACGGTGCGGGACGAAATGTACCCAGGTGCACTGAGGTGTGTGACGTCATAGTACCGCTTGGTGCATGTGTTCCCCGACAATCTCTACTTCGTTTGTATAAGACAAAAATCCCCGATTCTTGGATGTCACGGGTAATCTCGAGAACCACTGGATGGATTTTGATGCGGTTTTCACCATTCTGTAAAGGATATCTCGAGGAAAGATTATGTAGAAAATAATTTATGTGTGATCAAAGGAAGCCAAGCTGTAACGATTTCAGTGAATAAGTCGAAAACAAACTTGGCATCCGTGCGCTTCTTAAGCTTACGCTGGGCAAACAGTTAAACATATCAATATACTATGAGCGTAAGAATTGGTCAGAATGAAAAGTTCTACAAAAAAGTCCGCGAGAGCATATCTCTATGTTCAATGCATCGCCCACTATAAGTGTTTTTAGACTGGATGGAAGGGGCACGTCATCCAGCCATCTCCCTCCGCGCGCTTGACCTTGCTTTGCCCTTGGTTTGCGCTTGCCGTTCGCGAGTAATTTGAAACAAGATAAGCAAGATAAGTATTATGCAGATCATTTTCTAACATGTCAAGAGTCTTTGGCTTCGAGCGAAGCGAGAAGCCTCCAGCCTTTCTTGCATTTTTCAGCATTTGTAGCATTTAAAACAAGGCTTCATAACTTAACATAACGAAAATGGTTGTTTGGGTAGATTATATAACAAAATGGGTCTTGGTCACATTGTGGTCGTTACGTTTCATATCCGGACGTCATTTGTATCGCATGGAAACGTTATTGGTCCTTATAACGTTATTCTGATATTGGTTATCGTAGAAACGAAATAGTATTGTCCGACAGAAATAACGTTATTTGAATAAGTCTCTCGAAAAATATCCCCTAATACCGTTATTCGGACTAATAACGTTCTTCGGATATCGGTTATCGTAGAAACGAAATACTAGTGCCCTCCTGAAATAACGTTATCGGAATACATATCTCGAATAAAAATCTCCTAATATCGTTATTTGGACTGATAACGTTATTCGAATATCGGGAAACGCAGGAACGAAATGGTAGTGCCCGCCTGAAATAACGTTGTCGGAATACATATCTCGAAAAATATTCCCCCAATACCGTTATTAGGACTAATAACGTTATTCGGATATTGGTTATCTCAGGAACGAAATGGTAGTGCTCACTAGAAATAACGGTATTTGAATAAATCTCTCCAAAAATATTCTCCCAATACCGTTATTCGGACTAATAACGTTATTCGGATATCGGTTATCGCAGGAACGAAATGGTAGTGCTCACTAGAAATAACGTTATTTGTATAGATCTCTCCAAAAATATTCCCGCAATATCGTTATTCGGACTAATAACGTTATTCGGATAACGGTTATCGCAGGAACAAAATGGCAGTGCTCACTAGAAATAACGTTATTTGAATACATCTCTGGAAAATTATTCCCCCAATACCGTTATTCGGACTAATAACGTTATTCGGATATCGGTTATCGCAGGAACGAAATGGTAGTGCTCACTAGAAATAACGTTATTTGAATACATCTATCGAAAAATATTCTCCCAATACCGTTATTCGGACTAATAACGTTATTCGGATATCCTTATAAGTTATATATTTCAAACGGCATAATCCATTCAGAATGGCACCATTTTGATACATTTTGCGTTGGAGAACTCCATAGAGTAGAAAGAGTGGAAGTGTCACTTAGCGACCTACGTCGTGTTAGGTTCTGAGTTTAGCCGCGAGGTTAATAAATACTCGGAAGTGCTTACCGTGATAGGGTATTGTATTTTTAGCCTACTGTGGAAAAAGTAGACTTATGAGATCGATCCGGGCAAATGCCTGTCTTGTCTGTCTGTCTGTCTGCTGCCCCCCCCCCCCCCCACTATCAACTCGTAAACAGCTGAAGCAATCAAGACCAAATTTGGTATAAGTAAAGATCTATACCGGAATATATCAAGACCATATTTGAAAATGATGTCAGTGCTACCAACTGCTGAAAAACCACAATTGAAATTTGAGCTCCATGTTAAATATCATGGAAGATATGCATGGGAGCTATTCCAAAATTGGCACATACAGAGATAATAATATTTTAGTTCAATTTCCAGGAGGCCTTATATGACAGTGTTGCCAAAATGATTCTAAGCCTACTGATAGGTCAAATATTTAAATTCATATAAATTCTACACTATCAATTGGATTTCAACCAAATATCATATGTACTATGTGTACATAAACAGATATGACTGAGCGTATTCTCAAGAGCCACCAGGGCTGCCAATTGTTAATAAATGCTCTCATTTAAAAAAAATCCAAATACCCATATATCAGAAAGTATGCAAGCCGACAGCTTTAAACTATGCACACGTATAGTACTTAACATTCCAGATCAATTTGGAGTAACTAATGTACGTCAGTGCTACCAACATGATTGTAAGCCTGCTGATAGGACCAATTTTTAAATGCATGTAACCTCTATACTATCATTTAGATTCCAACCAAATTTCGTATGTACTCTGTGTACATAAACAGATATGACTATGCATATTCTTAAGTGCAACCAGGGCTGCCAACTGTTAATAATTGCTGCCTCTATTTTTTACCCTAATATCAATATATCAGATATTATGCAAGCCAACAACTCTAAAATTTGCACACATATAGTACCTGACATTCTAGATTAATTTGGGGTAAATATAAATGTCAGTGCTGCTAACATGATACTAAGCCAGATGATAGGTTCAATTCTAAAATGCATGTAACTTCTATGCAAACAAATGGATTTAATTCAAAATTAGCACAACAATAGGTCATAATATTTCAGATTATATCTGATAAACACATGCATGACATTGCTGCCAACATGATTTTACGCGCGCTGATAGATCCAATATCTAACTGCATGTAACGTCCATGTTATCCATTGAACTTCAACCAAATTTTGTATTCTGTACCTTAAGAGATGGAACTAAGAAGATATTCAGTCACCAGGGCTTCCAACTGTATTGCTCTATTGGGCTACATTATGCCAGGTATATTTCGAACTAATTAGATTTTGATATACCAACTTAATTTCGTCATTTACTTAGATAGTTCCATATAGATTAATCATTTGCATGAATCTTAAAGTTTAAGAAAAGTAGGCTCTTTAGTTCGTCATGGAACTTCCTGTTGAACTAGTGAAAATGGCGAATGTCAGGTAAAACACTGTTAAATGCGCTTTCGAAGAAAGGAACCACAGACCGACACCACTTGAAATACAAAGACCTAGGTGGATAGCAAACGACCTGAAGCTTAATAGAGATCAAGTACTAGCGAATCAACTAGACAACGGGGAAAATTCAGTGTATATTAAATTAGTGTCCACCTTACTTCATGAAAACATAATATTATTATCTCGACATGAAGGTGTGAAATCCTTCATTATTAACTAACACCACAGAGATAACTATCTCTGCTGCAGACTCTTTGGCAAAACGAGTGAGTGTCTGTTTAATCTCCTCCCGAAGTCAACAACGAAAGGCTCTCCCGCGTGCTTTCTACGTATGGAGTTGTCAAGGACATACGGAACGAGTGCTGGAATGAAGTATAGCCTACGAATTTTCTGCTGTAAGTAATGGCATACGTATTGGAACAATTGAACTTAAATACCCTATTCCATCATATTTGACGGTCAATGATTATAAAGTTCTGTTAACATATGAAGGACAAGCTAAGTATTGCTTTTATTGTAAAGGAACCTCCCACTTATAAATAGACTGTCCAAACAGAAGGAATTGCCCGGTACTTCACGTCAAACAACAAACCTACAGCACGGTACTGGGTGAGTCTGATGGGAGTAGTAAGCTAAGCAACACTACGGACATGGAGACTGCAGTACTTTCCCCTGAATATCCAACCATATCAGAGGCCCCATTCTACAAACACATATAGCATTGCGGAAATAACTCAACCATCAGATAACGTAGCTGAAACATCCCTGACTACTTTACATAGCAAAGAAGAATGAACTGCGACGTCACGATCGGACAGCACGGGGAAGGGACGCACCAGCCAGCCAACATAGCAGTCTGTGCAGCTGCCAGATACTATTAACTAACCAGTCACTACTGGTTCGTAACCAAACCCAATGTACGTGGTCGGAAGACATGGAATTTCAGGATGCAATACAATAAGAACGAGAACACTCACAGGGCAGAGTTTTATATCCACCTCTGATACTGCAATCAGTGTCAGTAAAAACATGTAGGCTAGTTCCATGAAGAACTATATAGCCTATTTTCATATATCCTACTTATGTTAATTTCCACTATCAGCATACAAAATTCCAGTTTGATTGGTATAATAGATTCGTAGATATTGAGAACAGAGTAAATATTGCGGATGGTCGCCATGTTGGATTTTTATATATGTAGGTCTTAGAGTAATGTATTGTTACATGATGATTATTGTGTACGTGTGGTATTCAAACTTTAATCGCATGATTAGGACACAACAAGTATAAAACGAGATTTTAAAATTTTGCACAGCTGCCATCTTGTGGTTATGGAAACAATTGAAATAAATTAGATGCCTGTGGATTAACATTTGTAGGCTATAAGGATTTACTGTACCAAGTTCCACTGCACTCGGACGGTTAAATTGCGAGAAACGTCCATGTGAATATTTATATTTCGCGTCGCCGCCATGTTGGATTTGTGATCACCAGGTTATTGAAAGTCCTATAGGTGAACTTCTGTTCATAGCCCCTTTCTTCTGTAGTGTTCAATCCGAAGATTGGTTTTTAGCAGTCTGTGGCTAGTCTCTTCAAGTCCAAGTAATTATCACAACCCTTGTCGTGAATGATTTGTTTTATGTATCCTAGCGGTGGTCTACTTATGAACATAAAAAATCAGTTTGATTGCTGTAATAGATTCGTAGTTATTGAAAACCGTCTACATATTTCGGATGATAGCCATGTTGGATTGTTATATGTATAGGCCATAGAGGCATGTACCTTTAAAGGAAAATTATTGCGTAGGTTCATTATTCAAACTTTCACTTCGATCGCATGATTACGACACAAGAAAGAAAAATTTAATTTTAAAATTCGCACAGCCGCCATCTTGAGGTTATGTAAACAATTGAACTAAATTAGATACCAGTGCATTGCAATGGGTATAAAGATTTGCTGTGCCAAGTTTCATTGCGGTTGGATCATACAATCGCGAAAAAAGTCTATTTAAAACGTTCAAATTCGCTTGGCCGACCATGTTTGTTTTGTAGTTAACTGGTTTTTGAATGTCTCATAGGTGAACTTCCAGTAGTGTCCTTTATCTCCGTACAAAATATCAGGGTGATACCGGTAATAGTTCAGAGATATAGAATGCCGGTGAAATATTTCGCACAGCCGCCATCTTAAGGTTATGTAAACAATTGAACGAAGTTAGATGTCGGTGCATTACAATGTGTATAAACATATACTGTATCAAGTTTCATTGCGTTTGGTTGGTCAACTCGCGAGAAAAGTATATTTAAAAGTCGCAAATTCGCTTGGCCGCCATGTTGGTTTTGTAGTTACCAAGTTTTCAAATGTCACATAGGTGAACTTCTAGTAGTTCCCTTTATCACCGTAAAATATTTCAGGGTGATATCGGTAATAGTTGCGGAGATATTGAATGCTGGTGAAATATTTAGCACAGCCGCCATGTTGGATTGGTGAGACGTAACAAAATTTTAGGGGCACGGTCGGTGTCGTAAGGAATAGTGCTATGAACTTACCGAGTTTCATTGAAATCGCTCCAGCCGTTTAGAATTTATTAGGGGGGGGGGGTGAGCACACACACACCTCACACACATACGTACACACAGACACACGGACAAAAGGTGATCTCATAAACCTATATTTTCATAAATGAAAATAGGCTAAAAAAAATCACAGTCAGTCTGAAAGACTAGACGTTGTATAATTTCAAATGACGCATGCTACAAATGCTACACATTGCAGTATGTTCATAACGGCAAACTATTACTTGTCTAATATATAAAAGTGAAAGTCTGTATGTATGTATGTGGGTTGGTTCCGTATACAAATCTACACCGTTCCACCAATCTCAACCATATTTTGCATACACATAGTTTAGGACCCAGAAGGAACCGCTGGCTACATGAATTTTCGATAGTCTTTTTCATTCTTCTGATTTCGGCCCTTTTGCACTCAAGCACAGGCTAATCAAATCATAAAACAAGATGTTCAGTAAAGAACATATAGCCTACTTTCTCCTAAATGCATGGGTATTGTTATAACTCTTTGTCCTTTTCAAGGAGTATAATTGAATGTTGGATGTAGTAGCTTGTTGAAATACAACGTGCTATAGGGATATTAAACTTGAATATGAGGTGCCCTGTGCTAGTGCTACCTCTGTAAAAAAATCATTCAATTCGGTTTCACCGTGTTTGAATTGATCCGGGGAATGGATTTGCACACATACATGGCCGCTATTTGCAAACTATTGGGCTGATGACCTTGTAGTCAGTCATAAGATGCTTTCCACAAAAAGGCATGTTGTTACAAAATCCGGTAGAGATAAAATTATTAGGATGGTCGAAATTTGATTTAAGCTTTTAACATTTGGGTGGCCGTCATTCCGTTTCCGTCAAGATGGCGGCGATATAAAGCATGACACTGAGGTGCTCTTTGCTAGTGCTACCTCTGTACCAAATTTCATACCATTCGGTTTCACCGTGTTAGAATTAATAGGGGTAATCGATTTTCACACAAAGATGGCCGCCATCCGCAAACTATTAGGCTAATGACCTATTAGATTTGTCAAAGGATGCTCCCTTCATAAAGGTATGTTGTTGCAAAGTTTGGTAGAGATCGGATGATTAGGTTAGTCGTAATTTGATTTAAGCTTTGAACATTTGGGTGGCCGCCATTACGTTTCCGTCAAGATAGCGGCGATATAAAACATGACACTGGGGTGCCCTTTGCTAGTGCTACCTCTGTACCAAATTTCATTCCATTCGGTTTCACCGTGTTCGAATTAATAGGGGTAATCGATTTTGACACAAAGATGGCCGCCATCCGCAAACTATTAGGCTAATGGCCTATTAGATTTGTTAAAGGATGCTCCCTTCATAAAGGTATGTTGTTGCAAAATTTGGTAGGGATCAGATGATTAGGTTAGTCGTAATTTGATTTAAGCTTTGAACATTTGTGTGGCCGCCATTACGTTTCCGTCAAGATGGCGGCGATATAAAACATGACACTGGGGTGCCCTTTGCTAGTACCACCTCTGTACCAAATTTCGTTCCATTCGGTTTCACCGTGTTCGAATTAATAGGGGCAATCGATTTTCACACAAAGATGGCCGCCATCCGCAAACTATTAGGCTGATGACCTATTAGTTTGGTCAAAGGATGCTACCCCCATAAAGGTATGTTGTTGCAAAATTTGGTAGAGATCGGATGATTAGGTTAGTCGTAATTTGATTTAAGCTTTGAACATTTGTGTGGCCGCCATTACGTTTCCGTCAAGATGGCGGCGATATAAAACATGACACTGAGGTGTCCTTTGCTAGTGCTACCTTTGTACCAAATTTCGTTCAATTAGCGCTCACCGTGTTCGAATTGATAGGGGGGGGGGGGACAGACATTCAGAGTACACACACTCACACACACACACACACACACCACACACAGACTCACACACACTCATACACACACACAGACAGACACACTTTTTTTTCGCCCTGTAGTGATCTCATAAGTCTACTTTCATTTTTTGCAAAAATCGAAAGTAGGCTAATATACTCATGAAGGAATGGCAAGACAGATAGTTTCCATGGCAACATAGCTCAAGTCGAGACACGGCCGACTGGATGCCAGTTGTGCTCTGCACTACCGGTATAGAAAATGAGGATCTTGACTTGAAATCCCGTTAGTTACTCAAGTGCTCACACAGCACTATCAACCGAGTTTAGCATAACAAAGACTTGACACTATCTTCTTTCTACTATATATTTGTCAAATACCACTCACTCACTCACTCATTTATTCATCACGAAATCTCAGAAACCACCGATCGGATTGGAATGAAATCTGGTATGCAGCTTCCTCAAGGGCCGCGAACGCCCACTAAGAAAGGATTTTTGGATATTCAGGTTCTAAAGGGGTGTTAAGGGGGTAGACCTGCATTTTATTGAATAGCAATATCTCCCGATTGGTTTCATTGGGGGATGTGATACTCCGCATATAAACTCATCACTAAAAATAAGAAGACACATGTCTGAGGGTTTTTCGATGTGGTGTATATTATGAGGTGAAAGGGGTGAACAGTGGGGATTGAAAGATTCCTAACGGAGCGTGTATCTCTTAAACGACATAGGCGAGGAGTTTGAAACTCAGCAAAAAAAAAATCAACATAAAAAAGAAGTAAATATATGTTGACCGTTTTTTCATAAATCCAAATTAAGGGGCCCATGGGGAGAAATGATATTCCGGGGGGGGGGGGGAGGGGAACAGGAAAGAAAGTGTCCTAACTGATTGACTGACTGACTCACTCATCAAATTCAGGGGGAAAAACTGCTTTAAAGTAAGTAAATAGCTGCTCGACAGTTTTTTTTTCATACATCAAAATTAAGGGGTTTATGGGGAGGGGTGAAATTCTGAAAAAAGAAAATTGAAAGAAAATGTCCTGACTCACTCACTCATCATCGCCCAGCCAAAATTATTGAAGTTAGAAACATGACAGTTTGGGGATATGTTCATTGTATGTCAAAACCGTCTACTAAGGGAGGATTTTCGGATATGCAGGTTCTAAAGGGGTCTTAAGGGGTTAAACCTGCATTTCATTGAATAACAATATCTCCCGATTGGTTTCATTGGGGGATGTGATACACGGCATATAAACTCATCATTAAAAAGTAACAAGACACGTGTCTGAGGGTCTTTCGATGTGTTTATGATGTGAAAGGGGTGAAAAGTGGGGATTGAAAGATTCCTAACGGAGCGTGTATCTCTAAAACGACATAGGCAAGGAGTTTGAAACTCAGCGGAAAAAAATCAGCATAACAAATAAGTAAATATGTGATTGACCGTTTTTTTCATAAATCCAATTTAAGGGGCCCATGGGGAGGGGTGGATTTGTGGGGGGGGGGATAACAGGAAAGAAAGTGTCCTAACTGATTGACTGACTGACTCACTCATCGAACTCGGGGGGAAAATACTGCTTTAAAGTAAGTAAATAGCTTTTCGACAGCTTTTTTTTTTCAATCAAATTGAAGGGGTTCATCGGGAGGAGTGAAATTCTGAAGAAAATAAATTGAAAGAAAATGTCCTGACTCATTCACTCACTCATCATCGCCCAGCCAAAAATATTGAAGTTGGAAACATGACATTTCGGGGATATGTTCGTTGAATGTCAAAACCGTACACTAAGGGAGGTTGTTTGGATATTCAGGTTCTAAAGGGGTCTTAAGGGGGTTAAACCTGCATTTCATTGAATAACAATATCTCACAAGTGGTTTCATTTGTGGATGTGATACTCGGCATATAAACTAATCATTAACAAGTAGTTCCGCGAAGAACTATACAGCCTACTTTTCATGCCAATGATTATTCTACAGTATATGAACCTATCTATAATAATGACGAAATTAAGTTGGTAATATCGAAATATCTAATTAGTTCAAAATATACCTGGTATAATGTAGCCTAATAGAGCACTACAGTTGGCAGCCCTGGTGACTGAATATATTCTTAGTTCCACCTCTTAAGGTACAGAATACAAAATTTGGTTGAAGTCCAATGGACGTTACATGCAGTTAGACACTGGATCTATCAGCACGCGTAAAAGCATGTTGCCAACAATGCCATGCGTGTGCTGGTCAGAAATAATCTGAATTATTATGCTATCTTGTTGTGCCAATTTTTGATGAAATCCATTTGTTAGTACAGAAGTTACATGTATTTTAAAATTGGACATATCAGCAGGCATAGAATCATGTTGGCAGCACTGCCTTGTATTAATTACTCCAAATTAATCTAGAATGTCAGGTGCTATACGTGTGCAAAGTATAGAGCTGTTGGCTTGCATACTTTCTGATATATTGTTATTAGGGTAAAAAGAATATAGACAGCATTTATTAACAGTTGGCAGCCCTGATTGCTCTTAACAATACGTATAGTCATATCTGTTATGGTACACATTGCACATATGAAATTTGGTTGAAATCCAACTGAGAGTATAGAAGTTACATGTATTTAAAAATTGGTACTATCAGCAGGCTTATAATCATGTTGGTAGAACTGACGTATATAAGTTACTCCAAATTAATCTAAAATGTCAGAATATACGTGTGCGTAGTTTAAAGCTGTTGGCTTGCATACTTTCTGATATATTGGTATTTGGATTTTAAAAAATAGAGAGAGCAATTATTAACAGTTGGCAGCCCTGGTGGCTCTTAAGAATACGCTCAGTCAAATCTGTTTATGTACAGATATTACATACAAAATTTGGTTGAAATCCAGTTGATAGTGTAGAAGTTATATGCATTTAATCATTGGACCTATCAGAAGGCTTAAAATTATTTTGGCAACACTGTCATGGTTGGCCTCCTGGAAATTAAACTGAAATAGTATTATATACATGTGTGCCACTTTTGGAATAGCTCCCATGCATACCTTGCAAGATATCCAACATGGAGCTAAAATTTCTAGTGCGTTTTTTCAGCAGCTGGTAGCACTGTCATCATTTTCAAATATGGACGTGAGCTATTCCGGTGCACATCTTTACTCATACTAAATTTGGTTTTGATTGCTGCAGCCGTTTAGGGGTTGATAGGGGGGGACACACACACAGCCAGACAGACAGACAGACAGAAGGACAGACAGACAGACAGACAGACAGACAGACATTTTCCCGGATCGATCTCATAAGACTACTTTTTCCTCATTTTTTGCAAAATGTGAAAATTAGGCTAAAAATAAGCAGACATGTGTCTAAGGGTTTTTCGATGTGGTGTACTATTATGAGGTGAAAGGGGTGAAAAGTGGGGGTTGAAGGATTCATAACGGAGCGTGTAGGCCTATCTCTTAAACTAAATAGGCGAGAAATTTGAAACTCAGCGAAAAAAAAATCAGCTTAAAAAGTAAGTAAATCGGTATTCGAGTGATTTTTCATAAATTAACTTAAGGGGCCGGTGGGGTGGGGTGAATTCATTTTGGGAAAAAGGAGAGAAAGTGTCCTAACTGACTGACTAACTCCCTCACTCATCAAACTCAGGGGAAAAAGACAGCTTAAAAAATAAGTTAATAGGTGTTCAAGCGTTTTTTCATCAATCCAATTTAAGGGGCCCATGGGAAGGGGTGAAATTCTGGTAAAAATAATTGAAAGAAAATTTCCTGTCTGACTCACTCACTCATCACGCCCAGCGAAAACTATTAAAGTTGGAAACCTGAAATTTTGGGAATATGTTCGCTGTATGTCGAAAACGTCAACTAAGGAATGATTTTTGTTTATTCGGGTTTTAAAGAGGTGTTAAGGGCGGGGGGGGGGGGGTGTAAACGTGCATTTCATTGAATAACGATATCTCTTGAGTTGTTTCTTTGGGGATGTGATATTCGGTATATAAACTAATCATTAAAAATAATCAGACATATGTCTAAGGGTTTATCGATGTGGTGTATATTATGAGGTGAAAGGGGTGAAAATTAGGGGTTGAGGGATTCTTAACGGAGCGTGTATCTCTGAAACGACATAGGCGAGAAGTTTGAAATTCGGCGGAAAAAACAGCTTAAAATACAAGTAAATAGGTGTTCGACCGTTTTTTCATAAATCCAATTTAAGGGGCCCTTGGAGAGGGGTGAAATTCTGGGAGAAAAAAACAGGAAAGAAAGTGTCCTAACTGATTGACTCACTTACTCACTCATCAAACTCGGGGGAAAACAGCTTTAAATATGTAAATAGGTGTTTGACCGTTTGTTCCATAAATCCAATTTAAGGGGTTTATGGGGAGGGGTGAAATTATCAAAAATAAATTAAAGAAAATGTCCGGACTGACTCACTCACTCATCATCGCCCAGCCAAAATTATTGAAGTTAGAGACATGAAATTTTGGGGATATGTTCGTTGTATGTCGAAAACGTCAGCTAAGGAAAGAGTTTTGGATATTCAGGTTCTAAAGAGGTGTTAAGGGGGTAAACGTGCATTTCATTGAATAACAATATCTCACGAGTGGTTTCATTTGGGGATGTGATACTTGGCACATATACTAATCATTAAAAATAAGCTGACACATGTCTAATGGTTTTTCGATTTAGTGTATATTATGAGGTGAAAGGGATGAAAAGTGGGGGTTGAAAGATTCCTAACGGAGCGTGTATCTCTTAAACGACATAGGCGAGGAGTTTGAAACTCGGAGGAAATCAATCAGCTTAAAAATAAATAAATAAATAAATAAATAAATAAAAAATAAAGAAAATATATAGGTGTGCGACCGTTTTTTCATAAATGCAATTTAAGGGGCCTATGGGGAGGGGTGAAATTCTGGAAGAAAAAACGTCCACTAAGGAAGGATTTTTGGATGTTCACTCTCATCGACCAACCAAAACTATTAAAGTTAGAAGAATGATATTTTGGGGATATGTTTGTTGTGTGTCGAAAACGTCTAGTAAGGAGGGATTTTTGGATATTCAGGTTCTAAAGGGGTGTTAACGGGGTTAAACATGCATTTCATTGAATAACAATATGACACGACTATGACGCGAGCGAAGCGAGGCGAAAAATGAGATGGTGTGTGTCTGTGTATTACTCAATCACGCAAGTACCACTGGTCCGATTTACATGAATTTTACATGGAAGTAGATGATTCACCTGGTTAAAATGTAGGTTACTTTTGATTTCAATACTTTGCACCATTTAAAGTTTGCGACCATTTTAGTGACGTCACTACACCCTTTGGTTTCAAACTTTCATATTTCCATTTCAAATAAAAAGAGAACGCTAAAAAATAGCAAACTTTTGATGGCATATACGAGGTTTAAAATTACATGTTCTATCCGAAAGGTATCTCCAACGGTTAGCGAGTAAAACCTAAATTTGTGCTATAAAACACGGTCAACGCCGAGCAGTGTAGTTGGACAAAATGTTCCATCCTTAATCTTCCTCTGCGCAGCACCTCGCCTATCCCCTGTTTTAACTGTCACCTTCACATTTTAATTTATTTATGACGCGTAGCGAATCACGGGCACTTCAGCTAGTTATTTATATATTTAGATTTATTATTATTATTATTATTCGTACTTAATTGATAGATTTCTTTATTATTATTATTATTATTATTATTATTATTATTAAGTTTAGATTCAAGGCTAACTGAGCCATGGAGATGTTTTATTACACACGATAACTCCAATTATTTTTGCTATTTGAATCAAAGGGATTAGACATATTTCAGTTATTCTACAGTATGTTAACTTGCGAGGTGACCACAGTCATGAGACCCTTTCCTTATTTTCTTAAGACAGATTTTAAAACCGTGGCGAGTGCAATTATTCTGAGTGACACGCACAGCGGGAGCTCTCCGCTGAGCAAGCGAACAATGGACAGCCTAGATTAGTGTCAAAGAGTGTATCGAACAATGAAGCTATCTGGCTTCACAAGGTGTGCCTGTACCAAGTGAAGAGGATTTTAACTGATGTTTTCTAAGAAGGACACGGGGTCTACTGGAACGTATCTCTGAGACAGAAGACCATAGCAACGGTATTTTGATTGGTCGACGAAGGTTTATTTTCTGCAGGAGTGGGGAGAAAGACGGAGGGCACTTGAGGGCTGGCGTGTTTAAGGAAAGAGTCACTCACTACTGTGAATCTTATTGGGAATGAAGTAAGTCATTCAGACCGTCTATAGTTTGGACTTGATTGTGCATATAAGACATATAACCTCGTCTTTCCATGCAATAACGACAATGGTTGTGTTATTGGCCAAAGTCGGTAAAGTGATTTATGGAGTTAGCACTTCATCACTGATCAAGCTAGCAGCTAAATCTACATCATCGCTGCTCAGTAAATATAATTAACGGAACTTATCTGCTGGGATCCTTCAAGACGTCATTCCAAGAGATGAATCAACGCCCCAGGGACAACTTCAAGTCTTAAATATGGAGACCAATTCCTTCGACACGCAACCTCGGTAAGCTAGGCTGACATATATTATTCAAAATCTCTTCTTTTATATTTCTGGCAAGTAACTTCATAGTTTTGGAAATAACGTTAAATTTAATATCGGTCTCATCACTTTTCTCGCGCCTCAGGTTAACATAACTTCAGTAAAAGTATTTACTATTTATTATTATTAACTTTTCATATTTTTTTTTGTGTAGAATTAAATTCAGTATTTTAATCCATGTCTTACTTTCGTTTTTCAGTAGTTAGAAGTACATGTAAGTCATCCCTTATCCCCAATGCAAAAACTAACTGGTTGATTACTTCGATTTCGCCACGGTCTGGGAGAAAGAGGTCTCAGGTGCTCCACTAATGCTTAATTATCATTAGTTGTGTTCTCACTCGTTTCATTTATTGGTCTTCAACACTCTGTTGCGACCATGGCGCCCATCATTTCATTTTGAGAGCACTACTGAAGGTAAGTTCACAATACCAGTGTGTATTAACATGTGTCTCATCTCATTTCATGACCTATTACATTTATCATCCAACAGTGAGCAAACCACCACCCTAAAAGACATTACAGGTGGCGCCAAAGCGTAGGGCACGAAAACCTGATAGTGTTTGTAATTGGGGAACGGTATTATCTTTGTGCTTGTGTTTTGTGTGGGATTTTAAATGTGGTGTATCAGTATGGCTGATAAGGACCAGATGAAGCTTAGGAGTGGTCAACAGTTGAGTGGTGATATGGTAGAGGAGAATGTGGGGGAGGAGAGTAATCAGTTGGCAGAAGATGGTCAGAAGTTGATGGAAGGGAGATCGGAGGTTGATCCCAATACCAGTAAGGAGATGTCGGTAGAAATAAGTGAAGGCATTATGAGCATGTTAAGGTTGTTGAATAACAAATTAGAAGCCACTAATAATAAACTAGATAATACCAGTCAGGAAATAAATGCTAAATTAGAAAGTCACAGTCAAGAAATAAATGCTAGATTAGAGAGTAATAATCGGGATTTGAGTACCAAGTTAGAAGCAACTAATGCTAAACTGGAACTTAATAATAAAGAGATAAACAGGAAATTAGATCAGAATAACGCTGAAACTAATAATAAAATTGAAGAGCTAAATAAAAATTTAGATGGAGTCACTAAAATCAATGAGGATTTGAGTAAAGAGTATGAGAAGGTGAAGCATAGTATTGAAGGAGTGAGAGGAGAAATTAAGAGTCAGTTGACTGAAAAATCTAGTCAAATCATAGCAGATGTAGATAGTAGATTGGGGAAGGTACTAGGCAGTTTGGAGGAGAGAATGAACACTCAGACAGAGAATTTCAAGGTGTTGGTGCAAGTGGAGACCAAACAGGTTAAAGAACAGCTGGAGGGTGAGATTGAAAATGTACAGAAAGAATTAAGTAAGAAGGTGGAAGATTTCAACTTAGTGAATTTAGATAGTATTCAGGAAGTCAAGGAGAAGCAAGGAGTATTAACGGACAGGATAGAAGAAAGGGAAGGAAGTAACAGGGAAAGAGTTGAGAATATTGAGAGGAAGGCGGAAAAGAAGATAGTGGAGCTGGAAGTGAGATTGAATAAGCTAAGGCAAGAGGCCGGGCAGGGGAGAACAAGTTTCATAAGCGGTCACGGTTTCAAGGAGGTAGAGCTGGCTAAATTTAGCAACTGTCAGGGATGTCCTATGGAATTCTTAGAAGCCGTGGAAAGCAAATTTAAAGAAAGGCTGGATGAAGAAAGTCTTGAGTGGTGTAATGTGCTGGAAATATTAGACCAGGCATTTGTTGGTGAAACAAGAAATTGGTTTGCCGTATACAAGAGCACATTCGAAAACTTAGATGATTTTAGAGATAAATTCTGCGATAAATTCTGGAATGAGGCAATTCAGTCACTGCATCGTGAGGCATTGGTATGCGGTAAATACAACATAAAGGGAAATAGCAGTATGACTGAATATTTTCTAGGTCAAGTGCTCACATCCAAAAATTTGGATGGGTTGACTCATGAGATGGATGTTGTCAGACTACTTTTGAGGCATTTCCCATACCGCATTAAGGAAGCTGCTTGTATTCATAGAGCGAATACAATACAGGAGGTTGAGAAGTTATTAGGGACTTTTGATGCACTGGGAAGGGGTGGCGGAGAAGAACAACTGGTTAGCTATCAAGGCAATCAAGGTCATCAGGAACAGGATGCTAGGAACCAGAGTGTCCAAGGTAGAAGCAGTGGCGGCAGCCAGAATTATCAGAATAGGGGTAACAATAACAATAATAATTTTCAGAACAGTAGTAACAATGTGAGCCAGAACAATCAGAATCGAGGCAATAATGGGAAAACCCTAATTATCAACATAGAGGTAATCACCCAGGCCAAGGTAACGGTCCACAAGGTAATCAAAGGTCAGGGAGTTATAATAACTCGAACAACAATCAAGGTAATCGAGGTTATAACAGAGGTGACCAGGGTAACAATAGCCCTAACAATAGAGAAGAAACAGTACAGAGTAGCAATAGTCAGATCGGCAGCCAGAGGGGTAGTGATGCCAATGCCGTCACGCCAACTTTAAACTAGTACCAGACTGCAATGGTGGGTCAGTATTACAGTCTGTTGTTATTCCCGTCAGTACGCTGATATCTGATACTTATGACCTGGATATGAAAAGTGACTTGTTACGTGAATTTGCCGAAGAACCCGAGGTAGTTGAGTCCTTAAATTTGAATCCTGTTGTCGAATTATTCGTGTCGAGGGCGAGTGTAGGTAGTTTGTTAGATAGTGGCTGTATAAGATCTTGCGTGAGTGCTGGATTTTATGGGAGGATGAAGGACGGTGGTGTGAAGTTTGAAGAGATTCCGATTAAATCGACGTATGTAATTACGGCTGTTGGTAAGAAATCCCACGTGATTTCGAGACAAGTGCTGGTCGACATAGAAATTAATAACCATATTGAGAGTCAAGTGTGTTTGGTCATTCCAAATCTTGTCTATGAGGTCATCCTTGGTTCGGATTGGTTGACCAGGTTTTCTGCTAAATTATGTTTTAAAGAAGGGTGTGCGAAATTAAGATGGAATGACAATGAGGTAATTATAACGTTTGTTGACCCAGGTAAGAAGTGTAGTGCTTCTCAGGGAGTGTGTATTCTAAGTCAGGTGTTCCCGGCAAGTGATGTCGAGGTAAGTGGGGAGGTATCTAGACGTGCAGAGCCTGTACCGTCATTCTTTGCGGGAAGTCTACAGACGAATGTTGATCTTGAAGACACATTACGTCACGCTGCAGGGGAGAGTAAATTGGATGCAGATCAATTGATCAACTTTATGAGGTTTTATTGAAGAATAAGAGAATTTTTGAGAATAGGATTGGAGAAGCAAATTGTTACGAACATTCGTTAAACGTTATTAATTACTCTGTTTTTGTCGGTCATCGCTATCCCGTGCCTTTTCGTTATCAGGAAATGGTCCAAACTCAAATTAACCAAATGCTGGCAGATGGTATTATCGAGCATTCAAATAGCCCTTATGTGAATTCACTCATTACGGTCCTGAAAGCTGATGGTAAGGTCAGACTTTGCCTTGACGCCCGTCTGCTCAATACGCACATAAGTTTTGACCAGCTGAAATCCTTGTCAATTGAGGAACTGATGCAGAGCTTTGAGGGGAAGCAATGGTTCACGTGTGTTGACCTTAGCTCTAGTTTCTGGCAGGTCCCTTTAAGGAAAGATGATAGGGCCTTGACAGCATTTTCACACCAGTATAACCTATATCAATTTCGGCGTGTACCGTATGGATTGAAGAGTAGTTCAGCGGCTCTGATTCGTGCTCTGAATATAGCTCTAGGTAGGGACACAGGTGAGTTCGTAACTATATGTATATAGATGACATGGTAATCAGCTCTATGACTTATGAGGAGCATTTAGTTCATTTGAACTATGTCTTCAAGAAGCTGGACAAGGCAGGACTCACTCTTAAACTTTCTAAGTCATCATTTTGTAGGCAGAATGTCATTTTCTAGGTCATAATGTATCGAGATTGGGAGTAACACCGGAGGTAAGTAGGGTAAGGAAAATACTGGACTCTAGTGCACCTAGGAACGCTAAGGAACTGAAGTCTTTTCTGGGCGTGTGTAACTTATTTAGGAGGTTTGTTGTGAAGTACTCATGTTTGGTGGAGCCATTCAGGGAGCTACTGAAGGCTGGAAACAGATGGTATTGGGATGAAGCGCATGCCGAAGTATTCCAGGCTCTGAAGCGTGGATTTGAGCAAGCGGTGGTACTGCGATACCCACTGAGAGACAGAGAGTATGTGGTGATGGCTGATGCATCCCATATAGGCATTTCGGGTGTATTGTGTCAAATAGATGAGCAAGGAGACTTGAGAATTGTGTCTTTAGCCTCGCGTGGATTATCTGCTGCGGAGAAAAGATACACAATCACGGAACTGGAGCTTCTTGGAATTGTTTTTAGCCTAAATAATTTCAGGATGTATGTTTTGGAAGTAAGTTCGAGATTTACACGGATCATCATGCTTTGGTTCTCATAAAAACTTGCAAGTTGAGTTCCAACAGGGTAAGTCGTTGGATATTGGCGCTTCAAGAATATGATTTCGACGTCAAACATATAAAAGGTAAAGCCAACATATTTGCTGATATGTTATCACGAGATGTATCCTTAAGTAAGGAGGGTTCGGTGTTGAAAGCTGAGGAAGGCATATTGATATGTGCTTGTATGTATCCAGGCAATAAGCAGTCGCTTGAAATATTGAAGAACATGTTTGTGGAACAGAGAGAAGATATCAATTTGTGTGAGCCTCTGGCTAGGTTGAAAACAGGTAACTCGGCAACGGTGAAAGTTGGACGGTTCACATATATGATGCAGGACGGCTTTCTCGCACGCAGGTGTAAGGATGATCGCTGGGCAATATGTGTTCCGACTTCTTTAAGGGAGGAACTTATATGGTTCCTACACAGAGAATTGGGGCATTTTGGCGCGAACAAGGTGCTCTATGAACTTCGTCATGACTTTATTTGGGAGAAAATGGGAAGGGATGTTAGAAAGATTCTCGCTAGGTGTGACTTCTGTCAGAAATCTACATTTCCCGTTCGTTATTCATCCGGTCCTATGCAGGCCGTCCTCACACGTCGTCCCGGTGAACTTCTTTGTGTTGATCTTTATGGTCCTGTGATTAAAGGTCAGTTTGGCTACGAGTACATATTTGTAATAGTTGACGCATTCAGTAAATACGTCAAACTTTATGCATTAAGGAAAGCCACGGGTCTTGCATGTAGCCGACTGATCGAAGATAAGTACAAACCTGAGTTTGGCATTCCACTCAGAGTTTTGTCTGACAGCGGACAGCAGTTCACCTCTAAGCACTGGAAAACCAGCATGGAGAAAGTCGGCATCACACACGTTCATTCATCAGTGAGATATCCGCAAGGAAATTCTTGTGAACGATCGATGAAAGAGTTATCTCGACTTTTCCGGGCTTTGGTGCATAACAGACATTCAGCATGGGTGAGTCAGCTTCCCAAAGTTGAGACCTGGCTGAATGCTGTTCAACACGAGAGTACCCGATTAACGCCGTTTGAAATTCATTTTGGTAGGAGACCCCAGAATGAATTAGCGAGAAGTTTGGGCTTAACGGAGGGTAAGCAACCGGGGGAGGGTTTTTATGTCCAGTTGGCGAAACAGAATTTGACTAAATCAGCAGAGAAAAGAATTCGCCAACAAAACAAATCTAAACATGACTTTTTCAATGTGGGAGATCGCGTCCTATTACGGGTCCCGAAACAGTCTTGTGCCGTAGAGAAGGTCTTAAAGAAGTGGTTTCTCTCATTTGAGGGAACATATGTTGTTTCTCAGCGCGTCGGTAAGTGCGCTTATGTGTTAGAGAATAATGGAATTCGCTTATATGGTACATATAACATTCACTCGTTGCGTAAGTATGTGGCGTGAGTTGGAGAGGTAACAGCTGTTACGAAAGGGTGACCGGTGATGAACCTCTAAGACTTGATATTTGAATAGAGAGCCTATGTAAGGTGGTATGAAGGCTGTTGATCTGGACTATAGGCTAGTGGTTGCCGTAATTAGGAAGGTATGTATTTGGGGAGAGACTGTGTTGGAGTTATCTCAAGGAGATAAGGGTGACAGGAGGAGTGCTTGCTGTTGGAAGGTGAGAGACTGGTTTTAAAGGAAGCTAAATGGGACTCATTAAGCACAGAGATAAGATGAATTACATAGATTTCTATATTTTGATATTATTTCAGTAGAGGTTCACATTGTAGTTAATTTTCAGAGATTTTGTGTAATGCAGTCTGTAAGCCCTATAGCTTACGTGTGACGTACGGCAGCGAAAATTGTGTTAATTTACATGTGTATGCGTGTGAGAGGTGGAATTCCCGACATATCGAATTAAGTTCAGGAGAAGTTATGACTACACTATATAACATCGTAATTTGATCAAATCTCCGTAAACTCTACTCCAGGAATTAACCCTCCGAAGTGATATTATTTCATACGTGTAGTATTGAACCGACCCGTAATGTGACATAATTATGATTGTGTCACGAGAAGAAAATTTAGCGTGTGTAAATTAAGGGTAAAATATAAATATATGTTCTATTTTTCAGGGTATCGATTTCGTGTAACAGGCGGTGTTTCCACTATACAAAAACACTTGAACGCACAAGTTGCAAATGAATACAAAGGGAAAAATGACGTAATTACGTTGAAGATGATTGCAAATTATACTTGGACATAGAAGGGTATTATTATATTTTGTATTTTTTGTACTTTGTGTCATATTTTTTTATATTCGTGTCGGAAGAAAATCAGCACTACATTACTATGTAATATAGCGTGATCTTCTAGGGCGTTCTGTAATATGTTCATAACGGCATAACTTGTTATTTATATATTTAGATTTATTATTATTATTATTATTATTATTATTCGTACTTAATTGATAGAATTGTTTATTATGTTTATTATTATTATTATTATTATTATTCGTACTTAATTGATAGATTTCTTTATTATTATTATTATTATTATTATTATTATTATTATTATTAAGTTTAGATTCAAGGCTAACTGAGCCATGGCGATGTTTTATTACACACGATAACTCCAATTATTTTTGCTATTTGAATCAAAGGGATTAGACATATTTCAGTTATTCTACAGTATGTTAACTTGCGAGGTGACCACAGTCATGAGACCCTTTCCTTATTTTCTTAAGACAGATTTTAAAACCATGGCGAGTGCAATTATTCTGAGTGACACGCACAGCGGGGGCTCTCCGCTGAGCAAGCGAACAATGGACAGCCTAGATTAGTGTCAAAGAGTGTATCGAAAAATGAAGCTATCTGGCTTCACAAGGTGTGCCTGTACCAAGTGAAGAGGATTTTAACTCATGTTTTCTAAGAAGGACACGGGGTCTACTGGAACGTATCTCTGAGACAGAAGACCATAGCAACGGTATTTTGATTGGTCGACGAAGGTTTATTTTCTGCAGGAGTGGGGAGAAAGACGGAGGGCACTTGAGGGCTGGCGTGTTTAAGGAAAGAGTCACTCACTACTGTGAATCTTATTGGGAATGAAGTAAGTCATTCAGACCGTCTATAGTTTGGACTTGATTGTGCATATAAGACATATAACCTCGTCTTTCCATGCAATAACGACAATGGTTGTGTTATTGGCCAAAGTCGGTAAAGTGATTTATGGAGTTAGCACTTCATCACTGATCAAGCTAGCAGCTAAATCTACATCATCGCTGCTCAGTAAATATAATTAACGGAACTTATCTGCTGGGATCCTTCAAGACGCCATTCCAAGAGATGAATCAACGCCCCAGGGACAACTACAAGTCTTAAATATGGAGACCAATTCCTTCGACACGCAACCTCGGTAAGCTAGGCTGACATATATTATTCAAAATCTCTTCTTTTATATTTCTGGCAAGTAACTTCATAGTTTTGGAAATAACGTTAAATTTAATATCGGTCTCATCACTTTTCTCGCGCCTCAGGTTAACATAACTTCAGTAAAAGTATTTACTATTTATTATTATTAACTTTTCATATTTTGTTTTTGTGTAGAATTAAATTCAGTATTTTAATCCATGCCTTACATTCGTTTTTCAGTAGTTAGAAGTAAATGTAAGTCATCCCTTATCCCCAATGCAAAAACTAACTGGTTGATTACTTTGATTTCGCCACGGGCAGGGAGAAAGAGGTCTCAGGTGCTCCACTAATGCTTAATTATCATTAGTTGTGTTCTCACTCGTTTCTTTTATTCGTCTTCAACACTCTGTTGCGACCATGGCGCCCAACATTTCATTTTGAGAGCACTACTGAAGGTAAGTTCACAATACCAGTGTGTATTAACATGTGTCTCATCTCATTTCATGACCTATTACATTTATCATCCAACAGTGAGCAAACCACCACCCTAAAAAACATTACAACATGTTAGAAAGGCTCAGGAGGATTACCCATTAACCTAGACTTCCAGCGCGGGACCTCTTTAAGGGTCATGGGAAGAAATGTGTTTCTTGTACTTGTATTAGAGATGTGTTTGGTTGAATAAAGCGTAAATTGTGTACTTTTTGACAGTGGTTTTGTGGCCTATCATCCCAGGCAAGGCGGCGGAAACCTTTACCTCCCTGTCAGAAGGATCATTTGGCCGTAAATTTGAATTAGTGTAAGGATGTAGTATGAGTGTCCAAATTTAGACAATAGCCTACTCCATGAAGGGTTCATGACTATGCCTTATATGTTTGTTTAATGAATAGTGTATCTGAAATAAGGGAAGAATACTGATTTACAGATTTGTGGAGTGAGTTTCTGATTTTTAAATAGAGTTTATGAAATTTATGGTATAGGTGAAGGAGAGGTTAACATGATTAGACAATAGCCTACTCCATGAAGCAGTCATGACTATGCCTTCTGTGTCTGTTTAAAGTATAGAGAAACTGAAATGAGGGAAGTTTACTGAATTTGGTGTTTGTAGAATGTAATTTTCGATGTTAATTTGGGTTTTCGTGAAGCTTGTTGCGGAGTTGTTATTTCTCTGAATAGGAGTGTTTTTGACCCAGGCAGGCCTGTGTTCGATCTGGTTAGACTAGTGTAACGGTAGAGAGTTGGGAGATGAGTTGTAGAACCTGGGAGCGAGCAGTGGCGGGCTGAACATTAGGGGGGGAGGCTATTTTGAGTGAGAGTAGGGATGGAATATTGGGACTGTTTCGATGCTTTGCTCTGACATCCTGCACACCTCTTTAGGAGGCATCCTGTATTCTTATTTCAGACTGACTGTAATTTTTTGCTCTGACATCCTGCACACCTCTTTAGGAGGCACCCTGTATTCTTATATGGCATCTTGTATATCTCTTTAGAAGTTACCCAGTATTCTTGTGTTCGCTTCGCTCAAAGCCCCAGGTCGCTCGACGCCAGGCCTCTTTCAACAGACTCCAATAATCATTATCGTCTGCTTCTCGCTCCCCGCGTGAGCATGACGTCACGTTCCCGCGCAGCTGCATGACGTCAATTCCCGCGCGGCTGCATGACGTCACGTCCGTCTCCGTGTCCGTGTCCGTAACGCATAACGATGGACCCCAACCATAACGACGAAGTCGACAAGATCATTTGAAATGAACCGACTGTAGTGGCTACGCGGGCTAAAGCTCCGCGTTAGGTCAAGGGGACAAGCTCTCTGCTGACTCGGTAGACGCGTGGGTTCGAGCCCCACCGTCGGCTGTCCTTGAAATGGTTTTCCGTGGTTTCCCCATTTTCAACACCAGGCAAATGCTGGGACAGTACCTTCTGACAGGCCACGGCCGCTTCCTTCCCCATCCTTGCCCAGTTTCATTAATCTTCATCCTTTCCATCTCTCATCCCGACGCGCAGGTCGCCCACGGGCGTCGACTAGAAAGACCTGCACTCGGCCTCTCAGGAGGCTACACGAAAAAAAAATGAAATGATAAAAACGCATTTTCTCTCGGTACACGCAAAGGAGGAAATGTGTATGGATGATTCATGGGTATATTCAGGAACTTTCTGATTTATTTCAATAATCGTATCTGGGTACATATTAGCCTATTTTCATCATATGTAATGCTTTAGGTAATAGATCACAGTTGGTCTGTGTGTGTCCGTGTCCTTAATAATTCTTGAATGGCTTGAGCGATGTCAATGAAGTTTGGTACGGAATTGGTACTATCCCGTCTGACCTTGACCGTGAATTTCAAATGTTGATAAATGTCACCAATTCAACATGATGGCCTCGCGAAATATTTTACTTGATCTCGATATCCGAAACTATGATAGCAATCAAACTGAAATTATGTGTGGTGGTAAAGGACTATTAATTTTTGTACATACAGGGTTATTCACGTTAAGTGTTACCCACCCGAATAATGTCTAATATTGATATTTTGTTTTCAGTTTCTTAAATGGTATTGAGGTGCTTGAAAAGAACGTGCTTCGCTTTTACGTGGCATTATTAGCAACGGAGATATTGATAACAACTTAGACCATATTTACGGGACGACACTACTTTCTGCCACTATAAGAATAGTTCACATTCTTATGACTCCATACATATAATTTATTCAATCATCGGGAAATTACTTCTTGAAATATCAATAATAATCAACATAGTGATATTAGCTCAGCGCGTGCCCCATCATACAGCCAATGGTAACGTGATTGTTCCGATTGCGGTCACACATGTTTATATTGTACGATATAAATAAGTCTCGTAATTACAATACGATGGATCCCATTGACTCGAAATATTTGTTGCTATTGTTGTTTCATATAGGGGGTTGGAACATAGCCTATTGTTCATCAGTCCCATGCATTTGGGGTGTGTATTGAATTTGTCTGATAAACTTTGTTATTGTGATGTCTGTAGTAGCGTGTGTATTTGTAATTAAGGCAAGGCTTGGGAAGGGGTTGGCCGTGGCCTTGCCTTATCACGTATTGCTAAACACTACTGGTATAACCACGGGAAAAGGAAGGAAATATTGAAGAAATATACACAAGGACTAGAGCTTGGTTGGAAGGTAACTTAAATCTATTAAAACTTTACTAGATACAATATATATACCATATACAATATAGAAGAAACCACATATATTACAAACGGCATCATCGATTGAGAACGGCGCCATTTTGTTACATTTTGCGTTGGAGAACTCCATAGAGTAGAAAGAGTGGAAGTGTCACTTAGCGACCTACGTCGTGTGAGGTTCCGAGTTTAGCCGCGAGCTTAAGACGTACTCGGAAGTGCTTACCGTGATAGGGTATTGTATTTTTGAACTAGTAAAAATGGCGAATGTCAGGAAAAACACTATTAAATGCGCTTTTGAAGAAAGAAACAACAGACCGACACCACTTGAAATACATAGGTGGATAGCAAACGACCTGAAGCTTAATAGAGATCAAGTACTAGCGATTCAATTAAACAACGGGGAAAATACAGTGTACATTAAATTAGTGTCCACGTTACTTTATGAAAACATATTATCTCGACATGAAGGTGTGAAATCCTTCCGGCTAACTAGCGGTAACACCACGAAGATAACTATCACTGCTGCAGACTCTTTGACAAAACGTGTACGTGTATTTAATCTACCTCCCGAAGTCAACAACGAAAGGCTCTCTCGCGTGCTTTCTACGTACGGAGTTGTCAAGGACATACGGAACGAGTGCTGGAATGAAGCATATGAATTTTTTGCTGTAAGTAATGGCATACGTATCGTAACAATTGAACTTAAATACCCCATACCATCATATTTGACGGTCAATGATTATAAAGTTGTTTTGACATATGAAGGACAAGCTGCTTTTATTGTAAAGAAACCTCCCACTTACAAGTAGACTGACCGAACAGAAGGAATCGCCCGGTACTTCATGTCAGACAACAATCATACAGCACGGTGCTGGGTGAGTCTGATGGGAGTAGTACGCTAAGCAACACTACGGACATGGAAACTGCGGTACATTCCCCTGAATATCCAACCATATCAGAGGCCCTTCATAACAGGCCCCATTCCACAAACACAGATAGTTTTGCGGATGTATCTCACCCATCAGTTAACGTAGTTGAAACACCCCTGATTACTTTACATAGTAATGAAGAGGGAACTATGACGTCACGATCGGACAGCACGGGAAAGGGACACACCAGCCATCCAACAAAGCAGTCTGTGCAGCAGCCAGATACTATTGACGGACCTGTCACCACTGACGTACTCAAAACCCAATTTACGTGGTCGGAAGACATGGAATTTCACGATGTCATACAAGGAGAACGAGAACAAACACAAGTAATAGGCTTCCCAACAGTCTCAGTTCATTCGAAGCACCCTCCAGCTAACAATACCGTTCGCTCCCAATTACTTCACGTGCAAAGCACTGACATAGTTCAGGAAACCCTATCTACTACATCGGGGGCAGAGTTCACTTCCACCTCTGATGCTGCAATCCGAGTAAGTAAAAAGAAAGTCACAGACGTCAGTGGAAGTGCCCTACATCCACAAACAGGAGCAAAACCCAAGGTCACAGAAAAAGCCAACATTAAGGACACCCATAATCTTCCCATAAAAACTGTCAACAAAAACACTGCGAGGGAAGAAGATAAATTATATAACATACAAACACGAAGTGCATCACGTAGTCGCCGTAAATCACCGGAAGTGCACACCAGTAAAACATCACTCCAATGATCCCCTCAAATAATTGCTCATCGTCAGTTAAATGCACTCAAACATACTGATGCAAGTCACCTTCATCCTTTTGTTCTTTGCATATGAGTGTCTTGCGTTGTTTTGCGACTTTAAATATCAATGGCATCATAAGTTTAACGACACGTTTTCTACTTCAAGATTTTCTCAGGACTTATGATATTGACTTGTTATTGCTTCAGGGAGTAAATTATCCAAACTTAGACTGGTTGAGTGGTTACGGATACATAGCAAATATTGGCCCATCTCTCCGAGGCACAGCTGTCGTTTACAGATCAGGGTTAATTTATTGTTTCGGATGTGGAGTTACACCCGAGTGGCAGAATAATTACTCTGCAATGTGAGGACACTAAAATTGTTATGTCTACGCCCCTTCTGGATCACAAGGTCGTCTGGCAAGATAACATTTATTTGAAGTTGATAGCAGATACTTTCTCCAGGGACCTATCAATACTATCATATTAGCAGGTGATTTTAACTGTGTTTTAAACACTCGAGATCAAACCGGCGCTTTCAACAACTGCCGCAGCCTCAAAAGTCTCATATACGGATTTAACCTCCATGATGTGTGGGAACTTAAACATGGAACATACGTCCAATTTACTTTCTATCGTGCCGGATCAGCATCTAGAATAGACAGGACATATATAGCACGAGGAATGAGAGATAGCCTGCATAGTTCCACAGTAGTACCAGTATCTTTCAGTGACCATCACGCACTGTACTTTAAGTATTTAACTACGACACGACCACCTATATATGGACATGGTTATTGGAAACTAAACGCATCCCTCCTTCACGACCAAGATGTGCGAAACAAATTTGAAACCCTTTGGATGAAGCTGCGCAGTAAAAGGTCGCAATATCCATATCATATCACTTGGTGGATCGAGGTTGTAAAACCTGCTATAAAAAAGTTTTTCCAGCAAATTTCAAAACAGCATGCCTGGGAGAGGAGAAGTACTTTAAACTTTTATTATGATGTATTATATGAACTTCAGCAAAAGCAAGCAAATGGCAACGATGTCCTTGGTGAAATGAAAGAAGTTAAGCATTCAATTTTAAATATTCAGGAAAATTATTTAAAGGGTGCATGTATTCGAGCAAAGATTCCCTCAGTCATAGAAGAAGAACGGTCATCACTGTTCCACATCCTAACAGAAAGGCGTAAAGGGCAGCGAAAGACCATTACTAAACTTCGGGACGAGCATGGCTGCACTCAGTCGAACATGGATGATATCCTTCAAATTGGTGCAAAGTATTTCACAACATTTTTCGCCGACGTCCAACTAAATAGCGAGCAAACCGATGGGACCTTACAACAAAACCTACCCAGACTGACCGCAAAGGATGGATCGATGCTGGTAAGTGATATTACCTCGGCGGAGATTTTCACAGCACTAAGCCAAACTCAACGTCACCACTCTCCTGGACCTGATGGAATACCATATGAATTCTATCAATTAATGTGGAATATACTAGGAGAAGATCTTCTTCAAATTTACCAAGAAATTATGGGAAACCCACAAATCATAACTGAAGAATTCACTGCTTGAATTATTATTTTAATTCCGAAGATCAGAAGACCACTTGGAATGGAGGATTTCAGACCTATCACACTTCTCAATACAGATTACAAAATCTTTACAAAAATCATAGCATCCCGAATCAAACCGCAATTGCTACCAATTATAGGGCAGTGGAAATTCTGTGCGACTCCAGGAAACAATATCATCTCGAACTTGTTGGTATTAAGCAATATTATTATTCTACATGAGAAAACTTCTTCTAATCTTCCCCCTACGACACTAGTCAGTCTTGATTTTCAAAAGGCCTTTGATAGAATAAAACATTCATATCTTTGGTCTACAATGCAAACCTTCGGGTTTCCTATCGGGTTGATTAAATGCATTACAGGACTGTACAGAACAGCACAATCTAGAGTAATCATTAATGGACATCTCACATCGAAAATACCCATCCGTAAATCTGTTCGTCAAGGATGCCCACTTTCTATGATCCTGTTCATCATAGCACTGGAACCCTTCCTCCGGAGGATAAACCAGAATGTAACAGGTCTGACGATCAATGAGAAAAAAGTGGCAGTAAGAGCATATGCCGATGATGTATGCATTGTTCTCACTGAGGAAAACGACGAAGACCGTATGCTGACTATCATAAACGAGTTTCAGCAAACATCTGGATCCCAAGTCAATCCATCAAAGTCTGGAATGATGTTGCTTGGGCAACATCCGTTACCCACACCTACTCGATCTTTCCCTATTGTGCAAAAGCTGAAGATTTTAGGAATTATTTTCCAGAACAAATTTAAAGATATGATAAGTGAAAACTGGGCGATGGTAATCAGTAAAGTGAGGCATACATTATTCCAGCAACATACCAGGTCCCACAATCTCATACAGAAAGTATGGCACATTAATGTGTTTGCTTTATCCAAGATATGGTATCTCGCACAATTCTTACCTGCAACGAAACAAATTAGCCAACGTTCAGAATTGTGTATCGGTCACTACCTCTGGAGAGGATCGCTGTACAGAGTCGCCCGTGATCAATTATACTTGCCAAATCTCCAAGGAGGCCTCAATCTAACCTGTGTCGATATGAAATGTAAAGCCCTCTTAGGGCGCACCATCCTCCGATCAATGTCAGGAACGCGGAGTAAAATAGAATTGACTTTTCTTCACCCACCAGCACTTATGACGATAAATGGGCAATATAGACACATACACCCGGCTTTTCCTGCCGTTATCAATGTAATAGACAGTTTACCTCAGGAAAGGAAAACTCAGGGGGAATTTAATTCAACGAAGAATCTATACACATATTTGCTGAAGGGGCAACAGAAGCCGCTATCAATAGAACATAAATTCACCCAAAGACATTGGAGAACGATTTGGTTGAAAGCCTCAAATAAATACATCCCAACACAGTGGAGATCCACACTCTACTCTGTGATCAACGTCATTGTGCCTACAGCGAGTAAACGCATACGCCACAATATGGCTGAGGATGCTCAATGTAGACGATGTGGAGATGTCGACACATTAGTGCATCGAGTGACATCCTGCCAAGGGGCTCGAACAGTTTGGACTTGGATGACTGCTATACTGCGGAGAATACATCCGGGGATAGACCACCTACCAGCGGAGCGCATAATGGTTTGCGATTTTGAACTTACTGGGAAACCAAAACAAAACGCTGTAACCTGGTTTATAGCGGCAGCAGTGGACTGGAACATAACAGCGCACGAAAGAGGTGGGGGCACCTTAAGGGATTTTGTAAGTTCCATCAGAAGAATACGCTGGACAATGGTACGAAGCAAAAGTGTACAGAAGTTTTCAACGCATCTGTTTCAGTTTTGATTGTCGGATGTGACGGCCAAATTTTGAAACAGTACTGAGGGGATGTTTCGTTACAAACACTGAAAACTGCCACTCAAAATCCAACACAACTCGGAAAGAGTTGACCCAGTTCTATAAAGATGTTAGATGCAAAGATATACTAAACAATACCAAATGATTTATTTCGTGCATGATGCAAGCTTTTAACGAGATGGACGACGACGGAAATGTAAACTTAGAACAGCTGAAGAAGAAAGCTCGTTTCGATCTACAGTGACGTCATCAGGGCGGACTTCATAAATGAGCTCAATGATATGGCTAAGAAGAGCAACGAAGGGTCTGGTCCTTGTGAGAGAGCATTCCTATTTATAATTTCAGGTTATAAGACACAAATGGGGAATATGGATATGCAAGAAATGATTACAACGGTTCAGAACATGAGTGGAGAACTTCTGGTGAACTCTTTAAGTGAACTTTTCATGAAAAGTGACCAATATTTTATTTCATTCAGAGATGTAAAACTAATGATACATACTGTAGGTCAATTGTTTACCAATAAATAAGAATTCTGAAAAAAAAAGAAAAAAAATCTACGCATTTTCCTGGAGTAGAAGTGGGAAACCACGGAAAACCACTGCAGGATGGCTAATATGGTAATGGAACTCACTTTCTCGCAATGTTGCTATATAAAGAAGAGTGTAGCAGACCACAGAATAGACTTTTGCTCGTTTCTAACCAATATTATTATTTCTTTCCAAAATGAAACCTCGCGGTCCTGATTTTCGTTTATTTGTTTGACAATCATATCGATTTCCAACAGCGCATTAATGATCACTCCATAATTACTGTAAAATTGGCTGCTGTAAGGTCAAAGATAGGAGATTTGAATCCCGGCACTGACAGAAGCAATCCTGAGCACTTTCCTCGAAGTTTTTCATACTCCTTAAAAATTCGTTCGTTCGTAGTCAGTTTACCCTCCAGGTAGGCTTTTCCCACGGACTCAGCGAGGCATCCCACCTTTACCGTCTCTACGGGTAGTGCCCTGGAGCTCGACATCGGGTCTGGAGTTACAACTGGGGAGGCGGGACTAGCGCCTCGCCCAGTTGGTATCACCTGCAAAGCGAACAAGGGGCCTCATGAGCGATGGGACGGGATGGGAAGAATGGAACGGTTAGACAAGGAAAAGGGAAGGAGGCGGCCGTGGCCTGATGGTAGGTACCATCCCGGCATTTGCCCGAAGACGAAGTGGGAAACCACTTCTTAAAAAAATAGAATTAATTCAAGATCCGAGCCTCCTACTCAGTCTTTGACCGTACTAATATTATAGTTACACAATGATACTGTTGCCTCAGAAACACAGGTATCATTCAAATACAATACACACTCAACTGTATGGGACTGATGACCAATAGGCTATGTTCCAAGGCCCATTATGAAGCATCAACAGCAACAGCCAACATTCCTAATTATTGGGATCCATCATATTGTATTTACGAGACATACAGGGTGAAGAAAATATGCCACACTTGGAGGTCGGCATGGGACTACTCATCCAAATGTGAAACGAAAGTTTCTGAAGCAAAATCGGATCGGGTGCAGTTTGAAAACACAATTATGAAAACGAGAAGCTGGCAACACTGTCACATCCTGCTGCGGATCAGAATGTACAGAGAAATGTTTATCACCTCGCTGTACCGAACCAGCTGTCGTAGCTCACTGAGTAGACTGGTGGGTTATTAAATATTTCTCAGCTTTGGAGGTATGCTTCGTATCGACTTCAGGTCGTTTGTTCTTTGTGACATCAGTTCCCTTCGTTTATCTGCGTTTATAAGCCGGCCATCATTTTGTTACATGCCAATTGTACACATGACAATGGTCGGTTTGAAGATCTGTGCAATGAACTTTGCTCGTAAGAGTACGTACTGGCTCTGTGAAGGGAAGAGAAGATGATGATGATGATGATGATAATTGTTGTTTTAAGGGGCCTAACATCTAAGTTATCGACCCCTAATGGTCTGGGTGACAGCAAAAAAAGACAATGAAGTGGAAAACAGAACGAAAATTATGTGAGACGTAAAAATCTTACAAAGAGGAACTCATTGAAACTACTCACAAAATGGAGAGTGGTAATACAGAGTCTAGTTTGGATGTATCGGAGACCCTCGCTAGCCCGCGGCGCGTGACTGTCTCCCGCCAGACACTTTGCGTTATGCAGCGCACGCGCTGCATTGAGTCATTGGGTATAGGCATTTGTACTTAAATTTGTACTTCAATGTGATCCTTGACCAATTTTTTTACGAACTGACTTACGGAGAGCGATTGTCAACTTATTTTCAACAAGATTCTGCCACTGCTCACACTCACGAAGCATCCATGACAGAATTGCAACGCATTTTTGGTACTAGGATTATAAGTCGGAACGTGTGGCCCCCTTGAAGCCCAGACATATCACCATGTGACTTTTATTTGTGGGGGACACTTAAAAATAGAGTGTATGCGAGAAACCCTCCACTATAAATGAGCTTAAAGACTATATTACAGCTGAAATTCAGTCAATCGGTGCTGAGGAACTTCAGAGAGTACATGCCAGTTTCATAAAAAAAAGGTGCCAGCGATGTGTAGAAGTGAATGGCGAACATTTTCAGCACCAGCTGTGAACTAGGTAAGTACAAATTCCTGTACGCAATGACTCAGTGCTGCACAGGTGCCGCATAACGGCAAAGTGCTTGGCGGGAGACAGGCTCTCGCCGCGGGCGAACGGTCTAGCGAGGGTCTCCGATACATCCAAACTAAACTCTCTGTACTTACAAAAGGGAATTTTGAACGAAAATACTCACAAAAGGAATAGACTGAAAAATACACACAAAATGTAGTTTATGTTCAAAATACGTACAAAATGCAATGTAGAGTCGAAATACTTACAAAATGCAATTGATATTCACAATATTTACAAAATGCAAATGAGATTGAAAATACGTACAAAATGTAATTGAGGTTCAAAATACCTACAAAATGCAATTGAAATTGAAAATACACAATGCAATTCAGATTGAAAGCTCCCATTTCCAATCCAAAATATTCACAAAGTGCAATTGAAATACAAAATGCTTACAAAATGCAATTGAAATTGAAAATTCTTACAAAATGCACGGTAGATTCAAACTACTCATTTGGATAGACAATACTTACAAAATGCAATTTAGATTGAAAATACTTGCAAAAAGCGGTTTAGGTTGAAAATGCGTACAAAATGCAATTGAAATTCAAAATACTCACAAAAGTCCCGGCCCGGATATGGAAAGACTTACTAAAAAGCAATTTAGATTGTCAATCCTTACAAAATGCAATGGAGGCTGAAAACACTCGCAAAATGCAATTTAGATAGAAAAGACTTACAAAATGCAACGTAGATTGGATATACCTACAAAATGGAGTGTAAATGCAAAAAAAATCGCAAAAGGGAATTTAGATACACGGAGAGCCAATTAACAAAAACAGTGCGGGAATATTACAGAGAAAAGGAAATATAATGAAAAGAAAAGGATGGAGGGATGGATCAGGAAAGATGAGACAAGGGCCAATTAAGGCGGGAAGGTGAAAGACTCCCTAGGCCTCGGATACCCTAATACCGTAGGGGTCGGATAAGAACAAGAGTTGAACAAGGGGGGTTGATAGGAAAGAAGACGGAGAGGAGCCCGGCACAAGTAAGTGGAAGCAATGCCGGACTCAGCTGGAGTCCCGTGGTCACCAACCCACGTCCCACTAGATGTGAGCCTCTGAGGAGTGAAGAGAAGACTAGATGTCAAACGTACAGAATGGAATTATTGTGCGTATCACAATGAGCAGTCTAGTGTAGTCTACCTATTGTGTTTTTTGTACCTAATTGGGTAAAGAGGATGTTACTGCATCCACTCTTAGGTTCTAATGGCTTTATTTGTGCCATGGACGAAACAAAGTGGTAGTTTACGTTTGTAAGAAGTTCATGTAAACACAAGACATAATACATTGTAATGTGGAGGTGTATATTGGATACAATTTGATACATTAACTGTTTTTTTTTTTTTGGTGCGAATGCGACTCAACCATCGCTAAGTCCGTATAACCGGCATTCACGGCACTACTTCGTACCACTGAGCGAATGAGACACCTCCGGCTCAGCGCCGAGTTCATGCGACCTGTTCTTGGCAACGCTGCACGTAGTTACAGCATTGCCAGAGCCTCGAGGAACCGCATGGTGACCTCCAAGGGTGGCATGTGCATGTGTGACAGCGATCGAAACATGCACGTTGTCTTGTGCTGTGTGATGGGGTACGCGCTCAGACTAAAATCACTACGCTGATTATTATTGATATTTCAAGAAGTAATTATCCATTGTTTGAATAAATTATTTGTCTTGTATTGTAATAATTTGAACCATTCTGCTAATGGCAGAAAATAGTAGAGTACTATTTAAAAAGCTACGTTGGTATCAATATCTTCTTCTTCACCTTTTACCCTCCAGGGTTGGCTTTTCCGACGGACCAAACGAGAGATCCCACCTCTACCGCCAATGGCAGTGTCCTGGAGCTTGAGACTCTGGGTTGGGGATACAACTGGGGAGTGTGACTTGCACGTCGCCCAGGCGGCCTCGCCTGCAAAGTGAACAGCTACCTGATGAGGGGATGGGGAAGAGTGGGAGGGATAGGCAAGGCAGCGGGAAGAAGGCGGCCGTGGCCTTACGTTAGGTACCATCGCGGCATTTGTCGAAGACGAAGTGGGAAACCACGGAAAACCACTTTGAGGATGGCTAAGGTGGGAATCGAACTCCCTCTACTCATTTTGAACACCCAAGGATGAGTAGACCTTGTTCCAGTCCTCATACCACTTTTCAAATTTCGTGGCAGAGCCGGGAAGCGAACCGCGGACCCCCTGGGTGGCAGCTAATCACGCTGACCACTATACCACGGAGGCGACGGTATCGATATCTCTGTTACCAAAACCCCCAGATTTACGGCACAGGAGCCATGATACTGTAGATCGAGAATGGACAAAGGAGAATTTCGAACTACGACATGTGATTACCAGACAGGCAGTTTCACCATCTTATCTGCAAAAAAAACAAAAACACACAGCATACCACGAACCAAATGAATCGTGCGAGTGTTAATTGTGCAACAACAAGTGTGAAAGCTACCACATAGAACAAAAGGACAAAATCAATAAGTGCATACGCAAAACAGAAAGTGTAAATTCATGTATATAATTGAGATGACCATTTGGTTGCAATAAATATATTATTAAAAATCCCAGGTAAAAGCTAGCTCGTTGTTTTTGGAGCACCTTAATATCATTTGAGAATCAGGAAACAAAACATGGATATCCTCAATGGACTGGACGTTATTCGGGCGTAACGTCTTTGGTGAATGACCTTGTATATGTTCCTTTCAAAACCTGATAGGCATATGAAAAAGAAAAGCATGGTGGGCACGAGAATTTCAAATATTTAAAATTACCTCCCTGGCCAACTGATCATTGAAGCCTAGTGAACATGAATTTTTATTTTGTTCATTTGTTTTTAAAAATTTAAGATTATTCAAGTTCGAAATGTTAAAAGAATCTCTTTATTTCTAGTGTCTTAATCAAGCATAATGAAGCGCCATAATGACATTTATTTTCGTTGTCGTAGTCAGTTTACCCTCCAGGTAGGCTTTTCCCACGGGCTCGGCGAGTGATCCCATCTTTGCCGCCTCTACGGGCAGTGTCCTGGAGCTTGACATTGGGTCCGGGGATACAACTGTCGAGGCGGGACTAGCACCTCGCCCAGGCGGCTTCACCTGCAAAGCGAACAGAGGGCTAGTCCCGCCTCGACAGTTGTATCTCCTGACCTGATGTCAAGCTCCAGGACACTGCCGTAGAAGAGGTACAGGTGGGATCCCTCGCTAAGTCCCTGGGAAAACCTACCTGGAGGGTAAACTGCCTACGAAAAAAAAAACACCTTATTACAAGAGTGTGTAAATAATCACTTTATCCTAACCGGTAGGTAAAATATGTAACCAAATATAGTAGGCTAGGCAAGACTGTATCTGGCGGAATGTGTAGAGCGCTCGACTGTCGTACGAGAGGACCAGGGATCTAACCCCACCAACTGCTATTTTTAGCCTACTTTCGATTTTTGCAAAAAAATAAAGTAGACTTATGAGATCAACACAGGACGAAAAAAAGTGTGTCTGTCTGTGTGTGTGTGAGTGTGTGTGTGAGTGTGTGTACTCTGAATGTCTGTCCCCTCCTATCAATTCGAACACGATGAACGCGAATTGAACGAAATTTGGTACAAAGGTAGCACTAGCAAAGGACACCTCAGTGTCATGTTTTATATCGCCGCCATCTTGACGGAAACGTAATGGCAGCCACACTAATGTTCAAAGCTTAAATCAAATTACGACTAACCTAATCATCCGATCTGTACCAAATTTTGCAACAACATACCTTTATGGGGGAGCATCCTTTGACCAAACTAATAGGTCATCAAGCTAATAGTTTGCGGATGGCGGCCATCTTTGTGTGAAAATCGATTCCCCCTATTAATTCGAACACGGTGGAACCGAATGGAATGAAATTTGGTACAAAGGTAGCACTAGCAAAGGGCACCTCAGTGTCATGTTTTATATCACCGCCATCTTGACGGAAACGTAATGGCGGCCACACAAATGTTCAAAGCTTAAATCAAATTACGATTAACCTAATCATCCGATCTCTATCAAATTTTGCATTAACATACCTTTATGGAGGGAGCATCCTTTGACCAAACTAATAGGTCATTAGCCTAATATTTTGCGTATGGTGGCCATCTTTGTGTGAAAATTGATTCCCCCCATTAATTCGAACACGGTGAAACCGAATGGAGCGAAATTTTGTACGGAGGTAGCACTAGCAAAGGGCACCTCAGTGCCATGTTTTATATCACCACCATCTTGACGGAAACATAATCGCGGCCACCCAAATGTTAAAAGCTAAAATGTAATTATGACCAACCTAATAATCTAGTCTCTACCAAATTTTGCAACAACATATCTTTATGTGGGAAGCATATTCTGACCAAACTGCAAGATCATCAGCCCAATAGTTTGCAGATGGTGGCCAGGTATGTGTGCAAATCGATTCCCCCTATCAATTCAAACATGGTGAAACCGAATTGAACGACATTTGGTACAGAGGTAGCACTAGCAAAGGGCACCTCAGTGTCATGTTTTATATCGCCACCATCTTGACGGAAACGGAATGCCGGCCACCCAAATGTTAAAAGCTTAAATCAAATTACGACCATCCTAATAATTTGATCTCTACCAGATTTTGCAACAACATGCCCTTTTGTGGAGAGCATCTTATGACTGACTAGAAGGTCATCAGCCCAATAGTTTGCAAATAGCGGCCATGTATGTGTGCAAATCCATTCCCCATATCAATTCAAACACGGTGAAACCAAATTGAATGAAATTTTTTACAGAGGTAGCACTAGCAAAGGGCACTTTATATTCATGTTTAATATCCCTATAGCACGTTGTATTTCAACAAGCTACTACAACCAAAATTCAATTATACTCCTTGAAATGGACAAACAGTTATAACATTACCCATGCATTTAGGAGAAAGTAGGCTATATGTTCTTTACTGAACATCTTGTTTTTTACTTCGTATGTTTCAATTTTCTTTGCTCGGGCAGTTGTTGTTTGGAACGTCATCATGATTAATTTCATCATAATTATTAATAATTAAATGTTAATGTAATTTTTCTAGCCCTCGTACTGCATCAAGATTTCACTCGTGTAAATAGCAGTGGCTAGCATTCCCGGGTTACCAGGGAATTTAATTCTGGTCTGACGACTGGAACGGGGTACACTCAGCCTAGTGAGACAAAACTGAGAAGAGGTGGTTTCGATTCCTACCTCAGCCATCCTGGAAGTGGTTAGTTAGTTATTGAGGTTTTTATGGGCGGAACTACGAGGTCATCTGCCCCTCTTAACACAGATTAATGTATACAAATTTAGAATGAAATTATAAATTTAGAGGTGGACGCTTGAAAATGAAAATATCGAAAAATGAATTTTAAAAAAATAAGAAAACTAATTATAATAATAATAAACAAAAATTTCCGTAAAACAAAAATTCAGAATAAAAAATAAAAAATAAAAAGTCGCCTCCGTAGCGTAGCGGTCAGCATGGTTAGCTGCCGCCCCGGAGGTCCTGGGTTCGATTCCCGGCTCTGCCACGAAATTTGAAAAGTGGTATGAGGACTGGGACGGGGTCTACTCAGCCTCGGGTGGTCCAAATGAGTAGAGGGGGTTCGATTCCCACCTCAGCCATCCTCGAAGTGGTTTTCCGTGGTTTCTCACTTCGTCTTCGGGCAAATGCCGGGATGGTACCTACTGTCAGGCCAGGGCCGCCTCCTTCCCTCTTCCTAGCCTATCCGTCCCACTCTTCCATCCCTTCCCATCCCTCATGAGGCCCCTGTTCGCTTTGCAGGTGAGGCCGCCTGGGCGAAGTGCTGATCACACCTCCCCAGTTGTATCCATTCTGACCAGATGTTCCAAGCTCCAGGACACTGCCCATAGAGGCGGTAGAGGTGAGTTCCCTCGCTGCGTCCGTGGGAACCACCAACCTAGAGGGTAAATTGACTAAATAAAATAATAAAATAATAAAAAAGAACAAATCTTTCAGTCAATGTACACTGGAAAATTTAGATTGCTGGCCCTAGTCCACCCTCACTTATAAAGCGGATGACGAGATCATCCTAGTATTGGTTTCCGTGATTTCTCCTTTCTACTTGAAGCAAATGCTGGGACGGTAACTAACTTATGGCCACGGCCACTTCTTACCTTGATTACTAGTACACACACAAGTACAGACATCACAGTGCCACAGGTTATCAGACAGCTTCTACACACACCCAAGTGCACAAGGCTACATGACCACGATGTCACAAAGGGCCAAAATAATCAACAACATCTCTAATCTGGTTGAAATTCATCATCAGCAAAGAAATTTTGATCTACCTATAATAGCGAGAGGACGGAATTCGCGTATCTATATTTGGGGTACAGGATCTCCATTGTAGCTGAAACACATTGCCGGTGTCTGGTGAGGTGAGAGAGAAGAGGGGATTGTGTGGTTGGCAGAATATGTAAACGCTGTGTTTGGATGTGATTTGACCACTAACGCTGTCGTCCCAATAAGAATAAGAGCTGCATTGCACCGCACCAAATTCTTCTAATTGACCTTGAGAGGTCATAATGCAGCCTTGTACAATACAACTCCTGTTAAATATGTCCCATTCCGTCCCGTCTGTTTTGTTCCGTTGTTTTATGCGAAACGTTCCGAACTGTAACGTATCGGATATCCCTCTGTTCATTTCGGTACGAGACCGCGTAACGTTCCACCCGGATCCAATCTGCTGTACCGGTACAGGCTCGGCCACCGTTCCACTTGTAATGGGTTTCGCTTACCTTTCGATGACAAATATACTGTTTTCTACTAAGATATGTTGTTTTAATGGGCGCCAAGACCTCAACGCTATGTTGAAATCTAAATTTGTATTTAACAACACCTAGCTCTGGTAGAACACCTTCAAGAATCTTTACTCTCAGATCGTGGTATGATTGGATCATTAACCCAAAAAACAATTGTATCAGGAGAAGGAATTGGTCTATATCTAATGCTACCTACTGAAAACAAAGATTGCATGGTTAAAAGAAATGAATTTATTGTATAAAAACAAGTATAGCAAAATTAATAATAATAATAATAAGTTTGAATTTAAATTGGAGCGTTGCGATTTAAATATTACCGCTAGAAAATTACGTGAAAACGGAGTCGGATAAATTACTGATTTTACTCTTATTCCCAAGCTATGAATTTACTGAATTACTGAATATGAAATAAAGAAAGACGAGAGATTGCGTAGCTATGTGTCATTCGCGCTTACCACTGGAAATTGCCGTAGCATTTCCCTCGTACTGGTTGTTGAAGTGAGCTTCCCACAGCCTCCTGGATGTCGCCATCTTCTTCGTTGTTGATGATATATTTGTAGATATGAAGATCTATGGTCCGTACATCGGAACCAACACGTACAACCACAATGGTTAAGTTTCACAAAGATAGTCGCTAACTCCACTGAATCTCGGAGCCACTCCTCGTGCAACCATACTGGTTAAATTTTATAACGATAGTCGCTAACTCCACTGAATCTCGGAGCCACTCCTCGTGCAACCATACTGGTTAAATTTTATAACGATAGTCCCCGTTCCACGGCGTGCCAACCATATATGCACCCGCCACATCCCCACTCTTCATCCGACTTCTAGCTTACGTGGTCTCCACTGATTGGCTGCACCCCACGCGCTACATCCCCACTCTGGCTCAGACACTCGGCGGTAGGGTGAAGTCGTATTCCGTTCCATACATCCGCCTTTTCGTTAAGCTGCAACGCAGGATTGCGTCATGCTTCCCGACAAGATTAAGCCTGTATTTGAATTCCCAGTGAGTCATGTCTCTCAATATACCCTAACTGACGAAACTCCGTTAAATTCCGTAATCACATAATTTTCTATGATATTGTCGTTCGTAATAATTTGCTTGATAGTGTTTTCTAAGACAGAAAACCTATCTGTATGCTTATAATTTTATAAAATGCTCCGAAAAAATACCTTAATAATAATTATAATAAATTAATAATAATAATAAAAAATTAACATGAAAACTTCTCTTGGCTGAACAATTTGCCGCGTAAATAAATATAGAATGGCTTCCTACTGACTTATGCCAGTGGCATAAAACCCTTCGAAAAACACGTTACATATTCGCCTCGGATCATCGGATGATTTACCGTGACGACGGTCCATTATCCGATTATCCCAGACACGTTAATAATCCCCATCCAAAATACATATTACATAAATGAAATCACCCTAAATTACAGATATATACACTCATAATTTTTCTTTACGCACTTTGCGTCAAAGTTTGTTGTCACTATGGATTGCACTTTGCAACCAGTCCAATGTTTTTCACATAGAATAGTCTTCCACGGATATTTCCGCCTCTCAAATTTCTCTATGTTGGAAAAATAGACATAATTACTGTGTGAGCACTATGTATATGAGGTGTCACATCACACGCATCAAGGTGTTCTGATAAATGTATATCTCCCTAGAACTTCCTAATTTCACTGGAGGTTCCTTCCTTATTGTGAAATTAATCCCACTTATCACTGAGCACACGACCACACTATAGTGGCAGCGCCTCGTGACCATAATACTTAATCTCTCTTTAAAGTAGATTAAATTAATATTGAATTCTGAAAAAAAAACAGTAAGTGCGCATTACATATAACACCAAATATTTCTGTGCCGTAAGCGCCCTGTCTGGTTAAGTTCCCGTAGCCCATATTCTACTTAATACTAGTTCTCAACACAAACCAGTTCTCCTCACACAAATAATACCTTTGTACAAATTACCTTAAATTACACACTTACAAATCTTACATGGCGAGGCCGTAAACAGAAATCACGTGTGCCGTTATGTATGAGTTTCATGAAGGACTGTCTCGCCTTCTGATTGCCCATCTTTTGCCTCGTGGACGCCTTAAGCAAAAATACCTTGTCCAAGCGCTCACCCATCTCTTGGAGGCAAATGGGAATTCACCAGCGCTACCAAATTCTGGCCTTGGTGTATCGAGACATTTTAGTGCTCAAGAGCAACCGACAATCCCGTCATATTTCCCTGTACCTTAAAAACTCACATTTACTTACATACTACCCCCCTGTGTGACTTCTGATACGCCTGCCTGGAAGACCATCTCCTCCCACGCACCAAATACCACACTTACTCATTTGATAGGCTGGCTCGCCAGCTAAACATCCTCACTTTATGACACATACTTTCGGAGACTATGTATATTATACGTCCCGTATAATCTGTTTCCCTCACTATTCCCCAGCATATATGCTGTTTTGCCAATACGTTTGGA